>OY292334.1:5434628-7834628 GCA_958496145.1 Heliothis peltigera | reverse complement strand
TTCATTGTAAAACTAGATGTCACTAGTAGAACTACTACGGCTTTTGCTACGGTGGTGACAAATTCGTAGCATGTAATGAATCTTGGTCGCTCAATGAATGCAGCAGATGGCGTTACCTATTCTTGGGTTGAGAAAAACCTTGGAAAAATTTACGTTAGTTGCGGTTTTATTTAAATTTCCGACTAGGTATTTGTCAATTGGCATGATATTTGGATTGTGGATATGTAATGAAATTAGGAAATAAATCAGGAGCATACACCTTTTGGGTGCATTTGGTCAGATGTTTATCTGTGGTATCATCTATGGAGATAATGATCTTTGAAAACCAATGTCTTCTAATAGGGTCAATCGTGGATTCCTTGTTAGAGGTAGCATCAGGTCAGGGTCACAGCCATAATGTGATATCGAATGTTGTGTCATCACGTTTACACATTATCAATATGTATTATGACTACGATTGCCCAACTAATGTGTCTGTATCAACCTATTATGATGTAGGTTGATATGAATTTACCTACTATAGATAAAGAACCTTCCATAAATCAAGCGTATTGTCTCTTTTATGACGTCAATTGTCTATTGTGTATAGGAGCCAATTAAATTGAGCTTGCCAAGTCATCCCCCGCCCGAAAATAACAGTAGGTACCTATGTTACTAGGCAGGTAGGTGCCAACCACCCGAAAATAAATATAGTTCTTCAGGATTTCAAGATCAGATAACAGGTAACACTAGACAGAAATGAAAAAAAAAATGTAGTTTCTTTAGGAATTTCCTTTGTTTATTGACAATCATCACGGTTCAATATTATGTAATAAATAACAATGTTACAGATATTTTTACTGCTACTTATCACATTCGTAAAGTTGAAGGCCTATATCACTTCTCTCTGACATCATCACGTCTAAGCATAAATTTATTACAAAATCCAGTTCCTATCCATTGGTCCAGAGATAGCGAAATAAGTCAAAATTATCAAAACTTAATCCTACGTTTTGTATTGTCAACTTCCACGTCACTATTTTAACAAAACAAAAGAAAGTTTACTGCATGAGATATTATTTTAAAAATAGAATTTTCATGGTTAAAAATACTTGACAACTTACGAAAATTCTATCTTGACTTGGTTATTTTAATCAGCGTTTACTTTTAGCTTAGTATGTAAGTAGATAGTCAACATTTACCTACCCACTTTTGTAACAATTTTCCACTGTCATGTCAGAACAAAATCAAATAAACGTTTCAGTTGTAACAGCAATTCAAATAACACTGAACTCATCATAATATTAGGCACATATTTGCTGTTCTAGAAACATCACTAGATAATGCATCACTTCTACTCGATTAAGTCTTTCGTTCTTAACAAATTAGGCCTGAACCAATTAGTGTTTTTTCCTGAAATAATAAGACTTACCTAACTAGTGCTTCTACAGACTAGTGTTTCAGCATTATACTTTAGATATGGCCACATTCAGAGCTTTGGTCTTATCTACTATCGAGTATACACACGTGGTTGAATTAGTAGTCTTACTTTTACTTCTTTAATCATCAACTTTTATCATCTTTAATCGGATGCTTATCGATTTTATATGCATGTAAAATGTACCAACAATTTATTTCAATCCTTATTAAATGAATAATAAGTCAATTGGTGGCTATTTTAATGCATCAACCCTGTCATTATGATATGGAAAGTATTTAATAATTTTCTTTACATTTGACGTAGAAAAACATCGCCGGTATCACATCTCTCGACCTCGTCATACGACTCATAATACACTGACACAAAATTGACAATGAAAATTAACTTAAAATTAATAATTACAACTAAATAGTTATCATAACCGTTAACCTACATCATCACAGTCTCATAAAGGAAATCACTATAGTCTGATATTTCGCTGAATCACGTTGGGATTATACTTACATCTTTGGGTTCGTCAGATTATTCGATGTACAAGTTACATTTATGCACTACAGCAAATCAAATCGCTACAGTCTAGTTAACCATTCGGCTGTCATACATAAACAGAGACATTGCAATGCCTCGTATTGTTGAAATTATAAATCATCACTAAATATAAAACGAACAATCATTCAGTCCAAAGTTTCTTCCATCGCAAGAACATCCCAATTAAATTGAAATCTGATAATTCTTAGAATCGACGGAACCCCGACGTGATTCCGATCTAGTCGACAACTAGATTGTACAGCCTCATTTATTTATTTAAATCAGATCTCTTAGGACTGCATTACAGTATTCTCATAGAGTCTGTGTGTTTCATGATGTTGTGGCCCAAACTCGTGATTTTCTTGGGTGACTCGAAGTAGTCGCTCGAGTCGGAAGAGTCGAGCTGCACCTGCCTGTTGTGGGACCGGATCCGGCGCGCCCTCGTGTCGGAGTCGTACATGAGCGTGTGCGTGCTGCCCTTCCGCGACCGGAACGGGATCCGGTACGGCGTACTGCTCTGCACGTCCGACATAGACCTGATGTGCCGTCTATGTTTTGATTCCTTTGTGAGGGGTGAAAATGTGATCACCATGTTCTCTGCTTTAGGCTCTGGAGACCTGGAAAAAGGAAATAATTCCGTTAATATTCGTACTGCTTGCACAAGTTTAGTATGTCTAAAGACATAATAACTTATCAGCTACATTGTTTCTTGTATCTTATATCTGGTAATGACAAAACTTACGAGATAATAATGTTTACTATGAATTCACGTGGAACTGAAAATAGGTTCGATAACTCGTGACGCTAGACACAATATGTTACACATTCTGTACTAGCTATTAACCGCGGTTTTACTTCTGTCCTGAGGAAATTGCTTCCTGTACTTACGTAAAAAGTATCCTATATGTTATTCTGATATATAAGCTATATTACTGCCAAGTTTCATCAACATCAATCTAGAGGTTTTATCGTGAAAGGGTAACAAACATACATACAAGCTTTCGCGTTTGTAACATTACTACGATTATTTACAGTGTACATAATATAGAGTTGTTAATGCCTATAAATAGCGTCGATTATCATTGTAATTGCACAATTCCTCAAATGTTATATCAATTGAACGATATCAAATTCTGCATGCTTAGTCTACCGAGGCATAAATGTTTTAATTAATATACGGTATCATTGTTTGAACTCCATTCAAATGAGTGTGACACCTATGCGTAGAATCAGTAGAATCAAAACAAATTAATTTATTGTCAGTAATAATAAACAACCCGTGGCTACTGTTGAACATTACACTTATATCTACATACCTATATCTATACAGACAGAGACACGTTTCATACAATATTATATGGTATAATTCGATTTGACATACACAGCTAAATCATAACGGTTAGCCACTGTTTTAAGATTTTCACTATATATACCTACTGTAACTGACCTTTGTAGATAGAATTTTAATGACAAAGAACCAAAGTATGTATGTAAATTAGGCTTAGTTGGAATCGAGGTGAATCGATGCTTAATGACCACAAGCGACGTCGTCAATATTTGAAAGAAGGGATACAGTTAACGTAGTAACAAATTATTCACCTGTCAGCGACATTCAAAATATCATTTAGTTAAGCGCTTATCACCTCGCTATGCACATATTCATTACGTTTTGTCTTCGACATACAAACAATATGGAGGTCAGATGAAGCAGCCGGTGTAATTGAACGGGTGCCCTAGTCATAGACAAAGTGCGGATAGCGGACGTCTTTAGTTTATTCAAAGATTACAAAATCGTTTATCTATCATCAAATTAAATGTTCTTTTATATGGTTCAACTAGACGATGATTTATATGGTTCAACTAGACGATGAGAATCCATAACTGGCCATAAAAATTAGAGTATAGTAGGGGATTGAATACAATTTTGTTTGGTTGAATGACGAAGTACAGACAAAATCACATCAAGCAAATTCCCTTAATAGATTTTCAACTTTATCACTGAAGCTTATGGTTCAAATGTGATTGGAAAAATTGACAGTTTCGGGTACCTTGATGTGTTGGCGTCTGTATGTTCTAATTTACTTTTAGTTGGGTAAATACATACTACAAATTACTAATTAAACAACGTATCTTTTGTTACACATTTAATAGTCCTTGATAACGCATCTGCCACAGATCTGTCGGATCTTTCTGAACACATGCATCTTATCATTCCAATAAAACCTTTGTGTAAATTCCACGTGACTGTGTCCGCTAGACGCCATATTGATTACATTGTCACACGTTTTAATTGCATTTGTTTTACAACTAATACATAATGAAATAATAACATGTGCTGGTCATTAGGCGCTATTTCGATATATTACAAAAAGTAGATTTTATTCCGATTACCGAATTGTGTTAATAACAGCCCGGATGGCAAAGGAGGAAGTAGTTTATAAACTTGTGGTAAATCTAATATTGGAATGTTAAACCAAGAGTAGAGATAATTTGTATAGAACCACGTTGGCACGTTAACAATGGTGTTTGATTTTAAAAGGGAATGCCACTCGAATCTTGGCAGTAATTCCTGTATTATAATATTTAAAACAAGATGGAGGTCCTAATTTTCCTTGAAGCGATAACATTGTCTGACGTCCTTGAATTTTTTTTTAAGTTGTCTTAATACAGATGTGGTTCGCGGTTATTTAACTTATTGAATAACAACGTTCAAATGCCACACAAATATAACCAAACCGCAATTCAAATTGGCTTAAAAATCTAAATTTGGTGACATTTAAATTAAAATAGTGAGGTCGCTTAGGTAATCGAAAATATATCGAATATATACATCGAAAATATGCCATATTAGTTTAAAACAAAAACAATTTCTTAATTAGGTCGTAAATTTCCTTAAATTACTAATTTAGTAGAATTTTACTGTGACAACATTAAAATTATTATGTGGAATTAAATAACTAAGCAAGTAGGTATACCACTGTGTTGGTATGACGCTATACGCAGCTATTATTGCCTGAATTATAAAAAAGCATATCTATCGCGTATCTAATAAGACCTTATGATTACTTTACAGTGAAAGCGGTAATGTATAGGGATGGCTACATGACGGCCGATCGCGTGTTTGACGTCCTATGGGACATTTAAAAACGTTTGAGTAATTGGTAAAAAAAAATATTGAAAGGCATAGAAAAAAATTTCAACGTTTCAGCCTTTAAACGTTATTCGATTCTAGAACTGAAGTATATTGGTTTCTCTGAAGTCAATTTCAGTAAAAGCCCTGAGGGATTTCGTCGTAATGACATATGACAGTAAAACATTAGGTAGGAAAAGGAGGTACTTCATATAAGGTACATCAATATAATCACATAATGGAGGTCGGTAGATTGATCATACGTTTGGAAGCAGCTGGCCGCCAGGGGCTCTCTTTACCAACATTATTCATTTGACCGTAAGGTTGAAATTTGTCCGCTTATAAGTACACCAACCCACGTGGGCTGCACATACAACTTTTACATAAAACCTGCGTAGGCGCATGTCTAAAACCTCTGCCTTAATATACACGATCATTCAACCACCATTGCATTATGCTGACGTCATCCCATGCTACGAGTAAAATAATAAATGAAAATATTTTTCTATACCAATGTTCTGTAGCTTGGAACATCTGTTTTCTGTTTCCTTTGTACTTTTAGACAAGAAAATAAACACCGGAACAGATTCTATACATTCCATGCTTTTAATAACCTCATTACAAACTGCATATTTTCAATACTCGATACATACACCCATACACCGCATACACCGTGCGTACACCAATCTATTGTCAAATTTCAAAGCGTATTGATAAAGGGAATCTTTTGTACTACTGGACCATATTCATAATTTCTGACTATAAGAGTAAGCTGATAAATCTATCTCCCTGACTTGCTTCCTGCCTTTCACATTCAATAACCTAGCTCTTCCCAGCCTTCTGATTAAATTCAAAGTTCAGACGCCAACACATCAACCTACTACTACAATCTGTCTTTCTTTAATAGATTTTCAACTTTACCGGTGAAGCATATGGTTCAAAATTGATTGTGAAAATTTGTCAGTTTCGGGCAACTACTCCTCACACCAGGATAAATAGTACCTATGCTAATAAATGGGGTATCTAACAAACACTGAAATATATTTTTCAAATCATTTTCTCCTGAGACTAACGCGTCCTAACAAACAAACTCTACAGCTTATACATATTTAGTATAGATGAATTCTTTAGGTACGAATAGCAGGTTCTGAAACCTGCATAAATTCATTGTTTTTATAAAGCAAACGAGTGGTTAGGTAAGACGCGTGCGTGGGCAGTGTGTAGGTAGGTACCACGGGTAGGTACTATTAATAAGGAGGCGTCATAAAAGATAAACACGAATAATTCCAACAAATGGCGAATAACTTTAGCACATACCTACCTTCTTTAATAACTACCTATGTACTAAAATGTATCGAAATAGGTTGATTTCTATGTGGGTGGCATAATTTTATCTCTGCATTGACTTTTCCTATCAGATATTACTAATCTAACTTCATTACGTACGTAGAATTCAAGTAAGTAATCGTCATTTGTTTTTAATGATAAGTTGTGTTCTAATTAATTTGGTAAAAACGTAATTTCTTTGAAACAATACTTTTTTTTTGCTTATCATTGGACACTAATTAATTTGCAATACTTGAAAATGCAGGTAAATATTGGAAGAAAAATTTATGAATCATGAACTACGCAATAATAGTAGACACTTCTGTACAATAAAACAACATGAAAATTTAGAGTCAATCAGTGAGTAGGTATATCTCAATTTTGGTATCTATTTAGAAACAGTTGTATAGTAGGTAACCCGTAGTAGGCGATATCTAAATTAGAGATTATTGTTAGAAACCCGGCGTACTGATAACAGTAAATTAGACTGTTATCAAAAGGTTGAGTTTCCAACAAAAAAAGCAACATTAATAAGTTTGAAAACTACTTTTCTGTTATCAGATAACCTATAGCATTACAACCTTTTTCAAGTGGAGTTAAATAAGACATGCCATATTTACTGAAATTAGGGCTATTCAAAACATTACCCGCCAAAAGTTTAACTTACCAAGATTAACCTAGTTTGATAAATCGATTTGTATACGGCAGTGTCGACACAATATTTACGCTTTGAAAAATTAATAGGTACCTAAAGAATGCTTCTTTATTCAAAATTTTAACAATGTTAAGGGCTAGTTTCACAGGTTGCTGATAATTTCCAGATAGTTTATCTGGCAGATAATTTCATACAAATTCTGTTCCATTTTTAATTTATCTGGTAGATAGTGGCGATCCGTTATCTGTGAAACTGGCCCTAAATATCATTAAAATTCCAAAATTAATAATCCCAGTTGTATTCTACGGATTAAAAAAAAACAATTTGATTTGGCGAATCACCAGAGGAATGGTTTTTCCGTAACGTGAAAGGAGACAAAGATATTGTCTCGTTCCTTATTCAAAAATAACTGCCAATAATGTATGATGATTTGAATAAATCCGTGGAATAGTCAGTAATCGTAGACGAATACATCACATAACACGTTATTGCAATACGAGCAATAATGTGTTATGACTTCGCAGACCTCCTTCCTTCAAAGAAAGTACATAATTAAGATACTAATGATGACAATACGCTGTATGTTTATAAGCAAGTTTTAACAGCTTGTTTACCTACTTTATTAAAATACTGAGTCGACACAAAATCTCCAACAACAGACCAGTATGTAAATAAAAGACGTTGAGGCCACCATTAAAAGATTATCACACTTGCGATATTTCCCGCCACAAATACACAGCTTCGAGGCTCATTATAAACCAGATATTCGTAGGATGACGTGAATCTTATTCGCAGATCCACTCGGTTGTATAAATAAATGTAAATTGTCGAAAACAAAGCTCACAGTGATGTGCCAAATTGATCAAAACGTTGCTTTGGTAGATTATATTTTGCTAGAAATTGATCGCGATTTTGAGACACCTCTATATGTCTTCATAGAAAATACATCCATTGATAGACTACAGCTTGGCTTGATTTTTTAAATAAGCAGACAGTTTTGTTCGTATTCTATCTGAGTACTTCTTACATTGTATATTGGTTGATAATTTCTAGCAATCTAGGTACTCAGGTTTTTAGAATAGCCCATCACGATCTTGAAAACGATCAAAAATGAGTGCAATATATTTTTTTCTAGTTATAACTACGTTGACTGCTATCCAATGTATTAACAATAGCATACATTCTTTATCGATTAACATGCAGCCGATTACGTTAATCATCAGTTGCTAGTCGTCTTAAATTAGCATCAATATTCCAATCAAACCCCTTAGGCTAGACTTTAAACACTTTCTTATTATTAGGTACAATTTAATACGTGGAAAATACATAGACCTCATAATATCTTTCAAGTTATTCCATTTTAAATTCGCTTATTTTTATTTTATACTTATTTTATTAAGTTACCCATCGATAAATATCTAACTTGACTTGACCGTTGAGATCTTACGCAGAATGGAATTAATTTTCAGATTAAAAAAAATAACATTTTGACATTTAAATTACTTGTATTTCATGTCCAGAAAATTGTAGACATTTAGACGAAACAATCTTTGTCTCTGGAAAGGTCAAACATTAATAGACAAATGTTGGTTCCTTTGTTATTTAAAATGATTACGCGATCTGACAAATTGTTATGATCAACATTGTTGGATATTACGTCAGTATACATCATGCTAGTGATGCTTCTTGTTTGTTTGTCATCTTATTATCATTATTAGATTTACAGGGACTACAGTGTCAATGAACTCGGCTAGTTACGATTACGATCGCGTTCAAAGTTAATAACGAATGCGGGTCCCTATCTGCCTACAGAATCTTTAAATAATTAGTTCTTTGTTTAGAAGTAGATGGTGAAGCGTTCATTCAATTTATTGCTATTGATTTATTATTAACTCCAGCAACTATACCCACTTCATAATTTAATATAATTCAATATTAGGGTACTACTTATCCCTTATAATTATAACTTTACTTTTGAACGCTCTTGTGTCTAAAATTTGTCAATATCGCATGTGATTATGCATTGACTCATTTCTTTACCCTTTGCCTTGTTGAGCGATACAGTGATTCAATTTCAATCCAACGAAGTATAAAAACATAAGTCATTTATGGAACCTGATTTGTGACTAAAAATAAACTGTTTAATTTATAAGTACTTCTGAGTAGACGTTCATTTATAAATGATAACATTGTATGTGTGTCCACGCTCGAATTATTAACGACTTTCGTCATGTGAAATAACGAGAATAACAGTATTAGTAAATGAATAGTTAATTATGTATATAATGATTAGTAATGTTATTAAGGAAATGTTCTTGGATCATAATAATTAGAAATCTACGTCATCAATTATTTTCCTGTTATCTTAATCTACATTCGTTATTTGTCAGCTTTAAATAGTTTTTATATTATTATCTCCTTAGATAACTAGGTCCTATGTCCATTACTTTATAGTTAACTATGGTATCTATATACGGCCTTGTTCATATTCTGACGTCTAATAACAAATTCAATTCAAATATAGAATGTGTCGTTACAAAACTCGTGAATTCCTAGATATTCCCTACGTAATGGAACAGTCCGCGATCATCATGCCAACATACCTGCCAGTACTGCCAATCTACTAAAATTAGCCCACTTTCTTCGGGCTTATTGTTATGATATAAAAACGTATAAAACCTCTTTGGTCTATCGACGAACTGTGTACTTTGACCGCGCATGCGTTTTTTGGCACCGGCTTACACGAGCTAGATATCTAATTCATCGGATGGCGTCATACAATTTCATACAACCTCGGTAATGGCCTGTTCCATTAAAGTATTTATACATGAATATAATTATAACGGTATAGATGCATTTGTAATTGGTCACGAACTTCACTGACATGTAAGGACGCCTGTTTTGTATACAGCGACATCGAGTATTTTTGTGTTTGAACAAAAATCGTGAAATGTTTCTAAATATTCTGTATAATAGAAGGCGAGCTGGGAATCGCTTTCCGCACTAGATGTATCTAAATTATTTGTCTATTATTAGAATTGACTGAATCGGCGTCTAGACTGTCCAGATGTTCAATGTATTTGATGGGGCCATTAAGAACTTGGTACTTACTTCTATTTATCGGTTTTTGATACATGTTATTTGTAAGTGCTAAGATAGTCGAAAATAACTATAGGAACAATGATATCAAGTACTTGTATTGGTAAGTTCGAATTAGGTTCAAGTCTAGTGCACCAGGCTTATCATAGATGGTTTTATCAATAATCATTACTTACATCACAATCCTAACATATCTGATAAGCAATCAGATAAACAACGACACACACCAACATTGTTGATATTAGATAGCTTACAAAGAGTTCAGGTTTGATAGAACAATATTGTAACGTTGTGAACTGACTGATAGGTACATTCGAAGCTATCTATAAATTAGAATACCTTCGTACAAAAGGAAAATGATTGAACATCGATAAAGATAACTTATTTCACATAAAATATCTAGTTCGGTGAACGTCAGCTCAATAAATATTATTTAAGTGCACATGAATCCGCAACGATTGCCAAAGCCGGGGCTCACCAATTTAAGGTACCTTACATGACAAAACACGGAGGAACTCATCATGACAAGGTGGTCCCATCCACAGAATTTCTATCATCATAAGGTTGCCTATAAATGCATTTCAATGAACGGTTTTGCTCACACAATACAAGGACTGACATGATATTACAGATGGACAGCCATCCGGACTACTTATTACCCCTAAGTCTAACGTCAATGATAAACAGTTGGCGATCGAGGAACTACAAGCCATCATAGCAGCCTAGCGGTCACCTACGTCATAACCGTATGCAGTTACGCCTGCATAACAGACAACGTCCCTGCAGTTACTAGAAAGTGAAACCGTGGCTACACAAATACGGTGCAATTACGGTATAATGTCATGATGTGCACGCTTCCTTGCGACATAACGCTAAGGTCATTGTGACGTCACTGGTGCACCTGATGTACATAGTAAATTATTATTACTGGTCTGTTGTATCTGTATCCATTGTATGTGAGGCCTTACATGCAGAATCAGTGAAGTTCGAAATTTAAAATACTTTAAATTTTGAAGTATCAGTCAATTTGGCAATTGTTTTCATTATTGCAAACATGGCGCTCCAAAAGTGAAGTTTAATAAACTTATTTTATAATTATGGACAGGTCTTCTGTAATAAAAATAACGGTTTAAAGTTTTCTTAATACAATAGAATCTCTGGGAACACAAAACTTAATTAAAATGAAGGTTGCATACTTGAAAGATTATCCTAAAGGTGACGTATTAATTTATCAGTTGAAATTTAATTTAGGTATTTGTAATTCCGATTCACAAAGTTTCAATGATAGCAACGAATTATCATTGTGTTTTTATTCGTTATTTCTGTTCGATTACTTCATTATCTGTGTCGAGGATAATTCTGCCGTCCACTAACAAAAAGGCAGCTAAGTGCAAAAAGTAGTTTTCGAGTAAACGCAAAAACAAGTGGGAATTGATGTCTCTTGAAAAGTATGCTACCTAGGAACAAGGTTGTAAGTTATATACGTAGGCAAAGTCTTTTTGCACAATATGTGATATATTTCATTCATTTATATGAATCACATTTTATTTAAATTCATTTTCTAACTTTTAGGTAAGCATTTTTTTAAATTTTTACATAATATACTGCACTATAAGGCCGCTAACCATACCTTAACTGCTTTATAGTAAAGCAATTTCTTGTAGCTGCCACGTCTTGTACTTATAGTAAAAGTTATCAAAATACACTTAGTTATAAAGCAGTTAAAGGATTTTAACAGACTTATAGCCTAGTAACTATCACTTGGAAGACTAACTTTGCTTACTTAGAAAGCAGTTATGGGATTATAAACGCTTTTAAGCTCGGTATTGTAAAACATTTTTTATACTGGCTCTCTTATTGCTTAACTAGAAGGCAGTTAAAGACATCTCGCTCGCAATTAACTGCCTTTTAAATAAGCACTTGCGGGTAAAAAGTTGAGAAGTTAAAAACTATTCTATGAAAATCAGCACTTTATTTATTAATAAAAAAGAATAGACAATCAGTACGTCTAATTATATTTTGTGTAGGAATTTAACAAAAAACTTATTATTAATTAAACAATATAAAATACGGTTTGTAAAAATAATCAAATTTTTACAAACCTTATTCAGTAATGAGATCACAATTGCGTCTTTAATAATAATCAGTATTCGCGAAACCATAGGAAAAATTATATTATAATTATTTTATAAAAATACCCAAAACATGTAGTATCGAGATCGAATGCCTCGGCAATTGCATCGATGTGGACGAGTTCACTAACAGGTTCGTGGAAACTGTTCATACGGTCGGGACAAAGTTCTTCAAAACCCACCGGACAGAAAGAATCATAAAACTCTCCGATCACTCCCTCAGTATCATGGAAGAAAGACGTAAATTGGTCTTGGAGTCTACGGGTAAGCTGAATAGGCGGCTATAGAGCGCAACAAAGGCTTCAAAGATTTTGCAAGAGATCTGTCTTGTGGGCAGAGCCAGCTTACAAGGCTGAAAAAGAATGATAACAGGATCATTTCGTCGAAGCCGGAGATACTGAGGGAGATTGAGAAGTTCTATGAACAGTTAACCAAACTTAGCCGACATTATACCGAAGACATCCTGGACGTCAGCCTGTACGAGATTAGTATGGCTCTTAAACAGCTAAAAACAACAAGGTGCCGGGTGATGATAGAATCACAGTTGAGTTTCTGCTGCTTATATCAGAACGCCACAATGTCAGTTCGTCTCCAGGATCAAAAAACGAAGCCTATCCAACTGCAGCGGGGAGTCAGACAGGGAGATGTTATATATCCAAAACTGTTTACTGCTGCATTGGTAGACGTCTTCAAGCTTCTGAACTGGAGCGAACTCGGCATTAACATCAATGGCGAGCACCTCACGCATCTTCGATTTGCGGACGATATCGTAGTGATTTAAGTAAAATGCTCGATGACCTCAGCAGTCTCCCAGCGAGTAGGTCTTAAAATGAACATGGATAAGACAGAGGTCATGTCTAATATCCATGTAGTGCCTACTCCCGTAAAAGTGGGAGCTGCACACTCGAAGTTGTTGACCAGTACGTGTACTTTGGACAAACAGTCCAGTTAGGCAAGTTCAACTTCAAGAAAAAGGTCAATCGTCGAATCTAACTCGGCTGGGCAGCGTACGGGAAGCTACGTAACATCTTCTCGTCCCCAACACCAGTGTCTAAAGACGAAGGTCTATGACAAATGTGTGTTGCCAGTGATGACTTATGGTACAGAGCCGTGGTCGCTAACTATGGGCCTTATGAGGAAGCTCAAAGTCACTCGGAGAGCAATGGAGAGGGCTATGCTAGGAGTTTGACTGCGAGATCGAATCAGAAATGAACAAATCCGCAGAAGAACCAACGTCACCGGCATAACCCGAACAATTTAATGGGCAGGGCACACAGCTCGCAGAACAGATGGCCGATGGGGCAGTAAAGTTCTTGAGTGGCGACCACGACCCGGAAGACGTAGCGTGGGCAGACCCCGCCCCTAGGTGGTCGGACGACCTAGTCAAGGTCGCCGGGAAGTAATGGATGCGGGTTGCTGAAGATTGTGATTTTTCCTACTGGTGCGAATGTCTGGTTATATGCTGTAAGTCTTGGACAAAAAAATACGGATTTAAATGTATCTATTCGTGGTAAAATAATTACTTTTTCTAAGCGTGTGCTGGTCAAACGCAAATGCAAATCACGAGCGTTTAACTGCTTTTTAGTCTAGTATTGTTATTTAGCTGCTCTCTAGCGATTGATATTTAGCTAATACTAATTTCAATACATAACTTAAAAGCCGCTAATGGCGTATAACTGCTTTCTAGTGTAGTTTTTCTTTATAACTGAAGGTAGGTAGGTAATACATGAAGGTAGTTAAAGACGCCTAGCTGCTTTTTAGTCAAGCATGACTCCATAACGTACTTTTAGTTAAGTAACTTTAGAAAAAAATGATACATAAATTTGCCGTTAAAGTATGTTAACGTCTTTCTAGAGAAGTATTGTGGCTTAGCCGCTTTTTAATTAAGGGAGTAACGAAATTTATGTGGTTTAACTGCTCAGCAATGTTCTGTATCTCTAAAACTATAAATCATAGAAAAATGATTCTTAGACCAAAAGATAGAGCATCGAAAGTTGTATAAGACTACATCAAAAAGTGAAAAACGACCAACTGTGGCTTAACGCCCTTTTAGTTAGTGGACGGCAGAATTGGTCAGCCATAATCATGTATTTATAATACAAAGGTAAGTAGGTATTCATTATTAAACCAATTATGAAAAGGTAAAAATACTGATTAAATGTAGATCTATAAACATTTAATGTTAAAAATAAATATAATATATTTAATTTTACACTTTAGTTACACTTGCTTAACCACGATATAACTGTCTAAATCTAAATTGATAATAAAAAACAGACATAAATAAATCCTGTACCTGATTTTAAAAAAAATATTCAAAACCGCAAACAGGAACACAGGCCATTTTAAAATAAGAACCACCTAATAGTGACGTGTCTTTAAAAATAAATTCTGTTTTTGCTCTTTCCTCGACATTCGAGATCGCATTGCATTTAACTTCAAAGAAAATTAAATTCTGTTAATAATTTTATAAATTTACTAGTTTCCGCCGGCGGTTTTACTGCGCCTCCGCGGACCTGAATAAAAAGTAGCCAATGGCCTTTCTCGATAAATGAGTTACCTAACACGTAGAATAGATATTTTTTCAAATCAGGCCCGTAATTAGTAGGCATTAAAGGATTGATTTTATGTCGTTTCAGTATCAAATTATGTATTTCAGAAATCTTCTGAATTCTAGCAACAATTGTTGTACAACCTACTGGCATTTAGGCTCAATAAACCGCAGATATTTGCACTTTCGTAATGAAGTGAATGGTAACGCGAGGAACACATCGGTTGCAACGTGACTTGGTATGCAGTATGCACTGAATAATAAACAGTAACTCCAATTTTCCCATAAACATTTGAAGTTTTATCGTTGGTGATGAAATTGCTAACAATACCGTATTATTTTGATAATAGATTAATTTTAACTTGAAACTAATGAATGCTAGTTTCGTATCTTCTTTACCTAGCTGTTAATTATTTCAATCATGTCATGGACTTCATTCAATATAAACAAAAGAAACATGATAACAACTCTAAATTGATTATTTTAATTAAAAAGATGTTTGGCATTTTTTATTAACAACTACTTTCTTATGACCTCATAAAATTCTCTAAATGTAGTACGAGTAATCGATTTGCAAAAACAAAAATACTACCATAGATTATAAAAAAAAATCTGCAAAAGAATAAAGTTTTGATCTCTAATTTTATATTAACCTACACAAGATAAAGAAATACTCAGGGTGAAACCGTCATCCGAATGTCACTGAAGCACATAGAACAATAATACTACGTTGTTTATATAATATAGTCCACCTGGGTACAATAACAATTTGAACCAATTATTTTAATAGTACGTTACTGTCCACTTAAGATTAGAACTCCATCACTGAAGAAAATAATTCCAGTTCCATATTTAAAATGCGATAGTTTTTTTTTACAATGTTTTGCCAAAAATCTTTGTTTTTAAAATCATCGTCATATTTTATGCTCCCACGAAATTATACATCCAACAATATTCATTATTCAAAAAATAACGCCATTAATTTGAAATTTAAAAAAAAAAAACTTAAAATTAAGAATTGCAAATTTAAAATAATAGATCATTTTTTTATATTGTATCCTACCTTTTAACAAACTTTTAGGTCAGTTTTTAAAAACTATTTGGCTTTGCTTTTAAAAATGCTTACAAATTCCTATAAAAGAAAATTAAGAACTGTATTCTATCTTTCTTAGACCATCTAACCCCACTGCTATCTCCAATAGACCAATGGCATCCAATAACAATAGACTACCAACACATACAATTTTACTTCAATATAAAAAAAAAATATTTAAAACACCTTCGCGGTCGCCCAACACGGAAGACAAAACATATTCAATACACGTAATTAAGATAGCATACATTATTACTCATTTAGAAAACATTCAATGGATCTGATAGGCAATGTTTTCATTAAAGAAACCAGTGATATTATACTGAATGAATGTTTCCAAAGACATAACGTAGTCATCTATACTAACATTATAAAGTAAAACCCCATTATTATAGACCGTGGTCTTAAAAGTCTCGGCTTTAGTACCACATTTAGACCATCGACTTTGTTCAAGAAGATGGTTTAAAGCTAGCACAAAAGGCGGTACTTTTTTAAGTCTATAACGTGCTGATTTTAAGAAATAATGGACAGATTTGCGAAAATATTTCAGTGTTAGGTAGCCTATTTATCCAGGAAGGCTATAGGCTACTTTTTATCTGGTAATGCGGAGGAGTTCCCACTAATAAATGAGCCACTATTGGTTGTATTGTGCCTAGAAACTTCTTAGGTATTAGGTACTAATCGTCTTTTTATGCATTTGCAAACAATTCATAAACAGAATACCTACGTTATCGATATCTGACGATAACACTATAAGTAATAGAATATTCCAAAAACATAGTACGTTTACATACAAAACATTTATATTATACTCTTGTTCTATATTGAGTAATAATAGTCCTAGTATTAAGTATTTTAAGCTATGGTAAAGCGGGGAAGTCGGTAACAGTCAATGATAACAAACTTATACCTCTCAGGTAGAATCGCGTAACCAGTTTGAAGCTAATCTTGGCACCGGGAGCCGGGTTCATAACCTTCACAAAACATTATGACTATTTATAAATTTCAAAACATCAACATTAGCAGACAAAATAAAATAATCATAAAGAAAAAAGAAATTGGCTCACTGTCTATGGGAAAGCTGATGCAAATTTGAGGACTCAACGAGTTATCGTAAAAATGCTGTTTGTCTATGCATTTGTTGACAGAAAACAATACAACTTGTAAACGTAGGTATTCTAGTGGTGGCCAAAGCATCGGTGTCTCATAAAAAGCAATGTTGTTCGTAGCAGTAAACGGAATACTTATTATAATATGATTTATGGGTTAAAGTCGACACAAAGTACAGTTTCACGGTGTTACAGAACGAGTACCTATTACAATACTTCCTTTTGGCACCGTGATATGTATCGCCTGCCAATCAGCACTGGCCATATTCGATTTACTTTTCACGGAAATTGATTAGAGAATATGTTTTTTGTTTTTATAAGACGCGAATTTGTTTTTCAAATTTCGAATCTCACCCTGATTTAGTGCCCACACTGGGAAATAATAACAAAGTGAGCATCAGTGATGATAGAAATACGAGTTGACAAGAGAATAAAAAAAGAATATAAATTTAAAATCCCCCAGGAATCAGCTGCCATCCACATGTTCGGTGACAGTGCCGTGTATTTTTGTCATTATTTTATTTTTACCTTACGATGCCAAATTAAGGGTTTAGTATAAGTTGTGGAGGTGGCTCATAAAAATGTATCTATTCGTACAAGAACTAAAGACCCGCCGCTAATTAAAACCTATATGATAGATCTGCTTGTAATGTCAGGTTTT
This sequence comes from Heliothis peltigera, assembly GCA_958496145.1. NCBI lineage: Eukaryota > Metazoa > Arthropoda > Insecta > Lepidoptera > Noctuidae > Heliothis > Heliothis peltigera. Next base: position 7,816,924 of record OY292334.1, on the reverse strand, counting down.
AAAGTTCATTCATTCTTTTAGTTTTGCATACATAATTAAACAGGTAATTATATATAGCCGTAGATAAATAACATCAAGGATTTCAACACCTAGACTCACGATTCCGATCATTTAATTTATCAAAATTACTAAATTACAAAACCTTTATAGAATATATCTACTTCTTCAATGATTCCATTAAACTACATTGTAGGAAATTATAAAAGAAGCTTAGTTAATCTTATCATTTAAATGTAATGAATTTGTTAATCAGCTAATACATCAATATTTTCTATGAAGTGGAAGGCCAGATAAAGATTTGCAAGTGGACGTATCACCTCGGTATGGTGCCGTAAGTACTTTCGACCGAGTGTTATGTAGTCAGCTCAGTATTTATATTAAATAGCCTAGCACTAGATAACTAAAACATTTTTCAGTGTTTACATAATACGTTATTGGATGACATCAAAACTTTCTAGCGTGGCAATGGGCCATGTTTATCGTTTCAGAATGTTAATCACTGATATGTTCTCAGTACTATAGATAAGAGATAAGTTGGTGTACTCACTTTCCGGTCAAGTAGTCCGAGATCTGGCTCACTTTCCAGAATATCTGGAAGAGCAGCATCAGCACCGTGTGGTTGATCCATGTGTACAGCTTGTAGCAGCTGTCCATTGCGCCCGCGCCTCCCGACTCGCGCTCCCACAACACCTTCGGAAACGAAAACTCACTCATCCGTCACACGTCTATTTGCAAGGACAATTCCCAAATTTAAATTCACGAGTCGACTGCGCAAATGCGAATAATGTTTAAATTGTGAACGTGGAACTGTAGCGTTTCCCTCTCGCGGTGAGGAACGTGCGGCGCGATCGAAGCACTAGGGTAGTTTGGCGCTTATCAATCGAGCGGCTCTCGACCGAAAATAGCGACGATAATAGAGCGAGCGACGATATGTTTGACCGCGCTCGAACACCGGTGCACGCGAACTGGTGGCCATGAGAATTCCACTACAAGTCGGCTCGTCGAATGACGAAAGATGACTCAGTTGTATCACGTTGTAGATATCGGGTATTTGTTTCTTTGCTCGGTTAGCGTGGAATGCAAGGCAACACCCGACCGACCGACACAATATGTCAAAACAATAAAGCACATTGTATTTTTTTCGTGTCCCAAAAGGGCAGTGACTTGGGCCTCGCTGTACCTGGTGTTTTTATGTAACTTGAAAAATCTCGATACATCGGTGCATTGCAGATGCACATCAGAGTCCCGTTTGATTGTCTCACTGAAATGAATACTTGAAGTTTAAAATTTTATTACACACTTACTTTAGGAGTATAACGATAAATAGTTATAAATCGAAAGCGGAAATGAACGAGGGCGAGGGCTCTAAAAATAATGACGCGGTAACTGCACGGTGATATCGAATGCTGTTTACTTTGACTATTGTATAGTTCACAACATAAACGCCTGCTGGCAGCTCACTATTCGTTACTGCTATAAATCATTTTTATTTCATTTCATAAACCATATCTGTAGTAGAAACACATTTTATGCTCCAGGTTAAGGAAAAACTAGTAAAATTGTACCCGAAATTGTGAATGTTAAATTCGAAATATGTATTTTTGAAACCTGCCGATCCGTGTAAGGATCTGTCGCCAGAAACTTGAAACATCAACATAATATTATTCCTCACAATTTTCCCTAACACAACGGTAATACCCTAACGTCAAAGGCGCTTCTTAATCACACGAATGTATTACGACAAGAATGAGGACAATACCAACAAAACTCGACTAAGGAAGACTAAAATGTCATTCATAAAGTTAATTGCAGGTTTAAAGTTAATAATAGTTGCAATAAAACACACTTATGCTGTTAATCTAGTGTAATACACATGAGGCCACGATTACTGGGTGCGCCATGAAAGTGCCACATGTTACTGAATAAGGCCGTCCCGAGGGCCGGTCAACGCTCCTTCCGCTTCCGAACTACACCTGCAAACATTATCAATACCTTTTATTTATAGATACGACAGTAAACAGTACTATTACTACTTTACTGCTTTAGCTTTGGAATTCAGCACCAGATATAGAAACAACTGGCACACATTTAAATTATGGAGCTAAGTCAAACTCCATCACCCCTATCGACATAAATACCCCATACACTATTGAATTTGGAATTACAGAACATATCATTCACAACCATTACACTGAAAAAGCGAACGTATTTTTAGTCTCCCAGCCTATAAATAGTAACAGTCCATTGATTTGACAAAGTATAACAAGATGCTGTACCAAAGATGACAGAGAATGGATCGTACAAGACTGTTGATTCATTATGTGGGAAAATTTAGATTACAATTTGGATAACCATTGTATCGTTAGATATACATATTTTTCAGAAACAAAGCATCAGGGTGTATTAGCAAGCCAAATGGTTATCAATACATTTGTATTAGTGAATGTTGTACTGACTGTGAGAGATTTCAGTGCGATTGGTAGAAAGCGAGTGGAACAAATTATACAAAACATTTCCACGCCTAATAAAAGATTCTTGGCACTTACTCGTGTATTTTCGCGATGTAGTAGCAATTCTTTTATAGTTCACGGACGACATTGTGAATGTTACACGAATAAAAGATTTATAGGTACTTATATATTCATCAAACCTTCTGTCATTCGAAGTAGGTCCATCATGCGTCTTTAAACGCTCAGATAGTTCGCTAGATGATTCATTTATTTGAGATAAGTAAATGTTTATCAAGTTCCAACCGGATTTTCTACCTATGTATGTGTAAACACATTAATTCTTGGACTTGTTAATAAGAGACCTTAAGACCTTTCTGGTAAAGAGGAAGTGCTCATAATTAATCAATATCAAACGGCGCTATATCTTCCGTCTAACATTATATTACGTATCGAGTTCTTGGTTCGTTTATAACTGAATCTACTCCAAGCACGATATTTTTGATTATTAATTGTCACTTGATGCCTCCTACCAATCATATTCGTCATCGATTATAAGTTCCTCGTGTTTTGTTTTGATGAAAACATGAATTATGGAGCCGTAACCTTGCTTCAGGTGTCTTTCAATTCCAAAGTCACCTTCAGGCCAACCATTCTCACCATAAAAGACTACAAATCACAGTTAGACCGGTGCGTGCCTATTGTACACAAATTAGGTCGTGAAAAATATTGTTACTTTATCCTGGTAGGCTGATATGCGAACTAAAATATTATTTAACAGTTACGAAACTAAGAAAGCGTCGATAGTCATTATTTAATAATGTGACTTGCTGTTCGGTGAATTAATGATAATTATATTCCTATTCAAGTAAAGGTCATGTGTGGTGATATAAGTGGGAGATTATCTATAGAAATAAGTGTTTGTGGTATATTACGTGTTATAGTTAATGCACATGTAATGTATCCGACATATTGCCTGAGTATCAAGTGCAGCTGTGGTTGCGCAATCATTATATTGCTTCCGATTTTGTTTACGACGGAACAAACTGCATTTACCAATTTAATTACGAGCACACAATACATCAAGTACAACAGTGAGTGAAAGTTGAATTGTCTCAGTTAAATTTTTGCTTACAAAACCAGTCCACAATCCTTTAGTAGAAACTACATTGATGTATTGGAGGTCTATAATTTCTCTACTGGATCTATTGAACACCAAACTTAGTACAAGTTTGTTTACAGCCGTAAATAAATGTTATCTAACAAGCGGAGATAGCCGCGTCATCATTACAGTTAATAACATTATGTAAGCTAATGGAACGATTGCCTACACTTAGCTGTCTATGATCGTAGTCAATCGGAGTATTCACAGCCTCTCCCACAAAGCTTGTTTTTATTTATAACGTATGGGTGGTTCCACTAATAATTCTAACGTCAGTCGGCCATATGCTCTAATTTTATTAGTTCGTAAAACTCTGAGCATTTGAATTAAGAAGTCGTAACGGAAAAATTTAAAACCTTCATTAGTCCGAACTCAAATTAGCTTACTACGTTGTAAGTTCAACATATTCAATATTCGAATCAATACCCATGATTTTATTGTGATTATAGGTACGAATAGTACATTAGTGGTATGTTGTGTTTTATGAATATTTATGAGTCGTCCTTGGATCAACAATTGGATCTATTAAATAGGTACATGAACATGAACACTAATATGAATTTTATGGTCGAAGTTTAAATTGTACCGAGCATTTACCTTTTAGTAGAACATGAAAAAATACGTGACGTCAATGACTTTGTTATTGCGTTCTTTTGTAGACCCTGTAATGTTCCCAATTTTGATATACGTATAGTAGATACGCAGGATCGTAGAGTTTGTTCCGATATTTATAAAGCACATTGCCATCCACTCATTCTCGGTACATATTCCTCTAGCAGACAAGTAAAATTTAACAATTTTTGTTCTTGTAATGTTAGACTTTTACCGATGCCAAAAAAATAATGTAGGTTTACTTACTAGGAAGTTTGTCCTCTTTCAATCGTATATCAATACTTTGCTTTATTATGAACGTGCCGTCTGCGTATTAAACGATGGAATTATTAGCATTAATCGAAAGACAGCCGTGTCCGAGGGGCGCTCGTAAGGCGCCGTCTAACAAGGAAGCAATCGACGCCTACGCACCCGTGACCTCAGAACGAGACTACACTTAAATGAACACCAGTAAAATAGTAAATGGCTTTATTCATCGTTTATTTTTTCTTCGTAATTTAAATACTTCTTTCAAAGTTTCATATTTCTTGTAAGTACTCTGTACGGGAATCCTACCTATTGAACTTATATCAATCAACTTTTACCGAATCTTATAGAATACTTTATTAAAAACGGCTATCTGTCCAATTGAATATTCTTTGGTGACGTCACGCAATTCCTTTCTTTCCTCATCCATCATCGTATAGCCTAGGACAGTTACCTTATAAGGTCGTTAAACCCGGAACCGCAAATATCATCAATATTCTTGTAGAAGGCTTTTTAATCTGTGTTGTCTTTCAAAACGTTAATTTTTCATTATTTAGTATTGTTTACCGTCTTTTGCTTGGTGTAGAAGTTAATGATTATCCATATCCACTAATGAGTTTTCACTATTGTAGTCAGGGTTCTGTCTTTTGACGACCAGCATTAAACATTTAACTCTTTTTCCTTATTTGGTAGTTAGCTACTGCTAACAAAGGTATGTTTGACTTAAAACAAAGTATACATTGGCAGTTTACGTCAACAATATTTCTGAACGATGACGTAAACTATTTACGTACACTTTGTCTCGACACGTTTTATTAAAATGGCAACATGTATTGCCAAAAGCCTTCATAATATTTTGAACATTTTTGGATATTCAAATGACGTTCTCAAGACGTAACGTAGATGTTGTTTCTGTAGAACTAATACTAACCTTTACCATATTATACTCAGGTAATTTATAGAACTAACCCATCATCTCTTTATCTTTTCAGAGTGGTCAACATTTCATTTGTGGTCATCAGTGGCAGATGTAGCTCACGATGTCCTGTCATCTCTCACTGTTAGCATACTTTCTGGAGCATTCATCCCACCCACCAGCAACTTTATCTGGTCTATCAATCTCACCAGTGACCGCCCGCATTGTCAAGTGCCCTCTATATTGCACTGGACGACAAGATTTTCTATGGAGTCTTTGTTCCGCTGGGAAACGTGTCCAAGAAGTTTTTTAGACGCTGTTTAATGTTGCGATCTTGCATTATATAGACATGCGGGATTCCGTTCGCAATAGGTAATCCCAGCATTCTTCTCCAAAATCACATTTGCAGAGCTTTCTCAGCAGCGTATATAAATATGGGTACAATAATTGTCCGTCTAGCTAGAGCTTGGTGTCTGTATCTATTCTGTTAGTTCTTCTTTTCTTTCTCTTGTAGTCCATAGCCTTTCTTTCATTTTTTCGAGATTAAAGCTCTCAAGCCAGGTATGTGCTAGCTGACTATTTTCGGGTAGTTGTTCGTGCGTGTTCCTCCATCCTGAGCAGTAGTCCCTCCATATTGCGTGTACTAATGCAGAAAGAGTAGTATGGTCCGCATAACGCAAATGAAATGTTGTGAAAAAACTAAACTACGAATACATGACAAATACTTATCATTTCCTACCGTTTGTAAAACAGCACGAATCGCATTCACGACAATACCACACGTCACAACGAAATAAAAAAAATCACCGGTAATTTGGTTCGCTCTGAATGGTCCGATCCAAGGGTGATGATGTGATAAGTGGCTCGGTGCGATCTCGGTGCTCGTGCACTCAATGATTCACTCTTGGCCGTTCATCGTATAATCATAGTTAATAAAATGATCGTTCCAACGTGTTAGGGTCTGATTCACTAAGTGAATGGATTTATGTTTTAATATTAAACAATTTAGTGTTTAACATACAAGATGTTTTATTGCTCAATTTGTTACATATTTGCAATTGATTAGTCATGTCTTTGTGTGTGGTAATCTTCGCTAAACAAAGGCGTTTACAGTCGATACATAACAATGCTCTTGTTGCTTGTGTAACACATAGGACAATACTGTGGTAGCTACTGTTGCATCTGCTCTGACCTGGCGTCATATTACAAGGTTTTGCTGTCAGTTTTTCAGAAGTAATGTCGGCTACCCCCATTGATATATTTCAATGGTCAATCCGGCAAAACAGCCAATAGCTGGAGGCAGCTATTCGTTGGAAAAAAGTGGGTAGTTTTCTCCATAAAAAACTATTCTGCCAAGATAGAAACGACGATCGACGAATAACATATGTACAGTTCTGCTCCTTAAGGGAGATAACTAGGAACTGTATGACATAGTAACACCTCTATTAAAGCAAATTCCAATAATTTTAATTACCAGCTACGTCACAAATTGACTTGAACAATATTGTCATAATCTGCACGTTAGCAAATATTGTTTGAAATGCAAACATCACGTTTCATTACAAATACATATTAATATCACAGTGAAAATATATCATGTATACCAATTCGGAAACTATTTACAAATGTTTGAAACAGCTTAATCATGCAAACATGTGCATTGACAAAACTTCCACAAAAAAAATATTTTAGGTAATTGTAAAAATTATCAATTATATCGTCATGCGTGTGGTTTTCGAGGGTTATGAAGACGATGGTGCTGTCAAAATGTAAAGCTAAGATGGCGGCTGCAAGAAATTGTCAACTTATAGTATAAGATACAATGCTTTAATTTAAAAATCAATACTATAAGTAAAACATTAAAACTGACAACCCTATCGCTTCAATAAAGAGTACGTCATTATTTTGACAACTAGGCTTAGTTTCAGTTCAGTACTGGTTCATCTTTATACTGTGTTATTACGATTGCTAGATAAACAACGATAAGCAATTGATAAAGCAGTACAAATATTTACCCAAAGTAAATAACATAATGGCATAAAATAGTTTCGTTCAAATAGGTACATATCATGTCCTGAAATAACGATTTTATGTTGTTACTTTGTGGTCGCGCTGAAAAATATCAAAGAAATGTCCAATGCGATACATTTACGGCCGAAATTAATAAACTATCTATCCGTTGTTTTGCTTACTAGAGACTGAATTTTGACATTAGCCCCATATACATAATTTGAGTCTATCTCTAGGATAACGGACTAAAACAACGGATATATGGGTTATTAATTGCCGATAGATGTAGGTAGTTCCGAATTTAGTCACCTGTTTTTATATTGGTCACTTAATATTATCAGATAATTCGCCGTGACGATTACGAAAGGTGTGAATTGTTGTGACATCTCATTCTTACGACATGCCTTCACCGACCGACATTCTAGAAGTCCTTGCGACGGGTTAGCGACGATAATCGGTAGTTTGACAGTCTGCCTGCGTAGGAGTGCATTGGTTATTTAGTTCTTGTATGTTTTGAAGGTAGGCAACTGATTCTGTAAGACGCAGCCGATGCGAGCACCTATTTTATCATAAAAGCGAATTATCTGATGGTATAATTTAATCCAAAACCTCTTGATTTTTGATCAATTTGCAGATCAAAAATCAAGAGGTTTTGGATTAAATTTATTATTAAATTTTATATTAAATTAGGAGTTGCCTACCTTAAAATAATTAGGAACATCATGAAAAATTAGGTACCTACATATACAAAATTAACATATGCTAGATAAAATTATTACGAGAAAATAAATACAATAAGACCCGTAACCGAGTGTAATTTGAGTTAAAATCAGAGTATAAACAATTTGCTAACTGCTTTTTTCATAACCTATTCATATCCAATATCCATAGTTTTCCGTTCCACTAAAATTCGTTCTAGACACAAACGTTATAGAACAATGGTTTTTATATCTGCGCCAAATAGACAATGCCCAGCCTTGATCATCGTGTAATGCGCAGACGATGGAGTTCAATGTCAGACGGAAGGTTACCAGCATTCGTACGCTATTGCTGCTAATTCTCATGAGCATTTAATAATTCGTTTGTTTATTAGATCATTCTTTTTCTAAATAACATTACCGTTCAGTTGAACCATTAATTAATTTGTATTTAACAATTTTACTTTTTCTATTGTTTATGGCTCCTTCGTTAGTACCTATTCGTTGATTTTGCCAACGTCAATTTTGCAAACGAATGATCGGTTGTCAGTGATGTTTGTATTGCTGAAAAGTAAAATTTTACTTTATTTCGCCTGTTTTTATCCCTCGACATTTGCTGTCAATCTGTATGATCAGTAGTTTTTAAAATTATTAACGAACAATAAAAAGAGATCCTAATTACCACCAAGGTTAAATAAGATAAATTAAATAAACAGATCTAAAACAAGGAAAATCGTATTATCATCATCTAGGCAGGTATGAAGCCAAGTAGGTAAAGACGCCAGCACATTAAGCTACCCAAAACTGTCAACATTTTCCAATCAACTTTGAATCATATGCTTCTGCAATAAGTTGAAAATGTATTAAGGAAATTTGACAGATTTTAGTAGCTTGATGTGCTGGCGTCTACACAATAAGTGCAAACCGAGTGCAAAATCCGACAGTAACAAAGTATAGGTAAGTACTAGGTAAAGAATATTATAGTGGTGCTTATAGTTTTATCGAATAGCTAAATGGTTGAGTGCATGCGCCGTAACAATTAATCAGAGGTTGATAAGTGGTTGGTACAATACATCCTAAACAGGGAGTTATAAATACGCTAAATACATGAACAAATGCGGATTATTCATCAGCTTGACTCAGAGGAAACTGAACAACAATGACGTAATCCTATAGCCTTCTAAGTAACGTATGGTTCAGGCTGTACAGACTTTAGACTTAGAACCATTCAAATACAAAATTGAAGGATTGTCTACAGGTACTTATATTATAGGCAGTATAGGTATTACTGCCTCGTTCGTCTAGTGGTCGCAAGGCGCGACTGCTGTGCACGGGGTCTCGGATTCGAACCCCCGGGCCGCTCCAAACGTTGCTTAACCTTATGATCGATCGACCGATGGGGCTGATCCTTAGCCAGGAGCTCCTCGCGAGAAACTGCCAGTACCTATAAAATAATCTGAAGTTGTGCTAAACAAGGTTTTCGTTTTTCATCGACCTGAACCGCTTAGTCCATTCGAAACCCTTAGGAAAACTTATTGATAAATTCCGATTTACAATACTTAAATTCTTGATTATAACAAATTTTGCGATCGCTATCCGTAATTGATTGATGATATCGCCATGGTAAAAAACAAAACACAACTCTAACTTCGACAAGACTTAAAGGATGTTAGTTCATTTTTAGTGCTTATTCTTTTAGTTTTTTTTCCACGTATTATTTACAATTTGTCAGTTATTATGTTAACGAGCTCACCAAGTATTCACGTGGTAGTCACGCATAACAACGAGGTGGCATTTGTATCATTATGTTAGATAACTTGTTCATGCCTGACTTGTCTGTAGCTGGATGAATAATTTAATGTTAACTGCCTGAACATGAGATCTAGGGTTCGATTTCTAGGTCTGGCCAAAATTACTGTATGGTTTTTTTTCGTGGAAAATCATCAAATGACCCCTCCAGCTGAGGGTGCAACTGGAGGGAGTCTCAGTCTCTTGCTGACTAAAACCCAATATGTTCCTTCTGGAGGTCCTTGTGTGCCAGGGCCACGGTAACTCTTGCGAACAACCCGCAGCGCGGGCAGACTATAGAGGGTTTAAAGAAACTTTCACAAAAAGCAGCCTGGAGTTTGGTGATTTGATACACCCGTGTCGCACGCAAATGTTGGTCCTGCGCCTGATCTCTCTCCGGTCTTGTCGGATTGCCGACTACATAGACCTGCATTTGCGTAAAGGCACAGAAGTAATAGTAAAGAACTAGGGTTAGTAAAGGCTTGCGCGCTCTAATAATATTATGTCCTGCACAGCTATATAGGGTGTTACAAAACTAGTGCACCATATTTTCACAGGTCATCTAGTACATGCCAAGGATCATGTCTACCACAAAAAAAAATACAATTTAGCGATTGTGATGATAAATTTAATAAAATATGTTGTTGTTGTCATATGTGTAAACATGATCCTTAGCATGTACTAAATGACCTGTAAAAATAGTGTGCATTAGTATTGTAACACCTTATATATAATCGGTCTGGACGATGTTATTATCATTTTCATGTTAGTTAGCCATTAAATAAACCTTTGCAGTTTTATAATCATAAGGATTAATACAACATACATTGATTATGACTGTTAATGTAGGAATAATGTAATAATATTATGAGCAATTGCGTAAAACAGACATACATATTTAAAGCTAAAACAATTACCTTCGATCGACTTCCGATCGCCGTACCAATAAAACATAATACCCCTTTATGTAATGTGGTTATGGACAGACGCCAGCAAGTCAACCTATACGAATCTGTCAAATTTTACCAATTAAATATTAACCTTCCATCATTATTATAATAAGTTTGAAAATTTATTTAAGAAATTTACACACTGACAGATTGTAGTTGCTTGATGTGCTGCCGTCTATATGTACTGTAACAATCAATTTTGTTTAAGATAACGCTTATGTTTTGCTCTCTATTGGTCCCTGTTCTCATGACAACGAAACAAATGACTATAGATCATAATTTAAGACTCTGAATTCTTGTCTAGTTTATATTGGTGCCCGACAATTTGTGTGGCGCCTGCTCTAATTGTAGCTTAAGCAAACTAATGAAAGACATCGCAAAACATTCCTTAACTAAGTTACTAAGAAATATTCCCTTGCTTCCTTCCTCAGGGAATAATCGTCTCTAGGCACATAGATCCTATTTCTGTAATTTCGTTGAACTGAAGAACAAACATTCATCTTTGTAGACGTTCATCATCACAGCCCTTTTATCGTCCCACTGCTGGCCACAGGCATCCTCTCCCACGGAGAAGGATTGAATGTTAATCACCACGCTTACTCAATGCGGGTGGGTGATTTCAGACTTTATAGTCCAGGTTTCCTCGAGATGTTTTCCTTCACTTTTAATCAGTCATTGGTGTCCAAGATAAACTTAAAAAGTACGTATAGCTTATAAAAGTGACATTGGTGCTTGCCTGACCTGGAATCGAATCCGCACCCTCATACTCGAAAGGCTGGTGCTTTAACCACTAAGCCACCACGACGATTGTAGACGTTAATGGTTTAGAAATACGAATTATAAAATCTATTGTTACTTAAAGTACGGATCTCAAAGAACTTGTGACGGTACAGGTGACACATTCTATAAATATTTTTGAATCACTGAATCATTTGAATGAAGCAAATGACTCAAAATATAAGGATTCACGATAAATAAGAGGAAATACACTAATAATAATAATAACAGATTGCTATAAAGGTACTCTAGAACCACTGCCGCAAGTTATTGAATGTATTATAAGAAGGAAAAACCCTGCTGAAGAAATATTACCTCATACCTATCTTCTTATACAGCTTCTAAAATCCTCGTTTTCTTTTCCTTGATTGCATTTTTTAAGATTTAGGTAGAACTAAGTATGGGTACGGGTGCCTAGTCATTGCCAGATAGATAGATAGACCATATACAGTATAAGATAGCTAATTAGTCTTAAATTGTTTTTCATAATGACCTACAATGAACAACACAAATGTTTCATTTGGTCCACTCGCTCTAGCAAACTTTCAAGGGCCATTTGTCAGTACCGTAATATTCCTGATTCTCAAAACGCAGAAACACATGCCTCCACGTTGCCTCACGTCGAAGCGTACACATTTTTTGTACACGAACAAATGTGCTGCGCATCATTTTAAAGTTGGTGATTTCAGCCTCAAATGTAGTCCGCATTTTAAGTATATTTTTCCATTTCCACCAAGATGTAAACATCTTAAGAAGGTGATCTAATTAAACCTGTTAGTTACGCAATTAACACCAAGATTACATGGTGTTAATACTGCCAGTGTCATGTGAACTGGATTAGCTGGGATTATGACTACGTTACGCAAATTATCGAATGCCCAACTGACCGTACTCTAAGCTAATCTTATAAAGCTGAAGAGTATTTTTCTTGCTTACTTAAACTCGCTTGAAATCTCAGCAACTACTATGCAGATTTGGGAAAACATTCCAGTGTTTAATAGCCCATTGACTGAAGAAAGCTATAGGCTACTTTTTATCTGAGTAGTTCCTACGGGACGCGGGTGAAATCGTTGGGAGAAAGGTAGTCTCCTATCCTTAGAACAAGGCTATAGTCTGACCACCATTAATATCTTGTCATATGTGAGATTATAATGGTCTTCATGACAGCTTGAATGAATTGAAAATAGTTGAAGTAGAAGGGAATCAACGCCTTATCCTAACTTATCTAACCATCCCATCAGTTCTCTAGAAATACCTCTCCTCTTATTTCGGAAGGCGTGATGATTGAAGCCATATTCATGTTTTCATTAGGGTTTGGATGATATTTTTCACTGTATAAATGCAACGATAAAACAAGGAGTTTGGTATGAGTTCAGAAATTAATTCAACGTGATTTCTTTTTATTACCAGTAGGTAATGTGTATCACTTACGATTTTTTCAGCAAGTATATAAAGCAAATAAAAAATATCTTCATACAACTTTATTTTAATTATGTATTCCTTTTTAACGAAACTGTATTGATTTATTGGTTACTACAAAGAAACTGTCTTTAGTGAGTTTCACATGAAATCGATTACATTCCAAATGTGGAGTAAGTAATACATAATTGTTGATATTGAGTAATCTCACGGCTCAGCTTACACAAACCACCCGTGAGAATTAATTGGGTTTCAATGGTCTTGTCTATTTTCCGCGATAAAATAAGATATCTACAGAGTATTTATTTCTATAACCACTCATTTGGAATGTTGGTCGCAGTAAAAATCACTATTTTTAGGATACGGTGGTTTCTAGATAGGTTCTATACAGTAAACACGCTAGAAGCCATTTGTTATGGTTGATTAAACATAATCAAAGTGTCCTAAATAAAGATAAATATTGCAACAAAGATTTTACCTATCAACCTCAAAGTAAATCCACAGATATAAATCATTATATCTTTGTGGCTATCAAGCCAAACGTATTGACCCACTTCCTCCATATGGATACCACCACACCCTTGCCGCCCTTGGCCGTGGGCCATTTGCAATACTCTATTAAGAACCCTAACCTTGGCCCCACCGTCATACCACGTGGAATGCCAAGATGCATATCCCCAAGATCCACAATAAGATAACGACTCATAACTCTAGCTAAAATCTTTGTAGTTGTATTTCTGCTACCATTTTCATTGAATTCCGATCATCTTAAATGAGCCGTTATCAAAATATCCGATAAGTAACCACGTGGTGGGCGCACGTGTTTTGATAATCTACGACACGTAAATACACGCTTTAGGTAACATGTCAATTATCCATCATGAACCAAATGTGCACTGAAGAACTCAAAGAGACATCGGAGTGTTAAGGTATGTCAAAGTTTGATTTCTTGCACTACTAAACTTAAAACAAAATTCTTCATAGATCATTTTTGAGGTAATAGGCTAGCGAAAATCGTAAAAAGAAGTATTTAATTGGTAAGATGATATTGGCTGTATTTTGGGCAGCTTTTTGTTTGTGTCTCACTGTAACGTAGGAAAGTATTGTTGTTAGTTTATGCTCAGATTTTTGGAACTTATGAATACTTTCCCTCGTGCTGATTGACAATTGCCTACCTTTGATAAACATATGATATTAACTGTTATCTTTATTCTTAGCCGCCGATAAAGTTAATTTAATTTCAGCGCCTACATTGTTCGGTTTACTACTGGATGATACTCCTATTTGATGTCTGCTTGCAAGACACGCTGCACTGTCAGATGTATTTTTTATACATTATGTTGTTATCGTTGTTCTTTTTTGCTTTTATCTGTGTGGCAGTTTTCTTTATTGTAGTTATAGTTGTCTTGTCTTCAAAGGAAAGTTTTCAGTAAACAAACTGACAAACCTTTTGTACTAGAACCGTAGGTAACATTCCTAAAGGATAATATGCAAGCAGTGTATTCACATCGGTATTTGAACAGGTGCGTCCTGACTCATGACCGCTAGTTTCCTAATACCATGGACCAACTCGTTGCATTGCACAAGTACACACGAGGTAAATATCCATTGTAGTGTTAATCATCATCTTTGCATAATTTCTAATTGAATAAACAGTAAACACCTTACTAATGTATTACGTAGTAGATATTGTCAGTGTTAAATATAACGCTCCCGACAGCAGACAAAGTTTGAACTTGTGGCGGTCGCGCCCTTGTGCCGGGTCCACCTGGGTGCGGCATGGCAGCAGACTGGGGAGTTCAGACGGAGGGGGGCTGACCACATCGCGATTATGTCGTTACACAAAACTGGCCCTTCCGGTGCAAAATGGGTACGGCTGTCCGCAAATAATCGACCCACACGAGGCAAAGGTATATACACTTCAAGATATGAGCTGAAGCTAAAAACTCTTTGATCAGAAGAAATAAAAGACGAGCAACTCAGTGTATACCCACATTGTAGACCTACAACATACACTAAATTATAAACTTACTTTTGGATGTGTGTATGCTTGTCGCTTTTTCAAATAAAATGTAGTAATCGGATTTTTATGAAAATTTACAGTAGGTTGTAGGCATACATTCATTAGCCTTTTTATCGTCCCACAGCTGGGCACAGGCCTCTTCTCGCATGGAGAAGGATTGAGCGTTAATCAGTAGGTATTACGTACAGCTTATATAATATAGAAGAATACAAGTACGTAACTTTGGGTGCGGGATGAAGTTCTCTCTCGGAAGTCAGGCGAAAACGCGGGGAACAGCTAGCGAACCACATAAGACTTTGGTATTAGATACTACGCATAGCGTTAATTGCAGACACAAAGTGCGTAGATGATGCTAATGAGCCGAGAATTACGGAAAGAATGCAGCCTATGTTATGTATGAGAGTTCAACGTACGATGTATCATCTCTTCTTTATTTTTTGAGGGGATTACTTACACTAAAGCCTAGGTAATTAATAAACTTGAGGGTTGTGAAGTAATAGGTACAGTAGAAGTAACAGGCACTGCATCTTAGATCAGTTGGTGAACAATCATTTCTAATACTAGTGTTTTAATTTTGCTAAACACGTAATAATTAATTGTTCTGTAATTTAACAAAACATGTAGTAATCACAAAAAGTTAGAAATCATACGGAAACCAGTTTTTTTGGCTCCTACCGTTCAATATAACACTTCGATCTAGGTCGAAATAATATGAAGGAATGACGTAAGTGCCTAATCAATTTTACATACTTTAACGATTATCACTTCGCTCTACACAAAAGAACTGGAATGCATATAGTAAGTACAGCAAAAAAAAATATTATCTCTATTCTATGGAATTTCCTAAAGATATATCTTTGCCTACTCAAAGTCGTAAGTTTTTCCTGTAGATAAAAAACATTGTGTTTACGTTGAACTGACTGTATTACTAAGTTATTCCTCCAGATGACCGCATCTCGGCTCCGTGTTTAAAAAGCTGATTCGATTGCTCGGCAAACTAGTTTCCGGATAATGTCTATGTCGCAGCTCACTGGTTAAAATAGCCATTCAATCAAACAATTGATACGCTACTAATACGTCACATTTGTTTTACCACTACAATATGGCGTCGGATTTATGACGTCATGAGCACTGGCCAGTATACAGAGTTATATTTCGGAACACACACTTTAAAACTAACAACAACACCCACTAGTTGCCATACATTGAATACCTATAAAATTAGACGATTGAATGGCGTTATTTAGTCTAGTGACTAGTTGTTTGATTAAAAGGCTATTTCAACCAATTGACTATGACATCTACAAGATTTGTATTTACATACAGAACCACTTAGATCTAAATATAGCTGGGTAAATAATTCTTGTACTAAAGTACTTTTTGCGTCGAACATGAAGAATAATAATTATCAAGTTTGTTTTTATACGAGTATTTATTAATATTTATAATGTCAGGACCAAGATCTTGACCGTGTTGGTGGCAATTATTATTACAAGTTGGCAATATAGGTATGACCTGTCTCGTATCTCATATTCGAGGCTAGGACAGTGCAGATACTGGTTATCGAATCCTTCCTTGACTTGCCTTGAAGGAAAGTAACCTCTTGCCTAGAAATGGTTTTTCGAAAATTATTGCCTAGGTATTTGTCAGTCTTCATTGCTGGTTTTTTTAGTTGAAAAACATCTGATGGCCCCCTCTGCTGCGTCTGATTTACTGACTAAAATCCACTTTTATTCCTTCGGAGGTCTATGTGTGCGAGGGCCGCGGTAAAGCAGCCGCGGCTGGTGGCATGGCCAGCCTTATAAATTATTTTAGTTATGTAGGTTTTATTAATGGAATGATTTATAGACCGTAAAGTTAGAGTGAAATATACATATAATGTCGTTTTTTTTTGTTGGTTTTATTTTAGATTTTTTTTTTGACGTTTCACTATCTCCGATCAAGCATTAACATTTTAATCGAATATATTCTAGTCATATCAGATTGTTTTTTTTTACAATATGTAATAAAAACTCCGTACCCGTGATGGTATTGTAAGGTACGGGTAATGACTATAAAAAATAATCATTAAACAATTAAAATTATAAAATGTGATTTTATACTCTTCTCAATTCTAAATACCTATACTTACTTTATTTGTTGTAAATTATTTGTTTATTATCTTATCATATATATCTCTTTGATTTTGGCGCCGGCAAACCGCAGACAGTTACCCTATTGGGTCTTGAGAATAGATTAACACTTACCTTAAGAGGACTGGCGAGAAAAACTTCACCATTCGATAGTTCATTAATGTTTCAGTATACATTTGATCTACAATTCCTTCTACAAAAAATACAGAGCCTACTGTTATATTTTGAAACAGTCTGCGAGATGTCTACCTTCATTATAAATGATAATATAACAATAGCAGAATGTTAATAAAAACAACTATTATTTTTTAAACGTAGGTAAAGTTTTATAACTAAAGTCTTTGTTAGATCAGTCAGCTTCATCCTGTCTGATTGTCATTTGAAGAAAGGAGGCGTTATTCAAAGGATTCCAGTTCTAACTAAATATTGTTCTTTCAGGCTGCTGTTATTTAACTAACATTTATCTACATTTAAATAGATAGGTACATACACAGATATAGCTAAGCTTACTTTTAGAAATTTCTACTCAGAGCAGTCATAATCTATAAGCGTGTCAGTGGCCATATCTTTATAAGGACGACCAATATTAGCTAGTATATATTTATTATCAATTTGCAAAATGCCTCAGCGAGAACTACCTGCCTGCTCCGTTCTCAACTTCCAAGAAAATAATTAAATACCCCACATCAGATTCATCATCGAACATAGCGCTCCTCGAAGCATTAGGCTACAACATGACCACTGCTACTTGCTCCCAAAGCTATCATTTTTAAACTGGTACAGAAATATCTGTGACTAATTTGTTTTGACCAGCTAATGACTCCATTAATAAGGTAGACAATGAAAGTCGATAACGACTCAAAGATGAGAAGTAAACATTGTATTTCCTAAAACATTAGTGGTCTTATTACAAAAAGGACGTTCGAGACGTGTTTTAAAAGTATTGGATTTTTTAAACACGTGTCAAACGTCTGTTTTACTTTTTTCAAGTATTTCCCAGATCTCATTTATATTTATTTACTTGATAAACATACAGTTAAGAACCGTTAAGTTATTCAAAACACATTCATAGACAATTCATGTATCTACGCAGATAGACATTTACGCACAATTTTCTGATTCCCCGGGCACTTGAGCTTCTATAATCAATTCAATGTAAATTATGTGGGCAACCATTCTTTGTTATATTTTATGTAGAATCCAAGAAGTAATTTCACAGGTGCATAACAAAAAATTTAGTAAAATAATATAGATTTAAAAAAAAAATTGTAGCTTCGAGGCTTTGAGACAAAAAGACCCCATAAGTATGACGTAACACACAATACTGTGTCTATGGTACATCTCAAATCCTAGAAAATTTCTCAGTCAACATGGTGTTCCTATCAGACGTAGCTATAGCTAGTCTACTGCTTGGTATTCCAATTTAACAGAAGTAATATCAATGTGTTATGTGAATTCATAACATGAACAGGCAGAGATGCAACCATAGATCTAAGTATACCTACTAATATTATAAAGCTGGAGAGTTTATTTGCTTGAAACTGGCCTGATAAAAAAAAATCAGTATTACATAACCCATTTAGGTATCGAAGAAGGCAAAGCCTTACTTTAAATCTTCTCCTTTGACTTCTGCTTTGACTCCTTTTTTTTATTCAGATGAACCGAGTAGTTCCTACAGGACGCGGGTCGGGTGGAATTGCTGACAGAAGCTAATAAGGTGCAACTGACATAAATACCTCCACTGTGTGTATCTACCTAGGGCCGAGTGGTTTGGTGATATGATAATACCAAAACCTCAGTAATGTATTTTGTAAATACATAAAATTGGAGCCGGAATCCTGACTATAATAAATTAAAAATATATATTCATTTAAGTAATATTTTAAGACAAAAGAACGCCCTTGCACTACATAATCAGCGAGTCTTACACGGTATTAGCGATCTGTGGAATTAGTATGACCATCGCGTTTAGCTTCACTGCAAACTAGGAATTGTTATTGTCTTACTTATGCATGTACCCGTTAGAAACTGCGTTCTTTCTCAAATGATTGACGATATCGATTTCATGTGATGTTTGTTTATGACGTTGACGGAACTTATAAACAGCAGATGGTAATACTAGGTTCTATTTACTCATTTTGTAATTAAATGCATACGTCAATAAAGTATTAACTGTTTATATTTTGCAGTTTCCAAGGAATCATTCTTCAAAGCAAGGGTTTTATTTTTATAATTATAATTACAAAATGTCTATTCTCTAAGGCTGAAGGATTTGTTTGTTTGCTTGAACGCGCTAATCTCATGAAATACTGGACAGAATCGGAAAATTATTTCAGTGTTAAATAGCCCATTTATCGAGGCTACTTTTTATTCAGGAACTTGGAATACTGAT
Organism: Heliothis peltigera; assembly: GCA_958496145.1. Taxonomy (NCBI): domain Eukaryota; kingdom Metazoa; phylum Arthropoda; class Insecta; order Lepidoptera; family Noctuidae; genus Heliothis; species Heliothis peltigera. The sequence goes on along the minus strand of OY292334.1, from coordinate 7,797,352 downwards.
ACCGCTGCTGTTTGAAGGTAATATTTTAGTAATATAATAGGTGAGAAAAATATTTGTTTATATAAATAGCGTCCAAAACAAGTTTATCGAGAATATTATAGTAACTGTCTCCTCTGCCTGTCTACCTGTTGTAAATCATTAATAGTGTTCTACTGTCCCCGTTACGAAAAGGGCACAACAATTTTATGTTTACCAAAGTCATTATGTGGTGATTGACCTGCCCCCAATATGTGCCAATAGAACTTATAGCTAACAATTACCTACTAAGGTAGGTCACTTGACTGCTAAGAAATAGGTCCAATAAGAATATCTTCAGCTTTCTCGGAACGCAAAGCTGATTTAAAAAAAGAAGCTGTATCTAATAGGAAAAATATCTTTTCACATGGCTATTGTTAGCCGGTTGTTTATTTTGCCAGCGACTTCTAGAGCCATGTCAAACAAAAAGTTTTATTTTTACCCTTTTATTTTATTATTTGAAGAAAATCTATGTTTGAAGTCTGTTTTTTTTTTCATTAATTGAGGACCTTCTCCTTTTTAGCAAATCGGTTAAAATTACAAAACCAGTGCAACCTTGTTTAGGTACTTAACTTACAAAATATTACGAAGTCACGTTTCAAAAAGAAATTGCATTTTCATGTTGCTCTGAGTATGGTAAAAATATATTTTTATTTTCTTTTCTCAGTGCACGAAATAGGTCATTAGGTACACGAGTGTTTTTTGTATATTGTTATTAATAGATATATGGGATTATTCACGTCAACAGATTTATGTCGTATCGTGGGTTCCCAAATAGAAAAAAAACTCCACCTGTTTATTAGTATTGCTATTTTATTTGGCCTATTTTATTATTCGGTGTGTTTAATAATCTCAGCTATTTGTTTTGATAATTCTAGAATATTGAGACAAGAATCGTTTACTTCTAGGAGAACTATCAAACTAGGCATCCTTACCTACCCACTATCTACAACATATTTTACCTTCACTTTTACCAATGTATCTCCTATTAATACTAATTCAAACATTAATTTAAATAAATTATAGACACGTGTGTTCCGTGGATCGCCATCCCATATCCTATCTCGGTTCACGTTTACGTAAACGTGAACAAAGCCTGATTGGGTAATAAGATTTTTTTTGTCACGACGCAGTTTTACACTGGCGACCATCTTGAGGCCAGTGACTGGCAATTTGATTAACAAATGAAACGCGAAGTGGCTTCATTGTGATACCTGGCAGCTGAAAGTGCGAACCTACCTAATAAATAAAACAATAAGCATAAATAATGTAACTCCGCCTCATTTTTCACTTTTTAGAGACTTGTACATACATATTTACGTTAGTTTTTCCTTAACTCGATAACTAACTCCAGCCTTATCTATCTATTAGTTAAGAAGGCGAGTGTTGTTTGTTTGTTAGGTTTGAACGCTAAACCGGTTGCAGGGATTTGGACAAAATACGGAATCTAATAAGCACAGATGCAAAGTTGTCTATGGTTAGAGGCGAAGCTTTTTTCATCTTAACTTTATTTTATCTCGCTGAGGGAGTGTCAGACTTTTACTGACTAAAACCAACTATGTCCCTTCTGGAGGTAATTGTAAGCCAGGGCCATGGTGACTCTTGCAGACAACCCGCAGCCCCGGCATAAGGTGCAGTTAGGTACCTCAGTTCAGAATTGAATCCGATGAAACAGCTAGTTTGGTAACAATCCTGTTCTTGATTTAAACCAAGAAAAAAACTAATCTTTAGTTCCAGGCAGGAAATAATGAGTAGCCATTTATTTCCAATAAAGCCAGTCACGAGGCACACGTAGGAAGGTAGTACCGGACCTGTCTACGTAATCAGTCAGTCGTTTAGAAAATAGTTTCTAATAAAACAAACGAGTTAAGGCTAGAGAGAACCATAATGTGTTCGTTTATTTCTAATTATCTTAGGCTTAATTAGCATCATCAACTTGATTAACATAGTGTAAACTACTGGAAAACCACATTGTTCATGTTAATTGGTATCATCGTTAGAAATTTAAGTATGTACGTTCGTAGTTTAATTTTCCAATTATACCTACTCCGTAAAATTTAATTGGATTAAATTAACAGCCCTAAACATTTTATTAAGCCTATTGGATTAAACTAACAACAGGCGTGTTGAAATGTTTCGATATTTAAAACTATGAAACGTATTTTAAAAAGGAAAAGGTCCATCCGCCATGCGCCACCGCGCTAACGCTGTCGCCTGCAGCTTGATTTTATGTAAAGTTAAAGTAGGCACTCTGATATTATTGTTTGTTTGAATTGCTCCGAAACTACTGAACCGATTTGAAAAATTCTTACACTGTTGGGAAGTTACGTTATCCCCGGTTAACTACCTACATATGCTATGCGGCAATATTTTATCCGGATACGGGAACGAATTCCCTGGGTTCGCGGGAGAAAACGTGAGAAAAAGCTAGTTGGTTATTTATAAAGTACGTACCTAATAAAAAAAATAGATAAATTGCATTTTATTATTAATAAAAATCATGAAAACTAGTAGGTTGAGACACCTACTAGTAAGAAAAACATAGTTTGATAGGTAGAAATCAATCTTCAAATGCACGTAACAATTGATCTATTTGATAGAAAAAGCTTAGACCAACAATCTCAGGGAAAAGATGGAGCACCCATAACCAAGGTAATATTAATTCCATGCCCATAACACAACAAAAAATCAAATCAAATGATAGAACTTTAAACCACTAACGTCATCTCTGTTTTCTTAATGGAACTAAACAATACATAAATAATGAATAGATACTGTATTGGCCACAGTAGTATATTTTTGTTGAGGTCAATATTTTAAACAACTATCGGTGATTTTTACATTTAATTTCAAACAATTTAAAAAAATATATAGATTATGGTCCGTTTATTTAACATTTCCACTTTTCTGTAATGATAACACTGGCCTAATTAATGAATGATGGCCGATTGGCCCTTGCCCTTGCTGGCAATGGGGCAATGGTTATGATTGGTCATGATGGGTGACAGACAATGTTAGTATTACAGAAAATCTCGCTTTTAATAGTTTTAATTAAAAGACTACTGATTTATCTTAGTGGGAGTAACAGTGTTATTCTGTAATAGTCTTTAATTCCGTTTGACTCAAAGATTATTAAGTTAATTGAAATTATTTATATTTGTGCGCACGTCAATAAAACACTGGAACCTGGCAGATTGATTGACTGGTTTACACAATGGTCCATTCTTTAGTTTACCATATACTGTCGAGGACAGAGGACGCGAGTTGATCATTTGAAATCATATAACTATTAGTATGTCGTGGTCAAATGAAGAGACTTTCAAGTTCATAGACTTATATAAAAGGGAGCCGTCAATATGGAATCCAAAACATGAACACTACAAAGATAGAATTAGGGTAAGGAATTAAAAATAATAATATCTCTTACCAATTTCCCTTTAAAAATCGCCATCGAACGATGGTGTACTAATATTCTAATTTATTATATACCTATAATAAAATTGTACATTTTTGCTGAGACTATAAATAAAATATTGTAATAATATGCAGGCACAAGAAGCATGGAATCGCTTGGAATATGCAATGCAGATTCCCGTTCCAGAACTAAAAAAGAAGAAAGAAACTTTGATGACTGCATTCCGCTTACACTATAAGAAAATACTACAGTCCATACACACAAACGAAGACGAAGTCTACAAACCAATATGGATATTTTATGAGCCTCTGGAGTCTTTCTTAAAAGATGTGTATGAACCACCCGCTGATGCTGATGGTTTTGTAAGTATAATAATTTATTATGTTTACACCGATGTTCATCTAAGAGTGATGTCTCAAGATATAATTATCATTGATGCAAAAGATTACTATGTTAGGATCAATCTGAATATTTTTGAATGGCAAATAGATTTAAAAATCATTTCAAGCAGTTCAGTAAACTAAAATTTTCCTTTGCTTCTGAAGTCTAGTAAGCTCGAAGGCAACACTGTTGAACTAATGTTGGCATTCTATTTTCAGACATCAACATCATATAGACAAGAATTAGAAGTCAATGATGAACTAGATGAAGACAATTTGAATGATTCTGGTTCTGAAAAGAAGAGAGATATCAAACCTAAACTCCAACTAGTGAAGAGGTTTTCAAATGTGCCTCTAGAGTTACAGGAAGTCAGTAAAGAGATGACTAATGCATTTAACACTTTGAACCAAGCTTTGAAAAATTCCAAGAGGCATGCTTCTAGTCCTAAAGAAGAAGATGACTGTGATTTGTATGGAAGGCTAATGGCAAAGAGGCTGAGACAGTTTTCTGCAGCTGAAAGACAGGAAATAATGTACGAGCTAGATGGTCTACTGCTGAGCCGATGTACTGGGAACAACGAGATAGTGAATAACAGTGACCTCAGTGACAGTTAGTAAATGCTATTCACATGACAGCTGGCCATTGTGAAGGACCTTTATTTAGATGTAAACAGAGGCTAAGTTGTTTAGTTTTAATGTGCAGACACAAAAATCCCCTGGCTGGAGGCCTTAAATTCTAGGCATCCACAGGGTTTGTTTGGTTAAGCAGTAAACAGCCTCCTTAGGCTGAACTGCGAGATGTCCACTCAAAAAAAAAAAGCAGACAAAAGCAAATACCATTGGTATAGGTACCTAGTTCTGTTTTGTTTTCATTGGCATAATCATGATTCTATAATGTTGACTTTTTAGTATCTCATGAAACAACATTTGTGTTTTAATATAACTGAATACTTGTTATTAAGTACTCAAAGAAGAGTTACAAGTTGCCGGTAGATGGCGCTAGTTGTGTTGATTTCACATTGTTATAATGTTTATAACGTAAAAATATATATATGTATCTGTTTTTATATATGCTTGCTAAATTCTTACCTGTTTATTTCTTCTAGTAAACATAAATCTGAAGTTGCCTACTCAGTAACTACTGGACCAATGTGAAGAATTCTTTCTAATATATAGCTAATTTATTGTGGAAGGCTATAGGCTCCTTTTTATCCGGGAGCGCGGAGGAGTTCCCACGTGACATGATCGAACCAGGTTGAACCAGGTTGTAGGTGATTTTGAATCAAAGTAAAACAACCAAAAGTGAGAAAATAAATTTATCTTAACATCACTAAACATAACAATACGCGATACAAATGTATCATAATGAGATAATATGTATTATTTCACCAAACTTAATACTGTAAAATGAAAGTGAGGACAAAAGGAAATAATTTAAAAAATTAAATTCCCAACTTCAAACATTAATGAGAGTGAGATAATAACACATTCTATTAATAAAAGCTTAAAATAAACAATTATATTCTTAAGACTACAACTAAAAAGAATATTAACTAAGTTCTAAATGCTGTGGTTGTTATTCACACCTGGCTACTTTGAGCTTTTTGCCAACAACAAGTAAATTCAACTAAAGATTTAGTCCGGTGTTACAAAATTACATTTACCATATTCATTCACAAAGAATAGGAGTTGCCAGACAAAATTTCTGCGAAGAAGTTAAGGAAACGCTAAAATTTAATCCACATAAAACTGGATCACTTCCTAACAATTTTACGTGTAAGTATATCTTCTACATTTTACGGAAAATAGACACCTATTCTTGTGACATATAATTATTAATTATTGTTATCACATATGAAGAAGCTAGCAAGCTAAGCCGCCGCCTTCATTGCGCTCCAGCTCTCTTCGTACATATTCCGCTTGCTTCTCGGTCAGACCCAAGCGTTGGACTTCTTGTTCGAACTGTGTTCTACCGCCAACGCCCACTAAGTAACCATTCAGTCTGGCTGCCAAGTGCGATGTTTGCAGCTTAGATGAGTCTAGGCCGAGGCTACGGCACAGGTCCTTGTGACCTTGCAGTCTGTATTTCTGGTGGTAGCTGTGGAAGGAAAACGGTCGGTTATTATCTTGTTATTATTGCTGGCAACTTCGTCCAAATGAAGTTTGCTCGGATTTGGAATACGAATAGTAGATGCACGGACATCTTTAGGATCATTGCACCTAAGTGCAGTAACCAATAACAATTGATGAGTAAAATGAAACCTTCACGCGTCAAAAATGATGACGGCGATGAAGATCGTATGCTCAGTCAATTACGATGCAATAAAATCAATTCTAGTGTCGCGACCGGCACAACGAACTTGACGATTGGTTAGATTGATATGAACTCAAGTTCAAACACAAAATATTTTTAATAGGCTGGCAATATTGTTGCAGTTTGTCACATTATTTTCAATTTACGGCTCATAAATCAAACACTCATAGATAGGCGTCGGTAACAATTCAGAAATGAACCGTTTCTGTTTTAGACATATTTGCCCATTTAAAACAAAAGTCGATATATCGATAAAAAAAAAATATGTTCTTGACTATATAAGGTTGGTATTGGTACCCATACCGACGAATACACGTGACAATCAATTGGGTACCACACCACACGCTAGCGACTATATTTAGACTAGCCAATATCAATATTGATTGTTTTGATTAAGAGGAAAACTGATGTGCGGAATTGAAAGGACAAGCGATTCTACATTGGAGCCCGGACATTTAATAGAAGTGGACCCTGGCCTGATTATTGCAATTATCGACAGTTATTTATGTATGCTGCTAATGTATGCCAGACATGAGTTAAATATTCAAAGGTTATTGCCTAGTCACTTAAGGAAGGTTATTTTTTATTGTCGTTGATAACCGTTACTAGGTATGATGTTACCATTAATAGTTCTATGAATAGAAACATAGTTAACTTGTTACGTTGTTAAGTTATTTTTGGCGTTATTAGTTATGGCTAATATATTTTTTATATGACTTAGGGCCAGTTTCACCGGTGACGGATACGTTTCAGATAGTTTATCTAGCAGATAATTTCATACAAATTCTGTTCCATTTTTTAATTTATCTGGTAGATAGTGGCTATCCGTAACCTATGAAACTGGCCCTTAAAGTATGTAGTATAAATTAATTTGACACAGTATTTAGTATCCATATATTTATACTCACTCTTCAGCTGGATAGAAAGTTCCTGCAGGCGCGATCTCAGTACGCAGTTGTTCTTTGCAGCGCTCCTGCATCTGTTTGTAGGAAGCCTCCGCGGATACTCGCTGCTCCTCATCGTGGTACAGGATCATCGACTGGTACTGGAAAAGGAGAAATTAAAATTAGATTGGTTTATAAATTATCGTACTAAGGCCTAGCGCGCACTGCCTTTCGGTGGATGCGGTGCGTTTATTCTACCGCACGCAGCAAGAAGCCGCGGTGAATTTACCGCATGCGTTTATTTCACCGCAGTGCACGCACTTCTATGACAGTCTATACTTCACGGATTATGCGTTAAAAAAACCTACCGCAGTGCGCGCAAGGCCTAAGATTATAAATGCGAAAGTTTAGTCTAAGTCAAAATAAAGTTTAGTAAAATGATGACGATTAAAGATTTTATCAGTAACCTTGTATTTGTCCGTGATGAGATGTGCTTAGAACCGCGGGGAACAACCAGTTAAATTGTAAAACATTTTAGTCCAAAATTATCAACAAACATCTTTTTTTTACTGACTTGGGAATGTGACAATTAATTTTAAGTAAGGTGTATGAGTAAGTATGCTTATTAATAAATCAGTCGCAGTTATTATTTTTGACAATGTTTTGGGCACAGACACAGTTTTATTTCCGCACGTGTGATAATTACTTATCTCTCCTTTCCGTGTAGGTATGGTACACCTACACCATTGGCTCATTACCTTGTTTACCAATTACTATTTCTGATTATCTTTGTTTGCAGTTTGCACGCGAATTTTTGCCGTAGAAAAAACTGGAAGAGTTCTTTTCACCTACGTTTTTGACATATCGCCAATTTTGCCAGGAATTTGTGTTTCCGAAAAATCATGAGACGAAAGCGATTTTTATGACACTACTAGACCTTGACCGGTATTAAGATAGAATCGGATACTTTTCAAAAGCTCTCCTGATTGTATCAAAACTAGATAAACCATGTCTGATTAAGAATATCTTATCTAGAGTTCCAGATATAGACTATGGCCTAGACTTTGAGACCACTTATTTGGATAAGAAGCAGTTACAAACCTGTCTTTTTAGCTTAGTTGTAAGTCCATACTCGTGGTTCGCCCAAAACATGTCAAGGAGATCCTCGTAAGTTACTGATTTTGGGTCGAAGTCCAGCTCGATGACCTCTGTGTGGTCGCCACTGGAAATAAGAAGAAGTGTCGTGAAAGGACTTTAGGAGGCTTTATAACCTAACTTAACGAAACAATTAACAAAATAGTTTATAAAACACGAGCAGACCATTTGCATATTTGGAGTTGCCTAGGTCTTAAAAACGAATCGAGCAACTTTATTTAATGCCGGTTTTACTATCTATACGAATATATCTGCGTTGGGGACGAATAGGTCAAAACTTTTTTACATTTTTATTTATGAATCATGCATTGCCGCTCCTATCAAATTCAACCACACTCAGCATGACCAGCAATTTGCACGTGGAACACGTGATTGTAATTTGTTTAAGTCGGTCGAATTTTATTTTGTTTTCCCAAAATCTCCACGCACGTGTTCGTTATTATTATAACGTCTCAATAGCATACAGAAGAAACGAAAATGTTAACCAGTGTAGTGTGTAACACGCGAGTGACGCGACACGCCTTGGCCTTGCGCACGAGCCGGCCGCCAACCTTGGCTGATGTTATCAACAATTTAGGCACAACTATAATGGGACACAATTTTAAATTGTTAGGTTCAGTGACGATGGAGATTATCGTCATTAATTGATCTCGTTGTCATGTGAATTAATGTGACGTCATCATTATGGATAAGAAGCTAGGGAAATAACTTTCCTTTCTGTCTGAAACGTCCTGATACGTTATAAAGCTGAGGAGTTGTATTTGTTAACGCTTATCTCAGGAACTACTGGACTGATTTGAAAAATTCTTTCAATTCAATATTAGTTATGCCTATCGATCCATTTTCAGTATTCTATACTAGTTTTATCTAGGTGCGTGAATTACTTCCCACGAGACGCGAGTAAAACCGTTGGTTGGTACAACCATAAAATGTTGTTAATACCTCCTCCTATAATTGTGTAAACGTTGCCCGACTCTTATTAGTTTACATTATTCTATTCAGTCAGTGAGTTTAAAAACTCCGTAGGTTGATATTGCACAATATTTATTAATCTTAAGAGAACCGCTTGTCATTTGTTTGGCTTAAATACCTTGAGCTTGCAAGTCATTCTTACTGAGCGTTGGATTAATTGCCTTTACCTTATTCTCCGTATCAAGGTCGGCACGCATCCGCGACTCATTCATAAAATGATAAGAAGGGTGATAACATTCGTAAGTAGGGATGAATGTTATAATTATATGATTATTGATTTCAAATGTGTGTCAAAGTATTGTTATGTAATTAGATACCTAAGCATAGTTTTCACTTTCAGTGCAGTATCTTTTCAGGATTTATTAATTTGGGCCTTATAACTCCACTTTAGTAGTTCCACTAAATAAAACTAAATCAGATGCCACGTGTTTTCCCTCTTCTTGACCTTTAACTAAGCATTGTATCGATCGGTCGCGTCCTTCAGACTTAGACAGATAGGTACCTACTACAGCCAGACAAAAGCTATTCTGTAGATACGTCAATCGTAGGTTTAGACTATAACTAATAAACTTATACTAGGTAGTATAATACCTTTTGACGTGGGATCTAAGGTCCTACGCAAACAAAGTTTTCGATTCGCATTTCGAGTCAGACTGACGTAGCCAGTAGAAGCTATGACACCTTATACAATTAAGAAGGCGCGTTTCAATCGATGCAGTGAGTAAAAGCGTGCCGCACCGTGGAAATGCGTCAACGGTGACGGTGTGTCCTAAAGCTTATGTAGAGCTGTGTTTCAAATCGGACCAGTATCTCCTGAGATTAGCGCGTTCAACCAAACAAACAAATTCTTCTGCTTCTTGCTAATTCCTTGCAGTACGTGGGTTTTTATGAGGAGATTAAACGCCAGAAATAGTCTGAAATCAAAACTTTTTTATATTCAAATACAAACAATTCGTAATAAAAGTAATTCTTCCTTTTTTATCATAAAAGCTAATCCGACTTGCCGAATTGCAGAATAAGTTAAAAAAAAACGACTCGCAAATTCGTTCGCTGGGTCAAATACTTGGATCATATCATTGTTCGATATATCGTCAGCATGTGAACAACTTTACTTTAAATAACTTAAAGGAATACTTACTACATTATCTATTATAACTGATTCCTACAATTTTCCAAATAAAAACGATAGATGACTATGACGACTGTATAACGTAATTATGTTGTAAACAAATGAGTATTTATCGAGACAATAGTAAAAGTAACACGTGTTAAGATAACAGTTATTTAAGACGCACATCGTCTATTTATGGGAACTTCAGTTAGAAGACGAATAATGATAATCGTACTGAAGAATTTATCGTGCAGACGCCAGCACATCAAGCGAAATTGTCAAATTTTCTCAATCGACTTTGAACCATTATGCTTTAGCGATTAAGTTGAAAATCTATTAAAGAAATTTGACAGATGACAGAGAATCTATTATAGATATTGTCAGTAGCACGAGAATACTACTTCGATATTTTTCACAATTATAACTAATGAGACACTTATGTGTTCAGCAGTACTGTTTCCACAGGGAAAATGGAATTTCCATCAGTAATACACATGGCATATCTGTTTATGTAATAGTTAGTAGTTAACCTAACCCATGTAATTTAATTGAAAAGCTTCTTTGAATATGGAAAAATTAAACACGTGTAAACTTTAAATAATGATTATTTAAATTCCATTTTGTAAATTGAATTGTGTTACGTTTTGTCTATTCGGTATAATAAGTTTTTTTTTTCTTTCTGACATTCTCATTGTGTTAAGAAAACAAATGCGACTCATTATCTTTTGACGATAGCGAACACTCTTTAAAAACGATTTATCGCTACAGATACAAAAAAATGTAAAGAGCTCTAAATTTCGACCTTGATTTTTTGTCAATCTTATTAATGCTGATAATATTTTTGGCAACTGACTGTCCTTGTTAAACACTTCCGTAATTCTGTAAATAATCAAGGTTTTTTAGATGAATACCGAAGCATAATAAATTTGTTTAAAATTAAGCTTCCCGCACATAAATAAAAAGTAACCTAAATACCTAATAGAAAGTATGGAACGACTCAGAATTTGAGCACTGTGTCTTAAACGGATGGACCATAAATTACTATAAACACTTTTCTGTAACAGATTTTCCGCGTCACTGTAGTCCCGTACCTTTGATTTGACAGATATAAAAATAATATAATTATATTTTACCTAAGGCTTTAAATACAGAACACTTTATTGATAAATACCGCCATTTCTCCGATACCCCAATCCTTTAATTCCACCTCAATAACTTAACAATGCTTTCTACAAATACCAATACTTAACTATGTGATTGCTTGGTACTTAACGGTCATAAAATGTGCTTCATTTAATCATCAAGATAATGGCTAATCTATGATAGCGCAAGAGCATAAGCCGCATAGAATGAGGACCATAAAATGTTGGATTCTATGGAACTATACCGTAAGGGCTTTCTAAGAATAGCTATTCTTGCCAGATGAAGTTCCTTCGATTACTACACAGAAACAACAGCTTAATAAATAAACGTAGGACCTCGTAATGTCTATCGCCTGTCAATTTGAAGAATCGGCAAGGACGACACACAATAGTTTCCTCATAGAAGACCATTAGTCAGAGTTCCTATATCACTACTAAGTCAATGCAAATGAAGCTAATGTTTGAAAAACACACTTTAACCTATCTTGGAGGCTTCTAAGTTTTACATTGTTTTTGGAAGTCAGTTAAAGAGAGTTTATCCAAAATTTACCAAGACATATTTTATACTTCTTTCGCATAGCAGATATGATAACTATTTACCATACCTTGCTAAACATTTGACCACCACGTCAACAAGAGAAAGATGTGCCCTCAGCGCCAAGCTAAGAATTCATCATAAATACCTACAATACAGTAGTGAATTCGGAATTATATCGATTGAAACTGACTATTAATTTTAAATTTACCCGCGGCGTGCTGGGCTACTTTTTGCCATGTCATCTATACGTGACAGTGGCGGTCAAAAGGATAAAATACCTTTGATACATTAAAAACCGTAACTTACATGCTCCTATAGTGTGGGTTCTTAGTGGTGCCGCCTGAGTAGCCCACTCGTGTGCGGATCACGCCGGGGGTAGCGCCAAATAGTGAGTCGTTGGACCAGAAGCACCCCATGCCGAAAGTCGCCTTCTTCGTCGGGATGTCCACATCGTGAAGGAGAGCGGCCTACGAATTTCAAACACCTGATTAATATTGAGGAAATTCATTCGGATCTCAAAGCTTTTAGGATTAGAGAGACCCACAGAGTCCTATAAAAAACACTCAAATAGTTCTCAAATATCAGTTGTAAGGAAACAAGACAAGCAAGCAAAAAGATGAATAATTCATTACCTATTTTGAATGTTAACTATAGAACACTCAGGTCATAGAAGTGACATTGCGTCTACTAAAGTTTTTGATTACCTATATAAAAGTTCTAGGATTTTCTCTAGTCGGATTGTTTTGTACCAGACTTGCTATTCCACAAGCACGCTCATAGTCAGACTCAAAACATTCAAAGATTTAGAGCTACCGACTAAAGAAGCAACTTGAAGACAACGTGGGATAGTTGACTCATAAATTTTATCAATAGTCAAAAGGTCATCATTAATAAGGATGACCATTAAAACACGATACGATACACTTACTGCGTCGCGGTCGTTATCAACGGACCCCTACAAGGAACAACGGAATAGTCTGTTAATTAAGCGCCGTGGGCGATGGCATCGGTCAATACACGCGACTGCAGAGCGATAAATTAATTAGTAATTAGTTATACAGGACTGTTCCAGAGGCGACAGAGAAAAGGGAAGAGTAATTATTTGCAAGAAATTGCGTTTTTGCGTAATATGCCAATGTAATGTTTCTAATGTAATGTTTCTTTTCTTCAACGTAATGTTTCTACGGAATATTGAACTGCTTCAAAAGACTTATTTAGATAACTAAGTCTGATATAGCGACGTTAAATCGATTAAATAATTATGATCGAGATTGCCGACACTAATTATCTTGTAGGCAATTGACCTACATACCTATATCTGACTTCGGAGTGAAAATAAAGTGAAATTATACCAGTTTTGATAATTTGATTACTACTGTCAAAAATATACCTGATTCTGATTCATAAATATGTGGTTTTAAAAAACACCGATTTAAATCCAGGACTCAAGCAGGTACCTTTTAGGACCACGATTTATAATAAGGTGGATTAGGTCAATAACTAATGAATCGAAAGAAAACTTACCCAAAAAATATAGGTAGGTACCTGGCATGAGCTTTGTAAATAAAACAAATAAACTATAGACTAAGTTCACAGCAATGGAACAATTTCATTCGAAAGGGGCAATTCAGGGTTGTCGACTTATCGATCGCAATTTCCATGTAATGTGAACAGTAAAAAGTTCCATGCGAATTGCTTACACTCATTCCGACATGGCTAAAGGTCCAAGTACTGGTTTTTACTTCAGCAAAAAAACCGTAATCAACTCCTTGGTTGTAAGCACCGTTAATATTGTATGTAGGTATGTTGTAGCCTATCATCACTGAGTTATATCTAGGTGTCGGCCTAGTAATTACTCATTGATAGTACCGTTTCTAAATGATGGAAGACATCAAATCAAAAATTCAGACGGCGATTAGGTGTCTAAAATTATTTATCAAACACAGACTGTGTCATAAAAATTTCAAATTTATCTAGAATCCCAAAAGTTAACAGAAAGTTTGTGTATTCAGATCACATGTTGTACGTTTGATTGTAATTTTAATCAGGTGTTACTACAACTAAAAAGAAATGCAAATTAAACAGAGGCACACAATTATAAGAATAACTAAGTGCAATCTATTTATACAATAAAAACCGCAGATTGGGATGATTTAGAAGGAAGAAAATTTGTTAAAAGCTATTATAAAAAAGTCTGCTGATTTTAGAAAATCCTAATAAAGATACTTAGGCAGTTATTAAAATAATTGTTAAATATAAAATAGTATCAAGCACATTCGCAAAAATACGGAAAAAATGCGGATATCACTCAAGAATTATCATGCATTAAAAATATACATTATAGGTACAATCTAATCAGCACTAGAAAAATAGCAAGCAAATCAAATTACTGGCTTCAAAAATAAATAATAACACAGAATGACTCACATTTACTGGTGGCTTCATGGTGCAGAAAGTTCTTATAAACCTCAACATGCACGAGAAACCCAGAGGGCTAAATGTGCAACTTGCCAAGGACCTGCGGTGTAATGACAATAATTTCAGTTGAAGATAATTTTAGTTTCTATAGATTTCCGCGTGATATAGATCGCTGCGAGGTTAGGAGTGAGGCCGCGACGCGTCGGCGAGTTGTGGCGGTCCGGCGAACACTGCCGCAGCCAACACTCGCATTACTCGAAAACGTTCACCTTGTCGCCGCAATCCGATGATGGTTTTCCAACAACACGCAGTGTCGCACTGTGTTCAAGTTTTGTATCATAAAAATGTATCATATCCTCAGCAGCAAGAAGCTGAAGATACTTCTACAAATATCAAAACATACCTCACCTTTTTTTCGATGAAAAAGATTTGGTAGAGATAAATCTGGGCGTGGGTTATCTTCAAACTCGTGAGTTAATTTAGCGTGCGCTAGTTTCGCGCTCGCACGTCGGTAACCTTGCCCGTGAGGCGGCCGCGTGTCTATCGCGAACCCGGCGGATTGCCCGCCGCATGATAAATCAATAATACAAATTAAAGCACAACAGCTCATGAGTTTTTCTACTTCCAGTGTCCGGAAAAAATAATATCATATCTCACCTTAACCTATATTTTTTTCTGATATTAAGGGTATAAAATATCTTATACTTACAATTTAATCATTTTGGGAGCTCTTGTAAAATTATTACGCCGAATTAAGAGATAGAACGAATTTATGACAGGTGTTGGATGTTTGTTTGTCATTTTGATAACATAAAGGATAGAATAAAAGGTTAGCTTAGAATATATAAATAAAACGTGGTATTTGATTTAAACAAACGATTTATTAATGTTCCTGATAATTTAACTTTACACTACTGTCTATAGGGCGTAGAAAAATCGATCCATCCTCATAATTCAAGAATAAGAAACAAAAAGAAGCAACAAATGTATCTTACTTTTTAAAACAAACGAAAATCTTGCATTGTCTTTGCATTATCCTATTGTACATCAGTCGAAATGGCGGGATCAAGTCCCAATCTTGGAGGACTTGTTATAGAGTTAATACTGTTTGTTAACAAAAGACTGAAAATATTTTTAGTTGGTCAAGAATCAGCACTATGAGGTATTAATCTTGTCTTACAATACTAATACAAAATAATTGAGCACATAAAACCTTCAAGGCCTTAAGACTTGTTCCCGCCAATTCGCCGCGTATCACATTGTACCTTTGAAAAATGAATTCTTTGAACAGTATAAGTACAATGTTAACATTAACCTTGGAATAAAGTCTGTAGGAAGCATCGTACCCCATAAAAATATAAAATCGGTTGAAGATGTAAAAATAGTTTTACTATTATCTCCTTCAGAAGCAAACCTTGTAACAAATTGCTATTTGTTCCAATAATCGCTGGATACTTTATTTTTATTGGTCATACGATAATCTGACAGTAAAGTTGGTACATTGCAAGATTGTAAACACAATATATACGACTGAACAAGGACACAAAATAAGTTAAGGTAATACTAGTACAGTAGATCGCAATGAACACCCTACATCAATTTTATATATTAAATGTACGTACGCACTTAACGATTATATAGGTATAATTTTATCACTACCAATCAGTAATTAGAATCTTGGGTTTTGATATGAAAAATATTTGAGAATTGACTAATTGATTCACAATAATGAATTTTTAATTTAATATAGACTGAAGATGTGATATAAATTTCTTTAATGCCAAAATCCTACTTTAATTTTGATAAAAGTTAAATGTTTTAGATGTTAAACGTGAGACGTTTTTTTTTTTCAGAGGGCAAGACAAAAAGGCAAGGTCACAAATGAGAAGTTAGTAAGTAAAATACCGCATTACTTCTAGGTCTTTCGAAAATTTACTCATTTCTTTCGCATTTGTATTAAAATACTTAATTATAATGTATCCAAATACCTAGGCGGAAATATATATTTTTTGTTCTGAGAAACTTACATCAATCGATATTTCTATAAAAATCAACATTATATTATGTGATGCTGGTTAATAACTCTTCTAAATAACATGGTAGAACACTTGTATGACGTAACAGTTGTGACGTTACTTCTATATAAACAGCGTAACAGTGACTAACTATATAACTAAGAGGTCGTTATATACATAGGGATGCGGATCAGCTGCCTCTCGATATAAACAATCATATAATACAAGTTTATTCGACGATATATATGTATAGTATCATATATGACGAATATTCTACAATTTATGTACATAGGATCACGTGACGATAACAATAAAACATTCAACAGAGGAGTAGGTTACACTTTACTAAGGCAAGACACAACAGGCACTGTTCAGTATTCCTACTACATACATTGAATGATCACACAGAGTTTATTTCTTAAGAATTTTCATAATATATTATATCTAAACTTTTCACTTTGAAGAACAATGTGTGTAATACGATTCGGCAAGAAGTGATTGCATAATAAATCGATGTTCCGCTAAATTATTTTCTATTTTATTGTGTATTGAGACATTCTATTTCTAGTATATTTTGTAATATTTCAGAATTCACAATATAAATTTGTGTTCGTTTAAGTAAACATAAAAAACCCTTACTGTAAAGCTGCCAAATAATAACTTTAAGAACGGTAATCACTAAGTCAATCCTTGGTATCCTATTCACTGTTGTCGGCAAGACAAACTGCCATCACAACCCACATGTAGGTACTTAAGAAAATGATAATCATATACAACTAACGCAGAGCACAAATAATTTGAAAACAAAATATAATAATACAAAACCTATGTTCATATATGATAAGTATTTGTTCTGTCAAAAATTTATCAAATACTAATAAGTATCACAAAATGCCGTCTCCGTAAAATGCTTTAAAAAAATAATACTGTTACAAAATAAAAATGAAATGTATTGTGCTTACTTATAAGGCCATTTCAGTATTGCTTTGTTTGTATGTCTATATTAATATATTTTCAGTATACATTATATATTTGATATATTCACGACAGTCCCGTGTTACACATAAAGTACATATATTTTTAAGTACTTTTTAAGTACTGAAGATATAATCGATCTACCAAATAGCTACACTAATGACTAAGATATGGACGAATGAATTGCTACTGGATGGGAACTAATGATGACGCCTACTCATGACAAATACGACTCCAAAAGCTTATTTATAATATTACATTGTATAAATATAAAATTTAACAGACGATATACAACGGAATGTCAATCTTCTACATTCACCTAACAAGAATACCACAGACAATGAACACTGGATTTTTATAGAACGCAATTCCACGAACATTTTCTACAGGTTAAATATCAAAGTTAGTAAAATTTTAGTTCCTAAGACTTTTTTTTTCTAAATAGGGGGTTACCACTTTATACAACGGAAGGGTGAAACTAATCAACACGAAGAGTGTTACCGCGAATATATTACATTTAAATAATCATGCGGTTTCACGGTAAATTAACTATTGTGCTGCATTCAAGTATAACATTTATTTGTAGGTTTGAGTTGGTAACAAAATTAAATGTGAAAATATAATATGACTCAAATCACGTAGGAGGGCTTACAAAGTATTCGCGGTAACAAGATATTACAATATTTTTATCTAAAAGTAACTTGTGCTTGCAATTTAAACATATAAAAATATTGGCACAAATTGAGTATTTAGCTCTAATAAAGAAGAAAAAGGCACTCGACTATACAGTATACATCCATATATTACATATCATGCAGATAAATCGCCCGTAGGTTATAGTTCACCTGGTCGTACGAACTTCGAGGTGAATAATAACAGGTACGTATTTATTACTGATCACTAGTACATTGTATCGTTAGAAGTATTTTACCAATATACAGTCGAAATACAACATATCTAGTACTCATTAGTAAATAGAAATAATTCGGGTAGGTAGATAGTGGCGATAAACTAGGCCTGTAGTCAAAACGTCTTTCTACAATCGTAAACGCTAGTAGAAACGACAAAAATGTATGGAAATGACGTCACGTGAATGGCACGTGACTTATGGATTTCAACTGTTATTTCCATACGTTTTTGTGGTTTCTACTAGCGTTTATGATTGTAGAAAGACATGTTGGCTACAGGCCCTGGTAACAGTTCGTGCATTAATGTAACACATGGGCGGTGAAACAAATCTACCAGCACGAATGCCGTGGCCCCCTCGCTCTGTCAACAGTCAGCTGTACATTATTTTGAATTTCAACACAACATAGATTAGCATGTGCCATTACAAATTACGTATAAATGTATGCTAACTAGTAGCGTAACCGTAAAAAAATAATTTTAATTTCATAGTTGTCTAAAAATAATAATACTAATTAACATTTTAATGGAATAAGTAGATAGTATGTGTTTCAAAATTAGACTGTAAATTTTAATACCGTTCTAGGAATGTGTTTTTTTCTACAAAAGTGTAAATACAATACAGAGAAATACTGTCAAATACCAGATAATTTCACGTACTTAGCGTGCTCATAACCTATTTTGAAAAAAAATCCTACAATAATGGATCAAATAAATAAATACTTTGCAAATACTACCTCATGCTTTTAAAAATATACATAGGGTGTTACTACACTGCTACACTTAACTTCCGTAAATGTCTCGTTGTTATTCGACGCGTGTAAAAAAATATACTCAGTCTCTTTTAGTCAATTCCTGGCAACACCATAATAGTTTGACATGGCGACTCACAACACTTTACCCAGGGAATATTAGGGCATCTAAACCATGTTAATTCATAGTCGTGAAGTCAGTGCGTCAGTGTAATGACAGCTTTATTTATAATGGCACATGCAATCAACTGTATACTACTAATAAATGTAAATCCTACATAAAAAATCCAGTCTTTGGGTCAACATTGAACTTGGAACTCAATAAACATCAATTTTGCTAAAATTTTAGTATAAAAGTAAACAATTAGTATTATACATTGATGATTTTAGTTAATGTTTTAGTACACAAGGAATGAAAACTCTAGATTTATAAAATTTACACAATATTAGAGTTTTGTAAATATTTCTATCTAATATTGAATGAATTGTTACTACGATTTTAAATATTTTTGAATATTATTATGGCATGTCTAATAGGTAGTTAAAATTGTGAAATAACTATACGTATATAGAAGTTTACCCAGTTTAAGTACTATGTTTGTGTGAGTTACAACTCTAGTGATATTAGTTTATTGCCATAGAGTGGTCCGATGAAACTAAGGCAGTTATCGCAGTTCTGTTCAGTTAGGATATAAGCAGCACTCCATCCGTGCTATAAGTTTAAATAAGGTTTTCACTTTCCTCTCGTAAAGTATATTATTTACTTAATATTATTAAAATAATTTATTAGTTTTGTTTAAATAAATCGTATTTAAGGAATTAAATTATACTATGTTATACATAGATCAGCATTATAGGACCAATATTTGAGGCACTTCCGAACAATCGATACGATTATTATGTATTATTGCGATTCATGGTTTGTTCTGTTCAAAATGCTTATTATGCATTTTATGTACCATTAAAATAATTGGAAACATTTTCACACTGAAAAAAATACTGTAACATTCAAATTAACAATGAAATTATATTATTTACAATAAAATAAAATATTTCAACAAATATAATCGAATAATGGAATGTTTAGGAAATATAAGACAAGAACTATTTTACAATACAATACTTAAATATATGACAATAACTGCAATATAGGATTCACTTCTAACACTACATAAAATATTAGCAACCGTATAGTTTCCTTAACGCTAAGAATACAATAGTTGTTGAGCTCTTATATATCTATCACACTGTTTTCCAGCCATTGGCAAGCCCTTGCTTTGTGAGCAAACATGGCAATACTCCATCGGCAACAATCAATATATTACGTTATCCTATACCGGACCTACATCCCGCCGATTGACTTTTTGACGTGCAACAACACTTCAGTCGCGGCAAATAATAATAAAATAAAAAATAATATTCTCTTCTTTTCATAATTCTTCAGAGCCAAAATCACAAGGCTAGCTAACGCAAGAAGTCAACCGTCGACGTGGTCTAAAAGCCGATCAAAAACTATTTTGGAATGACAATCAGACTTGTACGCTTACCACCATCACATTTTCGGCCAGCATCTCGAGGCAGCTCACATGATGATGCAGCAGCGCCGCGAGCGCGTGTCGCCGACGACGTCGCTGGTGTTGCCGGAGAAGCGCGGCACCGTGCCCGCGCTGGGCGACAGGCTCAGCGGGTTCAGCTGCACCGGCATGTCCTGCTTCGACACCTCCGACAGGGAGTTCATGCTGTGGTTGTTCGTCGACGTCAGGCTGCTCTCTACCGGACTGCCGTTCGTTCTTATCTGAGCGCGCTGCTTCTTCAAATCTGCGAGAGTGCCTGGAACACCCATTACTGATTACTATTCTTATTTTTTAACTTTTTTAATGCTCACTACAAATCATTTGGTGAGATAAGCATAACTATTACATTTAAAGTTTCAAAATTACGTTACTCAATCGACATTGCAGTGCATTATTTTAATTAAACTATTTGTAATTGATAAATGCTTATCTTCATTTGAGCATTTCTACAAATAACGTGACGTAAAGAAACCGTAACATCTTGGAAAATAAATAGTGCATCGAACAGAACAGATAGGTAATAGAACATGAAATAGGTGATAGTTTCAGAGAATACGTGCACTCAAACAAATCGACATGACTAATTAAACGAACCCCATTAACGACTACACAACAAAAGGAACAATGGACGACCCACACGGAACTACCAGCATGCAACTACAATGAGAGACTGCTTGCCTCATATGCATCCTCGAGAGTGAATCAATTCTGGAAACCGGCACACAGTCCCAACCTTCATTTATATTTATATACCATCACTGTGCAAAACTGTTAGATTAACTTTACAGATAAGATTGTTATAAACTGTGCTATGTATTACGAATGTATATTAGATGTGCTTGTTACGGTCAATTTGAGTTCGTAAGGATGCATATAATTACCTGCGTTAATCATGACGGTGACATGAACATTGATTTTACCATTATTGTCTGTGGTGTAGGTCGCGGTGCCGCCTTCAGTGATCGCGATCTGGTTGGGGTTCACTATCACCTCTTTCCTACCGTCTAAGGCGTCCTCGTTTTTGATAAGGTCATTGTCCTGGCCCTCGGGCGCCTTTCTGACGCCGTTCGGTAAGCTCGTTCTTTCGTAGTGTTTGGTTTGGTCGTTGATAGCTTCGTTCTGCGAGGCGGGCACGGCGCCGGGGGCATAATGCGAGGCGGCGTTCACTCCGAACAGAGGGTTCGAGGTCTTCTGAGGGCCGTAGGGCAGCAGGTCGGAGTGGTCGCTGACGTCACTGGCGCGTTGGCTGTACGAATGCTTGGGCACCGCGTACTCCACCGTCGAGTCGTAGCTCTGGTTGGACGTAGTGGAACTGTTCGACAGCCGCTTGTGTGACACCTCGCCCGGTTGCAAGTTTGCGGTGTTTTGGTCGTTTTCCACGCCATTTGATAGGCCCTGGAAATAAATGAACGTAATCTCAGCGGACATCCTTACAAAAGTGCAATCAGGTGGCAGAACTAATTATATAATTGTCGACGGATAACGTAATTAATAGTTTATCCAGTTAGTTACATTGCGGATAGACAGACAAATAAAAATAGCGGTCAAACTTATAACACCCTTCTATTCTAAAATAATAAATGCGAAATGAATTATTTGTTCTTCACGATTTCTCACTGACTAAACTTAAACTTGAAGAACTGATATTATACATGAATGACGAGTGCTGTAGATGGCCGATTTTAGTCGGGTGTAGGAGCTAGCTCGTATACGTGTGAAGCCGCCGTAAGAATAAGTCTAAATTATTTACAAAATAGCTCCGTACAGGTTCTATAATATCTATTATCCTGACAGCAATGATAATGAAAAGATTAAAAAAAAAATTTGAATACAAGTTTTTTTGACAAAACAAACATTTTTTGATTATTTAACTAAAATAAAATGACCTGACTTGGGGAAGATCTGAAATTATGTAGGTTATGAATACCCAAGTGAATTCTAAATTATATTATAATAAACAAGTCCATTTATGGACTATCATTTCATCTAAAATTTTCAATTCAAATTCAGAAGTCTGAAAATTGAAACTGCAGTTTCAGTACCTCTGTACTCGATTTCGCTAAAGTATTATTAAATAAATAGTTATATATTGTGCCTGACGGAAATAAAAACTTATCATACCCTGTATCGGAGTCCTAGGACCTGTGGCTCCTTGCGCATGCGGCGCAGGTTGTCATTAGTCAAAAACATAATATCCAAAGACATGATTACAATCCGTAGTCAACAGCACATAACACACACTGTATCACATAACCACATAATAATATCCTTTGAGAGAACAATGGTCAACACTTTATGAAACACCATAAAGGAAGAATTGAAGTTCGAAGGAAGATTTTTGTATATCAAAATGCATCGTCGAAAGAAAAAATAATTAACAATGAGCGGTGCGTGTTAGCTCGCTGACCACACGGAGTGACGGCGCGTGCGCGGCCGCCGGCGGGCTAGGGAAATCGTAGGAAAACTGAACGAGTCGCCCCGTGTCGTCAATCAATGCGCGCGGCGGAACGGGATGCCTGTGTTAATGACAACGACGCCTGATTGATGATGCACCAACTGACGTTGCGCGCTGATTGATTGCATCTTACAATGACATCTACAGTAAACAAACATTCTAAAATATATGAAATACAGGGAAGCTACACATTAATTTTGTTAGGTACTGATGTCACGCGTCATGATAAACTTTGTTTTATTATTTCTATGTCTGTTAAAGAAATAATATTGGAAAAAATATATGTATGTATAGCAGAATAAAATATGTTCCATTTTTTAAGGTTGCATCACCTACACCAATGGTTCTTTACCAATTTTTAAGCGATTAACATAAATTATCTATAAACAGATTCTTAGAAGCTATTACAAAGAGTGTACAAGCGAGAAGCGAGTGCAAATCAATCGCTCTAGTAAGTATCAAACTAGGCAGGAACTAATGTTATTAGCATTTATCACGACAAGTCCCCTCGCATGTGTATGGAAATTGCAATTTTGCATACACAAAAACATGAATGGTGTGGAAGAAAACATTGCAATCTAAACTACATTATCAAGTCATGTTCTGGCAGTTAAAATACATTTTCTGAAACGACAATACAACGGAACAAGATCTTGGCACACATTTTTATGTTTAATAAATTTTGAAATCACCAGACATTAAAACAATGTTTCATTTTTATTTTTGATACCAATTTATTTGTAGTATGTTTTGCACATGATTATGATCAGTGAGTTACTAGACTTCTACGTCACGGCATTGGTCCAACTGTAATGTAAGTAATAAATTATGCCAGTGCAGTTAATTACAAACCGCGTCGAGATGAAAACAGAGAAAGTGCGGCACACGGGTAACGTAAAAACTACGGGCCTGTGTTCAAATTGTTCACTTAGCAGATACCGATAGGCGTGGTGAACATTACAACTATTCCTGTTTTTATGCCATGAGCACATTATGGCCTCATTTGGGAAAACATAGGTATTGATGAACATACTAAATTGGCAACAAGTGACAGGCAACACTCCATATTATGATAGTGGAATAAAATTGAATTTTGCTCTTCATTGTTGTTGTTGAGGGACATATAGACTGTCCTTCTCTTAAATCGTTTTTTTTAACCTTTATAAAACACTTGAATATCCATAAATTAATTATCGTTTATAACGCAAAGTAAATAGGTAACAGTATTTATTTCTGCAGCCGCCGATGTGTTCTCAGCTGCAACAGCGCTGACATATTTCACGAACATAACTTATGTTTAGCAATGCTGTTTGTAAACAGTAATAAAAGTAACGTTATATAGCCGAACTCATTTAGAGCAACACGCTCATAAAATGAAAATTAACTTCTGTTAAGAATTTTTCTTATGAAATCAATGTGGTTTGCAAGCTGGTAAAGTAACTGGCATGATATTAAAAAAAATAAGATTAAGGACTTTCTGTTCCACGTTCTTAGGTCCAAGGTCCTTTTTGCAAGAGTTACCGAGGCCCTGAAGAAACACAAAAGGCTTCAGAATGGACAATAGTGGGTTTTAGCCAGTTAGTCACACTCCTTCAGACATTTTATGATATCCCTCTCTAGATAGACACTCAATAAAAAAACATGGTCCACGCGAAATCCATTCAGTTCCAAATTTTTAGAAAGGCTACAAGTCCGACCCAGCCGAGTGCCAAAACCATAAAAACGAATGCCACGCCCGTACAGGTTCTGCTATACCTAATTGCAAACGATTTCCGATTAGTTGTAAAGTTAGCGTGAGATGATTGCAGTTTTTTTGACTAACATATCTTCCGTTCGTTCGTGCGATACATTAATAAAATCTTGTCTAACGTAGCCATAAAAATTATATGAAAATCTGTCTAGTCTTTAGAATAGGTACTTAAATAGTGGTGAATATTGAGCAGCGGTGCCTTTATTGCAAACCCGAATGAGTTTTACTGTTCTCTTTCAAATCAATTAGAGGAGTTTGCCTCATCATCATCATATCATCATAGCAGGTCGATTTTATCAATCTCATACATTCATCCAATAACAAAGATCGGAATCAAGATTTATATGAAGGATGTGTCTCTTGAGTTTCCAATATTTATTGAAGAAATCCTATGCAGCCAACCCATCATAAGCGTAACTTCATATATTGAACCAGTAACGATTCGCGTAGTTGCTGATTTTACAGTGCAATGGGCTCACTGTCGAACTCATAATGTTACTTACATCACAGAAAAGCTAAATAATATACAATTGGTAAGCTTATTCAGCAAATTCGTGCAATATACAGCAGTGCACTCTATCTATCTATTATCACTTTCTCCCGGAAACATGTCAACCGTGAAATTCCCTTATCTATAAACCCGGTTTAACGCCAATTACTTAAAGTGACCTAGACTTTTACAAATATGCACAACGCAACAGGACTGTTATTGCCTAGTATGCAATAATTACTGCTACAGTCTAATACAGCAGGCAGAGAATGCACAATGAAGAAATGTCTAGATTAGATCCAGTACGGAGCTGGTTGCGCCACATACCTTCTGCTAATACGAACGTAAAAGCGTGCATTATTACTTCCCATCTAATTGGTGGCCAATTACGCACTCGAGCTAAACTGTGTACGTGCAGAAATATTTTGTACTACATACAACAGGAACCGTAAATGCTTGTTTGCAAATGTATAATTTGCTTACTGTTCTGCGATCTTAAAATTATCTCTCATTTGGTTATTTTTTTAATTTTTTTCTGCGATTGAACCCGTAAAAAGGAAATATAAGTTATAAGCTTTACATATTATTTTAAGATCTAATTACCAGTTTGCAACTTTTACTTTTTTTAAGTCTACATTTGATCTTATTTTGGAGTTCAACCATGAAGTTATTAATCTGATTACTGGCTGGAATTTTAATTTAAAACATGAGCTAGGTTAATAAACTGATTTAAGTATCTACACTAACATGACGCAACATGCAGATACAAAATGGCGATAACCTCAAAATCCATCCGCATATTAAAATACGCAACTGGTACATTATCATAGCGAACTAGTCGTTTCGTTGCAGGTTTTATTCAGTTGATACACTTCTTAAATCTGTGATAATAACTATGTAATTATATAGCTAATTGTCACAATATTTGCGATATTTGCTCAAAGAAGCAATTCATTTCAGACTCGTAATTACAAACATACTGATTGTTGTATTTCAATCTTAACAAGCATATAGCTTGAAAAGAAAATTTAATTACTTTTTACAATTTAACTATTGTGAACTTTCATATTATATGTACATACGCCAGCACATGAAGCCACCCGAAACAGTCAAACTTTACCTATCAACTTTAAACCATATTCTTCAAAGAAAAAGTTGAAAATCCTTTAATTAAATTGATAACATAGGTTATAGTAGCTTGATGTGTTGGCGTCTGTACCTAAGATAGATTTCCGATTATGCAAAGTAATATAATATAAAATAAATACCTAAACACAAAACAACAACATTTTCTAATTTAGTTGGTTGGAACATTTTCTAATTTAATTTCAATTTATTTATCCATAATACACTTTTATAATATTTATTGTTTCTAAGTGAAACTATATTGTTAGCAGCATAATAAGCGTGGAAATAGATTCACTTGATAGAAAAAGCACATTTAATTAATCTACAGATTATAAAATGTTTTACGTTACGTTTACGTTGTTTATTTAGTTCATTGCAAGGAAATTTTATATGAGAGTTATGGATTATTTTAAATAAGATTTAATTTTTATATAAATCGGTCGCGGGTTCGATTCCCGCATAAGTCAAACATTTGTGTAAATGGGTGTTTCTCAGTATGTATGTTTATCAATTGTCATGTATACATAGTAAAAGCTCTGCTTAGTTTGGGACTAGATGAGGTTGTGTGAATGTGTGAGGAATATTATAATACTTTTTTTAATGTATTCACAAATTATGTACTTAATTATAATGATGGAGGAAGTGACCGCTGGGCGGAGCTCTCCAACTGCTACAAATAATTGTATAATGGTAACGATTACACAATAATACGCGAAACTGTGTACATTAGCAATTCGAATACATGGCATGTCATGTCGCCACTCGGTTTCCCTTTCACAGTTAACCACCCGAGTATTTGGGTTCCGTACGACAATTTTTTCATCGATTACAAAGAGTATTTTTATCTATACATATAATAAAATCGTAGAAAAGTCAATACTGCACATTGAATATTATTTTTTAAGAATAATTGGGACGTGATCTACAATCGATATCGAAGCCAAAAATATAGTTTTTAGAATTTTTGTCTGTTTGTCTGTATGTATGTCCGGGATAGTCTCAAAAAGCACTGCATGGATTTGCTTCAAATTTGACATGAATATAACTAAGAGGTCGGGTCAACATATAGGCTACATATTATCACGCTATCACGTACGGGTGAATGTTTAATCACCTAATGCCCACGCGGACGACGTCGCGGGCAACAGCTAGTGCGAAATAGAATTAGATTTTGAAATCGTTATTTACTTTTAAAGCAAAAGATTTAGGTATTATACAAATTGTAGCGTTAAACCAATTTGAAAATTCTTTTGAGGAAACCTCAGCGTATCGAAGGCGCTAATCATAATTATTTAACAGCTGGTAATTATTCCGCATCATTATTATAATACGTATCTACGGAACACGGGTGCGTGCAACTAACACGTATGTATTTCATTATAAATACACTTTAATTCGTTTTGTCGGTTTTTCATATTTTTCCTTCGCGAAAGTCGAAAGCGGAATATTAATTTGGACGGACAATGATGCGGCCATTTAAATTGCCGCGGGCACGAGATCTTAACTCATTATGATAATATTAGTAGTATTTCTTCAATGTTGCGTGGCACATGCTGTGGATACATAATTTGCTGTACAGTCAGCACATCATCTACTACAATCTGTCAAATTCCCTTAATAGATTTTCAACTTTATCGGTGAAGCATATGGTTCAAAGTTGATTGGGAAAATTTGACAGTTTCGGGTAGCTTGATTGCTAGTCTGTATAATATGAAGGTTCAGAATTGTTTAATTGACAAGTGATTAAATTTTCTTTTGAAGAATGATTTTCTTGTTAAGATTGAAATACAGCAATCTGTATGTTTGTAATTACGAGCCTGAAATGAATTGCTTCTTTGAACAAATATCAAAGTAATGTGAATGTAATATCGAAGTAAAGAAACTATTGAGTTATAGTTAATGGTTTCAATATTTTATCTAGGTATTATGACCAGCAAACATTCCCATCAAAGTAACAGTATACTAATTTTGCATCAATCAAACTATTAGGAGAGACTGGGATTTGGGTTACCTTCTTCGACTAGAACAAGAATTGATGAATCACTTCAAACGAAAAAAGAACCGCTAGTCACAATTGTTATCGAAGGCTTCGATACAAGCTGCAGATTGTTCGCAAAAGTTACCGCGGCCCTGGCACAAAAAGACCTCCAGAAGGAATGAAGTAGATTTTAGTCAGTAAGAGTCTGAATTGGAGGGAGTTTCCAGCTGCACCCTCAGTAGAAAGGGTCATTTTATGATTTCCCAGAGTAAAAAAAGGCTACGATGCAAATGTGTAATGATCGTCGTCTGGTATATCCTGTGACTATATACTATGGTTCTTTATACAATCCTACAAAAAGTTTTTCTGAAATATAATATTTAGGGCCAGTTTCACAGGTTACGGACAGCCACTATTTACCAGAATTTATTAGCAACCTGTGAAACTGGCCATAGTTTGTCAAGGTTGGTACTGACCTGCAGCTCGTCGTCGACGGCGGAGTCGAAGGTCTCGCGCAGGCGCGCCTCACCGCGCACGTCCGCCTTCGCCGTCAGCTGCTTCTCGCGCAGCGATGTGCGCCGCACCGACCGGACCCTGCTGGGATTATATGCACCTCATATGTTTTATGCCACAGATTTATAAAGTCCTCGTCAAATAATCTTGCATGTCTCTCAGTACATTCAAACTCAAAATTATATTGATAAAGCAGCACGTCAAAATACAAAAGACCGTTAAAAAACATAAATTCTTCACCTAAATCTACCTGTGTTTTGTTAGGAAGATGTGGCGCAACAAACTCTTCAGCAACACAATGTCTTTATATTAGGCTTGAAGAATCAAATTTATTCAAAAATAAGATCGATATTAAATCATTTAAAAAAAAAAAGAAACATAGTTATCACAAGATAGTTTCGTTTGTGCATTTTTAACATCGTAAAGTCGCTATTGATTTGTAGTACCAAAATTCTTTGAGAGAATTATAAAGTCATAAAGACAATCAAAGTGGTTGTTCCCGTAGGAGCTCAACCAGCTGCACAAAACCTATAATAGGGCCCAAATGTCCTGCATATTAGGTACTCTCTATTCCCTCAGTCTCATAGTCCAAAGGGACTGTAATCCAACACGACTTGAGAGAAATCAGGCGGACGGCCGACAGGTTCAGCAAGATGTGTGCACAGCAGTGACGCTTAGCAAGCAGTAGACAGGGGCAGGCGGCGGGTACCGGCTGGTGCTGGCGCTGGAGGAGGAGCGGCGCGCGGTGCGCAGGTTGCCGGCGGCGTGGCGCCGCAGCTCCTCCTGGTCCGCCGCCAGCCGCAGATGTCTGCAGAGCTGTGAGTTAGCAAGCAGTAGAGGAGGCAGTACCGGCTGGTGCTGGCGCTGGAGGAGGAGCGGCGCGCGGTGCGCAGGTTGCCGGCGGCGTGGCGCCGCAGCTCCTCCTGGTCCGCCGCCAGCCGCAGATGTCTGCAGAGCTGTGAGTTAGCAAGCAGTAGAGGAGGCAGTACCGGCTGGTGCTGGCGCTGGAGGAGGAGCGGCGCGCGGTGCGCAGGTTGCCGGCGGCGTGGCGCCGCAGCTCCTCCTGGTCCGCCGCCAGCCGCAGATGTCTGCAGAGCTGTGAGTTAGCAAGCAGTAGAGGAGGCAGTACCGGCTGGTGCTGGCGCTGGAGGAGGAGCGGCGCGCGGTGCGCAGGTTGCCGGCGGCGTGGCGCCGCAGCTCCTCCTGGTCCGCCGCCAGCCGCAGATGTCTGCAGAGCTGTGAGTTAGCAAGCAGTAGAGGAGGCAGTACCGGCTGGTGCTGGCGCTGGAGGAGGAGCGGCGCGCGGTGCGCAGGTTGCCGGCGGCGTGGCGCCGCAGCTCCTCCTGGTCCGCCGCCAGCCGCAGATGTCTGCAGAGCTGTGAGTTAGCAAGCAGTAGAGGAGGCAGTACCGGCTGGTGCTGGCGCTGGAGGAGGAGCGGCGCGCGGTGCGCAGGTTGCCGGCGGCGTGGCGCCGCAGCTCCTCCTGGTCCGCCGCCAGCCGCAGATGTCTGCAGAGCTGTGAGTTAGCAAGCAGTAGAGGAGGCAGTACCGGCTGGTGCTGGCGCTGGAGGAGGAGCGGCGCGCGGTGCGCAGGTTGCCGGCGGCGTGGCGCCGCAGCTCCTCCTGGTCCGCCGCCAGCCGCAGATGTCTGCAGAGCTGTGAGTTAGCAAGCAGTAGAGGAGGCAGTACCGGCTGGTGCTGGCGCTGGAGGAGGAGCGGCGCGCGGTGCGCAGGTTGCCGGCGGCGTGGCGCCGCAGCTCCTCCTGGTCCGCCGCCAGCCGCAGATGTCTGCAGAGCTGTGAGTTAGCAAGCAGTAGAGGAGGCAGTACCGGCTGGTGCTGGCGCTGGAGGAGGAGCGGCGCGCGGTGCGCAGGTTGCCGGCGGCGTGGCGCCGCAGCTCCTCCTGGTCCGCCGCCAGCCGCAGATGTCTGCAGAGCTGTGAGTTAGCAAGCAGTAGAGGAGGCAGTACCGGCTGGTGCTGGCGCTGGAGGAGGAGCGGCGCGCGGTGCGCAGGTTGCCGGCGGCGTGGCGCCGCAGCTCCTCCTGGTCCGCCGCCAGCCGCAGATGTCTGCAGAGCTGTGAGTTAGCAAGCAGTAGAGGAGGCAGTACCGGCT
Organism: Heliothis peltigera; assembly: GCA_958496145.1. Classification (NCBI taxonomy): domain Eukaryota; kingdom Metazoa; phylum Arthropoda; class Insecta; order Lepidoptera; family Noctuidae; genus Heliothis; species Heliothis peltigera. Next base: position 7,766,358 of record OY292334.1, on the reverse strand, counting down.
GGTGCTGGCGCTGGAGGAGGAGCGGCGCGCGGTGCGCAGGTTGCCGGCGGCGTGGCGCCGCAGCTCCTCCTGGTCCGCCGCCAGCCGCAGATGTCTGCAGAGCTGTGAGTTAGCAAGCAGTAGAGGAGGCAGTACCGGCTGGTGCTGGCGCTGGAGGAGGAGCGGCGCGCGGTGCGCAGGTTGCCGGCGGCGTGGCGCCGCAGCTCCTCCTGGTCCGCCGCCAGCCGCAGATGTCTGCAGAGCTGTGAGTTAGCAAGCAGTAGAGGAGGCAGTACCGGCTGGTGCTGGCGCTGGAGGAGGAGCGGCGCGCGGTGCGCAGGTTGCCGGCGGCGTGGCGCCGCAGCTCCTCCTGGTCCGCCGCCAGCCGCAGGATGCGCGCGCGCAGCGAGCCCTCCTCGCAGATGTCTGCACACAACGTATCATGGGTAAGTACTACATTTTTACCAACATTTGGAAGACAAAACAAAAAGAAAACTTCCAACCAAATTTTGTTACCAATACTCGGTCAAACATTATGTGACATCGCCCTCACTGGACAGTGTGAGAATAGAAGCGGTCGGAAAATGCGAGAACTAGCGCTTAGCGCCTGATGCATTAGTCAATGCAACTCACCACGACGCCTATTGACGTTATACCACGCTGAAACCTTTTATGATCTTTTAAACGACTCGGTTAAGTGTCCATGTATAATTTTAAATATTCTCAACAATAAATATTAAATGTAGGTATTATTATATTTACCCGCTGGCGTCTCGTCGTGTTTATTTCTGACATTGAGATCAGCTCCATATTGTACTAATAGTTCTAGAACTTCTAGCTGTAACAAAACAAAGATACATTACAACTTATCTTACCCATAATATAGTGAGTCAATAAGGTAGTTAGCATGCTGTTTACAGTTAAGGTTTTGCAAATAAATATATATTTTACTTTGATGCTTATGTAGTATATACGTGTCAACTAGAGGTAGGAAATTAAAAAAAGAACATGAATTTCGTATTTATGGTTAGTGATAAGGAAATTTCTCTTTTTTTTTTAATTTATTTTTAAGTAACGCATATTTTCGAAAGAAACCCTATAGTAAAATTAATTAAACTCTAATAACATAAGTTGAAATTTCAAAATTCAACTCATTTTACAGAATTAATTTATTACGTTTAACAGTAGGTATATTTACAGTATTTTCCGGGTGCAGGAGGTGCAAGAAGTCTTCCTTCAAATAAAACCCCTAGCACATTCTTTGTATGTGGTATAATAGTTTATTAGTGTTTGCTATACATTTAATAGCACAAGTTGTACATACATGTCCCCAACAGGCAGCGGCGTGGACAGGCTGCCACATGTCGTGATCCACGACATCAGTCGACGCGCGATGTTCCAGTAGGTATTCCACCACTTTGATGTACCCATTCGCTGACGCTATGTGTAGCTGGATGAAGATGATAGGTTTATTAATCTTCTATTATATTTAGAAACTACAAGTGCTTGAGAGTCTCAAATTTTGTGAAATATATGGGATTTAACGAAATTCAAACTTTAAGGCGTTAAAAGGAGGGTCAAAGTTTTATGAGACTTTAATTTTTTTCGTTTTTAATTTTTCACGCCTTTTAAATTTAGAATGTTTGGTCATTCAAAAACCTCCGTTGACCACTTCATAAGTATTATAAGCTACACATCGACACCACAGCGACTTTAAGTACAAACTTCAAGCTACTAAATGATAAAGGGCATGTGCTTCTATGAATCATAAGATCAAATTGCTACACATTTTTTTTTTGTATTCAACCGGATTGAAGATGAGTGTTGGATTTTGTTATACCATATTCTTCATGCCTCCAAAGCTTAATATCAGGTACATTTTTGTTTGTCACATTTGAAATAGATTCTTGATAATTATTTTCTTACTAAGTGACCTTGGTTATTATTTTTAGCACCATAAAACAAACTGACTATTGAATAAATAAACCATGAAATTTTACGTTTAACATGAGAATGTTAATGAATTCAACATGTTAACAGCGTCAAATCTAATTGATATTACTCGTTTTCAATAGTCACATATAGTTTCCCGTGTCAATCAAACACGTTTGAATTGCCCAATATTTTGTTCTAAGAAAATTATTTTAACCAATTATACTTAATTCCATATTTATTGTCAAAACAATACTTACAAGCGTGGCACCCTGATTATCCCTCGGCTCATCCAAATCCATGCCAGCCTTCACTAAATCATCGACATCTCTCAGCATTCTCATTTCGGTAGACGCTCGGGTGTCATCAATCAGTCGCTGCGTCACACCGCGGGCTGCCATCTCGCTTTCGATAGCGTCAAGGGTGCGTTCTTCTTCGCAGATATCGTATGGCATGTTGCCATCGCCATTGACGGCGAGTAAGTTTGCGCCGCGTTGTATGAGGATCCGCACGAGGTTGAGGTTCCCACAGGTGGCTGCAGCGTGTAAAGGGGTCCATTTCTCGCTGTCTTCGGCGTTGACGTTAGCCCCGTGGTCGAGTAGCAACCGCATCATGGCCTCGTTGTTGTCGATGCAGCACTGGTGTAAGGCAGTTAGCCCATCTTCGTTCGTCGCGTCTGGCGTCACGCCGCGTGACAATAATCGCCGCACTGCAATTCAAATATCGAATGGTTTTTAAACAATTTTGATCCTAAAGATGGCATTACGTGAGTCTGTTTGTTACGCTTTCACGGTAAAACAGTTTGGCTAATTAAGATGTAATTCGTCTCGAAGAAATCGTAAGTGATAATTGGGTGCAGGAAGAGGAATTTCTTAACGCGATCACGTAAAATCAGAATAAACTTTGAAATTACCTATTTGGGTTATTTTTTTGTAACAGGCCATTTCAATTATTGTTTACTATTAAAATACTACTCTCACTATACAGTATACATAATATTGTATACTAACAATTAACATGCATAATAATACAATAACGATGTAACTGTTGTCATGATTGCATCTATAATATCAATTATGCTGTCATACTCGCAAGTTGAATGGCGTCACAACAGCGTTTCAAGAACATGAACTACGCAATTCGAGCGCGTACTAGGTAATATGAAACCGAAAACATAGAAATACTTACAAACAATCGAAATTACAATAACAATGAAAGTAACTAGTTAAGGTACAATATGTAACTTACTACAGTTCTAGTCATTAGGCTTCACTAACAATCTCGTTATGGCGCGTACTGAGAGCCTAATTGACTGAGTAATAATGTCAATAATATCGCCTTTATTAACTTTATTTATGAAGCTAGTGGCTGTCACCTGACCAATCAAGCCCAGATGTTTATGTTACACAGCAGCAACTCAACAAGATATTATGTTTCCAGCATGTCTGTTATTAATATAAATATATTGCTTTTGCAAACCATGCCAGCAAAGTTTCTATAAATTACGCCAATACGTTGAGGTCACGTAATCCCCCGAGACTGCCAATTTACTTCAGTACCTCAACAAATTGATTATTAAAGTATTCCGTACTATTAAGCGCAAACTCATACCTTTTGCTGACCTTTCATAGTTCTCATTCACTTATCAGTACTAGTATGTCGTAATCGACACAGGTGCGGACCTCGTGCAATTCAAAACATTCATTAAACAGACGTGCGAAACCCGGCTTAAGTTCCACAAATTACTGCGGATAACAAGTTAATTGCTTGTCACTTTTTAAGTGTATAAACGTTAAAATGCTGTAAAATAACCACGAGAGTCATGCGATAACGGAGAAAATTTATAGTGCGGATTTAAATGGAACTTTCCGATTACTACTACTGTAGGCCAGCTTGCAGCATTTGTTAATGAGAGTGGCTAAATGTCAGCATTGAACGGACCGATTGAGATTTAGTCTTATTTCCTTAAATTAAAGCAAGCTTTACAAAGTTTTAAGGGGAAGTCATTAAAAAAGGTCGGACATTCCTAAGAGCTCGTTCGCATAAGCGTAAAATATACGTGGCTTTTTGCCTTTTCTCTCGTTCCAGTAGGACGTTACGGAATAAAAGTATATTAATAGCAATAGCGGTCTGTGTCGCTAGACGCCAAAAAACATAAGGCATTCTAGAAACATCCTCTGAATGATCAGAGATGGTTGAGATGATGATGACGCCTTGAGGCTTCAGGATCCCTAATTTTTCGCCAAAATAACATCACGGCTCTGAAGCATTTGCGAGAGTGTTTTTTTTTCATGCAATTTGATTGTCTTGCGCTGTCACATGCTCTATTCCTTTTATCGTCCAACACTTAAAATAGAACACTGCTAGATAAAAATACGTCGCGTGTTAAATACGCCGTCATGCGAACAGCTACTTGGACATACATTTGTTCTATTTGAACGGCTTTTAATCGCGCGGTAAAAATACGCTCCTGCGAACAAGCTCTCAAGCTGCAAGACTAACTTAATAAAATTAGCACTAGGACATTACGTGAGTTTACAAATAGGTAGTTGTTTTGTACCTTCGTCTATATCGTTCCTAGCTGCGGCTTCCAGCAACATAACGCTATCACTAAAGTATATACTCCGCTTGTTGCTTTTCTCCCGTTTCGCTCGCGACCGCAGCCATTCTTTTTCTCGTTGCTGCCAAAGTTTTAGCTGCTGCATGCGTCGTCTGAAACAAAGAATTTTCACATGAGGTTTCCGAGACATTGTTATTCAACTTGTCGGTTTCTGTTACAATCTTCAATATAGAAAATATTGGAAATTCGACTTGCGCTAAGCTATGGATGAAATCAAGTCTAGAGCGCAATATGATAATATATATTATAGGTACATATTGTACGTCTAGAGAGGAAACTAATTAAGTACTTGTTTAATCATTTATAATCCGCAGATAAGTGTTGTTATTGTTTGGAGACCACAGAAGTACTCAATGTCAAATTTGCAACATACTCGTACATTGCTCATAATGCCTAAATGTATCTTTGAGTGATAAATGCGTGGCTAATTTCGCCATTTATTTGGAGACGTCGCGTCGGTTATTATATAAAGCTTTTATATGGATTTGTAAAGTGGTTCATTGTCATGTTTTGTCCATATACGTTGAGCGATCGACCTCCGTGCCTTCGCGGCGCCTGACGCCCACTTGACGCGAAATTCAATATATGGATTTGTTCTCAGCCTTTTGACAACAGTATGTGGAAATTACATTAGTAATCATAACAAATATCGGTCTAAGTCAATAATACGGATAATTAAGACGAATTAAGTTAATATTTATTTTAAAATCGTGACTGAGGTTTCATTTTCTTAAAGAGCGGAACCCTAAAAAGGTGACAGGCGGGAAACATTATTGCAAGGATATTCAATACACTACAAGGGCATGGCTCTTATAAAAAGGCCCCTTATGTGTTTTATTATTTTGCATGTCGCTGTTAAGATTGCATAAATGCACAAATTCATAAATAAAAGTAAGCGCTGCCGTCATTACAGTTCAGGACGTTAAGTTATATGTATATTTATTGGTATTTGCTTTCGTGTTATTTTTGGTTAGGATCTTGACATGGACTATATTTCAAAATTATGCCGATGTACGAACCGCCACGATACCGTGGCTTATTTTCGTAATCCACTTCGTGTGCTACGCCTATTCCCACATGGGTTCATATTTTAAACTGTCATGCAATCATAAAAAGTGAAAACAAGGTTTCACTTTACAACATTAAAGTATAATATGTTTCATAATATTGTGCGGAATTGGCAATGCAATACTTTCCGAGTTTTAATGAAGCTGTAATTAAGTTCGTAAAGTTGTCTTAATCCGTTTATTGATCGTCGTTAAGCCCGACTGACAACAGACCGTAGACAGTGGATACATAAAATGTTATTCCTTGCTGAATCATGTTTGAGATAAAAAAGTTTAAAATAAGAACAAAGAAGCGAAAGCCATAAATCACTGTCTGTTTATGAGGATACTGTACTAAGATAAAGTATATTATGAAAAGCGCGAGCGCCTTTTTTTTAAACGAGGCGTATAATCGAAAGTTGGCGCTCACGTATGTTTCTGATACCTGTTATCACACGTGAACTAACTCCGTTAATCTGTGTGACGTCGCCGGTAGGTACAGGATTAACGACACACGTATGGCTAGGCACATAAGAACTGTGTGCTTATGTTATATTTATCGTGTTGACACAAATCCATAGAATCTACCAAGTGAGGCAAGTGATATATGCTAAAGATCGTATACACAACAATATTGTGTACGGGTATCATCATGCTATTATCAGTGACTTCTCGTACAATAGCTGTCAATAAGAGATCCAAAAAACCGAAGATAAAATAGATTGCAAGTGTACTGTTTACAAAAAAAAAAAAAATACTTATTTAAGACATAAGAATAGTTTTAAAATATATTTATTGATATTACGGTTTATGATATCATAAATACAGTATCAGAAAGATCTATAATTTAAGCTACCTCTCCGTAGCAGTGTGTACACAATATTATACACAATGGAAAGTTCAGACACTTAAGTGTGTCATTTTAATGCACACTTTCCAATATTTGTTTTAGTACCTACCTACTTACTCTGACTTAAAATTAATTGAACATTATTTTCCATTTTACGTTCAACATACAAACAGCATTTATGCATTAAATACAAAGTTGTAATATCAACTACACATATACGAATTTTGTATTTTATTTGCTGTTGAACCAAACTATGTATTTGAAATGTTTTTATCACAATAATCTTGCAACATGAACACTTCTATCAAACAAGCTCAATCCATACATCACTTTTATCTTTAAAAGGCATCTCCAATGATAAAAAAATAGTAGATATAATTCTACCAATGTAATATTAATGTTTGTATTCAAAAGTACATTCATATTAAAATATAGTGGCAATGTCGCTTATTTTAATCACCTTGTTATCAAGATACCGATTAGTCACACTTATATTCAAATCATTTTTATCATTATAATATAATTTATCCTCGGTAGAAATAATCATTCTGATTTTCCAGTTCATAGAAAACATTTATAAAGATTTGATGACTTGATTTTTTTTATTAATATCCTGGAAAATTAGTGTCAGTCCCGAACCATCATGGTTCAATCATAATTTGTATGATGCAGTATGTCTGTCAATGTCCCAGAATGTGCTGTAAACGCATGGAATGCTTTCCACTACATTTATCTTACTTTCATGCCGTCTGTGCAGCAGTTAAAATCCATTCTCAAATATAAAAAGTTTTTGCTTTTTAATGTTGAAGATTTTGTTTTGATGTTTGCAAGATCTTTAATTTTTCAGAACCATAGGCTTTGATTCTGTCATGTAATACTTCTCTAGAGCTGATAATTATGTAAATTTATTTTTAAAAATCTTCTCAAACTATTTAAAATTAAATTAGGAGGATAAATTTGAAGAAACATGTCGTGATAAACTTAAGCATTAAAATCCAATCAAATTTAAGTAATCTCTCTAGGTAATTTACTACAAATAGACATGATATCTTTTATTATTAATACCTGTATTCACACATGTCTAACAGATTATATGGTCGAGCAATTTTCCTCAAGGCAAGTTCAAGACCAGTGATCACATTGTCAGTATGGTCCAGTTGGTATTTTTATTTCCATAATTAGCAGAAATATACTATACTATTTAAAATACATGAAGTAAGTATAAGGTTAAAAGTTGCATGCTTAATATAATGCGATTAACAAAACACACATTAATATTGACCTCTTACAGTCAACGTCTAAAAAACTTAAGAAGGAAAAATTTATGTACTTATAGACGTCAGCACATCAGATCATCTTATACCGACAAAAACCTTTCAACTGCATGAACCTTATGTTTATTTATTGACTTCAATCAAGTATAACAAGTTTTTTGATCAGACCTCTAAAAAGTCGATATAATGGAAATCAACTCAAACATTTGATTGCATAATAATTATCCAATGATATATTTAAATATCTACTCAAGAATAGGAGTATTAGGGCCAGTTTCACAGGTTACGGATAGCCACTATCTACCAGATAAATTAAAAAATGGAACAGAATTTCTATGAAAATATCTGCCAGATAATCTATCTGGAACTTATCAGCAACCTGTGAAACTGGCCTACTATTGGATACTGGCTTACTATTGTAGTTATTAATAAAAACAAATGGAAGTCTGACTGTTCTTATAATTTTAATAAAAATGTACATACCTGCGGGCTAGGTGGAGCCTCTCCTGCGTGGTAAGGTGTTCCACCTGGGCCATCTCAGACACCAAGTCTGAGTGCTCCATTTTGTTCGAAATCTGCAAATTTTCACACTATGTCGTAATTTATATAAAGTTAAAAGTGTATTGTTGCTGGTATTTTTACTTGTCTGGGTAAAACATTTTAATGATAAAGACTTTTTAATTGAAACAAAGTTTACTTTCTTCAATTAATATGTGTGTAAAAGTATAATTGTAACAAATACCAGAAACTGTTAAGATTCCTACAAATTTATCATACAAAGAATTTATTCTGATTATTCACTATCTTTCTCAAGATGCTTTTAATTAATGTTTGACATTTACAGTCTTTAATTAACTTTTAAGTAGAATTTATTTGTTTATAAATTAGCTTTAACCATTTCAATTATAATCACAAATACAGCAATTGTTTATAATGAAGCTTAAAAGTCTCTAAATTTGTAAATATTTTTAAAATAAGAAACAGTGCAGTATGTACCTATATCATCAAACATATTGATATCTGTCATAGGTCTGATAAGATAACACAGCCCTATAAGCATTTCAAACCAGTAAATGGGAATATTTCGACAAGATTCTAAACATTTAAATACTTTCCCGCAAAAGCTGTATAAATTAACCCCTGCTATAACAAATATTTCAGTTTTAAAAACAAACTGACAGTTTAGAAAGGCACTTGGTTTCTACAACCTAAATCAACTTTGCAGGTCAACATGATATTAAAAGAACATTTGTGGGAGAAACTATACACTATACATATTTATTCTAAAATATTTTTCACGCTACTTACCGCTGTTCTAGTTTATTACAAAACGTAAGTATGTTTCATTCTTTTATTGATGTATTTGCCACACATGATAAACAGTTTGAAGAAAAGGGAGTCATTAACACATATACATATTGATACTTGGAGCTAATTGAAATCCATTGTATGAGAGAAATTTACAGTTACATTCTATTTTCCGTTACTTTTCATGAAAATAAGAAACAAGGAGAAAAATCACAAGACGGCGAGCGAACGAGCGGATGAGTTTACTTTTTTGGCGAGTTGAAAACCTTGACTTGAATACTTGGATTTTGGCGCGGAGTCGGAAAGCAAAAATATAAAACTGAGAAAGTATTTTTTTTTTTTTCTAATTCTTTGATAACAAAAATATGAACCAAGAAACGTACTTATTTTACTGTATTTAAAAACATAATTGATTGTAATTCAAATTGCCTTTAGATATTATGTTTATGAATATTGTTGATACAATAACTTCGCTTACAGCACGAGTACGATTTTAAAAAAAAAACAACCATGGCACTTCAGCGCGCCAATTTTAAACATGTTCGGTTAATTTGTAGTGAACTTGTAAAATATTTTTCTTCAGCCGTAAGTGTCCTTATTATGAACAAGTTAAAATTTACTTTTAGGAAAAAGGGGCGTACACAGGTGTACGCCGTAAAATTGGCCTCTTGCATTAAATCAGAACTTATTTATTTGGCCTGAATGTTGAGGGTTTTGAGGAAATCGAGTGTAAAACATTCTCACCGGAATTAGCAGAGGTAAAATCAACATTTTCATGCTAATTATTATTATTTATAAAAGTAATTAAATAGGTGTAGATACTAAGTTAGAAAAAAACATTATTTTATTCATACTAAGTAGACAACGGCCGCTTTAAAGCATTTTAAAATTTGCTGCTTAGTTTGTTATCACCGAATTATTTGTATTGTTGTATGAAAATTAGAGGATAATTATTATGCCGGTGACCGCCCGTGTGCGGGAGTGTGGGGACCCGAAAACGCAGGATGCGGTAGGCAAGAGGGAAATCAATACACTTCATATGTAACTCTCAAATGTGATAATTTAATTCAGTTTTTATATCTATTGTCCTACTATAATACAGCTTTAACAATAATTTTAGTATAAAAGAAAACCTCAATATCATCAATTAATGAGCGGTGTAGATTTTCTACGCTAGGCACTATTATTTTTTATCAATTGACACACCATAATCTCATTTATACAAAGCTTGCTTATAATAGAATACCTAGAGTTGTTTTTTTATTATTTATTATGTATTAATAGCTAACGGTATTCGCACATTCTTATTTACACAGCGTAATAGAGACGATGTAAATGACGATGATTTTCGTGATAAAAATAATTTCAACATTCTCAAAAATTAGAGAAGGATATTTAAATGTCCTTTTTCGTTATTTTGCAATAAATACGAGTAGATACTAGAGCATAGGTATGGTATATAAGAAATGCGATTACTTTTAGCATGGTAACACAGCCACAAACAAGAAAACAGAACAATTATTTAATAACTTAAGGGACAGTTATTATACCTACCTACGTTTACTTTTTGTGAAAATTCATCTAAACTCCATGAACAAAACTTTCCAAGTCTAACCTACCTACTTACAAAATATAGTAAAAAAAAAGTATGCTGCTTCCAACCGGATAGGCATAAATATATTTTGTAATTTTAAACATAAATAACCAATTAATTAAGCTTACTGTAGGATATGAAACTAAAACAATAATAATAGTTTACAAAATATTTTGCACATTCGTGCTGGTTTTACTCATTTCAGTTCGAAAGACGTACCTACGTAACTATTAGTCAAACTAAGTATGGAATTCAACAGGTCCCTAGGTTGTCTAGTTAGACATTTTACTACAACTCCAAATTCCAAAATTAGAGAAAATTGATTGGGAATACTTCTTATTTAGGCATGTGCCTGGTGGAAAGTGTATGAAAGGCCTGTAATGATTTAACTTTTAAATGAGTTTAAAAGACGACATTAATAATTCCGTTTAGATCAACACCAATAGCTTTGATTTTTAGTAAGCCATAATCTCGTGAAGTGGTAAAATTATCTTGAAATCAAAGGTTTTTTCATTTCTATAATATTTCGCAGCATTTTTTTTTTATATAAAACATGTATTTACTAAAGTTATCTACCTAGTTTCTGTTAATTATTCATTCAAATATTTAACATAATTTCATTTCAAATTGTTTATCTACATATGTTATTATGATACACTTTGTCTAGTACTACAGCTATTATTGTTCTAAATTAGTCTATTCATCATAAACAAAGTTAGATAGGTTGCCACCTATATTCTAGTTTATCTAATAACAATTTAACATTTTCATTGCGTCGATGCTTTATTAGGTAAATAATGACGATTTATACAAGTTGAAATTATTTTGTGATGACGAATTGCCAATGACATAATTATGTGAACAACTGCATAGTACAACATCAACAGGAACAAAACCATCCATTTGCGATAAAGCTTTATAAAATGGTTTAGCAATATTAATTGTTTTAAGACTGTTGGAATTAATTGCTCGGGATATATTAATTAAATACCTCGCAACTATTTCAATTAATTTCTCTAATTTTATATAACAAGTGTCATGTTACGTTATAAAACACAAGTATTTAGGCAACTACATAGATCACATCACAATCATTTACTTTTTTATTTAATGGTATTGTCATTGGCAAAAGGTGCTGTATTTGAACTCATTAATATCTTAACATAAATTGTAATAATTATTGTTTACTTTACGAACAGTGCTGTGTGTAATTACATGATATTTTACAAAGAGCATACAAAAATACACTTCAAACAACTATAAAATTGGTTTAGATATTTGTACTTAAAGCAATATTATTCTTGATTAACATCTATAGTTTCCTATTACTCGTATCTCTATATAGAGAGCTCTTCGATATAACAAAAAGGCAAGATTGATATAGGAAGGTATTGTTTATTAAAAACACTTATGCATACCCACCAGTCGTTGCATGATGCACTCATTGCAACGCGACGTATTTACAACTTACAATCTACACAAGTAACCGTTTTATAGCTACCTTTACCAGAATAACTCGAAAGCCTCAGATGAAACTGAATGTCTGGCAATTTTACGTTTTTTATTATTTACCTAAATTCTATCGCATGTTATATTATCTCGCTTTTAATGTGCGTATCATGATTATTGACTGACGACACATCTTACTCAAGTAGGTAAGTACGTTCTTAGTCGTATATGGATACGTTGACGGTTACAATTTAGTCAAAATCCCAATACTATGTTTATCACAGGAAATCAATTTAGCAAAGCCTTAGAAAGTGATTCTCTTTTGGCATAGTCGTCTAATATTTGCGTAAAATACAAATTTCAAAGTTATTGAATAAAATTCGTTACAGGATATTAATTAACACATTTCTTTTTATTCAATGCTCGTACTTATGATTACACCACAGATTCACAGCACTTTTTTATGTATTTTTGACTTTCACAATGTCACCGTCCGCATTAGCTCATTACTCTAGCGTCCTGTACTTCAACAGTGGTAACCTGTCAGGGTCACCACGGCGGGGCACTCAGGTGTTCTCGTCTGAGGAGTCGTCAGATGAAGAGCTGGTGTGGAGAGTAGAGGCCATAGTCAGCTGCCGGATGAAAGGTTCCCTAGGGAGACTCTGCTGGCCCAGCGGCAACCGTCTAACCCCCATGCGTTCACTCTCTGGCAGTGATTTGCTGCATTTCTCTTCTGTGATAGCATCACGAGATAATGACCTGAAATGTCATTAATATCCAATTAGAAACAATTTATTTACGTATCGCATAGCAGATCGCATAGTTTCGATTTTAATTTATTATTTTCATCTCGAGCTATATGTATATAGGTGCTAGTTTTTCATGGAAATTTTAGAACCCTCTTTGGACTATAATAAAACTATATTAGCTAGTTGTATATTCTATCGTAATAACCAAATTAAGTAATTTATTCAAATAGAGGCAGCATACCCAGTTAACTCCAACATAGATCCTCTTCGACATTGCCCTCTGTGTGGTCCCTGCATGATGCTGGCTGGTCTACTAGATGCACCCAGCGGGTCCGAGTGCGCCACATCTTCCATCAATAGCACCGAAGGACCTCCAAGGCTTGTGCTTCTCTTAGACAGTAAACTTGGTCCTTGTCTTCCTACTGTGTCCTTAGATGTGCCTTCTCCTTTACTCCAACAGTCTCTGTTCCCCTCCGAGTCAGACACAACCACATTTTCTCCAGCACCTTGTGTTGAGCTAGAGCTCTCTCTTCGGAACAGACCTATGATAGATTTTGGATGTTTTGGCTTCTCTATGCCTCCTAATAGAGGGAGGAGGTGATGAGAATGGACGTGTTGTACAACGGAAAGGACAGGGGAACAAAAGAAAACAAACGTGTCAGATTATGTTCATACAATTATTCTAAATATTAAGATAACAGTGCAAAATATTATGACTATACTACAATAAAAACAACGAATATATAAACATACGAAAGTAGATATACATATATTAGGTATTTTATCATTTTAAAATATTTTAAACTAGGCGAATATTATCGGAACTGCAATTTTTATTTGCTACATGTTAATTTTAGTTGCTGGAATTAACTCTTCAAATTGCTGTGATTTGTAGTGCTACTTGCTAAAATATTGAATCAAAGGAATGGGTTATGTTAAAGCTAACATGCACAGTGATATGTGGGAATATCTGAGTTATAGGCTTATCAATAACTAATTAGATGTCTATGACATTTTATCTAATATGCACGCAAATTAACTAATATTGGGCACCAAATGATTACAGTAACTAATAAATAGCAAAATGGGTGTTAAGAATAAATCGACGTACAATTTTATGAACTTACTTTTTACCTACTCGTAGTTTAAAAAATAAACTATGCTCAATGAAACTAAGAATATTTGGTGCTGTTAGTACATAATTTAACAGTTGAAGTGCATTTTATTGTATTTTCATGAAATACATACTTATCCGTTGGTTGCTGTATGGTCCGGTATATCGTGGCCTACGCGCTACGTAGATTCAATGTGCTACGTGCCTACGCTGCTACGCAAAGACTACGGAGTATTTACTCTCAAGCTTTTTATAAGCTTTCTAATGATCGTCCTGTTTCATTAAATAATTCTTTGCTTTTCAGTGTTCCTAACTTTAACTTTATTACGTGCCATAGTTAAATTCCACATTTTTAAATGGGATAATTTCATGTTCATCAATCAACTTACCTAAAAATGTAGCCGAGGGTGAGCTGTACGCGAGGTACTCTTTGTTCGAGGCCCACGCAGGGAACTCCGACTGTTTTAGGGCGCCACAGCCGGACCCCTCCATTTCCTCGCGTTTCCATGGCAACATAGTCTCTGTCGCCGTTGGGGTGGCCACGCGAGCGTGCTCGGCTACTATCATGTAGGTGTCTGTGATTATAAAGTTAAGAATAGAGACGTTTTCATAATATAATAGCTATGGATATAGTTTAAGACATACCATTGTCACAATCAGACAATCTTCTTTCGTCTTCTTCCAGGATGTCCTCATTGGGAACTAAAATATTTGAAATGGCTTTGGTATAGTTTAGTTTTAGCTTTTTGAAACGTAATTACTTAATGCCAATTCGAAATATCATACTTATATACTTATGCACGCACTTATATATATTACAAAATATTTTATGAAATATGTTATTTGAAAATAATTTATATCTACTACTTAAATAAAAATAAATACATATATGAGATCATATATTTAGAATATATTCATATTGCTTTTACATACATAATTATTCATCTATACACTCAGCCTTAGAAATATAAAAATAAATAGGTATACATTATGCAATTACATGCAATACTTACTGCGTTCAACAACACACGACCATATAAAGTGCCATAATATACTAGATACAATATTAATATACCAATCTGATAATACCTTAAATTATTTGTTAGTAATTGGGCGGTATTATAAGATCGGCTTAGAAGCATTATAAAGCGATCATAGGAAATAAACAAAGGAATAAATTATAGTATGTGTTTATATAACATGCAATAGTAACATTGAATCGGATGACCAATCTTTGCAAGGCGTCTGATGAAAAAAATGTACATTTGATTCTATTATGAAAGTAAAAACGTTTACAGTAATTAGATGAAGTAAATGTAGTTAATAAATATAGGTAGCTGGAAACGTTACCATAATCTGATTACATATGGATTGTTGACTAATAAAAAGTTAGTGCCCCGTGCCATTCAGTATCCTACATAGTTGAGACTAAAGTGTGACTAAATACTTGCAGCATTTGCCTACCTTGAACATGTAATTTTACATAATCATGATTTGCGGTAATCGTAGCACACATAGTAAAGCAATCTAAATTAAAATCTTGATCATCAGACGCAAGTATGCACGCAGTTATCTAGTGACAATTAAAACAGTTCAGTTGTGAAGTAAACACATACCAAAGTTATACGTGGATCTGTCCCTTCTCCACGGTAAGGATTTCTCAACAGCTGTCGGGAGTATTTCTTCGGGTGTTTTAGCGTACTGCTTAACGATCCTCGCTTTCAAGGGATTGAATCCAGGCAGGTTAGCCAGTTGATTTAAAAGTGAACTACTATTTTCTTTATGCGAGGACGTCGGACTGACTTCTTTGTATCCAGCTGATAATTTTATCATCGCCAGTTGTCGAGAGTATCGGTTAGTTTGCGGTGCCACATGAAGATTGCCAGAAGGGAAGAAAACGACGATCAAACACAAACAATATTTAACAAGCAGAGATGAATAGACACAGCGATTAGAAGATTAGCAGGTAGTCCTAAACAGCTAATGGGATGGTTTTTGTGGCTGAGGAGAGGACACAAGTGGAACATTCAACTTACACCAAAACCAACTGGGTACTAACGAGACTTTTGGTATTGAAATGAAGGTTGGTTTCGTGATTATAAAGTTATAATGAATCATTTTTAAATCCTAATGATTATGGAGCAGAAATGTCATATAACTCATGGGTTTTCTTAAAAAGGGAACTATTAATTAAATAATAACATCAAAACTTCACTTGAAGAGGCAACTGAACCAAAAAACTCAATGAAAAGTATTATTAGAAGAGAAAATGTACAAATACATACAGAGAAATAATATGGAACATGCCACCACAGATACGTTTCAGCACATTCTCACAGTACGTAGCCATGTCAGAAAATAAGGAATGCTTTTGACCCAGCAAAATTAAAATAATACCAATTTAATAAACACCGGTTCAAATTTTTTAGTATTCCATTTCGGTTAATGAAGAAAAGGATGTGCGGAAAATAAAAAAAAACAACGTTAGTCAACAACATCTAAAGGACTCGCTTGGATTTGAATATTAACCATTGGAAAATTGATTAATTCATACTGGATAAGATTCACTTAGTTCCCCTTATTCAAAAAACATTTGGCAACTTGAAAACGATCACGTATACCCATGATTAGTGAAAATAGCATCATATTTTGAGTTTACATCTTGTAGTTTACATACCTTGCATTTTTAGCTAGCTACAATTACATACGTTATTTGTTCTCTATCTACATAGTGCTTCAGATCCAGTAGATAATACGATGATTAAGTTTAGCATTAGCATCGTTACCATTCAAATCCAACCTGCGGTGTCACACAAGGTGTGTCATGCAGAATACCTACGCGGGGATTTGGCAGTGAATGTAATACCGCCGTCGTCACCTTCGCGTCGCGGCCCCGTCTCGCGCTCATCTCCCTCCTCTTGTAGAACTTCGTCTATGTAGTCTGAAATAATGTATTTAATATACAGTTTATTTTCTAAGAAAAAAAAAGATTCTTGTTAATAAAACAGGACTAGCGTGTTGAATTTCGTACTATATTTAAATGTTTGCTATTTTATTAGATCGCTTTAAGATTTGTACAAGGTCTCATATTTTTTGATTAGAATAAAACTTATGAAGAATTTATCACATATTACGGACAACACAAAACAGAAAATAAAAACATGTGCTATTTCCTACATGTTCTAATTGTTTATTTGCGTGTGTGCGTGTGTTCCTTTAATTTTTTAAACATTTATATCCATTAATCTAGTGTAAGACAAAGCATTTGTGCTCGCAAAGTAAATTAATAATGATCTTTGATACATATATGTATGTATGTATTTGAAAATAAAACAAAATCAAAAATAATACTTGAACCCACACGTGCATGCGATCGACACTCGTGTTAATAAGAAAGAATAAATAAGTACCTAATCTATAATACTTTATTTTACCGTGCGTGAACTGTTTGGCCGAACCGTTTTGCTGGAATTCAGGGAAAGTCACATGGTTTTTCCCATCCTGAAAAGAATACAATGATGCATTAATAAATTAATAATTCATTTTATTTTGAGCAATCAAACTGATCTTTCTATTAGATATTAGCCCAAATAGTAAGTGATAAAATAAAAAACAGCGCAAGAAGTAAGCTGTGAATAAAAAATCAAGACTTGTTAATGCAACTCTGAAACCCAACTGAAAGTACCTACCTATTGCTCAAAAATGCATACGAGTAAACTTGTAAGCATGTATATGAAGATTGCTACCGTTCTTACCTGCTTTCCACGTTTACTGCGCTTATGATGATGCTTTCTGTCGCCAACCCGTCGCCGTATATTCATATGGGTCTTGTAATTGACTTGCGTGCCGAGGTCGCGATCGTTCACTGCGTGCCGACTGTAGCTCAGCCGACGATGCTACACGAAGACAGAATTTATAAATTATTATTATCTATCGGATTATTTTCTTTTCTTTTATATAAAGATGTTTTTTAATCATATTCTAGTCATTACTCATGTGCGCGCGTATGCAGTTGTACAGGGCAACGTGTGATTAAGGTTAACTTGTAGAATATAGGTATGGCTTCCGTAAAACTACGTACGTAATCCTCCTCAAACAGAATTCGATTAAACTGTATATTCAGTTAATTTAATTGTTCGGCGAAAATTATCAAATATTCACGTTATCGGCGAGTTACTGTCTAATATATTTTCAACTCTAAAATCATGAAGGAATCGTGAATATATCAAGTGACATTTGCCGATATATTAGTCTTTAAACGACCGACCACCCACGACTATTTAGGTGAGAGGTCATGCATAAATGTAACCTTTGTTATAATGAACATACGCGTCTAAATGGCTTGCAAAGTTCTTCAGCAAGGAGATGGTGTATCTTGGCATCTGTTAGATCTTTCTTCGACGGATTATATTCCAACTCTTGCATGTCTATATTCCACGTTGATGAGTCCAGTTGGCTGAAGCTAGGACTGGAAAATAATTATCATTATTAATAAAGATTATACATGAATACCATGTGTACCTATAGCAGTTAAAAGTAACACAAATTACCTTCCATTGAAATTAGCATTAGTATAGTTTTTGAATATGGCCGACATTGATTCGGCGCCTGATATATTTCCTATAGTAGACGCATTTCGTTGCATGTATTCTATAGCATCTTTCATAGCTAACTTTGAGTAGGTTTCCAAAATCTTTGGCTCAGCACCCTGAAATTTTACAGGATAATACAAAAATACTCATCGGCGTTCATAGTAGCCAGTTTTATAATCAGCGTATTATTTGAGAAAGATAGGTACAAACATTTACCTGGTAGTTTCTAAGTAAGAACGGCCTTATGAAGCGATTGTCAAATCTTTTAAACTTATCCCTCATGTGGTGATTACCATGTTTTCCTAGTATGTCTTCTACACCAGCCATCAAATGGTCCATAAACTGTAAACACCGATTTAGTAACAAGTTATACTTTCTGAAGTTATCGAATTTAATAATTTATTGCTACTGTTACTTAGAAAGAACTCTCACCCGCTCATGAATTCGTTCATTCATCGTAGGTTTTCGCTTCTCAGCAGTTTTAACGTTAAGTATTTTCACAAGAGGCTTTATCGTGATTCCCTGAATGAATACAGTGAAGTATATCACAGCTATAGTGGTAGTAACAAACATTGGCTGTAGTTCCACAACTTCAGGATCTATTAACAAAACCAGTGCGAAAGCAACTGCGCCCCGAAGACCTAGAAAGTTGAGTAAAATAAGTAATATTTCATTTTTTCTTAATTAAGTGCTCTTGTTACAATATAACAGCCACCTCACTAGAGTAGAATCGACTAACAAGGAGATCATGTTTTCAATATCCACTCCATAACATCAAAGAGGCAGGTGAAATACTTAGGTCGTTGATTGAAGAGAAAAGTGTCGATACTTGCTGCTAGCTGGCATTTTCTATCTCGAGATTTTCGCCCTTTAGAATAGCGTGGGTGTTGCGAGTTCATTATTTCTGAAGATATAAGGCGACTAGACGGACTAGATTTACCTAAACAGTCTACAATTTCGTCTTGTCTAGCTGGAAAATTGAATTGTCTCATCTATGTATGTCTCGTCTGTTCTATGTATCTACTACATTCATACAGTTATTTCTAAGTAAGGTTTAGACTTTGAAAACTGGTAACATAATCCCTTGATAAATTTAGCAATTTTGAAGTAATAATTACATATTAAGGTATGCAGCTAACTCACCTCCGTAAGACATGACGAACTTTTCAACCCTATTAAGTTTATGCAAACGAAACTTGTTGGCTATTGCGCTAAATATATACACGCCTGAAAACAAAAGGAATAAATTATCACACGTCACAATTTCTCTACTTATCATGACCAAGATTATTCTTAAGGGCTCATTAAAATGGAATAAAGAAAATTAAAATCTAAAAATATCTTGCCGGTCCCGTGGCAATTAGAAGTTCGGACGGGTGACACGTGCAGATGAAACCTTTAAGTTTGACGGGCATTTTCCGGTCACAAGTTCACACGTGACCCACATTGTGTTCCGACGTTTTGTTTTCGTTATTACCTTACCTACTTTTCTTTCAATTTTCTTTTGGCTTCTTTCGTCATAATCAGAAAGTTGTTTGACTTTGAAATTAGAATAAAACCCTCACAGGCTTTGTTGCAAAACTCACCTATTATACGAAATACTGAGCAGAAAACAATTGTTAATAACACAAACCACGTGTTCCAATCGTGGTTATTATTTACAGTGGCGACGCCTAAAAACATGAAAATGATAGTTTCTGACGACGAAGACAGCATTTTCATGGTGTATTTTATTGTTGTGTGCGATTTGTGTGATATGTTCGCCTCCACGTAGTTCTTCATAGTTATACCACAAAACGTTATACTGAAAATAAACAGAATATTTAGTGTTGAAGAACGAACGCGATGTAAAGAAGATGCTTTGTAAAATTTACAGTCACAAAGAACACTCGCATTTAGGTTTAAAGTAAAAAAAAAAATAACTAGAAGTTAACTCAGCCAAACGAAATGTAAAACCCAAATCGCAATTCTCAGCAACACAAAGAACAAAAAATAAACAAAATCATTAGGGACGTGGTACACGTCTAGCTTTATTAAATTATATATCGTAACTATAATTGAATTGTAAATACACGATTAATAACGCTACGGCAATGTTGAACTGAAATAGCGTCACTCTAATGAGTTACCAAGTTAAACGTCGTGTGAAATTAATGGTTTTGGAGACTTACGCAAGAATTCCACTCATGTGGAACATCTCGGCATTGAGATATGCCAAATAAGCCATTACGAATATGAAGATTGGCTCAATGACTCTGACTTCATGCGTGAAACGGGTGACGAGGCCTGTCGCGAAGCCCCACACAACGCCAATACATGTGCCTCCAACAGCCACGACCAGGAAGGACGCAAGACCCGCTAGGAAGTCTGTATATTCTAGACGCGATGGACCCATCTCCCTGTCATGGAATTGAAGAAAATTCGGTCAGTGATATTTATTAGTCGTTACTTTTTTATTCATTGTTTTCCTTGGTTAACACTTACGTATATGCTTCAAACATGTGATACAACACAACAGTTACTGCATCATTTAGTAGAGATTCACCGAAAACTACAATGTAAAGAACTTCGTCTACATGTATTTCCTCAAAAACAGCTAACACTGCTACTGGATCTACTGCAGAGATTAACGCTGCAAACAAAAGCATGTCTAGAAGAGGTGTGGTGCAGCCAAACATCCCAGTCTGTCCACAGGCCCATAGGGACGCCCCTGTAAAGAAATAACACAGTGAGTTATGATAATTTTACCTCAACTGACTGGAGAAGAATCAATAAATTATAATTAGCAGTATGTAATGGAAATGTAATAGAAATGATCTTACCAATAGTCAGGGTGTTGAACACAGTCCCAACAACAGCAAACAAAAGAATTGTTCCAAGGTGATCGAAAAACAACCTGTTAGGCATGAAATAGCCTGCGTCCAGGATTATAGGGGGCAACATATACAAAAAGAAGGTGTCAGGTGTCAGAGGTTGCACATGCACGCTATGCGTACTCAACAGCAATGCCCCGATAAGGACACCCACGAAGATAAGAAGACACGATTCCGGAAACATTTTTGACAACTTTGGTGCCATGTGAAAACCTGAAACAAAATACATTATGAATGACAGCGGTTGCGAGAAGTGTATTATCTAGTAGTTTTAAGTACTTTATTTATCCAATATGTAGCAGCAGTATATTGTACATAGTTTTGAGATATAAATAAAAATTCTTCGGAGATGATCTATTAACAGAACTTGGTAGCCCGGTAGTTATGGTTAAGTACTGAATAGTACTAACGACATGTAAATCTGACGAAGGTTAATCAGACAGGTGAATCCGACACTGACCCTGTGTATAAAGTCTACACGTGAACAAAACTCTCACCTACAATATCTATCTATACCAATATCTATATCAATCCAGGGTTTCAGATCTACAAAAAACCAATCTTCAAATCTTATTAGTTCATTAGAAGACACCATTCTATTTTATGACCACACAGTTTTCGTAACTTTCTTGATGGTACTATTGATAATATTCTTTTTGGTTACGCCATCATTCTGTCAATATTGGATTGACATTTACGATATGGAAAAATTATAAAAACATGTAAAAATATTTTAGTGATGAAAAATAAAGTGAGATAATTAAGATTTTACCAAATCAAACCAAACAATTTAGTTTGAAGGGCATTGAAGTAAAACACGATTACAAAAAATGCCTGATGGGAAGTCAAACAAGCCACTTCATACTAAATCGTACACGAGTGTTTACGATATTCTTGGAGCATTCTCATACGCGAACTTAATTAATAACATGGGGATCAATAAACAAATAAGGGATCATTCTGTGTTTCTTGCTGCATGCGGAGAATCTGTAAAACGATCGGTGGACTGTGATTATCCAGTTTCTAAAAGCACTGATTACGTTACTAGTGAAAAATACAATCTCTTAAATAATGAGAGCAGCGGCAAAACTGTTGTTCCTTCTACAAGTACAATATTTTATGATTTGGATGATATTGCTAAAAGACACTCGTTTCATTGCCTAACCGAGTTCAATGTATCCAATGCAAATTTTATGAAGGTTATGAAAATGTCCCAACCATGCAATGTGTTTGGCGAGAAGTCTAACGCTATTGTGCAGGAATGTGCTACTCAAATACATCCAAAACTGTTACCACGAGATAGTACAGAAATTAATTCAAGGAAAGTGAAGAAAAAGTTTTCTAAACTTTCCTCTGAAATATTTCTAAGAGACGATGATTACCTACGAGATTATCAAAAAAATAACCATTATAACAAAGATACATCAGATAGACAACAGAAGTTTTGGTCATATGCAAAGTATAGGACAGAGTACACGAAACCCATTCCAGAAGAGAAGAAGTCTAGAAGAAAAGAACGTGGAAAACGAACAGAAGATCCATGTCCATGTCAATTATTTTCCTATGCTTGTCCTTGTACCGATAAAAAATCACTGACAGAATTGGTAAAAAACAGTAAATCCTTAACACACGTCATTGATCAAATTACAAGTACGCCTAAAATTGTGGCCGAAGATAACGAAAAAAAGAAAGACAAGAGATTTCATAATTTGAAAAGGCATAAACATGAAGCTGCTAGAGAGGACAAGCCAACGAATACAAGTACAGTAGAAATGATCGAAGTTTTAGTTCCAAATAAAAAAAATGACCCATCAATACATATTGCAAGTAAAAAAGACATGCCAGTTTTGAGTGACAAAAATAATATTGGTAATAAAAACGCAAAGCATAAATCAAAAGGTCGTAAAAAGTCGCGAAGAGTATTATGTCCAAATTGTAAAGAAAAAGTTGATGTTGTCATAAGTATTAGTACGACTGAAGAGGAAGAAAGCTTGAAATATGAACACTCTTCGATATATCGCAGTAAAGAAATACCTTCAACCACTGCTTATGCGTATCGGGCCTCACCAAACGGCCATAGAAGTAAGACCATGGACGATGAAGATTTATGTTTGCATGAACCACGATGTGAACTATTGCCTGTATGCCAAATTCTACCAACTGATAACAACTGCAGTGTAAATCAGAAATGCGTTAACAAACATTCTGTTCCGAAATCAACACCTCGAATTATAAGAATAACAAAAGCATGCAGGCATCATCCACCTTGCACCGTTGTGCCTTCTTGTCAAAGAGCTAATGTGTTAAAAAACAACTGTGAATATATACCTCCTTGCTTGCACCGCCCGCGTTGTGTTAATCTACCTTTATGTGTACCGTTTTCGAAAAGTCTACATTATGAAGAAGCCACGAATAAGGTGGTCGATGAAAGGGACAACCCCGACTGTCCGCATATTCCAAGATGCAAATATGTTCCCATGTGTCAACACGATTCACTGTCAAATACTATAGATCAACAGGTTAATATGGTTTCTCGGGTGCCAAATGCTTGCGAATTTTTAAACGATTACAATCATGCTTTTTTGTTAAATCCAAAATCAACTTGCGTGGCTAACACATTTTCTCCGTGCCAATTATGTCCTAACCCATATTATGCGGATCAGTTCAGATGTAGACCCAACAAGTCATGCCAATTCGATGGCTCTCAATGCAAATGTACTAATGATGTTAAAGAAAATCCAAGCGAGGAAACTATTATATTCATCAGAGACGTCGGTTGTCAGTTTAGAAATAAAAGTTATTCGCCTAAAGATTCCAATATCCATTCTAAAGTTTCAAGTAACTCATTTGATTTTGTTGACGTCAAAATGGGTAACTACTACACAAACGTACACACATTGAGATATGAAGATAAGTTTACTAATCCCCTATCTGGAGAGGAACGTTCATTTTCAACAGTCTCTGTAACTTCTTTAGAACTTGATTCAGAATGCCCATCGCATGGCCGACGTGCTATCAACAACGCGGGTAGACACAGACCAACAACTGGCTTTATGCCCAAATCAGCTTATGTCACAGCTTTCTCAACACGTACTGAGCCTTCGCCAAACAAGTACGAAATGAAAAATATGGACGCCTTTCCAGTCAAATCGCGCAGAAGTTTTCTGAAAGGAAAATATAGGAAAATGTTTTCCGTAAAAAGAAGGAGGAAGTCTAGAATGATTAACCCCTTACTAAATTCGTGTTCGAAAAAGTCAATCTATGAACAGAATAAATTGTAGTCGTTTTTTTTTTCAGTTTTGTATTGTGTATACATATATTTGTACGCTTGAGAATAAATATTTTAACTCGTAATGCGCAGAATTATTGATAAACCTAAAATGCAATAAGTTTGTAAATTATAGATATTACTGAAATATGAATTGTTGATAGCCATTGGTAGAGCAGTCCCTATTGTCTTGTGCACAGATCTTCGCATACCTACAAATCAATTGATGAAGTGAGAAAAAGATAGTCTTCACATTGTACGGCGACGAGATTTAGCAATGTAGGTCACCGCCACGTTCCGACGGAGGAAGCCTTACCGATCTTGCCTAACTTCTCAATTTGCAAATGCCGCTAGCAAGTTAACTTGTATAGTGGTTTCAGTTATGTTGGCGACTTGTACAGCGTTGTTTGTAAATTAATTTTGTTGCTTTAGTTGTGGAAATGACGTAGATTTCAAAATAATGAGTTCGAATGTTTTCGTTATAAGATTAAAGTGAAATTTCTGTAACCAAGTACCTACTGTTTAGATTTAGATTGCTGAATATTGGTGTACGAGGGTCTATGTCTAATGTATTTAATTGTGTTGTATGAAAAAAGAAAAACGGGCGAATATATTAAAGTAATATTTATGTATTAACGAGATGCTTACCGATTTTATTCCTGAATTAAAAATATTTTCTTAGCGAAAGCTCAAAGCAGTACTGCATTGTCAATTAAAAAATATCCTTTACTAGACGTATATTTATAAGGATATTTTAAAAATGTTTAAGTATATGTTTATGTTTCTACGCAATATATGTAATAAGGTAAGCAAGTTAAATTCCTATGTAAACAGCTGCAGGTATAACAGCACTTGGCCCACTTTCCATCACCTTCGACTAAACCTCTGATTTGCAAGCAAGTACCTATTCACGTTGGAAATTCAAGAAAACATACTGAAACCTGAGCGAGGAAAAACTGGTACAAGGGCACAGAAAAGTGTTACGATGTTATTATTATCGTACTTTATATAACTTGATCAAACTTTAATTTCATTTTAAGAAACAGTTAACATAAGGGTAAAAATTAATGAGTTACTGGCAACAACACAATATTTAATTTGTAAAAACAATTAGATTAAATAAGATTATTAATGACGAGATATGTAGTTATCGTAACTTTCCGAGTTTTTTGAAAACTTTTTTTAATATCAGGTTTTTCCTTTATCATCTGCTAAAACTATTTTTTATAATTATTACTTATTCATAGGAAAAGCGAAGGTCAAAACATATAAACACGTTATTGCTATAATAATACTCAGGCACAACCTTTGCTGCTATTTCTGTTATAAAGGTTATATTCCTGTTAAACCGATGAAGCACAACAGCATCAAACTTAATTAGCTTCCTATGTTATTTTAGTCCGATAATATCGTTGTTCATTACAAAAGTGTCGTTCACAATATGAGCTTAATGGATTTCACAATACATTTTCTTCTTTTCTCGTAGGTCCTTACATAGACCGCTATATAAAGGTAAGCTTTTGTAAGCACTAAAAGTATAGCTTAAGTTATATATTAGTTAACCAAACTGTTCAAGTAACATCATTGCCAAATATTGATTCTACAGGATATATCCCAAAGGAATGTACCCATGCGTGAACTCCGTGAACCCTCCTCTCTACCTTCTTTTGAAACCCGTTCAAAGCCTACGGCCAAGTGACCCTTAAAGAATTTGGTCATTGCATAACTATTACCTTGAACGTTACTTATTTAGTCGTAGAAACACAAACTGATGTCTATGAGACACAAGCAGCTAAACGTACTTACCAATTTTAGCTATACTAGCGAAGAAAATCCATAATCCTATCAAGAAGGGCGTTTCGACCCGGTGAAATTCAAAGGCAGCGATGACCAGTTTCTTCACCTTTTTCTCAGGTTTTTCTGTGCTTGGAAAATTTGTGGTAGTGTCCTGGTGTTGACGGAGCTGCGTGCCTGGTGGCTCGCCGGGTACCGGCACCACGGGACCCATGGGGCCGAACCCGAGTCCGGGGTACGTGGAGATCCCATCGACTGTTATGGACGGACTATGTTTCGTGGTGCTCTGAAAAAAAAGGGAACGGGATAGTTAATAACTAGTAGAAATAAAAAAGTATATATAGACTTTGCATTATTAGGAAGACTGGCTGAGAACAAAAGTGGTCTCTCGGCTTCTGTTTTTAATTTTCCAATCGGCCGGAGCATAATGAAAAACTGCGTTGAATTTCCGGAGTTTAAAGTTTTCACAACACAACCTTGAATAAGTCGAATAATTATTCCTTTATAGAATAATTAATAAATACACTACAAATACAATAAAAAATAAACCAATAGAATAAATCTAATAAATGTATTTTTAAAACAATATTGTTTACAACACTGTCGCTGCAACTAAACATTATAGGTGATATTACCAAAAAAACTAATTATTATGAACTTGTAGCCAAGGGGTCTTTTAATAACAGATCTGTCTATTTCAGTGTGTTCCACACTAAGGTTCCACCGTTCCTCCAAGGTTCCTCCTTACGTTGCATAAGACGTGATAAGACCTAGATTGACATATATTTTTTAACATCTGAAGGTTTAAATAATTATGTTACGGTGATCTTCTCGTCCTCAGAACTAAATAAAATAAAAAAAGATTACGTAAGACGTAACAACTTTTTCTGTATTCCGAGAAAAACTTATTATTTGTTTTATTATGACGAAATGAGTTTCTTGTTTGGCTATAAGTAAATAAGTATGATCTTGTCTTCTCAGAACCGGTTTCTGTACAACTGTTAATTTAATTCTATAGGATAATGTAAAACATTTATTCAATATTCATTAATTATTCATACATTAATTATAAAAGTTAACTTTTTAACTCTACATTTAACTCTTCTCTTTTATAGGGTAAATTTAAATCTACCACTGTTGTAGTATCGCGAATATCTTAAAGAGATTTTGTAAATATACATATACATATATATACTTTTGACATAACTTGCATGGACCTAATAATAAAATTCAATCTCAAGTTGGCGAGTCAAAAGATACATAAATTGTTTTTTTTTCTATAATACCCAAGTGAATATATGTAAGTTATGAGGCGTGCTCTTATCATTCGCGCTAATAATGTAAACATCTAAACTAACTTAATTTCTTATTGTATTTTGTTTCTCTCTGTTTAAATAATATTGAGTTTAAACCATAATTATAGGACTCAGGATATATTATTTTGAATTTCAACTCGATACCTCAACGCATTGCAACAAAGTGACCTCTTACGGGACTGTTTTTCCTTTTGAGCTACGAATCCCAACGCAATAAAATATTTTATTAAGTTAGGTAGAATTTATGGCTTTGAATTGAATTATATATAAAATCGTTTCTTTTGAAAGTTTTTTGGAACGACGAACCAATAATCGAATTGCCCTTCAAATCAACAAACATTTTGCATTGTGTCTGCTAAACTCTAAAATAAAGTGGACGAGGGTGCTTGCCAGTCAGTCATCTTGACCTTGGCCACGGACTGGCTTTGTCTTGGAACCTCGGCCTTCGCCGAATTGGTGTGAAGTGTCCTACTTATGAAAATGCTAACCGCATTCGTATCATTTGATGATAAAATCTTCAGGTACTTTACATTAATATGTTTAATTAAATGCTAAAGAAACGTTTGTTTTCTTGTAATATTTTAATATATTAATTATCCTAAGAATATTTATAAGCAATTGTATATTGTTGTTAATCTGAATTTCTATCAAACTTTTTAGTACAAATTGACATTAAAAAACATTGAAACAACTAGTATCTAGTCAATAATTACAACTTGATTGTAAGTCCTTAAACATGAAAACTGGTTGCCGTAAAATCTACACGAAAGGAAAAGAAAGCAGCGAGACTTAATCACCACACTCAATCACTGGCAGTAAGAGTTTACCTGAAGAATCACCTCGATCCATAATTCACCAAGCAGACTTGGTCCCTCCTATTAGTACGGGACGACTCTTTTATTATTCAGAGTCATGTTCAAAATGAGACCTAAACGTACTTGGCTCTAATTAGACATCCCAATTTTGAAGATTGAGCACAGGCTTGGCTTTTGACATTCAGCGGTGTTTTGGTTTGCTGAATAAAGTTATAAAAAAAGGTAAGTGGACATCTCGTTTTATTTTATCGGTGAATATTTGCGAGCAAGGTATGTATAAAAAATATTCAGCCGTGGTGTCGTGGCGACGTATAAACTATGGATTTGATAAAGTGATAACTCCCCGCTTATTTTTACATCCAAAATAAAAAATACTATCCTCTATTTATCCTCTATTATCTCAACTTATTGAGATAAATCATATTCTGTTATATTTTATTTAGAACAATAAATGATCCCAAAGGATAGGCTCGCAATATGAAATCATAAATAAGAAATTGGGGGAGCGTGGGCTCAAGTGAACATAATTCGAAATCTGATATTAATTTATTATTTTTGTTGATTTACTTAAAATAAAATTGCAAAAAAATAATGTAAAAATATAGAGCGGATATTATTCTAGTCTTCAGAATCACAATCAATTATTGACTAAATTTAATATACCTATCTATTTGTTCCTAAGGTGATTTAAATACTTACTATGTAAAGTAATTGAAAATAAAATACAATTTTCGCCTAGATAACGCTTACACAGTTTTGACCTTGCAGACATTTGATACTCGGAAACGTGTTTCATAGCTATCTTATTAACATACCGTTATAAATTGTAATACAATACTTATATTATTTTTTAGAACTTATTTTGGTATTCAAAATGTTGGTCGCCCGAACAGGGACTTGAACCCTGGACCCTTGGATTAAAAGTCCAATGCTCTACCGACTGAGCTATCCGGGCAATGAATTCACCGCCGAAATAACTGTCTATAAAAAGCAAACGAGAAACGTGACTTGTTCAAATGTGTGAATCATCTACACTGCCATCTTAATAAATAACGCAATTATTAATTTACTGCTGAAATAATGTTTAGATATTTAACTGAAACACATAATTAAATAAATAAACTAATAATTCATACAGTTTCTTATTAAATAATTTGTTTTCTTTTATGCCAATAGGTGTCAGGTCACTAACGATGACGTTATGAAGATTTCCGTGGCCGTCCCTGGAGGATGTTAAAAAAATGAAATAGGTACCTTTAATATTTAGTTTATGAATTTTTGAGATATATTTTGTGCGCATTCTTTCCTGTTACATTTTGTTTTATTTTGTCTATACTCCCATTGCGTTATCTTTTACTTTTAGTCGTGTCTTATTTCTCACCTTTATGTACATAGCCACCGTTAACTAGAAGAGCAAATCAACCTAAGACAAGCATAACTTTGCTTAAAAGGTGATTTCAAGTTTCGTATAGTGTAATAAGTTGAAAAAATAAACTTTTTTTTTAAATACATTATAAAATAGAGTACTTTAAATTACAATCCTATGTCTAGGTAAACCCTATACACATATCTTTCTCACAGCAATATTGAGGAGAAATGTGACTTCTAAAATCAGACCTCGTTAAAAAAGTTTCCGCCCGAACAGGGACTTGAACCCTGGACCCTTGGATTAAAAGTCCAATGCTCTACCGACTGAGCTACCCGGGCCGTACAAAGTACTATGAAACAGCTCTATAGAATAGGAAGGCGTTCCAAAATTTCATTATACATTCAACGAGATTATTTTCAAATCCCAATTCTTGTATTATTATCACAATAGGAATACAGACTAGGATATAATACAATACGCAAAACGTCAAATATCGCCTCACTGTTCCCTTGCCGCGTTGACCCATTTTTTGTCTAATTTTTTTTTCAATTTGGCTCGCATGTCTGTTCCATGCTGTAGTTTATGAATAGTTGTTTCAACGATCACTATATGGCCCGGATAGCTCAGTCGGTAGAGCATTGGACTTTTAATCCAAGGGTCCAGGGTTCAAGTCCCTGTTCGGGCGACTTATATTTTGAACTAACCTAATATGTACAAGTTCTTTGAACTATACGAGTGCTTACTTGAAATAGTGCTGTCTTGTTGGCGGCAATTAAGTTGTATTTATATAATTAAGTCGATTTTTATTGAGCAATAATATCCAAGTTTATATCAAAAACTATCTTCTTCTAGCGGTTTTTCCCGGATCGCGGGGGAACTGCATCGGGCTATCGAATAGAAACTAGCTTTATAGCCTGCCTCAGCAAAAAGACTATTAAACGTAAAAGTACTTTTTCAAATCATAACAGTTCTTGATATTAGCACGTTCAAGAAAACAGACAGACCTTTAAATATTTTGGTAGACTTATATGTATGTACATATATAACATCTTGTTCTTAAGTGTTATCACATTTATTATATTTACAACTTATTTACAAACACTTTTTACAATATTAATGGAAAGAAAAATAAAATAAAATAAATATACATATAATACAAGTATTTACATAAAAAACTAAAAGGCGTTATCTTGTTCTTGGAAGTTTTGTCTGAACACATTCACTAATCAGTTTAGAGCCTTAATTTTATTTAGAACCAATTCCATGGCAATGTTTACTGCAGATAACATAAAAGCTTGAATGCAGTAAAATAACAACTACAATGCTATCAGCGTGTATTAAATTAATTAACAAGTTGGTGACAGTTTTAACCGCAGTACCAGTTCGAATTTGCATTCATAACTTTACAAAACTTTATTTTGTTTAAATTTTTTGTCCTTAAATAATTTATAGCATTTTTTTTTATGAAATCTTTTAACAGTATCAAGTTTACGGTGTCGTAAAAGATTAATTTGGTTATTTTGTGAATGGAAGAACTTTTACATTTCTTTTACAAGAGTGAATATTTGACCGTTCTATAGATATTTTAGAATGAAATTAAACATGAAATCCTAGCTAGGAATAGGTGACATATTTGAAAATGTATACAGGTATCCCCATTTTCTATAGAAAAAAAAATGGTTTTGGTACTAACAGTAACATTTGACGTTTATTCAATGAGCGTTATGTCAAAAAAACTGCCGTAAGAAAAAAACAGTGTTTTTTTTATGTATTGTCACCTGGCATCAGACGTTCTACAGTGCCATTTAGCTCGATTAATTCTATAGTACATTCATTCAACTGTTCAAATTCATTCAATTAAAAGTTCCATTCAATTTTTTCTTATTCTCTAATTTAGGAACTGTGGAATATTCCTAAATTCGATCCGCTGAAATTCTGTTGCTAGTCTAGTAATGTCGGTAATTAATTTTGACATAAATATATATTTTTTTAAATGTTTTTTTGTTTCGTCATTAAGTTTAAAAAAATGTAGGTGTAGCTATGTAATTAATTAAAATATATTATAAAAACCTCAGTGTTCAAAATAGCCGAACTTCCTCTTAGCGCAAAATATAAAAACATAGTTTCCATTAGATATTGGTCATGTTTTTTTAAGGCTGCTATTTCACACCTAACAAGTTAGTTAATTGTGTGTAGTTTTATCGCACGCGTCTCAGATTATTCGCGCTTTTAAATGACAAATATTGACCACAAATATATTTTTAAAACTTAAGAATCAGAGATTGTGTGTTTTGTAAAGGATTGTCCATGTACACATTATACAATGGTGAGACCAGAATGTTGCTGTAATTATTTTCAAAATAAGTATAAAACTGATCATTACTGAAGTTACAGTGTTCGATAATAAAAAAAAACGTATATATTTCTCGGGGTTATAAGTCTGCTATGTGAGAACATGGAAATTGATGAAAAAACTTACTTCAACTGGACCGCATTGTGCGCAGGACAGGAGGGCTGCTAGCGCGGCCCACAGGAGGGATCGCCTGCACGCCCGCCGGCTCAGGTTCACCCCATGCTTCAACGACGTCATGGTGGCAACACTATCACCTCACCAACATTGACGCACGATATATCACAACCACTGTCAATACCAGTCTAGGACCATGACCAGCACGCTGCACTTTACTGACTGTTTATAATGCCATTACTTTTATATCTCACAATTCGTAACGCCGATAGCTGTAATACTATTTCTAGCCATTATTGAAATGGCCGTAGGTATGCGCTTGTTACGTCCCACCGTCACAGTACGGTTTTCATTAAATTATGAGAATTTAATTACTTAAGTATATTGCTCTTGCATTTGTTGTACCCGAAATTTATCGTTAAAATGAACTGGTCCCTACTAATATTTGTAAATACCTTTACTACATACACGAAAGCATAGATAGACAGACAATCGGGTTGAACCGTAAGTCGGCTAATCCATCAAGCGAATACTTTACCTATAAACCTTTTTTCATTGAAGAATTGAATAAATTGAGTTAATGCCCTCACTAGCACGGAGTTGAAGCTAATTTTCATTTATATGAAAAATGAGTAAGCATTGTTGATGGGTCACAGAAAATCATAATGTAATATGGCAATGGGCTGTGGGCGGGTTTCGGTCGCCAAGACGGCAAGACGGCGCCAACCTGCCCTTGTACCAGACTCCAAGGATGTTGACTCCACAGGACTTGTACGAAAGTCGTATTCATTAGCTTTACACGAACGTTCACTGTATTGGCATTGCTCCCATAATGCGATGTCTAAAAGCTCGAGGACATTATTGCGCTATTTGAATAAATTACTTAGAAGCAATGTACCTACCCGTTTTCTGTTTTTCTGCGTATTTATAATATTATTATAATAAATATACCTATATACTGAAATATGAAAATCTTGAAGTGCAAATAACATGACGGGCTATCGATCCACTCAAGCTAATCTCTACAACAACTTTGGTGCGCCGATGATGTGTGTGATTTTTATAATATTAATAAAATGCGATACACTCAGGGAGCGATACCATACATGTGCATACAAAACATTTAGCAGTATCCCTGAAGTTGGTGAAGGGTATAATGGTCTATAAACGGATTGCACGTCATCCGATAAAATGATTGACATTTCACTTTCACGTGGGGGTTTTATTTATTTATTTATTTATTATTATTAAGGCACATCAACAATGTAAACACACACACATTTAAAAAAGACATTGATTAAAAATACATGGGCTAGTGTTTGCATCAATTATAGACGTGCACAACATTCACATAAAACATTTACGTTACGTTACATTTTGTAGGATAATTATTCCCATAAGTCTACATTAATACTCATTTTGTTATGGGCAGTTACAAATTGAATGAGACAATGAACCTTTGCAGATGTAACTATAACGTCTCTTGCAGACTCGTTTAATTAGAATAACAACTAACTACCCTGATATTTTATGTAATGAATTAATTTTCCTCGAATTCCATTAAGCTACTCTCATACAGCTGTGATGTAATTCGCAAAGCGATTGTTTCACCCGGCCCGGTTAAGAAGGAAAGAGGTCAATGTCTACTTTGAACACGTAATGATATCACATCGGTAGGTATGTAGTAGGTGCCGGAATGTCTGAAGCCCTAGTGATGCTCGACTTAACTAATGCATTCATGTTTTTATTTTCTACTCGATTTGTATCTTTTAACAACCGCCGTAAACATCGATAAAATAGATAATGATGATGGATGAATAAAATGAAGATTTCTATTTATAAATAGGTTTCGTAAACGATGTGCAACTGTTTATATGTAAAGCGAACACGTAAAGACGGCACGTGGATACTGGCCAGTCTGGAAATAAATCGTAACGATGTACTGCAGCCGACTAAAAGGAACATAAACGAGTTAGCGTTACTACCTAACTACATTTGCATACCGCACGCTTAATTCGACGGAGAAAACAATACTGCGATATTTACTATTTAGCATTTCAACAGCATACTGACGTGACGTGCTGTCAGAGATATTGTATCGCATCATTGTTTGGATCTGTAGAATTTTATTATGATTACTACCTATACCAACATCTTAATATAGAACGTGAGTCCGAATATAAATATAAATTAATCGATTAACCTAAATATTTATAAAAATGTTAACAATGTTTACACTGTACCTAACTCCACTATATTCTCGGCTACATTTTCTTTATGTAAATGTTCTAGCTGCCAATGAGTCATGGTATATCTTTTAACTCCAAACATCCACTTACACTTATTTACGCTTGTCTAGAAATTTTCGCTTAATACCTGGAAGGTTTCCGCTTGGAATATTCTGTAGATATACCCTTGACCGCATTGCCGCACCCGGCTGGGTGAGACGCACAATCTACTTAAATTTATAACCCGTAGGAAACTGGCAGCTGTCCCATTCTTCGTAGGGCATGCCCTAGTTAAGTCAATATCAAACAGCTGGAAAAACCTTAGTGTTATCATCAATAAAAATGTTTTAAGTCCAGTCCAACAACATAAAAGCTTTTTTTTTCATATTTTGTTCCGTAATCTAATTCGAAGTTCTGTATTTGAATGTTTGGGTCTGAATGATAAATTATTTTGAATGTTTGGTGGATATTGCATGCTAATATGCAAGCAAAATAAACAGTGTTTTTCAATATGAACGCATTTATGCAGAGCTTTCCATCTCCAAAGCGTATTTATGTAATTTCAGAGCAATCAAAATATAAACAACCGAATACAATATATTGAATTACATATAAACGCTTTGAATTCGATAGATGTACCTGATCAAGCCATTTACACGTAGGTACTACGGTACAACGAACCTTCATAGTACTGAAATGAAATTTCGATGACTTTCACAATGTATTTCAAATAACCAATCAAATGCAACACTTTGAAAATTAGACAGTTCTCTTAGTTAGCTTTTTACTTGGACAGAGGAGTGTTTTTTCGTACAGTGTCGCATGTCTATGCTGCATTGCCCTTGAACTCTCGTACATTGGGAGGTACCTACCGACATACGTGTACGATTACATTGCCAGCTAAAGGCTAAAGATTTTGTTCTATCCCTGAGCTACAAATGTACATGTATCTACAAATACAATAGTACTTAGAATTTAAGCCTCCGGTCACGTAATTTGGACTAGGTATACATTATGTATTTAGTTTGGTCAATTAGTTACATAATTGCTAACAGCTTTGGACATGTTTCAAATGTTGTTTTAGTATTGATTCTATTTAGGAATGTCATTGTTTCTCTACTTTTTCAAGTAGGTATTTAGGTACGAACCATACATATATAAAAACAAAATGCGTTCAACGGTGGGTATATTTGTTGGAGTACCTACTACGGTTACTTTATATTAATATCAATAACCAGGTATTAATCTATTTTATTTTTCTAAAGGCAAACGGAAAAAAAATATACAGGTCCCTTTCGTAATAGCAATAAGCAACTGTTTAATGTGATTTATTTTTTCGATTCGCATTTTCGTGAGGCTTGAACACTATCCCAAAAATACAACCTGCCAAAATAAAACAGCACGAAATTTTTATCCCCAATCCGTGCAATTTCGATAACAATTTTCCATCGACAATACTGCAGTCTCGAATCGAAATTCTCTCTCAAGGCCACATACATATTTCAGGTCCACGTGTAAGATTGAGCCATGATGATACTGTGATGTACTGTCTATGTTTAAATTGTTACCAGTTAGCACAATAGCTTGTTGTTTGAAGTGGGTATTTAAAAATGTAAACAGGTGCCGTGATGCATGACAATACGAATGCAGTTCAAGGGCGCTGCAGTGGCCGCGGCCGTGTGTAACATGAAAGCTCTGTCGTTTAATTACGCCCCATTGGACCAATGGACTTAAAGCAATTTAGTTCAAACTGCTCGACTCAATTCTACTCCGCAAAGCCACCACACAGCTTAGGTACCTCGGACAAATCTAAGTATATTTTTATTTCTTAATTTTCGGCCTGGGTTAATTACATTACGTGATTTATAATTTAAATTATCGGCAGTCATTGAACATCCTTGGCAGTCGTTACGGGTAGTCAAAAGCCAGTAAGTCTGACGCCAGTCTAACCAAGGGGTATTGTTTTGTTGCCCGGGTAACTGGGTTGTGGAGGTCAGATAGGCAGTCGCTCTTTGTAAAAAAGTGGTACTCAGCTGAATCCGGTTAGACTGGAAGCCGACCCCAATCAATATATGTAGTTGTGAAAAAGGCTCGGGAGATGATTCATAATTTAAATTATAAGTTTAAAGGTTATCAAATCAGCTAGAAACATTTAAATAAAATTCGTCCGTTCGTTTAACAGGAACATCAAAAACAGATCCGAATTTTGATGTGGATATTTGATTACCAAGTTACCAACCCAAGTTTATTTATTGAAAACTGTCCGTTCGCTGACCCGACCGGCCTCATTTTATTTATTTCACGTAGGTACAAATTGAATAGCGCTCAATTAATTAAGAAACTGATTCTATCTTATGAATTACTATTCAGCAGGCAGGTATTGGATTACCAAGTAAATAAGCCACAATAACTTAGGTATAGACCTGCTTCTAAATTGGTATTCTCTCAGAAACTATGCAATAATAATCTTTCTAAAACTACGTGCAACGTGGAGACATCTATACGACACCATATAACTCTATCTTATACCAGCAGAAGTGATAGTTAACTAAGATAATTTATTTATATCCATAAACTGGATTTACGATCCATGGGATTGGATTAACTAGGTCAGAGATATAAGGCATGGCAGATATTCTAGACGAGAGAACGGAATATTTATTGATGATGCAACGCAAAGTTTATTTGATCCAACAATCCATCGAGTAAACAGATTTCAATATTGGTTTGGCTGCATCGAGAAACTGATCGTTCGTATCAATTAAAGTAATAGTTTTTATATAGGAGCAATTATTTGTAATGGCTTGCATCCACAGCTTGCAATTACGTTGCTTCATATAACCTACGTAAAAGTTATGTATAAGGTCGGCAGCTGAGATTTATCGATTTTTCTTCTTACAGCAACAGATGTCAGAATTATCTTAACTCCGCGTGACTCTGACTTGGAATTGTAACGACTCCTACTGAGGAAGATTCGAGCAGACTGGCTTGAGGTGCCTTCCCAGGTAAGGGGGTGTATAACCGATAATTTTCAGATTCTCTCCATATGAAAGTTTCTAAAATCCACAAAACGATTTCGTTTCAGACAAATATTGCAGAAAAATAAAATACTATAAATATTTTTTTTTCTTTTTTACGTCAACGTATGTATGTCTCACAATACCCATGATTTCCTATCAGCAGTAGCAATCTAGAGAAATCCAACGACACCCTGACTGTCATAATCCGTTCGCCCGATACCAGAAAAAAAAAATATGGTGACACCATGGGTGACACTTTATCATTCAATTAGACAATTGAAACTACATATATTGAGAAAATGATATACCTACCAATCAAATTAAATTTTCACAGCGATCTTGTTGATGTTATAAAAATAAAGTCTCCCGTGTTATCTTTAAATGCACACACACGTAACACTACTTTGAAATGCAAGCGGGCAACGAGTCGCTTATCGTCCTTTGTTGTAATCTTTTATCCGAAGCGTGTCGGGATAAGACAGCTCATGTCGATACCACTTAGAATGCAGCCGACTTTGTGGTGCATAGAAACGTGCTCCACATCCCAATATGAAAAGAATAAGTTCATGAAAAATTTTATACTAGAATTCCGTGATTTCAGAAGGCTAACCTTTTATTTAAGATTTTAAACGGATCATCGAACTTCCTTCAAGCTCTGAATTTTTTCTTATCATATCCTTACAAGAAAACCTACTCTAAAAAGTAAAATTGGTGTTGATTAAAAAATAAAAATTATTTATGCTGTTACCCACAATCTGTTACTTATGATATGAATTAGTATACGTATAGTATGGGCTAATCGACTATGTATTAATCTTATGGAAAGGTTATTTCGTCGGACCCAAAATATATATTTTTTATGATGATTATTTAACCTGTATAAATTATCATCATAAAAAAACAATATTTTTTTCGAAGCTTTTTCAAATACACGCCTGCAAATTTTTAAAAAGCCAAACAGCACCGTTTTCTGTGAAATTTTATTTCATTGTACGGCGCTTATTATGTTGGGACCTCAAGGGATGCTGATATTACGTTTGATGATGGCGGCAATTGTATTTTGAGTTCATGACCTTATGAAGTCATTACCGACGTCATACATTTTTTGAGGGATAATTTCTTTTTACTTTTATCAGGGTGACAAGACTTTAATGAACCCATCTAGGTACTAAGGGAGCGCCAGGTATACCTTCACGTATTGGACGGAGTTTTTATTACATATGACGTATGATCTATCTATATTAGTTACCTACCAAAGATGATATCAAAGACTAAGCTATGGATACACTCAATAGACACTTGAAATGGCTTATCGATTCAAATACAAACAACCGATTTAATTTTTTTATTTGGCTCGTCATCGAGTGTTGTGAATTCCTAGTAGAACCAAAGCGGGTGAGTAGGCCAATAGCCAGCCTTCATCACCAACTAATAACAGCTTGATAGAGATCTCTATTATAGTTTATGATATAACTTTAGCTTATCAGTATGTAATAAATGTTTAGGTTTCCCGCGTGCTCACTCGCAAGCCGAGGATAAAACAATTTTTGCATGTTGATAATAATGTAATTATTTCTTTCTATTTGAAAAATAATTGGATAATGAGAAAAATGGTAAATTTGTCAAAAAATATTGTGTGTGTTTTTGAATATACCTACGATGGTTTTTAATTGCACCCTATAGCCATTGCATTTCATAATTAAGTTAGCAAAGTACTTCCTTCGTCTGATCTATAAAATAACATTCTAAAATTTTCTCAAGAGACAGGAACGAGTTGTCATTTGTTTCGAACACTCATTCAAAGTTGAGTCGGTAATAAAATCTCAGTTCATTCACCTACAAGCTTTCGCAGCACGCTAATCAGATTCCGAGTCTTGCAGCTTTTCTTCAACTTGCGAATCAACATGCAAATTTTTATGCTCTGACATTCAAATTTACACAGCACTAGGCAGAAGTTAAAGCGTCCTTTTGCTTCTCTGATTTTAATTTAATTAGCTTATCATACATGTTGAGTAAAACGAAACGTGCGCGTCTACTTCATATATTGTATGTCATTTGGCTAAAATTACTACATGACTTACATACATATAGTAACTACTAAAGCTAAGAAGCAAGAAATCAGACCAAAATATACTATGGAACCTTAATATACTTTTATGTTATCAATGTGAGTGTGTAGAGTCGTTTTAAATAAATTTTGGTAAGTAATGTTAGTATTGAATGTAACTACGATGTAATTAGCCAGCAAACAATTAAAAGACACAAATAAAAAGTCATTTATTCAAAGTAGGCTGGAAATCAGCACTTTTTGAAGGTCGATTTTACAAAAGATAGCCCCCAAAACGGCCGCCGCCGCTATTCAATACTTCGTATGTGTTATCGCTGAGAAGAAGAAATGGTGAAACAAACTCCCCAACAACAAAATTCTATTTGTATGGTTTGAAGAACGGGGAATTAAAATATATTATAACGCCTATATACACGTACCGATACGTGTAATATCAAGATCAAGTCATCATATTATCTACATACTAGGGAAGGCAACTGTTTACAAAGTCCGTAACTAAAGTTTGGGGTAGCTACTTAAAAGATAATCTGTTGCGAGAGAGATCCGGCTGAGGACCACAAAGGATACCTATTCAAAGTTAGTAATACTACTCTTGTACAGAATTATATGGCTTTTGTAAAATATAAATACGTAGATAAAACTATTTGGAGAATGACAAAATCTTCAATCTTCATTAGCTAAGTAGGCATTTTTTTATTTAGATGAAAAATATTTTTCTTACAGATGAGAATTGCTTAAGAAATGTTTTGTCGCGTGTTACCCGACTGCTAAGAAAGATTGTGTTGTTCTTGTTTTTCTGGTATATGATATTGTTTATTACCTCATATCTCTGAAACAGCTGAATGGATTACCCCAAGTGTTATAAAATATATGTGACGTTAAGAAGAAAAAAGTCGCCATAGATTAAAGTAATCCACAAAAAACGAAATAAAAAATATTATTAAAAAAATCAAAAGCCCTCTTGCATGAACAATCTTAATTAACAAATTGAAACGACATAATATACTATTGGGAGACTTAC
This sequence comes from Heliothis peltigera, assembly GCA_958496145.1. NCBI lineage: Eukaryota > Metazoa > Arthropoda > Insecta > Lepidoptera > Noctuidae > Heliothis > Heliothis peltigera. The sequence goes on along the minus strand of OY292334.1, from coordinate 7,725,612 downwards.
TAGATAAGTAGCAGTTGGGAGAGTGTTATATGGAACTCTTGTTCCATATTATAGCAATATTATTTATAAACAAAAGACTGTCTTGCTTGAAACATCTCAATTAAAGTTCTTAAAGCGATTGTTCATCGTGTTTCAGTCTTTTCCGTTCTTTAATTGAGATGTTTCAAGCAAGACAGTCTTTTGTTTATAAATAATATTGCTATAAGCGTTAGGCTATCATTTGTTATAACACGACTATTAAAAAAATAAATAAATTCACAAAGTTTTTGAGTAGTGTAATAAAATAGAAGTGCTCTCCTAGTACGAGAGTTACTCCGTACTCAACGGTACATCATCGTTGCAATAAAAACTTGATCGATCGAGACACCGAGTTGTCTCATAAAACATGATCTTACAACCGTGAAAATCTAAAAAATACGTCGAAAGATTTATGACATGGAAATATCTTCACGGTGCAGGGTTTACAGCTCCAAGACTTGGTCTCGTGTATTTATTATGAGATCAACGTGATTCACAAGGCTTTATTAAGGAATGACTGTATGTGACTATCGCCCGGGTAACCGGGTTGAGGAGGTCAGATAGGCAGTCGCTTCTTGTAAAACACTGGTACTTGGCTAAATCCGGTTAGACTGAAAGCTGACACCAACATAGGAAAAGGCTCGGGTGGTGATGATGATATATGTGACTAACTAATCAGTATGGAAACTATAGATATAAAAAAAAACATACAGACTAATTTACACCCTTTTTGGAAACTTCACTTAAACTGTACATTAGATGACAGAGATCCGAAACTATGGAATGTACTTTTTTTAAAAGCTTATGCAGCACAAAATTTAAATATAGAATATTAATATAACTGCGTCACTGCTAGTACAGCTCCCATCATCTGGTTAGAACGAAACGTGAGGCTTGACGTCACAGTGAACGTGAAGAGCAACATAATTGTGTTGCATACAAACGCCAGCAGTGACGTCGGCATTCATCTAGCAAGCCTTTATGTATCGAACCTCTTCAGCAATGGGGAATGCCTGTGTGTATGAGATATGACTTTTAATTATGGGTGTCCTCTAACTGTTCCACTTGGTTACACGCGTCCATAATGAGAGAATTACTTCAATCGTCTATAAGTTTTAAAATATCGGATATTCCTTAATTTGATTTACGTTCGGAGGCTTTCGTGTGGAAGTGATATTATAACACTTACGTAAAGGCTAACAGATAGATCTACATACTATTATTGTGCTTACAAATTCACATAACTATAATTAATCAGTCAATAGATGTGATAGCTTTTTTTATAGAACCAGAAGCGAGCTAATTGTACAGCAAAACTTCAGCACCAATCAAGTACTAACAACCTGAGCTATATACATAGGCTTCGCTTGAACTATCGGTGTTACAACAAAGTTTCTTCCCACACTGAATTTTACCATTATTCGAACAACACATAACCATCTCATATACGGATCCAATAATAGACCGAACTGCAGTACCTCCATGAGTATAACCTACTGCGGTTTCCAATTCATTCGCTCGATGAACCCGATACAGTAGATTAGCACAATCCTATCGGTACGAATCGATTGACAATTAAAACTGAATTATATATTCTTCAATTAGAGCGGATTTTTCAATAATCCATGCTATTTATATTGACCTACTACGGTGTCGCCTACGCGTCGTAGCTCCCATTGGATTCGTAGTAACTTGCTACGATTTTATTGGTAGCGTGCACTAGATTGAAGTTGATGGGTTTTAAAAGCTGTGTAGCTTTATAAAAGAGGTTATATAGATTGACAATTCTATTATACAGTCGTATGTGGATCACAGCCTGTTGACCTCATTTGTAAATATCATAATCAAGTCATAACATTATATAGAAATTAGTATGTATGAAACCAATTTGTTTGGTCGTGAAAATGCATTACGTGATCTCAACAGATTATTGCAGCATTAAGATTCTTGACGTGATGGTATTTGTGCCATTGGAGAAAATTAATTTTTCATATATGCCACAGATAGCATCATTTCACATCCCTTTGTCATATTTATAAAATTACTACAGAATTTTTTATAAAAATTATTTGAATGCTTCGTCCAATCGAGGCTAAAAGTATAATCATACATATGTAAAAATGTCCACAAGTTCTGACCTAGACTTTAAGCATTTTCACAGTCATAACTATAATTTACGTAGTTTTTTTTTTTTGCCCCGCATACATAACCTTTATAGTCCAAGAGTCAGCGACTGCTAGACCTCCCCTGTGTGTATCCATGTTATGGTGGGTATCAACTAAGGTATCAACTTTCTTCAGGACCGAATTTGACAGTTGGTGGTATTGGAAGATAGAAAAAAGAGATTAGTAGCCTTAGTCTTCTACTGTCATTGGGTATCATTAGGTCAGGATTTTTTTTATATTTTAGTCACTGTCAGTCAAATTCCGTCCTGAGCAAAAGTTGATACTCACTGTAGGATGGATGCTCACAAAGTTTCAGCCTTTATAAAATATAGGAGGTCTGGCAGTCGTGGCTCCCACTCTATTAGGTTTAGTACGAAAGTAGTGAAAACTCGTTAGTTTTAACCTATTCACCACGCAAGGCCAAACTTGGCTTACCACTTACTTGTAGGTATTTTATATTAAAACAGGTGGGTTGAGGTCACTAAAGTCAAAATTATTTGATGCGAGTTTAAGATTAAAACTTAATGTTTTTAAACTTTCGCGATTTGTACACATATCCTCCATACCTATAGTGGTAGCGTACACGCCATTCTAATTTTTCATCGCGAGTAATACCCGTGTGTTGTGTTTAATAAGATTAAAATTTGCATTAAAAAATATAAAACCATCCCTAGAATGAGTGTACAAGCTGTTTTAACTATGGGCCATTAATGCCATGATAGTAAAGGTTAAGTAAATAAGTAATCTAATCTTCAATTTAAACAAACTGTTTAGTGGGAAAATCTACAATATCTACTAATCATAGACTATTTGACAGTAATAGAAAACCACTTTAAAAGTTACTGGCTAAAAAATAACGTAAAAAGACTAGATACGTGCCTGTGTGCAGACCTTTACCTAGACTACTTACTAGATGTGCGTTGTGATTTCTAAAACCAATACAGTCGAAGCTCAGCTGTTAACTCAATGACCACTGTCTATATTTGTTCAGCATTTCATGTTAGACCTGTTTACTGAATTGCCTATCGATTGGCACAACTTTCATATCGCGTCGACACATTGTACAATAGTTCCAATTCACTGTTTATTCGTATTTATGTAGATATGGCGAATTGCTTTTGTCAGTAACGATCCCGCGGGACTATTGTTAGACTGTTTGGTAGGGACGGCAACTTTCATTGCGGACACCGATTTCACTTGAGTTTTCTGACAATAAAACATTTAGTTTTTGTCTGTTTTTATTATGGCTTATCTTTACTTAAAGTTTAAGTTTTAAATGTATGTTCCAATGCCGTGTAGCTTTCGTTAAGAGCCTCCGCAAACTGCAGAATAAACTGTCGGCTGATAATTGGCCTCTTGGTTATCTAACAATTAATTTTGAAGGTAATCGTGGCGTGGATACAATTCATTTTTTTTAGTCTGATAGATACCGAATCGTGAATATGCGCTTTACCACTCATGACAAAACTGATTTATGAAATCGATCAAGCTACTTGACCACATTTTTTTTAACAATAAGTAAACTGAAAGGAATTGTATGGTTAGCATTTAATTAGCATTAAGTAAATTCAAGCATTGACTTGCTGGCCAAATGTAAGAGACTATTAAATATTTTATTATTTGGTTAGGAACTCAAGCTACCTATCTGTATTCCTAATTGTTTGTAGACCTCCTAAAGAACACAGGACATAAATTATTCATGACGCAATAATTGGACAAACGACACTTGTGACATTCCATCATTAATCTTATTCCAATTCGTACAGAGGTACAGAGTTTTCCGTTCAATATCAATGGCCTTCACAAATCGCCCTAGCAAGGAATTATTTTAGTAATATTTCTGATAAAAGTACTGCTCTAATGTTATGGTGTTTATTCGTTATAGGTTTTATATTTCAAAGAGAAACAAGTTAAAGATTGTACAAATTTTTGACCTATTTTACTACTATTCCTATTTACCTATTTAACTAGCAGTTTCTTGCGGTTTCTTCCGCATCCTTAGGGAACTTCTTTCCGTACCCGGGTACAGCATGTCCTGTATTCACTGGGATAAGTGTAGCTGCACAATAGTGAAAGAGTTTTTCAAATCGGTCAAATAGTTTTCGAGCCTATTTAATCTAAACAAACAATCAAAACTTTCCTCTTCATTATTTTAGTATAGAATAACTACCTACCTATATAAATCTATATGCCTACCCTAGTGTTGTGAAGTTACGCAAATGACTGGCTAGCACCGACGCAATCATTATGTTCAAATCGATTGATGGAAAATTTACAAACGAGCAAACGATGGATAATATCGATTGTGGAAAATGTTGGGTTGAACTAAAATAAATTGTAGCTTTACTAGACTAGTCTAGGGTCTAATGTGGCAAACAATTTTTGACGTCACAATGCTGACAATAACTGGTTATGTGCAGTTAAAAAACAACGTCAGAAAACTTAGACCATAAATGAACTTACCCTGAAATCACCAATCCATATTAACGAAGGGTGGAGTTCAATGATCCAGAATAAATAATGTATGACAGACAGAAAATAATAGGTAGACAACTCTATAGAGTTGTAAAAACCGAAATAGAAAGTTGAATTTATCAATATCCTTCTAGAACTCTTTTTATATTCAGTTCTCGTGAATGCACGTTACAGCCCTATAACAGTCCGCAAAATTGCACCCTCAGACTTTAAAATGCAAGTCTCGTATGCTTCGAACTGTGGTGTATAGTTTAAAACACGATAGTGCGATGCCCTTTACAGACGTCACAGAAAGAAGCCAGCTGTCTGGCTGCAAGGAGCTGGTCATTCGCATCTGAAAATAAACTTTATCACCGCAGTTATGTTAGCCATTAGCTCCTGGATACTTTAACCAAGTAAGTAAACAACGCTTGTTTTACTGTCTCTGCTCAATTGCCAGTCAAAGCTACTTCTGTTTTATTGGAAACACAAATAGGTTTTGTTTGAAAAATTTTAAATACTCTAAAGTTTAAAACGATGTTGGGTTATTTGCTCGTGAAGTATTTAGCCACGTCAATTGTCGGGCACGTGATAATGAAATACTGAAAATGAAAAGCGATGCGTGAAGTTTAATATTCTGAGCCCTTTTTGAATGAATGAAATAGCTTTAGCAAAACACCGGATAGGTGCTAAATTTATATTGTATTTAAAAAAATGATATATAATTTTAAAAAATATATCCCAATCAAAAAGTGTAGTATTAAAATATTAGTACTTAGTAATACGATATTACCAACCCGCATTGAGCAAGCGTGGTGATTAACGCTCAATCCTTCTCCGTGGGAGAGGAGGCCCCAGCAGTGGGACGATAAAAAGGCTCTCAAGATTTATGCGCTAATCAATATACAAAGTTAATCAAAATACAAATGCTTTTAATTCCACGATACGAAATTCAGTTTCAAATGCGTACTTATACTCTCTTTGTCATGCATAAATTGTTATTCATTAATATACTGTGAGATATTCACCAATGAATATTGTAAGCACATTAAACTTTATAGCTTCTATGTAAGTCTGTCTGTCTGAACCGAAATAGAATCCTTAAGTGATTTCGTATATTTTATAGTACAGACGCTAGGACATCAAGCTACCCGAAATTGACAAATTTTCCCAAGCAACTTTGAACCTTATGTTTTAGAGATAAAGCTGAAAATCTTTTAAGGAAATTTGACAGCGTCTGTACAATACATAAAGGATTAGATATTTAAACTACTTTGAGCACTTTGTTAGCAACGTTTTAATTAAATATAAACAAGCTTTGTACTGCGCAGTATATCTACTACGTGGTAAGTTTTCTATTCCACAAGAAATTCCTAGTTTTAAACAAAGCTCCGTGTTTACGTAATAAAATGCTGAAGTATTTTCTCTACCTAGGTATATAGTTTAAATTTAGTCAAAGCAAAATCACAGCGTCCATTATCTTGTAAAATGTGATAAATTAAATTAACATTTCAGGAGATTAAACTCCTTTCAAACCTCGGCTGCAGGACCGGTCTTTATTTCTCTCATAATTAAAATGAAGCCGTTATTTTGCATGATGCTATTGACAACCTAATGAACTATGTAATAAGGGTCATTTTGGTATGTAGGAATTTCTAAAATTTGTGTTTTTGGCTAAACTCAATTGATGAGGTGATCCATTTCAGTAATGAAATAATTCTTAAGTTTATGTAATTAGGTACAGAAAAGTAGAAGCCCACAGTTTGAACACAAAAGTTCCCTAAATCATTTCTAAAGGGTCACCCAGCTTCATACTCAAACAACATTGACTCAAATGCTTCCAAATACGAAATAGAAAATGTTTATCTTGCTACGAATTTAGCTGTAGAAGTATTAATCCATAAAACATGGAGAAATTTACCAATCAAACCCCGTCATCATCTCCCGAGCCTTTTCCCAACTATGTTGGGGTCGGCTTCCAGTCTAACCGTATTCAGCTGAGTACCAGTGTTTTACAAGGAGCGACTGCCTATCTGACCTCCTCAACTCAGTTACCCGGGCAACCCAATACCCCTTGGTTAGACTGGCGTCAGACTTACTGGCTTTTGACCACCCGTAACGACTGCCAAGGATGTTCAATGACAGCCGGGACCTACAGTTTAACGTGCCATCCGAAACACAGTCATTGGTGTCCAAGATATACCTACTTACCTACATACCAATCGGACTCCGTATGATTCCTTTTTTAGCACAGTTACCTACTTCACAATACTAACAAAAGCTAACTAGATACAACATTAGAACACCTAAAACCGACATTACCATTCCAAAGGTTTCCCGCTCCATGACCTACATAGCGACGATCTATCTTCATAAAGGTTAATTCAGAACTTCATTATCGCATGTTCACTAAATAATTAATTAATAATTGCGAACATATATAATGAACTCATTAAATAAATACAGCACAAATCTAAGCAACTACGTGTTTTCCAAAGAGTGTAGTTTTGTAATGGAAAGAAAAAATTGTAACAAAATCTGTTATGAGATTATTGAATTTCGAAAGTCTTACATTTTAAGTAGCTCTTTTTATAATATATATATAGACAAATTATTAGGAGCTTAATTTATCTTTTCTAAGGGGCCAAATCAACAAACAATTCTTCATAAATACTAAGCAAAATTTTCCCTGCGTGTTAGATATCGCAACAATATAAAGGTACCAACGAGACCATTCGTGAAATAGCAAGAGCAAAATCTAATCTTATATGAACATCACACCAAATATGCAATGAATATGAAAGGGTGGCTTTCTGGAGCAGCTTGGACTAAATAAATATCATCGTTAATACCCCCAGCCGGCGCGGGAGTCGCGCCGCCGCCGTCGACGTGGCTACCGAGTCCCACACGACTGACTAACCGCGATTACTCATTTTAACTCTCTTTAAATTTCGTGCAGATGTGACATTGACTCCAACGACCCTTAAGCAAATAGCTCCAGGCGTCTGTCTGAAGGCACGCGTCAGTGCTTCAACTAAACAATCAATGTAAATACCTAAGTAAACACAACATCTACAGCTTATGTAACTTGACTTTTTTCTAGCTTTGAGTAACTTTACGTTCAAAACCTTAATTCTTGAATTAAATTATATCTCAACGCTGTGTCTACTAAACATATCAAGTATGTTTATGTTTCCACAGCTATACTTGGCTAATATTTGTATACGCAAATCTATAATTCTCTTGTGCTCACCTGTTCATAACACTTACGTCACAACAAGGATAGTGTTATATAATAACAATTTTATCCTGAAAACCTATCGCACGTTTTCGGCAATTATACAACACCCGACACCCTAAGGAGCCGACACAACCGTAATATTGACGCTAATCGGTTCGTGAAAGTCAAATTGTCATCAACAAACATGAGACAAAGACCAAAACATATTATTTATAAAATAGCAATCGTAACGTCTCAATCAAAGACGAGAGCCGCGTGCTACATTTAGAGGCGCCAATCAAATCGTTTCATAAAAGATTTAATAACTTATCGATTTTGAAATGAGGCAGTAGCGTAACATTTACGTAACACAAAATGATAAAAACACCGATACATAGGACGCAGGAGCTACATGTGAGCCGCGGCTCCCTGCCCCACCGAGAATAGCTCACGTTCCAGCCGACGTATTGGCGATCATGTGTTTTCGAAGGTAGCCATGTTTTATGGTGTTGACAAAAGCTATCGGAGTTACGAGCTGCGGTACCCACGTGCGTGCGCGACAGCTGCTGGAGGTTTCGGGGCACCTCGCCTCTCTCGAGGTGGAAGGTTTTGGAGGAGAGTGGTGGAGGTTATCACGGGTATTGATCTCGCGGTCGCGGAGAGCGCTCGGTGCGCGCGGGCGGCTGGCTGTGCCGCGACTGGGCGGCGCGGGCCGCAGCCGCCCTGCCGCCCTGCGCGCCCCCGCCCCGCCTGCGCGGCAAGCTTTTATTTTGACCCGCAACCGTTGCCGAGGGGATGCTTGCGATAAGATGAAACGGCCACGTGAACATTGTCAATAAACTTCAGCGCTCTATATTGTTTTATATGGCCATATTTCTTTTATGGTCTAAAGATTGATTCTATTAACTCTCCATTTAAGCAACAAATATGTTGAAACAACGCTAAATTTTACGCTAGGAATAAAAAATATAATGTACCTATTAGGTATCTACTAATTTACTACACCATGACGAGAGGTAGTAATGGTCGCTCGTCTCGTATATTTATAGTCAGTTCATATAGGCAGATAGTAGGTGTGATAATGTTTTGCTTATCTATCTACACATAATTACAGACCAAAACAAAATAATTTACAAAGAAAAAAAACAACTTCAATGCTAAACCTGTGCAAGAGCGGAAACAGATTGTTTTGTAATTTTCTGCACATAGAGGCGACATTTCGACAGCAAATAAAACAATGGATGCTAAGGCTGAATTAGTTGATGTGACAGCCGCAGTTTAGATCGCGAATAGGCGCGGGCGCGGCCGCACTGCACCTCTACCGAACACTGCGATCACAGTATAAGTAGTAGCGATCATGGCAGGCGTGCTTTTTATTGTTAACGTGCCTAAAAAAGAATATGAAAATTATTTAAAAAACAATGTTAGTCAAACTTTCGTGTACGAAAAAGAGAAATTCGATAGGGCATCGAAGGTAATTCACGAATTAAAAGAGAAACATTCAGGATCCAAATCCGTGGAGTCGTTTGCGCAGGACAATGACAATGTTGTTATAATATCTAAGTGTCGCTCAACGGACTGCTTACACCAGAATTTGGGAGCAGACTCGTACACGTGTCGGAGTGAGAGTAGTGAGGGAGCCGGACAGCCGGCCGACCGGAAGAGTTACGTGAAGGCGTCGTGGTCAGAGATAAAACAGGCGATAAAGCCAAGGAAGAACAAACTGGTTATAACCAGGCCCGCGCGGGGAGTCGACATTCTCGCAGCTTTTCACTGGGAAACACCACTCGAAACTGTAAGTTCATTGTGTTAATCTATTTAATTAGCGCGACATTTGGAAACATGACATCAAAAACTTATTTTAATGAAGTTTGTGAGAATGGATGATTTATGGATGTATGTATGTTTGCTACTCTTTCACGCAAATACGGCTGGACCGATTTAAATAAAATTTGGTAGACACATAGTCTAGAGCCTAAGAATGGACATAGACTACTTTAGCGGGCGTGGGAAGTGATTCCTTCGGGCGGCGCGGCGGGTCAAACCGCGGGGGACAGCTAGTTAATGGATAGTTCCATTGATGGACTGCACTCCTACCTGACAGTCTGTCATCAAAATTATATATATGCTGGACTTTGGGACAGAATAAGCATTGCCATTAAACGCGGTAATGCTGCCAACCTCTTAGACTCCCATTAGATAGCGATGGGGACGAATTTTTCGATGCCTTTTTTTATTATTAGTTAAATACTTATAGTATAATACATATGTATATTTTTATAAATTCATAAATAAATAAATTTATTTCAAATGTAAGTAAAAACGGTATCAGCAACATGGAATAAATATTCCTTTATATATACTTAATGAAGATAAGTTTAAGGCTTGTAAACTTCACACGAACATAGAATGTTATGTGTAAACTCGTGTTAGTGAAATACATGGATCGATGCGTAACTCTAAACCGGGTTAACTTCACTAAATAGCCCTTGTCGTGACATGAAGACCCAAAAACACGCTTTAACTGTTTTATAGGGATCATGTTCAATTAAGGTGGCAATAAGGGCTTATGTTATAGTTGCCAAACCACAATTTTAGTTTGAATTATTAGTACATAAAGAATTAATTTGAATATTAAAAATTACGCTTTGACGGTGCCGTAAAATCAGTCAAACATAATTTGAAACGTGTACTTGGTCTTGCAAACCTGACTTACGAAGAAATGAACTACCCAGGTAGAGGCGATCCTGAATTCAAGGCCTCTAACCCCCTTATCTTCCGATCCTTCATATCTAGTAGCTCTCACACCGTCACATTTTCTTCTTGGACGAACACTAACTGTCTTACCCTCTCCCCAGGCACAAGATGTCAAAAGGTTGAGCACTTTCTCACGGTATATAAGAACTCATTAGTCTTTTTTATCATTATTATCATTCGCTTATGATAATAATGTTAAAGTTAAAATAATATATAGTAAATTGTTATAATGCTTAAGCAGAAAAAAAATCATAGAAAAACATATATATATATATAATTCCAAACAAATCTTCAACCTGATACGCGTGTCCAATAGTGACAAACTATTGGCTTTGCTAGAATATTGCATGTCTGACTGTGTCGTCAGTTTGTGGTCGAAAGCATTTTACTGTGGTTGAGGACACAGAGATTTCATTGAATGCCATCCCGAAGAAAATCATTATTGATGGCAATTATTATACAACATCTAAAACAAGAATAATTAAATGATCAATTTTTCTTACTACCGACAATTTTTCCGACCGATTTTTCCTTAAGAAAACAATTTCCTACTACTATTATAAAGGCGAAAGTTTGTAAGTATGGATGTATGGATATATGGATGTATGGATGTTTGTTACTCTTTCACGTAAAAACTACTGAATGGATTTGAATGAAACTTTACCACAATATAGCTTATACATCAGAATAACACATAGACTACTATTTGTCGCGAAAACCGACATCCACGCGGGCGGAGCCGCGGGCGACCGCTAGTTTGAATATAAAAGTGAAGAAAAATAATTTCATTTTAGTAAGTAAGCAGATGCCAAAAATACCCTAGCTGCCAGTTAACACTTTTTAAAATTGGAAGTTCAAATGGTGCATTTCCATTAGAATGATTATATCCACGTAAGTACTTAAAAAGCGTGAAAAAAGTCCGTCACTATATTTTAAATTCTGTGAAATGGACAAATAAAGTATAAGTCCCACGTGCGATCTGTTTGCGTTGAATAAATACGCAAACTTACACGTCGTAGCATATCCAGTGAATATTTATTTCGTGTGACCGCAGTTTTAAATGCTAAGTTTTATGTCAACAAAGAATTGAAAAAATACTGAAAATTCTCAAAGAATATTGTTATTTTATATTCCAATTTCAATGTAATTGGAATTAATTTCAACTAATCGCAAAAGCTATCAAATTAAATGCCATCTTTATAAAAACCTCCAAATTCAATTCCGAATTTATTAAATCGTACTGACAAACAATTTATATTTAAAAACCAAGCTATCCTTAGATTTATTTCTTGTAAAACCAGCTAAGCTTTCAACCACTTTTACATAATATAAAATTGACCTGGTTTTTCACCTTCAATAATACAACATGCTAAGCCACCTCGCAACGTTGCAGTTTCCTAGGACACTGTGGCATGCACCTCTTACAAAATTGCAACACAATGTAAACGACAATTGATTTCCTAAAAGAAACTGCTGAAATGTCTCCGGTATGACATCACGGCCCTTCAAATATCGTGATTGTACATTGACAACATTTCCGAGCATTTAAGTCATTACTATTGTTCTAAATAGACAAACAATAGACTGTTTAGACAATACTAAACTGAATCATTATCATCATGTTTTGAAATTTTACCGGATCGACAACTTTCATTGATAGTTAATCGGTGACAACTAAAAATACTACAGTTATTTAGTACACTACATACCTACTCGTATTACCTTTGCTCATTATTATTTTGACAGGTAGACTTTAACCAACTGTGTAGCATGAAAAACGCAAAAATTTTAAAGGAGGTTTATATGTTACTGATGTACTGTGTTTCCTAAGTAAAAGTTGCCTGTAATTTACAGCAGGCTGTATTATTTATTGTTCTATTATAGCCTTAATATCAGAATAACATATCCTTGAAACATGGGTGAATTCCACGGGCAGAGGCAAGAAGTAGAATATGCCTGATTAATAAGGACTCGTAGTATATCTGAAAATTCGAAATGCATTTATAGTGCATTTTTTTAATACATAAAAAGAAGATTTGTTAGAAAGAATAAAATAATTTTAAGGTAATTTAGCAAGGCAATATCCACTCACACACAGGGAGCTTAGTCATTATCGCATACCCTTTGAGGTCTCCGAAATATTTAGCTCGGTAGAGCTCATCTAGGTTATCGATATTAGATCTTATTCAATTACCCGTTGTTCCTAACTGCGGTTCAATGTCATAGACGGTCTTTTATGCTTTGTAGCCTATGAGTTATTCTAACCAAAGTCAACTACCATCAACATCCTATATCTACAAATAGGTATGAAGACAAGGACGGTAATTAGTGATCTGATTACCCCATTTTTTTATTAGCAAAACGTATTGAACACTTTCTTTTTTGTTTTGAAAAAACATTTAAAAAATCTACGATAAACACTCGAAAGTTGCGGATTTTACTTAAACATGACGTCACAAGAGGGGAGCTTGTGACGTCATGTTTAAGTAAAATTTGTGCCTAAAAATGACGTTAATACGATACTTCAATGCGCTGTATCTTCGCCATTATTGGTTTGTCGGAGAAACGAAAACTTACTTGTCCAATATTTTTGGCTATAAACTAAAAGGCTTATTAGGTACTTCTGTTTATTCATCATACCTATTATAACTTAACGTTCACGGGGCATGGAAGTGTCTTTATATAACATAGATGTTTTCTTATACAAAAATAACGCTTGATCGATCACCCGGTGCAGCTGGTAGATACTCATATCCACGTGCTTCTATTTTTATGCTTATTGTCCACAAAGCTTAAAGAAAAATTACGTTCCGACAAATGGTGTGGACCAAACCATCTGTCATTACTCACATTTTCCTTATTTACGTTTACAAAAAAAAAAAAAATGGCGCTATAAGTAATCACTTATTGTTTGTTGGGACAATGTTTTTGTCACATCTGTGAACAATATCTATGTTTAATTTTGAAATGAAAATAAACTATTCTTATAATGATACATTGTTATATGACATTTGATGTGCGAGTAATATTTGATGAACAACGTCCACTACAGTCTAGGCTTAAAAGATCGAATTTTTGCAAAGAAAATACAATAATTACGAGGTGTCAAGTCAAATTGTGCCCTCTACATCGTTTAGTTACATTGTCTCCTATTTTCAATGCACCTGTGAGATGTGAGATAGCATGGTGCTATCTCTGAATCACCTTAAGATTGACTGGAAAGAATGCCTGTAACATTAAATCTACCTTTGTACAGACGCCAGCACATCAAGCTACCTGAAACTGTCAATTTTTTCCAATCGACTTTGTTCGATACGTATCTTGTAAAAAGAACTCTGTTTAAATCTTTGCTAAGATTATCTACCTATAATGGGTTCGAAGCATGTGTTCACAGTAAGATGTTATTACAGCAGGCAGTACATAAACCTATTAGGTAACAGTTAATCGCAGCCATTTCCACAATAATGAAGCATGTTTACTATACCACGGAAATAAAATGGCTACTTACATGTAGTTAAACCAAACATTTACGTCATGAGATTATGTAGCAATCGTAGTAATAACATCTTTGAATTGTAAGAAGTTATTTACAATAACAAATTCATTATTACTTTCTGACAAGCCACCTGCGGATAACGTCTACACAGTAAGATTCTGATTTTCAAACTTACGTTTCAAAACATACCTTTTTTATAACAGTCTATGTTTGTAGTGCAACTATTAATAGGCTGAACTAGTACTAAGACAATTTTATTTTTAATTTATGTAAATACTAGTTTCCACTAGCGGTTTCGCACGTGTCCGGTAGCAACGACTACACGCATTCAGATAAAAGGTAAATGGCCGATCTCACACTGAAAGAATTTTTCAAATCCATTCGGTTCCCGAAAGAAGGGCGTATAACCAAACAAACAATCTCTTCAGCTTTATATTATTAGTGTTACAAAGTAATAACAAAAATATATTTATAGCATCCTGTATTTTTTGTAAAGGAAAATTGGATCTTTTGTGCATACCATTTTTCACACCGCGATTTTGGAATTCTCGTAATAACAGTATGATACTATTTATAAGTTTCTAGGCAGAAGCCCAAAAATATTTATCCCCTTGTTCTTTAATGGTTTGTGGGTATCTTGATTAATTAAGGTATGCTAGGTTGCTATATTTTAAGTAGGTACTCCTTAAATTTACATTTCCCTATGTTTTGCCCTCAGATTCTGTCAGAAATTGTGGAACGATTAGACATTAAAAATGCAGCATGGAGCTCCACGAAAGACAACAAATTTTGGCAGGTGAGTTCATCTGTTTATTGCATATCTTAGCAGCTTTGTTTACTGCTTAGCTTTACCTACCTAATATTTACCTTAGGGAACCTTAAAATTCATACGTCAAACCAAAATTAATTTGATTTTTAGTCATGATAAAGACGTAACACGTTGCTAGTGTTCAATGCCTAGAGAAGGCCTTAAATTTGAGAACAAAGTCAATTAAAGCCCGCTATATGCACAATAAAAGGTTCGAATTCGAAGGAGCCGTATAAAATCTTTTAAAGGTGAATGCGACGACTAGTCGTTGTCAGTAAATTGATTCATGTATGCGAATATATGTTTATTTTTTCCCTAGTGTAACAACAGATAATAATTATGTGACGAAATAGGGTATAGTTATAAAAAATCGAACCTCTCACCGTGACATCCTACAAAATTAAGAGTTATGTAAAATAAACGCACCATGTATGTATTTTTCCGCAAATTTTCTTAGAATATGTGGCCATATTTTGGTGCTAGTTTTGATCGGCTGATGGTGAATAGGTTCCTTACATTCGTTAATGCACGACTTACCATCGCGTAGGTCCTATTAGATAGATATGGATCTGTCTGAGTCATTTGTCAAAAGTAATAGTCATAATTGCACGACACGAACGCGGTAGACATCCAAAGTACTTCAACACTCTTTGTTTTCTATCCAAAGAGGTACACAATGGAACAAATCAAACTCATTTGAAGTGCCATTCATATCCAAATTAAGATTAAAGTATTATTTCGTTGAAATTAATCCTTATCCATCGGTTTAAAAAAAATGAGGTTGTGATGTACACTTGCAATATCTTAGTAAGTTCACGTAGCTGCAGTGGCTTTCCTTTTTTAGTTAGCCATTGTAGTAATTATTTCTCTTACGGCTCTTTCGATAAATGTTTACTATTGCAAGTTAGTATCTAAGTACCTATAAACTTCAGAAAAAGGCAGCAAAACGTTATGTACAATTTTAAGACGATATGCGACCTCTATTCGTACTGGCCGACAAGAATTTCTCGTGCCTATTTTCGTATTATTGTTCCCGCTCTTTCACGATATTCTTTTGTTTGGTCTTTATTAATCTTCCCAGAATATACGTTCCTTTTGTATTTCATATTATTATTTTGAAATCAAAGGTTTAAATGCGCTTAAAATGTTTATATCCTAGGGTCAATTTAGCTCTACTTATAAATAAAGCTTTTGTATTTAGAAAGAGGTATCATGACAATTTTCCAATTTTAGGCAATTAAATTAATCTGATTAAAACCTTATTAACTTTAAAGAGTAATTTGGTGTTGTCTTCACAGGTTATCTTCTCCCTTGAATCGGGGAATCTTAGCGAAGAGTTGTTACAAGTATTAAGGACCTTTGGTATAGGGTCAAGGCATCAGTCTTCAGTGAGTGTATTGCCTTGCGCCTTGTTCTACAAGTCCAGTGACGACCTCAGCTCACCTGCCGATGTTGAGGGATCGGGATGTGAAGAGTAAGTATAAGAGTAAGAGTAAGCATTAATTAGCAGCTAATTACGATGCCATCTTCGGAGGTTATCAAAAAGTTGGGCCATTTAATTATTGTCCTCTACGAATAACTCTTATTCCATTAAGTAAGCTATTAAGTAATATTATAAACTAGCGGTCGCCCGCGGCTCCGCCCGCGTGAATGTCGGTTTTCGCGACAAAAAGTAGTCTATGTGTTCTTCCGATATATAACCTATAGAGGACCCCCACGGCTACGCCTGTGTGGATGTCGATTACCGCTACCAAAGCCTAGCTTTTGTCGGGATGAGAAGCTCGCGCTCGGACCTCCCGCCTTATTATACCTACCGGCCGACCCGCGTCGAGCGCGGCAACGACACGGGGCGATGGTTGATTATCGTATTTTATGTATAAGTTTGGTATTTCTACACCGATTTCTATGATTCTTTTTTTATAGAATGTGTAATAATGTTATCTTTTGTTAAGATTTTGATGAGCGAGAATATTATAAACATAAGAGTAAACAAATCAATAACAAATAATCAGAAAGCTCCGAACAGGTAAACTGTCTTAGTTATACGTGTTATTATGAGTCAACCATTAAAGATAGACATATGCTGTTGTGGAATATTTTTTAGATAATTTTATGTAGATGTCCATGATCATACATGATTTCTATGTAGCTTTAACCATTAAGGCTGCACACGCGACGAAAGCTTAAAAAATGGTGTAACTTCTCCCGTTTTCCCAACATTTTCCTTCACTGCTCTGCTCCTATTGATTGTAGCGTGATGAAAAGTATCCTATAGCCTGCCCAGGAGTATGAAGAATAATTGTACCAAGTTTCATTAAAATCCGTCCAGTAGTTTTTGTTCCTATTAATAACATACAGACAGACAGACAGACAGACAGACAGACAGACAGACAGACGGACAGACAGACAGACAGACAAAAATTTTACTGATTACATTTTTGGCATCAGTATCGATCACTTATCACCCCCTGATAGTTATTTTGAAAATATATTCAATGTACAGAATTGACCTCTCTACAGATTTATTATATGTATAGATTAATTAATTTAAAATGGTACGATGGCGTTGACATATCTTTGATACACTTTGAAACATATATAAAAAAATGCAAATTTTAAAATATGACCATTTAATGAAAGCACATTTTCTTAACTTTAACTTATTTTCTTTTTACGGTAATGGATAGACAAAGAAATCTCAATTTAGAAAAACAACAAAATCTTTATGTGTTAGGTACGTGTAGGCATACCTAACCATCAATGTAGGTACCTTCCTAATTGGAGTCAACCAGTTGATCTTGACTATCAGTAAATGCCTGTTAATTATCAGCAAGAATTAAAAACTATGAATTGAATTGGATAATAGCAGTTAATTCCTTGTTCAGCAATTTAGTCAGCTAAAGATAGATCTAGTAATATATTTGTAAACATTTTTTATTACGATGTACTTACCGACATATTCACATTTACTACATTTATTTATTCAGATACAGTAAAAACCCTGCTAATGCCGTATTTGAAAAAATGTCGCCAGCGATTGTTTCCACGAAAGTTAGCTGGTCTAATGTTCAAGCGATCATTTCGTCATTATACTAGTCGTGTAAGGCAATAACACCATTAAGTAAACTAAAAATCGTACATAACTACAACCGTATTAGGTACCTTACGCGCCAACACGCTTGTTATAAACCCGATATTGTTTTTGTTCAGAAAAAAAATCTTGTCATATTTTTCGTGTATTGCTATTAACAGATTAAAAAATATAATGATTCCTATCAAGCTTTGAAACTGCATTTTTCATCAAATTAATGACCCAATGCAAAAAATACAATTTATCATACAGTACAATTTAAATTTCCAGAGAATCAAACACAGCTTGGTCTCGTTTCTCATCATCAGTGCGCGCACGCACGAACCTGGCCCAAGTTTTACACGATGTCCGGGCTGACGCAGCCCTAACATTCGACTGGGTTTTCCTACTCCTGGTGGCTGCCTTCGTCGCTGCTATAGGTCTGGTGGAAAACTCAACTGTCATACTCGTTGCTAGTATGCTTATATCGCCACTCATGGTAAGTGTGAGAAAACTGACCGGTAAAAAGTAGTTAGGAAATCTTAAAATTGTGAAGATACAATTGAATTATGTTCCCACGATGAGCAAAAACATCTAGCTATCAAGTTATTAGGAGTTACTTTGAAACAAATCATTAAATATGAAAGAGTAAACATGGCAACCAAGCTAGTTGAAATAAAAGACTACTTTATACTTTACATTGCGGATTGATTTGTCTAATATTAGGGGTTAAGATGCGAGTGATATTTTAATTTTCAAATAGCTCTACAATAACCTAAATCTAACCGAGTTTTTTATCTAAGACAGTGCTACCATTTTTCTTCGTTAAATACCCAAAATTTTCATTCAATTTTATTTTAAGTACCATTTTTGTGTCTAATCCATATGTACTATTTTTGTGACGAATAAAAATGTATTTATTAAAAAAAATACACATCTTTCAGGGACCTATCACAGCAGGCACTCTCGGTACAGCTGTCAAAGACCGCTCCCTCCAACTGATGGGCGTTAAGAACGAGTTTTTAGGCCTGTTCCTCTCTCTTGTCATGGGATTTCTATTTGGCCTAACTATTTGCGCGATTGACGAGCGATATGGAGTTGTGGAAGACTGGCCTACCTATGAAATGATATCCAGGTATGTTCACTACTTTTTAGGGCAATAATAAATGCGAAAAGAGCATCCACCAAAACCTTAATTTAAGGGATTGATTCAAAAGATAGCTTTACATAATAAAGCTATATCGTGAAAAGCAATTTGTCTCCAGAATCTTTACCACCATCGAAAATCGAAGATTCTGGGACGTATTATCAAATTTTTGGAAAACAATCAAATATTTTAATAATAAAGAGCGTAAATTCCTCTATCCTAAATCCCAATAATATTTGTTTTACCATTCATCGATTTTTGAACATAAATAAACGAGCCAGACAAAAACCTAGCGCGCGGTCACCGGCTATTATTGTCTCCTATATCATAATATTGTCACCTCGTGATAAATGAGGTATTCAGCAATGCATCCATCAGTGCTGTCTAGCCCCATCGGCAGTACAATACGAACGTTAGCATTAACATATTGATTTCCCCAAGGCTTATGACGGCGACTATCAGAATGGTTACATATTAATGCTCGTCGTGAACTCGTGTTGGAACGTTTATCTCATTGTTGGCATAGTGTTCTAAGAAATAAAATTTTACTATTCATATCAATTTTCGGAAAACTATTTTGAGGACATTTTCTATGGCAAGGTCTTAAATAAAAAAAGTAGGTATAGGTATTGGAATTAGTGCAAACTAGCTACGGACGGCTAAAATATTACAAAATAATATAATAACAAATTATGATTATTCGATATCAAAACAAAATGACTGGTGATTGACATGCATTAAGTACTTTTTTTTTATGTTAAAACTATTAAAAAAACATAGATACAGTGTTTAGTTCATTAAGCGCATGTTACAGTCTGTTCTTTTTCTCTTAAACTCCATTTCCAAGTGTCCCTCAAAGCTGTTATTTGTATGCCAGATGCGAATACCGGTCTTTATGGGTGGGAATACTGGTAGCCATACCTAGCGGTGCTGGCGTCGCACTAGCCGTGTTGGGCGAGTACACCTCTTCACTTGTTGGAGTCGCCATATCAGCTTCATTGCTGCCCCCAGCTGTTAATGCTGTAAGTATAATAAATGTTGTCAAATTTTCCCAATCAACTCTGAAACATATGCTTCAGTGATAAAGTTGAAAATCTAATAAGGAGACTTGTAAGATTGTAGTAGCTTGATGTGCTGGCGTCTGTAGATTTAAAAAGACTCTATTAAGCAAATTGTACAAAAAGATCGTCACGCATCTGTAATACTGTGTACAGTGATTAAAAATATACTACCTACTAGCTACAGTATCTATCCTTGGGTATATCGTATCTATCTTGTTGCGTTTCTGGATTTTCCCATGAGTATAGTCATGGTTATATGTATGTATGTTGTATAACAGGTAGCCTACTTAATTCCCAGTTTAAAGATAAAATCACAATAAAATTAGAATCTGTTGAAAACTTAGGGGTCACCTAAATTTGGAATTACGCTGACGTAATTCCTGATAAATATAGATCAAAACTTATACCAGAATCTAAATTCGTCTACAGATAACTGGAGATCCTTATACCTAAAGTATTTTTAGAAAGTTATATATTGGTTAAGTCAGTGGTCACAGATCTTTTGAAATGCCATCTCTTTAATTTAAAAAAGTTCTGACAATTGGTCCGCCGTTTGATAAGATTACCTACTGATACCTACCTACGCCTACTGATAGGTACCTACCGGTACACATTCTGTGCGGCCTTTCAAAGAACGGTCAAAAAGTTCAGTCATTTATTATTTCCTATTTATTATGTCCTAAAGTATCAATGTTATACTAACTCCAGGGTTTACTGTGGGCCATGGCGCTAACTCGGCTGACAGTTACAAATGAGGAACTGCGCTGGCTGGTCGCACAGCCGTCAGAACTCGCAGTACTGGGCACTGCATCACTATGCTTAACTCTCGTCAACATAGTCTGCATATTCCTTGCTGGAGTCGCTGTTTATAAGTTAAGTATCTATGTGTTTCTTACATTAACATCTTGGAAACTGTTTTGTTTTGTGTTATGTATAAAAATTCTACAGACACACCTTAAGGGAGTAAAAAAAATTGTGTACTCACATACTAGCTTTTAGTGTGAAAAGCTTTATGACAACTTACTTTCTGATTACATAATATCTAAAACTTTTGGTTGCTTTTGGTAGCATAAGATTTAGTAAGGTTTTTGTACTACGTGTATTTAGGTATGTACTTATGTTATGTATTTGTTGAAGATAGATAAGACTACATTTAGCTAATCTCGGGTAATTAAGAACTACAAGCAGAAATAATCTCCTTCTGTGTGATATCTATCCCTTATGACTGAGGATAGTGAACATCTCTGGATGATCCACATGTTGCTCGGCTTGTGTCGCCAACGTTTTCTGTCTAAAATAATGCTTGCGTCTGTTTTACAAAAGTTTACACCTTACAAGACCTAACAACCTAACCTTCCACCGAGAGTAATACTAAAACTTTACGTCTACAAGGTACCTCGCTCTTACTAAAATTAACATCAGCAAAATCTTGCTTGTATTATTTTCAGTAAGTTAATATCTCAAAATTTCCATAGGGTGAAAATATAGTGTAACTCGCTTCCCCCAGTGCTATCACCCACGTTGTATGTATACGTCACCACGTAATAAATATACACAATATACACATAATCAAAGTTATTTATAGCCTTCCTCGATAAATGGGCTATATTACACTAAAATATTGTTTAATCAATCCAATAGTTCCTGAGATTAGCGTGTTCAAGTAAACAATCAATCATACAAACAAAATCTTCAGCTTTATAATATGAGTATAGATAACTGAACCAGACTTCACCCTTTCCTTTGAGAAAATTCCATAAAGTTGGCTGTTAATCTTTTAAATTATCTAGCACTATTGAATGCAACTGTAAAATATTTTTTCGATACAGTTGCGTTTATTTTTTCGTTTCCTTTAATCCCAGACTAGATTCTCTTTGTATGTGATATTCAGTGATAATACTTGGCTAAGGAAAAGGTCGTAAGTAAGCTCAGCACAATTTTCAAACGGAAAACTTCTAATTGTCTTTCTTCAGTTAACCCATTTGAACTTGAATTCCCTAGACTCTTTGTTACTTTAAGTAGGCAAATTAAGCTACCCATTTAGTAAAAGTACTAATTTAAAGTTTTTACAGCTGTGTTTTTACTTATATGAGCTTAAACCGTAACTTAGGTACTTCAGGATTATTTTTTTTTCATATCTTCCTTCATATTCTGGATATTTCAATCTGCATAATATAATTGATATATAACTTAATATAATACCTACATGCTATTATTTATAATATTTTTTTTTTGTTATAAATATGACTGTTTTATTTATTGAAAGGAAATATATACAGACTATATTTACAAACTTAACAAAACTATATACAAAGAAAAGAAAAAAGAGACAAATTAAAACTGTTAACTACAACATTTTTTTTTTGCTTTTGAAATCCTGCACAAATCATTTCGATTTAGTTTCTAAGAGTGATCATATGTAAAGTTCACGAAGTTCTTTGATTACAGGTGAAAGAAGTGAGTCCCTTAGACAGAAAAGACATATCCTGGTGGAAGGCGAACAGGACCCGCATGCAAGGCAAACAAAACAAAGACAATTTGAACTGGGATGCCTATAAGTAGGTATCTAATTAATAGGTAGACTTCTTACTCTTTCTGTATATATATTTATTTCTGAATACTTTATTCTCAAACCCCTTCTGTTATTTGACACCTTCTAATCGTGAGCTTAATAATTTAGGTAATCTACACCAGTTCAGTAGTCTAGCCATTACAGCATAGCACACGATATCATAAACTTACATACTTATATTTCGGCATTAGATTTTTTGACATAGTGTTATTTATTTATTTATGAAAAGTTATTATTTACATATACTTACAAACTTAACAATTATACAAAGAAAATAAAAAAGACAAATGCATCAAGATTTCATCCGCCTTGCTGTCAACGGGGATCGTGCCCAAAAGGTTGGCCGTATTGCAAGGTGGGATAGCAATGCCGATTAAAATTTGTTCATTAGAATAAGGTTATCAATTATTTTTCAGCAAATGGTACCATGAAAAGACAGTAGCAAAAGGAGAATGTGATGCAGACAACCAACACCGTACTGTTGCGAATCCTGGACTTATAGACAATGATACCATTACCTTCCGGAAAAGACCTTCGCTCATCAAACGGCTGAGGGCTCAGAATATTGAGGGATATTGTCATAATACTGAGTAAGTAGAAGAAGAATAAAAAAAATGTTCCCCTTAATGAAGCTAATCTATTTATGCTAATATTATAAAGCTAAAGATTATGTTTGTTTGTTTGCTTAAACTCGGTAACCTTAGGAACAGTAGTTCCTAAGGTTACCGAGTTTAAATTATTTTTCATCAATGATACCAGTAGGAATCATTGATGAAAAATAATTTATGTTAATGCCCATTAATCATGGAAGGTTTTTAGGCTTTAGTTCCCTCGGGGCGCGGGTGAAACCGCTGGTTCTAAGATAGTTAGAAATTAAATCACTTTTTATTATAGTTTTGTATTGTATATTATAGTCGATGAACATAGTCAAATAGCTTCATAGCCATTGGCCATGTTCTTAAGAATATCTATTTTCCAAAGTACATATTTGAGGTTCATTATTTCAAATGCGATCAAAGATACAAATCGAAACTAAAACAACTATTATGACTAATTTATTTTTACTTTAATTTTATTTTTACAGACTCGCAGACATCTACATACCCATGGACGTGGAAACGAACGCTGATTTGGAAACTATCGCAACTTATAGCACTCAGAACTTAGACTGCGATAGCACTACCACTAGTAAACTAAACGTACTTAATAATGAAGAATTTAAACATAATTATTGTAATCTAGCTTTTCAAAATGATACCTCTGAAGTCCCTCAATACCCTACCCTTGATCCTTCACACAGTTACACGGTAGACCCGAAGACTGGTGTAGTCTTAGATAATAAGTGTTACGATGTTTAGTACCAATGCAAATGTGTTAAAATTATTGTTTGTGATTTAATTTTGTATCCATTTTATAAATGTATTAATAACAATAGATTTTAATACCTATATTTTGGTTTTTTATTTTGATAAATTTCCTTTAAACTCGTACCAATAAAGACACGTAGATAGGTGATGACTACGAGAAAGAGACAAATGGATTTGTGAAAGGAATCATGATAAGCGGGTAATTTGTACGAAATGCAAAAAACAAAAAGAAGAAAAAACCTTGGTACGGTAGGCAATTACCATGTAGGCGGAAGAATCCCAGAATCGATATGGGTAAGCGAGAAAAGGTTGCCATTCAAGCCACTGTGTCCACCTACGACATGTTGGCTAAGAATAGAAGAAACCGCATTAACGTCACATTGTAAAAGTGCCTAGATGTTTTGTCACCCATTGAAGATAACGCACCACAATTTACTCTAAAATCTTTTACTGGAGATGTAGACAATAAATATGAAGTAGAAGAATAATTTTCAAAAAATAATACACTTTTGAGAAATCGTTGTTGCTCGTAATGCGACAACATCATTACCGTCTTACGCTCTAATTGACTAACTAACGTTTTAATTAGGAACCGCACATAGGTATGCTAAATGGCTCCGTAGTTCCGTGTTCACCTTCACACGACCCAAGTACCTCCATCAGTAAACATGCCCGGTGGAGTCATTTTTGTCGTCTACATACCTTCAAGCAATTACGAACATATCTTGAGATTTGGCAAACCTAAAGACCTGATACCCGTCGAAGATAATGCATTGAAACCAGCTCGTTTGGCTGTTGAACTGAGGAACAAGAAGTCTAGGAGTATCCCCATACATTTGACACAGCAATATTATAATGAGGGATACAGTTTACCTTTAGAAAATATCGACGAATTCGATGAAGTTTTCACTATGGAGAATGTAAGTGCGTAGTAAATTGAAATTCATTCTGTTGCCAATTTATTTCGGCGACTTAGCTACATACATTGTATAGGCATTGTTTAGATATACAAAAATAGATTTACTTTCACAATCCTACTAATAATACAATCGTAAAAGTTTGTATGGATAAGTGTATTTTTTTTCATTCGTTCACGCGGAGACTACTGAATGGATTTTATAAAACTGGGCAGTGATACCTATAGCTTTCATTTCCTTCAAATACAGGCAGGCGGGTCAGTCACTTAGTCCATACACTTAAAAACGCTGTTTCAAATGAATAAAAGTAATTAATTATTGTTATGCCCTAAAAAAACTGCAGATTAATTTCAAATAACTACTTACTCTGTTGATACTAGGGACCTACTTACATAAATCTAATGCCTCCGAATATAACTTTATGACAGAAAATAAGAATATCTAAAGCTGCTCTAAATCTCCTTGTTAAATGTTCATTTTGGACCTTAAATTGTACTGTTACACAGATTTTACAAGAATTGCTGTCTAAGTTGCACGTGGAGCACGTGGTTTGGATAAGTGACAAGGCGGGCAATTATTTCGAGATAGTCTTCCCCCTGCCAACTGGCGACCAGTGCGAGACGATGCTGCACTGTCTCACACAGCTTGGGATAGGAGTACGATGCAAATCTATCGTCAGGTAATAAGGAACAACCTTAACTACTAGGTGGGTATCCTATGCATAGTATAGCATTGGTGGAACGGTGGCAGTAGAAAAAAAAGACAAAATACCGCACCACACACAAAATAACGTACAACCTGTGTGGATATGAAAACGATTACGATATAAACGAATAAAAAAAATTGTTGTTCGAATAAAGAACGTCCGTTAGATAACTTGAATTTGTCTGCATTACCGAAAGGAATTTTGCGTTGCAGTGTACTTCCCTGTAATGTGGTGCACTCAGCCATGACGTATGAACAAACTGAGGACGCAGCATTGTGAGTAAGGACTAGATACTAATCTAATATTATAGCATCAGTTTAAAATATTGCACAGAAACGACAGCATAGATGGCTTTATTGGTGGACCTCCTGTCGGTGGAAATCCTGTCAGTAACAATTAAATTCAAGCACTAATAAAAGGAGGCATCTATCATTATTATTTTAATTAACTCCTTTCTAATAGACGAAAGTCCGAAGATACAACTCGCTGGAGAAGCTTCGTGGAGTCCATCAGATCGAAACTTACAGTCAAGCAAGTGGTGGATGGAGTGCGCGGTGGGGGAGAACTTTCATTTGATTATCTTACGCTGATTATAACGGCTGAGTGAGTATAAATAGAATAAGCATGATGAGATCAATAGCGTATTAGTATACGTGCCTACCTCAAGGTTGGTAGGTACACACGTACCTTTAGCATACTTCGAGGCTTTGAGCATTTGTCTTGAGATATGCATGGGATACACACACATGATCGTAGGTACCTACCTACTCGCTCGAGAATTTACAAGTTTATCGGGCATGTAAAGATGCGAACACATCAAGCTACAACTGCAGATAATACGAGTAATCTGTCAAATTTTCAACTTTATCGCTGAAGCATATGGTTCAAATTCGAGTGGGAAAACTTGACATTTTCGGTAGCTTGATGTGCTGGCGTCTGTACTTATGTGTGTACCCACCTTGAAAGTTCCCTAGATATAGTGAATGGAGCGCTTTAGTTTGAATATGTGAAATACTGAACTTATAGACAGGTGTTTACATAATTCTGTACTCACAACATAAACCGGCCGTCACCTAATTTTTTATAACATGAATTACTTAAGAGATAAATTATACTCCGCACGTCAATGCTGGATTTTTTCTAGATCAGAAATAACTCATACATTTATTTCACAAGAAATTTAAGTCAAATGAATCTGCATAACGTCAACTATATGTTTCAGTTCCCTTGCTGCTTTAGGTTTGGTAGAGAACAACGCTTCAAATATTGTGGCAGCCATGTTGGTCTCACCTCTGATGGGACCTGTCATGTCCATAACATTTGGCACCATCATAGCTGACAGGAGCCTTGTGAGGAGTGGCTTCGAGAGTCTGATCTTGGGAATGTTTCTGTCTTTGCTGTTTGGGTTCATCTTTGGACTGATTCTGGGAAGTACTGAGATGCCTTGGGGCTTTGGAGACTGGCCTACCGAAGAAATGAAGGGACGGTAAGTGAGTAGATGGGATATTGTAGATTTGTAGTTCATATCATAAGCCCAGATATTAGAGTGACACTTTTTTTCTTATTATTTCAAGAGGCAACGTCCGCTCGCTATGGATGGGCGTGCTATGGGCTCTGACTTCAGGAACTGGAGTAGCATTAGCCTTACTGCAAGGAAGTGCCGGTCCGCTCATCGGTATTGCCATCTCAGCTTCCCTTCTACCACCAGTCGTTAATTGCGTAAGTACATTTTGTAAATTTTTAACTCACTTAGAGACAAAAAAAATTTGAATACTCGTAGATATCAATTGTTTCAGGGATTATATTGGGCCCTAGCCTGTATATGGCTGCTGTATCCTGGGGTAAAGGTACCCCATATAAAGGGAGAAGCGTACACTGGCAATTCGTCATACACGCCCCTGTACCATGATTATCTTCCAATCGAGTTTGCCGTCAATGGTGATTATGAATAACTTTTCAATTCAGAAGGTGTAGGGATAGCCGGTGCTCAAATACTCACTAGTATTTTTGGTTTGATACCTAGTTATTTTTATTTGTTACAATTACGCACGTACTACCAAGAAACCTGTGTCTCACGCTACGAGTGGTATAGATATTAATTTCTTTCTGAGGCACGCAAAGCATACGCATGCAGTGTAATTCTGATATAATTTCCTCAGGCATAGTTAGTTGCTGCCTCACAATAGTAAACGTGATCTGCATCTTCATAACGGCTATAATGTTCCTGAAGATTAAAGAAGTGGCAGCGCCCTACACTTCCAGTCCAGACCTCAGAAGGTTTTGGGAACAAGACATCAAAGTAGCCAGGGAAGCTAATCGCGCCAATTTGCATAAAGCCGAGGATGATGAACGAGCTGAGTAAGAATCCATAAACAAAACATAATTACTGTAGCTAACTACCTACCTACCTACTGACATAGATGGCGATTTGCCAGTATCTTATCACAACAATAATATTAGAGTATTTTTATCACGGGCCATTTTCTGTTCCGTGATTTTTATCTTGTTTTAGTTTTAAATTTGGGTTTTTCTTGCGATACTTATACCTGACTGGGATTTATCTCAACCTTGCACTTTTTTTAAACGATTTTGCTATTGAGGAAAAGTATGTCATGTTCTATACACGGCATGTACAGAAATACCTTGTTTATAGATATCCTAAATATGATGTGTGTTATGACAAATCCAATATCCAACTTATGCACTTACTTAGTTGACTAATAATTGCATTTCGCATTCAAGAGGACTGTAGCCACTAAGTTCTCTTTGTGAAACTTAGTAGGTACTTACCTACCACTACGAACTCGGAGATACTTATGTACCTACAGCATTAATAAGAGAAGTTATCAAAGTAAATGAACAAAGGAGTTTACAACTTAGGTATTAGTACATTCCCCTTCAGATTGGTGTTGGAGGATCTCAACCAAGACGACGAGGACATAAAGGAGAAGTTAGAAGCTGCTGTCGAAGAAGCATTGGATGATGAGACGTACAGGAAAGTCAAGAGAATGAGTTATCAGAGCCACAACGCTGATGAGGTAATATAACCCAGTTTGTTACTAGTCCACACTGAAGAACTGTCGAGTGGCCAAATAATCAGGCAATCTACTAATTGCTTTGGATAACGAGATTTAATGACCTGACCCTGATATCTTTATTAGAGTAAACAGTTATGGTAAACGAGTGACATTATTGTGAGCGATGACCTTCGAGCATTGTGCTAAGTTAGATAAAGATTTAAAAAACTACAAATTATTATGCAATCTACAAAAAAAGTCGGTAATTTTGAACACTACATTGGAGGAATAAGAATATACCTAACTAAAATTAGGTTATTTTGTAACTTTCTAAAGAAATTAATAATATTTACTTAATGCTCTGAAGCTAGTTATGTATACCGACTTCTACCTACTTATTTACTGACATACGTATACCGTTATAATGACGAGATCAAAATACGCAATAGGAATAAGTTACTAATTTCTAACTGCGTAGAGGTTCGTGACAACCGTTCTAATTATATTTAAATGCTTTAGGTCATTCACACAATAGGCCTATCGAGGACTCCCATCTCCTTGTTGTCAAGCCAATTAAATTCCGGCGTCAGCACTCCCACTGGCCACAAACCTTCCAACGTCGATGATATAGCAGCCCTGGACAAGCTGCTGACGTCATTACTCGGCTTAAAGGAGAGCAAGCGAGGCAGGTCATTCATATCACATCGTGGAACTCCCAGATCTAGCCGAATCCCCAGGAATGTTCAGGATATAACTGGACATGGTCACAAAAGACGATCGGAGTCGTGGCCTGAGAAAATCTTCGAGGATTCGGTGGTTCGTAGCGTCATTAGCAATCTGCGTGCTAGTAAAAGAAGTTCGCAAATGGAAGAGGCTTATATGACACCGAAGTAGCAAAATAGGCCTAGATGACTTGTAAAAAAAAACCTTTTATAGCTTGTAAAACAGCTAACTTTTAGGAGGAAAATCTGTTAAATATTGTAACAGTGGGTATTATTATTCTATATCCACTGTTTTAATTCTTGCTTCATCTGCGTTATCAATATCATGCATTGTAGTTGAGTTAATTGATTCGACATTTGAGTAGATGCCGTCGATCTAGATCAGTTTAATTAAATGAATAGTTTAACTGTATCACTGTTGTTAAATTGATGTTAACCTAATCCCGAATGATTAAAAAGATGTGCAGATATAGCTTAAGAATCCCACTACTGTAATATTCTGAGTATATCTGTGTGCAGCCATTTTCCTTGGTCGTTTGGTCTTTACCGATAAGATGCAAGGTGTAAAGATAGTTTAAGATCATCCAGGAGATGAGTTATTTGAAGTAGGCGTATAAAATAAAAATATTCCATATATTGTATATGTATATTATTATGTCAAATACTTATTTTTCATTTAATAAATACATAACAAAAATATGTGACAAAATTATTAAGATTACAATATGTAATGTACCTATTTTTGTACGCAGGTAAACGTTTTATCACAGCATAGCTTACGTCGAGGTACCTTAAAAATCTTTGAGAACGTACCACATCATAATGTGTGGACAACAATTGACAATAAGTGCCATTATAAAACTAATTAACTTGAATTTACTAATACACTTTATATAAGATATCCTATTAAAAACCTTTGTCAAGACGCATGACTGATTATGTTTGCCGTTTCTTTAGGTCCCGTTTTCGCTGGTTTAGTATGTTTGACTTGAGAAGTGTAGACATCGTACCCTAATGATATTGTGTTGTCGTATAGCACTCTGTATTTTGTCGGCAGAAAATAAAAGTTTATGACTTGTGCAGGCGGCCACACCATCCACTCCGCGCGATACAGTTTCACGAACTTATCTTTCACTTCTTCCTTGAAATTTTCAAGTGGATTCTCTTCGAACAGCGCTAAGCTTCCAAAAAATGTGACTATCATGATTGGCGAAAATATAAACTGATCAAGCACCAACTTTTTTACAACCATGTCCACAGTTTTTCCCACTATAAACTTATCTAAAATTTTATACCAATGGTGACACAACACACCGACTGCAGCACCAGAGAACGCCATGTGTGAGCATCTTTTTAAATCGTAATGGGTTTGTTCCTTAATTAATATTTCATAACTTTGTTCCATTAGATCGCCTACTGATGATAGTCCTAGTGATATAGAAATATTTGTATAAAATAGAAATTTATCACTAAATGCAATATTTAGAAATCTTCTAAATTGTGGCACCGCAGTACTTCTCCGTACATTCGCAGTCAGATTTCTCCAAGTAGCGCTTAGTGCTTTCATTATCTGTAAATGAAAAACATTGTTATAATCCTTAAAGTAACTATTATTAGTTTATTTCTTAATACGACGTAGTAGGCACAATTCGCACTAATTAACTTTGCATTCCTATAGTTAGCAATTTGACGCATCACGCAAATGGTTTAATACAATGTACATATTGACTATTGTGAATTCCATAGGAATCATCTTCAGACAAGCCCAGGGTCTCGACAAAATCTGTAATCTCTGTTAATAATCGCGAACTGTACGTCTCGTTGCAAGCAATAGACCGCGAGGATCTGCGGACCTATCGAGCCAGCATCGCTATCAAACAGTGCAGGTGGTCAAATTGTGAACTAATGTGCTGTTCTGAAAGCCATTTACATCAGTGCTACCAAAATAGGAAATTGTATACTCCCAAATAAAAGTTTTTTAATTTATAAATTCAATACCTATGATTTTATATTCAAGTCAAACGTCGCGTCAAAAGTACGTGAGGGCACCATTTTAAGTATTTAATTTGAGGAGTATGGATGGTTCATTTGAAAGGTGCACCTTTAACTTTTCACTCCCATTTTTTTAGTTTTGATGTGTTAAAATAAGAACATAAAATGAACAGATTATTCTGTGGGTTCATACTGACCGAAAAAGATCTATAAAAACGTGGCTGGATGCGCAAAAGCGACTCGGCAATTCAGAAAATAAAAAGTGGTGGATGGTGTGTGATCGATGTTTTTGCATATACTTTTTATTAAATAAATTGTTGTTTTAAGCCAAATATGTTGTACTAGCTTCATCCCGCGGTTACCCCCGTATCTGAAAGAAACTATATCCTGCAGATGGATTGAATGTAGCCTCTTTAAAATCCATTCCATAATTTATGTGCAAATATTCTACAAATTTCGAACTTGTGAGTTCCTGAGTTGACTACAAATAAAACTATTTTATTATTTACCAATTTATTGTTAAAATTTTATAAAACTCTTAAAAAAGGCATATTAACAAGTAAAGAATCTTAATTCGGACTTAGACCTGTATCTTGTTTTCACCTGACTTTTTGGTCTGTAAATTTTCTTTTTTCTGAGCTTTTTCTTTTTCAGATCTTTTGGAATGCTTAACATGAGAAGTATACATATCATAGCCCAAAGATATTGTGTTATCATAAGCTACTCTAAACCTGGTTGGAAGAAAGTAAAAGTTAAATAATTGTGCAGGCGGCCACACTACCCATTCAGCTTTATATAATATCCAAAATTTATCTCGAACTTCTTCAGTAAAATTTGCAAACGGATCATCTTCAAATATGGCCACCGTGGCAAAGAATGATAAAAGAACTACCGGAGAACATATGAACTGATCCATTAACAATTTCTTTATAACCATATCAAATGTTCTGCCGATTATTACTTTATCTAATACAATATACCAATGGTGACATATAACACCTGCTGTGCTCCCTGAAAATGCCATTTGACCAGTGCGACTAAAGTCATACCTTTGAATAGCTTTTTCATGTACTTCATAAGACTGTGCTAGCAAATCTCCACAGGTGGATATTCCCATTGATAGCAAGATATTGGTGTACAACAGATACTTGCGACTAAATGCCCGGTCTACAGCATTTCTGTATGTGATAAAGGCTTTGGCAAATAATCTTCGTATTGTCATAATAGACAATTATCTAAAACAAATCAGTTAGTTTATAACTTCTCTAAATATCTGTTTTACAACAACATTGCGCTATCAGGGATCCTGATATCTAAGCCATTTTTCAGTTTATTCCACTCTAATCACCTGGGCAATATTAAAGCCTTCAGATCATCTGAGAAAATGATCAAATAGATTATATCACCTGCGTGATATGAATAAAATTAGAGGAATTTAGACAACTTGAAAACAAATCACCCCTGATGATCAGATCACTACAGGTGATCAGAGTAAAATTAACATCATATTGCTATTGAAATGTTAAAGAACTACTGCTGTTTAGTTTAAGATTTCAAATTAAAATTTACGTAATACTGCCAGGTTGATCCATATAATAACAATAATTCATGTGATAACACAAAAAAAATTGTTGACTATTAGCAAAGGCCATTAAGGAATTGAGTCTGAACAGCAGTATTTTCAATTTCTTATAACGGTGTAATTAAATAAGTTTTAACAAATAATATAAGTTGTAAGTATAAAAAAATTGTACTTACATTTTATTATTAAACCTAACGTTGTGGCCTTACTTCAAATAAAATACGTATTTGCAATAAATCGTAAGTATAAATCTTATTAAGTTAAATTTTATTTATTAAAACACAACATTATGTAACAATGCGGATATAAATTTGTTAGAATTTCTTAATAAATCCTAACCTCATAGATTCTTAACCTCGACAATTCAAACATTTCCCAATTCCGTACGAACCATGCTGTCAGTTGTCAAAACCAACCACGTTTGCTGTCACTCAGTCAACTGTCACTGTCAACCACTCTATGGTAAAAACTCTTTAAAAACTGGCAGAGCCCTTTGGCAATAAAGTCAAAATATTTTTACAAAATCCACTAATTTCTGAGACTAGCACGTTCAAGTGAACAAATTAACTTCAGATTGATGATATTAATACGGATAAAGTATATAATATAATCATATTGTGGGGCTAGGAGACTTCTTATCAAGTTTCCCTTTTTTAAGGAAGCCTTTAAATTATTCCTACCTAAATTCTGTTCCATAAATTAATAAATACCTAAACCATTATCCATTTACCTCACATTCTGATATGTTCAGATTTTTTAAAATTGATTTTTAATGATGACCCCGTGTTCTGAACTGGTGCGAATGCTCGATTGTTGGAGGATGATGTGGAGCCGGAATATAAAATTTTTTCGTTACCTCAACACTCCATAGTTTATATTGTATTTTAAAGTCTGTCTGTGACAATATGTACTCTGTGGTCTTGGTGGAGCCGTCAGCCGAGTGAGCCGAATAAAATTTGATGTTGTTTCTCGTTTAATTTTCAATGAGAATTGCGATAACTTAAATAATAAATTAAAGTCCGTCTTGTGTGTGCCAAAGATTGACTACCACATATTGAGAACAGTATTGCGGCTTTAAATATTTATTGAGGACCTAAACATGGCAGGTAAATAAAAGAGTACACACTACACAGTCTGTTGGCGTCTCTGAAATTGTACCGCAACCTGGTTGCTTATTGGCAGGATTTGTTTATAATAAGTACAGTCTTGCCTTTTCGATAGTTTTTGTAAATGTTTGGTATTCGTTTGCAGATAAATTAACTTTAGACAGACATGCTATGAAAGACCGGGCGACGTCCCATCTCCGCATATACGTTGGAGGCTTACAAGACAGCGCAACTATTGATGAATTATACGATCATTTTATTCAATTTGGCCAAATAAACGGTATTGTCATAAACAGAAACTTTGGCTTCGTACAGTTTGAAGAAGAATCAAGTGCTCAAGATGCTATCAGTAAAGCCAATGGAAGTATCTTCCAGGGAAAAAGTCTAAATGTTAAGACTGCTCAGACCAACCTTACAATTGAGAAGAGGTAAGAAATGTCAGGCTAAGTTATTTCCGTGATGTATGCAATTACAAATTGAATTAAACTGAAAGATATATCTATTGTATTTCTCTATCATTGTACTGTATTTAATTAAATTTTCACATGTCAGGATGTCAACCACCAATTTTTTACAGGGCAGATTACAAGTTGTGTGTATTAGGCAATGCTAAGTAACTATTCATCTATACTAATATTATAAAGCTGAAGAGTTTGTCTGTTTGTTTGAACGCGCTAATCTCCGAAACTACTGGTTCGATTTGAAAAATTCTTTCAGTATTAGATAGCCCATTTATCGAGGAAGGCTATAAGCTATATACCATCAAGCTAAGACACACGGGAGTGGAGCAGTAGTAGACAGCTAGTTATCAATAAAATTGCTAACTCCTAATATACTCCATATCTTCATAAGAGCAATGGAATGATTATGTAAATTTTTGAACTTGTAACATCACAATTTATAATCTTTATTATAATTATCCAAAATTAAGTTTATAATGGTCACATAAGAACCTTCCATTATGATCATTCTGTAATCTTTTCTTTTATTTTAGCAGACATAATGATCCTCCTGTGACTATACAACCAGAAATACAACCTGCAGTGGCCCTCAATGACAAGCTACCATTAGCTTCTGACGATGGCAATGAGGAACTTTACGATAACTTTGGAAATTATATAGGTGACCAAAGTAAGTATTATTTTTCTATTTGTAAAGAAAATAATCCTCAAAAATAGCATTAATGTGTATTTTGGATCTGTGATGAAATAATGGTATCATAGTTGAGAATTGAGATTGCTAAAGCAAGTTGAGGTGCATGTAAACACTTTTTACATAGGTACAATTATTCAGTAGCCTAGCTGTAAGGGGGAATAACATACAACTTCTATAAATAAATGCTGTGGAGAACACATTTTATTCACAAAAAAGATAATAGTACATTTTTCTGATAAGCTTAAAATATGAGACATGATATTCAATGTGTTGATTTATACTTTCATTGTCACTAACATTTGAATTATTTGTTACGAGATTCAAAATCATGATCATGAACAGTTTGCAACAGTGCCGAAATATCGGAAACTCAATAAAAAGGTAAAGGTAGCAATCTTGTAACAAATAATTCAAATAATAATCAATGTGTTTAAATTTAATGTGATGTCCATTCTTCCCACAAATACAAAGAAGTGACACCCCCCTCTGGGTCCCCATTCAAATATCCCATATCTTGGTCAATTCTTGTTAGTCTTAAAACAACAAATGAGTGTCCAAATATTTTATACTGATCCAAAATAATTTATTAACCATTTTTATTTTCCTCTTTTAAACATGGGAGACAAGCCTATTAACATAAAGTACAGGTTACAGAGAGGAGGAGTATGAAGAAGGATATCAAGGTAAACCAGGGTGGGAAGGACGCGGCGGCGCCAGAGGTCGGGGGGCGCCAAGAGGGGCGCGCGGCCGCGGCGTGCGAGGGCGCGGCGCCCCTGGCTTCCGTGACCGATCGCCTGTTGCAAATAGAGGTAAGATAAAAAATATTTGTATGGATGGCAAACTCAATTTTTTAACATCTTTTATATTTCACATCATTATCAGCCTAACATTTTCCCAAGTTGTGTTGGGGTCGGCTTCCAGTCTTAACCAGGTGCAGCAGTATCAGTGTTTTACGTGGAGCGACTACCTATCTGACCTCCAGAACCCAGTTACCCAGGCAACCTTATACCCCTTGGTAAGACTGGTTTCTGGCTTCAGACTACCCGTAACAACTGCCAAAGATGTGCATGACAAGATGTTCACGGACCTACCACGCCAAGCATTGCTTAACCTTATGAACTATCGATCCGTGCGGCTTTTACTTAGCCACGAGCTTCTCATATTTCACATTTCTAAGTATTATAAGTACCTATGTATGATATAATAAATTATAAACCTACTTTACAAATAATACCTCTTAAGCTATTGAGAGTAGGTCATGTCAACTGCAACTCACTTCCTTATTCAAATCTGTACATCATTATTGTAAATCGAGTATTAGAGTATCCTATCGCTACGACTATAGCAAACTTCAAGTGTAAGTTAAGGTATCATATTATGATGTGTGTCAAATTCCACAGATGATAGCAATTTGCACTAACAGTCGCTCATTTGTGTATTATTTAATCATTGGTATGCCTCTTGGTGTCTCGTTGTTAAGGTGGCGATTGGAAAGAACGAGGTGGTTACGATCGGTATCAACAACAGATGTCGGAATATCCCAGAGCACTCCCTGTCACAGAGAGGAACGACTGTGAAATTATTGTCGTCTCCAAAACATTAACGTAAGTCCTAGCTGTAACAGAACCTTATATTGAAAAAAAAAAACTGCAGTTGTTTGAATCAATAAGTTGGGCGTTTTGAAATCTTCCCTCTTTTTGGGAAGTCATTATTAAAGAATGGTCATTTTATCAGTAAATTTTCTCGATAATTCTTTCAGCCTACAACCATTATTTCAACTTGATTTACCCGTAATCATTTGTTCACTGATAATTTCAGAGAGTATGCCGAGTATATCGAAGGTCGTCTCAAAAGACTAGGAATTGTAGTGGACCTTCTATTCCCACTGGAAGATGTGCCGATCGGCAAAGTGCTAGGCAACATAGCATCGCGCGGTTGCCTTTATGCCATTCTAGTCATGCCACAGAATCAGGAAAATAGATCTTTAACCTTGACTATCCTTCACGGATTACCTCAAGGTGAGTGAACGTTTCGCAAAGTTTTATTATAGACTAGTGCTTTCAGTCAATGTTATTTTGCGACCAGAGGGAAACTACATTCCACCAAACTCTATACCACCTGAATAGAATATATGAGCATTATTGTCTACTGAACTTAGGCCTCCCCTATACCAACCAGAATGTGCGCCATTAATTTATTTATATTTTTTCCACACCAGAACATCGTAACATGCCATTGGAAGATGCCCTTCAGCTACTATCGCGCAACTTCCAAGAGGTCCAGCGAGGCGGGCCCTCAGGTCGCGAGGCTGTGTACGCGTTGCTCGGACAACTTGCAGACGGCCGCACGCTTACCGTCATGCAGTACGATAAAGTAATCGAGTATTTACAGGTAAGAAGTCTCTGCAAATTCTATTATTATGGGCACGTTTTGGTAAAGCATTCAAACTGTTGAACAAAAAACATAGTTTCATACATACCACATTTTCGTAATTTTTATTTTATCATCTCAGGAACGCAGGGAGCAGCAAGTCAAAATAGAACTCGGAGAACCCCTCACTTCAGCTCCGTCTAACAAAACACAAGTAGACCTGCAGCAGAGGATTCTAAGTATACTGAACGACAAGAAAGTCATAACGCCGACGGAGCCATCGCCCCCGGCCGCACCCACGACGCCCGCGCCCACGCAGAACAAACTTCTTAATGACCCCACAGTTAGAAAAGCGTTAGATTCAATACTGCAGAAGTTTACATAGACTGATAAGTAAAAATAGATTAAGATACTATGTGTAAGTGTAATTTTGGAAGGGAAGAGCCCAAATTATCTATGTGGATATACTGCTTAATTTTATTCAATAAAATACTTATTTGAGTACAGAAAATGAAATTATGAAGTTGTTTTAATTAGAAAATTTTCTCTAAGAACTAAAATATAAGGCGGCTTTTTCCTCCAGTGGATGCAACACTTCAGTCCTTTTGTAGCATTTACTGACAATAAAACACATGCCCTAAGTTACATCAGTTTTATTTATTAAGTTCATACATAATTAGAGGTGGTCTAAACAAATTTGTCCACAGAGCTAGCAGTTCCATTGGTGATTTCAAGTGACAAACAGTGCTATAATAGTTAATTTGTTATTATTTACATACACACACGAAACAGTTTTATATTGATGCTAACAACTATGATCCAGATTTACTCAAAGAGTTGCGAGTACAAAAATGTTTGATTGGTTCTTATGTTTGTATTTTCAATGACCCCAGCTAAAAACTAACACCCAAAGCTGTTTCCGTCACAAAAATAAAGTCTACATGCCGGGACTTTCACAGTATAACATTGTAAACATGATTAATAGATGTGTATATTATACCGCCAGCGGTGCCCCAGATCTCATGCTGAAGGGCATGATTTTAATGTACAAATATATAATGAGGACAACAATTAGTCGAATTAAGATTTTAGGAATTCATCATAATTATGGCATTGTAAGAATTTGCAACTTCAATTATTAAATGGTAATTGGCTCTATATTATATGATTATTATTTATAACATCATCCCATTGAGATCAAGGCTCTGAGTCTTTATTATCTTTCAAAAGCATCATCTTTTTAAAAATTATATTCTTTCATCTTTCTAGAAGTTATTAGCTATACAAGATATATTTAATAAACTAGGATAACATTACGAATATCCACATCTTACTCTATATAAACATATCCACAGACGCCCTTACTACTACAGCGACTAAATGCCACCACACACCCATCTAACTCCATAAAGCTTTGTTGGAAGAATTTGGTGTCAGTGAAGAGCTCGACGGGTGAGAGCGATATTTACATGGGATCAGTCAGGTATCAACTGCATTGCCAACCACTACAGAGCAGGCTTTTCTGCAATCCTTGAAATCCATTTAAATTCGTCGTCAGTTAAGTTGATCTTTCTGGTGGGTCTTCTTGTTTAGAAGGATCAAAACCCTCTTTTATGTGCCCCCCTGTGCCTTTGGGATCTAAATCAGTAGCCCAGCTGAAGTGCATGAGTGCTAAATGAGAATTACCTAATTTATTGTGAACTTTTCCAAGTAAATAATACACTAATGATTCTCTGGGGGCAATATCTTTCAAGTGATGGAGATCTGCTAGAGCATCTTCTGGTCTTCCAGCACGTAATAAAACAGAAGCTCGATGGAAGCGACACAAGGGATTCTCAGTGTCTAAAGCTACAGCCCTTTCTAAGGTTGCCAGGGCACGATCCATTTTGCCTAAAGCAGCTTGTGCTAATCCTAATTGGCATCTTAATACTCCTGAGTGAGGGTGTATAGTTAGTGCACGACGAATATGCACTTCTGAAGGTTTCCAACGTTCTTGGCGCGCGTACACTGTTGCTATACCAAACCACGCAACATAATTACGCGGGTCAATTGCTACTGCCGCTCTGAAGCTTGAAAGAGC
The DNA here is from genome assembly GCA_958496145.1 of Heliothis peltigera. NCBI lineage: Eukaryota > Metazoa > Arthropoda > Insecta > Lepidoptera > Noctuidae > Heliothis > Heliothis peltigera. The sequence continues at coordinate 7,685,830 of OY292334.1, read as the reverse complement.
CTTGTCTGTCTCCTCAGCCACTGCATACTCATGACCTAATAATGCATGAGCGTATGCTGCTTCTGGATTTAATTGAACAGCTCGTTTGAAAAATTTCAACGCTGTTTCTCTCTCTTTATGAAGTGAAAAGCAGTTCCCTGCAGCAAGCCAAGCAATAGGGTCTTTCCTGTCCAATTCTACTAATTCTTGAGATAATGCTGACAACTGTGCCTCTCGTTGTAAATGCCACAAACATGTACTATAGATGTCCATTCCCTCTGTGCGATTTGGATATTGTTTCCTAATTTCTGCAAAAATTTTAGCTGCTGCCTCATACTGAGCTAATTCATAATGTGCTTTTGCTATCATAGTCTGAACCCACGGAGAAGCTAGTTGCTTTGGTGATGTCTCTTGGAATATTTTTATTGCATTTTTGCAGTCTAAGAAAGCCAGTGCCTTGTATGCTTCTCCTAATTCTCGCATCAAATTTAACAAAGCTACACCATTGGAATTCTTTGGCGGGATTGTTGGAGTTACTGTTTCTACACTTTTATTTCTTTCATTGGCTTCCACTGAATTTGTTTTTATATTTTTGGCTGTGCGCTGTTTGTTTTTCCTTGATGGACTCTTAGGAGCTACAAATTTTCTACTTGGTGATTTATTATTTTCTTTGACTGAGTAACTGCTATTATTATTACTAAATAATCTGGATGACCGCCGAGGAGCTGGTCCAAGGGTACACCTAGGAGCTGGACTAAACACGGCATCTTTCAATTGCCCCATTTGTGCTCGTAGTGAATTTACTATTTTAGGTATGGCTTTCTGCTCATTGGAGTCTGTTAAAGTTGGTGTATATAAAACAGGAGATTCTTCCATTGGTAGCATACCAAAGGATGGCGAAAATGGAATGGGTGCCATACCACTAAACACACTGTGCATTCGCTTCACAGGAGCTTGAGTCTCAGGAGTGATGCTAGTGGACATTGTCATAGGGGTTCTCGTAGCTACATTGTTGGGCGTAACATTAGTATTTATAGCAGTATTATTAGGAATGTTACTATTGATAAATGAAATGTTTTCTGAATTGCTGACTAGATTCACTAATGTAGTGACACCAAATGTAAAGTCAGTATTATTCATTTGGAATACTTGGTGGGGATCTACTTTCTCACCCATGTTGCAGAGTTGAGAGAAGGATTTCCACATGAACGGATTCAATGACAGGGCTTTCCGATGAGCTTCAACAGCTTTACTTCTTCTTTCAGTAAGATTATAAATTTTTCCCAACAGTTGTAATGCATATGGGGCCTGTTCCCCAAACTCGGATGCAACTATATCAAGATTATTCCCAAGTGTAAGTTCAGCATCTTTATACCTGTAAAAATAAAAATAAAATAGATGTAATTACAAAACTGACAGTCATTACAACTTTCAAGATTGGATGTGTGAATAAACATGTAACTATTCCATGTCAAAATTATTGAATGGATTTTCATAAAACTAATAGAAAATAGTTAAAAAATTGGAAAAACATGGTCAATTCCGTAGCTGGTGCACAATAAAGGACACAAGTGAAAGCCCGGGGAATAAACAGATTGAAATAATTCTTATTCTCAGTTTTCTTATCTTTGATTGTTTGGGTCATGAAAAACTGGTGATTAGTGTAATGGGTTCAAAATGATCACTTACGATTTTAATTCCAAGAAACATTTAGCTAATAGGAACCTGGCCTGTGGTAAACTTAATGGTATGTTTTGCAACAAATATTGGGCCTCGTTTATTTTTCCAGCTCTGTAGTAACAAGTTCCTAATAGGAATGCAGTTTCTTCCGATGCAACTGAAACGGAAACAGACATGATAATCATCAAACGCATTGCAAGTGCATCAATAATTTCGAAATCAAAAATTACGTAAAAATCAATAACAGCACATAAAATGCAGGTGCTAAACAATTATTTAAAGTGGAAAATAATACATAAAGATTATATCTTAAATACCTTCGGCGTGTAGTCTCTCAGCCAGAAATATAGCATTGTCGTATTCATAATTATTCAGACAATCCCAAACGATAACCTGTGGGAATTTAAAATGAATTGAAACGTCTCTACAGAAATACTTTGACAGTTCCTAGAAAATCAGCTTTTTACTCACCTGTATAGGTTCTTGAACAATCATTTTGATAGATTGTATGCACTTATAAGAATGTAAATACTACAAAATATTCACATCGCAAGCAACGATTACTAAACAGTCACAAAATAAATTAGAGCGTATCTTTTACGACGGACATTTTCATTTTTGTTGATTGTCTATGATAGATAAATATGTTGCCAGTAATGTAAACAAAGTAACTACCAAAATCAATTCTTACCAATCGAAAGAATAAATATTAATTAGGTTTGTTTTGTATCAATAACAAAATTAAAGTTGGAAAGTTTTGTTGGTTAAATATGAATGGAATAAAATATTTAAGAGGTTACAAAGGCAACTAAAAACGTTGCGTTTTTCATGCGCGTAATGCTTAGCTCTGGGATTTGTCTGCTGCTTTATATTTTTCCTTAACTATTTTATTCAATTCATTTCTGAGGAATTTCAACAAATCAGGGTAGATCCACCCTAAATCTAATCGCGACAGAATGTGTTAGGCGAATATGCGACTGTCCAATGAAAAAAAACCTTCAATAAAAATTACATTTATTTTTAATTTATAAAAGCTAATAAATGTACTAAAGTACTTTATACTGAGTACGTTTTCATGTTAAGGGTAAAAATAAAATTTTTAATTATTGTGTTAAATCTTACTAACACTATTGTCTGTTTAATGCAAAATTGCCATGTCAAAAAAATGGTATCCGAATGTTGGTACAAATATCTAAATGTCAATTCGTCACGAAGACAATCACGAAATCACGAATTTGTGCAAGTGGTGAGCAAAGTAAATGATGAGAAAGCAAGCAAAGTGAAATTGTTGTTTTTGTCAGTGTTTTGTTAAATATACGTTGGTGTTTTATTTACGTCAAGATACTTTGCGTGAACATTGTTGTGTAGGAAACCTACGTGATTATGTGTACAATATGCGCAGAGTGTTGATTACGAATGACATCTGTTAACAAAAGGAAAACAGTAAAATAAAGACGGTCATAATCTTAATTCAGGTAAATATACATTTTAGTAGTTTGTTATAGTTCTAGTTGATTGTTGCGTCTAAGTATATAGAACTTACAACATCGCTATTCAGTGCGTCAGTTTACGAGTCGCCCTTCACTCTGCATTAAACACCAAACAAGAAAAATGTCAAGACGTGTGTGACCTCCAATTTCCGAGTTCCGTCATAATTTATGATTTTTAGCTCAAACACGAGATAGTTTTCAATGGAAGCTATAGATTTCCCTTTTCGCAATAATAATGTTCTAGTAAGCATGTAGGTGAAATGAAATGGTGATTGAACAACATAACAACTACCTGGAAACACTAGAAAATTGATTTTCTAGTCCTAATTTTAATGTTTAATATTCATACAATTTATCCATGGTGATTTGTGGAGATAAACAAAATCTGGCCACAGTTAATCATAATAACAGATTTGAGAGGTAGGCCTGAAGAGAAAAGATGACACAGATACCCACATTTAGAAAATTGCTGTAATCATTTAAGTGGGAGGAGTGAATTACAATTGTGTATTGCATTTCTCTGAGGCATATCATGTCTACTTTGTTTGCTTACGCACAGTTCAAATAACAACATATTTGTTTATATTATGCTAAAAGCAACAGTGATGTCAACAATAACAGTCATTAATGGTTTCGAGCACTTTTGTTCTTCTTACCTGAAATAATTCTGTAATAGTAATTTAATAAAGTTTAGATTTTTAAATAGACAATGAAAAATCAAGCTAGCAATGGCACTAGAGTTTGTTAGAATCAAGTTATTAGTCATTTTATTTTACATATTATTTAAACACTCTTGTTTTCCTCTTCCTCATTTTTTTAATTAAGTTATATTGAATGAAATGCTGTTTTAAGTTATAGAAAATATTCTTAACTGTTTCCAGTTTAATGAGTCTTTTTTAGAATATTTTGATTTATTGTTTACATCTTATGGTTTGACTGTAAATTTGACAACTGGTAGAGGGAAATACAAATATAAAAAAAAAAACATACTGGCCAAATTAAGAACCTCCTTTTTTTTTAAGTTGGTTAAAATGGTATTTCGATATTCTACTTCAGTTAATATCATGTTATCTTTAGGGCCAGTTTCACCGTTTACAGATAGCCACTATCTACCAGATAAATTTAAAAATGGAACAAAATTTGTATGAAATTGTCTGCCAGATAAACTATCTGGAACTTATCTGTAAGTGGTGAAACTGGCACTTAATTATTTGGGCTAATAATACAATAACTCAAAGTAATTTTTTATGTCTTTGTTTGACTCCAAAAGTTCCTGCAATCAAATGTTTCTCCTAGTATTATTATATTTTATGTTTAACAGTTTAACAACTAACACTTGAATTGTAAGATTTCTCTAATCTAAAGCTGTTTTGGTTTCTATTTGATGAAATATTTTAATTAGTCACAGCAATATCATATCGCTATCAAGAATATATCTGATTAAGATAATTCTGGAAGATACTACAAATATTACTAGTTCTTTGGTAATATTATTCTGTGTGAAATATGATACATGTGGATCATATTTCACTTAACAACTTTATTTTGAGAGTATCAATATTAGTTTCATGTTATGTTATATTGGGAGCAGTTCTTATGCTCTTTAAATTGTATTAATTGTTATAACATCTATAGAAAACTGCCTGTTTCTAGATAATCAATAGGTTTTTTTGCTGTAATAATATACGAAGCAACCAATCATGGAGCTTCTGTCTAAAGAACGTTTTTACCAGAATAATAAAACTTAAAGTATTGATCATATTATTATTTTGGTTATGCCAATAAGGCTAGTTCTGTAAAATGATACAAATCAAGGCCAGTGAGTGAGTTCACTTTGTTATAGCTCTCTTGTACAATAGACCTAAGATAAGTTAAATGTTAAGGCTGAGAAATAAAAGGTTTTTTGGTCAAGTTGGTACTGTGGAAGTAAATTGAATGAGAAAATTCTTTTTATTATAATACTGGCTGATTCTCACTGTTTCACCTGTTTCCTTAAAGAATTTCTTCCCGTACAATAGATCTGGATAACATATACCACCTTGTGTAGTCTCCCAATTTTTTTTTTCTATATGGCTCAGTAGTTTTGGATCCAATGCAAACCGACGAACATAGACCTTTCCTCTACATATAAGTACCTTCAGAGCAATGAGATTACGTTTTTATTGACTTGAATTCTTTCATAAAATTTTATGAAAAAAAAAAATCCCTCTTATGGGCAAAAGCTTTCTTATTCTTACCATTACCACAATCTATACACTAATATTATAAAGCAAGAGGTGTTTGTTTCTATGATTATTTGTTTGGTTGGTTGAACACGCTAATTTCAGGGCCTACTGGCCCGACTTGAAAAATTCTTTCTGCTAGATAGCCCATTTATCAAAGAAGGCTTATTTCTACTTTTTATCCGGGTGCGCGGAGTAGGGGACGCTGGTCAATCTGTGAGCAATCGGTCCGATGGGAATCGTCAGTTAAAATGCTAATTATAAAGAATTCGTAAAAGTCCCTGTGGTTGCCATTGTGGTCTCACTCAAAACCTTACAAATATTAAAAGAAGATAGGCACCATTTTCAGTCTACTGACCTCTGAATCATCCGTAATCAGAATTGAGATAAAAAGAGTGACAAATCTGCTGGTGCAAGCATTTTGTTCACTATTAGCTTTTGTTTTAATAACTATACTTAGTTATCTGTCTGCAGTGCCGGATTTTAGTCGGCCACGAGCCATCCATATAAATAGCCATTATATTAAATCAACCAAAATAAAATTGCATGCTCTAAATCTATTTTTTTTTTTAACTCGGTAGTCTTTTATTTTGAATTCAATAGAATGTAGCGAAAATACAATTGTTATATGAAAGATCTATTGAAATTCTAGTCATGTGTTTCGACTCTGCCAGTACCCTGACCCTATAGCAAGCCAGAGGTCGTATCATATACGGCTTATTACGTTCTACTTAGATCCATTTTGAAATATGTACAGGCGTCAGCACATCAACCTACATCAGTCTCATAAATTTAACAAATAGATTTTTAGCCTTATATACCGGAAGGTAAATATTCGATATGTAAAATTTGAGATTCGGGTAGGTTGACCTGCTGGCGTCTGTATAATATCATTCATCTAGTGTACCTACCTACATCTCTGTTACAGGAATCAAAACATCAAAGAACCGCCTCCAGGTCATTTAAGCTACTTACAGTCATTTCATATATGGCAAGCCCTTACCATTAAAAACAGCTCTAGTAATCCATGAAAATGCTCCCATTAAGCAACTAATTTGTTGATGAATTGCGTACTTAAAACTTCATTCTGTATAGTTAATAGAGATAAAAGCGTCAGTCGACCTTAGTTTAATTAACATACGGTCCTAGACTCGCATACGTGTATGTGGTCAAAGCCACAATGATTTGATTAGTTAGGCGCCCCTGGGATTCAATTTTATTGTTTTGATATCGCATTGTTATAGAGCAGGCCTTGCCAACGGTCCACCTCACTACAATAGTGGGTGCCAGCTCAATGTTCGATGTAGATAGCATCTTATTTTTTCCAGATGACTATCAGATGTTATTTTTAATTGACAAGCCGTGTATGTTTGATTGAAAGTATAAGTAACGCACTTGTATGAAAACTTAACATTAAAAAGGCACGCGATATGTATATGCAACATCACTTATAATTACATGGGTTTATATCTCGATTTACTTAGCAAAAATCCTGTAGAAATATCTATAAATGAGTTGCTTTTACTGTAAGATCTTAATTTTAAAGGATAATTAATTAAAACCTAATAAAACAGCAACAAACCATTTGTTTTTTTTTTTATATGTAGAAGACTATGTAGCCTTTGTCCTTTTTATTAGCTCGATTTTAATGACCATTACCTTGTAGAGAGTTTTGGATTGATATTACTTTACCTAGGTACTTTTTTTGCGTACATTAAACATTGGGTGTACCCCGTGTACCACAAATTTTGACTCCACTTTTGTTTTTTAATATCCTTTGTATGCGTATTACATGTATCTAATGCTCATATGATATCATCAACCTATAGATTTTAAACTTTCACTGTTTCTACCTCGCACCGGAATTCGATTGCATCCTGAGACAACAGTTCTAATACTTACCTAAATTAAATAATAATGATTATATGTAAAGTCTAGCCAGATTGTCACCGGACTAAATAAACTCTTGCATAAACAGTCGTACAACTTGGCGAAAGCCAGAATTTGTTAGCATCATTTCTAACGATAAAATATGTTTGTTCCAGTATGAGTTCGACGGAGACCATCAACCTCACGGCTCAGCCGATGATTAAGGAGGTGGTCCACGAAAAGGATTCTATGTTCCTTCAGACTCCTGGTGCCCAGGGAATCGCCGGAATCTTTGTGTTTGCGGCTCTATTCATTACTTGCCAACAGGTAAATTACTCCTGCCTTATTGTATTTCTATAAATTGCTGAAAAGGTACTGCTAACTGTTCTGTTAGTTTCGAATCTTTGTCTCAACAGTACAAAAGACAAGGTGTCTTTGTTCACCACAGGTGTGCTTGCGTCATAATTTTTTAAGATCTCACGCAAAAAGTTTTCAATACGAAACGAATAGAATAGTCAATGGCCAATAAGCATGCTTGCGAAGATGGATTGTTTGCCATTATAATTGACAACTGACAATCGACAAGTTAATGCTATTGAAATAGTTTGCTCTTCAGCGACACTTTGGAAAGCGTGCCTTTTTTCTTTAATTGGTCGTAACTGCGCGGAATGTATTCCTATGTTATGGATGAAATGAAATTCCACGAAAGCAGGAAGTAATTAGTTCAGTTAATCACATTCATTTGTAGTGTTTACGGTGTGATGGTGCGGTCCATTAAGTAATTAGATTTCTAAGTATAATGTGCTACGTTAAAAGAACAACAGCTGCGGGTACTCGGATGTGTGGGTGACGTCAGTATCGGATGTATTATACTTGATGTCTGTAGATTGTTTACTCAGCGAAAATTGCGTCAGGATGACGCACCTGCGTCCTAGACTTCGAAACAGTTACAACATCTGATATTACATTTAATTTTCCTTATGAATGATTTATATTTTTTAAGGTTGTTAGGTTAGCTTACGACCGTAAAAAAGTCTATAAAGTACTGGTAAATATCTTGTAAGTATGTTTACTGAGAAGAAATATAATAACCTTTCAAGGCAGGCCAAGCGTGGGCAGGGCGATGCGGGCAGCTAGTTGTGTACAAAATCAATATTTTATTAAATTGTATCGTTCCCCTGCCATCACCAGGTGTGTTACTGGAGTTTTTTTTCATAAACATCATACACATTCACGTATCCTTACTAAGCTGACAATTTATTCTTAGAACTTTCTCCTTTTCACTCTGTTCAAAGCGTTGCTAGACAGCCTACTGTGTTTTGTTTTGAGGCATGAAAATGTCTTTCAGCGTAGAAACAGCTTGCACAGCGTGTGTTCAGGTTCCCTCGTCTATGGCGAAATGCAAACATTTTTGTTTTTGAGAAGCGTCGTTATTTCACCAAAAATGTTTCGCCTGTTATTACAGTTAATTTTACACAAAATTCATATTATGGAATTTCCATATGACTCGGATTTGATTTGAAAGTTCGAAACCATACATATTCTTATAATTTAATGTTCATATTGAAACCGATAACGTTATTCTGCATTCAATAATTAAAAATGCATATTTTTAAACAAGAATTGATTGAAAAGGTCTTCCATATTGAACTTCCCTTAACAGGATGTGGACGCGGGATTACGTTTTCCTTGACGATAGCGCTTCTATTAATATCAAAACACTATGAACTAGGGCGAGGATATTTAGAAGTATCATAGTACCATGCATAAATATCAGTAATGCACTTACTGATAGCGTATAATTATGCAATGTTATACATTACACGTACGTCCGACGATATTGACGTGTCGACAAAAAATATCGTGCATCGTTTTCTTGCACGTAAATTCCTTTTATGATAAACACACATGACTAATTTTCCTTTTAACTGTTGTTTTTGTCAAAAGACAAGGCAGGCCATATTACAACAAACAGACAGACATTACAATTTGTAAAATAAGCATTATTCTAAAAGTTTTTAATGTTTTGGAAGCATTCGCCTTATTAAAGTCTGTTTGTTGCCCATAAGGTCCTGTGAACTTGTTGGAAGTACGGCGATGACACAATGACTTCAAACCATAATGTCACAAGACAGTATTTGTTTATTATACATTTCAAGGAATTGCTCGCTTACCGAAGAGGGTATAACCCGCATGTGTTTATCGTGAAAATCGATAGTGAAATGGATGCGGGATAAGGTGAATTTTAAATGAGCTCTAAGTTACATTGTCAGGCTAAGGACTTAACAAGTGTGTGAAGCCCGTCTTTCTCGTAAGGGTGGTGACGAGTTCTTGGATCCTTCCGTTCTTGGTCTTCGAGAGATTTCTGTTTAGTTCTGGTAAAAGAAATACTATCATACAAAACTTTTTTATCATAACAATAGCACATCTTGATGTAAATGACAATCGAGAATTAACTGCAATTGAAATGTGTAAATTGAACTTTTTGGTAAAATTGGGAGATCCTTTATTCAAAATATACAATGCTATGAAATCATTTCATTATGTGCAGTTCGTTTATGAGATCATCGCAAAATTCTTCTACAAACATAATACATATGCGTACGTAAATTTTATAGGTCAGCTAATCAGGATTGGTTTTGCCCAATTTTATGACCGGTAATAATATCATGTGTGTCATGTCTTCTTAAAACTAATTAAGATTAAGATTTAAGTGAGCTAATTATGTACAAAATTATAATTTGTACATGTAAGTTCTTCTCGTGACTGATATGCCTAACCCGAACATCAAAATTCTTTGCTTTATTATGGCGTTTCCTGGGTATGTGCACTCAATTAATCTCAAAGAATTAAATCCAGTTGTTTAAACATCGTTTTAATAAATATGAATTTAGTTCTCAGTCTAGACTGCTTGATTGATAGTGCCTTATTACGTAATTAATGGATCTAACTAAATGTTGAATATAATTTTGTATACATATGTGATCATTATGTTTAGTCACTTTTACTGAGTCACCTCTTTGGTGATCATTAGTCAGATGACTTGATCTCGAATACAAGAGATCGAGACCATCACTAAGTAATAGTAGATTATAGTCAGGTTTTCTTATTATAGTTAGGTTCACTGGGCCAACCAGGCCTACTACCAATCTTTCACGATGCAAAAAATACTTAATTCATAGTCGCTATACAAATGACATTAGATAATGTGTAAATGCTTGGCATGTCCTGAATCAAGTTATTGAAAATACCCCGCTACCCTTAGGTTCAAGAGTAAGGCCGAGACTTCCAAGATATTTTTTTCTTTATGTGACGTCACAACAAACAAACAATAAGTACTTCGATTTTCATTAAGTGTAGATTCGCACATAGAGTGTACCGATCATTAAGTGTTGCTTAGAGCACGCACTGCCCCTGTATTTGAAGTGTTCCGGCATTAAATGAGTCAACTGCTTAATAAGTGACAAATCGATCATTCGAGATCGACCGACTGGTTTTACAAAAAGCATGATTTGCCAAGGCTAACTCAACAGGTATATGATTACATTTGTGTCTTATTTTGCGAGGCTTTAGTTGAAATGTGCCTATTCTATCTGTTTGTAAATATGAGTATGTAATAACAACCTTCAAGAATTTAAGCAAATGGAAATGTAAGGCTGTATAGTGACGTATAACGTAAAAGGTCTTAATACAAAATTACGCAGCGTCAAACTCAAAATCATTTATTCAAACTTGGCTGCAAAACAGCACTGTTGAACGAACGTCAAAAATTACAAAACACAGCCCCCAAAACGCCCACCCTTCACCTCTTCCTATGTGATTTTGCTGGGATGAAGAAGTGGCGCAACAAACTTCCCAAAAAATCAAAACAGTCTGTCCTTATGATCTATGTATATATTATTATGGTTCATATACAACAGATACAATATCCACGCATATTGTTCTATATTCTCACTGATAAGCATTTCAACAGCGTCGATCTAAAATAACGACATTAGCAAATTCTTTTGTAGCACTATCAGAGCGACTGTTATCGCACCTTGTTATGGACTATATTCCGTTTAGTATTTACCTGCTGATAACAAGTTATTATAGCTCCATGAATAATGACTTAGGCCGCAAGAGGGGCGCTGCGGAGTACCCGCCATGATATACATTCGGTTTTTGACCTTGTATTTTCCCAACGGGACAGGAAATGTTCGTACATTACTGTTATAAACGTAGTTGAACAGCCTTTAATAAAGTACAAAAATGCTTTGTAGTACATGGACAGCGAGGTTTTATGCGAGAAGGGATATTAACGTGTGATGATGGACCGGTAACGCGGGTTCAGCCCGGGCACGCAGAAGACGTTTGTTCTTTATCGTCGTTACGTGCCTAAGTTAAACATTTTTGCTGGCACATTTTTTTGGAAGAAATCACGATCGACGGAGATTTACGAGTCAAGACCACAATGATAAGACACACAATTTATTCATTCGGAAAAAGGCTAGGCAGAAGATGATAACAAGGGGAGCAGATCTGCAATGTTTCATAACTGCGCAAAACTGTTGTTTTTCAAAATTAATTTTATCGCACATAAGCCATTGAGCGGTATGCTTTCTACTTTTTATCTGGCTAGGTTATCAAAACAGAGGCAGAGCCAAATATTACTTTTGATTTATGCAATGGCCTACAAAAAATATTTCGTAATAATGACTTACCCACAAACAATTAAATTTGTGCATATCTGTTTCATAAAGATAGAAGCAAAGCTATATAGTCCAACCGGTCTAGCGTGCTGACGTCAGTCAGTCTGCACAAAAATCGATATAATCTCACAAGTGTACGTATACACTACTATTTGGTAGTATATACAGAACGATTTTACTCTACTAAAGCACGTAAGAAAATGTCTGAGGCCAACCTCTAATTATATAGACTGGGCTATTTTCCTACCGACCTATCAATGAATAATGATGGGATACGCAGCAGACGTGCCGCTTTCCCATAAAGCCCACTATAACCGCTAATAAGAAAAAAACGTTATTTTATAGTGTAGCAGTAAAAAACCGTTACCGGACAGTGAATAGTATCTACAGCTTTATCTAATGATTTTAATAGTATGCGAAGAGAGCGTGGCGGCACAAGCGGCGGCGTTGATTACGAATCCGTTCGTCCCCATCCCAATATCTCTCGACTAATACTTTTTTTTATAATTGAATTTTAATTCATATAAAAATAAACTTATTTGGGTGACTTATAGATATTTCTAGACAGATATGTATGAATCTGATGAGTTTGTTTGTTTGCTTAAACGCGCTAATCTCAGGAAATTGTTCCAATTTGAAAAAAAAAATGAGTTAGATAGCCTATTGATCAAGGAATACTATAGGCTACTTTTATCTAGGTGCGTGGCCCACGGACGCGGGCGACAAAGCTAGGTAAGGAAATAAATATACGATATCGACTTTGCCAGTTAAATCCGTGTTGATAAAGATTTGGTTGAGTTAAGAAAAATAATGAAATGGCTGTAAAACATCAATAAATACAAATTGACGTCCAAAGCAATTAAGTTTCTTAATACCATTCATCTGGGAAAAACATTCAGATTTTGGGAAAGGTCCTGCAAAGTATAATTTAAAATTCGAATATTGTGCCAATCGCTGAACAGAACTTTCTTTGCGCTTATATTCGCGCCAAATACCATTAGCTAATGAATGCAAACTGTAAAAGTTAACACGTATAAAATTCAAATAAATAAAGGAGATATTTTTTTAAATTATATAAATGTCGAAATTCTGATTTTATAAGTGAACTGGCAACCGACCCCTCATAGAACAGTCTATGACGTATGTCATTCGGATACACCTTTATGATACATTTGGATCTCCTAGTTTAATCTAAGCGACGCTCGGATATCTTCTTGAACACATTTAAATACTCTCATAGTTGTAGCTAGTGTGTATTGTTTTTTTCTTTACACAATATATTACTAAAGAAACGAGACAATCAGAATAATTGATTCCAAATAGACGTGTCAGTATTTGCGAATAAATGTGATTCAAGCTGTATCAATATAATGTCAGATTTAAACAATTTGTAGCATAGCAAGGGACGTCATACAGACTTGATCTCTGTGTCCTCACGTTTGCTTACAATAATTTATCAAATTACATTTGTAATTACACATATGTATAGAGCACCTGAGGCCGGAATCTTTGGATAAACCTTCAGTAAAATTCTGCCACTTAGCAGGTGGAGTAATTTGAAGCTTAGTATGAGGCCTTGGAGACAGTAGCAACTGACCTTCTTACATAATACCAGAAGGGATCGTCAAAATGAGGATCTTCTTTTTTTATTTCATCCCTAGGCAATACATGTTCTATTTATTACTTTTACCTTTAATTATTGTTATATCTTTGTCTCTAGATCTACCAGCACCTGCGCTGGTACACGAACCCCTCCGAGCAGCGCTGGATAGTTCGCATCCTCTTCATCGTACCAATATACGGCTGCTACAGCTGGATCTCATTGCTGTTCTTCAACGGAAACTCCTACTATGTATACTTTTTCACTGTCAGAGATTGCTACGAAGGTAAACTTGTTTTTTTTTTTTTTCTATATTGATGTTGACATGACACATGGCGTTCGTTATGTGTGTATTAATGTTATTTTCGCTCGTAAATATAATAAGTTTAGGAGCTGATTCGAGAAATCATACGATCAAAGGAATGAACTCTGATATTTTTGGGCTATTTCCGTATACAAAACAGGTTTCATCTTTAAACTATGGAGATTTGAGAATTGCATAAGATAAAATATTTTTTATTTTTCTAAATCATGCTGGCCATTGACATGATTACGAAATAAGCTGTGAAGGATATCCTTCACAAATGCAAGTGGATACGACTGTGTCAGCGGACTATGCAAACAGATTAGATAACTACAGCTAACTAACAGTCGGCGGGCGTATCATGTGGCAGAATAAATTAAGCACTTGCTCTAGAAACCAACGACAACAGCGATCAGCTTACAAATGATGCGCCGGTTACGTATCTTCTAAAAATACAGTCTTTTTTAAGCGCGATCGGAGAAGGATGCACATTTTAAAACTGTTTATTATTTCTCTCATTGCTCGCCTGGAGTACGTCAGTCTAATCAATTAATCGATGCGAACTCGATTTCGTAACTCGAGTCAGTTCTTTGTTGAAACTGAGACGCTTTATAGCAGCCTCCTTCAATTGATCTATATAAATGGCAATTGGCAATTCAATTAAAACAAATGATATCAAAGTCCTCTTTGACAGTCGTATTTTGCAACAATGTCTTAGGAACTCATACGGCATGTTTCAAACAAATAAAAAACCTTAGACTATTGTCTATTTGATAACTTGATTTGGTCAATAAAGTATAGATCGCCTTTATAAGCATCTACATATGTATAATGCGTTCTATTCGTGATTTGAAATTAAGGTCACGGCTGCGACTGCGCAAAAATCAAGATGCTTTTAATATTATTTAACCTTTTATAATAAAAGACTTGTTAATAATCTAAGTTCTAGAATGTTATATACATTTGGAATTATTTGTGAGCTTGCTGTCTGTGACTTGATTAAATAACAAGACGTAAAGGTATAGGTACGATTTATGAGATCGTATTAGTCGTTTCGTTCCTTTTGGGAGCTACACAGTCTACACTCACTAACTTTAAAAACTCAAAATCGTGTATTCAAACTTGGCTGCAAAGCAGCACTTTTTGAACGTCAAGAATTACAAAAGACAGCCCCCAAAACGCCGTTCCTTCACCACTTCCTATATGTTTTTGAAATCCTTTTTGATCTAATCTAGATATTTCTTGAAGCATGAAAAGGCATCTTAGCAATTTTTCCTTAATTTATACCTGATTACCAATTTACATAAACGAATATTTTTGCAGCATTCGTGATCTACAGTTTCTTGTCGCTCTGCTACGAGTACCTGGGCGGCGAGGGTAACATCATGTCGGAGCTGCGCGGGCGGCCGGTGCGCGCGTCCTGCGTGAACGGCACGTGCTGCCTCAGTGGCGCCACCTATACCATCGGCTTCTTACGCTTCTGCAAGCAGGCGACCCTTCAGTTCTGTCTTATTAAGCCCGTTTGCGCCTTCATTATTATATTTTTACAGGTAATGGCGGTTTCAGGTCATGTTTGTATGATAGATTGTACGTTTTAGGGGTGTGAGTGGCGTGTGTGATTGGTATGCAAGTTCAATTTGTACTTTTGTCTACCATTACTATGAGTTGAGTTATAAAAAAGTCTTAATATTCTTTTAAAACTTCTATATTTTTAAACAGTGACAAGTACAAGAAAAATATACATATATAAAAATCAGGAAAGGAATATAAGGAAATCTCATTTATTTTAAATGAGAAAATTACTACTGAATTAATTTTTTAATTAATACTGAATTCTTGGAATAAACATGAGTAAACCTGGGCTTGGATTATAAAAAGGGTTTTAGCCAATGATTCAAACATGAGTGTTTGAGTTGCCATCTCTGTGTTAGCATATCAGTCAGTCTAAACAATTTAATATTATGCTGACTTGTGATTATTACCAATACATTACAACAGATTAACCTTTTCACCGCCACGCCATATCGGTATTCCTATGCCCTGTACGCCAAGCCCGAAAATCTTAATTAAATACCTACAAAAAAATAGGGATTTCAACATTATATCGACACCCATTATTATTATTTTTTTTATCAATACTTGCCAGATAAATGGTCGATCATTAATATGTTAAAAAGAACATTCCAATATTAAATATTTTACAACGTTCCACTCAAGTAGTTCCGAAGTTGTTAATAACATAAAAACAATGATTAAGACACACAACAGTTAAAATGAAAATAACTCTAGGTACAGCACTATTCTCAGTACTGATGTACCTCACTGTCGGGAATAGCCGACATTGGCGCCGTCGACGAGTCTTTTATAAGACATCGTTGCATGTACATTAGAGTTGTACCATAGTGTCATACAGTTTATCGATGTTAGTATCTAATTAAATTCAAAGGCCACAGTAGTTTGTTTTTATTATTCTTGAAATTTACACTTATTGCAACAATTTGGGTTGTTAATGGATTGAATGCAAATAAAACTATTTATTTACCAATCATTTAGTTTAATTATTGAGTTATATTATTAATAATTACTTTGAGATAATATTACTTACATGTCACTTATGAATAATATTATCACGTGATATTATTACATAGCAACAATTTTTATAACAGGAACTTTCTAATATTCTCACTAATCAGATTAATTATATGTATAAAATAAATCAAAATTTTCGTATGAAATTGCGTAGTATAAACGTAACGATTTTTTACATATATATATACCTAAATTAATTTAAGAATATAATATACTTCAACATGATACTACATCACTAGCAGTCGGCTCTGCACGACATTGGCGTCATGGGACTTACTTTTTTAACCATAAATTATTTTACTTTTTATCATCAAATATTTAAATGAGGAATATGCATTTTTGTTTACTGTATGCAACTAAATAATGTTTAGACATTCAGCTTTCAAGGTGTATCAATAAAATACATAAAAGTAATGATTTAATAGGTTTATTTTGTATTTTTCTGCGACCTGTTTTTTGTCGAGTATAGCCGTCGTTGGCGCACAGGGCACGCTTGCTCATGTCGGCTATAGCCGACATTGGCGTTCAAAAGGTTAAATAACAATTCTGCCAGGTTGCCGTCGGTTCGCAAAACCGATAACGCAGGTAGTTTGTCTCATTGATAAAAGTGTTTGACTCATATTCTACGTACACACGACATACGTCATTCATTGCTTCGGTATTGGGTTCTAGTAGTCGCATGACGCGACTTCTAAGCACAGAGTCTCGGGTTCGATTTCCGGGTCGGACCGAAATTGCTTCGTGGGTTTTAAGAAACTTTCACGAAAGCAGCCTGGAGTCTGGAATCTGATGATTAATATACGTTAATGTCGGTTTTGCTGCTGATCTCTCTCCTGTCGCACCGGATTGCCGATCCATCGGGCCAGGAGAGTGAGCTAATAGAGAGTGTGCCTGTGTCTGCGCAAATGTTTTTGAACTAAAGTAAGTCCTGCGTAGTGTTCTGATCTCCTTGGAGAGAACAGAATCGGTCTGGACGCCTTTATTATTGTTATTGGGTTTCCTAACACGAAACCTGAAAAAGAAGATTTTTATAACAAGACTAAAACACATGACTGAAATGATGCAAATGTTGTGTGCATCAGTATTTTTAGGGTCAACTGTAGGTACCAAGATTTGTCAATTTAAATATATCCATAACATCAATCTTGACCAAATAACATATTCACATAATTTCCATTATCTTGCAGGCTCGCGGCCTATACCACGACGGTGACTGGAGTCCAGACGGCGGCTACATCTACATAACGATCGTGTACAACTTCTCCGTCAGTCTCGCGCTGTACAGCCTGTTCCTCTTCCTCGGAGCCACCAGGGAGATGCTCAAGCCTTTTGATCCAGTACTCAAGTTCTTCACCGTGAAGTCCGTTATTTTCCTCTCGTTTTGGCAAGGTAAGCTTATTTTTGTGGGACGGTGATTGCTCCGTTTTGAGGGTGATCTTAGGTTTACGATCAAGAGTAAGGTCGCTTGTTGTGAAATGTTGTGTATGTATGTAAATACCGGTCTTTAAGAGTTTGATAAATGTATTTGCGTAAGAATATAACGTATCTTGCTGTATAGTATTTGCTTTGATATAAATCATAATATTTTTTTTTTTGCGGACATTTAAAGTAAATATTGCACTACTATTTAAAATGAAACAAAATGGTTTATTTCTCTCTTGAAACCTTACCATATCGCCTCCACATTTGTAATTGAAAAAGCAATCGTGTAAGACGACTTAGTGAAATATGCCTTTTATTATTACTCAGATCATAAATCTCTATTCCTAACTTTCAGGTGTAGCCCTAGCCATACTGGAGAAGGCTGAAGTGATATCCCCGATCCACGACGCTAACGGCGTGCCCACGACGGCGGGTACGGTGTCCGCCGGGTACCAGAACTTCCTCATCTGCCTGGAGATGTTGGCGGCGGCCATCGCCCTGCGCTACGCCTTCCCGGCCGCCGTGTATGCGCATGCGCACCGCGACCCGCACCGCTCCGTCACCATGCAGTCCATCTCCAGTAGCCTCAAGGTACTGTGGACGTTTTAAATAGAGCCCGCCTCGACTTTGCAAGGGTGTACCTCTACTGTTTATTAAAAACAAACTTTTTCTGTTCATTCAATGGTATCCATTTACATCATATGTCATATAGAAAAATACTAACTGACATAAATAAAAATATTTTTGTTGAAGACAATGAAACGTCAACAACTAATTTGGTTTTTGGTTCTAAAAAAATGGGCCCAGAGAAAATAACCACCATCTTCTCTATTGACTTTTGACTTCTAATTTCCAGGAGACGATGAACCCCAAGGACATAATGACGGACGCGTTCCACAACTTCCACCCGCAGTACCAGCAGTACACACAATACAGCTCCGGTGAGTGACGTAGCACTGTCTTTGTTAGCAAACGCATGCCATACGCTGCCTGGTCGCATTTTATTTTTGCATTTTCGTCTATTCCAAACTCATTGTTGATCTTAGATAGGTATTTTGAATAGATACTCGTTTGTATACGTAGCCTTTTTGGTAATAAACTTTTTACGACATCGTTTGACAGATGTATATCGCGTTGTCTATGGCTAGATTAGATGTTAATCGTAATTTTATAGCATGAGATTGTAAAAAGTATTGAACGTAAGTGCTGTTTTTGGTGATTCATGATTGTTTATCTATTTATTTAGTGTTCTGAACAGAAAAACACATAACATATTGTATATCTACATAATTTAATTTAGATTTGAATGAATGCGTCCAGTTTTCATTTTAATTTATAATGATTAGTACCCATTACGCTGTAGGCTAGGTCCTTCTTATTTTTTGGTTTTGTTTTCTTTCAGATGTAACTTCTCAACTGCCTTATGAGAAACTATAAACTCTGCCATAGCTGTGCTCTGCATGAAGTGCATTGCTGTCTGTCCGTTTATACATACATGTAATAATAAATACATTATGCCCGAGCATGGAAACACCACTAACAATATTGTAAAATAAAATCTAACAAAATATAAGTGTGATGTCATGTTCAGTAGTATTTCTTTTCAAACACGATATTTGGTGCCGTATCATGTTTGCCTAATTTTGTTGCTAGTTGTACGGTGCTCAAACTATCGCTGTTTGAATGGGAATATTTCCCTGTATAGTAATTCCGAATATACTTGGGTTTTCGGCGCCTCTAAAGAATAAAAAACCTGCGTTTGTCTTTATGTTCGCATCGTTATTCTTTAGTATTTATAAAATATTTTATCAGACAGTATTTGAAACAATGAAGTATTATGAAATCATTCCATTTTCAATTTTATAATGCACGGAGAACTCAAGTATATTCGATAGGAAAGTGTCAAAAGGGCATGCGAAAAATAAGGCCTTAACTACAAAAAAGTTAGACAGGCATTTGACACGTGTTTAAAATAATTTTGCATACAATATTTTCTTTAAATACGTGTCAAACGTATATCTAACTTTTTTATAGTAAGGCCCAATATGTTTATTTATAAGGGAAGGATTATAGGAGTGTCACACCATAACAACATACAACTTTTATGTTTGCACACACAGACACACACACTCATAAAAAAGTGCCTTAAACAGTGAAGGTGGACAATCGTGGTGTCATTACAAAAAAGTTAAACAGACGTCCAAAACGTGTTTAAAAAAAGTTCGATTATAAAACATATTTATGCAATGCTTAGAGTTAACCACTCTTTAGACATTGTCTAAAATTAATCAATGTGAATAAATAATATTTTTTAATTATTTACGTAAACAAAGAGAAGAAATTATAATTCACATTAAATGGAACTGCTAAAAATTATTTCATTCGTTCATCCAGCCATCGGAATATAAATACAATTTAGTGTGGTTTTAATCAAATACGATTTTCGCAGTGTCTAATTGTAAAACACTTTGGGCCTTACTACAAAAAAGTTAGACACGTGTTTAAAATAAATTTGCAGACAATTTTTACTTTAGACACGTGTCTAACGTCTGTCAAATTTTTTTGTATTAAATTAAGGCCCAATTTACCTTACTCGCGTTCACGCAACGTTGAAATATTTTTTGTAATAACACTGTCGGTTTCTGATGCTCGGTGAAACCCACGTTAGTTAAGATGTTTATTTTTATATCGAGGTATTTGGCTAGTCCGAAACGCATAACGAATTTTTACGAAAAACGTAGGTAAGTATCATATCAGAAGGCATGGTAGAACAAATGGTGGCGTCGAAATGGAAGAACCAGTATGATATTAAAACTGCACAGGGATGAAATACGGAAAAAAATTATGAGAACAAAATGAGTAAAAAATATTAAAAGTAAGAAAAATCACGTGTCTTTAATATATTCTTTGCAAAGCAAATCATCAAGAACCTACATTTTGTGCCACGAATATATAAAAATATTTTAACTGGTAATACAACAAATTCGGACTATTCATTGCCATAAATTAGTATCTACTTTGTACTTAATGCCTTTAGTATGTGTTGTATAAGGATTAGTGTAAATGTTAATTTTTCTGTGATTATATTACCTTTTTCTTTTTGTATTATTTTGTTACTTTTCTTATAGTTACAGGATATGATCCTTAGTTGATGCTAGAATTCAAAATTAGTTTAAAAATATTCAAAAATTTTTTTTTGTAATAGCAACATTTGGCATTTATCGGGTTGTTTTGATTTTGTACATTCTCTTTTTAAATAAATTGTGTTCGATATCTGTGGAAGTGAAACCTGCACTTTTATTGCCAAACCAAAGAACGGCATTTCATGTTTCCACCTCCAGTTAAATGTCGAGGCGGGTTGTTGCCAACGCTTTGTAATAATACGCGCTTCAAGTAACTAACCTAAATAAAAATTAACTAACAACCTGTAAAGCCATACTTTATGTTTTCATTTTCCTAAATATTGTTATCATAATATTATTTTTACTTAGGAGATTTTTTTAAACTTTAATTCTAGTTTTGATTAAAATTTAAAGTATAGTTATTGTAGGTTTAAGTTATAATAATTATTTTTTACAGTTCACCACAGTTTGATTTATCAAAACACTTGTATTTCGCCTCTCACTAATAATAAATAAAGGATATTACTTAATTACATTTTATTTTAATTACAAAACCAAACACAGACAAACAAGACAGACACATTTAAAAAGTCAACCAAAAGGTAAGGTATATTTTAATGTTCGCTTTTATTCATATTATTTGCTGGCATGCTTTCGTATCTCGCCTGAATGTTTAACATCTTATTGAGTGTGATATCATTAGCATGATAGCTATAATTTATTTTAATTATTTGTCTTCAGAGATTTGTATGTATTGTAGCGACATCTGTAGTGCCAAAAAAGACACGCGCACAGTACTCGGTTAATTAATAGTGTATTTAATAGACTTTATTTTGAACCAAACTATTTTATTTAACTGACAATACTGTTTTATGCACAAACTCTGCACCAATTTATTTGAAATAGTTGCCAGGATAATGAAAAAACGTATTGTCTATGAGTACCAGTCTGGTAAACAGTATAATCTTATTTATACACTACACGAAAGTCATTAAACGTTAAGTGTTTCGCACAAGACACCACTGAAATTGTCAATTCATGAAATTTGGAAGATATTGATGGTAGTTTTTGCACATTAGGCGTACTGGCAAGTTCAAGCGTTTAGGGAAGGTAAGATTTGGTAAATTCAGTTTAGTATTGAAATTAAAAGAATATGTGTTAATACGGTACACAAATGCCTCCCTTTTACGCGGTCTTTCTTTTTTCTTAAACTACGTAGCAACAATCGGATGTTATCATATATTAGCTTTCTTACGCGGTTTTCCCCGCCTCAACACACCGTCGCAACATATGTATATCCTTACAAACTTGCGCTTTAATATATTAGTAGGCTTCTTTGTTCTGAAGTGGTTTTGGGAACTTATAATTATATGTAAGACCATCCAGGTATTTAATTCCGCCATGGATGGTGTCAGGTGTTTAAATCACATCCATAAAATATTTTTTACACTACCATCTTCATATAACAAATTGGTAATTTGTGCTAACCCTGAACGCTTGAATACCTGTTCTATCAAGAGAACCTACTATTTATAATGAAGCTAACATGTCTGGTACGTAGTGATGCGCGGGGGCGCGGGCGCAGGCAAGCGGGACGAGGGCGCGGCGCTGGCGCCCCGGCCGCCGCCGCAGCGCGTGGCGACCATCAGCCACGCCACCAACTACCACGAGAAGACCACACTCCTCAGCTCCGACGACGAGTTCCAGTGAGCCCCAATACCCTGCGTAACGATATTCGTTGTTATTCGACCACTGTCCCACTTCTTGATGGCTTAAGAAACTTGGACTGAAATAATCTGGAACTTCTATTGCTTTAAAGTATAAACTATACGCTTTGGAATTTAATTTGAATTATTGCTACTGGCAACTGTTCAAATTAAATGTGCTCGAGAGGCTCAAAATTGTCTATGGTCCGATAGAAAAACGTTCGAGTGTCCTGTCGAGTAACAACTACCGGTAAAAGAATTTAGAAATGGAAATTTAAGGAAGTTCATTTTAATAAATAAAGGATATATTTTTATGCATCTCTTGGAGTCCTTTACCACTTTTAAAGCATAATATTTAAAAGCCTGGCCCGTAGCATGTACCTTTGTTGTCGATGTTCAGAAACATTATAAAATTCATAGAAAATAGTTATAAAAAATCTGTGTTACTCGGTGTACTAAATAATAGAAAAAATATTTATCTTTTTTATTAGTGAAGTATTTTTTTTAATCTACATTATGATTTATTGCATTTTTTTAAACAATACAAGCAATCACTAGAAATAAGCATAGCAATCTGTATTTAAAATCAATAAAAAGAGTACATACCCTAGTAAAATGAGTAAATACTTAAAAGGTATTAAAGAAAATCAATATATTGCCTTTTCAATCAAAATACTGAGGTTTTGCTGCGATTCTTCGTACCACGGCGACAACGGCTCGATATAGGAACGTAAGATTGTATAGTTATGTAAAATAAGAAGTAAATCAAATAACAATTGATACATTACAAATTGTACAGGTAAAAAGGAATTATTATTCTATAGATAGCTATTATTATATCGCTGTAAGGGCCGTAGAAAAATAATGGCAAACCTATTCATAACTTACCTAAATCTAATAAAATGCATTTCTTTAACGGTAGTCTTTAAATAAAAGATGCTGAAAAATGGAGCCTTTAAACAAAACTGTTTCCTGAAATTTCACTCACGAGTTCGTTGTATGAGTGCCTTTTGCATTAACTCAGCTTTTGAACAAAATAGACGTTATAATTATGCTAGTAGAAGCTATTTTCCTTAAGACTTATGGACACGACACACTGTTTATATAAATGTTGTGCACAAAATAAAAACATTCCTTCTTGCCAAATACCAAAGAGTCACTGCCAAAGAATTACTTATTTTTGCGACCTGAATCTTGAAAGCTGCAGTGTTAGAGTTAGTTCAAATTGAAGTTAACCCCTTGAATGTCGGTGTTGAACCCTAAAAGCGGTTTCAGACTCGAAGAACACATGCGTGGAATATTCCGAGTTCAAAAAACCACAGGCATGTTTGGGCGTTTTCATAAGAACTGGAAGTTATCAGTTGTATGGCTTGCGCATGTCCGAACGACTATGGTCGTACCAACTCGAGCGGACAATGCGCTAGTTTGAAACCGCTCTCAAGCCTGTAGTTTGTAGACCGAACGCCTGTAGGACAATTTCCGACATATATTTTGCGGGTGAGCCCATTTAAGGGGTTAATAAAAAAGTAATTATTGTCGATGCTCACCACTGCTTCGCCGTCCAAATTGCTTAGGCTCCAACATTTTGCCCTTACAAAATCGATAAATATTTTCATTAGACGAATGTGCTTTAGAGGTGCGTTTAAACTAAATAAATAAGTATCTTTATTTATCTGTTATATAAGATCAAGTTTTGGAATGTCAGATATCATTGCTTTGCATTATTTTCTTGAATTTCCTACCACAACAAAAATGTTAACACTTCCTGATATTTTTAATACTTCTGCTAACATTCTGCATACTTTGATGATTATATATATTTTTTTCTGTTGTTTGGTATAAACGCACCCTAATGCAAAAGAAATAGGTAAGTCTATAGAAACTCTTGGATTATTTGATAGTTAACCCTTATTTAACTTATATCAACTTAAATTATTACCTTATGTGTTAAATGTATTTCAATGTAGGTACTTGTTGTTTTGTTGTAACAATTAACTTCTGTGTAATGTATATTTAAAGGTGCTCCCCCACACAGCAGTTTTATAATGTTATACAACATTATAACACGATGTGTAACACGACAACATTCATAATATTATCGTGTTACACAATGTTTTATAACGTTACATAACTGTTATGTGGAAGCACCCTAATATTTTAAATTAGATTAAGTAATTATATTTACCTACCGTATGTATTTATTTTATTATCATAAGTATATTATTATCCTACTTTCGCCTAAATGTAAATATCACCTTGATTACGTAAAAAATATCTTAATTACATTTATTTTGCTTAGGAATGGTTGTATGTGAGTAATACTTACTTTTATGTTTAAATTCTTTAGTCAATTATCTTCCCTTCTGTAGGTATGTAATTGCTCTTAGATCATATATAGAAAAATTACCTACTCATTTATAATTATGTAAACAAAAGATAATCAGTATCTACTTCTTTGTGCATTTTGATTGTCCACGTCAGCGTATAGTTCGCGAGCATGAGTCTAGATTTCAACCCCAAACGCATTTATGAAATATTACCTCGCTTAACTACGTTATTCGACCACGCTGTCGAGATTTTGAAGGTAATAAAAGTACAGACGCCAGCCGATCAAGCTACTACTTCCTTAATAGATTTTCAGCTTTATCGCTAAAGCATATGGTTCAAAGTTGAATGAGACAATTTGACAGTTTCTTAGCTTGATGTGTTGGCGTCTGTATTTACAATGATCTTAGGTTTCGCTTCGCTTTGTTTAATAGCATTTAAATCTTTGTATGATCTAACAGCATCTTTATAACTTAATGTATGTGAACATAGGCCAATTTTGTATAATAAGAGGCTTTCTTTTCTGGATCGAAAGATTTATTTTTGTAACAGAAGTAGTTGAATGACAGTACACACGTTTCGCCTGAATGATTGTTGAAAAATAATATAACATGAATAAACGTTAGATATTTTATTAATTAAAAATGTTTTAGCTCCAAGTTTATAAGTATATGTATAAATAAATAAATAATGATATTGACATAACTATTTTGTATTTTATTTGTACGTTACGTGTTTTGTGAAGTCTATGCAAAGATATAAAAAATATCTTGGCAGAAATCTAGAATCCAAGATTACACTGACTGACAAGCTCCATGAGGGAAATCCTAATTCGAATGATTAGTAGTAGCTCTTGCATTTACTAGACGGATTCTAATTTTTCAGTTGTCGCTTCGGGTTCATCATCATGTTGAAAACTACAAAAGCATAGTTTTTTTTTTAAGTTTGAAGTCGATATCGAAGTGTGGAGTCGCCCCGGTGAGGAGTTAATATAGACAGGTATTTCAAAATCAGATCTTTTACCCATGGTTAACTACAGTACAGATAGGATCCCATTGGCCCCGAAGACAGCTGTAGGTTAAATACTTAGGGCTTGTTTCACCACCTACGGCTAAGTTCCTGATAGTTTATTTGGTAGATAACTTCATATAAATTCTGTTCTATTATTGAATTTATCTGGTAGATATTGGCTATTAGGACGTTAAAATTGGCCCTTAGTGATAGAGTGTCATCGTATCACTGATAAATCTATTACTGTGTAGGTTGTTAAATAAAACAAGCTTTCTTATTAAATTTTATATTAAAAATATACACAGTTACATAATAACCATATTTTCACATTGCTGCTGCGATCTCACAGTTGTATTATTGCTTCCAATACAATCGATG
Organism: Heliothis peltigera; assembly: GCA_958496145.1. NCBI lineage: Eukaryota > Metazoa > Arthropoda > Insecta > Lepidoptera > Noctuidae > Heliothis > Heliothis peltigera. The sequence goes on along the minus strand of OY292334.1, from coordinate 7,659,442 downwards.
ACATACAAACGGACTACGCTTTGTGTGCATAATATATAAATATGATTGATCTAAAATGTTTTAACAATGCAATAACTATTCTATCTATGATATAAGAAAATAAAGTATACCTAAGGTACTCGGTTATTATTTGGCCTAAGGACAATGTAGTTACATGGAGATATATTGGGTGACTGGTAACTAGTGACCGATATTTAAACACGTGATTGTACCTACTCATGATTACAAACAACTTTCCCGAAGAAACTTTTTTTTTTTATCATTAGGCATAGCAAAATTACTGACAACGCGGGCCTCGCCGCTAACAGCTGATCGGGCGACAGCGCGCGAAATTTGAATTTTGCTGTAATGATAAAAAAATAACAAAGAAAGTTTCCTTGGGAAAGCTGTTTGCAATCATGAGTACAATCATTGTTTCAATATCGGTCACTAATTACCAGTCACCCAATATATCAGAATTACTTAGGTATTTAAGAGCAGTGCTAATTTTCATTCCACGGTTGGAAGGCTAATTGGTCTAAGCGACATTTTTTGCGATATTGAGTTATGTACATATTCCGAATCAGCCATTTTTTTTTCATTGTTTAATCTGCCTTACTGCAAGTTTTGCTAAATGTCGCTTAGATCAATTAACCTTGCAACCGTCGTATGATAATTTCCTTTATAGCTTAGTACTTATCAGTACCTTAGTAGGTTCTTCCAAAAATTATAGGAACTGCTCCTTTTTGAGCAAGCATAAATCGAAGATAAATGTTTTAATTTAAAATGTGCTTACTAAAATAAACACTAGGTAAAAGTTAGTTGCTACTGCAGTTAGTTGCATCATGAACGCGCTCTAAATTACCGTGGTATATTGGAACAAGTATGTGTTGCTTAGAAGCATGTTCAGTGTATTCCGCGTAGTATGCATACCACAGTAACTACTTAGGTACTATATGTATGTACCTCAATTACATTTAAAGCACTCTCAAAGGTTTGACGGTTACCTACATCTTGTATGCGGTAGCAACATGGTCCCCACACGTTCCAAAACATCCGACATCGACCAATAATGAAACGAGTACCAAATAAATATAAATATTCTTTACTCACAAATCTTTTTAAATACCATTTGAAATACATAATAATTGTTTCTTTTTAACATCTTTTCACACAAAATAACAATCAATATTTACGAAAAATAGTGCTCATTAAATATTTCTTAAAATATTGTCATTTGCGATGGATTACTGATGTGTGTGAGAAATATTCCAAGTGAGAGGTACAATGTTATTTTATCGATCTTTCCTTTCAAACAATAAATAAATATAGATAGGATTAAATACATCTAGGAGTAAAAATACATCTTAAGATTATTATAAAAACCAAGCATGCCACGCATAATAAAATTACTGTAGAGTGTATTATTCTTTATGATAAAGTTTTTAAGGTCGTACCCTATACACCTAATGCTTTTAGGTGCCAATGATCCTTAGTAAATTTGGACGCTAGGTGTGCTCCGACCTTAGTAACCAGAAACTATTTATATACTTAGAGGTAAAAGAGTCACTTAATTTTTCAATAAAGTATTTTCTACCCAAAATGAAAGACTGATTGATATTTCCCTAACTTAAGTGAACAAACTCAGCGAAATTGTTAAAATAAAATTATCTATCGTCAATAAAATCCTTCTCAAGAGTTCCATTGAAAAATACTTTTCTATAGAATGTCAAGCGCCATTTAGAATTTTTGCCAAGGGCGTGTTTTTTGCGCCTCAAGATCGGGAGACCGGTTTTTTACTGAAATTGCTGCCTACTCTTATCCTCCTTTTACCGGTTTTTACAACAAAAAGTTGTTTTTCGAAATTAATGATGCCCTGAAATAACCGAGTTAAATTGTCAAAGTTAAACCTAGACTTTTATAATACTAAGGTATCTTATATATAACCAATGCTTAATATACATAGCTACTTAACATTTGTTAAGTTCGTAGTTCGTGAATCGGATTTTATTGAGCCCAAAGAAACATGTGTTTAACATAAAGATTTTACATTCAATTAACATTACAGCTTTTAAATTGCTTTGATCGAGTTAATTGTTTCAGCTGAAGGGAATTAATCACGTTGAAAACGATTAACTTAAACAAGCTACAGGCTGTTAAATGATAATTACGTTTCATTTGATGAATTGCTTTAACTTGGGGCCCTAGTGTATGTTTTGAGTAGAATAGGTGTGCTTAGCTTTAGTTTTTAATTAATACCTAATCGAAATTTCCATGTTGGTATGCTCAAAGCCAAGGTCTTACCTTGAAACCTGCGGCCCTGGCAAACAAGTCTGATACCCGTCCAGCGGAAGGATCATTTGATGATTTCCCAATCAAAAAAGGCTTTAGCTACATAGTAAAACTTAAACTAAGGCCTCAAATCTAATGCCTACTCGATCACAATCTGTACTATCTGTTTTATTATGTCATTTCTGGCTACGCCCGCGTTATATTTCAGATCCGGAAAAGCAATTTCCTCAATCTTATCTACCAGACGAACCAAATGATTGAAACTGATTTCGCGAGAAATATTTCCTTAGATTACATAAATATTTACACACTTATACCTAAACGAGTTATAACAAAGCTACAGTGGCAGCATTTCATAAGTAATCATAAACAAATGTATTATATTCATTGTCTACGTATGCCACCGTGCTAAAGGCATCTAAGTTAATCACAATTGTCTAAATCAGGCTAAGCCTTGTAAGAATGAGAAAGAGAGATATGCAAAACTTCACAACATAGTTTGACCCTAGAATTGAATGTCCTACCGTGTAGAGAACATAGATATATTAGCACAGAATGCGAGACCCGCGCTGGACGTGTGTCTGAAGGTTGGAGAAAGTCAGCAATCCAAACAAAAGCTCAGTCTTTGTCTAGATTTGGCTTGTGATTGGTGGGATTCATATAGAGGAGAGAAACAACCAATCGCGATTCAAAGCTAGACAAAGGCAGAGCACTACCTTGGAAGATTCCCTCTTCTACCTTCTTTACGCCTAGCGCGCGGCATAGCGCGGTCTATGCTAAAACCTCTATGATAGATAATGTACTGAGCAAGCTATAAAGTCGTAAACGTGCTTCTAACGAAAAATTGTGCTGTGCTAGGAACGGATTCAGTTTCCCTCTTTGAGCAATTATCTAAACATTTGCTAGCATTTTCACTCCTCCCAAATTTGAAGGCGAAGCAAAACAATTTTCTGCAAACAAAATTGTGATAGGTTGATAATTACACATCAGGTAGGAATTTGGTACCTCAACCTGAATGTAAAACCTATTGTTCATGATCAACAGTTCATAATAAGGGAGGAATTTGTAATACGAAGTGGGATATCTTACAGTGTGATGACTTAGGGCTAAATTATAATAAGTTAAAATCTGAGGGCACAGCAGTGCCCCAGCCAAGTAAATATTTTAACATCTTTCATCACACAAAAAACTCTATTCGGGACAGTTTTGTGTACTACGGAAAATGGAATTTTATTTTAAAAATCATACACGATTTCATCTTAATATTGAGTAAAAATTTGAGGAATTCATTAACAGGTCTCTCAAGTATTCTCTAGTAAATAGAATTTTTAAATGCATCTTTTAAATAAGTATTAGCTACCGATCTAGCTACAATAGATAAAAAATACGAGCTAAGTTCACAGAATTTATCGAAGGTAGAAATCTTAGAAATAGAAATCTGAACCAGTCAGAACGTCTCTTACTCCAGCTAAGAGATACCTATTTACGCATGTCCACCACGTTATACTAAAATATCATAATATCATATATAATAATCTTCATAACATTAGCGTGTTGTACTCTTTCCTTCATTAATTTATAAAAAATTGAACTAATAAGACATTTCGCGGTAACATTTAGAATGAAATCCTTAAATTATACCATTTCCGCCTCTGGACTTGTTAATATTTGTTGCTGAATATTTTTGCAGAGCATATTGTTTCCCAGCGTTGTAAAAGCAATTGTTTTTTTTTTATAAAATAGCAAAGTTGCATTAGCTTCGCTCAAAAGTCGCACATAGCGCAGTCGCATAAGTACAGAGCGAGCGTGTTCAACAAATTGCTTCATTTCCACAATCCAACCAACGTGTGCACATAATATAACTTTACTTCAAAACTTTTCAATTTTCAAAGTCCAAGTTCCTATCTGCTCGTTTTGATTCACTTCTTTTACATTCCTAGCATACTGTTCGTGGCTATGGCTATCACTGATCACTACAGAATAAGTAGAATAGTCACCTAATAATTTCGTTGATCAGTGGTTCAAATCTACTACAAATTGTACCTAGGTAAATCACGACGTCGCCGTCCAAACAATAGTTTAGAATTGTTACAATCGTCTCCATCTTATAACCATTAACATCAAACGTCATATCTTAAAAAGTACCTTGCATCACCAAATTTTCTTCGTAATATTAATATTTTGCTGTCCAACACTTATCCACCACAATATTGCATATAGTTAAAAGCTTCTTTCGCGTTCCCGAAAGCCTCCGAAGCAAAAGGACTCGGCCCACCACTAATTCATTTAAGGACAGACAAAACTCTTTATTCCAGATCTCCCATCTTTGTTATCCAAACTTCCAATAGGCTATCTGACTGAGATCAGAGAAGCGAGATGATCAGCAATGTGTTCGATCCCAGGGTTAGAATAATTTTTGTAGAAGAATTTCAACCGAACAGGGCTTTTTAGAATTATAACATTATTATGAGTGATTTTAGAATTCATTTTAGGAACTATTTTACAGCGTATACTATATTCGCAGCTTTTTTCAGCTGCAATTCCATTTGTTTACCCATTCGTCAACAGATCTTCTTGCTAGGGCTGATCAGTCAAAATTCCAGCTACAAATAACCCAGATTCATTAAACCACCTATGAAATCAAGGTACACATCCAATTTAACCAGTCATGTCTGTCCTGGAGATGATATGAGCGAGCAGCGACACAGGCCCACGAGTTTGCGCGTTACGAGCTAGAGGACGTGGGGGTGAGGGGCTGCCGGCTGCGGCGGCCGGCGGCTGAGCGAGGCTCCTGCTACGAACACCGCTGCAGGGGACGTGATCTGGAAGAATTGCTAACATTAGTACTGCACAGGGGACACTCATTGGATAATCTATTAAGAGAAAACCACCCAAAACACATCACACATAGTTTAAATCCATTATGATATCTAATGTCCACACGATGACACATTTCATTATAGCTACAAGTCTGATAATACCAATAAATTATAGCTACAAGTCTGATAATACCTATATATTTCAAGTGTATTATGGATCAATTGAACTTGAAAATTAAATGGAACTAACTCAAAACCTCCTACTTTACCCTCGAAATCTAGATTTCTATTTCTATTATAGTGGCGTTCCTAGACCCTTAAATTAAGCCAAACCTTGAATTTTTGTAACGGAGAATGAAATACAAAAAACCATGCCATATGTACCTAGAAAAAGTATTTACTTTTTCTTGCTACAATCCACTTATGTATTTAAGTGAATTGTTATTATAAGTATCACTTCTTAAAGCTGAAACGGCTGAGCAATTTTGGTAAACGTTGGTCTGCAGATAGCTGCATCCTTTATTAAGTCCTTTCTACCCGGTTGCGTTAAGTAATTTAAAAGTCTGTCTAAGTTACAAGTAACAGTTAGTCTTTTTTCGTAGGTCAGAAGGAGACGGCTATTATATTTTATTATTGGTCATTCCTTTTCAGTATGGGAACCTCCTTGTACCTCCGTAACAAGCAATTAACGAAAAATCTAGAACACATTAGATGACGAATTATTAAATCAACAATCGATAAAACTCATTACTTAAAATTGTATTGTGTCGTGTCAGCGTGACCTAATTGTTAACTACCTATAGAATTCAGCCTCTGCTAACTGAAGTTTATACATTTGCATACCTTAGGAAATACACACATTTTGTCTAACTAGGAATATGCTAATCGTCCCGTCTTAGAATTTTATATAGGAACTTACATTATAGCAGGTTCATTTTAAATTAACCTTATATGACGTCATTTCAACCGTAGATGTTCCCGGGTGTGTACGCTATTCAACACTAATTAGTTCGTCCGACTTCGCCCGACCCTCGGCTGACCGGACGTCAGCGGTACGTAAAATTTTATGATGTAGCAACACTGAGTCGTTAAATATGAATCTAATACAGGGCTCCCTGTTCCCTTTAGCTCTTTATACGATATGTAGGCTCGTCCAATCATATTTTATGTCTGAACATTTGGCTGAACACGTGTGCAATTTTAATGAAAGGTTCTGGAAGAGAGAATAATGAAAAATGTTTGAAACAAATTTTTAAGGATGCGGATCAACTGACGGATTGTATGTAGACTGTTGTTAAAACAATGAATTTAGATATATACAAATTTTACTCCAAAACCATATCACGCAGCAAAACAGTTTAGTTTAATTTTGATAAAACAGGCTAAACCTCCAAGTTACGCAATATTGCACATGTTGCCACATGTTTATTGAGAGAGCCAGAAGGAACTGAGAGTAAAAGAAAAATAAACGATGAAGGTTAGGTACCTACCAATATTATGTGTGCAAGTCTCGTACTTTCCTACATGTTAGCTATGTTACTATTACCCGTAACCTATATAATTTACAACGTACAAAAGTCACTAAAATACTTTGCAAAATCCAACAAGCCACAAACTCAAACGCTAATGCCTGAATTAGGTCGTAACCTCTTCGCAATATAACTACAAAATACCGCAGCTGTGTCTGCACTTTCATCCGTAATTCCATTATCCACACTGTCGAGCTACCACGTTAATATTTGTCTGCTCAATTCGTTGGGTGTTCATAACGGAACTTAAATTCCTTTGAGAAAACGTGCAGAAATGTTTCCGACTTATCGCTGAGAATGAAACGTCGAGCCAGCGTTCCCAGATAAAGATAATGCTACACAGAATGAGAAACAATAGCTTAAGAGGCTCTATTCATTCCCGGTACTTTGGCGTCAGTTATTTTTAAAGCGCTTCATTAATTTCATCATTGCACCGCTCACCGAGACGATAAGGAAGTTCCTTTCCATTATGTTTTGTAATTTGATTTTCTTTTGTCTTTGTGCATGAATAAAACGATTTACTGTCCGTAATTGATGAAGATTAGAATAAAATTGACTCGAAAATCACTTTTAATTAAGCAGCTTTTTCATGCCAAAGTATCGGGGTCGGTCCCTGGTTTAACGTCACGGATGCGGCTAAATATATGGAGCGAGTGCTGCAGCTGTACCTATGTCTATAATCTAACTGTGGGTTTGCTTACGAAGCTATTCTATAATTATTGGTTATCACGCCAGTTATTGTTTTGAAGTAAAAACTTAAAGCATTATTCCTAAATTCGTAGGTATCTAGGTAGGCAGATGAAGTGTGAAAAAGCCATGTCAAAGCCAACCTAAGCATAAAATAATACTTAAATAATGATAGCCAAGGATTGCCTTCTGATATTTAAAAATCGTAATGGGACAATGCCCCGAGGTGACTATTAAATAAATGTGAGAAACAAAACAAACAATGCATAACCTTGCGACATGGTGGGGGTGCGACGAGAATGATTAAAAGCTCTTGAGACGTAGCCCCTGATGACGTCACATCGAATCGGGGTCCCACTGCACCGAGGGTATCACCCAAGCACAGCTGGCCCTAAGGTCATATGAAATGGGTAAAATTTAACATGCACAAACAAAAATAAATTAACTGTCGTAAGTGGTGATTCTGAATAACATTTTCATATGGTTACATACAAGGTGACATGTATTATTTTACACCTAAACAGAGATTTTGCCTGATGTCAGTCATTTTGTTACCAAACCAGACATTGTTATCAATATTGGAACCACATTTAAAAAAAATTCAAACTCTTTATCATATATTCAAATTGGGTTGGTAAATCAGCCCTTTTCACACGTCAAAATAAAAGACAGCCCCAAAACGCCCACCCTTCACGACACGATCTCGTATACCTGCGTAATTAAAAAATATACAACTCCTTTCTATGACTTCCATCTCAACTTGAACTGAGTCCTCACCTGTGCGGTGCGCGATGCGGTGAACCGGGCGGCGAGGACGCGGGCGAGAGCGCCGGCGTCGCAGGAGCAGAGGCGGCACGTCTTCGCGAGTACTCCGTGCCGCCTACTGCCATGGCAGTCCCGCCGCCCACTGGGTCCGTCACACGTGTCACGCTTAGACCAGAGGTGGAGCGGGTCGGGCGGGACGGAGCTGCAATATTATCAGTTCTTAAAGATGAGAAATTGTGAACGCGAAGACCTTGATGGTTATCATAGTGCTAGTCATTTCTTATGTAGTTTTTGAAGGACCATATTTGGGTATTATCAGGATATAGCCGATGATGATCAGTACTTATTCATATCTTTGAGAAAAAAATAATATAATTTACCGAAGCGATTTGTGAAGTACACAAAGTTGGACCAAACCTAGACTTTAATCTATTCAAATGAAGTATTCAGGCGTAAAGATTTCCATCTGAAATTAAGCCTTGTCTTCGGATATTTTTCAGTAAATAAGATTTAGGTTTACCTCCAGTATAACTATAAAGTCCGGCTGGCGATGATCTTGGGCGGTATCCTGACATAGAGGACGTGGTGGATAAGGTAGATGGGGATCTCTTCAGCCCTGGGCTTTCCCCGGAGCCTGCGGCAACTGACGGCTTCCGCGGTCGCGGCTGTCGCTTCGACCCTGTTCTGCATACCCCTGATATGAGAGAAGGCAACACATACCGCTATAGTGAGGTGACAGTGCGGACAATGACATCGACACAAACAGTGCTAGGTGTTGTACCGTTTTCGTGGAGACGGTTTCAAGGTCTTTAAAGCATTGTATTACGAGCGAAAATGGTGCTTGACAATTTTACTTCATTTAATTTACATTTTGTACATGCTTATGGATCCTATTTTGTGATAATTTAATGTGGCTACTTGAAAGTTTATTAAGCAAAGGTTTTAGATAAGTGTTTCAAGGAAAAGTAAAGTTATAAATGGAAAAAAAAGAATTCCAAGAAACCACGGTCCTCTCTTCGTATTAAGCATCAATTAAACATTCTTTCTTATTGAAAAACATTAAAGACGGGTATATTTAACCTTTTACTACTCAAACAATTTACATACAAACGATATTAATATAAGATTGCTAAAGCAAAATCGAATTATGTTAGAGTGTGAGCCGCGCTAAAAGGCCTTCTGGCGATTGAATTAAAACTACGTTGGGCCTAACAACGTCACATTGAACTATGTACAAATACGTGACGAGAATAACGATAGTTTTCTTGAAAAGCACTCTACAGAGGTCACAATAGACATTTGGACCCGCTTTTTCACTGAAGATTAACAGTTTGCGCGACATTGATAAATTTTCTCCAAGCAAAAAGCTTAAAGAAACTTCGAGAAATGAATTCTTGGCGCTAAATACTGCTCGATCTTCAGGGATAAGGCGGTAACCAACCGCTTTAGTGTCTTCGTATATTACCAGTATTAATAATTACCAGTGGGACATTGTCGGCCCATGGCGCATTTCCCTTCGCAGATGGTGCGTTGGTTCAGCATTGTCTGGTAGGAATCCAGCATGACGCGGCATTCCGATAGGTCCCTGTCAGCTAAGGCTAAGGACGGGTAGCGCTCCTTCAATCGTCTTCTTTCCTTTAGGGAAAAAAATGTTATATTGCGAACTGTGGTGAAAGTTATCACCTGTTGTTTGCTTTGAAATGGAATTATACCAAAGTGACGGTTTTTGCGCGACCCAATTCTGTCACTTATCGAGCAATGATGGGTGGGTCAAATTTGGGTTATGTTGTATTGACTTAACTATTGTAAGTAGATTTAAAGCAACTCGGTTGATATATGAAATTTACATTTACATTACAATTAATATACAACCTTATTTGACCTCCTGGTCCATTGAAAAATACATCCATATTTTGTTTAAAGAAAAAATCTCTCTTTCTAATCAAACAGCCATCAATCAGACAGACAGCTTATATCCTTCCGAGTAATTGTAATTGAGTCTAATGAGACCGAATCTTGACAAATAGGCTAAATATCGATTCCACTAGGTCACGCGAATGATTCATTACCCATACTCAAACTGTTACTTTTCAAAGAAATACCATCAATGATTAGAATTCCATTAGAGTTTCAAAAAAATGACTAAATACTTTTACTTGTAATAAAGTCTTAGTGCTTAATAACATAATATTACGAAGCGAGGATTATATTTGTAGTTGTAGGTAAACGGGAATATTTTTCGTATTTCTGCCAGCGGTTAGGGGGAGGACAGACACGCAAGCGTGTCACGCGAGGCGCCGCAATCCCACCTTGTGTCGCTAGCCCAACGTATAAATTACTTAGATTTACACCAACGATGTCATTGTATGGATGTGCTGTTAGATTTATTTTTGTAGTATAAGCTGTTTATTGTGGATCATATCTATCTTTTGGGAGTTGTTACGAAATAATTCAACCGAACGAACAAAATATAATAAAATTCTAAGACTGAACTACAAAATGGAAGTCAAGGATTGATAAATTGCTCCATTTATAATTAAAGTCACTTTACATGTAGGTACATGTAGACTTAGGTCCATAAATAATTTAGTAAAATACAATATTAGTCCTTAAGTTGATATCGTTGTTGTACATGAGAAAAAAGTTTTCGCTTTTCAATAAAATCTTTGTTTGGTTCTGATTTGATTGCAGTAAGTGATAGCTTGTCATCTGATAGCATCTACGTGGGACGTGTTTTATATGGCATTCCGCACCCGATACATACATTCCGATTATGTATTCGACTCATAACGCGCTGTAGTATGATGATAAAATTAGATCCTTCTGAAGTGACGAGATTAACATATTATGTTGAAGTGGGTATTTTTTGTAATGTGAAATACATAGGTAAAAGTAGGTCACAACTGGATGGATTTGTTTATTAAACCTGATTGATTCGATTATACCCTATTGACCGTTATTACGCATACCCCAAGCCAGTTTATTCCCCTGAGCATACTGGGGTAACCTTAATGGGATGGTTTCAGTTACAAATTCAGAACTATGAATTTCACAATCCTTTAATATTCTTACCTCAACTAGTTTATAAGTTTCAAACTCCTGCAGCTGTCTCTGGAAGCCCAGGTTGGGGTTGGCGACTGCCCTGCCCGCGCGCACCACCTTGAGCGCCTCGCGCCACGTCAGCGGCGTCACCGACATTATGTACGCCACCGCAACCGTCACGCTGCGCGACATCCCTGCTAGACTGGTGAAAGAGGACAGTCATAATTTGGAAAAACAAGTAAACCGTTATTTGCTTAGTCTTTAAATATACAGAAGGTTTTGACTGCGCACAAAAAACCAAATCACTTATTAACATTTGCATTACTACTCATGTCTGTCTACTCATATCCAGCATTTATACATCAAGGTACTTTTGCTATTTGACCCCAACTGCAGCTTAGCACAAAATTTTAACGAGGTGCGAAAATCCACCTACTTGCCTAATGCTCACTCAGGCTTTAACCTATGTCAAAATTACATTGGATTTTAATCCTCAAGCACTCAAGCAAGGGATGAAAATCACAATTTCAAAATGAAACCCAACAAATTTTAAAGGGCAGAGAGCATACTAAATATATCGTCCTATGCGATAAGCCGGTGTGTACCCAAGCTAAGCCGATCGCCATCGAGAGATAGCGGGTGTCTTCAACACGCTTTCGATCGACTTGAACTGCAAGCGATGCGAGTGACACTTGACCGAGAAAGGTGGGCCATGCTGAGGCAGAGATAAGATTACATGCTGACTCCTAAGTTGTGGAATGAGGGGATAGTGTAAAGAGGTTTTGTAAAGCAGGTCTATGGTTCTTAGTCCAGGGCTAGGCGAGATAATTATGGAACTTCTTCAATTTTGTGATATTTATAAAAAAGGTCAGCACCTACTATAGGTAGATGTTTTTTCAGTGTAAACAATATTTCACTGAATTACATCGACGTTTCTTTGGTACGTTCAATTAGTTACTTTGATAAAAACTTAGAAGAGACGTATTCAGATTTACGGAACACTAGCTTTCTCCAGGTGTTTCTCCCGCGCCCCATGGGAAGTACTCCGCACACCCAGATAAAAAAGAAAATGTAGAATTGGATTTTTTCTTAAAAACTTATCAAATACGTCTGTTTCACTTTTTGTAATAACACTATCTTTAGCTAAACAAAACACAAACAGTATTTCTATTTTTTTGCATAACACCGTCAGTATTTTGCAAACTTACTAAACATATGTAAGCTCTATGTATTTCCTTAGACACTTATGTACCTACATACATGAAGCTGGTAGTACCTACAGTTTCGTCATTAACTATCTCGTGCCTGCCCTAAAGTTGTAAGCGGAGCTGCGGCAAATGATGTGTCATTAAAATCTTTCCTTGCTCCACTTTCGTAGCCATGCTGTTTTCTTAAGATGTTTTGCCCGTCGTTCAACATTTTTTACTGCGATAAAAATAAAGTGAAATAAGTAACACGAGTATTTCTTTCATTAGAAAGGTTGTTCAATTAACGCCAAGAACTATACATGTAATAGGAACCTATTGCCTGCTTTGTTGGTCTACATATGTGTAAGGCAGTTTTATCTTATAAGACCAGGCTTGACAGGAGTTGTAGAATTAGTGGTTTATTAGGTAACTCCCTAAGGGTTACCACTATCATTTTTTTTTCATAAGAAGCGTGCAATTGTCGTCTTCCATATTTGAATACGCGACCCTCTATTTAGTTAGGATTAAGGTATAAGGACTCGTTAGCAAGTCTTAATCATGGAGGACAGGATTTCTATTCTCGGTGTTTCTTAAAGACTTTATATTGCAACTGCCTCCGCCAGCGTCTTCCCGTGAGAACTATTTTCGCGCACCCGGATAAGAATATATGTCATGTAACACTGACAGCTTTTTTTGAAATCGGACCAATAGTTCCTGAAATTTGGTCGTTCAAACAAACAAGTATAGAACGCATAAGACTACAACAATGCACTGTCTCACACTTCAACGTTATAAATACCTTTGTATAACAGAGTTAGGGAAGCGAAAGACGAGCGATAATTGTGTAATTAACCGAGGCGGCGGCGATGTGATTAGCTATTAATCAATAGCGACGTTCTATAGCTCAGGAGGACATAGTTGCGCGACCTTTCCAAAGACAAATAGAACTCATAAATTAATTACAAAGATTCATCTAACTAAGCAGAAATGGCAGCATTTTACTTTTTAATTGAATTTCTTTCTGTTTATCTTGGACACTACTGAGTAACGGCGAAGAAAAACATTTGCGTTCTCGGACTGTCGTTGTAGTTAATCTTCTCCTTCTCACTATGAGAAGATATTTTTACCAAGGGCAACAATAATGCATATAACAGACGAGTATTTCGGATGTGCCTAAGCTATATTTATTATATAAGAGTGAAAATCACTAATTCAACTTATAATCCCAAAGTTGGTGAAACTGAGTGGAAAATTTTGCATAGACAAAATGTGGCATAGATTTACCTCCAAAAACATAAGTAGGTAATTAATCATTAAGGGCCAGTTTCACAATGTCAGAATAAATTCAAAAATGGAACAGAATTTGTTTGAAATTATCTGCCAAATTTTTATTTATTTATTTTCCAGATATTTTTATCTGGAACTTATTCGTAGGTGGTGAAACAGGCCCTAAATTTTTTTTCTGTATCTTAAACGACATTTTAAGTCTGTAAGGAAAAATTCTGCTGTGAGAATATGCGATATAATTCATATCAAACGAAGCATGAAGTGGTACTATTACAAACATACAGAATTTAATATCTCTCGACAAACAGACTGACTCTCTCAGAACTGTAATATATCTGTCCAAGTAGTAAAGAACTGTATTGCTAACTTCTCATGTTCACAATGGTTATATATGTGAACGTGATTTATTATATGGAGCCGCGCCCCAACTATTATGTGAATGTTTTCATAAGTAGGTACCGGCCAACCCCGAGGATAAATGGCAATTTCAGAACTTCAGACATGTTAGTTATTCTAATATTTTGGACCACAATAATACGGTAGATGACAACTAGTCAAATTCATTACTTTTAATGAACTGTCAAAAATGGTTACTTTGTATGCAATTTGTATGAGAATACTTAGATTTGACGTCAAAGATTTTTCACATCAAGCCGTGTACTTATTTCGGTTATATTATCAATAAAAAATGTATACAATTTTCGGTTCAATACGATAAATGAAACTGTCATTATTTTAAAATGCTTTACAAATTGAATATGATAAAGTATTTTATTTTTGACCTAGTCATCATCCCGATTGCGTTTTGACAACAGCGGATTCCATTTGCGCGTAGTGCAACCGAGTTTCAAAATAAGTATCTGTCGCGCGATGTGAAACGTGAGCACATCAAGTTACTAAACTATCCAAATCAACTTTGTAATGTTATTGTAAAAATTATGAAGCTTTATTTGTGATTTGGATGTATGTAGATCCAAAGCTATAGTTGTACAAAGGCTCATTTGGTAAAAAGTATCTACTTATAATAAAATATACATAGTAATTTTTAAAATTAATAAAATTAAATTGAAATTTCGCGATCTTATATTCGTATGATTGTATCATAGCAACAACATGGTCGTGATCGATGACAAAGAAGTATTATAAATGGGGTCCGTTACCGGCGATCTTGAAATAGCTCAAATTAATTTTCTATCTACCTTCATACAAAAGGTTTCCAATTTATCAGCCTTTGGTCCCGGCGTTTTCTTAGTAAAGTTTCGATCGACTCAAAAGGTTTTAAATAGAGACCAAGTAATCGGCTAAAAGTACATTCGGACTGAAAGGAATGTTAAGGGTTGCCACAACGACGTGGTTGGAATGTCCTAATTGGTGGACGAGTTATATAATAGAGGTCTGGGCAGCTTAATGCGTTGGATATCTTTTCAAAGGTTTTGAATCAGACTTTGTTTCGTAAGTACTTAGTATTGTTAACGTGGATATTCGATTATGTACGCTAAAATATTGGGCTTTTTTTTCGACAAGTACCTACCTAAAATAGAAACAAAATTATTTAAATCAGCGTCCTAGATATATTCGACGTTATCAACTCATTACGTAGGTATCTAGATTCAAGTCATCTCATCATCATTTTTTAACTTTAAAGTCGTCATTACCTGTAAAGTGTTTCCTAAATAAATAAAGTGACATAACATTACGCTCGGTGCATTACCGCCGAAAAGGGAAGGGCAATGGTGACCCTGAGACGTCAGAAGGGTGGAAATTTATAACATGGGCGGGGAAAAAATCATATTCGTACTTTATAAGGCGATAGAATCCCGTTTACATAACATCACACAGTAAGTAGGATTATTTCCAACAACCCTGAGTTTATTTTTTAGAAAATTCAATTTTGTGTTTATGAAATCTTCATGATTTTGATTATAGATAGTAATGGCTTCATATATGTTTCCCTTCTTGCATTAATTTACCAAAATACTAGAACGCCTTGTAAACGAGCTCAACAGAATATAACGGTAAAATCTACCCATCACACATTCCCGCCAAAATACATCTGCTATGAAGGATGCCAGATGCCAACATTCTAGTTTGTCTTTGGATTGGAACGTTAGAATTTGAAATTGCAGATGACTATACATAGATTCTGAAAAGAGGGCTACGCCAGCGATGTCCAGGCACACGGCGCTGATTTTGCGGGCGCAGGTTCACGACGAAGAACAACTGAGGTTTTTTAATAAAATAAAGGCCTGTCACCCTCAGCGGGACGGCTAATTAGATTTTTGTAAAAAAAAAACAGATTTTTTTAAATAAGGGTGCAAGATTATTGTACCAATTTTACCGGATGTACAGAATTCTAGTTATGGCACTACACTAATACAGTACATGGGCACTAAGGAAATATCATAATATTTATTACGTTTAACTCCATTTAGTGTAGCTATACTTACCAATGAATAAGAACGTTGCCGTCCCTCAGCCGCGCGGCGTGTATGAAGTCGTTGCACAGGCTGAAGTACTGCGTCAGGTTCTGATCGGGAGAGTCCGATGCCATTATACAGAGGTAGTGTTTGTCCTGTTGACAAAATAAAAGAAAATATTAACCTTTCTATTGTTATTAACTATCAGTTAGTTCGTGGCTTCTCCCGCGTTCCCGGGGAACTTATTCAGATGCCGGATAAAACAAAAGC
The DNA here is from genome assembly GCA_958496145.1 of Heliothis peltigera. Classification (NCBI taxonomy): domain Eukaryota; kingdom Metazoa; phylum Arthropoda; class Insecta; order Lepidoptera; family Noctuidae; genus Heliothis; species Heliothis peltigera. The sequence goes on along the minus strand of OY292334.1, from coordinate 7,643,168 downwards.
TATGTTCAAATTTAATTTTTCAAATCAATCAAATATTTTTTAGTAATTCTTCCTTTAAACTTTCATTTTAATAATATTATGGAATAGTATACCTATAAGCATTAGTAGAATAGTTGTAAAATTTTATCATTTTTAGCAAATCCCTTCAATATCCTAGAGGGACAACAATCTTGAATTAACACTTATCAAATCTGTATTTTGCATTTTAAAAATAATGAATAAGAGAGGTAGGGAAGCCCAAAAATAGTTTGATAAATTATATATAAGATTTACGTAAATCCGTTTTAGCCCTTGTTACCAAGGTAAGCGATATCTACGAATATATAAAACCCGTAGACATCCCACAAAAAATATTTAGGTACTTATACCGCAGAATTTCACATCAATAGCTATACATTTCTATTCAGCTAAAGAAATAAATACGATCGTGGATAAATAACTTTGATTTTGTGCCAATAAGCAAGGCGAGCTGTCGCGCATTTGTATTTGATACCCCCACTGAAGTTCGGTTACAAGCCATAAATCTGTTCCTACAATCCGTAAGCAAGCGCAAAGCTGCGGAAACATTTATGTAATCTGTTTTACTAACTTTACCCCTCGTAAGCCAATCAAAATAGTCGGTTTTGACTCTAAGTTAAATGTACATAAATCGTTTGTAAGCGTTTATATTTGTATTTAGAACTGCGGCTATTTAAGAAATATCTTTTGTTTTTTTTTTTCTATTAACTATGGCATAAATGGTCATCGATTAAGCCTGCGGTCGGTTGGTCCTTGCAGTCTGTTACATAACCACGAAGCCAGCTCCTTGAGAAGTTGTAAACTGACTAATATTATTTTTACTTTGGGTACCTACATTTTATTGTCAGGATAAAAAATACCTTATGGCTTTCCTCGAGAAATGGGCTATCTAATTCTGACAAAAAAAAAAAACTGTCCCTTAGTGCCCGAGGTTAGCACGTTCACACGAACAAACTCTACAGCTTTATAATTTAAGTACAGATTTGATATACATATTTTTGATAGTACAGACTACAGATTAAGCAACCCGAAACTGTAAATTTATTCCAATTAACATTGAATCTTATGCTTCAGCGATAAGGTTGATAATCTACTAAGGGAATTTGACAGATATGGCAGTAGCTTGATGTGCTGGCGTCTTAACATACGTAGTTGAGTTTTATAACTATCAGGACTTACTTGTTGATCTTAAATTTTTGTACACACTTCAAATCCATAGATCACGTTACAACGTATCTCTTCTTCCTTTTTTAAACGGTATTTGTAATTTAAGTAAGTTGTCCGCGAAGTGTTAGCGAGCAACTTAGTCAATAAAACTTAAACGGAATCGCACCGGGAGGCCATAGACATGACAACTTGTACTTAGTTCACTGGCTTTAGGTTGCAAGCTTTTGTAGTCCACTCGCGGTTTGAGGGAAGACTCCGAAGCTATTGTAGTTTTGATGTTAAAACTTTTTGGTAAGAAGAACTTATATTGAAGAAATTCCAAAAATATTTCGTTAAAATTATTTTCTTAGATATATTCACATAGCTAGTATATAATAAGACTCCTTACTTTATTCGCAAATACATACGAACATGACTTTCTAATTTTCTGATCGTAGATATTATATTGTAAATACAATGAGTAGATTTTATGCAGTTGCAAAGAGCCAACCGAGCGATACTAAAATATTGAATCGCTTACGTTTTCAAAAAAGGTTATAATATCGTTTTATATATGTTTTTGGTTTTTCTAAATAACTAAGTTTACATGCCGTCACCATTTTAGCAATTATGTGCTGAAGTATACGAGATCTATATCTCGTTATTCCGTCAATCTTTGTTAAAAGAAATTAACGATTTATTTAACAGCCGAACTATTCTGTTGACTTCACAAATTATTAATACTAGATACATAATAAACCAGATGATACATCAGGCAGATGACTTATTAAGTTAGTTAGTCTAGCTAGTAACTACATACTTATATATTTATTGCAGTGCCATCATATCGCTGTGGTTCAATCTGGCAGATCCCGGGGGTGAAACTCAGAGATTCCACTTCGGAGTTATAACTCCCCGGCGCGGTGAGGCGGACAAGCGATGATGTGATTGTACCAGCTATTCATGATGCACAGCGCTGAACAAGTTTTATTACTGTTTGTGATGAGGCCATTACTGGCTTAACGGCTTTGTTTTCTACCATTTATTTTGCAGACTATGCCCGGTTGCTATCAACAATAAACTAGTACAGACGCTAGCAAGTCCAATTACCCAAATCCGTAAATTTTTACCAATCGAATATTAACTTTCCGATATTGTGATAAAGTTGAAAATCTATTAAAGAAATTTGACAGATTAAGGTAGGTTGATGTGCGGGCGTCTGTACAAAGTAATTTCGTATTTACAAAACACAAGCATACCTATTTACAGTTAAGTAATTAGCGTGACCTTCAAATTAACATACGAGGCAAGTATACGTAGTTCTATGAAAATGCGATGAGTCATAAGAGTGTGTCATATAAGTACCTAGGTACATCTGAAGTCATGACCTGTGAAAGAAAGAAAGACGACCTTAAAAATAAATAAATGTAACATGAATCCACCCCCAACTAATTGCACGCTTACGGAAAGGAGAACACAAAATGTATTATTTTGTTCCACGTATATAACTTTAGTCGTGGTGGCCTAGTGGTTAAAGCACCGACTTTTCGAGTATGAAGGCGCGGGTTCGATTCCAGATCAGGCAAGTACCAATGTAACTTTTCTAAGTTTTATTATGTACTTTCTAAGTTAATCTTGGACACCAATGACTGATTAAAGGTGAAGGAAAACATCTCGAGGAAACCTGGACTATAAAGTCTGAAAACACCAACCCACATTGAGCAAGCGTGGTGATTAACGCTCAATCCTTCTCCGTGCGAGAAGAGGCCTGTGCCCAGCAGTGAGACGTTTACAAGGCTGATGATGACATAACTTTAGTATGATTTTATTACTCGCACGAAATAGCACATTAGCGGAGAAAGGCTGCGAAAGGAAGAAAAACCCAAATAAAATATTCAGCCGTTTGCTTGCGAAGAGGTCTTTACTCGTCGCTTACTGAATTTCGGTGGAAAAGGAATTATGGCGATTTAGTGAAGCTTAAACATTCTTTACGATCTTACTTAACGTTGGTATCGCTTTTATTGACATGTTTGAAATATTAAATTGCCAGGTACTTGAGATAGATTCGAGGTTTTGTCAGTATTTTATAAAAAGAAATAATAATTTCTTGAGGAAATTGTTTTTTTCTTTTCAATCTTACCCAGCTGAGCCTTTTTTGTAAGATTGAATGTTCGCTTTGTGTTTTTTTTTTCGATATAACAAAATGTGAAGGTAGATTGATTTTTTTGTGACTTGCTAATTGCGGTTTCGCTAAATGAATCGAAGAATGATTGCTAAGATTAATTTTGCCAAACTAAAAACAACTCAGATTTTTGTCTATGATTTTTTTAACGTTTGGAAGAAATGGTTTTAGCAGATTAGTTAAAAATTTAATATTTAAGAAAAAGTCAAACAGTTGAATGTAAGATGTGATAATGTCAGAATGTTTGATTTTTTTGTGAAAAGATTGCATGACTGTGTAAAGTTAGTAGTTTAAATTTTAAATGAGTATTAAATAGTGTAAATGGCTTTGGCCGTTAAATTAAGCAATCAAAAAGGAGTCAAATTGTCTACTTCAATGGGGTGGAGGAACATATTCCTCCGTGTTACACTGAGCCCCGACGTACTAGGACTTTTTAGACACATTATATAAACCTGGTCAGCGACCTTAACATATTAAACTGGCTTGAATACCACATGAAATGCCCACTTAGGGATACAACTAATACACATTATAGCTTATTAAACGCAATATAGTAGGGGCGGTTGGGAACAGCCCTGCCCCTTACCACTGTCTCACTGAGTAGACACGGACCCCTGTTGACGTCACGCTAAAATATTGTAGTGGTGTTATGCGCCGAGAAAACTTCAATAGCGCGATGCAGGGCATTTAAGAAAGGGGAAGTTTCTTCACATGTTTAATAGATGTCCGGTTTTGTGATGAATGAAAAGATATTTTTTTATGTTTTATTTTATAGTTGAGGGGGTTTATATATTTCTTGTTTGTTTTTTTGTATGTTATCCATCTGTTGTAAAAATTAGTTTACTTGTAGCAATAAATTGAATGCAAAGGTATTACTTAAATAATCCTTTAGTCTAGACAGTTTAACATTCGTTTTGTGTTTGGTGTATTGTCGCAGAGCGCTCTGTGATGAGGGTTCAGATCTCACAACGGATAGTAGAATTATGTTAATATTTATAATCTTAAACTAAAAAAACAACTAAATAACTGAAAAATAAAAAATATAGCTTAAGTTATACTACTTAGGTACGTTTCGGGATTTAATTCAGGACAAGCAACATTACAATAAAACTAGTAAAATCTTCTCATACCTAACACGATACTAAATAAAAACTAATGTAATATTGTTTGTAGAAAACATATTGATACATTACATTATTACATTTCCCCATCGTCTGGGAACCCTTATAATCACGTTAGGTACCAGTGCCCTCTGAACGTGCACGGAATGTCACCACGCGTGCTATAACTTCTACATTAGAAGAAATCGTTTTATGTGATGACCGATGAAGAATTTCAGATATATGTATAAATATTTTACATGAGGTTCAGGTAGATAGTTATATAAATTTTATCAGCTTTGTGAATAATCTGTACTGGCTACCCACACATAGTTATTAATTGAAACCGTAAGAGTAAATTGATAGATTCAAATAGCCAGGATGGCACTCTGATTTCCGTTTGTTCAGGTCGCTCTTAGTATGTAATAATAATTTCATTACCTACAACATTTTCGAAATTAGAAAAAAAATGTTTGAAGTTGTTTTTCGGGTAACTTTCTTTTGTTTAATTTGTATTCTAGTCTTTTCTGCATCGTTTCTGCCACCGTTTATCGTGTACCTAGTCAAAATACAATTATTTTCACTTTGCTTAGTATCTGGTGTATTTAATTAATTGGATCAAAATTAAATTTTCATTGGATGCTTTTAGTTGTCACGAGAGGGCGCTAATTTATTATCTTTTCTCTCAGAAAGAAAATACATATAAAATAATCGATGAACATACAAAAGAATATAAGTAAAAGTCATGAATCAAAGTATAAATGTGTCATAAACTTCAGCTGAATTCTAGTGTAATCGCAAAAACAACGAGGTCTGGCAATTTATAGCTGACACACAGATTGAAATCAGGCATGCAATAATATGACGTCACAGAAATTAAATAGATTGTAATCGCTTTGGAAAGAACTGTTATTTTTACTCGTCAGTGTAGTTGTACTGATATGAAACTAAGTTTGTACACAGTCCTGATAAACCGGTGTCAAAGCCAAATAATATCGTACTTAGGCACGCATAAACAGTTACAGTTATGTCAGGCCTCCGTCACTCCATGTACTTGCGCGCTATAAGTGCCTACCGCCCAGCCGAGCGGTCTCGGTCCGCCGGCGGAGCAAATTCAGTGCGGCTTTCGCAAGCGAAGCGCGCGCACGCCGTTCAATTTTTAACCGACTTCTAATAGTGCTGTTCGTTCGTACGCGTATTACGATGCCGTGTGGTGCCTTATGTGCTGTAGATGGGTGTAAATGTCGGTGCTTTTTCGATTCGTAATTACTAGCTGTTAGCACCAACATAATTACCAGCTGTTAGCACCAACATAAAAAAAAAACAAATTATTTCTTACGGCTTAGTGCCTTATTTGAAGTCGGTTCTCTTTTTTTAAGGCTTTTTTTTTTCATTTCTAGTGAACATCTCCGAAGATCATCATCAAACTAAGAAGTATTATACTTATTTTAAAACGTTCTCCTAAATGTAACAAATCCTTTTCTGAAAACCGCATCGATATCGGTTTTGCCAGATTAACGAGATTATCGCGCACAAACATACATACCTACAAACCATACAAGTCAAACTTCTCAGTTTGGCCTGTACCTATGTACGATCAACTCCTTTTAACTGCCACATAAAAGTCAGAACATATTAACAGTTCTCAATAACACAGATAAAAATTTATGTTAATTTAATTTTACCGAAGAGGCAGCCCTGCGATTACTGTGGAATCGCGCGGTGCGAAGCAATCACTGCTGTACGCTTGAGCATTTAGGCGCATTTTAGCATACAGTGGTTGGAATACGCGAAGGAGTAGGCAATTATCGTAGTAGGTATTGGAAATTTTCTACTGAGTGAAGTATCTGTTACGTAGTAACTATTCAGTAATCTGTGGTTATGTGGTACACGAATAGAATTACCTAACAAAATGTCTGAAATATAAATAGTACTGATAAGCAGAGGTAGAAGTAGAAGTACTGCAATACAAAATTTTCTTAAAACTTTCTTAAAATATACAAAATAAATACAAAACTTTCTTAAAACTTAAGTTGCTCACTGAACTAATTAAAAGTTAACAAAATGCATCTTAGTTTATGTTGGACACCAATGACTGATTAAAGGTAAAGGAAAACATCTCGAGGAAACCTGGATAAAGTCTGAAATCACCAACCCGCATTGAGCAAGCGTGGTGATTAACGCTCAATCCTTCTCCGGGGAACAGGAGGTCTGTGCCCAGCATGATGATGATGAAAATGCATCTAGGAGATTTTCGCGGCATCAAAATTTTGTGTTAAAAATCTTAAACTAGCTCACAAGTTCATAACACTAAGCCTAATTTAAAATAATTGTTATTTTCATAATTCATTGATACCATAATATGTCAGCGAACAAAAATGGCTCGGCTCAGCTTTACAGCGGTATCGAAAAAGGCATACCTACCTATTACTGGAATATTGTTAATATCTTGTTGCGTGTATAATCTGAATGGTTTTAATCTCATAGATAATCTGGCCTAAGCTACTTAAGCATACTTAGTTTACATCCGACGACCTACATCCAACTGAGTTGATTTAAATGAAGCACTGCCGTACTCAGTGGTGAAACATTATGAATAAAAGCCTGTTAGGAGCAGTTCTGTTTTCAAGAACAAGTATGATTCAAGATTAACCAGACAATTTTTGAACAATGGAAGAAGGGAACGAAGGCATCCGAACTCGGGCTAACGAACACCGGCATAGTGAAGTGAATAAACCTAGAATATTTAGCATAGCTCCATGCTTCAAGCTGCTATGTAAAAAGATACACCAATTAGTCTTATTATTATTAGTACAATATAAATTATACAGCTTTTCTGGATAGGGTTGCCATCTCTAAAATTTAGAAAACAGGACAAGACGCGTGAAAACCCCGGATTTTAGAGTCCGAAAGCCGGACATATCAATCGCGGGCGGTCCAAGTTTTTTTTTTTATCTCCTCTAAACTAGGACAAATCCGGGGGAAACCCGGACGAATGGCAACCCTATTTCTGGAGAGCAATAAGATGTAACACAATATCGGAAATTTGTTAAAAATCAACCGCGGATAGAATAAGTTATGAGGAAATCTGTCGAAGAGTTGAATAAGAGATGAGTTTTCACAAAGCTACATCGCAAGGACGCCCATAACGGGAACGATAATTTATATTGTATGAGGGCATTACGGAATTTCTCTGTGTGTCAGATCATAAAAACTTGTTTATGAACAATGTATGAGCGCGTGGCCAGCTTTAGAATAGATCAAATCACATTTTGTATATTTTCTATCCTATTTCAAAGATTCTGTTGGGGAGTTAAGTAATTTTTGAATAGGTCAAGTTGCTAATATATGTATATATCGGCCACCTTTTTCACACACAGTCGGTTAGTCCCAAGGTAAGCTTTTGATTAGCTTGTGTTATGGATGCTAACACAAGCATGTTCATCACACAAGTGTCGACCGTGGCGGGAATCGAACCCAGGACCTTCAGCTCGGCAGTACGGCTTGGTTACCATTGCGCCAACGAGGTCGCCAAAAACCTAAAAAAGAATCCAATCTTAAAAACAATAAGTTTGTGTAAAAGTATCGGCGACCATACTGTCACATTGGTCAATGCCAGTGTCCACAGTTGGTAGCATTAATTTGCATACAATTTACACTGTCGGACTTCATAGAATATTCAACAAGTTCCCACGAATCCCCGTCTGGGGAACCCGATGCAACTAACTTTAACTAAGGGCTTTAATATTTTCACGGCTGAACCCTAAAGGTCATGGAAGCATGATTCGTTAATAATTATGCGAGTGCGAGTGAATCGTGCGAAAGACTCACACTGCTGGGGTGGAAAAAAAGTATTGAAATTGTTTTTGATTCATGAAAGCGATTTAACGGTAATGTGCTTATGATAATTTATTGAAGAATATTAAATCACTAGATGGCGAATCTTCTTAATATAAATAAATTACGTGTCAAGTTGTTTGTGCGCGATGGACTTCAAAACTATTTAAACGAATTACATCAAATTTGTACAACGTGTGCAATTTGACCCCACATGAAAGATAGCTTACATCTATTTTTTTTGTATTCCAAATTATTTGTCCATTATTATAACAAAAACCTTAAACACAGCAACGCGTGGCCTTGTTTGCTAGCCTAAATAAGAATTTAGTTCATGAACAAATAGCCCAGATGTGTTCTATTATTGAAGTAGGTAATCGTGTTTCATACTGAGTACTCAGTTCATTGAAACACAGAAAAGAGCTAATGAAATTCAAAATCTAGTCTAGATTACAGTCTAACCCGGTTTACCGAGATTGATTAAGCTAAGGGAGAGACAAGCACCTTTTACGACAGAATCTTATGGAAAATCACTTCATGGGTTTTAAGAGATAAAGCAGCCCGGGGTCTGGAAGTTGGTGATTGATACACTCGTGCACTGGAGAGCACATAAATGTCGATCCTACGCCTGATCTCTCTCCAGTCATGTCGGATTGTCGATCCATCGGACTACGAGAGTTAGGGAATACAGAGTGCACCTGTGTCCGCGCAAATGTTTGTGCACTATAATATATCTTGTGTAGCTGGCTGACGCAATCAGTTTAGACGCCATTATACGGAAATGTACGCAATTCCACCTTTTGCTAAAGAATGGGTAAATGACGTGTCAGGGTGGAGCCCGGCTTTTTTGAGAATAGTGTACACAATATGCCTATAACTACACTGATGGTATCAAGCTTCTAAATTGAATGTTAATGACCTTTAATAATGGAGGCGGTAATGCAAGACCGTTCTTATGAAAAAACTAAATATAAATTTCGTAATTAATTGGATGAAAACAGTTAAAATCCTGTGAATTCAAAGCCTGTGTTTTGTAGTTAAACGTAAATAATTATACCTAAGTGCAGCGTTTTTATTTAGCACTTAAATTAATTGTCTTCTACTTCGTATTCAATTAATCACATTCACTCAACCGCAATCGGACCAGCTTTGTTCTATTGTACTTACTGCGTTATCATCACCTAACTAAAGTACCTACATAAAATAAGTAAGAATGACTCACGAACTAAATAAGTTTCTTTAAAAAAATATAACAAAGAAACAAGAAAGAAAAAGAAAGAAACAAGTTTATCTTTATCAAAATGAAACAGCTCTACGAAATTGAGTTTGTCGAACCCAAAATTAGGGGAATACAGTTCGCACGTAGTAATTTTCATGAAATCCGTCGAAATTACTGTAATTTTAAGGGAAAGAAACCCGCCTTCCTCTTAAAACTAAGTTTTATTTTTAATCCGCTCAATAAACGCTGAATAAAATTATGTTGGCAGGCGTCGGTTTACTGCTTCTGCTTAATTGAGTGTCTTTAGATAATAATAAGCCCGAAGGTAAGCTATTGATTAGCTTGTGTTATGGGTGCCAAAACAACTGATAAACTACATATATTTTACACAGATATATGTTGTATGTGTATTTATAAATACAATATACACATTATAATACCCAGACCACAGCCAACAAGTATGCTCATCACACAAATGTCGACTGTACCGGGAATCGAGCCCGGGACCCTCGGCTCGGCAGTGCGGCATCGTAACCATCGCGCCAAAACGGGATCATCAAAATATTTACTTATTATTGCGATATGAGATTGCGTTGTTGGGAAAAAACCGATCGTATAAAGTATGTACTCTTACTGTAGATTCTACAATCTGACAAATTTCCTTAATAGATTTTCAATTTTATCGCTGAAGCATATGGTTCAAAGTTGATTGGGAAAATATGACAGTTTCAGGTAGCTTTATGTGCTGGCGTATGTACCTACCTAGTGATATAATCATTAAATAAGCTAATCTGAATGTAAAAAACAAATTCGCTTATTAATTTTTATTGTAGTTTTTCAGAAACTCTGAATCTAAACGTTTTATGCCGAATGAAAATTCTATTGTCATAGCGAAATTTACCATAAAACCCTTTACTGCCTTCTAAAATCTACCGTAACACGAAAAAAAATGTAGGTACTACAAAAAGTAGTAACTATTCTAGAGTTATTGATACTTAAAGTAAAGCCTTGAACATGTATGCAGCAGTATTTATTCCAAGCAGGACGCGCCCTTGCAGTGGCCTTGTGCTTGCAACTGAACCTGATATTTTTATTCGCTCAGTAAACAGGAGCTAAAAGGTCTTTTGCTCTACGGAACAGTTTGATAAGATTTACAAGAGGCATTAATTAATATTTACAGTGTATTTACAAATAAAATATAAATTAATATGTATATACAAGTAAAAAAAGAAAAAAAACATTGGATGCATAATAAAAAAAAAGATTAAATTTGATGTGAATTTATCACATTTGGCGAAAATAAAATACTTTTCTATGTATATCAATAAATATCACTAAAGATGTGTTTTTTTTTTCTTATGAGTGTAATAATGATTTTAAAAACAACATTCAAAATGCCCGGTGACCCGATTCGCGTAGCCCACGCTCCTACACGGTTTGAGTATATCAAACCGTGTAGACGTATTTACGCTTGCGATTGGGGCCAAAGCCTAGGCCTCCGATTTTCTAAATAAAGCTTTGGCGATACGTTAAATTCTATTTGCTCTGTGAACCTTTTTTTATTACTCTTCCAATCAGTGCGAGCATATCTACTTCTCATGGCATGTTGGAAAGACACATATTATGTCGATTAACGACCGTTTTATTGCCGCGTAAACTCTGAGAAACTATTAATTAAGTCTAAGTAAACAGGATTGATGGCATCCAGCCCGATTGTCGGCTACGGTGGCCGTTCTCTTTTAAGGAGATCAGCCAATTGCGCAGGACATATTATAGTCCACAAGCAATCGCGCAGATGCAGGTGCACTCTCCATTCCCTCACTCTCATAGTCCGATGGGACGGCAATCCGACACGACCGGGGAGAGATCTGGCGCAGGACCGACATTTACGTGCTCTCCGATGCACGGGTGAATCAATAACCAACGTCCAGACGGGCGGCTTTATGAAAGTTTCTCAAACCCCAAAAAGCGATTTCGACCCGACCCGAGAATCGAACCCCGTGCACAGCAGTCGCGCCTTGCGATTACTAGACCAACTAGGCAGTCAGGAATGGATTAACCCACTTCTGAAACAAGTGTCTATGAGATTTAGGTAATATGGTGGAGTAAAAGCATGATTCGTCATACTTTAGTAATTAATTTGAGTATTCTAAGAGACAAAGCAACAATATTAAAACAAAAACTTTGTTGAATCATTGTGAATTTCAATTCCACTGAATGCAAAACTAAAATTCGTGTGGACGAGCGAAAACCTTTCGGAAAAGGTTTTATGCAAACCGATTGTTCAATATGGATGGAAGTTCAGTCGATAATGGTGATATTGTTTACGGACTGAAATTAACTTTGACTATTGTTATATTTTACGCGCAGATAAAGCGAATAGTGTTGCAATATGATTCATGAATTCTCAACGGAGGGTATAATAAAGTTAATGATAAAGCACAAAATCAATGTATAAAGATTCTTAAGGTCATAGTAAACCTATACTTTTGGTGCTACAATACAATGAGTAATACCAACTGTTAATCAGGCACAAACATAGACCTACAAACTGCGTGAAAATTCGGACGAACATTTAGGCATATAGAGGAATTGAAATTATACTACAGCTTAACACTTGAAATGATCCAATGAAGTAATTTACTAAAGAGAATTTCTACCTGGAAACGCTGCCGGTTGAAGATAATTGTTTATTTCACCTTAGAATTAACTAAAGGTGCTCAATGATAGAACAGGTTACTGCGACTGTGGTGATATTACAGGTAAACTAAATTGTCTAGTTGAGCTCGGTAGAATTATTAACTGGCAACACAACTTTGCTTTTAAGAGTAGCTGCTAGGTTTAAGATTGTGGCGAAAACTTTTTTATGCAGTGTACGTGTGAATGCCTTGAGGTTTTACATATATGTATGTGGCATACTTTTTGGTGCGGTGTTGGCTTCGTTATTAGACGAAGCTTGTCAAGTTTTAAGCAGAATTTTGTGCGGTACTTTGCATAATTTGATAAAGAAGTAGATTTTCTTATTGTTTTTTTTTCTGATAGTCGCATCATATTTAATATAAAAAAGAATAAATTAGAGAAAATGATATATTGCTCTAACAGTGATTCGTAAATGCCCGCCTCTGAAATATTATATTCGAATAATGTACAAAAATACTGGACGGATTTCAGTTGGGCCTTCACGGACGTATTTCATAACGTACAACAATGGAATAAGTCAAGCAGCGAAGCCTCAGAAAATATTACACTCCGGGTATTTTTAACAATGATTGTGCAAAAATATGTATTGTTACATATTTTATTTTACTGCAATAAGTGTTAAATATGAAAAAAAACATTATTTTTCCCTTTCAGAGTTGTCTAAATTTACTGTATAGGTCAATTTCAACAATAAAAACCCATAACACAAACCAAACCATAGCTTACCTTGGGACTAACCGACCGGGTGCGAAAAGGTGTCCCGAGTTTCTTAGATAATAATTGTTTAACTTCTCATACATAAAATATCGGAGCCGCATAGATAGGTATCAATAAATATAATTAAATTGTCACCAAACCTTATAAAAGCCAAGGTTAAAGAAAAGTTACTACATATAGCTTTTTATCTAATTCTAGCTACGAATACTCCGTAGCATTAACTACGGTAATTCGTAGCCCCTTGTAGGCGTAGCATTTCTCTGCGAACAATTTCTTCTATTAGTAGACTTTAAGGGTATAATAAAGGTACCGGTAAAAGAATAGTACCTACTTCAAGGTACTTTATGTACGTATGGTTATACATACGTAGTGTTCCCACAAAGTACTAGGTCACCTGTGAAAGGGTCAGAATCTAATAACATCTCAATTTATTTTGTATGCGAAGCGCTTGAGTTGTAGGTTTCTACATTCGCGATAGATCATTATGTAAACAAGATACAGTCACGTCGTATTTATTTTTACTGACAACGTTCGAATTTCAGTAGGAAATAAAGATGAAAAATTCATTACTGTTGATTTTAATAACTTCATCACTATGATGTGTGTGTGTGGTGATAATATATTGTTACTACGTTAACCTTTATATATTATCAAGCAACACCTACGATTTCTCTCGAAGTGGAAGAGACATAATTAACTTATAAACGTCGAAAATTAAATTACTTATCTGAGCTCCCTCGGCTGTAACCACAAAATCAGTATTTTAATTTCTTTATATTGTTATATATATATTTAATTACTTACATCACACAAATTGTGTATGAAGAAAATATTGTTTAAAGGTTCTTCAAACCAACATACAGACATGTGTTGCTGGGGAGTTTGTTGCGCCACTTCTTCTTCGCAGCAAAAACACATGGGAAGGGTGGCCGTTTTGGGGGCTGTCTTTTGTAATATTTGACGTTCAAACAGTGCTGTTTTAAAGCCAAGTTTGAATAAATGAGTTTGAGTACCGCAAAGAAACAGAACACAAACAAATCATAATAAACTTATCTACTTCATAAATAAAAGCAATACAATGGGTCGCTTAGCAGATGTAAATAAGTACCAATTAAAGGTGAAGTAGGTCAAAAGTATATTTTCGGCCCCCTCTTTACTTGCAATAAAAATAACCATAACTCATATCACAATCCCATTACCGCGAATAAGCATAAAAATAAACGTATAATTCAATGTTATCTCCTATATAAAGTGGATGCCGTAAGACGTAAATTTTCTTTACGTCTCCATCCGCAAGTTTGTCGAGAGGTTATACAAATAACCTCCCCTTTCTATCAATTTCATTCGTTAAGCCCGAACGGTTTGCTGCTCGGATCCTCGTCAAATATCTCAAGTCATGAGGTGATTGTATAGGGTCGAGCTTCTCATGTCTGCGATTGAAATGTGTTTGGTAATATTGGATAGTGTTTTGTTTGAGTTGTCATTACGTTAAGTGAAGTGATTGTCATGAGAGTCTTCGAATAACAAGGTTTTGTTGTAAGTCCTTTCCTTGAAAGAAATAAATAGAAAAAATGTACAACTTTTATTCGAAAAATAATAGTTGATAATTAAAACAGATCTTTGATTAATAAGCAATCTTATTGATAAATGCATGCATGAATACAAATGACTTTTTAGACGATCCCCTAATTTGCATTTAGATTAACGGAGAAAAAGTGCTGAACTGTTCAATCAAGAACTACTTGGTGCATGAAAAAGCTATGTAGGGTAACTCACTGCTTTGTTATAGTAGTAAAAACTTAAAGTACAGACGCCAGCACAAGCTACCTGGAAGTGTAAATTTTCCAATCCAATCAATTTTAAACATTATGCTTTCGCGGTAAAGTTGGAAATCTATTAAGAATATTTGACAGTAGATTCAATCGGAATGCGGTCGTAGTCGCGATCAAATTCTAGTTTTGAATACGTTAAAAATTTCTTCCTCACAATACAAACTTTTCTAACTAGAGCTGCAAAGATAAAATATTCTATTTTAATGAAAGAACTGATACAAAATTACAATGGCGGGATAAATGAAAGATCACCACTTGAAAGTACTCGTGACTCGACCGTTTTGAAAGATTTAATTTTATCGTTCGTGATTGCAGAAATGTTATGAAAGGAAAATTTAGAAAATTCGTAGGAAAAGTTTAGCGTCAAGCGTGTGGCAGTTTTAATTAAAAATGCTAACCTAGTCATGTGTTCCTGTCTTAGGTACTACAGCATGCAATTTTTATAGAATTTAAGCTCAACATCCACGGACCATCTGCATATTTCTGGTATTTCTAGTAGAAAAAATCATAGAGTTATATGAGGATATATAGATAGGTACATATAATGATTTTCTATTAACTTAACAAAATATTGATTTGTGTATGACTGCTCTTGCCAGACCAATCGATTGACTATCGATAGATTCTGTGTACCGATGCTAAAATGACGTGGTCGATCGTTAGTTTTCACCGTAATTATAGCGCCCAATCCATTCTACCAACGATCGATTCAATCTAGCGTCTATTGACGGTGGATCGATGGGTCTAGTAGCACCCTTAATATCATGTTGTTAAACAGGAATGTCTACTAACTACAAGAGACATGTTAGACACGGCTGTTGTTTCATAATTAATGAACAAGATATGAAAAAGCAAAATAAATGACAATAGGTGATTACTGCGTGAGAATCAACCATTGGTGCAGTTCACCTGGTCTGTTCAGTTTATAAATTACAAGATGCAATGTATTATTTGCAACAAGTAGATTAAAATGCTTTATTGATTAGAAGACCTAATAAACAAATGTCTTCATAAACTGAGTCGTCAGTTATTTCTTAATTAGCCGATATAAATATATTTTTCTTTCGGTTGACATAGTGTTTTTCGAATTGGTTATGGCTAACAGTGTAATTTAATACAGACGCCAGCACATCAAGGTAACAACAATCTTTCAAATTTCGTTTATAGATTTTCCACTTTATCGCTGAAGCATAAGGTTCAAAATTAATCGGAAAAAAATTGTTAGTTTCGACAGTCACCTATATGTATACGGACATGTCTTTGCTTGCTGCTTCTTGTGCATCAATGTGTAGTTAGAGAGTTTATCATCTTCACAAGAACTACCTTCTTATTACCAAAGTAAATATACAAGCTACTATAATATACGTTTATTTATTTGCATAGTCGCTGAAGCAAAACTGTTGAAACCCATAAAAGCCTTTGAAAAATGGTTCAACAAAATCAGCAGGCATTCGCGAATACAATAAAACTCATCTGATTAAACACGGCGGGTTGCGGTTAGAACGAATTGCCGGCGGCTTGAACACAATTTAATTGTACACCGTAGGAACAACAACACTGTAATTATAAAGGAATTAATTCTGCATGACGAGCATAATGTCCAATGAATATGAGTAAACTAATCTAGTGTTCAAGTTAGCAAACTTCACAGACTAGGTCATACTATGAATAATCAATAGGAAACGTGGATTATCGGAAGAGGAGATAGAATATCAATCACGTGAAAATGCAACTCAGGAAATCATATTCTTCCAGCAGGCTCAGCATGGCAATAGTAGAAACAAGTATTGTCTACCGGAGAATAGACATAATGACAGATAAGTGACAGATTGACGTAAGATTTTTTTCTTTTCTTCGATCGAAATATTAAGTCTACAAGTGATTATATGCGAGTTGACAAGTCGCGCCATGCTCGGGCAGAAGACATGTTAACATTGACAGAAAGAGCTTTGTCTTTTCTATGCTGAGCCTGCAGCTTTTTTAATACCTAGAAAAGCGCTTTGATTGCTAGCAATAAAAGTTAAGTCCTCTAAATGACGTCAATGTAAAAATCCAGCGAATAAAAACCTAAATTCACGCTACAAACGTAGACTGTAACAAATATGCGGTCATATAGACTGCCCATAAAATATTATAGCTCAGCTGAAAATGTTCAACCGCGCGTTATAATCTTGTATATTACAGCTATCTACAAGCTTCAACTGTATTCCTTTTTTATGACTAGGTGTGTGTTTTCCTTAGTTACTTGATATTTGTATGTGTGTATATAATCTGAACTGATAAATTAAAGGTATAATTCCGAGACACGTAGGCAGGAAACGACACGCGCGGTCAATCTATCATTTTACGTCAGTTGCGTATATTCACAATATAGAAATATGTGCGTATTTAGTACCTGTTCCGAGGTACAGGTTTGCGTTGGAACTTATTTATATATTTCCTAGGCAGGGACAAGCGGGTCCGCGCTGCTGTCTGGGGCCTGCGAGCACAAGACAGGATTTATGCTGAGCGCTGCCCCGTTCACACATAACGAGACGCAAATGCAGCGTGTTTTGTTTTTTTTGCGTTGTATGTGTTGAAGAGATGGTTGTTCCTTTCTTTCAGGTATGCGACAGGTGCGTGACTTGGAACTGTAGATTTTGATGACAGACTTACGGAGTGTAACCTTCTGGCCGCGTCGTGTATGGACAGAATGTGGGTGATCTTGTACTTCTCCAGCTGCACCGTGTCTTTGGAGTCCCGGTAGTTGCCCACGTACAGACCGGGCAGCACCTGGGAATAATTAAATACAGTTCAGTACAGTTATGACGTAAAATAAACTTTTAATTCAGACGTTATTTTATTCCTAAACCGAAAGTAGTTAGAGAGTTGGTCAAATATTGCAGCTATGTCTGCTGCTACTGCTGCTATTGCTGCGATAAAGTTCCTAAGTGTTAGTTCATAGCTCATTAAAAGTGGTGACTATGGTTTTAACAGCGCGTAGAGCGAATTTGAACACTATATTTGATGGTTTCCTTTTCCCTATGAGTTTTATCTTTATGACATCTCTGGAGGTACAGCTGAAGGGAGTGTCAGGCTTTTACTGACTACAACCTACAATATTCCTTCTTGAGGTCTTGAGTGCCAGAGACGCGGTAACTCTTGCGACCAACTCGCAGCCCCAGCAGAACTTTATGATACCTTAGTAAATCGTGTACGTTAAACAATGTAACAGCTGCCTTCAACTACCAACAATGTCGTGGCAGTTAGGAAGACATTTTCATACGGAATGATATCTGTCCATCAAGCTCCAGTGACTTCGGATATTTTCGGACTATGTTACATGAAAATGTAGACAATAATTACATATACAGTTCAAATTTCACTTCTCATCATATCCAAACAGTGCCAAGTCTGGTTTTTGTGTAGCAATCATATTGTAATAATCAATCTTAGACCGGTACACGATAGCTTTGGAATCAATCATAGTTAATGATCTCCAGCCGAAATTAATTCACTGGTACGTAAACTCGTGCCTCACAAAACAAACATGGAAACCTAGTGTTTGCGTACAGGGTGTGGGCAGAGGTAATATGACAAAGCACCATATTCTTTATAGTTTTTCCTGAAGACCTTGTTGTAGTCAGAGAAGCCTCATGGAGTTAGAGGTCACAGTTATTTATTTACTTATCAATTCTTTATATTTTATCTCTATATCTCTATGTGCTCGGGGTCTCGGGTTTGATTCACGGGTCGGGCCGAAAACGTTTTGTGGGTTTTCAAGAGAATTTCATAAAGCAGCCCGGGGCCCATAAGTTGATTTGCCCAAGATTGATACACCCGTGCATCGGAGAGAACGCGTAAATGTCGGTCCTGCTTGTGATCACTCTCCGATAGTGTCAGATTGCCGTCCCATCGGACTATGAAAGTGAGGGAATAGATAGTGCACCTGTGTCTGCGCGAATGCTTGTGCACTATATTACGTCCTGAGCAGCTGGCTGATCTCCTTAGAGAGAACGGCCGCCATGGCCAGCAATCGGTCTGGATGCCATTATTATTTATTCGTCTGAATTAAAGTCATTGTGTGTAATGGTAATATTACCCACTGTACCTATTTATAGAGGCTATGAACGTTAATAATATAAAACATAATAACTAACCCTCCGTCACTAGGCTACACTCGCTATGCGTGACCTATATGACTACATTTTTAAATAGCTTTGAATATTTTAAAGCTTAATGCCTATTAACTAATTAGTGGAAAGTTTTACATTATTACTAGAACTTCTCTAATATAATTAATTATATTAGGAATTTGTAAAACTCTGCCGTTGAATAGGTCTGTGGGTCCAGATCGAACTAGAAAGTTCTAGAAGGTTAATCCTAAACTATACCTACTGCATACATAATTTCATCGCAATCCAAAACAATTTATACCTTAACTTTTCTGTTTACAGTATTAGTATTTCTTTGTTTCATGATTTATGTAGCCACTGACGTCATACGCAGAATGTATTCACATTCTATACCTTACTATAGTTTCCATACTTGTGCTAAACTTTAACAATGAACCTATCGCCTTTTCTCCATTAAACCGTAACAAAGTATTAAGTATTTGTTTTGCGATGTTACAATAGAATACAATAAAAATACATTGAGTTTAATAACTAGGTAATATTTACTTAGACTGAAATGACGGCTATCTGTGGACAGTCGTGTAGTCAATGCTCATGAAACCATTATCACAATATGACGTGTCAATACGGCGCTGTACCGCGATCACGATACATCGCTAATTGCATCGCGATAATTACTGTCGGGGCAAATTGAACTCGAGCCGATGTGTAACAACCCTAATGTGACGTGGCGATAATGAGAACGTTCGAAGTATAACATCGTTAATGAATCGATGTTGAATTAATTACATTATGCTTTTTACCGTCTCTAGGTATTTAGGACACCTTTGGAGACATTTTTGCTTTGTCACTGTCTGTGATCAATAGTTATAATAAATTGCTTTATTCAAATATTTTATATCATTCTGTTTGACATTGGCTTACTATTTTGATAGCTTTATCGTTTTATTTGACCCAGGACCAATGTAGTTTGGACGGGGTTACGGTTTTTTCGCAGGAGTTATCGTGGCCCTGGCACACAAAGATCTTCAGAAGGAACAAAAGTAAGTTTTAGTCATTAACCACTCAAAGAAGGACTATCGTAGTTCTTCTTCTTCCTGCCCTGTTCCCAATTCTATTTAGGGTCGGCGCAATGTGTTTTCCGCTTCCACTCATTTCGGTCAGACGTCATACTACTATCCACTCCCTTCTTAATCATATCCTCTTTCAAGCAATCAATCCATCTCTTCCTTGGTCTACCTCTATCTCTCCATCCATTCACATTCATACTTAAGACACGCCTTGTAGCATGTGTCTCACATCTTCTCATGACTATTGTAGTTATGTATGAAAAATTGATAAAGACACATTGATACATATGTTAAAACGTGGTTATTTCCTAATCGATTTACGGAAAAGTTGTTAATTATTTATGTATTCAGTGAATTATATTAACCTCGTATTGCCTACCTGATTATTGACCTAAATCAATGACTTCTCTGGCATGGCGTTAGTAAACATAGTAAAATATAACTTTCTTTGAAACCACAAATTGTTCACTTTAAATGCTACAAAATAAAGTTCTCATGCTAAAAAAATAAACGATAAAATTACGAAAAAGGCACCGTTTGCTCATTACGAGTACCTACAACAACAATTATGAATATTCATTGCCTTGTTTAACAATGATTCGGAAATTAAGTCGACTATACTGTCGCGAAACAACTTTACAGAAATTACCAAACTTCGTACTTGATGTACAAACGTTATTTTTTTGCTACAAGACTGTTGTAATACGGTTAAAATTTACTAGGTTTCGTTGGCTTCAAAATTGCGGAATTCGCTTCTCAAAAACCTGTGAGCTTTTCCTCACATGATTGAAAAGGCTTTCACGAAGAAATTATTTGATGAATTTATAAAATTCGGGTTATATTTGAACATGATTGTGGCCTTGGTATGAATAAGAATTCGCAAAGTAAAATACGTTCGTTTAAAAAATAGGTAGGTACTTAAACGTTTATGATACGATCAGCTCCTGACTGCAGATTTAAAACCTTAATCAGATTACAAAGCATATCATTATTCTATACGATAATAATAAGATTGTCAACGAAGCCCAGCAAAGTTATGCATTTATGCTGTGTATTTATAAGGTTTTAAAAATCGATGCACATTCCAGTTTTAATTTCAATAGAATTAGTACTAGGCTATTTCGGACCCCCACAACTATCTATAAAACAGAAGAATCAATCGCGCATAACTCAACAAAACGCCTGGACCAATTTGGTCAATTCTTTATTTAAATGTTCGTTAAACTCCAAGGAGGCCTATGAAAATTCAAAAATTAAAGAATCCACTAGGTGCAGGCAGTAAACAAGATATTAAACAAAAAAAAAACATATCGATACATCCGAGGGAAATCTCTCGAGTCAAGCAATATAATATTGATTTTGTTTCTGCAATTTTGTAGCTTGTAAAGTATTGGAGCGGGCAATTAATTGGCTCGTAAAACAGAATTTGTGCCAAAATGGCGACGCAAGGCACTTGCAGTGACAAACGGTACGGTTACGAGCAGATAATGTTCCAGTCGGTGATTATTTAACACTGAAAACTGCTGTAAAATGTTATTGTATTACACACTTGAGATGTTGGCTATAATGAGAGACTAGACCAAAGTATAGGGACCAGATAGCGTAATAAGAAGTGACTCTGTCTGCTACGCTGAAGTTCGCGGGTTCAATTTCCGCATAAATCCAACATCTGTGTGCAGTAACATGGGTGGTTGACTTAGTATGGGTGCTCCTATGTATATAATTATAATATGAATTTTTTACAAAATAAAAGTACTATAAGTAAGTTTATCAGTTGTCTAGTAGGTACCTATGGTATAAGCTCTGCTTAGTTTGAGACTAGATGATGTTGAGCGAGGAATATTATATTATAAAATAATGACGAGCTTTATTAGCACCTTCCAATATAGGTGCATTGTTTTATTAAGCCTGTTCAATATAAATCTTTTAAACGACTGTTGAACGTTTATATGACCTTCTCATAGCCAAAATGCCTTGTACATTGTGCATGAACTATTTTAATACTACGTAGTGTAAAGTGCACAGTGCAGAATTCATTACGGTTGACTTGTTTCATTTTGTCCACGTCTATCACTTAATACTGAGGTTGGAAGTTCTTTCAAATCTTAACAATGATGAAATTATAAATACAAATATTTTTAGACAGTTCACATAAAATAATATACGAACGATCTAAGTTTTGTGTGCAAATATAGTATCCGAAGCACTACGAGGGGTCGTCAACCATTCAGAAGCTTACTTTCGCAATCACCGACACTTTTTTCCCGTATTGCTTATTTCCATAACTTTCCCCGTGAATGCATACGGACAAAACATATCCCGAGTATAAAAGCGAACGGAGAAAACTGTTATTCAGAAAATGTTACGGGCATATGCGCAGATGCGTGGCCTGCAGCGATGGAGTCAACAAAGCGAACAGGTAGGCAATATGTCCGCGGCATCACGATTCATAACTAGTGACAGCTGCGCGGGCTTTATTACAGTGGATTGCAAATTTGCAGGGGAAGGAAAATATGAGCCACGTACAAGATATCAAAAATACCCTTCTGGTGAAATTATCTTTGTTTGCACGGCAAGATTTTGTCGAAAAATATACGCACATTATTCATTTAAATATGATAAAATGTACTGTAGATGGGTAAGATAATTTATCCAACTAGGAAAGATTAAGAAGGACAGCTAACCAAAATTACAGTGGGTACCCAGTTAATAGCTGTGGTCAAGAGCATCTAAGACATTATGACAGTAGGTAGTACAAGTAGGTACTGTGGAAACTGTACTGTGATTACTGTTTTAGGATTTCAGCAATCAAAAACACTTTTGAAATACTTCACTTCATTAAAGTACCTATTTTATTTGGAAAGAGCTTCCAATATGTTATATGTCCAATATGTTGTGTATGAAGTGAACGTGTGAAGTGATGGCAAAATGACGAAGGAAATATAAACATAAACTTAATATATTGAGATAATACCTATACACAGGAAAAGTAAGGAGATAGTTCTTTGTTTTATATTTTGATTGTGTTCCATCAAGACCTTTCAGGAAATAAACTCAAAGTAAAACATAATACAGAATAAGTAGTTTTAATTGTGAATTCTCGGTTACCAGACTCATTGAGTTGTCCCTTTATTACAGTACATATATGTTACATCCTCTTTATCATTTATTCGCCGTTACGTTGCATCTGAACCCGAGCTGCTGATTAGAATTAAAAATAAATTAATGATATGAGCTTATCAAGGTCAGTGCCTGTCAGTCTCGTCAGAATTATATTCATTACTGCTGACTATATGATATGCAAGGAGTGCAAAATTTACCCCTTAAGTACATTAGTATGTAGGTTTGTTTGACGTTTATGTTAATACTAGCTTCCGCGAGCGGTTTCACCCGTTCCGTAGGAACTACTCCGTGCCGGATAATTAAGTAGCCTTTAGCAAGAGGGCTATCCAACACTGAAAGTATTTTTTAAATTAGAGTTCCTAAGATCAGCGCATTCAAGCCAACAAACTACTATTCTGCTTTATAATATTAATATAGATTATTGTTTTGATGATAAACAAATAGGAATTGCATTTTTTTTCTAATCCTTTATCGTAGGTAAGTAGCTACAGCATGCCTTCATCTGAAACCAATATTATAATAAGTCAAATAGCCCCCAATATGATTGCCTTTCATTTTCGTAGGTGTTTGGAAAAATTGGTATAAATTTATTTATTTAGGATAGGTCCCTCATGGAGTTTGGGATCAAGTTGGGATTTCGGCGTACATTGACCTGCAAAAGTGTTTCGCACACCTCCTTCAGTGTTGAGTCCCCCAGGAGCACTTGAACCCTCGATAAAACTACGTATCGGTTGGAAATACCCAGTCTAAAAAGCTTGCCACGTTGAAAATTGTTGGTTGTATTACGTAAAACCCCCTTTGCAAAGAATCCTGAAAAGATTTTTAACCTACGATAAATATCTCAACTTCTTGTGAAGGTGAGTTGCCACTTAGCAGTTCAATGAATACAAAGTTCTTTGTGACTGGCGATAGGAGTCTCAAACGTTTCAGTCTAGAACTTTCCATTTGGCTTGATTTCTGGATTCTATTAATGCGCCAAGAAATACTTTTAAAAATAGAAACTTCTTTAACTCGCGTGACTAAGTATGGTGTTTGACAAAGTAACTATGGAGGTACGCCTTTTAACTAGTTCAGAATATTGCTTGTTCAACAAAACCTACAAAAACAAAAAGTATTATGGGTAAAATATTGAAATATCAACGAACGTTTCCTCCCTCGGAAGATTGATATACGTAATACGTGGAATACGTAAATATTTTATTGGCTAGACGCCAACGCTTCAGCAGTTTCAAACAATATATTTTATAGCAAACCCTTCGTTGTAGACCGCAACCTGGCACACCCGCTTTTCCTGAAAGGAATGCCACAATACGCACGTCGAGTTGAAAAAACCTTTACCACGCACCTTTGTCCATTACGCTCTCTCTTCTGTGGTTCAGTCTGTGATGTCCCTTTTATACTTTTTTTGTAATACTTCTTTATATTTACCTGCACAAAAAACCCACGGGCACAAAGGAGGACTGTAATGAATCGCGGTACGTTTTCTGGTCAATATTTTCCTTTTTCTACATTATTTAGCCTTTTGTATTTACTTTGAAAAATAATACTTTTTGTATGTAGTTTTACAACCGTGGGGCATGATAGCACGTGATCGGTAGATAACAAAAGAGCCTGCCAAGTTTTCGAAATAGTTGTGCCATAACTACTTGGCAGGCCTTGCATGGTTTGTCTTCAATCCTTACTGGTTCACGGTCGAAGAAATTGAAAACGATGTCAGTAGGTGCATGAGAGTTATTTTTATTCCGGAATATTTTTGTTTAATTTCGATCATATCGCCATAGAATACTTTCCTTCGGTACATACAGGAACTGGTTTATTTTCAGGTCTATTTCGCAATGTGCTAACACATTGCGGGCGACGCGAAATTCTTTGAAATACGTCAAAACAGCGCCAACGTTGAATGGAACGAACATTTTTTGAATACGGGCTGCATTTGCGAAAACTGTTTTCATGACGTCAACATACATAGTAAATATGTTCATAAACAAGTTTTTTTTTGTTTCGATTATTATTAGGCACTTTTGCTTTTTTGAGGGGAAATAATTTATCAAAGTAACTGTATATACTGTAGAAGTATTTTTTGGCAAATAAAATATTAATAATAAACCTACTACTTGGGGCTAAACATCAAACTTTTCACAATGACCTCTATAAAATGTCGTAAAACCATAACTTATTACCTAACTTGTGGTACCTGATACCAATATCGATCTGCATGAGACATTAAAATCTATTCAAATAGAACCTTCACTTCATAGTTCGTACTTACTGCAATATGACATTACATAAAGCTTGCAAATACATTCCGTTTCATGCAAAAAGTCCCAAACATTTCCTCGTTTAACATAAAACAAACCAGCTTGATTGTCACTTGTTTTTTTATGAGTGCATTTATTCTTTTTACGAAAAGGGGACTTCGGAAACGCGTTCCAAATTAAATTCGGCAAAGCTTGAGTAAACAGGTGGAAGTCTCGGGTTACCCCGTAAAGTCGGTCACCGTACTAGGAAAACACCCTTGACCTTCCCATATTTGTATGTAGGGATACGAAATTACGGTCTTGTCACCTCAGGTCATTTTTTTTTTGTTTTTATCGAACTAATTATGTAGTTGTTTGTGTAGGGATTTATTTTTCCCACGTATTTATTCACTTACTTTTCTTGTTTGTTGTAGTTTTAGCTAACGAATGTTGCCATCGCAATGTGCCTTTTGTTTCATGAAATAATTTTTTTTGTTAGCTTTATGAAGTCGATATTTATTTTTTGACGAAGAATTCTATCTTTTGTACTCTAAAGAGGATACATATTAACTGTTTATAGCATATCCATTACAAGTGTCTTTTATATACCAAAACCTTTATATAACAGTCAGTGTATGATATACATAAGTCATGAGGACAAATGACAGTCCCACTTTTTTATATACACACACGCACACTTTAGCGAAATGGGTGTGAACAGCTTTGTTAGACGAACACGCAAAGTACTGGTAGCAATCACATAAATAGGGCTAGCAATCTCAGTACTATATTTTAGTAACCGTCTAATTAAAATACCATTAACTAAGGTACGTAATTACCTTATCGTACAGTAAGTTATGAAAATTAATTTGTTAATTACTTAAGAACAGAAAGTAAAGAAATGCATTAGTTGATGATTTAAAGGTCTCATAAAAGGTATCAAGAAATTTAGGTATTTCTTTACGTTCGTCGTTATTGAATTTTTTTATTAGCAATACAGTATGGCTCGTTAGTTGAGACCTGTGCTTAGTTGACAGTATAGATAGTCTAATTTAAGCTGGGACACTTGGGACTGCCTTTGGCTAGCATTTGACAACAAAAATAAGCACCCTATTTTATTATAGACCTGAATAAATGGTCTAAAATCCAATTAAAAATATTTGACGCAGAAAACAAAAGAGGGAAAGTTTCAAAGCATTTTGTTAGCATAAAGTTTGCCCGGTTTCACCTTCGGAATTGGAAACGGATTCAGCAACAATAGAGGCAACTAAAATATTCGTAGGCTGGCAACAAATAGGTTTATTACGCGAGTGAATAATCCTGCAAAGGTATCATAGATAGCGACTAACTAACTTGGCAACCTGCCAGTGTTCTCTGCAATGTTATTCCAACGGAACTTAAAATGCAGGGTTTTATTTTCATTAATTATTAAAAAAAAACGGCTGTTTCTAAGAAAAAAAATTGATCAGTTATAATAAATTGATTTTGAAGAAATTCTATTGAAGGGGACTGAGCCTGATTCTCCTCAGGCGCTGGGTCGGGTTGGTGCTGGCTGTGATCTCCTGCTACCTTTGGTGGAGTCTAGTAAAATGAAACGACCAGCTTTTCCCGTAGCGAAATGAAAACTGCCTTTTATTTTCACAAATAAACAAAAGTAATAGTAGTGATACTTTGTATCAAAATTCAAATAT
Source organism: Heliothis peltigera (assembly GCA_958496145.1). NCBI lineage: Eukaryota > Metazoa > Arthropoda > Insecta > Lepidoptera > Noctuidae > Heliothis > Heliothis peltigera. Next base: position 7,616,181 of record OY292334.1, on the reverse strand, counting down.
ATAAAAGAATAAAAATAAATCTAAAAAGTATAAAAGTATAAAAAGGTCGTAAAAGGCGTCGCGCACATCTATCTTCGGAAATGAGAAGGGGAATATGAAAATTTAAACTGTAAGACCAAATCTTTAGATCGATGAATTGGCGAGATTGCACCAAAATTGTTCGCGCACATTTGTTCGTGAACCTATAACGAGTAGACCAGAAGAAAAATAGTGTGCGTCGGTGAAGGTGGTATCTTGCCTCTAGAGATCATATGATAGGTACTCAACTATTTCCAGCAACTGTATGATATTTCTGTAAAGGTCAAGCAAGGGAGTACTAAGCTAAAAAATAAATATTGTTCAGAAAGTTAATTCTCAGCGGGCAACACTGTGCGTCGTCAAAACTTGCGTTATCTGAACTCCACAATGAATGGAACCTTCGTCAAAAATTCAGTGTTCTAGACTAAAAGGTTTGGCACCTGAGGGTCAATTAGGCTTTTTATTTTGTGTATGTTATAAATTGATGCTAGTTTGAGGTTATGAAAATTGTTGCCCTATCGTGAGGGGGTTAAAAGTCAACTAAATAAAAGAAAAACATAATTAATGATGAAATGTTTAGTTTAATTTAATTCGTATGGGAATCCAAGCGATTTAATAAAACTATCGCAATATGATTCACCCAGTCTGCTAATGAAACGTTTATAATGTAGTACAAACTGATTTGTGTTCTGTATTATATTTACCCAATTTTTTAGTGACACTTCCTAAATCTACCTACAATATGTATATACAAGGTAAATCAGGTATTATATGTATAAGGAAAGGCTAGTTATATAACGACTGTGGTGACAGTTTCACGAACTCGAAGGTCATGTCAGGTCAACATAACATACTAACATTACTTTTCCCTCACCGCGTTCGACCATTGTCCTCTCACTAACTATAACGAAGTTTAGATTAAGCAAAAATGTTTGCTTTTAGTATTTTATGACGCGCCAAACTTCGGTAATTGCGTGAACTTTACTTAGATTAGCCTTAAAGTTTGTTGGCTAATCTAAATTCCACAGAATGTCGTTAACTGACTTTGTCATTCACTGATTTTGTAAGGTAAGTAACTAAAAAGATTTATTTTATTTTAATATTTTCTACTTTATTCCTGTGATCCCGTAATATTTTGAGCCTCTGAGATCCTCTTTTATATTTTTTTAAGATCCTTTAAGATTAATGTATTTCAAAAACCGCTACATAGCTAGATACATACTTATATTACAAAATATGGTCCCTTATAAGAATAATACAAAATTCGTTAAATAAAAGCCCAAATCTCAAGACAGACAAAAGCTTGACGGCCGAGACGGGCCCAAATTGGAATTACATCCAAGATATAGCGTCTGGCTTTCCCTCATGACATTAGGACTGTGTAGGATCTCTGGCCAAATCTTCACGAGATTGGAAAAGAGCGGTTTGATTACAAAATACAGTATAGGAAAATAAATCTGGCTACAGCGATCTATAGTAATATTATAAAGAGAATATTACAAAGATTTGATTATTTGTTTATTTGAATAAGCTCCAAAATTCTCTCTCTATTGGGAAGCTACACTATCCCTGATGAACATAGGCTATGTTTTATCAGTGTAGGGAAAGAAGTTTCCCGTGGACGCGGGAGATACCGCGTGAAATTGATACATTTTATCAAATACATTTTATATGTACCTACAGGTACAGGTACCCATCATAATATTCACACTAGTGATCTTGTCTACGCATAAGCTCATTGGCTAAAAGATCGCAAAATTTATAGTTTTTTTATCGGTCTTGTAGTTCCAGAAATGACTTTAGGTAAGAAGCAAATAACCTCATCTCTCTAGCCATATAGCACCCAAGTGTATACTCAACATGCTCTTAAAACTTAATTCAAGGCATAATGACAAAAGTTTTGTGAGATAAGTTATGTGTAGAATAGATTTAATAATCATTCATCATCATCACAGCCTTTTTATCGTCCCACTGCTGGGCACAGGCCTCCGCTCCCACGGAGAAGGATTGAGCGTTAATCACCACGCTTGTTCAATGCGGGTTGGTGATTTCAGACTTTATAGTCCAGGTTTCCTCGAGATGTTTCCTTGACCTTTGATCAGTCATTGGTGCCCAAGATAAACTTAAAAAGTAATAAACATTTACGTTTTTTTATTATTATGTAGGTATATTGTTTTACTTGACTTGAATAAAATACTTAATTAAAATACTCATACATATATGCGGCAATCTATGCGGCTGCGTTCGGATAAAAGACTTAAATCATATCCCGGATAAACAAATAGGATACTTTTCAACGCAGAAATATGTATGGTCCCCACGGGAGTATGCGAAACCGCCATGAAACAATACATTCTCTACTACTATAGGGTGTCTAAACTACACGTCCCTTTTTCGGTAAAACCAATTATCTATCGAGAACTAAACTTGTCGCAATAATGATTGAAGAGTTTGATAGAATAATTACATAACTAAATTACATATAATATCTTACTTGCAATCATATCATTATAATGAAAAAAATAATAATGTATGTTTTTAAATCATAAAAAATATGAGTGCTTCATTGACAATAATTAAAAAAAATGCTCAAAAGCTTATATTTCAAATGTTTTTTTGCAGATCGAAAAATCAGTTTTATCTGTAGACAGAGCTCGAAAAGCTTGGTGTAAATAATGAATTTTTGACAAAAATAAATATTTTATCAATAAAGGGACGCAATGTAGCTAAGTGTATTGCATGTATTAATTCCTCACTTTGGTTGAAACGTCGTAACTTTGAATGGGTGCACTTTACCGCGGCCAAGACTTGACCTCCGAGTCAAGAGTTCGAACGGATCGATTACATGTCGTAAGATAATGGCTCTGATACCCTGGATTCCCTAGTGAATCTCCTCCGCATGTTTGTTTAACTTTGAAACAACTGTACTATGTTTGTCTTCGGATAAAGTGTTTTTAGGAACGTTAGATAGGGATAAGGTTATTATGTTAGGTAATCGCGAGGAAATCCAATTTATGATGATAAAGGTGATTTGCTATTGAATACATCATATTAACTGTCCGGTAACCCTCTTCTCAAATGAATAGGGTCCACTGATAATCACCCTTTGTATGATGTGTTATTTAATAAAACCCCCTTTGATGTACTTGTTTATTATGTTTTATTATATATCGGTATTAACATTAATTTATAATACAAGATAAAAGCGCGCCCATGGCGTTCGTTACACAGAAATATTCTCCGTTAATAGTGTTGCCAACTTCATCACAATATTTCACACCCTTTCACAAACAAAATTGACGTTCTCAACATTTTGAAAATGTTCCCGTTTTGTTACGTCGTCTTTATTTCAACACTATTCCCTAACTTCATCTCGCATTTATGTAAGTACCTACATGTTAAAGCGGAAATACATAAAAGCAAAAGAATTCCCATGGCAACAAGGAAAGCCAAGAGTTTTGTTGACAAGCCTTCATACCTTATTCAGTTTCCTTAATAAAAGGACTCTGAACCGTACGTAGCTCCACGGTATCGAATAAGACTGCACTTAAACAAGTATTATTGTCTCGTAACCATCGATTTACGATCATGGTTATAGCTTTTAGGCCTATTGCCAACTTTATGAGTTGTCTATAGCAAACAAAACGCATAGTCAACATTTACATAAGGATAGCTATGCTAAATCTTATGACCTTAGCTGTAGAGATATCACCATCAATCATATATTTTGTTACAATACCGCGATAGATTTTTTGATAGATAATCTTAGGAGCTGTTGTTACTCGATAATAGGTACTATTATTTGGAAAATTCGTTATCAACACTTCCATGGTCCAAGCGGGTTGACGGGGGACGTTACCGTCACGGCGTAAAGGGTAATTATTGTCGGTGCCTTCAAAAATTATTCCCAATGTGATCGACGAATAAAAATATTATAATGAAACATTCAACAAAATATTTTTCTTACATAGATTTCACTCATATAGATTAACCTTAAAGATAAGCAGCTACTTGCATAAAAATTGTATATCTACAATTGTTTCACTTCTACCTAACCATCGAATGAAAACTGACATAATGGAACTCAATACTATACATAAATGATAACGTGATCACAATTAACTTAGCTGAAGGACTACATGCATGCACACACTGGACATGTTGAGGAATTCTCACGTTAATATTTGATACCAAGTATCTATACGTCCATCCCATTCACTATAAGCAGGGGTCGATGGCCGCCACAGTAGCCAAAGAAAAAATAAGAATGAAAACGTGAGATGTTCACAAAAGAAGCGATGACTGAAATTTGTGATTAAGTAGCGGTTGCTATACAAGGAAAAGGGTATAGTATAATATATTACGCTGACCACACATGCATGACATGGGAAAAGGACAGAAGACAGGAATGATCAATCTCTTTAGACAGATCTGGGGATTTTTAGATCGTGACTGTGTATTTGGTTTTACGAGTAAAGGGTAGTTTTTGCTATTTATTTATTTATTTAGTATGTTATAACTTAATATATAGTACAAAGCACTTATAAACATCAAAAAATACGAAAGACCTTATCTTAAATTAATTTAAATTAATTATATAAGTGTAGCAATCCGTCGGCAAATAGGTCTAATTCATTGTGCTGAGCAAGTATGTGCCCAATAGTGACATGCTATATGCTATGCAATATCACGCGCTGTAATTTCATAGTGTTGCGCTAGGAGCCTTATTTTTCTTGCTCAGTAAATTAGCTTTGACCAAGTTTGATGGCGTTAATGTAAAAATTGAAGCCAGTATCTCGTGCTTTTAGGGTTCGGTACCTCAAAAGAAAAAACCACAACCCTTATTAACTTTTTTGTCTTTATGATTACGTCAAGCCTTTCATTTAAGGAATGCGTGGAGGTATCGTATTAAACCTATACTATGAAGTGAAAAAATCAAACTATAAAAAATATATACTATATATTATATAAAAAATAGATACGGCCGGTTATTCAATTCAAAAAATGACATTAAAATTTCAACTTTATATGTGGTAAAAAAACGCAAAGGGAAATCTCGAAATTTCAAATTAAGGTTACTATTTTAAAAGGCTTAACGTGCATATTTAATTTTTTTTAATTTATATTTTTCGACGTATTTTTTTAATTAAGTATAATAAGAATACCTACGTGATGAGAAATTGGAACCCTCGGTGGGCGAGTCAGACTCGCACTTTTCCGGGTTTTCTTTTATAAGCACTCTAGGGTATTATTGCATGCATTAAAGAAAAAATATATAACAATTAACAGGTATTAATCAAAATATTATTTCTATATCGCTTTTGATTTTTATCAGTTAATTACCGGGAAAACGTCACAGACAGGGTTTATTATTTAACACATAAAATGTAAGTAAGGATTGTGTAACTATGAAAGTTTAATGTAAGGCCAACACATCAGGGCGTAATAATTGTAAGCTATTGTTCCATTCAGCTGAAACTTTACAGCCTTAATTAACTTAATGACGATAGGCATAATTATTATTTTAATGGAAGACATACAAAAGCAAAGGAACAAGCGTTTTTAAATTATTTATGATTGAATATTATATGAATAAAATATTTTGCTTTTTTATACATTTTTTTTGATAACTACAAAAAAAGAACCATCTGTATTGTAGTTAATTTAACTGTTTGAACGTAAACAGTTCCAAAACTTACTAAAATAATCATTAAATAGATGGTTCGAAATTATTAGGTTTTTTTTATAATATTTTCGAAACCTGTTTATAAAAGGAGATCCGTGCTTGGCTCAAATAAGTTTAATGCCAATTCATGAATTACATTACATTTTAATATGAAGTAAGATTAATTGCAGAAATAAACTAAGAAATCAAAAAACCTTCTATGGTGGAAAAACAATGCATGTATTTTGTAAGAAATCATTGATATAAGTATGTATATCTGTAATGACTCTTCAATAATAATAAGTAAAATTACCTCCAAATAACTTACACAAAATAAATAATAATAAAACATTCAATCCTCTACAAAACGTAGCCTCACCGTAGCCTGCATCCCGCTACGGCGCTACGCGGCCGCTACGAGCCGCTACGACGTCGTTACGTAACTATTACCGCTTGCACATTCTTCGTACTTTCAATTTAAACCAAAGTTCTACTCAACTTAGCGTCTAATAAATTAAATGAAAAATTACCTTGTTCATTCCATTTCCCATTTTCGTGTAGTATACCAACTATTCAAACCAACAAAATTATTGTCGTCATCTTAACAATACATAACAACCAACACATAACGTTTTATAAACATGCTTATTTAAAAATCAACGGTATTTTAGCATCATGTTCTGTTAAATTGTCAACACGATCGCGTCACTATGACTACATTGTTGACGCCGGTGCGCCACGCGCTATCGATGTTGCCATCTAAAATCAGTTACATAAAGACCGTAACATGATAATCGGGATGAGCGTTTCAGTTTTGGGTGGTTTGGTGTTAACGGGGATGGGTTTTAAGTATTTTATCGCGGTTTTGTGTTATCGATCGTGTTTGTGTGTGTTCGCGTGGCTGGCGGACGCGTGCGGCGTGGTCGAGTCGCGGCGCGCCACTGCCGTCGGCGTCACGTCGCTCCGGAGGCCCGGCGACACTGCGTCTATAAAGCCCGGAGGGACGGCCGCTTGTCGATTCCTTTATGTCGATGTCTTTAGTGTACGGATAAGTTTTCGCTTAGATTTATTGCAAATTTGTTTTCAAGCGGTATTGTATAAAATAGATTTATGTATTTAAGTACGACTTGTTATTTGGTCAGTGGATTCTAAATGAAAAAAAAAACATGTCGGTCAATATACGTTATAGTTTTATCCTTACATTAATAAAAGTACTTTATTTACACTGCCCACCCATTACCATTTTTAACCGACTTCGTATATTTTACGTTATTCGTACTTACGTATATTTTTATAGATATCGATATATTGGTGGGGAGGTGCGGATGAGAGCGAGGGATTACGTGGACAGCTGAGAGCTTTTTTAATGTGCTAGAACTTAAGTTAAGCCAAGAATAATACAAGATTATATTAAGTTAGTCCTTTTATTGAATAAATTAATAAGTCGACTACAGTATTTATTTGATTTCCTGCTTTTTACTAGTCGAACATATTCTATTGATGCTAATACAGAGAAAGGTGCACATGGCATGTTTATATTCAATTCTAGTCTGTTCAATCAAGGACACATTTTATCGGCTAGGTTTTATATAAGTGAAACATAGACACCATTCAACGAACATTTGTTCCATATTCAACAAGGTTAGACTTTATTCATGTTATTACAATATTACAACTTACAATAAATTATATGATTATATTAATAGACTGTATTAATTTATCAGTTAGTAGCTTCCGCCAGCGGTTTCACCTGCTTTCTGAGGGAAGTACTTTCCATACCCGGATAAAAAGTAGCCTATATGTTATTCTGATGTATAAGCTATATTGTGGTAAAGTTTCATTCAAATCCATTCAGTAGTTTTTACGTGACAGAGTAACAAACATCCATACTTACAAACTTTCGCCTTTATAATAGTAGTAGGATGTGTAACGTATTTATGTTATAATTAGTGATGAAACTTAAGAAAAATATATTACTATGTCTACTCTATTTTAATACTGAAACTCATACTTACATGGAATACAAACACGCTAAAATATTGTTCTTTCGTTAAGTTATAACGAAATGACTGTTAAAATATTAGACTACTTAAATGATATATCTATACTTGTATGTATAACTATAGCACTTTTCGATATTTTTGAAGCGTTTCGTCTTTTGTATCCTTCTAATAAGAAAACAAAATGATAAAACTATAGTTTTAGCCTATAGCAATAGCTGCGAAGTGTTTTCGACACATTTCGCATACGCATTTTATTTTGCATACTTTAATAGAAAAAAATATGGAGACAAGGAGGATATCGTCATTGCAACCGGTCACCACTACACTCGTATAATCTTATAACAAATTTACATCATTTTACGGGAAGTATTTCATGATAAACTGTCAATTTGTCATAAAAATGATCCCCACAAGCATGTGAAGTTACTCGCAACAGAAACTAGAATTTATTACAAGGTAGAGAGACTGGCCGGCTGTGGGCCCGCCCGTTATTTACGGCACCCAAAGGACCGCTAAGTACCTACATCTTACAAGCATTTAAAAGCTTACTCAAAACACAAGTAAGAGTACCTAGGTAGGTAAACAATATATTATGTTCTAGCTTTCAGTATTTACCTTTATTTATTTATTATTTTATTTAAACTTTATGTGAGAAATGTGTATCTACAGACGCCAGCACATCAAGCTACTGTCATGTCACAATCTGTCAAAAATGATAGATTTTCAACTTTGTCGCTGAAGCATATGGTTCAAAGTTGATTGGTACGATTTGACAGATTCGGGTAGCTTGATGTGCTGCCGTCTATACATCATTATTTCCAGTCAACATTAAGGTGATGCAGAGATAACATGGTAGGTGCTTTCAGAATAGAAAAACAGTAACTGACGATATTTTTTTCTTTATTTGACAATTTTAAGGAATTCGAGTTCTATTTTAGCCACATGTGTAGGTATTTTGATCAAGATAGCTATATTATAGTAGCTACGCTTGCCTCGACCAGTTCTTAGATGACTGGTCAACCGTTCAAGCGTTCACACCTCCTTGCTTTAGACGTTCGCTTGACTATGCAAAGTAACTTTATCTTAACTTAAAAATATGAAGTTGTACTATCCAATTCTGAGGAACATTGTGTGTGTTTTACGTTACTTTGTTGTATTTTAACTAAGCTACATAAAAATAGATAAATAGGTAATCGTATTTGGCTTTCATATTATCTAAAGTTTCTTATACAGCTTGTATAAAGTTTTAGTCATTAGAGTAGACAATGGCGTAGGTAAACAACAAATAAGCCACATTTTTTATTATGTGTCTCTGCCACTCATACGGCACTATAGAGTCCCGGAATTTTGAATATAGTCCTCATTGAATTTTAGCTGCGAATTATTTTTAAATCAAAATCGTACTAATTTAAGCTAAAGTAAGTTTACCTAGTTAGTAAAAATATAAATTTTATTTTTATTACAAATATAATTATATAGTTTGTAAAAATTAAACTGTTTTAGTCACCGAATATTTAAAGGTGTTTTATGTCTCATTCTTCCTTATTCTTCGCCCTAGGCTGGGCCACTAAGGCCAGGCCGAACACAATTAGCATAGCTCCGACCCACCACCGCAGGGAGGAAGCTTCGCCAAACAGCGTTATGCCTATGACACCCTGAAATACAAAAAAGTATCGTATTATCACTTGAAATAAGGTTGATTCTTCATTGGAGATTTTGGGAGTCGATTGGTAGTCGATCGTGGATTGTTACAATCGAATTAACTCCGAATCGATTGAAACGAATTCGAGGTAGGCTTTGTTGATGTGGCAAGATCCATTAATGCAAAAAGTAACGGTTCAACCATTTCTATACGTACTTGCTTTATTGTATGTAGGTAGGTACGGATATACCTATAAATTATTGGTATTTTACAAAAATCGACCCCGCTACATACATAGGAAAGTAGTTAGGTATGTAAGTGACATAGTTAGGTGTCATTTGAAAGTCACAAACACATAACTTGTCAAAAGTAACAAACAATAGTTATCGGTACGAGAAATCTGTTGCTGCAGCGCTTTCAAGACTATAAAATCGCAATTCGCAAGTCTCGAATTGGAATCGTTGGTTTCACACGTTTTACTACTTGACCTTTTAAAGTTCTAAGCTTTAGTCTTTGTTTCATATGCTAAATGCTTCAGAGTTCCTAATAAAGAAATGTATTACGAGTAGATAGATACGACCTTAAAATATCTATATCAATAAAATATATTAGTTACAACCTACAAATGATAACCTCTTTTTAACTATTCGTAATTAGAATTGGCCATTTTTTTTCCAAAAAATAAATGTATAGCCATTTGCGATAAAAAAATAATATTGAAAAATAAAACTCTAATGGCATTGCAAGATTTTTTTGACGTCTAGTGGCTTGTAATAATTTACAAAACTGCTCAAAAACACAAAAAAGGTTGTTGTGTAACTATAGTACTATTTTGAAGCTTTCGCACTTGTAAGAATTATTTTGTGAAAAGTTCTACTTCCTTTGGCAAATTTGTATAAGTATTTAATTGAAGTATGTTTACTAATTATACTTACAGATAACACGTAACTGGATGCCGCAGATATGACGGTAGGCGCCGCCGAGTTTGAAGCTGCGTCCAACGATCGCAGGTAATGTCGACAGCCCCATGTGTTAGCCAACACCATAATCACTAACAAGGCACCCCATATGACGTAACTATCGCCCTGTTGATAAAGGGATTTGTTGTAGGTATACGTAGTACTAGTTTACATAGGTACTATTCTTTCATATCGTCAGGGAAAATGTTTATGGAAAAACACTTGACAAGTGCCTGTTTGCTTATCTTGATGACAAAAAAGAACTGATTTTGTCCACAAGTTTGTAGAAGAATATAATGTAAATCCAAGCTAAATAATAACCTTCTTTCATGAGAATATTTTAAATACTCGCACATCACGCCAGCATAATGTTCAAAATTATGTAATTTTTTTGATAGATATCAAGTTTATCTCTTATACTATACTAATAAAGTTAATTGTTGATTGGGAAAAAATACGGAGTGACAGGAGTAGGTTGATGTGCTGGCATCTGTATCAGATTATAATAGAGAGTGAGCGTCTACAATAATAAACCTATTCATTTATTTTGTGCCTACACCAAGCCCAAAGGTTCAGTGATGAATGCACGCGTCATTAGTTACAGACTGACACCCGTTGAATATTTATTAATGGTCAACTATAAGCCTTAGAGCCAGTTTCACCGGTTAGGGGTAACTACTATCTACCAGATAAATTCAAAAATGGAACAGAATTTGTATGAAATTATCTACCAGATAACCTATCTGGAACTTATGCGTAGCCGGTGAAACTGGCCCTTAATGATGTAAGCAGTCTTGTAACTAGGTCTATCTTTGTAGTCAGGAAAGAGGTTTTTCGCCATTTTCATTGGTAGAAATAAGTTGTCTAGACGTTAGAATGACATTGAATCATTGTTATGCGATATGATCGGAAATTCGCTGCTATGAGTTTGATTGGTCCCGTTTAATGATTACGTACTTTTTCCACTTCCTCCTACAAGTTTAAGGTGATTATCAGGTTTTGTTAAGTTTACCCGCTTATAGCTTCTTTTTGCAAGAATTCTACTAAATAAAAAACTTTATACTCTTAAAAACGTATTTATTATAATAGGCAATTTATGCAAAACAGTGGACGTATATTCTTATAGTATTTTCAATACACCTTATTTATGTAGCAAAACGTACGCAAACTTAATAGATTTAGGTATACCTTAGATTTATGTTTCGAGAGTCTTTCACACAGCGCTTTTTTTAAACTAACGCATAGTTAATATCGGCAAGCGATGCTGTCATTATGCTCGCCCTATGCATTTTCGTGTTTGCCATAGTCATGCCTGTCAATTCTATTGAGGAAGATATTGTCTTTAATTAATTTTTGTTTTTAAATTGACAAAGTATTCGATCCTAACCATCACTGTCCTGAAATGTAACAGTTACAGTTTGCACGCCTTAGCGAATTACGCACACAATATCTTCACACAATCGACCTCGTTAAATATTGTTGATCGACACTTAGCGTGTCATTGTCATTTTTTCTTTATCCTACTAGCAATCCATTCTAAACCTAAATGTAAGCCCTCTCCAGTAAGACCGCAGCACGCCTGTATGTGCCAAGGATGTTGCTTTATAGCCGTCAGCTCCAACTTTTCCGATATCTCTGCTGCAGTCATTGAACCCTTAACGTCTTGTTTGTTCGCGTACACCAGGAGGCAGGCTTTGGTAAGCTCCTCGTGTTTTAACATCCCATGGAGCTCGTCGCGACTTAAGCTCAATCGCTGGCGGTCTGTAGAGTCTACCACCATTATGACGAACTCACTGTTCGTGAAGTACGTGTTCCATGCTGATCTCAGGCTCTGCTGACCACCAAGATCCCACATGACAAAGCGAAGGCTTTTCCAAACAAACTCTTCTACATTGGAGCCTATAGTCGGCCTCGTGTGAACAGTCTCTCCTAATAGCAGCTGGTAAAGGATTGTCGTCTTGCCAGCATTGTCCAAACCCACTAGGAGTAGTTTGTGTTCTTCATTACCGAACAAGCTCCAGATCTTCGATAGTAGCAACCCCATTATCAGCAATATTCGCACCACTCCACTAAAAAATTAGGAGACAAAGACCCGTCAGTCCACGTTGTCCAAATAAAGTATAACGTTATAAACCAATGAAACTGCTTATAATATAGAAATCTATGCACATTTTGTATTCTTTCGTTTGAATTCTGCTCATCCCCAAACTGTTAAATGGCGACACTAAACATTTATTTAACAACACCATCTAGCGGTCGGGCCTAAAACAAAAACTGTTCTCCCTTTCTAGAAATGAATGAATCACAGCAACATTACAATATTAGTCAATCTGTCCGGGTACCTCTAGGTACGCACAGGAACTACCAAAAATAGCTAAAACAAATCAAATGAACAAAGTAAAAAATTGATTTAGTTTCCATATGGTACCTAGCATACTGAATCAATTATGAAGATAATAATCGCACTTCAACTTCAAAACTTTCACCAAAAAAAAAAATACTTAGGGAAACTTACTACGACGCTGGTTGTTCCTGATAATTTCCCCAAAGTACTACCAACTGATGCCCATGTGCCGGCTAAAAATGCTTCATAAAACATGATTTTTATATAAAAACATTAAACAAAACAGTTGACAGCATTTAGGTTATGATGATTTTAAGAATCGATTTATATTCATAAAAAAAATAAAACGTTCGGTTTCACATCAAGCATCTAGCGCCAGCTTTGACCCTTTAATTTAATCAGTTTTTTATTTATTCTTCCTCATAAAACAATGTTTATATATAGTAGCAATCGATAGTCTGGCAATCATTGTTGAAAATTTTAGATAGAGTAAGGAGTACATAAATTTTCTTTCACTTTTCTCTAGGTATGCATAAATTGGAATGTTATGCCGGCTCCACATGATCGTCCAACAATACAACACTAACCTACATCCAACTCAGGCCAACCGAACATACCTACATAAATTATGATCCCCAAACTCAGAGCAAAATTGCAGATGGCTAAGCGTTCATGGCTTAGTAGTTAGTGTATCTGCCTGTCTCACTGGAGACTGCAGGTTCGATCCCCGTAAAAGTCAAATATTTGTATGATTTAGTGTGTGACCTGTAAATATATTTATTTATCTACAAAAGTACATAAGAACTTTAGCACGATTTACTGACAACCCGAACCTCATTAAACATACCTATATATTAAGTATGTACCTCTACACACGTCGCGTCGTAAGTTTGACAAACATTCTTTCCCTATTTATTTAAGTAAGTTTTATGTTTATTTTCCATTAATTTTAGTTTTATATTCTTATTTTTTTGCTGGTTAATCAGTAATTGGCAACTTTTTTAGATTTATACTTATTAATTAAAACCGTTCATAACACCTTTTTTACACAGAAGCTGTTGGTAGATCCTAAATAAATAAACATTTGCATAGTTTGACGATCTGTCTACAACAACGTGTGGGGCCGGCATTACATGAGAAAATTCTGTCTGACTGAGGCTGTCGAGTGTCGTCATTTTGTTTGACAGTTTTTATATGTTGATTGTTCACGGTGTTGGTTGGCAGTCATTTATTTATTTAATTTTCGACATTGGTTATATTTAGTTGTATAATTTGTTAAAAGGGATTATTCATCGATTTCCCAGTGATTTGTGTTACTACTTATAATACTTCGCTTGTTGGAGAAGCATAATTTAAGCGAACAAAGCAGGCTTTTAAAAATTGAAGTTGGTCATTATTGTCTTTCAAACGCAGCTTTGATTTGTAAAATCGCTTATCGGAATAAATTTATAAAGATGGAGAGCGTGAAATCTGGAGATAGCGTGTTAGTTATTTGGAACAACGACAATCAGAACAGCATCGGCAGTTTGGTGGAGGAGATTAAAGCAGCCATTGGTAATGGTTCCGTCGTTCTGGAAAACTCTGAAATGATAACCGAATGTAAGTTTATCACCTTTCATGATTACAAAAATTACTTTATAGTGTACCTAAAGTTAAGAACTCCAGGGAATTAATCAACTATATGGTAAACAGTCATGAAGATATTGTATGCTTCATATTTCCTATTATTTGTGGCTTAATGAAAAAAAAAATGCAGCTTCCTTGGTCATTGCGTCGTCTTAGGGCTTAGCTATATTTAAATAATTAAGTCAGCAGTTGATCACAGTAGTATAATAAGCTCCTTGTTTGCAGCATCCCGGCCAGCATCATCTTATGACGCTGTGCTTTCAAACTGGTTGGCTCCCCACACTGTAAAACACACGGACAGTCTCTTGGCAATTATTGTGAAGCTCCTGAAGCCCAGCGGTAAACTTATTCTGAGAGATACAGCAGACTTGACTATCACACTCAAATTAAACGGTTTTGTAAATGTCTCAAAGTCTTCGGATAATTTATATGTAGCTGAAAAGCCCAAATTTGAGGTAAGTTTTTGTTAAACATTTTCCTTCTTACAGGTATTATTATATTCGAAAATTTATATTAAATTATTATTATTTCATGACATTTCCATAAAAGCACTGTTTTTGTTTTGTTAAAAATTTTGTTGTATCAGTAAAATTTGACAGAAAGGTTTGTTTATTGAGCTGTCAATTACTACAATAAAGACAGTTGTGCAGGTTTCTGCAGCACACTTCAGTCTACATTTTCGCAATGAAAATTGACATATATTTCAGTTTAGAGAAAATTTTATTGCCTTCAAAAACAAAATGTGACTCATATTCATTTATTGTGATAAAAAAGTACAGTGTTTTCTTGTTTTAAAAAATGTAAAATTATTACACTTAATGTGTAAATAACTAATTTTGGTAATATAACTCCTTGCTACGTAAAACTCGTATTATAGTCTCACTCATATAATTTCAGGTTGGGTCTAAGGCGTCATTGAAATTAAATGGCAAGCCTACAGTATGGAAACTGGATGACACAGTCGAAGAAGCATGGACGGCTGGAAACGATGATGAAATCATTGATGATAACCAACTTCTAGATGAAAATGATCTGACTAGACCAGATACAAAGTCTTTGAGAGGTAATTTATATAATTATTTTTTTTGTTCTGTTTGTTAACTATTTGAGTTACTGAACTGCTCTAGGTCTTAGTAGCAAGCCATCTAAAGTGGTCGGTTGACGCTTTCCATGACCTTACTTCCCATAAAGGCTGGCTATATTACTTTGAACAGAGAATTAGATTTGCCATTTGAAATGGCAGTGTGGGTAGGCTCCTGGCAGCCTAAACAGCAATGGGGATATTTTTTTTTAGTTTTGTATGTGATTATATTTATTTCTTTAAAGTTTGTTAATAAGGAGGTTTACTAAAAAAATATATTAAACGGGGATAAAAAGCTAGACTAAATAGATCATATTGTCAAAAATTTAGTAAAATTGTGAATATAAACTTTTAATCATTCACTAAAATCTATTTATTACAAACTAGATTATATGACCTTATTTTGAATGTATGATAACAGTCCTTAACATGTAAAAATGTGTTGCGTAATTTTAAGAATATCAATTATTCAGCATGAAATAATAACTATGTTGATAAGAAAAATACTTATCATTTCTTGTCCACATTACAACTTATCTTGATAACAAAACAACAAGCCATTGAGGTTGTGAGTTGAGGTTTTGTGTTGCGAGTTCACTTTGGCTTTGGTTAGTAATATGCGGCTGAGGTTTTGTGTTCCAACTATTCCCAATGACGCAGCCTATTCACGCAAGGTCGTTTCAGTTTATTTTTTTAATGTAGAAACTTTCTACAGAATTTATGTCAATAAAATAGAGCTCTGTAATTATTTCGAAGCACAAAGTCCAAAGTACTTACATTCTATGCTTGAAATAGTGCTACCTTTTAGACATAAAAAAGAAAACCTATCCAGAGGGTGGAACCCGTGAACACTAAATCACAAATCATAACAATTTATTCAGAATATTTGATTAAAGTCTCTTCCATAAATATTTCCAGTTTGCGCCACAACCGGTAAAAGAAAAGCGTGTGCTGACTGTTCGTGTGGACTCGCTGAGGAGCTCAGGGGAGAGGTGAAAGATACTCCCAAGTCTTCGTGTGGAAGTGTAAGTATAAACACCATCGTTTGTCGTTTTATTGTTTAGCTGGTTCCCACAACTTCATTTGCATGCCAAGGTAACTTCGTGCACGGATAAAATTTGTCTTGAGTGTTATTTTGATTTATGATCTTAGATTTTAGTTTCATTGACGTCCATTCTGATATTTTAGCGACAAAGAGTGATAGATATTCTTCCATATATCCATCTGTGATTAGTGGATATTATACGTAGATACAACGCGTTTGCGCACTAAACAGCTCTATATACTTAAATATGCTTAGGTAATCCTACAAAAGTTCTTAGCTTTGGATAGTTTGAAACAATTCATGCATAAAATTATACAAAAAATACGCTGATATGCGGGCAGACAGATAGACCATTGTATTGATATAAGCTGATGAAGTCGTAGCTCACAAACTCTAGTATTTTTTCCATGCATGTGCCATTGATCCATAAGAATTTAACTCGCCTCAGAGAGCACGTTAAACTACCACCTTAACAAGTAGAAATAAAGTTTGTTTATTATAAAAACGATTCTCAAGCACGGCTGGTCACGGCTTGAACACATCTTAACTAAGTAGTTTAGGTACAATCGGAATAATGTAATAATGCAAATACTAGTTTAACAGCGGCACTTAGACACTTAGTAAAAATAATGCGTCATACTAAGACATAAAAACTATCTGACGTCAAGTTAATGTAAAAACACAATATAAGTATGTAGTTTCATTCAATATTTTCACGTCATCCAACATCAAAACAATGGGTGCTAGGCATTGATATATATTTGTCTATGCAATCTCGGTCCTAATCGTGTATTTCTCAATCAAGATACGTCGTACGCTTATTTACTTAAGGCTCCGCGCACACGGGCCACCGACCACAGCCACCGGTGGCCAGCCGCAGCCACTTTTAGACTTTTTACATTTTACTGCTGTAGCGAGTGGCCGCCACCGGCTACACGTGTGCGGCGTGGAAAAAGCAAGTGCTGCCGCTGATCACCGGTGGCTGTGTCGGTGGCTCGTTTGCGCGGAGCCTTAGGGCATTGTTCTACATATTTCCGATGTAGATCATCCACAGAATTAGATTGGGAACTCCGTTTATGCGTACGTGACTCGAAGCGTACACGCCACTGTAGGTATGGTTACAGGTTGTGTAAATATAAATATTTACGAGCTGAATTAACGTCTTTGTTGGTCATATGGTAGAGATAATTGTAATGTTATCATTATTAGTCATAGCAATGTTAATTCTCATTTTGTACTATACAAGTGGTCTAAGATACTGTTATCATAATGTACAGTAGATCTACAATCAAAATGCAATTATCATGCAACTGTGGAGTCATCATTCAGGATACGTTAAATTATGTCCTTATTTAATCCTCATACATAGGCGTTCCTTGTGAGCTCATGGCTAAGTAACAGCCGCAGGTTAAGCAACGCTTGGCGTTGTCGGTCCGTGGATGGGTAATCATCTTGTCATGACGAGTTGCTCCGTGTTTCGGTAGGCACGTTAAATTGATGGATCATTTGTGCATCATTGGCAAACAACCAGTCTTACCAAGGGGTATCGGGGTTCGCCGGTAACTGGGTTGAAGAGGTCAGATAAACAGTTGCTCCACTTAAAACATTACCACCTACTCAGCTGCATCCGGTTAAGACTGGAAGTCGACCCCAACAAAGCTTCGAAAAAGGCTAGGTAGATGATGACAAAGGCGTCTTTCATGTCATGATATCATTGAAAATATGGTCCTCGAGTTCGCAGGGTAGCCACTAGCCGGAAAATATTTCGCAAAAGATAATTACGTAAAACTTGTTGCTTATGAATGACGCGAGTCAGGTACAGAATTATCAAAAGAATTGCATCGTCCCTCACCTGTAAACTAATTACCTATATCTAGCATAAGCGTTCTTATTTGCATAATTACCATTCAGCTACCCAGTGATGCATACCTGAGTGCGTGTGGCATAATATGTTGGCTAATTGGGCTTTTAGAGTGCACGAAAACTATTAGATTCTCGTCAAGTTAGCTCATCATATCGAGGTTTATCTTTTTTTTTAGCTACACATATCAGACGGATGTTTACTCGGCAATTTGTGTTGACAGTGACTTGACATTTTTGCTATCGCTAAGATGCTGAAGTATATAGACCGGTAGATAAACATAATCTTTCATCATCAGCCTTTTTATCGCCCCACTGCTGGGCACAGGCCTCTTCTCGCACGGAGAAGGATTGGGCGTTAATCACCATGCTTGCTTAATGCGGGTCGGTGATTTCAGACTTTATAGTCCAGGTTTCCTCGAGATGTTTTCCTTCATCTTTAATGAGTCATTGTTGTCCAAGATAAACTTAGAAAGTACATATAACTTAGCCTAACCTGGAATTGAACCCGCATCATCTAACTCGAAAGGCTGGTTTGAACATTGAATAAGAAATGCAATTATTAATATCGTAACGCAGAATATATAGTTTTATATGTAAAAAACGTAGTTGGAAACTTCCCAAGTGCCTTTTTTACAAGTAACACGTTAAAAACATCAAATTTAGTGTTTTAATTGCAATTCCTATTCAATGTTTTAGGGAGCTCCCTGAGCATATGTCTTACTTTCATATAGTAAAATGGCCAAATTAATTACAACGTGTAAATATTTGACAGCTATTTGCGACGTTGCCAACTTTCGGTGATAGCGCTCTTAACCACTAGGTCACCACGACTTCACAAATACCTAATTTACTTGTATTATATTCCAGTGTTACCTTGGCGACGCGTTCCGATGTGCAACGTGCCCTTACCTCGGCATGCCCGCGTTCAAGCCGGGCGAACAAGTGAAGCTCGATCTCAAGTCGGATATATGAACAATACCACAATAGCTCTCCAGTGAATATCGCCTAGTATGTATTAAATGTTGTGATTCTATGCTTCAATAAAAATTTAAGTCGATTTTGTAATTTGATTTTTTCTTGGTAGTGAATTAAGTAGATTAGTTGTAGATTTTTTGCCAAATTTAAGCAGGATGTTTAAATTAGAACAAAAAAATAATTTTAAATTAGTAGACACTTTTGCCTGGTTGCAGAACTGCCCACTGAACATAATTAAGGTTAATAAATATTTTTAATTGAACGATATTTATAAATTTAGAAATAAATGATGTTATTTGGGCAAATTGTGTACCCTGACATAAGTATTAATAAAATCTCTGACGATCACTTTTAGTATGCTGTTATCTTCCTTATTATGGCATAATGGAATGCGATAAGGTGAAGAAAATAAAACAAAAGTATAGCAAATATTCAATTATACATATTTTCTCTTCTTTTTACAAACAGTTAACTTATTTAACATATTTCGATCTATAACATTTTTCCATTTACAATAAATCTGAATAGTAGTCATTCCGCTATACAATAAAATATACATATATATTTTTTGTGATATCTGTCATATAATAACAATTTTATAGTTATTTATCTATTAATTTAAATGACACAACATTTCCTGTTCTCTACAATACGCTATATCATTGGAAAGTGTACAATACTTGATACAAATTTGGTTCTGGAAGTTCCACGGATATATTTATGTTCCCAACTGTGTAACTTTCCACATTAGGATAAACTATTGTATAGTTTAGTGGTATCCGAAGTGTTTGGACTACAACACCGGCTAATCAATTAATAATACTAAAATATTGAAAATCTGTTAAGGATGGCACAATCATTTGTGTCAAGTAATGTTCGTTAGTGAGGAGCACTGTCGACTAACATTACGGTCTATGTGAACCATTACTGGCCTCGCCGGACGTCGGCAACATCAACATAATATTATGAATCTCTTCATACATTATTAACTATTGTCACTATATTTGTAACACCTATATATCGATCAATCACAATAATAGAGACGCGTCTCGCACACAAACATTCGTAATAAAGTCTTGGAAGAAAGGGGGTGATATTTATATAAGTAAGTAAACGGAAGAAAATGCCATCATAAAAGAAACGATTGTTTACAATTTGGTTAACAATATTGCAGTTGGTGTCAGTCTTTAGGCATGTTCTTGATCTTGATCGATGGTTGTGTTTTAAGCGAATGAAAACATCGATATCGATCTTCAAATTTCTCGTAGGTACTACTAAACGACTTCAATTAATACAAACGGTCGTTGGAAGGCATAATGGAATAAAAGCACTAGTTAACTCGTATAAAAAATCGTTCCTTTTACAAATGTCAGCCTCTGGTTTACGTATAACGAATTTCTCTGACGGAATCAAGCGCGTTGCAAACAACATTTGCATATTGTCTAATGAATACATTTTACAACAAACATCGACGCACATAATAAGTTGATGGTAAATATTATACACCTTAATAATGTAGCATATAATCAAGTAACAAGTGCTGACTGAATATGTACCTACACGTAACGATACTTTAACGTATAATTGACTCACTAAATCTACTAGGAGGCGCGGAAGAACATCGATTGTGCCAATATTATACAATGGATTGGCAAACATTACAACAAAGTGTTCCTTAACAAAATTTTCTCTATAATATCAATCATGATTGTGCCTGTATTACGTCCACAAAAATAATATAGCACCTTTTTGTTGAAATTAAATTAATACTTTCTGAATTTGGATTTTGGGAAATAATACTTTTTGTAACAAATTTTGTACTAAATGATTGTCCAGCGTTGATAGCGGAGCTTCATAGTTAACCGACGGAACGAGCTCGCGCCCACAAATAAATGCTCCTATCTCATAATTTAAGTAATATCTTCAAAGAAACTACTATCCCACAACATTCAGTAAAGCGTCCCAGTCTTTTCAAAAGTTTATTTTCATCAAATTGAGATCTTGTTTAGACTTGAAAGCGACCACTCGCTCGCGCGTGACGTCACCGGCGCACGCGCACGCCACGCGGACGTCGCCGCGAGACACTAGTCTTATAGTTTGTGAGGTAGGCTTAGTCATGATCTAATGAAAGCGCCTTGTTAGAAAATACCGATTAATAAAATGAGATCTTTCATTACAATTACAAATATTAATATAAAGACGATAAAACTAGAATTACATACATTATACAACAAATTATTAACTTTTGTACAACACCATCCGTCGTTAATGAGGTGTCCGTATTCTATGGTCGTCGGTTATCTTTTAACACAATAATGATTAATAGCACGTAGCATTTGCGGTACAATGAAACTAACCCTTGCGAATCTGACTGTCGGTGTCGCGCGCCGGCCGCGCCAGCGCCGTAGACCATCCATGACTCGTTCTCATCTGACACGTTATTGTTCCTGATAAACTTATTATGCAAACAATATACGGATTGGAATTTCAAGTAAACACCACAATTGTGTGTCTTGACTTAGTATTTATATAAAATTAATTTGATTTTGATATGGCCATGCATTTGTCGTTATGTTACATAACGATATATGTATATCAATCACAGACGCTACTTGTTGTGTTTTGTTGTCAGTTTTAGTTTTTCAGCGTTTCACTTTTGAGTATACAACAACTATACATTTTCTTACCAATAACGCACTTATTTGTCTAAAACATATATTTCTTTTATTCAAGCAATACTTCATACCTACTCTGACCAATAACTACAAAATATCACAGACTGTGTGTTTATTATGTATACATCTTCTCATAGAAAAGTTATGTGTATCACACATGGACGTCAAAAAGCAATAGAGATGACATCTATATAACCATGATCATTATACATATTTAATTTTTATTTTACAATATATACCTATCAATTATCAACATTTATATTAGATCAAATTATTTGTCAGAAAAGTTTGCCAGTACAGTTCTGCGAAGCGATCCCCCGGCAGTGCGCGGGGCGACAGTTACATCGTCATGGATATGTCTGCAGTCACAACCATCGGACGAGAGTGCTACTCCCACATGACTGCGTCCTTTACAAACATAATCATTCCAGTTACTCGTATAGAAACAAATCAGTCGAGATTTAAGCACACGTCAGCCCATTACTATTACCTACTATCTAACATTCATTGTACCTTTGTTTTTTTATATATATGCATTGCCACGTGTCCGTGTAGACTGGCGATAAAATCTCATTGGTTATCACAATATCTAACCTACTTTAAGATCTGGTACAAACTTACACATTTGTTATTTTTGTGCTCATTATTAAAAAAAAATGTTTAAACTCCATGGTTGTGGAATATAAAATTATAATATCGTTTAAAGTTTGTCGTGTAAGAATGTCTAAAGCGTTTTACTTTGTATGCCGCGTATTGTAATATTCGTGTACCATAGAGGAATGAGAATGAATGAACGCGCGGCGTCGTGTGCGCCGGGTCCCTTCCCTTTGTGACACGTTAGGTTAGTCATGGAGCGTAACGTTCAACTTCGACCTAAGTTACATACATATTTACAACATCGTACACGAACGCGTACAGAAGCACCCGACAGTAAAAAGCACCTAGAGTTCCCCAATAGAATTTCATAAGCGTACTATTATGGACTGCCGATCGCTGCAGAAACCGCGCAAAATAACATTTAACAATAGTGCATGCCGCGACATGCAACCGAACTCACTGGGGCCGTAATTTATCTATCTACAACTCCACTCACAAAGAAGTAATCTTCTGTAACACTTGTCCATCCGTTCCACTTAGAATTCAGCAGGTCCGGCACACAGAACAACGAATCTGAGTCAGAAACGAGCAGCGAGTTGCAACGATCACAACACGATCAAGACAGTTCTCCAAATACGAATACGAAGGTCGGCTACGTTTCAGCGTTTCTTGAGAGGAGGGGGATTCTCCTCGCAGACGTCGGAGGCGGACCAGCGGCGCTTGCGCGCGTCCTCCTTGACGCTGAGGTTCTCGGGGTGCGTCTGCGGCGGCGCGGGCGGCGCGGGCCGGCGCGGCACCAGCGACACGCACACGTCGCCCACCTGCAGCCGCTGCACGCGCAGCCCGTACTGCGCCAGCGTGCGCTCCGGCTTGCACGACGCCCAGCCGCGCCCGTACACGAAGAACGGGTGCTCCACCGTGGATTCCAGCTCCACCTGCAAACATCATCCACACTATTACATATTGCTATTAAAAGTTTTGCTTAACGCTATACTGAAGGATTCGTATGCTACACACCCTTGGTCAGCACGCGCATATTATGTCGTATGCCGTTACTATTAACGCTAAAGTCTCACGCCAACCCGAAATTGACCGAGCTTAATAGCAAGCATACATTTTCGGTTCATGGATAGGACTGAAATCGCTTTGTAAGTTTTAAGATACTTTCACAGAGTGAGTGAGACTCAGCCTGGAAGTTGATGATTGTTACACCCTTGCATCGGAGAGAACTCCGAACTTCCCATTCAGCTGTTAGAGTGAAGGAATGGAGAGTGCACTATAAAATGTCCTGCGCAGTGTCCTGTGTGATCTCCTTAGAGGAACCTGAGATCTGGACGCCATTGTATTATTATTTTAAGATAAGATAGCTTGAACAGCTTTTTCAGACAGCTAATATATCAGACCCGTCTGTCGTAATTAGGTACAGTATCGGACTTGGCACAACATTCGTTGGCTCATGAATCGAAAAACGATAATTGGTGTAATAAAGCTGCCAGATATCTAAACCTAGCCTCATTATCGTTAACCGTCCTCGTGATATTAGATATTTCAGGTATTACCAGGTTTTAGGGAAGAACAGATGTGGTTACCTGTGAGCGGTTCCTGTCGTAGGTGAGCGTGAGCGCGAGGCGGTCGCCGCGCTCGTCGAGGCGCAGCAGCGTGCACTGCGTGAGCGCGAGGTCGCCGCTGCGGTCCGCGCTCATCACGAAGTCCTCCGTGCGCATCTCCTCCACGCGCCGCAGCGACCCGTCCTCCAGCCGGATCAGCGCGCCGCGGCAGAAGTACGGCGCCGGCGCACCTCGCTCGGGTGACGTGGGAGGCTCCTGGAATGTTGCACACGGCCTATGAGTATTGTGTTTTGTGATTTTTGTTTGGCAGCGGTCAGGGCTGGACAAAAAATTTGTCTAGTCCCTAAAAGCCAAAAGTACGCTATTTCAGTCAATATTGCATGTGATGCTTTCTTTAATATGATATGAATAGGAATTTACCTCTCTGGGTGGCGGTACAGGCGCAGGCGCGGATACGGGCGGCGAGTGCGGCGCCGGCGCAGGCGGCACGAAGCCGGAGGTGGCGCGCGGCCGCAGCGGGTAGTTGGACGGCGGCGGCTGCGGCGGCGCTCGCGTGCGGTACAGGTAGGACGCGTAGGACGCGGGGTGCGGCAGGAAGGGCGCGTAGGCGCCGGGCACGGAGGGGAAGGGCGCGGAGGGCGCGGGCGGCGCCGGCATGGCGTCGCGCGGCCGGCGCGGCGCGTACCGCGCGTACGGCCGCGGCGGCGGCGCCAGGAACTCGGGCGTCATGCCGGCCTGCGGCGGCGGGTACAGGTTCAGCTGCCCGAGCTGCCCCAGCTGGGCCAGCGCCTCGCTGGGGAGACTCGCTGAGATCATCGGACGGGCTGTAAACAATACATCTCTATTAATTATACTTGAACACAAATATACGTTGTAAGCATAAACGAGACGAAATTGGCACAAGATGGAAATAGATAGCGCTCAAACGTATATCATTCATATGTCAACATCTATTACGGGTAGTGTTGTGTTACTGAGCATACACAAACCATAGAATGGAACGCATATTACCTAGCGCAAACACATTAAAACACTGATTAGTAACAAACTAGATCACAGCAAGAAGCCTGTCTTCACTAGTAAGTAGTTAAGTCCAGCATCTGCGTTAGATCGAGTGTTTAGTATCGCGACAAGATAAGAATGTGGAGCGGCCGACGTCAACATTATAAATAGATTTTATTCACGTACATAAAAGTTAGTAATTCAGTGTGCACGCCACATGACGTGGAGTAGTCTGTCGTATAAACACGGCTTTTGTTCTATTTTTAGGGTACGGTCTACCATACACATAAAACGATCTTTGTTGCTTTATCGTCGCCACTACGCGTTATCCGAGCGAGCAGCTCCAACTGGACTGGCGTGGAATAAACGCCACTCATGATAAATTATTTTTGTTGCTTCATACCTACTACGAGCACTAACTTGCACATTACGCTAACATATTATTACAGCTGTCTGAGACGCGCGCAGGCTATGATTTGAGAGCCGAATATTTTTGTGCCATGTTGAGAAATCCAGCTTCTACTTCATGGAAATAACACTCTGAGTCACTTGTTAAAATAATGTAAGAGTGAGAAGTCATGTTGACCCAGTGATTAATGCACCAGCCTCTCAAGTAAGAGAGAGCGGGTTCCATTCCAGGTCAAGCAAGTACCAAAACAAAAGCACATTACGTGTCTTTGAAGGAAAATGCCAGGACCCAGGGATCTTTCCAGCAGTGGGACATACGCGAACAAACACATAAAAAATATATGCATCTAATACGATAACTTTCGGTCGGTTAAAAAAGTTTGATGATAAGAGCAAAATAAGTCAGTAGTTAGCATGAAATTAAATTAATGAACATCTCCATTTTGTGTCTTGTAGATTTCGAACCTTTATATGTAACGATTTGAGATCACAAAGAGCAACTCCTCTTTGTAAGAACTATTTACCGAGGAAGATAACTCGACAGCAACGAAAGGCACCAATACCGCAATGTAGATAAATTATTTCTAATTTTAAGCAGCCATACGTTAACACAAGGTTATCTGAAGCCAATACAACGGTTTCTCGGCTGTTTGAGTACTTATCACTATTACATGAAACACGTGTACGCGGGTAAATATTTTTCTACTTTGTTTGATTTTTTGTACTCTGCGGCTATTTGTTTCGTAATGTTAAATATACGTTACGTTAACGTTAGTATAATCTGCCGATGTTTGTGCCGTAAATCTTATAAATACATGCAAAGATAAACATTCGAATGTCCATTATAATGTATTATTATTGCGATACGGTGGTAGCTTACTTACGGTTATTTGTGGCAATACGAAATATCACAGTGAAGAAAATTGAATATTATTAAATTTTGTATTATGAAGTACCGTGTCCAATAATACTTGGAAGATGAGTTTAAGCTGAGAGGGCCGTCAGCATTCCCTTGCGTGTTAGTGCTGCAGGCGATAATTTGATGAACAAAGAATGCGCCGACGCACCTGCGCAAACAATAAGCTCTTTTCCAGTTAGCACACCTCACGTAGGGGGTGCCTGACATAAGTATACTTATGTAGTTGACAAAAACTTGTTAGCGAGGAACGCGGTGGTACGTGCTGTTGTGCACACCCGGTAAAAGGATGTATTTGGGTGCCTCTATAAGACTTGTCCAAAATCTCCACAGAAAACTAAGTTTAACAAATGTGCAACGGGTCTACTCACTAGCTATAAAAATAAATACACAAGTTTGGGAGAGTGGTCTCCGAACAGGAAGGTAACAGTTTCCTTGGACGAGATACTTTTTATTTTGAATATATTTAAATTACTCACCGTGACTGGGTAGAACGTTATAGAATCTTAAATTTGAGCTAGTAATGTTACGTAATTCTCGATAAAAGACGCTAAAGACGTGAAACTCGATAGCTATCGAAATATTACACAACACTAGGTTTTCTAGACTTAGTCACGAACCTTTCGTGACCTTGCTGTAGTGTGAAATTATTTCAGTCAGCCTGAAGAAAACCTCAGTCATTTTAACCTCAAGAAAACGTTATTTATAAATTGCCGTTATGGCAAAAACTTATCTTAAGGAAATATCTGAGATAGGTATCGGCTCTCGGCAACATCATTTTTCCTTATCTGGTTTCATGGAAAATCAAGAATCAATACATGAATACATTAACTTGGCTTCGTAACCCATTCCCCAGTATCATCCATCCATCAGCCTACAGCATAGTGTATGGTATGTGTGCAAAATACGAACTTAATTTTCTTACGTAATACACTAAAGCATGAAGATTTTTGAAACAAACACACATAAGTGACGTATGTGTGTAAAGTAAAATTTCGCGAACAAGGAAACAAGATCGCATACATTGTTTGCGGCTGTGAGTCACAAAAACAATGAGAGATGGAGTGTCGTGACTAAGGCTTTAAAAATTCAAGTCAATTAGCTAGCTCTCAGCCACGGTTGAGTGTCGGCACGATGCGCAACACTGCAACCGAACTCGATAGCTGACAACACACTACTATTTTTTTTCTTTTTAACGGAAAGTTGCCTCTGAAAACTAGATTGGTCGGAACACCAATGATACACAACAAATTACATAATTTATCACGATCATTTTGAATGCTAACCAACAAAATTTAAGGTCACGCTGTCGAAATTATACATATCATTAATACACTTTGAAATGAATCGAGATTTGCTCTTGCCTTTTTGAATAGGCGAGTGAATGTTTAATCACAGTACGTTTGATAAGTCCATGGCCTCTAAATACATATTAACAGAGTCTGAAATGCGTAAAATACGTTTGATCATTGGGTTTTAATGAAATGCTTGTGTAAATATATTAAGAACGTTCTAATTTAGTGAGTTTGTGCACGCTGTCTGTCGGTTGTGATCGTATCGGCGTAGGCGCAGGCAGCAAGGCCGCGAGTTCGCCGGCCGCTCGGTAAAAAACCTCGTATGAATGGCGAGCCAAATTCGCGAGCGATTCTCGACGGAAGCGCTTACATCACGCGCTCAACATGGCCGCCGTAACGCTCAACTAATTATTATTTGTTAAAATATTTGACAACCGTTTATTTGCTTTTTTCTGTTTAAACGATCACAAATGGAGCGCAAACGCGCTCTATTTGCAACTTTTGTTTGCCTGACATGCACGATAGCATTCCATAATTTGGTTTTCCCTGTGTTTGTGTGTTATAAATTTAAGAAAGGTCAAGAGAGTAAGATCTATGAGAGGCTCATAGAGACACATCTACGTAGTGCATACATGAAAACACAGTAGCAAACCACTCTGAGATTCATGCAACCATTTTATATACGTGAAAAGTTACGAGTATCGTTTATAAAGTAGCATAATAACAGTATGGTGTTATTAGGCGGCGTGGCGGGTGGCTGGTGGCAGGGCGGGCGGCGGCGGGCGGTCGATAGGGCGCCGCCCGTAACCCACTTCCGACGCCCCTGACCTTGCCGCCGCCATTCACGCCGCGTCTTACAGCGGCCGCCGCACCCCCCGCCACCCCGCCTCGTCCCAGTGCGCGACCCCCTCACCCCTCTATCACTCCCCTTCCCCTTCACCCACCGTCACGCACGCCGCCTCGCTGAAACTTACAAATGGTCGGATTATTTTGACTTTCCGCTTGATTCGACTCGGTGGGATGTTGTTTATCAAACATCTGTTTACGTAAAGTAAGCTTCAGCTAAAACTTTTCCTAGACAATGCTAAAATGAAATGATCAGGAAAATCAACAGAAATTTGTTTTTCCTTTTAAGAATTGAATAGATGCTGTAGTAACTCCTGACTAAGTTAACAATTAACAAAGCAATATCTATTATAGGCTATAGAAAAACATTTATTTATGTGGGAAGAACTTAACATGGCTGAATTAATAGGAAGCATATTTGCAACATCGAATAGGAATAGTTCTGTAAAATATTATGTACATACACTAGCATAGATGTAAGTAGTCAGTCAATACTCGCAAATCATAGACATGATGTTGCTGTACGTGTTTCTCTCTGTTTTTGATGATACTGTGTGTCAACACAGACGTGTTTGCGTTAGTAATTAAATTAATTGTACGGGAGCAATGTCCAATCGGTGGGAATGCTATAATATGATATGAAGCGCACCTGTTTCGCCCAGCTGTCGCAGACATTATGTCTAGGGCTGTCAGTATATTTCTATTACGTAACGACTAGCTTTAAATAGTATTTTATTATTTCTAAATAATTCCTACATAATAAAGCTTTTGCGCCAGACAAATAAGAAGATAATCTTTGCCCTTGAACAAATTTATAATGGTCTACTAAAAACAACCTAATTATCTTTACAAAAATATATTTCAAAATATTAAAACAATTTAAGGTAGACGATCGTTATAGGCTGTGCTTAAAATTTTGTTAACTTATGTCTACGAGTGTTTGGCACCCCTATTGCCCTTGAATAGAAAAGTACCCAACCCTAACCAATATAGCGAGTCGACATGCAAACGTTACATGTAATCGGTAATTACGTACATATGTACGTACGATAAGCTTTACTTGGCGTTGTGTGAACTCAAGAATAAACACTCAATTATATCGAGTCCACGTATTGTTCAGACAGATTGTCGAATTTCTAATCTGTACCTGTTAAAGCTGATTGTTCATTAGTCAGCATAAATATGGCAGAAAAAGTACTGAACTATAATAGAATTTAATTTATTCTTCAGGCAAAAGTGGCTATTAAAACATCAGTCCTTAACCTGTATTATCCTTAACAGCGTATGAAAACCCACGGGTATTGTTAATGATTTGCTAACGATAGCTAGGGTTAACAGTTAAGCCTACGGAGGGGTTCCAATGTGAATTGCATGGTCACTTCTCTACGGACTGACCGCGGCAAGGAGTACAATCGGTGTCAGCATAGAGATGAAACGTTTTACGACTATCTGTTAGCATCCAATCCTGGTACCTATAGCATATTGTGAAGTGCCGCAAGGTTGAGTCGATTGTAAAGAATACTAATATGAAAACATGCTTACAGTTTGTAGCCTCTAAGACAGATCTATAGTCCTCTATTTTGAAAAGTTTGATTCTCTACGTAACACCGATTGAGATTTGATTTAAATTATTGTAAATATTTATCATATCAGTATTGGCTAAAGCCGTAAAGACACCTAGCATAATTTCATTATTGTCACATTATCGATAGTAATAATAATCTTATCGATTACTCCGTAGGCATCATTTAAATGTGGTGCAATTGCACATGCTGTAACTTCGTGTGTGTGCTATTGACAAACAAAATTATGACTTGACGCTGGCATCCTCTAACTGGAGTGATGGATATCATCTTTATCAGTGGGCACTTTGCGTAACACATTGAGAATTATGTACGGTATTAGCATCCATTAGTTTAGCCAAACACGCAACAAACATGATTGACGTCAATGTGCCTATTGTAAATGAAATATACCTAAATTAAGTTAGATCGGTTGCTAGTCGAGTTTCGATTCCAATTTCGAGAGATCTTTCAATGATTTCACACTTTAGACCGTATCTATCTTATGCATAAAATAAAGTGGCTATTACATCGACTCAGAGTTCTTTTATTTTGTTACGCTGTAGTCTTTACGTTGCACCAGCTTTGGATTTTATGCACACAAAATGAATTTATACTCGTATTTCAGCATTTCTTTTAAAATGTTGTAGCGAGCAAAGACTTAAATATTTACATTTCGACGTTTATGTTTAACTCAAGAAAAACACATTAACTGCGATCACTCACCACCGCGTTTGCATGTGCAAAGTGATATAAAAAGTAAGTAGGTATCTTGTCGGAAGATTTCATTACTGAAGATGTATACGACATATTTTACACTCGTACATCTGCATAACATAATCTACACTTATACTTAGTTTAAAGTGGAAGAGTTTTTGTTTGTTTGAACACGATAATCTCAGGAGGAGAAAAATCTTTTCAGTGTTGTCACCGCTGACAGAAGCTAGTGTTTAATATTTATGATATGTGTATACTGTATAAGCCTTGTATGTAAGTGGAATCTTAATTATTTTAAAGTTCTGATGCTACATAAAAAAAAATATTTTTCTAAATTTCAAGTAAGCTGCACAGTGAGTGACGCGTTACCGTCCAACCCAATTGAATTTCTGACATACATGCTGTAAACGCATCATAAAATTGACGATCTACTGCACTGTTTCGTAAAGTTCATTTCCCAAGCTTTTATATAAAACGGAGGGGTGATATTGAGTTTGTTTCGGCAGTGAGGCGTTAAAGAGGAACCATTTATAAATGTGTGTACGTGATGTTAAGGTTGTTGCGATACTGGCGAGGCTGAATGAACTGCGCTAGTCACGCGACGCCAGTTATTACGTAAAGCCGAGTTTCCACAATATTACTTAGCTTACTTGTTTGCGGTAAAAAGGTAACTGACGTGTTAATTGCATTGCAGTATTGCTAATTATAATATTAACTTGCATTTTGATTCGTATCGAGAAACCGGCTCCGGTGTGTTAAGGACAGTTATTTCCAGTTTCATTTTACAGTATCGCACCTGTATGTACTTTGGGGTACCACGAAATTTAGCCAAAAAGTGAAGGGTTTATCAAAAATAATACTGAATAATAATTGTATTTGTATTACTCTTTTTGCAAAAACTTACAGAGTAAGGAGCAATTTGTGTTTTAGAAGGCAATCACGAGCAAATACGATCCGTGGTGAATGAGATCGCTAAGTTTTAATAACTACAAGGTGGTTAACTAAATTATCCCGCGTAATTGCCGGCTCTGATGGCCACGGTTTGCGTCGAACTTACAAGGAGGCGGTGTATTCGTTTAAACGACCAATTTGGAGTCCAACAACAGTTTTATTGAGTGTATCACGCAATAGGAGAGCCGAGGCAAACAACCCCGCCTACACTCGCGACTCGCGACGTTACTCCGACAGACTTCTATTTACATACACGTCAGGGTTGCCAGATAAATCGTGTGTAAAAACGTAAATAACCTTTATTATGCGGTGGAAGTAATATTCTCAAAATAATATTATAGCTCTGTTCTGTCTATTTTAGTTCATGACAGAATTATTTGATTGGTTATTAATATCAGGATTTTTGCGGTGGCAGGTGTTATTGACTATGTGAAATAACAAAAAATATTAGCCATGAGTTCCTTTGACGCAAAAATACGGAAGTTAAAGAAGTTGACTTTATAGTAGCCCTAAGGATGGCAATTATTGTTAAGTTGCGGCCACCGTCGCCCACGCGGCAACACAGTGACAAAGAGGTGTTAATGTGTGCGCCACCTGTGTGCACAGGCGCCATCAATGTTCCAAACGAATTGTATAAAAACTAGCGCTGATTAATTTGTATTTGTAAAGGCAGTCTCTCTCTCTCGATGTAAGCAACTTAACAATTTATTGACTTGGGTTCAAAAAAGTTTTGTTTGCTTCAGAGGCAAACAGAATTTAAATACCTGAAGACTTGTAAGTGTCGCCTGTTCAATTTCGTTCTAGAATGAAAGTGACTGGTGACGAAAATCTTCATGGTTCATTTGTAATTCAAAGAAACTATTTCGCGTAAAAATCGAAACGAATTGCTGCAGCATTAACATTAATTAGCGAGTTCAATGGCCGATGTGGGTTGTTACATTTTTTACGATCTGGTGCATTACAGTGTCGGCCATTACAGAACTCATCAATGGATTAACAATTATTATGTGATGTATGTGGCTACAGCTGAGTAATCAAAAATATCATTAACACATAAAATATAGGCTAATGCTTGAATGTATCATGTGATGTGTACGTACCAGATATTTAAATAATGATGTGGTCAACGTACTCCTCTCGAAGCATTAACAGTTTCTAAACGATATACGTTCGATGTTATTGACTAAGTTTATTTGAACACAGAAACCAATATTGGTTGCTTGCTCTTTATAGAAGGGGATTTGCTGCTAAATAAGAGATCAATGGAACATGAAATATATTGTCATGACCTGTCGTGCGATTGGTTGGCTATGCCGCCTACGGACTTTAGCCGGATTTTAATATTGCATGACATTTTACTTTTTTATGCAATAAAAATATATCTCGTTTGCTTTATTAACGCGAGTCGCGTTATTGGGCTCCTATATTTCATGCTCATGCATAGATTTTTAAGATATAGCTACCTAACAAACTCTGAGGTTACGTTGAACTCTTATTCCTTTTTATTTATGAATTTCATTAAATAGAACATATCAACTAAAACGCAAATGTCAAGGATTACAACATTAAACCTACACTGAAAACTTACATTAATAATCTTTGCCTCATAATTATTTCATAACAAACTCTTTGACCTCTACTTAGGGATTACAAGTGTACAGACAGACTTTAATTAAGTACATATTAGGAGATAGCTAATAAGGAACGTTGTTTTATAATACCGAAATATGACCGTGGCCAAGCGGCCGACGTAAATGGGGGTTTAGTTAGCTAATATCATTCATGTAACAACAGAAATAGTTTTATACATAATAGGCATCTATTTATGTTCAGGCAAATATGCATCGGAGTGGGATCTGTATTCGAGGTATTCAGTGGGTAAACAAAACATTGTTAAAATTGTGCGGATGTTACACGGTTGTCAGCTCCACCTACGCCCCGCCATCGCTAAATGGACTTTATTTTAGGTTGCATTAGATAGATACACGGAACAGACGTGAAATCCGGGTCACTTCTAATTTTAATCCCTCTTCTCCGCCTTTGCCTTTTATATCGGATGGCTTTAACAAACCCAGTTCGCAACCACAGTATTTGGTTTTATTTGTGAACGTGGTACTTTCATAAGCGGGGCACAGCTCTAAAATGTTGAATCATTCTCACATTATTTGCAACGGCTCAGATAAAAAATAATGTTGGTTAAACAGTTTGAGCGATGCTTGCATAATGTCCGTGTATTGAATGCAATTAATAATTTTTATATCATTTAGATCAGCGTATTATTTCGTAACTCTTGCGATTGGCTGCTAAATTCGGCGAGGATCCCAAGCGTCAGACCGTGACATCGATGCTTGCACCACAGTAACTGGTCCCCTGACTCCAAATTTCCATTGATCCTTTATAACGGCGAAAATAAAGTAGTTGAACCGTGAAAATGTCGTACGGTTCACAGCCTACCGACACCGCCACTCAGAATAGCTTTTACGTGTTATGACAAAAGTAAAAATACTTGTAGAGCCACTTTAGCGCGGACACTGACGTGTGAAATGAGAAACAAAACAAAATAATAATCAGACAAAGTATACGTAGGTATGCTCAATTCTCACCAGAATAAAGGAGATTTTCAAAGGAACAGTTATGTACGGATCAATATCTTGATAAATTATGAACACTCAACATTCAGAGAATGAATTTATGAGTCGGCGACGTGGCTTTTGCGGTCGCTATCCACTCAAATATTTGAATAATGAACAATTTCACAAAACTGTAATATCGATATTATTATGAAAATATTGCTTCATCCACTTTACGGAATGTAACGATAATTAATTAATACAACTTGTTTGTGAATGATAAAATATGCGATTTCGCAAATAGTGAAATGTTATATCTAATTATATAACTTCAAGTCACGCGTATCATGAACGAGCACTATCTTATCCGGTATTCAGCGATTTTGAAGTAAGTAATAAAATTGTAAAGGTCGTCCACACAGATGTATGTTGATGGAACCGTGAGCCTCTAATTCATTTGGAGTAGACTCGTTAGTGGGCAATGTGAAGGCCACGGAATACTATTCGATTAAAATAAAACTGATTTATTTGAGAGTTATTCGGCGTTAAAATCTGGTATAATTAATCATCGGGTGCGAGTGACGCAATCGGCGCGCTCCCGTCTGGGACGGTTTCATGGAACTTTCATAGGTGCCATACGTCCACTGGCGAACTCTGAACATTTCAGAGCTACAGAACTCCATGTTTGATACGAACTTCTTTCAGGTGTGTCGCGTATCAATTTGCTTAACATAAATTAATTGAGGCATATTAATGTAAAATAAAATAACCAAATAGCTACGAGTTGTATCAGGTCCTCTATATATAATTAAGTCGCGTGGACTTGATATAAAATAAACCTGATATATGGAGCTTCAGAAAATATGTATAAATACATTTAATTAAGCTTGAAATACAACTTAAACCGGATGGCCTTGCAATATTTTGCTTATTACATTTCTTATAAGTATATTAGTTTTACATATTCAGGTTTTTCATTAAAAGATAGTATCAGAATACCCATTGAATATTTAATCAAATATTTAATAAGCAGGTATTTGGTAGGTATTCTGTTAAAAGAGGTTAGTTCATGATAAAATATTAAGTATTACGATTTGTTTTTCTCTTGACATTGCTTCAGTGCAGATTGTGAATGTATTATTAATAGTTCGGCTTCATTATATTGTATTTAACACCCAATGTATCCCTGTAGGTTAATTGGGGCCAAGTATTTAAAGGAAATTAAACGAATAATCGATTTATTTTCAGGATAAGCCGTTTAAGTTAATACCTAATACACAAACGTTTTCCTCTCTCGATTATTTAATGGTTGTTTATCCATAGATATGCTTTAACGATATGGTTATTAAACTCAAAAACACCATATAACGATAATAATGCTCTAAATATGTAGTAATGGGTCATGCATGATTAATGAAGGCCTATTATTTAGTTCCCCTTCGAGTAGTAGGAAATAAAAAAACTTATTTAATCTGGGAAAACCGTACTATTTACCTACTCAGATAATTAATTTATCAGAGGTATTCTTGGATTCTTATCTGGATAAATAAAATTGATACTATATTCGCTACTTTACTGTAAACAGTAAAATTTACGTTCAGGATTATCCCAAAAATGTGCGATAAACGCGCAAAAGTAATATCACCGAAATTTATCACAGATACGATGACAAAATAAACTTAATCAGATTAAAGGTGCCTACTAGTCACATAATTAAATAATAATATGGTTTTTGAAAAAAACAATTACGATAGACCGAACGTATGTACAGTGAATAACATTCGTTAATAAAAAGCGTGAGTCCTCTTCACTATGTCGATGTCGCGAACATCGTGTCCGACTGCCAAACACTTTCGGATAATAAGCGAGTTTATCCGAGAATAGCGTGCATCAATCAAAGCGTCGCGTCAATGCTCAATAGACGCTGTTTGTGCCAAAATGCCAAGTGCTTTCCCTGGCCGGCTGCCGGGGACACCAAGCTCCCCCGTTCATTCCTCACGCGTCAATAAACAATCGCTCTACTATCTTCATTCTACATGTCTGTATTTAGGAGTTCGATAGATATGAGGCAGTGTATGTAAACAGTGTGTCTTGTTAATAACAATTATTGTTAATTCTTCAAAGGTCACACAGTTATCTGTCACTCAGATTGTTGTGTTAATTAAAAGCTTTGTTTTATGTTTCCTGTACACATAATCAAGTGTTATAACACCTAATACATACATTTATAAATATCCTTATGAATCGCTGTTGCTTGCTAGTTCTAAACAATAGAAAGTAAGTTGATAAAAGACTCGCCTTATAAACTGTTTGCGTGTCCTATTTCGCAATATATTTGCAAACATATCGATGCTGACCTCGTGTGAACAGTTATTGCTTCTCTATTTAGATTCCATTCGTGATTGTTACACGCGTAGGCTAACGCCGTCGTCCCTTGAATATAAAGAGCAGATCTTAGTGGCCGCGTGACTAACCTGCCAGGAGGAATTACCATCGATTGTATGCTAAGCAGCGGTGACTGCGGCCGCGCCACTACCATTGATCGGCCGGCACTCCGACACCCGCAGCGATAGAAACCGACATGATTATCAAATGCCAAATTCAATTTATAATGGCCTTGTGGCCATAAAAGTCTTTGTGTACGTACCAAACATAGTTGCCATTTGTGATTAGCAAACGGAACTTATGAGTAAGCCTATTCATCGGATACCGCATTACGTAATAGTTTATTATTATGCTGTTGTGCATTTTGTGGTTTTAATTGAGCTTGCAAAATGCACACTTGAATCAGGTTTACATGGTAACACATTATTGGAATAGGTACCTAACTGTTTACACACGTGTCTTAAATGGACTTTCAACTTCTTCGCTCCGATAGTACTTCGGAGAAATTTCGAGAAGGGATCTTAATTGCTTGGTACTCAAATCGACAGCGAAAACTTTGAGACTTTATATCTCATTATTTCTCATTTGTTTATTATTTTCCGTGACGCTTCTAATATATGGACTAGCGACATTCCTTATAACGCATTTGCATAGTTAGGAGCTTAGTATCACGAGGTCATGCGCATCTCAAAAATATTGGAGTAAGCTTCCAATAATTCTGCTCAAAGACGAACCAAGGTTAAATGATAAATACCGCAACTTTGATTGATTCCGTATTTTGTTTTTTAAACATGATCCTATTATCTATTTAACATATTTACATTTTAAAAAGAAGTATATACGAGTACCTACAAATAAAAGTGTTATCGCGCTGTTTTTTAACAATTTTGGATTTATCTGCAGTGAAAACAAATAATGGTATCAATGTTTATAAGTTCGTTTTTATTAAAATAGATCTCGTGGAGGCACGTGTATGGTCTTATGCTCGCAACATGATACAAAAATATGTCACTACAATAATGTAAACATCTTATTAATTCAGTGTTTATTCTGGAAAATTCCCAACTAAAAAGGTCCTTGCCCCTCATCGTGTTATGTAACTAACAAACTCCTGATTTGTTGTTTCGATATCGTCCAATTTACAGTATCAAAGTACTTAAAGTTGATTGAAAAACAAACAGTGGAATATCCAGTGAATATTACCTTGTTATCAGTCGTATGTTTGTGCACTTCCCGGGTTAATTCGACTGAATTCGGCCAGAGCTTAATATCACTTGGCTGTTTGTTTAACCGGCATTGGGCAGATAAGATAATGCCTATAACAGCTGTTGTTGCCAACTGAGCTCTATCGAGTGACCCGTGTTAAGATCATTTGACCCACCGGGGATCTTTGGCGACAATCGATCGATTTTACAGCTGGCGACGTTTTGTTTTTGTCTCTACAGCGCTGGCCTAGTGCAGTGTTACGAACTATAATCTCTTCTGTGATTGAAGGCTGCGTACTTGAATAGTCTTCTTATTAATAAGTGCTTCAAGTTCTGTGAAACCCATGATGAATAGCATCATTGTTCACTGTAATCTATTCTCTAGGTCTTTTTGTAATAAGCCGTCCGCCTATATCACTGTCACGGTTACCTTGAAGAGATGGATCAGTTTTTCCTTTTTATTAGTTTCCTTCTGATATAAGTTATTAGCTAGGTATCGTTTGAGATTTATTATAAATGGATATGCCGCCTACTTGTTGTGTTCTATATTACCACTTGAACAAGTGCAGTTTACAGATATTTTGTAATTAAATTAATAGGTATACATAATCAGCGATAAACTTGTACCGATACCGTGCCTGTCACGTAGCTACACACGCACACACACACACACACACATAACTTATTAAGAAAAACAGACAAACACTGCTCACATACCGGCGACGGTGCACCAGAACAAGTTCAGACTGAGTCGATATCGGTTCGTGTTCTAACTAATTGACCATAATCATATCTCGCTGACAAAAAAACAAAAAAAGCGATTTAGTTACGATGGTACTTGTAAAACGATTAACTAGCGATAACATTGACAAGTAACACGGATGAAGAATCACCCAATAAACAAGAAATACTACCTTTATCACTTTTTAGATGCTCTACAAATAGAATCAATTAACCAATGAGAAGTTTTTAATTCATATTATCAACAGAAAGGTCTATCGGCCGAGGTCGGCGTGGAAACAAGGTGCGTCGCCAATTGGAAGAGTAAATAATAAATATTTGGAAGTGAGAGCGACGCACGCGGATGTGTGCTGACGTCACAATGGAGGCACACGCCACGCAACACCACCGACCACCGCTATGTGCTTGTTGATACATGCGCACGCGTTATTCGAGGAAGAACCCTCTGTCAATGGACCGAGGAAGATGCAACTCGCTGTTTTCAAAACGTTAGCCAGAATCCGCAATACTGGGATTTAAGAGCGTAAATATGTTGTGTAAACACATCGAAAGGCAGCTCAGGAAACGAACGATTCACAGCGTACTAAATATGCGTGGTGCGAGTTTAGATTTCACCTTTCTAAACGCCCAGTCAGAGGCAAGGTTTTTATCAATAGCGTTAGTAGAAGTATCGTCCTTGTCGAGCGCTCTAATAGATTTGGATATTATTGCTAGTGCTAGTTGGTGGTAAGGCACGGTAAAATTAATAGGCAACATTGAACTTGAACGTGTGTTGCGGTGCGTGAGGCTGACGTCACGCTCACACGTACACGTGCGAGGTTGGCGCGGCAGCAGGCGCGCGGCCGCCGCAAGGCCGCCGCTGCCTATCGCACCGGCCACATCGCGCCTCCAGCCCGCCGCGCGCCGACCCACCGTGCGCGCCTAACTAACCGTGAACACAGCCTCACATGCATACATTACTATATTATATACACACACTAGAAGCCTACTACGTCTTATACCTGACAAGCCGATTTCAAACCCACACATTCTGAGAATTAATTGATCATTCAGATGGTTTTGCAATGTAAAGCAGCCAACACTATAAGTGTGGTATTTACTTATCAAGCAATTCATGGAAATCAAGACAGGTTATTATACCTAAGCAGCGACAAAAATATTTTATCTTAAAACTTTGTTAATTTGGAGATAAAACTGGAATTACAATGTAGCCTACGAATTTGGAAATACATTTGAACAACTTGTGTCTCTATAATTATCGAACTGTCTGCGAAGGACGATAAGCAACAAGTTAGAATAGTGTACGCTGTATATTTCTTCTGCCGACGGCTAATAGGCTTCAGCAGTATCACACACATAATGCTAGAATACTATTTATATCTGCTGAAAAATCGATAAAAAGTACACATATCGCGGAAATTTACACTAAGGTTATCAGAACCATCATTGATATCACTGATAAATAATGCAGGTATAGGTATTTATGTAAATTGATGTCATAATCGATAACGATAATAAAGGTATTCACATTTTTTCTCAGACGATAAATTACGTATTGAAGTTTGTGATTATACAAGAAATGGTAGATGTTGAGGCTATGAACTGAATGAAAATATGTTTATTTTTACACTTTATAACTTGATCTCATTGTTCTTAGAAGCGAAACCATTATCTATCTACTCTACCATATATTTTATCCTCTGCTTTTTGATGAGACCATAGAATCTCTTATTCTGGAAAATTAGTTACTTATTGTAAAAAGTTTGGGTTATTGCAGCAATAATTAATCAATAAAATAAATTCTGTTATTTAACTATTTAAGGCTACGTACTGAACCTAAAATATTTCTATGATAGAAAACATAAATGAACGAGGTCGAGTGAACCAATGCAGTTTTCGATAATACTTATACATGCACACTGGTGCATTAAAACGTGAGTGACATTTAAATCCCAGATAAGACAGTGCACGTGTTTAATCATGAAGACTGCGTTTTTTACTTCAAGTTAACGCGTTATGCAAAATGCCTTTCTAAGGTCGGAGTTGAATCCATTACGGCGGTGTCGTAACGTATCGTTAGAAACTCATTTACCTTGCATAATATGAATACACATGATTGCATGTGTCTGGTCTAATATACTGTTCATTACAGTTACCAGCTTTCCATAAATGAGAACCGATGGGGTATCTCCTTTCTTGTTAAGTTTCAACTCGTATAGTGTTTATGTCTGAAGCTAGACTTGTTTACCGTG
This sequence comes from Heliothis peltigera, assembly GCA_958496145.1. Lineage (NCBI taxonomy): Eukaryota > Metazoa > Arthropoda > Insecta > Lepidoptera > Noctuidae > Heliothis > Heliothis peltigera. The sequence goes on along the minus strand of OY292334.1, from coordinate 7,575,270 downwards.
AGCTATTATATCGGCTTATATAACTATTTTATAAAGTAGTCTATGTAGAATAACGTGTGGGTTCAACAGTTCTGTTGAAGACCCCCAATACTCATGTAATATCTATCAATCAATATGTCGATACATAATCGTGTTAATATTTTCTTAAAGTTGTCGTTAAAGTGAAAAACATGATCGTTGATAAGTAACTAACGTCATAAGACTATATAACATAGGCGATTTTAAAGATGGACACGAAGATATAGATATCCTGTACTAAAATATTATCATGATAAAATAAATGACGAAACATTGCCGTTCGATATTAGTTAATCTACAAGGATCAACAATAAGTAACTAATTACATCGATGTTCTTTTAATATATCATTTAATACTGAAATAAGCCAAGCATTTTCCTCTTAATTAATATTTACATTTATCTGATATTATTTTTATTGTGATAAGATTACCTACGTACAGAAATATCAAATTCACTGTCAGTGTTCCAAGAACAATCATACATTTGTAGTAATAATAACAGGCAAAAGATAATACTTTACGCAAAATTTATAATCGATATCTTTCGAAAGATAGCAACGGTTGATTGATAGAGGTTGATTGAGAGTTTAAATCGCAAAAAATATCACAAAAATGTATAAGTAGATTTGTAGGTCCATATTTTTGCAAGCCTCTGAAGACTGAAATCATGAAGGAGTTCGGCTCATCTTTAACGACGGTAGAGAGCATGAAACCAATAAGTAAATGTGAATTTCTTCAGCCAAAACGTAAGCTGCAATGCAGTAACATATTAACACGGTGCATGCAACATTCGCTCAGTTGGCGTATTTGCGTATCGTGCTTCTTGCATAAGTGGCGTATTTCGCAACTTCTTACTACAGTGTACCCGCGAAAGCTGTGACGTAACCTGTGCGCAGGCGCTGCCGACCCATTGATTAGACTGAGCTGTGAATGTAACTAGTTACTTAAGCCTAATCGCTTATACTCTCCTTTTTTGCCATTGAGCATTAGAAGTAACAGTCGAAGAGACTAACAAATATTTCTTATCAAAATAACCTCAAACTATATTTAGCCACAACACAATCTACCCCATGAAGAACTGCTTGAACAGAGCGTATACAGTATTATAGCGAAGAAGTTCCCTTTTGTAAGTTGTATAAGAAAATATAGCCGTTGGCAACTCGCTCCAACATGGAGTAACTCCGAGAGGTCGATGTTAAAATATTCAAGCAAAAAGAGGTTAGTTGTATTTTTAGTCAGGACTAGTGACACAAGGAGCTGACTGGCGGGTCAACACCATCGATCAAGTGTGTTTCGAATAAATTTGTTAGAATACAAATAAAATAAATCCTAAACACGAGTAAATACAACTCTACCAACCTTTTGTAGCTTGATTTTTTTATGTTAAAGAAATGGTAGTTTTTGTATTAAAATTTAGTAGAATTTCTGTTACAAGAACATTAATTTTAGAAACAGCGACATTTTTAATAACTACACACCCTATTTAATTGTTTGAATCTAAAACTATTCTGTGGTGGCTAACGTTCATCTATGAATACCAACAATAATCCATAACTGAATGTCATTGCGGATAATTCCATTCTCTGGAAATATCCCATGACAACTAGGTAGGTACCTACCAGTTTAAGCAAATAAATTTCAAGCAGAAATAAATACTTTTAGCTTAAATGTATTTATTGTTTATTTAGCAGTGATAAACAGTTTATTGTTCCAAAATATGCACAGGTGGTATAGCAATATTCAAGTAGACCATTACTTTTAAGCAGAGGCTTCATGCGTGCCAGCAATAATTTCTGGCTGCCTATATTAAAACTAGTTCTAGTGATTATACTTATTTACATAAATTTGCCAATTTAAGTTAATTTCAATATTTCTTCTAGACTGTATTAGGTTCTATAATATTGATAGTATCAAAATAATATTATCCATATAGGTAGGTATGCGAAATTCTAATATCCGTTTGAGTAACTATTGTCACGTTATGTTGTCAAGCATTTTAGTAGGTAAATAATTATTTAATTGTTTACTTGTTTACGTACCCTTCTTAACCGCCGTCGTTGGAAATACCAATTATCGCACTAATATTGTTCGTATACTGAGATACGTAATTTAAGTGTTTCGCCCCACTAATTATCACCTATAAATAATTTCAATTATTCGTGCCTATGATATGATACGTAGTTATCGCGTCACAACTCATATCTGTAATTGATTAATGTAAAAACGAGCGTAGATCAATGACAAAGATTAAAACATTTCGTCCGATTGTTTAAAGATAAATTGGTGCTTGGGTTCGCGGCTAGAGCCTACACGAGGTCCATCACCTTTACATCAATCGATAAATAAAAGTAATATAATAGTTCCGGCATTGTTTGCAGATGTATACATTGGTCGAGACGAAGGTAACAGCACAAACATTCTACTGTGCAAGGGCCGTGTTGACAAACAACACCCTTTAATATAATCATTGTTTACCTTGCAACAATGTGTGTTTGTAATGTATATTATTTAAATGCAAATTGTTTCACGGTTTTCATTGTTTCAGTTGAACCAGAAATAGCCCGTGATTAAAAGTCCTCGTTCAGCTTTTTGTTAAACAAATATCTCGCTGTCTCCATTCAGCAGTAGCTCGTGACAATACTATGAAATATGCTAATTTTCCTGTACATAACCAGTACTTATCTACCTCCGGCGAATATTATTAAAACTTACGTTAATTTGCAAGATAATTGTCCGCTTGGTACTTTCCGTTTTTCAATTTGTAACATGATAACATAAATTCGATACGACATTGTTGATACTATCTTTGTTAAATGGCGAAACAGATAAGTACATATAACCATAGTTATATGTATGTATAGATATCAATTTGATTAAATAATGTATAACGAAATAAGGAAATACCTTTACAGGTGGTAACTCACCCCTTATCTGTAATTCGATTGTTTTAGTCTTTCTTTCTTTGTAAATCTTCTTCTCTATTAGAACAAAAATTTAGACGGTAGTAGGCAGTAATCTAGAATGTTCCAGAATGCAGATAAAATCTCCATCCATCGTATTGAGATCTGTACGAACATATAGATTCATTCAGACATTTTCGAAAGCCAAAACAAGAGAGCTACCAAAGCCTTCACTACTTCTTTTGTTTTTGCAAAACTCCCCAGCAACACGTGTCTAATTGAAGTGTTCTATATAACTGAGTAGGTAGTAACCAAGTAAGTCATGTTCCCGTCTGCGTGGGGTCGTGTAACATCGATATGATAACAAAGCAGCGCAGATGACTACGTCGGCGTCTCCGTAACATGAAACACTGAGACTAACCTCTTTGGTTGTTTACATATTGCAATAAGACACCAACTTCTTACGCTCGTGAGAACGATTCGTTAACATGATCGGTATTGTGAGTTCACACTACTTGCATGATATACGCTAATTATGCACCTATTGTATGTCTTTTTTATATGTATTTTATAGCATGGAAATTTTCAGACGGATATTTATTTTAAAGGCAAAATAATATCCTATTATTTTCATAATAATCATGCCTGTTTTTCCCCGGTTAATCAGATAAAAAATTCGATAGTAGAGTATACACGTGGAGCTAGTATTGACTATATCAGGCTTAAACACAAGTTCCGGATTCCTATTGAGAAATTCCATATGGGAAATCCCAAGAGCACGTCGCTTGCGTCCACTACACCGACGTATCAGTCTGGACCTAGCTAACCCACACTATTTACATAGATACTTCTTAAGATAAAATTGCTTGAGGTAACCTCTTAGTGAGTCAGAATAATTTTAATGAATTTTGAAGTATAAGACACCATTTTAGTATAAGTACTTAGATTAATATAGCCTTTATCATAAGTCATTTAATTACAAACACCAACTTGAAAGATTGTTACAATTTATTAAATATTAATAATAAAGATGACTATTGCAACGCTGAGTAATTCCTATATATAAACAAAACAAGTTCATTATGTAAATCAACGTTAATAAAACTGTAGGCTTTAGGTAAATTGTTATTGCTGTGTGCCGCTTAATTAGTGGCTTACCAATTTTATACTGGAACATGTGTATTATTAATTAATAATAAATAATGTATCAGGACTAGGTATGGAAATTGTCTTAATGCTTCTCGGATTTCCAACCAAATAAAAATAACGTGGTATTTATTTCTGCATTGAAAAACACAACATCCTTCCTCGTATTAGCTACTTGCTATATTAAATATATGGTATATGATAAGTATGGAGTGAATATTATATTCATTGTTGTTTTAGTATGTCTTGTGACTGAAATGCCAAAAGCTCTATTTACGGATCGTCTGATTTCCTTTGTTTTGTCAGTAATTAATATTTTGGTATAACTTATTCGTTTGGTTTAAATATAGGTACTCAGCTTGTTATTGGCTTAATTAACGTGCTATTCAATCAGATCATATTATTTAGTGAACATGGATAAGTAGGGCAAAGTTTAATCGTAGAAACACAGTTATTATAATGTCTATTATCTATCCGTTTAATACTATAATTATACACAGTAAATATGTAACAGTAGACTTAGTTGTTGCATACACTTTTAATACTATTTTTTTTTCAATATCCCTACGCTTTATGCCGTCAAAATCAGTAATGGGATTTAGTGAAAACTGTGTGTGGTATACCAATCCAATGTAGGTACGTAATTATTACATGAATTGTATCTTTCAGTACTGAAGCAAGAAGTTCTAGAATAATCATATTATACTAGTAAAAACAAAACAAGAGCCACTTTTGTATTTGTGTTAACCGTCACATTAGAGTCAGATGGTGTAGAGTGAGCGATTTTCAGTTGCTTTTATTTTTGAAAGTGATTATAATTTCATTTTAACTCTGTTTCATCATTATTGTTCTCCACTCTACATTAGTTATTTCTGTTTAGTTAAAGTTATCTCTTATATCTATAAATGTTGTTTCACCTATAATTGGCAACTGTATAAGTCCATTTTTAAGTCCTTATTCTTTTTATATAATTTTTATACAGAAGCTGATGGTGTACCTTTTTAAATCAAATTAAATAATTATCTTTGATTTGTTTGAACGAGCTAGTCTCATCATAACTAGTGGAAATATTTCACTTATGGAGGAAGGTTACTTTTTATTCGGGTTCGCAAAGTAGTTCCTATGGAATGCAGTTAAATCCGCTGGCGGAGACTAGTATTAGGCCCATAAAGTATCTTAGCGTCTCCTTTACGTTACTGACTACTATAGCAAGATTAATACTATATTTTAGATCGAGAGCTATCTTCAGCTAACATTGCTATAGCTATAACAAAAGACAACAAAAGATGGTGATTTACTATCCCAGCGGATTGAACGATGCTCTGAACTATAAGTAAAGAAACGTGTTCATTCTGTTACAGACATTAATAAAAACTCCATTCCTTTGAACATAGCTCAGTTACCTCTATTAAATACAGTAAGTATTACATTTTCCTTTGAGTCTCATGAACAAACTAATCGGATGAAGTTTGAGCATAATTTGGTACCAGCGATAATTATTTACAAGTCGTTTTATGTACAGTTGAAACGTAGCGTTCATTCATGTCTTAACTATTTATATACTCACATACATATGGCTATGTACAAAAATAAAACGTGTATGCATACGAATACAGGTATGCCAGGTATTATCGTGGCTAATACAGCTGATACCGCGACGCAGGCGGGCGCGGTAGCTCGCTGCCTGATAACAACGCACACCAGCGCACTGCCTACGTACACATGATACTGGCTATGTGTGCGTGTGTAACACTATCTGTGACACAAGCTACGATATCTCTTTGTTTTCTTTGCAACCGCCGCTTGTTATCTGACAAATGGTCCTCGTTTATTTAATAGGTATCATGCACCCTTACCGCAGCGGAATAACGGTTACTTAGTTAGGTACGTGCGAGTAATAACACGTTATAGATCAGCAATATGCATGACAGGTTAATGTTATGTATAAAATTACCGATACAGGACGAAATCGATTACTAAGCATGCATCGAGAATATAGAAGTTGCTGGTCATTAATAATAATCTCCTGCTCATATCAGGTTCATAGATAATTAGATATGCAATAAGTGGAAGTTTCGATTTTCGTTCACGTTCTTGAATAGGTAGGTAAGTACCTGCTTATTTTTATGGTCATTCATTAGAAGTACCTATTTGTGATTGATCATATCCTTTTTGATTCACTATCGTTAATTAAAATACCCAAGCGATAATAGTTCCACATATCTTAATGTATTTTTCACAGATACGTAATTAGGTTGATATTTTGTGAATATTTTTTTGAACATTTATTTGATGTTGCAGAGAAGATAGCCCTTCTAAGCTTCCGTGCCTTTCCGAAGGAACGAAAATTAACTCTTATTAGGGACGTAACTGGCTATTATAAGGCCCTGTTTCACGACCTACGAATAAGTTCCAGTTAGTTTATTTGGTAGATAATTTCATACAAATTCTATTCCATTTTTTAATTTATTCGGTACTTAGATAGTGGCTATTCGGACTTTGTGTAATTGGCCCTAAGGGTGACAATGCAACATAGCTCGATGTTGACGTCAATTATTTATTTTTAATCTTTTTCAACTACTATAGTAACTTAGTAAGCAACAAGAATGTGCAAGAGGTCAGCTTTTAGGAAAGCAGGTAGTGCAACGGACTTTTAAGTCCCAAATCTGGTGCCCAAATGTCGGACAGTCGAATATTTCTTTATGGCAGGTCGGTGTAGTTTCGTTCACTGTTTGAGTAACTTAATTGTTGTTTTAAACTAATACTTTTTTTAAAGTGGGTATTTAGTTTAGTTGTTAGGTTTAGTTCGATTATTCCATATACCTACACGTAATCAGTGAATTTGTAGAGAAAATATGTGGCTTAGACTTTAGACAACAGGTCAAGCATGAAGCAACTTCTAAAACCAAAATAACTTTTATGATTTAAAAACTGTTCTGCTTTAAAACCTTTTCAAACAATCCCTTTTGTGCTTAGAAGTGGGGCTCAACTGTCTATTTACCTGAGAAGGGACTATCCTTCATAATAAACTGTGAATTGTTAACAAACTGTCGTTATTTATAAAAACAAATTACGTATTAGCTAGATAAAGGTTAACAGCACCCGCCGGCGCCGCCCACACAAAGTTACTTTCTGTTCAAAAGTTAGAAAAGTGCGTTACTTAATTGAACAAGAAGTTATCTCATACCACAGATTTTATAATACCTCATACATTAACTTTTTTAACATTTCTATGAGTTGAGGTAACGATTGATGAAATAATATTCTAAAAATACACGAGTAATTTCTAACCGTTTTACGAAATACATAACTTTTAATTTTAGGGGTAGGTACGCGAGCTACGAAAATGCTTAGTTGTTAAGTTACAATTAACTCTAATGTTACTTGGGGTTTAATTAAGTTCACTTGAAGTCATAAACGTAGCAGGTTAAGAAAGCACGTTCTATAAATACATTTAAGTAAACTCGCCTGGTTAAGGCAAGAAGATATTACAGTGTGTGCTACGTACCGTGCCTGATGTCTACGACAATCTATTTTAACAGTAGAACTATATACATCTTTTAGAGAGAACAGCTTTTTATGGTAACAAAAAAAATGCAACATGGTATTTCTGCTATTATTCGTACACACCGATGATGATAAATACTGTTTTCAGATAGAATTGTATCAGGTGCTCTTACGCATGTTTCATTGACGATATCGGGTCTTAATCGACAGTTTTCATTGTAACACTCTTACGCATGGGTAGAGATAAGTACTAATGGTTTATCTTAGGATTTTCCTATATTATCCGTCTTTGAATGTTTTGCGTCATCGCGGAAAAGTATTTGCGTTACAAGCAGTTACACCGTTTACATACACATATTATTATTTTTTATCTCTAAATGCATTTATCGTTTTGACGTATTTACGAAGTAAAGGTTACGCTTTCGACGGGAAATATTTAAATAGGCGCAAGGTCTGTAGGTACTGTCCTTCTTGCCTCGTCGCATCAAAGGAGGCCTTCATTTTTACAGAATTAATGGACTAACATAGCTTCTGTGGTTCGGCATCTATGATTTAAAATACTTCTACAAATATTCATTATTTAGGAGGCGGCTACAATAAATTTAAGAGTTTATGGGTGTGTACAATGTGATTTATTTATCTGGAAAGCATTGCGTTCTCAATAAATCTGTCACACCCCAAACTTTAATTGTCTTAATAAAATAGTGTAACGAGTAATTAACTACTTGTATATCTACAACAATTATCATATTATGTACAAGTGCACCATTCCAATCAAATGAAATTGCTTTCCATAGTAGGACATTGAGATAACTTTGCGTTTAGTAATAATTACTATTAGTTATACCGTCACGTTTATCTGTCAAGAAAGATATATTAATAAGCGGTAGTACAGAGTAGTGCGTGTACAGTCGAGTACAGTTGGGGTCGAAGTTTATCGCGCGACCCAACTGCCCACTTGTACTTTTCCTACTTGTTCTAATTTTAACTCATCAATTATTGAAAATGGTGCATTGTATTTAACCGATAACGACATTATCGTATTGTGACAATAATTATTTAACGATAATATCCCGAGCTAAGCGTGGTCGCCGTACAATCAATACAATGCCTTTATTTGTATCGATATTAATTACTTACGTTAATTACTGATTTGTACTATAATTCCCGCAATTACAATACGTACGCCTGCGCTTACACAGTACAAGATAATTAGTACAATACCTAGTGTTGTATAAGTATACAAACTGATTATTTTTTCTTGGAACACGCAGATGGTTCAACAAGTGACAAATACGTTCATAATTCTAACTGTATAAAAATGCCATCTTTGTTGATATAATATTATACTAATACTAATATTATAGAGCTGAAGAGTCAATTTGTATGCTTGTTTGTTAGAATGCGCTTATTTTAAAAACTACAGGTCTGATTTGAAAAATACTTTCAGTGATAGATAGATCATTTATCGAGGTAGGCTATAGCGTAGGTACTTATTATCCGGGTCCGCGGAGTATTCTCCCAAGCGACGGGTCAAACCGCTGGCGGAAGCTAGTACTTAATATTACTGGAACTTTTAGTGCTAAGAAGTTATCAGTGTGTAATAGGAATCTGTATCGTTAACATTATAATGTAACAGTTAATTAAGAATGTAATGCAGTGATATTTACAACGATAGATTTGTATTTACTGAGCAGTTTCTACATTTCAATAATCTTTCTAAGGTAAATAAAAATCATGCATCACATGAGCCGTGAGGCGTCGCGACACTGATCTAAAAGGTCGTGTCGAGATAGTAGAACATCAATATGTTACACTCAATCACTAGCTAATTAGCTGATACTACAAGACCAGCCATCACTCGGAAAATAAGCTAAGCTTGTTACAATTCACTTGCAGGTAAATAAAACTGCATCGTCAGAGTACAAAGTGTCAAAACTGCACATGCTCAGATATTCCGGCATTGTTCTAAGATCATTGACATGGAATGTATAGTGGAAAATGATAATGTTGCCAACATAGTGACATAATGATAAGACCGGTTTTACTTATTTTCACGCCATGAGTTGTCAGATACGAAAACTCGTTAACACCAAAATGCTACCGGTGTTTTATCATAAAATAATGATTGCGTTGAAGCTCAACTCGTGTCATTTGGTAGAGACCGTCGTGTCTTGCATAGTTACGTTGTTGAAGGCTTTTCTTTACTGGATCTTGTAATCATTTTCAAGGTTGATATAAGAGAGATGTAGGTGTGAACAAGATAGAATTGCTAGTATGTTGTATAGGATACAGATAGCGACAGGCGGTGTCGGCAGGCGCCAGGCCGAGCTGCGGAGCTGCCGACACGCTCCGAAACAACCTAAATAAAGCGGGCAGCAGGGAGCAGCGGCTGACGGACGCGGAACACGCACACACGCGCGCCGCACACACCCGCGCCGCCGCACACTCGCGCGCGCACGCACACACCGCTCCCCAGACGAAAATAAAATCCACTCGTATGCGCCATGCAAATAGGAAGGCGGCCCGTGCACGCGAGTCGCCAAATCAACTAACAGATCCTTACGTTTCGTGGCACTGTCGCAAGACGGTCACGGGCGCAGCATCTCAGGCCGCGGGTCACAGCAACGTTCGCCGGTCGGAGATCTCATCCGAGGGAAGGCGCCGTCGTCCGCCACTCCGAACTGGTTTAGCACGCTCGGATTCCGATGGAAAAGTACACGGGCGTAACGTCCACGAACATTCGGCACTCGCGGTATAGCGCGCCGGTTTCACTGCGGTCACTCGGCAGGAAAATCAACGGGCGGAGATTAGCATGAATGATATCATGGGTCGATCTGGCGACGAAGCAACAAAACGGAGTGCGACGTCGGCGCGGGTCGCGCTGCGACTGGCGGCGGCACTACGCGGAGCCCCGTGCGTAGTGAGTGGCCGTGAGGCGCGGGGACGAGGAAACCCGGCGCGAGTACGGAGCGCCCAGCGGCGCGGGGGGCGCGGATTAATCACGTAGTAAGTATGCCCTCCCCCTCCGGCCGCGCACCCGGGCCGCACCGCCCGCGGCGCCGCCACCGATAGAACCTGCGCTCCACCGATACATAAATAAATACTAAATGCAATATGAGCGCTCGTCGTGCCAGACTGAAACCGAACACTTCTCGGCCGGAATGAATTCTTGTGTGAGCGTTGGCCGTTGCCACCGAATGTTGTCGGCAGCCGCCGGCCGTCGCGCTCCGCCACGTAAACCCATGATGCAATACCACTGTTAAATGCCTCTTAAGTTATCAATCAGCCCGAGAGATGCTGTTATGTAGAGTTGTCGGACGAGTGTCGCTCGTTTCAACATAATATGAAAGTTTACTTCCGTGACGAGGCTGCGTATGGCGGCTGCTCATTGAGTGGCATGCCGTCCTGGCAGTGGTCCCGGGCGCCGTGTGCACGGCGACATTATTCTGCGCTGTATGTGATTGCAAGTACTCTCTACAACAGGTATTTCCCACACATCTCCAGTGGAAAGGTTCTGGAACCGGTTCTATAATTCTATGTCGCTGACGTCACGGCATGCTTCGACCTCATGATACAAGCCTTTGGGAGCCTTTCTACTTTTTATTTATAAGTACACTGAGTACTGAAAGCTTAGGAACTATAGTATCATCTTATCAAATTAATCGAAGCTTCTCTATGTTCCTACTAGTAAATTGTTTCTCATTAAAAGACAATGTTAAAGCAGAACCAGTCTCCAGCCGACTTCACAGTATTTACAAACCCAGTTAAAATCCGTACTCGTAGTGAAATGAGCGTTGCTACAAAAAAGGGTAAAATCGTTTAGCCTTTAAATACAATTTTATTGTCGGTAGCAGAGCACTTAGAAGTTATCCTGGTCGCGTCCATTGTGCTCGAGAAATTGTTACTGAGATAAGCTAAAAAGACTTATCTTACAATAATGGCCCAGCCCCTTACGACAAATGGTCAGACATGGCGTATTGTCTCAGAAATATTTTTACTTTTATTGTGAGTTACGCGCAGATAAATTGTTACAGTAATCTGATTTATTGGATTTGTACTATTAAAATCAACGTAAAACTAAATTCCGCAGTTAAATATTTGTTTTCCGCAACACATATAAAAGTATATTATTATCTAGGCTTTACTTTTTTTTAATTAATTAATATGATAAATTTGTTGTTCTATGTGTCATTATTATTTTATTGTAAGGGGATAAAATAATTCGCACATGGCCAGTTGATGACTCCTTAAATTAGCATCTGGAACTTAAGCTTAACGTGAATAAATACTTCGTTAATGTATTTTTTTGGATAAATAAGGGCCTTTTATTTTTGATGGGACTACCAAAACTTAGAAATTTAACCGAAGATTACTTAATTAACTTTATATAAATAAACGAAGTTCAATGTTTCATCCCAAACTTTTAAGCGATTGAGAAAAAAATATAACTTCCTTCATCAATTTATCGAAAACACTGGGTTAACCTTGCAATGAATGATATATTAATGAAAGCTCAACACAAGCACAACACAAGCTCAGCATATAGAAACTATTTGAGGAAAAATACGAAAAAAATATGTTTTGTGTATGTAGAGAGAGCGGTTAAAATGCAGTGCACTACCTACATAGCATGGCGTAGTAGAGCTACCATCGCGTTGAACTCTTCTCGTAGGGCCATCGATCGATTGGCCACGCTCAGGCGCAACACAATCAAACGCGTTTTTTCCATCCCAACACTGATGGAAACCTTTTAATGCATACAACTCGTTTAACTTATGTAAGTTGGACTACATTTCTGTGTATGCTCGTCGATGTAAACATTTGTATCTTAAATTGGGTATTGACATTGATCCAATAAAAACAAAAAGGTAAGGTAGATATTTAAATATCTTTAGAAAATTTTGAGTGTTTAGAAATGTTAATTTCAGGAATTTAATCACCCCGTCGGTTTGTAGTAGTTGCAAGTGCAAATTTTATATACTTCATACCTTCTATAATAGCTATCATAACACAAGTTTGTGGGAAATTCTCATTAACCGGCCATAGAAGATTATAACATAATCCACATAAACCAAACAAATGCTCATTAAATAAAAAGTACTTAACCAAATTGGATGAAATTTATGGGACCAAATGGCAAGTATGCTGCATCGAACAAAAAAAGAATTACACTAATCGGACTAGAAACCACTGAGTAATCGGTGTACATACATAAAAAAAATATTAAAAAAAAACATACCGGCCGAATTGAGAACCTCCTCCTTTTTTGGAAGTCGGTTAAAAAATCTTTCTCATTATCAAAAGACTCCCTGACTGCAGAATGAATATCACAGAAACAATCTACTAAAAGCACAAAAAAATGCACCAAATAAACATAACTACATATAATACGAGCGAGTCGACTGAAATGTGGTTTCCTCGAATCTCTGGAACACAGTTTCGCAAAGGAAAGCTCCACAAACGAACTTCCACGTATATAAGAGCTAGTTTTTTTGTAAACCACTGCGAGTAGAATTTCCAGTCATTTATAAATATAGCGAGCGAGTTTTCCATTTCTACTCCGTTCAAGCGATTCTATGAAATCATTAAAAAATATCATGAAGAAACTTTGAAATAGGAACTGCTATAATAAATACAGACTGTGAGGATGTGTACATAGATGTTCGTTCCTCTTTCACTCAAAACCTCTTTATGAATTAAGATGAAAGTTTACAGTCGGTTAGATCTACAACTTATAATACAGGGTGTAAGGGACAGCCCTCCGCAGACTGATAGGGTTCAGTATACCATACTAAGAAGACTGATTTCTCAAATTGTTTAAAGAGCGTTATGGAAATCCAATAAAACTGATTTCACGCGTCGCGTCGATCGTTACGATTATTTCAAAATCCATTGCTGGTTTTTTTTTATTTTAGCGGTTTTTATTTATTTATTTATTTATTATACTATGGAAGACTTACAGCTATGAAAAAAACTTAACAACACTTAGTTATCTAGTCAACATAAAGCCAATTACAAGTTTATCAGAAAAAAATAAGTTCTGCGTACAAAGAATGTAATTCAAAAAATTACCCTAGGGTCAATCATCTACGAAGATAATGCTAGACTTGGCGGTAAACGCAAGTCAAAGTAATTATGTATAGTGCCTCAAATTATGGTTAGCTTTTGAAGTTTTAACATCTGAAAAACTGTTTATGTATTATTATATTACCTACAATTAAAGGCTAAGATTGTGTCTATCACGTGTCTGTGATAAACGTGTGTTGCTCCAGAGCAACCATCCTAAACCTCCCTGTCTACTAGGGGTACTGGTACCCCTCAATCGAGAAGGCAGGTTGTCATCGACAGTACACTTAGTAAACGCAATGCTAGCCCAAAAAAACTACGTTTAACAGTCACAAAGTAAGGTAGGTATATAATTATACAGTAACGTATATTGTACTCATTGTGAGGACAATGTTGGTAGCCAGTTCCAACGTCGCGCCGTGCGTGACGCGGGCAGGTGCGCCCGGGCATAGCGACATATGTGTGATCTACTATATTGCTTTACTTATCAAAACCATCGATCAGAACGAATTTACAGCGTAATTCTTATCTTTTGAATGATAATCAAACAGAAACGTTATTTTTTAAGCTTGTGGGTGTGTAGCTACATGGTATTTATTTTTTGATGGATATTCGTCTTGAATTCCACATTAATCCTATATGTCACACCTACGGCAAGAGATCGATAATCTCGTGCACCTAATTCATTGCAGCTGACTGCATTCCTTCTCCGTACAAACTAACTGTGCCAAATTATCTTCCAAAGTCAAAACGAGCGAAATATGTTAAAACCTTTGTTCCCCAATTTTCTCTATGCTAGACTAGCTGTTCCGCGAGTTTCCTTGACAGATCATGTCCTTTCTCAGACTCTAGAATGTATTTCTACCAAATTTTATTTAAATCGGTTCAGTAGTTTTGACGTGAAAGCGTGACAGACAGAGTTACTTTCGCATTTAAAATATTAGTAAGGTATCCTATACCTATATCCTATACCATATAATACCTACATACTTCCATTTTTTTATAGTCTGGTAAACTATTATAAAGAAAAACAGAAAAGTTACACAAAAATATCAGATGACAGCAATTAGTCCATCTCTAAAATTCAAAATACGAATTCAAAGTCGGCGTATTCTTTTTCAAAGGGTACCGTTGAAAAATAAAGCGGCTGTGGGGGAAAATGAGATTGCATTGCGCTTTTTTTGATTATTCGAGAGTAGTTTGTTGACTCGTTAAGTTCGTGTCTAAGGCAGACGTCTGTCGGCCCACGCTGATACCTGACTGCCAATTACGAGACTCCAGTATATCGTGAAGAATAGGACTTACTAGATATTAGTCTTCAACTAGGAGAGTACAAAACATGATCTTTTCTTTGTTATATACATGGTAAAGTGTAGAAAGTTCTAATAACGATAGGAATAAATTAATACATATACTCGTATATTGTATACATAATATATTTAATACTCGTTTTCGTGGGAAATCATCAAATGATCCCGCTGAGGGTGCAGCTGGAGGGAGTGTCAGACTCTTACTGACTAAAACCCCCTAAGTTCCTTCGGGAGGTCCCTGTGTGCCAGGGCCACGGTAACTCTTGCGAACAACCCGCAGCCTAGGCAGAATATTTAATACACCTCCGATGTAAATTTTTTTAAAACCTACTTTTTTCATATGTTTGTTTATGTCAAAAGCGTATCGACTAGAGGAGGGCATGGCATGCAGAATACTATTTTCTGTTATTCCCATCTAAGCTATTATAATTTTATTAATAAAAATAGATATTAGTAGGAAATACTATTATCCTCAAAACCTATTAAATTTTCCGTGTTAGTTCTATCGTACCTATTTTTAAACCTATCTAAATGTTGTCAAACATCCCATCATATAGGACTTGATATATCAATTTTCCCTTTTTTTTCGTGGGGAATCATCAAATGACAACTCCCACTTCCCAGTGATGGTACAGCTAGAGAGAGTATCAAACTCTTACTGACTAGAACCCGCTATGTTTCTTCTGGAGGTCCCTGTGTGCCAGGACCTCTCCTGTAACTCTTGCAAACAACCCGCAGCCCCGGCAGATAATATCAATATACCTTCGAACCAAAATTGGTAAGAAAACTGTTTTCATTAATTATTGAGATTCCCCTTACCCAATTCTAATTCGGAGAAAACTGCCTGAAGACGTAGGTATATGAGCAAAATGGATCCGACACAATTCTCTGAATATCGAGGTTATTCTTTAACGTAGAAATAACACATGGATAATTATTAATTGATCTGGGTCTTTCTGTAGAAATTCATAATCATCATCCTCCTGCCCTTATCCCAATAATAAATTCATAATCATAATATAATATAAATATTATTTATCAAAAATATTCATTGACCTTCTCAACGGTAAAGCTAATTATCTTCGAATCTGCACATATGACCTGTTATATCCTTTCATTACTTATTATATTAACTAGTTGTTTTCTTGTCTTTGATTGTAATGTAAGTCACATTCAAGATTGTAATTAAGTGTTTATGCAAAATCAGTTTCTTTTCCAACTAAGAATCTTGGCACGGTCACTGACGAGCTTAGCATTAGGTAAGTGCATAGCCTTCGCTATGTACGTACCTTTGTGTAGTCACCCGTCAACATGTCGACAAAGCTCGCGGTTTGAGCTTTAAAAGCATTGTTTAAACATTTTTGAAAAATGTTCCGGCGATGCAGAAGAGCATGAATTTTCGTTGCAAGAATGGAGGACTCAAGAACTCATGCGATGTAAACACTGAAAAATAGATGAAAGACATAAGAAGTAGCTTGTGTTATTTTTTGTTAGTCATTCGATAATCGACTTAGGTACATAGACCAATCACGTGGAATCAGTCTTTCTAGGTGCAGTGAGGATTTGACCATTGTATTTGTCGCTATCGATAATTTATTTTATAGACTTAAACTCTCTAACTCTGGACTCTGGACTATAGTCTGAAATCAGCAACCCGCATTGTGCAAGCATGGAGAAGGTCTGTGCCCAACAGTGGGACGATAAAAAAGGCGGTGATGATGAATTTATTTTATGATTCTGGCATTAGTTGTTGGATGCGCAATATTTTGCCGGAGTGTACTCTGCTTTTATGTCTTACTAGCGACCCGCCCGGCTTCGCGCGGGTGCATATAAAAACATAGCGGCCCGCTCCGATGTTATCTATCTATACATATAATAAATCTGTAGAAAAGTCATTTTTGTACATTGAAGCAATTGAAAAAAAAAATAGCCAGCGTGTTAAAGGATAACTAACAGAACCCATTTTCATAATTTTTGAAATTTTTGTCTGTTTGTCTGTTTGTCTGTTTATATGTTTGTTTGTGCGCGCATAACGTAAAATCTACGAATTCAATGCAGACAATGTTTATATACAAAAATTATACGCAACTTGAGGTAAAACTTAGTTTTTGTTTCATTCAAATCGGTTCACTCTATCAAAAGATATGATAAATTTAGTGTGTTCGAGAAGTAAAATAATTACAACACGCAATTCAGTATAGTACTTGCAACGTTCAACATCTGATAGATGGCGTCGTGCAAATGATTTTTGTTGTATAGGTGTTAGGTCGGGGCAACATAATCTATATCTATATCTATACTATCTATCTATACTTCTATATACCAATATATAAATGCGAAAGTTTGTGAGTGTGTGTGTATGTTTGTTACCTCTTCACGGCCAAACGGCTGATAGGATTTAGATGAAACTTGACAAACATATAGCTTATGCATCAGAATAACACATAGGCTATATATTATAACGCTATTAACTAAGGGGGATGAGCAATAAAGCATTTTTTGGTCAGTTTTAACTAGACGCCATCTATATCTTTTTAATTACAGAACATTTAGCAAACTTGACAATTTGACTATACCAGCTGGGTAAACAGTTATTACCTAATGTCATAGATGGAGTTAAGCTTTTCATACAATTAAACCGGGCTAAAAAAATTAAAATTTATTTTTCAGTTCAAAGTATATACCTAAACATGCTACATATGTTATTTCGACAGATTAAAATAATTGAAAGACAAAAGTATTAAGGCAAGTTTCAACCTGACGCCATCTTTAGCTTTTCAAAACAATCTAATTTGACAATCTGACATTGTTAGTAATTATAGCAGATCATAGATGGAGTTCATAGTTTTATTTTCATAAAGTTAAATTATACTGGGGTGTCTTCCAGTCTACAATCGTAGTCACAAGTATTTATTTTGATAATTCAAGTTCCAAGATAACACTCAAAATCGGGGACCGAGAATAAGAGAAAAAAATCTGTCTTTGGGTAAGTTAGTCATTTAAGATCAAAGAAGCAGTGCTGTACTTTCTTCATACAATATCTGTCTGGGGTAATGTTAGCTAAGCTTCCAGTATACCACACGTAACAAAGCAGCATGGCTTATCAATATTTTTATTTGATTTTTACGATTACTGATCAAAAATCTATACATATAATAAAACAGTAAAAAATCCGTGTCTGTACAAATAATATATTGACAAAAATAATAACTGAGGGGGGTTTAGAAAAAGCAATAGAACACGAATCCGAAAAAAAAATTATGTCTGTTTGTCTGTATGTCTGTTTGTCTGTTTGTTTGTACGCGCTAATCTTCGGAACCACTGGACAGATTTGAATGATTCTTTTTTTGTTGTATAGGTGTTAGGTCGGGGCAACATATAGGCTATAAATTATCTTGGAAACTTGAACACCTGATGCAGAACAGCAACAGACCAGCTTAACTATAAGAGATAGAGAAATGCTGCCATAGCAAAAACTGTTCCACGTGATGAGCATTTTCTTCTGCGAGATAAAATTTGAAGATCTGGAACAGCTGTTTTGGACCTCCTAGAGCCCAGCTACACCATTACACATACAGAAATGGCGTCTTAGCAAAAGTTGTTCAGCCTGATGAGCACTCGCTGTTGACGTATAAAAATTGAAGATCTAGAACACCTTCTATGGAACTCTAAGAGCCCAGCTACACCATCAAACATATAGGACTGACGTCTTAGAAAAAGTTGTTCGGTCTGATAGGCATTTCCGGTTGACTTATAAAAATCTAAGATCAGACACATTTGATGTGAACAACCTCCCTTTTTTGAAGTCGGTTAAAAACAACAAAGCGCGGTGAAAGCTGTAACAGTTTAGGACTGCGTTTCGTATAGACGCCAGCACATCAAGTTACCCGAAACTGTAAATATTTTCCAATCAATTTTGAACCATATGCTTCAGCGATAAAGTTGAAATTCTATTTAAGAAATTTAACAGATTGGAAATTTTGATTTTGGTAGCTTAATGTGCTGCATCATTGAAGATTCCGGCCAAAACTCCCATTTTTTATTTTATCGCATTAATATTCCTTCGCATTTATTTCAGTTTTTAATTTTCTTTTGATTTTTTGAATTGACACGGTAGCCTGCTAGGTTGTGCAATAGAGCAGACGTTTAGATTTTTAAGGATCAAGTATCTTCACAACAAAACTATAACTATGCTTACAAAAAGTTAAATTGTTTCCATTGTCCAAAGAAGCTAAGATTCATCGGATCATAAGATCCCTAGAATCCAACGAAGAGCTAATTTAAGTGTGGAGAGGCTTGATGCTGTGCGAGGACATAAGGCTGCAACTCGCACCGTTGAAACCTTTTCGGATCGAGAATAACGCCCGCGTGTTCAGCGTATTTACGCTTCCACATCCAGTTCTCTATAAAGAGACCAAAGAAGGGTATGTTGCGCCACTGACCGCTGGTTCGGAGAAACCAATTACCGATACAGAATCATTCTTGACTTCTCAGCGTATTCGCACATCTAATAACGCTTATGAAAGCAGTAATTAACCTAATGCACGAGATTATCATACATTGTCCAGAATGATGGCATCCAGGCCGATTGTCGGCTACGGCGGCCATTCTCTTTTATGGATTTATCAACTTTTTTATTTATTTATCAAATTTAAAAAATTATCAACCAGCTGCGCAGGACATTCGCTCTTATTATAGTGCTCAAGCATTCGCGCAGATACAGGTGCACTCTCTATTCCCTCACTCTCACAGTCCGATGGGACGGCAATCCGACATGACCGGAGAGAGATCAGGCGCAGGACCGAAATTTACGTGCTCTCCGATGCACGGGTGAATCAATCACCAACTTCCAGACTCCAGGCTGCTTTATGAAAGTTTCTCAAAACTCACAAAGCGATTTCGACCCGGGAATCGAACCCGAAACCCCGTGCACAGCAGTCGCGCCTTGCGACACTACATCAATGAGGCTGTTCAGAATAAGCACATAACGAAATATTCATAAGCAGTTAGAAAGTGGAAGAGACGTATAAAATTGAAGATCTGGAACAACTATTATGGTATTCCAAGCGCCCAGCTACACTGTTAACTATTAGGATTGACGTTAACAAAATGTTCAATTTGAGGCATTACAAAAAGAAATCGTCTCGCGCATCCTGTTGTTTTCCCGTCCCCGGACTCATAGAATTCGATATCAGATGTTTCAAATCTTCGATTTTGACGGCCCTGTAGTCGCTGGCATAAGCGACTGGATCCGCGTACGAAGTCGCGGGCAGAAGCTAGTACATAATATGTATGACTAAATAATTCTAGAGAAAAGATCAATCTCTTGGAAACGATTCAGAAAAGAACAGATCTCTTCGAATAGGGTTGGCTGCTGTTCTGACTCTAAGTGGTCGTAAAAGGATAGGGAATAAGTAATAATCTAAGGATTGACTACGATGTTCATTACAATGTAGCCCCTTAGATAGACATCTCAAATTAGAAAGACTCTTCTTTCTTCATCCATGTCCAGCAGTCATTTGTTGATATAAACTGCCTCCTAGGAAACGGTCAGCGCATATAAGGGCGTCTAAGATTAATTAGCTGTGTAGTAAGTAGTAAGTATTTGTGTGGTGCACTCCCTATTTCCTTAATCTCATAGCCCGACACGGACGGCAATTATGACACAACCGGAGAGAGATTAGGCACAGGATCGATGTTTACGTATTCTCCAATGCACGGATATATCAATCACCAACTTCCAGTCTTTTTTTTGTGGGATGTTGTAATTAATAACCCCTCCAGCTAAGGATGCAGCTGGTGTCACTCTTACTGATTAAAACCTACTATGTGCCTTCTGGAGATCCCTGTATGCCAGGGTCACGGTAACTAAGAGGCCCATGTTGCTGACATATCTTCGAGGAGCGCGTGGAATAGGACGCGCCGCCGACACGGGCTGTCGTCCTTAGACGTACGGACGGTGAACCAACCAAAACCCACCGCCCACAGACCCACGCCTACGGTGGTCGGGAGTCATAGATTAAACACTAATACTGGAAGTCGTCCCTCGACACTCGGCGCCCGTGGTGTCGACCAGTACCGGCTTTTCCGCTTCGGCTGGAATGAGCGGTGCTGTTTCTAAACCACTCCGCCGCCTCCTTCGCTAGCATAATTGCTTCGCAGAAGGAGGCGGCCGCTCCCATTCTTTCATGCTCCGGACCACGGCCTGGACCAGGGCCGAATGCGAAAGCTCGCCGCTGTGAGGACACGGTGGTGCTCCGCCCAAGCAGAGCGCATCCCCACCGTTTGCTCTACCGTATCCTTTACCAACTTCCAGCAGTTGCGTTATGCAACTACTAGACTAGCGATAAAGAGCGCATTTTCAGTGCCTAAACCAACTTTATCGACTTCGACGCGATCGACCTGCAATGTAAGTTCGAAGTGACTACAATATTATTTGAAGTAGTGACGACATAATAATATGTACATTCTTATATACGAGCATAGGTTCAGAATGAATACCGCATTATGAATGCTGAATACCGCAACACACATTTTGTACCTTCGAAGTTCAGTTCAATCTAAGACAAAGACCAGAGCGAGAAGCAGCGGGAGGCCACACCTGCATGTCCAGTCTTAGTAAACGACGCGTGTGTATTGTTGTGATATGAAAACATAAGTCTTCCATGATTGACACGCAAATGTCCGCCATGTAAGTTCGGCGCTTATTGTTATAGTAGCCAAATACTTTGCAAAGTAAAATCAGCCCCAGAACTGTCGCTTATCCTCGGTATAGTTAAGTGTTTTTGCGTTTTCTCTGAGAAGATAAGCCAGCTGCCCAGGACATATTAAAGTGCATTCACTATTCCCTCTCTCTCATATCGATGTGATCGGAGAGAGATCAGGCGCAGGACCGACATTTACGTGCCCTCTGATACACGGGTCTATCAATCACCAACTTCCAGACTAAGGGCTCCTGATTAACTCCAACCCGAAACCTGTGCATAGCAGTCACGTTATGCGACTAAGTCAACAGCGAGGCAGTTATATTTCCATGGTATTTCTACACATTTGGGCTTGATTTTACAGCTTAGTTATCACCATGATGTTAAAGGATACAAGGTAAACGAGTTTATCATTTTTACTACCCTAATGCCCACGCGAACGACGTCGCGGGTAGCAGCTAGTTATACATATAAACCTTCCTCTTGAATCACTCTATCTATTAAAAAAAACCGCATCAAAATCCGTTGCGTAGTTCCAAAGATTTAAGCATACAAAGGGACATAGGGACAGAGAAAGCGACTTTGTTTTACACTATGTAGTGATGTTGTTGGACTTTTTTTATTACTTTTTTTTTTGTTATCTATTTCTGTGTCTGTGGTTTTGTATATTTTTACTTAAATGACCCTCACCAAACAAAATATTAAAAAAGGAATCAGTCAATTAGTCAAACAATGTCAGTAGTTTCTAAACAATTTAGAACTTCCCAGTTTCCTGTAGACCTCACAATTGGAAACCTATGAATATAAGATTAGGTTGAACGTAGAATATAATCCTAGACACGTTACAGTATTATAACTCTCAGACTCCTATAGTTCGCTAGTCTTAAAGATTAATTTACAGTGTAGTGGAAAATATATGGGGGTTTATAATAGTCTGCCATTTAGGCTAATTCTGTGCGGTGCCCGCCAGACGTTATGCCGAATTATATGCGCGCCGGTCCCGACACCCGACAGCATGCAAATATGAACACCGAATGCATAATATGCACCATTACCTGGCATTCTCTGCCTGATGGAAGCCAACTACTTACTCAATTTTATCATTCCGAAACGTACGTGCGACGTACTGGCGTCGGAAGGTGATAACAAAATATGGTGAGGAGGTTATCCTTCGATGTCATTTGTGGCATATTTCTCTAACAAAAAGTGTTTAAACTTACTTCGCCTAAGATTCACTTAAAAATATAACAAAAAATGAAGCATTGCTTATAAACTTATAACTAATTAAATATGCATCATTTAATGCTATTAAGTTTACATTCCGTAAGTAAATACATAACCACTACAGTAAATCTCTTTTTATACTTCCACTTAAACGTCTACATAGGCAAACGAAAAAATAACTGAAATAATTTGAATGTCACGCCTCTTTTATTTTATGGAAAGGAATTCAAGGTGTGTGCCCGCGCATGCCGCCGAGCCATTTGCAGAAACAACTTGTATGCAAAGAGAGTGTAGATAATTAAGTTGTAAAATTCTGAAGAGAATAATGACCGTCAGGGCGTCAGCCATGATGGCTAGCTCACTACCTGTCCCCATTGTGCTTTAGACCTACCCAATACCGCTTGAAATTCTACGCGCTTCGTAAAGGTATACCGCATAATGAAACATTTGTCTAATCCCACATTCGTTTCTCAAATAATATGAGTTGCTACGATGTTGCATACATATTAGGCACGTAAATATTTATCCATGTTAACTCACGGATTAGAATCAAATTCGGCAAGAGGTATCTAGGTAGACCCGTGGGCTCTACATACCTGCGAACCTAAGCGTGGTCCCACAAAAAACATAAGACATATTTAGGCACCTATTTTATTTCCAATTAGTTACTTAATTGCTTACCTAAGCTTGTTTAAATTAAACTGAGATAACTGTCCTCATTAGCCGTAGACGTTACTAGGTAAATATTGCCGTACGTTAAACATTTTATTTACTCTATCAATATGAATATAAAAGTATCAATATGTATACCTTACTCAAGTTGTAAGGCAATAACAGCGTCTCAGCTTGTCGTTCATATTCAGTATAATGATTCAGTAGATAGTATACCTCACACACACCGCTTCTAGGAAGTAACACGCTTGCTTTTCAATAAAATGAAGACCTACAGTCGTACAGAAGCTACAGTCTTAAAATGTAACTGATGCTTCGGGAGCCTGAAGTAAGTGGACGTATTCGGTGGCGACTAATTGAAGCAGTCCAGATATTCATGCAGGCACATGTTATGACATAATTAATCTAGGCGGTAGGCGGGTCGCGGCGGCAGCCTCGCCGGCCGGCGGGCGCGCTCTTCTTATTTCTCTGGCGAGGGCGTTCAGTCAGTCTGGGCGGCCGCTAGTCTATTTCCGACCAAACCTACGCATCTCCGTCTAGTTTCTATTTGTTTGCCATATAAATTGCTATCATTACATTTGCACTACAGTCTGGTGCGTGCCGCGATATATTTTTAACGACGCGTTGAGCGAAGCGGTTAGATAAACATTTCAGTTTCACTATTTGTTAGACTGTACAATATTGGCTTTTCATTTTTTATCAAGGCCTTACAATCGGGTCGAGCGTAAACTTTTATTGGCTTCTTCTTCAGCGTTTACATTGCAATGTGCCAAAAAATATACTAACCTAGAGGTCGACACAGTGCAGACGCCGCCGCCGCCGGTTAGCAGCCATGGTTTAATAGCGCTAACATTTAGTGCATGTTGCTATAACTGTAAAACGAGAACGTAAAGCCGATCTATAATGTCAACTGAAATATGTAACAATAGCAATACTGCAAAACCTATACGTGTTGTAACGAAAGAAACACGAGTCGCAAGTTTTCATAGTAAACACAGCGACGCGCCAAGCGTGTGAAGATTTATTTTTCCCAGAACGACAAAGCAACATTGTTCTTTGACTGAAATAGGTTCGAGTTCAAAGCGTCGCGCTAGCTCATTAGGAACGAGCTCGCCTTGTTCACGTGCACTTCCTTATATAAATCCAGTGTAATATCTAGCCGAGTGTGAGACCACCCGTCGTATATCCTGCATCGTGTTAGCAACGGTTGATTCGTGACACCGAAGGTGGCTGGGAATGTACGCATACTAGCAATACATCTGTGTCGTGTCCACGACTAAGAATGCGCCACTCATTACCAGTTATTTTAATTACAGCCAGTGTACCTACGTTCAAACGAAAGAGCACTCGCGCCAGCCAACACCGGACGATGTGAATACACGCTAACTTTAGATTGTCGCATTGTACTCGCGATTTGATTTCATTAAGCTTAAAGAAAGGATATTTTTAAAGAGTTACAGTAACCATTGTTTGTGTAACTGTAAAGAACTGGTGAACGTAATATTAGAATAGGAAGGAAATTCCCAAACCTAGCACTGAAATATTTCCGTGAATTTGTGAGAGTCTTTTATCAAACGATGCTCATCTGTTTAAGTGAACAGCCCAACATTAACGGTATTAGCAAGCCGAGGGTTGTAGTGGTTTGTATCAATCATTTTGATAACAAAAAATATAACATTCAAGAAAACATTTGATTGAAAATAATGTGATTACCATAAATGAGGCTTTATGTGATATACCTAAGAAAATTTTTATGTTTGGTTGTATTTTATTTCGCGTTATTTTTGACTGTATGACTCAGAGTGTAAACGGTTACATTATATGAATTTATTTATATGAGTCTGTCGGTATATCTGTGTTGACTTCACGATGCCCATTGTTCTGCGTGCGAATGATCCGCGCAAATGTCACGGTAGTGGCAGTAGCGCGTGCGCATATCGCGATACCACTGCGAGACATGCAGAAGACTTACTTCTTGACTTATTTTGTGGACATTTCACATAAAAGCTCTGAAATTGACATGATGGTTTCTCGCCCGAATGGCTCGGTAAATCGCCAAGCAAGCTTCACTCTGTTCAGGCAGCAGAAGATGACTACCACATTTTTTGCGTAACATTATAATCTTATTTACTTCAATCTTTTTATATTTTGATGAAGTATTTCATGTAAAATAATTTATGCATTAATTTTTAGGCGAAAAATATTTGTCACCTTAAAGATAACAAATCTAGCTAGTCATCCGCCTCGCTTAATAGTAGTTTGTTTAGATAATACAGATCATATTTCATAGATTATTTTTATGTATGGTAATGATATACCATTTTAGAATCTTCGTGAAATTCTTTTTTTTTCAGTCTATGTCATCTCACGGTGTCCGGGTTGTTTTCTTTAATGTCACTTAATCTAAGAACACTGTGGTAATCGAGACAAATCCCACGACACCATGATGTTAGTCTGACCATGTCGATGTCCTCAGCCTGTCGGCCTGTTCAAAGGTCTGAGGCAATAAAGAATATTACATGCATACCTAAATATATCCCTTTTTAGCAGTTGGATAAAAGTGACTCATGATTTCTTAGAATCATTCAAACAAACTGCAATCTGACTAATTTCGCTATTTCAATACAAACGTAATTGGTAGAAGAATCCTTCTGTATTTTCTTCGCTCGTGGTGGGACTCCGGCGTCGATTAATCGTGCTATTATCGCGTCTCAGTGACACGCACTAATGTCAGTGGCTGCGTTGCCAGTCAGCCACCAGCGATGCCAAACGTTTGATTGCACGAAGCGATCCGTACAGCCCTGCTATTAAATGTAACCTTAAGAGATTCAAATGAAAGCTTTTACTGTGTGCCCTTTATTTATTGCGCACATATTTATAGTACAAGCTCTGCTTAGTTTGGGACTAGATGACGTTGTGTGAATGTGTGAGGGATATTATATTATATTTATGGTGACTACTCTCGATATCAAAATAGTAGTTAAATAAACGAAACTTTACATACCAGGGTGTGTACCGTCAGAATGTTTGCTTTTCTTGCAATCGTTCGCAAGGGATTAACATTATGTTAACGATTATGCTTTAAAGAGTGCGTTGTGTGAAATGTGCATTATGGTGACAGATAAAGTAGGCACAGACTGTAACTTAGCATGATTTGAAATGGCTTGATTCTTTATTTTTGAGTGATCTCCTATTACTTCAATTCTGCTCCCATTTATTTAAATTATAATGTCAAAAAAGGAAGGTCAGGAAGCTGCCTTCCCTTTATGCTGCGCATATATTATCATCATCATCGGTGCAGGACACAGAAGCTCAATCCTTCTCTGTGTAAGAACCTCCTCCGTTAATCAGCAATCTTGTTAACCAGCACGCTGGCTCAATGCGGGTTGGTGATTTCAGACTTCAAAATCCAGATTTCCGCGATATGTGGTCCTTGACCTTTACTCAATCATTCGCGTCGAAGAAGCCCATTATTTCATATATTTCACCGGGGATTATGATTTCTTGCTGCACCTAGCAAAGTATATGAATCTCGCTAATTCGAGCGATTGAAATTCCTTCAGCGTATGAATTGCATCTCTGATAATCCTGTGACGTTGACAAATGTGTCGCAAGTGCACAGTTGAAAAGGAATTAATTGAATTGTTGAACTTTACCGACAGTGCGCCGGTCTATACACAATTTATTGCTAAGATTGAACAGTAAATTAACACTGCTGCATTAATTACGATTGCCTGGGTATGTTCTGTTAATGTTTTGTATAAATTGTAATTTTTTTTGTGTAAAAATGCGGATGTGATGATTGATAGCTAGTCTCTAGCGAATTTCCGAGTAAAAAGTTTTTAGTTGGTAGTATATTCAAATATCGGTACAATGTTAGCGTTTAAATAAGTACCTGGATTGTAAGCCCCTAGACTACATTAAATATTTTCTGAAGATTATTTCGCTGAGGGCTGAACAAGCAATAAATTATTAATAACGATGGAAGATTATAACTAAACCACCTTGTTTGGAACTGAATTTTGTAGAAGGTTGTACACAAATTTAGCACAAAAGCCTAATTTAACCTAACCTTTAGCATTATTTATCCTTAGCTCTTAATATTTACCTAATTATTACAAAATAATTACTTGTAAAACCCAAAAAGAATTTTATATAAAACACGAAAATTCCGATACAATAAATTCTACTAAATAACATGTCTGGTGTCTGTAGGTATATCTACCTATAGCTGAAAAACACAACACTGTATTTCGTCATAAGTAGTCGGCTAGCATTTCAGATATACCTAACAACATGTACAAACACATCACACAATGACATCTGTAAAATTTCCTCGCTTTTTTGCAATATAACAAAATGCTTTAGGAGTTAATAGTGAACAGCCTGTAATCAAGTGACACAATATAAAATATATTAGAGGCAGACATCACCAGCGATCCGGCGTAATGTCAGCGGTGTCATGACAGTCCTGAGACCGTTCATCACGGCTAATGGATCGTTAGCTCGCCACACACCCGCACGGCTCTAATAATACTCCTGTTCATACAAATGATTACCGCGTATATCTAACCGATTACAGCGTAGGAGGCTGCGAAACCGCACTGTTAGCCCAATTACGCCTTGAGAGGCAGTCTTGGCAAATCCTTTGTGAATAAGTGATTGCTTGGAAACCAAATAACTGTCTGGAATTTGGGGAGCAAGGAGTGGTTTTCGTGCTAAATATACGTCGTTGAAATAATAAAGCATGCGGTTTCAGGGGCACATTCCGGCAAGGCGTCTCCCAGGCACGCGGCGTCGCCCGCGGAGGGGTGCCTCCCTCTCCTAGTTCCCGCCGGGGTATCATTCATACCCTGGAATTGGGTCATTAGGACGATTGGGAAAATAATATTCTTTTGTTTGTCGTCTTGAATGAGACTTGTCAAAACTATTGCTGTATTTAGGACTTATTAGTATGTCTATACTATTATTAAAATAAAGAGGTTGTGCGTATGGCTCTGAAACTGCTAAACCAATTTAAATAAATTAATTTACTGTTGGGAAGCTACGCTATCCCTGGGTGACATAGGCTGTATTTTATCAGGGTACGAGGAGTTGTTTCCACGGGATGCTTGTGGAACCCTCGAAAAAAGCTTCAACTTATGTTTTTTGGATTTAAAATGGATAGAACTTTATTCATTTAATTCTGTTTGTCATAAATCAATTAGTATATTTTACCTTAACAAAATACATTGGCGAGCTCGTGTTATGTCCTAATCCAATAGGATCAACTCAGCTTCCACCAACATGAATCTGTTTAAGCTTACAAAAATATAAGTTTATCAGATTTTGTTGATACATCCGTAACCTTAACCTTTAAGCATCATCAGCTACTACAATCAGAATCAGGGGATGATAAACATTATGTTCAAATGAGTACACGCAGTAAACAGGGTATATTTGCATACCTTGTCGAAATATAGGTCAGGTCGCGATATCTAGTCGGCAGGGGCTGGATGCAACGGCGCCCCGGTAACCCAGATGCAGGCGCGCAAGGGCACCCCCGCGCCCCCGCACGCCGCACCCCGCGCCCACAACCACTCAACAAGAGCCCCCAGACCTTACACATCACCACCCTGTCGTCGGTACTCCGGTAAGGGAAGCTCGTAAGTACTACCGGAGACCAAGTTAAGCTGGTCTCGCGACCAAACTGACAAGAGACTGCATTCCCTAATGATAGTCCCGAGTGAAATGCTTTTAACAGCCTCGAGGCTTTTAATCTTATATTTGATAGACATTGTACTACTTTTACTGAGATTGACATTTTTAATATAAGCAAATGTAATTTACTAGCCTATTTAGTTTCTGCTTGAGCTTGTTTCTATTTTCATGAAAGAACTATGAACCTGAATAAGTAGGTAGTCACAACTTTATTATAATTAACGGCATTATTTTCTTAGTCATTAAACGGAAAACTAAAATAACTATATATTTATGTTACCAAGGCGGAATGACTAACACCAGTTAATATAGGCAGCTCTTATCGTCATAGTTATTGACTGGACTGGAAGTAGGCAGAGACATGGAAATATGAGATCACTTTATTATATGAACAAGTCAAAACATGTTGGTAGCAATGTATAGGCGAAGCAAACAGGCCTGTTTCCTACACATTAATTAAAAAGCTTTATCTTTTTATAAAATAAACAAACGCCGACTGCGAGAATAAATATTATTATTTCATACTCTTTGTTTTATGCTTCAGCATCATGACTGAAACTTTTTATATCAGTACCTACTGAAACAGTTATTCAACATGTGTATTGTACCCCTCACATAATTAAAAAACTTTAGGAATTTCGTATATATTTTCCATTTTGGTATTTAGTTCAGTATGTACGAATCGCTTAGATGTTGTCTGTACACAGCACCTGTACCAAGCAACTACCTTACTAGGTAGATATTCGTTGATGAAGAATGCTTATCACATCACCACTAATGTGTTTCACGATGCCCACTCAGTACGACAAGGAAGAACGGTCAACGAAATTCAAGCCAGATAAACCGCACTGGCATTAGTGTGATTCTAAGAATTTGTCCAAACAAGGTACGAAGCTCGAAGAACAAACACACATGTAAACAATCCATATTTTACTTACACAGGCACGTGGTGTGTGTGATCACGGCATCACTACACACTGTGTATGACAGTACGGAGCTACGAAGCCTGGCAACAGTGTGCACACAGGCGCGCGTGCGTCTGTGTGGGTGTGGAGGCATCGCGGTGCGGCTGTGTGCGCGCGGAGCGTGGGCGGTATGTACACAGAGCTTTCACGACGCAGCCTTGGCCGCGAGACACGTGCGTCAGTAGGGCGGTGCCCGGCCCTACGAGATCTTACTATCGATGTCCACTAGACAACACAGCCTACTCCAATAACACTCATATTTTACCTTGAATAGTTAACAACACCCTGTAGTCGTTTTTAAATTTAAAATGTAGCAGTAAATAACAGTTAATGTGTTTATTATAGTTTGTATTGCTGTTTACTTTGGCTTACGCAACAATAGCGTTAAATTGGTAATAAATATTTTAGTTTAGCTTTATGAACTGCTACCTTTTGCCAGCGGTTTCACCCGTGCCCCGTAGGAACTAATTCATGCACCTTGAAAAATAGCCTTCGATCAATGGGCTTTGTTACACTAAAATAATGTTTCAAAGTAGTGTCTGAGATAAGCTCCTTCAAAGAAACAGACTTATCAGCTTATATTTTTTATTTTGTACAACTACTACCACATGCCATTAATGTTTTCTTATAACTTGTTGTATAAGAATGTATATTTTTTTTAATTTTACAAATGTCATTGATACCTGTAATCCAAAAAAAAATAAGTATGTTCTAATGAATAAAGTGGTAAGATAAGCACAGAACAAGCTAACATCCTGATTCTGCTACTTATCATCTTATACCTTTATTAATTATTAATAATAGCTCTTCGAATAGTATTTGGTATGATACTTTGCAGTCCATTTACCCGCTGTCCAAAAATAAATATTAATTAATATAGGATTTATCTAAGCTAGGGCGAAGCTATTAGTTACTGCTGTCGTGCCTCTGTATTATATTTACTCTGTATTTGTTATCTAGGGACTATAGCTTCGTATATGACTATTTGTAACCTACTGACGGCAAATAGTGTAGATGTGTAACCTTTTTTCAGTAAACTAGAATCCGGGTTTCTTAGCTTCCTAATCACAATTGACGTCAATCACATGCGTAAGAATTAGAAGTAAAAGAAAGGTCAACGATACACGATTCGTGTTGAATTCCGATAACTATGAAGTGTACTAATCTTTAGTAGGTACTTAGCACTTTTTTTTTCAAAATCTATTATATTATTACTAGCACTCTTTTTTTAGAAACAAGCCTCGTGTTTTCTATTAAATATCGATAAAGTCCCATCCCTTGACGCGGACGAGTGGAGGCAGGCGGAGGAGGGTGAAGGGTGTGTTCCCCTGGTTCCTCTCGCTCTATCAGCTGAGCGACACGTGCATCGCATATACTATTTCGTCTAGTGTACACCAACACTACCGGAGTACAGGTCAGCCAGCGATCTCGCCCGATGTTTGCTCACACACAACACATTTACATGTTATGTAAATTGTAAAGCACCATTTGGGAAACGTTCGCGATACATAAACACATAACAAATACCTACTTATATACATACATATAAATTGTAATTTCGTAAACTAGGTTTTTTAACAGTTCCGACGAAAGAAATGTTGATACGCAAAATTAGAGTATTTAGAACTATTGTAACAGGTGTAAATAGCTATGCAAAATCTCCATTGCTCCAGTTAGCTGTGTCTGCACTTGTTCTAAATACTTATTTTAAATTCAGATAAAGTATGCACAAAAAACAAATAGATGGTGGTTCATTTTACCAATCTAATTCCTTCTCGGTATGAGAAGAGGATACGAGGAACCCGCATTGAGCAAACCTTCTCTGTGTGAGAAGATGCCTGTGCCCAGCAGTGGGACGATAAAAAGGCTGATGATGGTGATGATGAGAAGAGGCCTGGGCCCTCTAGCAGTAGGACAATAATAAAGGCTGACGATATTATGCTCTATTGGAATTATTTTCATACGAGTCAAAGTATCAACGATCTGCCAACTCTGATCTTTGCCGGAATACCTATTTATACTAGAAATTGGAATTATGATCCATCAGTGTACACTCGCGCTTTAATGCTTTGTAGTCTTATCAACTGTGCCTAGCTATAAAATGTATGAATAATTTCCTGAAACATACCAGGAAACCGGAACATAAGGCCTGGAATCGAACCCATACATTCATACTTGAGAGGCTTGTGCCACAGAATACTAAATAGTAACTAGCGTTACTAGTGCTTTAACACTAGGCTTTAACCTTTTGCTTTCAGTGACCACCAATATAAAAAAAATAACAATGAAACAACTCACAAACAACAACCTACCTAGGTAAAGCTATTAAGCCGATAGAAATTCACTATTATCGTTATATATTAAACCCTGTCTATTTCATGATATCAAATACATTATCAATATCCATTCGGATAAGTCGTGAAAGCTAAGACTTACTTTCACATTTACCTATAATAATAGAATGGATGGTTTGAACGCTACTTTTGGGATAGGCCAAAACTAGGCTCGGACCGAGCGAGACCGCATTGTGAACTATTGATCACGTTCTCCATATTTAGCTGTTCTACATAGCGAGGCATTTTGACCAAAACAGTCTAATATCTGAGCTAGGAATAGTTCTGAAGGGTCGGAGAGACTAAGCCATTAGGCTGACCTATGTTTTACAAAATGTACTTGAGTATCTACTTAGATTAAATTTTGTTATCAATATCTTCATACCTACTTTATTTATAGGGTTAATGGACTGCTGATCAGATAACCCATCACTTCGAAGCATTTATACTATTACTAGTATGTATTTTATGACAATATACAAGAATTCTTGTGATAGGTCTAAAATTGTCGCATTTTTCGCATTCATGGCCAGTAACAAAGCAAACAGCTTTGTTTGTTGCTCAAACGAAAAATGTTTTAATGTCTAGCCCAAAAAAGTTACTGATATTGACAATTCATTGAACCGTGAAGTAGCGACTACAATAGACAGTAGCTGAAAATTCAGCTTCATGCCAACCAATATCATCAAAGTAAGATGCTACAAAAGTTACCTTTTTCCACCTCATAGCCTTCCTTAGAAGGGCGCAGATTTTTAAAGAATTTTCCGTCTGTTTCAAAAATGTTCGCAAACAATGTCACAAGTGAGCACGTAGGTATAATCTCGTATAACAAATTCGCCCGTCACTTTGTTTTGTAACCCGTCGATCTGATATGCGCGCGCGCATGAATGCATTCGCTGTGTGACGGCTTCCCCATATGGCCAAGGCTAGGCCTTTTATGGCTCATATAAGTGGCCACTCACCCACCGCCTGAACGAGCCAGCCATATCAATGAACTGGCCATCAATAAAACATGTGGCACTAAGCCAGAAAAGGAAACGGCGAAATGAGAAAAAGAAATATTTGAAAAAGGTATTCGATGCGTACACTCGATTGTTTGTGCGATTTGAAAGCATTCAATGTAAAGCTGAGCGCACACACCATGAATTATTCGCGGCCATTATTTTTTGCTTTTCGCGGTACTATCCACCATACTCGTCGTAATTGATTCAATATCATTACATAAGTATCGTTGTGTGGCCTTACATAATAGGCAGCCGGAGGGGTAAAGACGTGCATTTTATACTAGCAATGATAATAATGAATGAGTGATTCAAATCGAATCTTACAAAGTTACAAAGTGGCGTCGATGCGTGCACATCATTTTAATAAAACCTTTTCGGCAAACTAAAACAGTACACGCGAGTTCAACGCATTTAAATTGTGTTCAAAAATGAGTCTTGAATCAACACGTTCTAAGTGTGTACCCTGCTCTACTGGTTAGACAGTAACAGACAAGTTTCGACTCGTTCCTGGATATTCCGACCTCTGAACCTAACCTAAACTTGGATTGGTTGTAACGTGAGATGCGCAGATACTGTTGCTAATAAAAATAATTTAACTGTGGAGGTCCCGGGTCGTGGGACGTCTGACGGACTGACTGGTCACGAGGCACATTCTTGCGGCTTGTAGTCTGGAACACAGACACTCCCCAATGTGGACTAACATATAACGTATAGGATACGTTTCGAAAGGATGATGAAATAGATGCCAAGATAAAGAAACAATTTTCAGCACTGTTGGAAAAAGCGAACTATTTCCTGAACCAAATTGATTAGCCCTCAAGATCTAGGAAAGCAATCTGGAACTGTATTCTAGATTCATCTTCCTCACCACACCACACACATCTTGCACAAAATGAATTATTATGTACCTATCATAAGCAACTATGAAACCGGTGATATTGGTCGTTTCAGTTTTTGGATTTAATGAAAAAAAAAATCAATGAATATACATATTTGTAGCCGACTTGCAACGGCGACTCGTACACTCGCAACAGCTTCTCTCGTATGCATAAATTTAAATAGAGCATTTTTGCATTTATATATTTAATGAATTACAGAGTAAACTTATTCAATTCATATTTTGAGTTTCGTTCATAGAGCCAACTTTGCGTCTTTCTTCTTCATATTTTCATTTTCTAAACATCTGACAGAAACTGCATGAATCACGCCCAAAAATTCCAAGCACGATAAGACACATCTTCATCAATTATTGAAAATAACCAACCGAATGCCTAATACCTAGTGATTTTGAATAAGTAAAATAATGATAGTGTTATGGTTTATCTCAGTGGCCGCGGTCCCCTGATGAAGTAGTTTGCACAGCTGCATTCCCGGCGCTCATTTTCTGGGAACACACATCTTTAATGGTAAGGTGGAATGCAAGTTTTTTTCAAGTCAGTGCGTGTGCGTATGATTTTTCATTGAAATTTAAAAAGAAAACGCCTCGCTCGTGAAGTAATAAAAGCAGCACCGAGCACGCCGGCGGCGTTTGTGTCATTCTTTTTTTTGTCGTCTGCAATCCTTAGCTTGTTTTATTATGTGATGACAAAACAACTTCTATTTATGGTTTTAGCCGAGCAATGTAGCGAATACCGAGCAGCTTAGTGCTATTATCTGTACATTTATGTAGCTCTATACTATAAATTCTATTTCGGTGCGTGGCTACAAGACCATAAAGTAGCATATCTACCTACGTTGCGATCTCTCGTGTGATTTGCTGCTTGGAACAGCTTTAGCATTACTTAAGCATTCAGTATTTAACGACCAGGATAGTAGATACAAGTGGTCTGGTACTATGACTAGTTTATTGGGTTAATACTAGCAGGGATCGGTTATTACCCTGAACGGTGCACATTCCCATGAGCATTTCGGGAAGCCTCACATGCGCGCTCACGCGATCTCCGCCCGCGCAATCCGCGTGAGAATCTCCATAAAAGGAAATCGCTAAAATTCTTTCGACTTTCAGTGAACACTCTTCTTCGAAGAGAGTATTCAAAAGCTTAATTTAATGTCTCTTTAAACATACATAACCTGTAACATAAAAACACGATTAATCACTTCACATTAAACTAATCTACCAGTTTTTCATGTCGCCTTCCAATAAAATCACCAAAAAAATACGTATCAGGCAGAAATAACGAATGTATTAAAGATAGTCGCTAAAAAATACAAGTGAATTTAGTTGATTCTTAGAAAAGCTTCGGGCGGGTCCCTATATGGAAAGATAAAAGGGGTTATGGAGGGCATCGTTGGCCGTTTGCGTGTGTTAAGCCGATATCTGGTCGGCGGCGAATGCTGCGAATATCGACACGAACAGGTTGAGTGTGTTTGTTCGTTTAATGGGTCACATCACAACACACAAGTGTAGTCCTTGTCCAGCGGCCGGCCCACACGAATTGAGAGAATCACGTGCATCAAACACGCAACACTGTGGACAATTTCGTGCTCCGCGCTCATACCAAATTGAGACTAAACGGTTGAATTTGAAATAGAGAGACAGATTAATGATACCATCGGATTTTGGACAACTAACAGTTGGTAGGATGTGAATTTTAATATATGAGGACAAAGAAATTAAAGGATTTGCGGCAATGCAATTTCTATTCAAGTACTACAGAACGAACCCACAACGTCCATCGAAAGGGTAAAAGTTATTAAACTCCTAACCTACAACGTAACATTCAACTAACAACGTCAAATAACAAATCAACCGACGTGGAATCCACGCAAGTATTTATTTTTTATACTTAAGTCGGCTACTTCCGGGTCGGCGAACGGTCAACAAACAAATTCTTAGTAAACCTAGGCATACAAATGTAGGTGTTTCTGCGGCTGCCACATCGGCCGACTAGCCATCCGAATTGATAGCTATTACGTCACCATCATCAATATTTACGTAATGCCACAGTTTATATTATTAACCGACTTCAAAAAAAAGGAGGAGGTTCTCAATTCGTCGGGATCTTTTTTTTTGCTAAAACAATATTATTCTATCCCCAATTTTAGGTTCTAATCACATGTTTATTTATTAATCGATGTGTGCATTTTAAATATATTTAATTGCAGTGGCTAGATTACCAAACATCAATCAACAGCCTGCTGGTAGCTGATCAGTAAAACTTTTAAGTTAGGTATATTACGTCACATTACACACACTGCTCTCTTAAAAATAAATTTAACTGTTGAATTGTGCCACAGTATTAAAAATAAGTTCACTTTATCATGCATTTGCGTATTTACTCCAGAAAACAGAAAGAGGTCAGTGTTTATCTTACATCCTAATTACGAGTATAGTAAGTCA
This sequence comes from Heliothis peltigera, assembly GCA_958496145.1. NCBI lineage: Eukaryota > Metazoa > Arthropoda > Insecta > Lepidoptera > Noctuidae > Heliothis > Heliothis peltigera. Next base: position 7,538,377 of record OY292334.1, on the reverse strand, counting down.
CATTTATATCAATAGTAGCGTAGAACCGATGTGGGACACGCTAACAGACCAGGTTTCTTAAAATAGCATCTTTAATGAGTGTAGTGCGAAATGATGAAGCTTAAGCGCCAATAAACAAATGATTGCTGACAATTATTGCGAGTGGCGCGGGCTCAGGGGCCGCGTAGCGCGGTAGTAGAGCGCGCCAATGCCGTTCACTATCATCGATTAATATTTCCATTAAAATTGCTAATGCTAATTTCGGTTGTAATTGCCGCCAACGCAAAGGCTAAATATTTTCTTAAGACAAGGCACGTAAACAAGTTTATGTTTAATACATTTCTAACGATAAGGATTCTCTTCTGAGAAATTTAAGCTGAGGGCCATATTTCGGATGTTGTTGGTACTTACCTAATATCAGGTCTGTTACATGTTGTTATGCGAATATCATGAATTCCTGGAAAGCCTAATTTGATTCATAAACTTACGTATTAACTAAGGAACTTCAAGTTTGTACAGGAGTAAGTACTTGTTGCTAAAACACTTTTTTAGGTAAATATATAGAAGAAAGACCCGAAGCAAAAAGCTCGTTTACAAAAAAAGATTCTACTTACTAATAACCCTAATTCCTGAAAATATAAAACATTGGAAACTGAAAAGTAAACATTCTTCTGTCATAGAATGATAATGTAAAATAGACATTGACTAATGGACAAGCGTTCAGAATTCTACCATGACCAGGGTCACTTTATTCGGTTTCAGCTAGAAATAAACTAACAGTAGACTGGTCTGTCATACCCACCTCTGAGTTATTTCAAATATATAAATATAGGACGTAAAAGCAAAGAATAGTACGATGTGTAAGCTGGTAGTAAAATATCGACAGTCGACATGAACGCAGCGCGTCACTGCGCGAGGTTAGCGGGCGCGCTGCGTTTGCGCACACCGCGCGACAAGGACAACGACCCCCGCAACCTTGGCTATGCCAATTAATTTCAACAATGTTCTCTTACTCACTATAATGCAGTAAAATTATCTCCTCCATTATTAAGAAAATAATTTCAACTTAATTGTTCGCATATCCATTTTCTAAGATGAAATATCGAGATTAAAGCACTTTGAGCTTCCTGTATTTGGTTATTTATTACGAGATGGATGATTCGCTGAGATTGGATCGGGCTCTTTGTGTTATTATATCGAAACTGGGAGCAGCTCTTAGTAGAGAGGTGTACATAAATGAATAATAATAAAGAAAGGCGCAGAATTCTACCTAATGTTATTTTTTTATGGATAAGCTAATAATGCATTTCAGGTCATTCATTCAGTATTGATAGGTATTTAAGTAATGTCAAAAGGTATAGGTACGGACCTATCCTAAAAGGACATTTCCATCGTTAGATATTTCACGCAACTTAAAATAAACACTAACAATGTGGATGTCCAAATAAAGCTAGAGCACGGATAGAAGTTACATGTGTGGCACTAACATAGACATACAAACACGGGCGTACCCAAAGTCAGTTCAAAGCACCGTCATACACGTACATAGAGTATTATATACAAAGTGAACAACAATAACAAGGCCGGCGCGTAATCAATTCCCAGTAAGTTAAGCTCCAATGATTTACTCGAATAAGTTGTAAACACACCATTGTGTAGGGCAAGCGTAAATACTACAATTTTATACTGTAGCCGCTATGGGCAGGCGCAAGGATAATGACCCGCGAGCGTGCGCCCGCGTCGCCGCCGCCGCGCCGCGCCGCGCCCGCTCCAGCCACAATACACGCAGGTATTTGTACTATAAACAACGACGAACAATACCCACTTACACATTTATGACACACCTACTTAATATTGTGCAAGTTCTAGTACCTACCCGTTCACGGAGATAATGTATCGTTGACGTATCGTTAATGAGACGTGCAGTCGGGATCAGTTCGGATGTGCTCTGCTTAATACCGGCTTATCAATCAAACCGTTTGTTTTGACGGTTTTGTGTATAAAGGTAGAGATGATGAGAAGACCTGTCAGATATAAATGAGGAAATACACCATATAATGTATTATCAACATTGTGTTTTCTTCTAGTTTTGCGATAACTACAATCTATACTTTTATCATTTAGCATCTAACGTGTTCTCAAATCACTTACCTATACCTACACAAAACATTATTGTAAACAGAAATCCTCCCCGACATATCTAGTAGCACAGAGAAATAATCCTAACTATCGAAAACTGTTTATCTTAAAAACAGGTTTTGTAGTTAAAACATTTTATTTTATAATTATTAATAGGCTTTAACAACAGATAACTTTACTTAATACAAACAATGATTTTATTTTATGATTCTTCAGGAAAATTACGAGCGATGAACCAGAGCCGGTATCAGTATAACAATTTAAATAATGGTTCCGCAGTGAAGTAATGTAAACGTAAGCCGATGGTCTCGTATGATGTCTCGTAGATCTCAATAAGTAGATACGTCTGTATAATGATGCGAAAGAATGTTTCGTTTCCGGTGTTCGTGAATCGCTGTTTATTTTTACACTTCAAGATCAAACACGATTAAATGGTCCGCTGGATAATATCTCCTGCTAGTTTTATTTCTCAACATGAACACCGTCCTCTAATTTTATTCAATATCGAGTTTTGATCTCATTACCTCGCGACAATTGTTCAGATCTCTGAAACGTCTGTTCGGAAATAATATTTGTTATTTTAAAAGCACCGGTAATATGAATGGCGAATTCCTCTGCCCACTTACTGGCCTGAATGATTTCGACATTCTTGGCGCAGCTCCGATAATCTGAGAAAAAAATAAACGAACGCCAGCGTAAATAAGCCCCACTCGGAGTTGAAAGTGCGCACTCTGCGCAGCGGACGGCGACCGTCGGCGGTGCCACGAAAAATAAATCACGTCGATATGGTACGCTCGGGATAACGTATTTTTACGCAACAGGCTCTTTGTTTATAGCTAGTAACGTCGTCCAACAGACGGCTGGTTATTCAACCGGGCGCATTCCGCGACGGCTCCACTTTTTGCTCGGCCTCGGCCGCCGGCCGTCCTCCTCGACGGTGAAAAACGACCAATTAGAGCTTTTACGGCAGGAATTAACATCGTGCATTGTCCGCGACAACACGGCTGCGGCACGACTGCGCTGAGGCTGCGGCACGCCTGCCTGGCCGCGCCGGCTGCTGGACTCTGTAACTACATATACTATCTCCTTACAAATTCTTGGAAGATCTTGACGGACCAAACACAAAAAAAATACATTACACTCTGATATATGCACGTTGTATGTTCATTTAGATATCTGAAAGAAGATGTTCTCATTGATGTGAGGTAATAGCAGTGGCGCCGCTATGGCGATCCGACGCTATTGTTTACGCGCCCATGAACCATACAAATGCTTACACCACACCTAATAGAGTGAAAATCCTTTTAGCACTTACCGGAGACATTTTCAAGTAAACAAAAACAAGCAGATAGGTTATCAGCTGCCAGTATGTCCTTTATATACGTTCTGAAAACCCTCAAGTAGGTAAGGAAAATTTTCAATAAATTCAGATATCAAAAAAACACCATTATTAGAAGTGCATAGAGCCATTTGATGGATCTTAGAACTGACCGATCTACAATGTTATATAATAATGTAAACAAATAACATACCTATAATATAAAATAAAATGTAAGAAAATAACTCAAAACATGGTAAAAAAGAACACATGCATTCTAATTTTGGAGTGTTTTGATTAGTCACATCGATTCGTTTTAATCTGGAGGCCTAGTGTCGGACAATGTATCAATAAAAAATAAAAAAGAACAGTTTATGGACGTACGCGGCCCCCGAGCACTGATGCCAATAAAAACCATTAACACAGACTTGGTGTTGCAACTACTCAATATTACTCCTAAACTGAGTAAACATAAGTATACGGAATGGATAAGCATTCAGAGTCAAAATTGCTCTTCGGTTAAAATCTAAATAAAAATTGTCGAAGAGAAAATATTTATTAAAACACAGGCTGTCTATTTAAGTCGATCTTTAAGCCATTCGCCTTGAATACGGTGTTCTACATCGCCATTAATAAGCATAACATTAATTAAATAAATCTATCAGGTGTGAAGAATAAATTATGTGCCAAAATTATGTATGTAACTAATAGCCTTGTTATCCACGTTGCGTAAAATTCAAGTTATTTGTTGGGGATTTTCTGATATACAGCACTGGTAACCCCACGAACTCGCATCACAAAAAGTTAACTCCCGGGGCGCACCATCAACATTATTTATATTTTTTTTATCCTGCGGCAAAGTGGTGTCGAATTACTATCTCGGAATGTTTAGTAGAGCCAGACACTAGACAGGACGGGACATAAGAATGTGCCTTTTACATTCTTCTATCTTGGGTGTTATGTGACATCTTTCTTCGATTTCAAAAACAACACAACATGTAAATAATAAATTAGAATTTTATACTGAGTATCTTTCTTAATGGTCCTGTATTGGGTGTAACAAAACCAGTGCACCATATTTTTAAAGGTCATAAAGAACATGCTAAGGAGTGGTAAACATGATCCTTGGCATGTACTAGATGACCTGTGAAAATATGGTGCACTAGTTTTGCAACACGCTATATTTATCTAGTGTTAAGATTTTTTCCCGGTCTTGCGAATGCTTATCTTAATATTTTTGTGAACCAATTCTAAGTACCTACTTATCTTGTGTTTTTTTAGGCTTGCTTATACCACGTAACACGTTGCAAAATGCAGGTGTTATATCGTTGTTAGAATTTCAATGATACTTGACATCTTGTCTGACACTTGGCTAAAATTTCACGCACGTCTGCGGCAAGTGTTAAATAAATTCAAAACTATGTTTATTGCGTATTTAATCTTTTAAAATACCCAATAAAGGTAATCTAATTAGTCTCTAAAGGTGCCCACCAGTTGTGAAAATCGTACAATTATTCCTAAATTGTGTTAAATAGGACAAAATCAGCATGGACCTTGTGTTTTATTACAATTTAAAGTAGATCCACTAGATAGCCTTACGTTAAGAATGTTAATAGATGGTAATGTTATGGCATCTGGCCCAAATTTAAGAGGTATTTTTACCCAACTGCCAAGAGAAGTTATGTTTTATGTGTTCGTCTCGCTTGCTTGCTATTTACATTCCCGCAAGCAAAATATTTTTCACACATAACATTGATATTATGTCCAGTAAGTACTAAATAAAATTAATAAGTACCCAACGTTGAACAATTCCAAGAAATTGATTTTAAAATGCAAGAAAACCGCTTTTATTTACACTGTGAGAAGTTATTTTATTGCCCGTAACTTGGTATAATTGTAGCAGTTAATTATTTGTAGGTGAGTTTTATTTTTCATTCAGTTGCGTTAGATTATATCTCGTTCAGAGCTTAGTAAATGCCTGTTTTCATATCCGTGAGAAAAGTACATTGTATATATCTAGACGTGTTATGTTCTAATATGTATTATTTCTATTAATATGTACACTCTATTCCATAATACGATGATATCACTATCCAATTGACTTGCGATATAAACGAGGACAATTGTTTACTTTTCAAGTTTGTTAATTACAATTTATTTGTGACGATGAACACCAACGGGCAACAATATTTTTTTTGTTGGCGAAATATGTAATTTACTATTAACCCCTCAAATGTCTTAAGTAATAAAAAAACAAATGAGATATGACATTTCCCAATTTAATTTGAAAATATTCACATTTTCAAATGAAAATTACCTAAATACTTAACTAAAGTTTTTTATATATATTTATTTTTCATTATTCATAGGACAAGTGGAGATTTTTTTTTTTCTTATGTATACATGGTGATCTTTAGACAGTCGAGGGGTTAATTGTGCCCAGGGAAACCCCCTTACAGTCAAACCTCAGTTCAAGGACCAAACTGCCATGTCATCGCGGTCCTAGCATAGAAAGACCTCCAGGAGGAAGATAGTGGGTTTTAGAGATTAAGGGCTTGACACACCCTCTCCTCTAGCTGCACCGTCAGAGGGAGGGGTCATTTGATGATTTCCCAAGAAAAAGAAGTGCCAAACTGTCATGGGAAACAGATCATTAAAACTAGACTAGTGTCAATTCTATTTTCATGACATTTTGCCTGACGACGTGTGTCGATTATTATTATTTCTCGATACAATCAATTTCAGAAATGAAATTCCTTTATTAAAACATTCAATGTGACCTGCAAACCCTCAGTTAATAGGACGTGAGAAGTCCTTTGTTTACATCTGCTATTTCCTATGAATGATGATTCCATTGAAAGTATCTGTTGATATCGTAAATAAATATAAAGTATCGTTTACGTAAATCAATCGTGGCTGGCCTACCTGAACCGTATCTTCCCAAATCTAAATTTGGGAAAGACCCTTCAAAAAAAATCTCTACCTGTCCCCTGGCGTCACCGAAACCTGTCAATTTTACTACGAAACTACGTTTGGATGAAAAAATTATAATTTAGTATGAGGTGGCGCTTAGTTGTAAGTGCCATTATTGTATGGTTCACAATAAGTAAGCTGGTTTGAGTGCGGCGCTATTCGGCTATTATTACCGGCTGTATCCAGGTAAGTACCTGACGCGGCCAGCACCCGACGCCGACGGCCCGTTAAATTCGCTGTCGCCGACAATACACGCCGTGTGGGTGTGCCCTACAAATAGACAAGGATAATTGCTATCCAACTGTTAAAATTGGTACTTATTGTGTGACTGTTAAAGAGTGTAAGATGCGCTTATTTCACACAGTTACTCCCAGTACACACATAGTCCAGAATTCAGTATGTAATCCAAAAACTGGACGTTGAGATAACATAACTTTTTATACGTGTAGTTTTTCCTTTTAAAATTAAATGTTCAGATTTTTTATTTTTCTCATTAAACGTCATATATTATGAAACTTTGTCTGTGTCAAAGGACAAAGTTTACGATAAAGTCAATTAATTATTCATAAAAAAAAACTCGATAACGTTAGAACGTTACCTACAGAATGAAATAACTTCTAGCGAACTCATCTTTCATGTGAACTCTATAAAATATATCACAAAAAATAGTGTAAGAAGCGAATGTTCCCAGACATTCATTAGTCGCAGCTCACAAAGCACAATGGACATATTGGGCCCATGTGTGCAGAACCCTTCACGGACGATTGTGTCCACATTGTGCCCAAATCACAAATTTTACCGAAATACTGTCAAAAGACCAACACCGACTTTTGCACTTCATCAAAAATAAATTTATCTGGAAATAATACAGCCCCGAACCTGTTGGACCCTTGTTGTCCTCTCACACAATGCCATGGAAAAAACTACCTTCAGCGTTTTTGCACTCTATTGTGCGCTCGAAACTAAACTGAATTATTGTTTTTAACCAAGTTTTTATGAGGCGTTTTCGAGTGTCCTATGAATAGATCCCTTTGAAAATGACCATTTCATTGTTTGTTCAATTCAAAATGCCACATTGCCTTGTTCAACGTCTTTTTTCGACAAGTGGAATTCTATTCAACTGTGAATATGAATGTTTAACAAAATTTAATCTTCTTATTGTTACAAATACTGGAGTACCTATATACGTTAATAATTAAAGACAGAAGCGAAATCTCACATGCTGAGATTGAATAGCCAGTAATTTTTCCTCCTGCTATGTTTAGGAACTATGTTATACCTACATTAATAATAAAGTTACATGATTGTTAAATGATATGTTATGATACATCTTCTTTACTTAGCTGAAGAGATATTAAAGTATCTGAAGTTTATTATTCTGAATACTCTTCCCACACTTGGCCACCTGTGGAATTCAGAACTTCCAACAACGAGTCTCTGCATGCCCTCTATTGGACAACTAGAGAACTAAACAGTACGTTATAACTCAGCGTCCACTAACAGCCTGCCAGACGATAGTGAGATCAGTGAGTCGTTGCTTGCACACACGTGGCATGTCTCAAGTAGACGCCAGATGGCGCAAGTGTAGCTGTCTATAGTTTCCATAAGCACCGCTTTTTGATAAACCTCTACAGAACTTGTAAACTCATTGTCAAACAAAATGTCAACTCAAAACTTTGGCAAAATTGTTGTTATGACTTTCACAAAGCCTACTTGTTCAAATTTACATAAGTGTATACATTAAATAACGAAAACACGAAAATAGTTATGGTAAAGTAATAAATGAAAAAAACCGTATAATGTCGGACATATTCCACAGTAGCTGCTACACGTCTCGTACTTCTGGATACAAGTACCGCACTTTATCCACGAACACAGGAGATCGCCGGAGCCGAGACAGCAGGGACGACAACGCCTTCGAGAGGAAGTTCAGGGAACTCAGAAAAGCGATCCTAACTAGAGTCAACAGAGAAGTAGTTCAGACGCACAAAGCTAGAAAATCTATTATGGATAAGTTTACAAAACTCGATGCTAAGATCGACTCGATGCTGGAACTGCAGAATACTGTGACAGTACTTAGAAAAGACTTGCACGCTGTAGGCGTTACGATCCTGGACATTCTCGGTAAAGTGGATAGGTTAGAAGGTCTCAATTCCCGGTCTGAAATGTTCAGCTTGCAGTCCCAGATGACCAACCTCAGGGTCCAAGCGCCTATCGTAGAGGAGAAAGAGGACCGGGACTCAATAGTCACTCACGTTTAGTTCCCGAGTGCCAATGACGTATTACTTACAATTATAATGCATTTGTTGGAGTACAGTAATCTGTATTATTGTACTGTTATCACTAGATGTCTAAACATAAAGTAGGTAATTATTACATTATACGGAAATGTTTTCGTATCTGTTTGTTTTAAAGGTTTATTGCAGGATAGAAAGGTATGGTACACACTTCATTAGGTACTCAATAAGTTTGCTAAGGTCTAAAGTTTGTATGTACAATCAAACTCACGTATTTATTTTTAGTATAAAGAGGGAGCCTACGTTCTCTCTCAGGCTTTAGATTAAGTATCTACCAAATTTTATTTGAGCCCGGGCACCAGCCATTTTTGCGTGAAAGAGAACAAACTGTGTGGATGTGTGTTTCTCACAAACTTTCATAATCTTAGAAGGATTGAATGGTATTGATGTACTTTTAATATATTTTAATAATTTCAATGTATTTAGGAAATGTAACACATACATATACATCTATATAGCGATCCAAATTCGGTGCATTCGAACCCTTCAGTGTACTAGCATACTTTATATCTACTCGATTAAATCAATTAGGTCAAAATACTAGTGTTTGCTGGGGGAATATAATTATCATATTCTATCTGGTTAAATTGCGCACGCACCAGGACAAATCGAGATAAGCTACACGGGTGCGCACTTTAACGAAATCAATATAATAAAACAACGTAGGTAATATTTTAACATCATATATTTGTCTCAGGATGGGTTTCCTTGATTGACAGCTCTGAGCCGAACACATATTTCAGATTACAATAAATTAATTTATACAATAATTTGCGAAAAAATCACTATCAGTTATAATCTCATTTCACATCAATTATCGTTTAAAACGTCACGGACATTGAATAAGTAATTTAATTACATAAAAAGCTTTTTTATTTAATTCGCTAAAGACTCAATGAATGGAGAGTGACTCTCTATAATTCAAGTATGATTGAAGACACAAAAATCATTTCTATTTTATGTTTATATAGCCACATCCGATATGGCACAATTTACAATTGATTACAATTGAAGCTACATTACAAAAGTAACACGTTCTGCGAACGTTTGTTCAAAAAAAAATCTTATACACATAAAATCTTTGACATATTAATGTACTTTGTATACGACTAGTGAATATTTAGGTAACTATTTCACTAAATTATGGAAGAATTACACTAAACAATTCGTCTAAATATAAATAAGCAAATCTACTCAATTCACAGAGGTTCTCTAAAATAATTTCATTTTGTTTGGTTGAAAATGGTACTACCTCACAAAAGTAAATCAATAACTTGATTTAATTGTGAGTATACTTTTAGATAATTTCGGTGTTTAATTGTTCGAAAGTATTCTCTACGTTTACTCAAAATTATTGTCAGCTGTGAACTGGATGTCGGACGCACGCATTATCTTTAGATAACCTCTTGAAATATCTTGCGCACAATTGTCAATAAATGCAACAAAATTTTGTAAATAACAACTAACTGAAACGTAACTAAACAATGACAATTTGTGCACCAATTCATATCACCAAATGTTTATAAATGCAAATTGTTAAACAATTTGATATGTAATCATAATAATAAACATTCAAAATTAACGTGATTAATTAAAAAATAATATAAATATCACAACATACACATTCTACTACACAAAGACGCGGCTTGGCGTTTAATATTGAACTATTCGTTTTAGCAATTCGCTAGCAGATCTCCTCCGACATAAGCAAACTAGATAGTCATAAAGTAGTATAAATGAACACATACTGCAAATGCACTTCATAATTGTTACTCAAAGCCTCAAACTTCAGCTGCATAAAATAAGTCTAATTATACTAAGCATAATAGTAAATCATAAGTAATACTAAATAGTCTCGTAAAGGTAGACGTTAGTACGAATAGTTATAATTTTATATTCGTAAAAAAATACAAAAGATGGCATTCTATACATTTTGAACCTCTCCAAGTCTATCCAAATAGAATTGAATTTATTTATTCGAAAGTGATAAGGTAATTGATCGAATATTATTAAGTAGAATAAGTATGTACTTAAAGTATGCTTTGTTTTGATAACGTTAATCCAACATTTACATTGAAAAGAAGTCAGATAGACAGGAAAGATAATCATAGAATGAGCAAGTATTTTAGAGTTTTTGTCACTTCATTACTTAACACTCAGTCGAAAGTCTTATTAAATATTAATGTTTACGTTGTCCACACTTGTCACAATGCTGTAAGTCCACCTTACACATAAGTAGGCTCCCTGTCTCAGTCAAACAAACAAATGAAAGCTCGTAGGAGTCCTTCGCCGAAGCATGCGCAGCATCCTTTCTTTTTGCGTTTTTCTTCTGGAGCGAAACTTGGCTGCTTGGGGCGCTTAGGGCGGCGCGCGCACAGCTTGCTGGGCTGGGGTTCGTCTACCGGAGGCTCGGAGCGCGGACTCAGGTGCACGGGCAGCGCCGCGGGCTCTACGGGCCGCGGCCGCGCCCAGCGTCGCAGCAGAGACTCCTGCTCCGCACCCACTGGCACGGGCGCTGATAGCTTGCGAGCGCGCGCCGTTACTAAAGCGCGCTCCATCGGCTCCAGTAGTTCTAAGCCCAAAGCTCGATCTAAGTCGTCTCCAGACAGCAGCAAGTAACGTGGGCAATAAGCGAGTTCTCCAAGTGCCGCTCTTTTGTTGGCCGATGTCAGTTCCCGCTTGGTGCGCTTACAAGCTGCTGTGGCCCATCGAGACAGAGCCTCGGCCAGCACAAGTTCACTGGACACGCGTAATGTGTCTCGTTTGACTATTAACGATAAGTCTTCATAAGTTAGCTCTTCTAGTCGTTCATCGGTCAGGGCGGTGTCTGCATCGTCATCTAGTACCAGTAGTGCGTTGTGAGCTAGAGAGTCGCACCAACGTGAGCATTGTGCGAGGGAGCGAGCTGCTGCGTCGTCGGAGAGTGCCGGAAGAGGTGGTGCTGATGCAGCCCCAGGCAATCTTGCGCATAGGAACCTTAAATCACGTAAAATCTCTAATGCGACTCCTGCATCTAACATTTCATCTAGACGCCGAGCGCAGCGTTCCGCAAGCGGGGCGCACAAGAACTTGTAAGCTGCATCGAGGGCACACCGTGCCGTGCCCACTGAGTTAAGCTGGGTGGGCTCGCAGTAGTGGTAGCGGAGTAGCTGCTCGAAGCCGCGGCGGTCGATGTAGTCGACGACGATAACGTCAGTCTTGCAGGCCAGCAGCGCGGCGAACACGGGGCTGGTGGCGGCGAGCACGCGGCGGTGGCCGGGGTAGCGCCACGTGTCGCCGTTGATACCGGCCACGAACACGATGTCGGACTGTTTCTCGTCGTCGTAGAGGCGCGCGTGCTCTTCGATGTCGAGCGCGCTAGCCGCGTACTCGCCCACAGCGCTCTCACGCCCCGACTCGATCTCATCGTCCGAGTTTGTACGTGCTGGATTGGTGACCACCGTCATTCTGATGATTCTCTAATTGCACTACCTGAAATTGAAGAATTGCTTTTATTAGAATTCAGTTGTTTTTTTTTCAGAAATCAGGGGAATATCTACATTTATCACTTTAAACATGACGCAATCAGACGGCCCATCAATTTTAAATTTTGTTCCGTTCCGCTCAAGTTCATCCTTGTGCAAGGTGATAAGTAGCGCTAGTTAACGTACAGTTAATACTTATTATATCCTGTGTGAACATATTATCATTACCATATAAAGAATCGTTATTATTCTCAGTTTGTATTGCGAATCATCTTTACGTGTTAAATACATTACCAAGGGCAGTTTGTTATAAAACATCGAAGTTAACAAATTCTCTTCGGCTTAATAACCTTTATAATGTAGAAGTACCGAGAGGTTTTAATTTGTACTATGTTCTTCAGTATTCAATGAGAGCTAATAAAATGAATGTCCACGTTTGCATAAAAAATGCAGTGACCTGTTAATCGTGCAGCACTTGCGGGTCATCGCACCGCGAGCTCTCTACCATCCGATACTATGCTGTAGGTACTCTAAGATTACCCAACTGCGCCACAAAGAAGATTATGGGATAGCACTTGGTTTTATTTAAATTATATTGGCACCAAAAGATGGCAGCACTCTTTAAACTAAGTTAAAAGAAATTGAAGAAAATGTAGTTGGAAACAGCGATTAGGTCGATTCGGAGTTTGCTGTCGAGTTTTTAATGTAAGTTCTAATACTTTTTCTATAGCTTTTCAATGTTTATTGATCCCTGTTTATAACACCTCGGACACATTTGATACAATTAACACTTTTAAGGGGGAAGTTAAGTTTGTTTAATTATTCAACGTTAATAAGTAGGTACAATCTTTGATGTATGTCAGACTTTATTTTATAACAAAATTTAAAACATACACCATATTTCATCATCGTTGATATAGTGTCTCTATTTACACACTACTTATTATGTACCTACGAGGCTTCGCAATAATATCAATTAATTAATGTAATAAGCCTGAGCGAATTTTCCCTTACAACATTCAAAACATAATACGGATATTATGACCTTATGACACTAGATTGTACTAATTAAATTATACGAGTACCTACTTAAAAAAATTACGAGTTATTTTGCAAAAGCATTGGAATGTTAGATAACGTTTTATATTCCTTCTAATCTAAAATAAACAAAAGTTTCGGTTCTGCGTAATTGATTAACTTATCAGAGGAAACTAGATCTCCCTTGGGTTTGCTCTGAACTTCGGAAAATGTCAGCTATCTCCCAATTAGCGATGAAGGCACGCGCTCATTTCATAGTGGCTATTGTTCTGCTAATTTTAGTAACAGATTAAGTTACTGGTGTATTCAAATGGTGTTAGGTCGTAACAATTGGTTCAGTGAAGTAAATTCCCGCAGCAGGATCGCCACGTCCGTTTTGCGAAACGCCATGCGTCACCTCGCGCATTCCCTAACGTGTAAACAAAAATACACATTGAAATGTTTCTGAAGAGGATCACGCTTCTCGCAAGTGCTTCGGTAAACAAACTACATTTGTGCAAACAGACTGTGGAAATTGATCCACCCTTGATCTTTAATCTTTTGCAGCCGTAGTTTTTCGACCAAATCATATCTCCAATATCATAAATGTATGTGATTATGTAACTATTAGTTGGTCCTCTGTCCTACATTAGTGGGATAAACATCGGCTTATCGAACAGTGTCCAAATAATTGTTCAACAAGCAAAACATGATCTATCTCTTGCTTGTTATCAGTCGATAGTACTAACTGTTCTTTTTGGGACAAAAATACTGTAGTGTACCAGAATCAAAACAAACTAGGGACCAAGTCCAATTCAGATCATGTTTGTCAACAAATGACTATCTGCATTCTTAGCTCTGTTATTTCATGTTTTCGTCCAAAAATGTGAAATTAATTAGACTTGTTTTGTCTGATCCAATTTAACGGAATTGTGCAACATCCCGTGGATCGACTTCCTACTTCTCTAGAAACTATAATGCAGCGAATGTCGAAATGTAGGGACATTTTACGATAGAGCGCGGTTATTTGTGATGCCCCCGCTAACCCACATACATTCGCATAGCTACGGCGGCTGGATTTGCCCTATATTTAGAGACAGTAATCTATGGGCGCAATGTTACGAAAGCACAAAAGGTATGGTTACTGATAAACTAATATTAATAGGTAACAGGTGATTTTTCCTCGTATTTTGTGTGTTTGTTGCGAAAGTAGGCCTTGATAAAAGCTCTAAGTCGCAATAATGTTCGACACGACGATGTAATAAGGTGGTTTTATCTTTCTGTTACAAGATTTAGGTTACAGTCAACAAAACGAATGAACGAGTGTATCTGATTAAGGGATCCATTTCGACGAACAATGAAACCCATTTTATTCTGATTTCCATTTACAAAAGCTAACGTATTAACCGCAATTCGTATATTTGATGAAACATGTTTGTTTTCCGAGAGATGAAATACATTGTTTGAAAAGATATTAAACTAAAGCTTGCTAGAATGTTCGCTCGGAAAATCTTGGAGCTGTAATGAAGTTAGCTTGCTAAGTTGCGATACTGAAATACCCTCATTAGCTTCTGTTGTCTAGAAATAAAACAGGCTTCATAATACTTAGGTACTTCCAAGAAAAGAGTACTTACAAAGGAGTTCTCGTTATATTCTTGAGAAAAGCCTTTTGTTTGTTAAGATTTTAATAGCGAAAGTTAGCTGCGTGGGCCTTCACTTTATATTTAGATGTCTGAAATAGTTATTACAATCATTTAAATGCCTCTTTGGTCTACTAGTCGTTTAGCATGATTGCTGTGCACGGGGTCTCGGGTTCGATTCCTAGGTCGGGCCGAAATTGCTTTGTGGGTTTTTAGAGAATTTTATAAAGCCCTCCAGAGTTTGGAAGTCGATGATTGATATACCTGTGCATTGGAAAGCACGTAAATGTCGGTCCTGCGCCTTATCTCTCCCCGGTCGCGTTGGATTGCCGTCCCATCGGACTATGAGACTAGAGTGAGGGAATAGAGAGTGCACCTGTGTCTGAGCCATTTGCCCAGACATGCACTATATGATGTTCTGCACAGCTGGCTGATTTCTTTAAAGAATACGGCCACCGTAGACGACAATCGGTCTGGACGCCATCATCATTACCATCAGCAAAATAAACGTTTATGCATTTTTATTTTTGACGATTTTTCGACAAAGATATTTAAACATTTCACTAATAAAAATGGAGTTTTAATATGATTGCTACGCTCGAGTGATGCCCTTAGACTTGCCATGCGTGGATCCTACCAGTTGCTTAACCTGACTTGGCAGCGATAACGCAGTGAGTGGTGACCTTGCTGTGCAGTCAAGGCTTGTTCAACCATCTCATCGTGATTACACATCGACAGGATATGCTCTCTAAATACTTCTAATTGCGTTAGGTTAATTACATTACTTGCTGGGGTGTATAGTATATTTATTTATCGCGCGATTTTTAAGTTTTGTCCATAGTTCAGACCTTATTTCTTTTAAATAAAGGATGCCTATAGTTTTAACTAATTGAGATCTAGTAGAAGCACCCGCCTCTCAAGTACCATCGTATGGGTTGGATTCCAGGTCAGGCAAGTAGAAGTATATATTTTTTAAAGTTATATGTTCTTTCCAAGTAAATCTTTGATACCAATGTCTTGGTAAAGGTGAAGGGAAACATCTTGAAGAAACCTAGACTTTAAAGTCTGAAATCGCCAATTCGCTCAGGGGCAAGCGTCGTGATTTACACTAACTTCTTCTCCGTTTAAGAAGAGGCATGTGCCCTAAAGTGAGACAGTAAAATGCGTGATGGCAATAGTAATATCAAAAGCAAAAAAAAATAAGAGGCACAATTATATCGGTGGCCTGATCACGTTTTGACATTTTTTTTCACAAATCAACATAACGTTTTGACATTAGCTTAAAATTTCCATTGCACAATACAAACTGTACCTACTAAATATGTCAATATTCAGTAACTAGCATAAAAGAAGAAACAGCAGATTGGAGCAGACTGTCTCTGAAATAGAACGCGCCTGTGACATGCGGAAATGGATGTGCAGTGAATCGGCGCAGACGCACCGTGCGCGCGCATGTGCAAACATGGCGCGGGTACGGCAACCAACACTTTTAACATTGTCCTCAATTTGTATACAAATATACATGCTATGCTTACGTATAACTACATGACATATATACTACTGAAAATACATTAAAATATAATATAACCTTTGTGGAAAGCTGTGTAAAATAATTTCGGTTTTTCATCTCTAGAAAATCCAGTATCCAATTAAAATGTTACGGGATAACTTAAGGCGTGTTCACTGACGTGTTAAAAATTAACGTAACAAGGGATTACAGTGTGAGATTACCTCGGAACGAGCTTTCAGTTTCAGGAAAAAATAGCTCATTTACCAAATTCTCGGATTTTATATTAAACACGCCTTTTATGTGCTTTTAAATCTTGTTTGCTATATATTTTCGCTGAAATACAATGGAAATAATAAAAATTCCTTAACTTAGTTGCGTAGCATATTAAGTGCCTTTTATGTTGAGAACCTTCTCTTAAATCATTCGTCTTTTGTATGAAAAGAAAAGTTTATCTTATACCTGTGTAATTAAATCTGATCATTGTGGCTTATTGATTAAACATCAGCCTATAGCTTGGAAAATGACTGAATACAAATGCGAAGTGCAATTTTACATGAGAAGTACTACATAACTAAATAGAAGCCAAGATCTCCAAGCTGCATGGAATAATACAACGAAGAGGGCTCAGGAGACGTATTCACTCTAAACATACTGCACGAGTCCTCTAAATCCAACTTTATGTGAAATTGAATATTCTATTACATTGCAAGCTCTGTATACCGAGCTGAAATGAACCCTCGAGACAGGTGTTTTAAAACTACACGATTTTATTTACAAAACTAGCTGTTGCCCGCGACGTCGTCCGCGTGGGCATTAGGATAAAACATTAACCCCCTTCCCCCCGTAGTGATAGCGTGATAAAAAGTACCCTATATGTTAACCCGACCTCTTAGTTATATTCATGCTAAATTTCAAGTATATCCATGTAGTACTTTTTGAGATTATCCCGGACATACATACAGACAAACAGATTCTCAAAACTATATTTTTGGCTTCGATATCGATTGTAGATCACGCCCCAACTATTCTTTTAAAAAAATATTCAATGTACAGTTTTGACTTTTCTACGATTTTATTATATGTATAGATACTTTATTATATTTACTTTGCACTAGGTATTTTAGCTTAAATAAATAAATACTCAAAGAAAGGTCATTCAGTGGCTACAATATGCTCTTAAAATATTGATATTTCATCTGCACAATGCTAACTAAATAACATCATTTCCAGAATAACCGAAACTTTATTTGTTCATACGTTTGGTTACGTTACAAAACATTTTTACGGAGTGACATTGAAATTATAGATGAGACCTGCCAACAACGTCGTTTGTATTTCTGCTAGTGCTAAGTAATCTTTTGTGCAGCCTCAAACTGTAGTCGAAATAGGAAAAATACATAAATATTACAAAGGACGATGTCTGTCTAATTTATTTAAGTACTGAAGTAGTTGTATTCATGAGTTTCATTGTTAAAATCATTCAAGTTTTACAAATGTCCAGTACGTTCCACACGTTAAATAAGATTTATTTTAAACTAGCGACCCGCCCCGGCTTCGCACGGGTGCAATGCTGATACTAAAATTATACATATAAACCTTCCTCTTGAATCACTCTATCTATTAAAAAAAAACGCATGAAAATCCATTGCGTAGTTTCAGAGATTTAAGCATACAAAGGGACATAGGGACAGAAAAAGCGACTTTGTTTTATACTATGTAGTGATATAAATATGTAGGTTCCTTATTTAAATTTGGATTTTTTAATAGTTTATTATATTCGGACAAATTATAATCGTAATTAAGTATGAGTTTATGCCTAAGACCTGCTAATACGAGTTACGTATCTGCGTTTTAGATATTAAAAAACTATTTGATGAACTGCGAACAATTTAAAGAGAAGATTACGTAGGTAAACAAAATCACTAGTATAGCAATATTCAATGAAATTAGGTAATGTTGCCAATATACAAAAGTCACTTCCTTCGCCGTATTTTCATCGACACAAAGCCCTTACAATATTATGTGCAAACACGTAATAATAGTTACACAACTACCTCGCGTAACGGTTAGTTAACACAGTACCTGTTAACACTGTACTTATTTGGAGCTTCGAATAAATATCGTTCAATAACAGCCTCCGAAACAGCGGAAGTTGAATACCTACTTCCTCCATATTGAATCCTTAGAAACACTTGCTTTGTCATTCTCAAAAATATCTCGAAATAAACAACCAATTAAAGGGTACCACCACAAATTAAAATTAAAAACTTTACGAAAAGAAACCGTAAAATAAGAAAAGTTAAGCTATTATTTTCAGTAGGAAAATATGAAAGCGGAGCTCTTTTACAGAAGCCCAGCGTTGGGAGTGACATTTCCACGTGGCTAGTACACGAGGACAAGATTTCCTTATTTTTAAGTAAATGGTATTTGCGTATTTATGGTTGTATCAGTTCTATATAGTTTATGGTGAAGTACATACGGGAGCTGGGATGCGGCGGGGCGGCTGACCCGACCCGTGCCGGGCTGTCCTACTTACGCCCAACTGGGTCAAGTGTACACCGTCTCTACTGAAAACCTGCGTCATCGCGTCGGGTATTTTGGCAGTGTAACACAAGCATTAGCGGTATTCCATTCAATGCGACACAACCATCTTTCACCTACGACAAGAATAATTGGGATGTGGACTAGGTCAAAAATAAAATACTTTATCATAGGTATTAATTTTGTAAAGCATCTCAAAATAATGTCAGTTTATTTTATGGTTTTGAACCGAAAATTGTTTTCATTTTTATTTGTAATATAATCGAAATAAGTCTACGGCTTCATGTGAAAAATCTGTGATGTCATAGGTTGCGGTTTTCATACAAATTGCATAGATAGTAACCGTTTTCGACAGTTCTATAAAAGTTTATTGAATTTGACTAGTTGTCCACATTCCTATTGTATTAATTTTAATTGCAGTATATTGTGTACCCATAAATAGACAAATTATAATCATAATTAACTACGTCTCAACGAGAAACCGCAAACATATTTACTTAAAGGAAAAATAAAATAATTTAAAACTTCGCCAATAAAATATGAAAATTGCACTGAGCCAGTCATTCGTATTAGTCAATTATTATTTTATTAACAATCAATCGTATACAAAATAACTTTATAATAATTATTATAAGTGGAATTTGAAGTAAAAACTAAAAGAAAATGTTTCTTTCAAATCAACATATGTATGTTTAAAATTAGTTTCGAATTGCGAACAAAATTATAGAGAAAATAAAATATTAAAAGGGCAAAATAATTTTCTGTAAACCTCGTTATTATTAACTTATGAGACTTGAATAAATAATAAGTAGGTATCTATATTACCTACGCAAATACCATATTGAGATACTCTGCCGTTAAAACCGAAGATACAACCGCCCATAAAAGTAACATAAAATACGCGAGATTATAATTTACCACAAGTTTAGAACGATGTGTCATATTACTTAGTCATTTCTTTGTTTATTGCACGATATATTTTTTATTCACATCATGTATATAACGATCATCGAAACTCCAATTTATAGGCAGTTTTTAAATTTACTAGATCGATCTGAACGTAAAAATGGCCATAAAACTGTAAGGTCAATATTCTACTCTGATACAGCTGTGAGCAGAATTAATTCACGCCCCATCTACAAACAGTGTGAATCATAGGAACTAGAGTGAACTGGTGTGATTTTTCTTCAATATCAAACGCCTAATAATGTTATGTGCTAATTATTGCGGACTACCGAACAAACATTGAGTAAAACTTGAAGGTAAATCCACAAACTTTGCCCGAAAAATATCTATAGTAATACTAGCGGAACCGACAGACTTCATTTTGTCAAAAATAATATTTATGTATATAATAATAATATATATGGAATGTGGCAGTATTTTGGGAATATCAAAGCATAGGCAATTGGCAATCAAATTATATTGCGACTTTAAATTAAGAATTAATCTTTCAATTTTTTTAAGTTGGATAAAACTGCACACGGTGTGCAAATTTCATTAAAATCTTTTAAGTAGTATAGACGTCCATTGCGCACAAACAACGTAACACATAATTAATATATTATTAGGATTATAAAGCTGAAGACTTTGTTCTGTGGCTTATGCGCTAATCTCAGGTACTAAAGGTAGCCCATTTATCTAGGATGGCTACTTTTTCCGGGTACGTGGAATAGGTCCACGAGACGCGAGTGAAACCGCTGGCTTAAGCTAGTACTACATAAAGCGATACCTACTAAGTGCTTTGAAGTAAAAGCTTTCCAACAAGTAACTTTGTAGGAGCCGGTATCAAAAGGTTTCTACGTTTACTTATTTCAATTCATGAGGGTCTTAATGTTTGCCAAGTATCGACATCTGAATTACCTATTTATATTTATTTGCCCACGTGTAAAGAGATTCCCAAAGTTCAATCTACGTGGTTAGATCTCATTTCGCTTTTTCAACATCAGCTTGTTACTTAGAGGGTAAGTTTCTGAATGCTGAAGGAACGTTTAATAAATAAATATCCATTTTCGAATTCAAACTGAACGCCATAACTTGAGTTAAAAGGCAGTTTCGAGATGCAATCTAACGTGGCGCATTGCATGGCCAGCCTTTTGGGAACGATCCTTTCTGACAATGACGTGACGCGTTTTTCGGATATTGTTCTTGCAAATAAGCTATTTTTGTTAATATTATCTGTTCTGGATGCATATCTGATACACCAAATCAAAATTATTTCTGATTTTCAGAGATGAAAGAGCTAAAAAAATCGGATCTTAGAATGTTCCAAATATTCTTCTTTACTTGTTACAAAACTTTACTAAAACAGAACCTCCATTTTTGAATTTACTCGGTAAATAGTGGCTATTCGGACATTGGGATACTGGCCTTAAGTCTAGTATTACTCTAGAGTAAACCAGAGAGCTTTACCAGACAACACCACAGCGTCAGTTATTCCACTTGTGTCCTCAATTTGTGTCTACATTAAGCCCATGGCTATGCTCTATGGATTAAGTCCTTCTCGACTTTGAATGTGAAACGATACTTGAAGTTTTAAACTCTAATTTAAAAGTACTTACTCAATTTTCACAGCGCACACACACCGTTCACATTAAAACATCAGACGACATACTGCAAGACGCTTTCAGAGCGATGGGCTTATAAACCCATATAATTAATCACTGGATTTGGTCGAAAGGAAACTTTTCTGGATAGAATTCACATAAAGCTGAATTAAAGTTTTCCATGGCAAGTTTCCATAAAATCATGTTCGATGACGTAGCTTTACGAGCCGACCAACCGTTTGGTATGAACGTAGATACGTACGAGTCATCGGTATGTCGGTACAGTGAATTAGGTACGTATTTGTAATACATTTGAATTATTCAATAATAAACGTTAATTATTTACATCACGGAAAATAATTTATTCGGTACTATTGCATGAATGACAAGTCTACTAGAACTGTCGGTTCCATTCAAAGCTAGCCAAGAATATTATTGGAATCCATAAAATACCCGAGAACACTAATTACAAGAATGAAATAAATAAAATACATTACATGTATTGTGCTACTAATGAAAATCGAACTTCTTTTTAAATATAAACAAATGAAACAGTTTTAGCATAAAAATAATACCCATCCTCGAAAACATGGTAATTTCAAACCATTTTCCATTAAAATTAATGGTTTTACATCAAAAGTAACTAAGCTAGTAATAATTGTATTCATTATAACGATAATTATTTCCCTATTCTTGAAGTGTCAAGCACCGCTCGTGTTTACAATTGATTTTCCTCCAATACAAACACTATTTGAGTTTGAGACATTTGAGATTGGTGACATTCGCCAGCACATCAAGCTAACCGAAACTGGCAAATTTTCCCAATCAACTTTGAACCATATGCTTCAGGGATAAAGTTTAAAATCGATAAAGGCAATTTGATATGTTGGCTTTGTCCGTACGTGTAAACTTTTGAATGTGCAGGTTATAAAAAAGTTATAAGATAAATTATATTCACAAAAAATTACACACAAAATGCGTTGATTTTATAAGTAAAACCTAATTTCATTTAGAATTAGGTAGATATGTTTCATACTACATGATTAAGCTTCGCTTTTGAATTGTTTTAGCCAACATTTGAGTCAATAAATGTATTTATAAATTTAAAATTCATTTTAGGATTGACTTTAATATAAATCATATTATATAATTATACATATATAATTCTTACTTAACTAATAATATTAATTACTTTATAAATGATTATAATTTTGTATTTGAACCGTATGATAGCAAACCCATAGGAAGTTACGGTTTGATGTTAAACAAAGCTTAGTCATAATGTTGTTATGTATAATCGGAGTACAAACCGCAACGCTAATTATATTAATATAGTGCAAAACATACAAGGCTGCGCGCGCACCGGCCACAGCGCCA
Source organism: Heliothis peltigera (assembly GCA_958496145.1). Classification (NCBI taxonomy): domain Eukaryota; kingdom Metazoa; phylum Arthropoda; class Insecta; order Lepidoptera; family Noctuidae; genus Heliothis; species Heliothis peltigera. The sequence goes on along the minus strand of OY292334.1, from coordinate 7,515,576 downwards.
CCGTTCTTTGTGAACTAATAGACTGATGGCTTTTTTTTATTTATCAGAAAGCTAGATAAATAGCTGACAATTTGTTTATTTGAATGTATGTACAGTACAGACAGCCAGTACATCAAGCTACTATAATCTGTCAAATTTCCTCAATTGATTTTCAACTTTGTCGCTGAAGTATATGGTTTAAGGTTGATTGGGAAAATTTTACAGTTTCTCATACGGAGAATACAAGGCGGAAAGGTGATTTCAGATTTTAAAGTGCAGGTTTGAGTCATTGATGATATATTTAGAAATTACTTACATATAACTGAAAAGTTAAATTGGTACTTGCCTGACCTGCAATCGAACCCATAATTAAGAGGCTTTAACGACTAGGCCATCACGACTATTTAAAATATCAAATAATTGTTATTTATCTTAAGAAAACGAAAAGCAATTCTACATTAAACATACATATATGATAATACCGGACACTTTAAATGACATACTCGCTACGTTTACAACAAAGAAATGGTCAGACAGACAGACAGATCAATGAATTTTTGTTTAGGTTCGGCGACACAGACAGTAACTTTGTCATCTCATTTGGTTGATGTAAAGCGTTCAAAATTGTTGACATTGTTTTAAGACAGGAGACAGAGGCTTAATTAAAATATTCTGAGTACCTACATTTACCTAACCGCAAACAAATTGATTATTTTCCTCTATTATACATATAAGCTAAGACTGCAATAAGGCTAGGAATCTAGCTAAATAGAGAATCTAGATTATTTAAACAAAAATAGTACCGACCAGTCATAGACTAACAGTAAGTAGGTACCTACAGGCATTTTATAGAAAAGCCGTTGCATTAGATAAATGAGCTTTTGAAAGCTAGCTGTAACTTTACCATTATTCTTAAACGATTAGATTTTTAAATAATCGTGACGATCGAGGTCTTAAATCAGTTTTATTGGATTTCCATAAGGTTCCTGAAACAATTTCATGAACCAGTCTTCTTAGTATTTTATACTGAACTCACCCCATCAGTCTGTGGACGGCTGTCCCTTATACCCTGTATTAGTAGGATGGAAAACGCGAGAGGGTTTTGATGATTTTCCTTACAAAGGTAACAAAGAAATGTGAAAACTAACATTCATTATCTGACACAGATAAAAAGTCAAAAACTCTCTTTCGTTTTAACTCAACAACATCCTGTGATTACTGATTACTTAACTGAAGCCACTGAGAGTTTCATAATTATAAGAGTATTTCAAGGCAAATAAGAAAGTTACTAAGTAAGTAAGAATCTCTTTTAAAACTCCAAAATATTTAACATTAATACCTTGAATACAGATTATCAAAGGAATTTCTTTTTCCCACGCTTATTAAATTAGCTAGCCACCTGTGTCTCGCTGCACAGATGTTCTGATATTATTAGGTTTTACCTAGCGTCATTGGTCAACGCCTCAACGGGAATGATTGCAATCGCGACTGATCTATGGATCCCAATCTTAAGTCGGACTTAAGTTATTCGAAAAAAGAACAATCAAGAATTTAGGAACTATAATAAATTACTGTACTTACTTATATATTGTACGTACATAGTAACAAAATTCTGATATTCTAGAGTTCTAGAAATTGCTAGTTATTAATTAGTAAAATATCTATTTTTTTAATAATTCTTTAAAAAATCGCAGGATAGTGATTACCTAAACTTAGTTAGCGAGTTTAGATTATTTTATGAACATAGAACCTGGTTATATCCTTTGAAATAACACCATAATTTCCTTTTCGACCGAGACCGAAAATAAAAACTCATAAATTTTGAGACCAAAAATAAAATTCAAGTCAAAGAATAAAATTGTATTTGCTAATCTAATTAGCATACCAGACAACACGTGTCTGTCTGTCTCGTAGAAAAAATGCAGCGACGGTAGCGACTGAGCAATTGATCCTTTCCGAAGTTCTACTGAGTTTCCTATGCAGTTAGTTAATCTTAATAAGTAACTGAAGTTGATTATTTTATTAACTATCATACAGTCGCCGGCGCATAACTTGACAAGGATTTTGAGTTTTTTAATGAGAATAAGTTCGCGCATCAGGCGTTTAGTTACACAAAATAGTGGTCTCTTTATGTGCTTTTCATTAAACTATGGCTATTGCCAAGTTTTATTTGAAATCGTGTCTATTTCGAGGAAATATGATCGGTTTTCTCCTAAAGTTTTTTTCTAAGTTACGTGCCGGGGACTATACCATAAATTTCCCTGTATTATATCTTGTATTAACCTGTGCTATGTGGAGAATATCTATGGTATTTATTAGTTAGTTTTTCTTTTGTAGTATTTAATTTAGACATGCATTTGATTAATTTATCCTTTTCTTTCGTGTGAGTCGAATTGGAAAACGTTTTTGAATGCTTAATTTGGTCAAAACTGATAAAGACAGGCTGTCACTTTCGTTTCGGCCCTAAAATCGTCCCCAATGGCGTATACCTCTTAATACTTTTCAAGGGCATTATCCGTAGACCTAAAGCTTTTTATTATCTATATATGTATATAAAAATGAATCCCTATTTCAGGCCGATTTCAGGTATTTATTTTTTTGTTGTTTTGGTTTTCAGGAGAGGGTTTTTATGGAAGAAAACAAAAAAGAACAGGACAGTGGGCCAGCACATCAAGTTACCCGTTGAGACTGCCCAATATTCCCAATCTTCTTTGAACCACATGCTTCAACGATAAATTCGAAAATCTAGCTCGATGTGCTGTGTCTGTACATTTATAAATTCGTGATGGCGTCAATGTTTGATCGACATTATTTTCCGAGTATTTATCGAATATCCCAGAGGCGTCGCTCGTTTGATATCGATCATTCCTTTCATAAGCGTGCATTTTGCATCATGTAGATACAGGTTATTACAGATTCTTCGAACGTTTCAATGAACACCGATGTGAGGCATGTTTCCAATCGTACGCACTTTGGAAAACTGCCAATACGAGAGTAAACGTACAAAAATATGAATTATCGTAATGTTCTTATGAACTGGGCATATAAATATACTGGATTGTCATTCGGATATGTGAATCATTGAGTTGTTAAAACCCGAAGCTAATTTGAAAGAATAATTTTCTGGTTTCCACGTCAAAATATGTTCTAATAATATGTAGTTTCAGGTATGCAATCAATGTATAATATGCAAATATAAATGTATTGGTAGGCAGTTACAATATCATTTTAATTTGCTAGATGTTATATGTATACTACGGAAATTTCTTTATGCATATTAATATCACAAAGAAATGAACTTAATTTAGTGGAGGCATTCACGGTTTTACTTTCGGTTTTATTTCTATAGGTTATAAGTAAATTATTGTACACATGAATCTTCTTGTCTCTTCATACTTACAAACTAATGCCAAAGTTTAGATACTAACGCACGCAGGCAATAATATCGAACCAAATATCACAATCGCAATTCATTGATATAAGTAAGTACGTAGGTAGTGTATCGACAAGGTAGGCTTCAACAAGTGTGTCTACCAACCGATGATAATAAGATCCACGACACATGATAAACTATCTCGTAAAACCTACTTCTATGTGCAATAAGGTGTTTACAGCAAAAATAATGCCGCGACAATAACAATAACTGAGGTGCGTACTTTATGACAAACGTGGAACATATTCGTGATCCCTGCCATTTCACGTTAGACTAATACTGTGGAATTTTCAGCGAATTCACTACGAAACAAAAGCTACTCTAAGCTCAGGACCAAACAAAACAAAATTTTATTACCTGTTGTGATGTGCGTTGATCTGTCAAACAGAAGCAAAAACTGTTCACATGTCAGTGGTGAATCATCTCCCGATGAAAATGTGGAGCGCCCCGACACGTTAGACTACTGTTGCACTTCACTGAATACTAAATAGTTCTGGATTTGATGAAATTGCAAATGATTTGTTATATTTGTGTTGACGCGAGTGAGGAGCACGTCCTGTTATGAGTATGGTGCGTGTGGTATTGCGAGCAGGGTGCCCGGGGCGCACCGGCGCGCGCCGCCCGCCCTGCGCGACCTCGCCCGAGCGTTCAGCACGAGTCACGAGCGATGCGTGCAGTGCGACTCGCAGCGGCGGGTTCGCGCTGTCGCATGCTAATATTAGCGGTGGATTGGCGCGGAACAAGAGGCGCGCTCACGCCGAACCTCCGATGATAAGTGTGGCTGGTAAGCGAGACTGGGCAGCCGCCCGCCTCGCCACGGCGCATGCGCCGAACGCACATCACAACAAACAGTAGTCGCTCGACTTACATAGTAACCACCCATTATTGACTAAACTATGAGGTCTGCGAGCTTTATGATGTTTCACCTGACCTGCCGTAATAGCGCTGCAACTACACTGTATCACTTCAATGTACTTAACAACAAAAACACCTTCATTAATGAGAATAATGCTAGCATATAAATTAGTCACTGAATTATGTTCAGATACATGGTCATATAAAGTGAGTAGATACATGTTATCCATGGGTACTTCTTTTAGACGCCAATTAGATCGATCTCCCTCCTGCTGAGCAGACTTTGTTGTTTGAGTAGATATCTCTGCTATATACGTGCAATGATACCTGTGCGACCTTTTTTACAACTCACATGGAAAGTTCGTTTATTTATAAATATACCAGAATAGGAGTACTATTAGTACTAATGAGTTCTTCAAGGTTAAGGTTCACGACCGTATTTCAGTGCGTACTCACTCAGTTATCAAAAATGGATACACTCACATAAGGTCGCGCTCGAATTTAAGAATTTTGAGAAGCAAACATATCAGCGAGACCTCGATATGACTCATCGGACAGTTCTAAACGATCACTGAGATTCTGTACAAAGATTTCTGTAACGAAATTTTATTAATTCCTATGCAAGAACTTACGCCAATATTTTTAAATCATCATCATAATGTTTCCGCAGTATGTAAGTACAGACGCCAGCACATCAAGCTACCACAATCCGTCAAATTTCCTTAATAGACTTTAAACTTTATCGCTGAAACATTTTGTTCAAAGATAATTGAGAAAATTTGACAGTTTGAAGTAGCTGATGTGTACAAGGCGTTCACTAAAAACATGAACGAAACAAAATTACTATTTATATTAAATTTAAATAAGAAACTATTAACGATACATGTAGGTACCTATGGCATAAGCGCTCGCCATAACCGCACAATGTAAACACGACCTTGCTTTACATAATAACAACAATTTCTATGAGCTAATACGTACTTGCACTGTATGGCTTCACTGTTTTGGTAACGGGACCCAAAAAAAATATCACGGTGAATACAGAAGGCTTTGTAAACAAAAGCTTCTAAACATAATAAATAATATTTTATAACACCCTTCGATCGCTTAAGTTATCGAATATCGATATTTGATCTCGTCGGTCTGGTACACGCATAGGTCAACTGCTGGTCATGGGGTCTCGGATTTGGTTCCCTGATCGGACCGAAATCGCTTTCTGGGTTTTAAGCGACTTTCATAAAACAGCCCGAAGTTTGGAAATTGGTGATTGATACACCCGCGTAATCTTAGAGCACGTGAATTTCGGTCCTGCGCCTGGTCTCTCTCTGGTCATATCGGATTGCTGCCGTAACTTAATATATAATGAAAACACAAACACAAAAGAATATTTTAACTTCCTTTCTATATTTCAAGAAAAAAAACTCAAGAAGTTTTTAATTCATACTTTTCATTCGTAGTAACTTTTTAGTAATCTATGATAATAGTAACCTCACGGTATGCGCATGCGCCGGTACTGACTCACGCGCAATTTAAAATTATAACAATAACATTGTAGGACGTTCACATTGTGCTCGAGGTTCTAATCTTGACTTTATTAGTCTTTTTGTTATTATAAAATTTACATTACCTTTATTCAATGTGTTAAAATAATTTGATCGGTAAATAATTCCGGTTTCAATTTGTTTGTTAAAGGTTGTTCCGGTATAGTGAATGAGAAATACATATAGCGGGACAAACGTAATAGTTGTAGTAAGCACGTAAATATTGATTCGTTTTATAAAGAAACAAACTTATGAACTCTTAAGTAAGCAATAAAATTATCGCAAGAGTAGTCTCTTAAATCCACCAGCCCTATTAGATTTGATAGCATAATGGACCCTTAGGTGACTAGGAAAAGCATCATACGGTAGGTATGTCGTTGTTCCTCACTACCCCGTGCAGAAGGCGAGGCAGAGCCGGGCCAGCACACGTACTACGAGACACCGGGGTGGTTTTAGCCGGTAAAAATCCGGCACACCTCTCCGCCTCTCCCCCAGACGGAGGATAGTCCATGAGGATTTCCCCCCGATGAAAAAAAGAAAGGTATGCTGTTGTTGTCTTGGAAGTTGGGTAGGCTTTTGGTGCGAAGCGTCAAAATACTGGCCCTCCGTCTCTTCAGTCAGGCTAGACCACTGGTACTGCTGAAACCTCCAAACAACGCAAATATAATAATGAATATAAAAAACCTCGTTGCTAACTATAATTTTGAGCCATATAGGATTGCACCATGGCGTCTTAGGTCACGCATCCAGTTCAAGGAAATTTCAAAAAGATCGACGTTTCCCGTGACCTGATGCCTGATGAGCCCACAAGATCACAGTGATGCGGGGTCACACTATTTCGCGTGTATTTTTCCGCAATATTTTTGTTAATTGCTTTATTTTTTTAAGATTTTTATGGTGTAGATATATACATACAGGTGATTCGTTAAGGATAAATAAAAGTAGGACCTAGGTATAATACAAAAAATATACAATTGATAATTCTTGTCACACATAATTAACATGTTTATTCGTGCATTAAATCCCCTACGTTAGCCAGCAAATTAAGCAATGATACTACCACCGTATGTAAAATAATATTTACACAACTTTATCTAATCCGTGCGCACTGCCGCTGTAATTACTATACAAATATCATTATTTCAGTGGTATCCTTGCTTACCGTTCTCATATCTTCGAATTCAACAATTTAATTGGCCAAGGACTGTTGATTTAAAAATGGTGTGAAAAAGCAGAAAGCTATCGATTTTTTAATAGTGTATAGTTTTTCCAGCGCTGACAACATTATCAATAAAATGTCATTTCATTACGTCCCATCGGCTCAGCAGCCTGCCGCTCTGAATAGTAATTATTAATTACTATTTTTTCTTCGTATTTTATTTGTATTTGTTGCCACTGTGCCACACTTGTTTAAAAAATAAATATAAGTTTTTCGGTTTTGTTTAACACCAATATTATAAATGCGAAAGTTTATTTGTACATACGCCAGCACATCAACTTTGAACCATACGCTTTAGCGATAAAGTTGAAAATCTAATAAGAAAGTTTCATTATTGACAGTTACTGTGCATAACGTCTAAAAACCGTTCCAACTTGCCCCACTCACCTTACAGGATTCTAATAATTATGGTGCTTTGCTTAGAAGTTACCTAAAGTTCGTCTTCATAATTACGATTGGAGATTAGTCATGCTGTGCGAAACAAGTACTCCTATGTACGAGTATATTTTTGGATGGATTAGGCAGGGCCATGGTTCTCGACCCATTCTGTTCTTTATGTATGCTTAACGTAGGTATGAATCATATTTGTACTTTTTCGACCATGACTAACATTTCTCGATAATCGTTATCTTAAGAGCTGCTTTATTTTTCAAGAATCTGTTGAGAGCCTGCCCTTAATTCTAATAATACAGTCTTGACTTATTCATTTAAATTGTACCTATCCATCACTGTTTTAAATCGGTTATTATTTCAGAAAGGCGATGACAATATACTGAAACCTACTGGAAAACCACAAAATTGAAGGAGAGTCAAGAATGTTGCTATAGGTCCAATTTGTTATATTCAATTTCGCATTTTCGTTTTAAAAACAATATCGCAGCGCCAGCAGCAGTAGGTAGCTACCATCCTAACATTTATTGGAAACGTTCCCGACAACAACGCCATCTAGAATTCGCATGAAATTCTGCGAACCAAGCGAGTCGTGCCGTGCTCTAAGGTCGTGCCAATATTAATGACATAGTCACAGAAACTAACACTGAACATCTGAGAATGACCAAAGCTGAACATAGCTTTTGAATCTGAGATTTTAATATTTGAATTTATTTAGCTTTTTGTAATTTTGGTTGGTAGTAGTTGGTAGGTAGTCATGGCGGCCTAGTGGTTAAAGCACCAGCCTTTCGAGTATGAGGGTGCGGGTTCGATTCCAGGTCAGGCAAGTAACAATGTAACTTTTCTAAGTTATACAATGTACTTTCTAAGTTTATCTTGGACACCAATGACTGATTAAAGGTGAAGGAAAACATCTCGAGGAAACCTGGACTATAAAGTCTGAAATCACCTACCCGCATTGAGCAAGCGTGGTGATTAACGCTCAATCCTTCTCCGTAGGAGAAGAGGCCTGCGACCAGCAGTGGGACGATAAAAAGGCTGTAATGATGACGATGAATTTTGGTTGTGATATTGGAGACTCGATATTGACTATACATGTATCTCTAGAAATTAAGGTTTTAAACATGTTTTAAAAGAGTGAAATAGGTATGAACTGAAAAAAACTCCAATGTATTGTATTCTCCAATGTAATGTATTCTATGTATAATATGTATGTATTTACAAAAGAAAAGTATATAAGTATGTTTATCAGTTGTCTAGTACCCATAGTACAAGCTCTGCTTAGTTTGGGACTAGATGATGTTGTGTGAATGTGTGAGGGATATTATATTATTATATTAAATGTATGTCTGACAGTCTGTTAACATTTTGAGTGAAGGACAGGCTTAGAGGACAGGTCAAAATTAGGATTTTCCTTTCTTGGTACCCTAAGTTCGTCGCACGTATTTTTTGGTAGCAACACCAGGCGATATTTATGTCATTTACTATAGACAATTGTCACTGTCAGTGTCAAAGTTTTACAATTTACATAAATTCAACAAAACATTGAGTAACTCAATATTTTGTGATTAAGTCCGGTCTATTTTGTTGTAAAACGTCGTAATTTGTATCCACTCGTCTGATTCTTCATATTAGGTAGACAAATTACAAAACACTGTCAAATTTACTATCTCCTTCATAGTTCTTATTTACAAAAACGTAAAAATACTTAACAATCTTTTGCAGTGTTACAAGTCACTGCATGATGTCGTCGTTCCAAGACCGACAAAAAAGCCTCTTTAACCAGTTAAAAGAGGCTGAAGATCAAATCAGCTTTTCTAAAACAAACAAAGCAGCACCCCAAGACTATGGCACAATCGATAAATACACATACAAGAAACTAAAACATGAAATGAAACAATTCAGAGGCAGGGAGAGTATATACAAGAGGCCTGAAGCTAACATTCGAGAATGCCTCAAGGCAAAAACCATTCCTGACCACATTAAAAACCCTCAGAGATACAAATACTACTCTCTAGCTGATGTGACTCCGGAACAAATGTCTGACTCCACAAATACTGCTACGGCATTAGCTCTTATCCGGGAGTTAGAAGAAAAGAATGCAGCTGAAACAGCCATGGAAACAGATACTGATGATGGTGTTTTCAAAAAGCCAACATTCCACATTTCATCATCTCTAAGAAAGTCACCTAAACCAGAAGAAAAAGCTATATTTAAAAGCAGTAAAGTTATTATGCCAGAATATGTTGTGGGAGTCACAAAGAAAAAGGAAAAGAAAGTGAATTTACCAAAAAAAGATGGTACTAAGAGTAATGAAGCTTCTGGTACTAAGGTGGCATTAAAGTTAGATCATCTTTTTGAAGATGAATAGTATTTATAAGGTTTATACTTAGTATTATGTTTACATTATAGTAATAAAGTGACTTTTTACACTTCACTCTTGTTTAACATGTTAAACAATCATAAAATTCTAGAAAATTTTTAAGGCCTTTTGATGAGGGAGTGTTACTGGAAGGAGTGTTAGACTATTACTGACTAAAACTCACTATATTTCTTCTGGAGGTCTTACTTGGCAGGGTTATGGTAACCCTTATGAATGACCCGTACCCAGCAGGCCTAGGCCCAAAATTTTAGGATGTCAGTTGTAGCTTCAGTGCTTGGTCTTAAAAAGGCTTGCTAGTTCTTGCCCTAAAAGCATGGTCTAAATAAGCTAAAGCTACTTTGCATCTGTCAGACATTCTGCATAATAATTGTCTGTAACACTATTGTTACATGTTATGTAAACAGCTTCAGCACAAGTATTTGGAAATATAACAATGAAAAACTTCAAATTAAATTACTGTTAAATGCTTTATTTACATAAATAGAAATCAGCACTGTGATATAATGGCTGATTCAGATTTGATTTCCAAGTTCTCTGGCTGGTTCTCTGTCTTGCTTTCTGCAGCGAAAGCGCTAAGGTCACGCATCATAGAGTATGCATCTTCTCCATCAGCATAGTACTTGGGCTCAATCTCCAGGATTTTGAAGCCAAGACTGTTGGTATACAAGTTGAGTGCAGCTCTATTGCTTTTTCTCACATGTAGGGATACATATTTAGCCTGGAATAAAAAAATAACAGTAGTAAATTATTCAAAAGATCATCATCAGCCTTTTTATCATCCTGCTGCTGAGTACAGGCCTACACAGAAGGATTGAGTGTAAATTAAAAAGATAAATAAACAAAATCAAGTAGATTTATTTCAAAAGAATTTATATTTTTGTAGACATGAACAAGGAGACTTTTAGAATAATTTGTTATATAATTTGAAGATTTGATTAAAACCAGAGTGCTAATAATTACCTGAAAACATTCCACCATAGCAAGTGAAGCTTGGTTCATAAGTTTCTGTGCAAGCCCAAGGCGACGGTGTGACCGCTTCACAGCCAGGGATGTAATGTGACCATGGCGGTTGTCTTCACCATCCTCTTCCATTTTTGCCAGTACATAGCCTGTAATTTTCAAAACGAAACAAATGAGAATAGCAAAGCTACTTCATAACCACAGAAACAGGAAGTAGTTCCTTCAGAAAGGTAGTTTAAACTCTTCTTTCTTTCTTCTTTTTCTATTTTCTTTTTTTTTTACTTAAGGTATTGCTTATTCCCTATTCAAAGATTTAAAATAATGCCTCACAACTCACCAACAATATGTCCCTTCTCATCTTCAGCAACATAACTGAGTTGTGGCCATGATAGTCCATGGTAGAAATAGTACTTCATTTGGTAGTTCTCAGGCAAACACAGCAGGTTACAGTGCTGCATGTTCATCAGGTCACTTGGCCTCGCACACCGGATATTCATCTTGTCTTGTTCTGTGGGCAAATCAGCAAATAAAGTTAAAAACAATACATATTGAAATATTGGTTGTATCATAATTGACCAGATAATTCATTGTTTATGGAAATATTTAGCATAAACATTACATTTAAAATTATTCTCTTCGGATTTTCCTTGTTTTACTTGGTTGCCTGATCTCAGATGCCGGAGGGCTATCTGACATACCACCTAGAAGCTCGCGCACGAATCGGAACTTCGACAGACAACACTTCCACACAATGTACCAACCTGGAACAAAGAACAATAACAATGTCACACAATGACACCACTAAGGAACTTTTCTATCGAGATTTTCGATATTTCGTTAGTAACGTATTGAAATGACAAGCATATTGGGCTACTTACAAAATAACACAAAGACAAAAACTAAAAATACGCTACATACGAAGGTTATAATAGCTAATATCACTTCCTTCATATCTCACTAAGCATAGGTTAATAATAATGAACACGAGGTTAATGCATCCACTTTACCAGCTAAAACAATCACTATCTCTTTACTTAATTATTATCAGTCGTAAGAAGCGTGTCAGTTTTCTAACATGACTATGTTTATTGCTCTGCTCGTGATTTTCATAGCGCCATTTTGGTTCAAGTAGCTAAGTAGAATATTTCTTTACAATAATTTATAGTTACATAATGAGTTAGCATATCGAAAACAGGTCTAATTTGCTAATTAAAGATAGTAAAATATCATTTTACGTACTTTTATATGATGTTTTTTTTCAAAATATAGCTTTTTCCGACATAACCTTAAATATTTATGACTGGAGTTTATTCGTCTGAAAATAGAAATTTATCTTTGAAGCTTACGAGGATTCAAAAGCCTTTTGTCCAGAATCACATAAAAAAGATTAGAAACACTGTCAATGCAAAGGTTGTGTCAATGTCAATAAACCAAAACATTATACAAAACAAACGATAATTTATTTGTTTCAGAAAAGATCTCGTTGATATTATTATATTTAAAGAATTCATTAATTTTAAAAACAGAAAATAAACTTATCTAAAAAATGGAAGATGATGGCCAAGAGGAACCGTCAGCTTCTGCTTTCTGGTCAGTATATCTCGTAAATGTAGGTAGAAAAAAAAACATTTACAAATAATTTACCTTCTATATAGAAAGTGAAGTGTTAATGTGTTGTACGGTTACTAATCATGTGAAAAATCAATTTAAAGAAGTCAAAACTAACCGCTACTCATTTTCCAGTCGTCACCGTAGTCCTACATTTAGTCAAGAAGAAATAAAGTGTCTCCTCAGAATACTACAGAAATACAAAACAATAATATTCAACAAATCTACGAATGCTTCTGCCTGTCGAGCGAAAGAGGTCGCATGGTTGAAAATTGCAAAATTATTCAATAGACAAGGTTTCATGCATAGGAGAAGTGCTGATTGTTTGAAGATAAAATGGGATAATATGAAAAAGAGGGCAAGAAGTAAATCTAAGAACTTGATGGATATAAAATATGATGAGTTTGATGAGGCCACTAGTCAGATGGTAGCCATGATGTGTGAGGCTGAGAATGGTGGCAATGTTGTGGATGAACCTGTGGAGTCAGATGGAGATTTGAATGGTAAATCAAATTTTTATATCATTAAGTAACATTGCCAGAAGTCTTGATATTAAAATCAAAATTAAATATCCCACAAGGGACAGAACTACTTTACTTCCTTTTAGTAATAATAAGTAAGTAAATAAAATAAATTGAGTAATAAAATGTAAATAACATCAATAAATAGTGACCTTAGTAATAAATAATGCTCCCTAAATTACTTAACTAAAAATTGGTATACATTATACTTTAGATGCAGAAAACCACAAGGAATCTGCTGAGAATCAATGGAATGGTAATGAAGACAAAGACTCTAATGATTCTTCTATGGGTTAGTATTATGAGATCTAGTTATCACAAAATAAATTTAACTTCCAAACTAGCTTGTAAAGTATACTCCTCAAGCCTCATATGATTAATGGACCACCCCTATGCCTAAGGTTTCAAATGCCTACCTTTGTTTACTTGAATCAGTTTTGTTTGAAATAAAACTTTTTCCTTTATATTTGCAGATGGTGGTAATGAAAATCAAAGGTAATGTTTCAAACAGCATGATGTAATTTTTTTCTTTATTTTGTATGTATCAATTAAAATATGTATATTATTTTAGGTTTCTGAACCGATCAGCAAATTTTTCGCCCGAAGAATGCAATTTACTGTTACAATGTGTGAGGCAAGAGAAAAATATTGTATTATCTAACACAAACACATCTAGTTTCATAAAATTAAAAAACCAAGCATGGGATCGGGTAATTATTCGAGATTGTTTAATCATTCATATCATAGTATACTTATGTTATACAGCCGAAACTTGTTTGTTTGCTTAAACATCCTAATATCAAGAACTATTGGAACAATAAAAAAAAAATTCTGTGTTAGATAGTCTATTTATCGAGGAATGCTTTTGGCTACTTTGTATCCGGGCGCGTGGAATAGCTCTCAGGGAATGCGGTAAAACCTTTTTGAAAATTTCAAAAATTAAAGTTTTGATTTTTTATATAAGAACTGATATATTTTCATAGTTTCTTGTTGTTAGGTTTTATTTTTAGGTTGGCAAAATTCTAATTGTGCAAGTATAAATCAATACTCCACAATTGACCATAATAAAATAAAAGCATTTTATATCCATCACTTAAATTTTATTTTTCAGATATCCAATTGCTACAACAAACTAAGTCCAGAAAAGCGATCCACTAAAGTGCTGCGCACAAAATTCACAAATATGAAGAGATTAGTCAAGAGTGGGAGTATGAAACGATATTTCAAAGAATTTACTAAGAAACAACCAAGCATTGAAGATTCCAGCAGTGTAAGTATAGAATCCTTGTTTTAGATCTTTTCAGCATCTCTTGGATTTTGCTTAGAAATGTTGGCCGAACTAATTTATACTTCCAAATGAAAACCAGAACTATTGGCTCTGAACTTCCAGAAGGAACATGGTGGGTTTCAGTCAGTGAAATTCTGACACTCCCTCCAGCTGCACCCTCAGGGGAAGAAGTCATTTGATAATATCCCATGAAAAAGAAAAAAAAGACTGTGGTTTTCGCCGCTCATAAAAGCTTGCGGCACATCAGACCATCATCGCTCAATCCCGTAGCTATTAAAGGTTTAGGGTCGCGGCAATAAGAACCGAGCCTAACCGCATATAAAATCATCTTAAGTGAATCATAACTTTATGAACGGATTTTATAGAAATTTTACTCATTTGGTTACTTGTAAAATTACAGAAAATAAAATCGGAGCCACTATTCGAGTGCAGAAGCAGTTTGGACGCCGACAATGAAAGCGATATGGACGATCATATAGAGGCTGACAATAAATCTAACAGTGATGGTAACACCACGCTGGATCCTTTGAGCACTGTGTTGAACAGTGATTTAGGTCTAAGTAAGTTATTTCTCTTAAATTGTAATGTTCTTAAAACATAGTGTTGCCATAGAAATAATTAAAAATCGCCACACGAAATCTAATACTAACAGCTAAAACATTTGCATTGTTTTCAGGTTCAATAAGTCAATTTGAAAATAAAGAAGTAGTGAGATTAAAAATGGAACTACTAAATTACAAATTGGAAACGGCTAAGGTAAATCACCCATCACTCGTCTAACTACACAAACTATTTTGACCTTTATGTGTATATAAGTAAAGTTAGATTTTTATTAACATTTATTACACAATTCATTTTCGTCTTTATTAACATAGTATTAAAGTCGCTTATTAATTACAGTTAAAAAGAAAAAGGATAGAGGATTTACTGCAAGCCGATGCCATGGAACGTGAGGCCAAGGCTAGGGAAAATTCCTTGAAGCTTAGGGCCGCAAGACTGGAAGCTATAGCAGCTGAGATGAAACTGCCCCCCTCGCACCCCGCACTCGCCTATACCCCTGAAGAAACTCGGGCGCAGCATTATATACATCAATATCATACTACTTGAACACACGTTTAGGAATTTTTGAAGAGCTGTCGGATTGTCAATATGGAAAACCTATTCTGTTTGAAAGAATTTGTAAATGTGCATACATTTTAAGCAAATGCAATTTGAATTAAATGACCTTCATATATTGTGTAATGGAGGAATTTAATAAAGACAGGAATTCTTGTGTATTACGAGTATTTTGATATTGTGAAACAACACTTAGGCATAAGTTTCTCCTGAATAGCTAAATGAGTATTTAATATTATTGAAATAAAATCGCGTTCGCTCTGCCTAAGCCCTATCATTAATTAGCACGGTTTTCTTCTGAGTAAAATTTTTCTAGTCCTCAAAATAAACAAAAAAACGCACCGCGTGTTACGCATTGAACATTTGATATCTTGGTTGGTGAACTGGTCTGAATCATCATAATAGGGTATTTTACACTATGTAAGGAAAAATATAAAAATGTTTGTTCATAGTAGATTTCGAAAAAAGTAAACAAGAAACGTCGATATTTATTCATAAAATTGCAATTTTAATTTTATAATTCCATTTTAAAAATCGTCTTTTCTAATCTGTTTTTCAAATGTCTAAAACGCCATTCGCCATATTAGATCCCGCCGTGACGTCATTCCGATAGTAAACAATCTACTGAAAATAAGTTGTGCGCTGTTATTTTGATAAATTTAAGAGTTATTAACACGTTTGTAGACTTCTAGCCTTTATTTCACTATGGAAGACGGTTTTGTGAAAGCAGAAAGTACAAATCTGCCATGGAAGACGGTTTTGTGAAAGCAGAAAGTACAAATCTGCCAATGGTTATACTTTAATGGTGGCGAAATTTTCAACCAAGTATTTCTCATTTTTACATCACTTGGCACTTGAATCCATAATTTTTGTGACGTTTTTACACTTGTATTTTTGCATTCAGGCACAAGACACCAATGATAACTCATTATTTTCACGAATCTTATTACTTGGTCTTTCGCAGTCGTATTGTTTACTAACCGAGTGACGTCACGAGATGAAAAAGCATGGCGGCTAGCGTTTCCGCGCGAAATTTCAAAATCATAAATAAAAAACAGATTTTAGGGCGATTTTCGGTTTTAAAAAAAATTAACAAAATTTCTACTAGTTCATTACGATCTCAGGATTAATTTAAAACAGTTTTTAAAAAATGGTGTAATACCCTATTATGTCCTTGCAAAATGAAACCTAAATGCATTGTCATAAAGTTGTTTTTTTTGTATAGAACTTTGATCATTGCATTGATCGAAATGTCGACGAATCTTGCATCGATTAGTAAAAAGTAGGGCGATGACTAATAGTGCAGTTATTTTGTCAAGTAAGTTTTCTGTTGTATTATTTCTATAGTAGTTGGATTGTAAGATATTCTTATTTTTATACACAAAATGCAACTATTTTATGTTGAATTAAGTGAGCCTATTCTTACGGAAATGAATGGAATTTACAAATTATAGAAAATGCTGAACATAACATTTGTTATTCTATTAGGTACCTATTTCATATTATATTATATGTATATAATACTAGCTTTTGCCCGCGCGGCTTCGCTCGCGTTCTTCCCTACTCTACCCTACTCTTCTCACCTTTTAAACCTTCCCTAGACCTCCACGAACATTTCAAGACCAAGATAAGATAAATCCGTTCAACCGTTCTCGAGGTTTAGCGAGACTAACGAACAGCAATTCATTTTTATATATATAGATAAATTATCTGTTTTGTTATAAAATCCATTGAGAATTAGGTCACTCGCATTTTCAGGATCTGAAAGGTAAGAATTAGAACTTTGCAGCATATAAATAATATCCCGTGTTTTTGCTCTTTAGAACTTTAATTTTTCTGAATATCAGAAAATTTACTTCCAGGAAAACTTAGAGAAACTTCCCTGGCTGTGGATGATGATGATGCTGGCTGCTGACATTAATTCGGAGCGGGGAAAGACGTACCCATCAGCTGTTGCCGAAAAGGTGAGTTACAGATTATAAATAATACAAAAGTTATAGATACGAAAAATTTGTATATTTTACTTGATTGCGTTTTACAAGATGATTAAATTATAATTCAATATTAAAATTATTAATATGCATTTGTACAATTTTCATCTATACCTAACTAAACTACAACGTCTAAAATATATTACACATCGCTAATATACAACATGCTTTTTACATTGATATCATATCCTACGTCTATCATCTAGTGTCATATGTATAAAGTACAAAACGTAGGTACGTACATATAGTAACGCTATTGCGGTAAGTGGTTAAGTAATGACAAGCCACAAGTACTATATAAAGGTGAGCTTTAACATAATTTAGTATAATTGAGCATATTGCTTTGTTGAGGATCAGTCTTGGCAAATGAAAACATTCCGACCGGACCCCTACACAATGTAACAACACACTCGTTGTCAACTTGAGCCATTTACCAGGAACATTCAAACAATCGTTTAGTCGTTAGTAGTAAAAGAATATTGTCACTGTTAAATTCATTTATGCGGCTCATCAGATGTCCACATTACAGCTATCGTCAGACTCCCACGAGGCAGGCAAGGGACAGCCGAATAGTTATACACTAAGCGACCAATTAATTTATCTCAATTGTGCTATTAGGCATGATCATAAAATGTAGCACACTCATTACTATTTTATTTGCTCTATCGAGATTAGCTGTTTCACGTTGTACTGGGCGCACAGCTGCGCTCGCATACACTGCTTTATTGAAATAGCAAGAAAGCGATGAGACATCGCAACAGCGTTTATTAGCACATGCATATAAAACTGTATGAACACATACGATCGTGGGTCACTTGCATTTGGGTGCATTCTCTCATTGTCACAATTTTGTAAAGTAACATTCACCACATAAAATTCATTAAATTAACAATCTTAAATCATCTCGACAGAAACAATGCCACACGTTACAATTTCACTAACTCGTTCTATTAATACAGTATTGATGCAAAATTGTATAAAACTGGACGGACAACTCAACTCACTACGGCAAAATGAGCATCCAGCATCTTTAATCTCGCCTCGCTAGTTCTGGCGAAACACTTCACAAACAAAAAGTTCTAGTAGCAGCCTTCGATCTATCGTTTAACGTAGGTATAAACTAACATTTAAATAGAAACTCTGCGTTATAATCATCATCGTACCGGCAGTCTAGGTCGATAGGCAGCGTTGGCCTATCTCGGCTTCTTTGGTAATGCTACTCTCATAGGGGGTGCCACTGAGGCGTCCTCTCGGCTCGCACTGGCTGCGCGGTCGAGCGGACGCCGGGCCTAGCGCGTCTAAACAACAACCCAGCAGGCGAAGCGAGAACAGAACCACGACCGGCGTACAGGGGTCTTCTCTTTACCCCGCTGGGGGGACGAGGACGGGGCTGGCATTAAGCTTTCAGGCCTCGGTTCTCGTCTGGTGCCCGAGGGTTCGGGCGAAGCGTCGGGTCGACATCACGCCAAGCGCGGTTAGATCTGCAGCGCGGTGCGGGACGAGGCGGGCGCGGCGACGGGCGTGAGCGGGGTGAGCGGCGTGTGCGGGGTGCCGGCGGTTGGCGTGGCGGGTGAGGGCAGGCGGTCGGGCGGCGCGGGCGGGTCGGCGGCCCGCACCAGCACGCGCCGCAGCTCGGCCGCGCGCGCCGCCAGCGTCCGCGCCGCCTCCGCCATCTCTCCCACGGCGCCTGCGCACGGGAACTGCTGCGCGGCCGCCTTTGTTTTGGCCACTGTTGCCGCGAGCGCATCTGACAGAGCATCTGAACATCTCAGCGCTTGTGTTTTCAGTCCAGCGTGGCGGGCACTCCTAAGAACAAAAGAAAGAAGAGATCAATACGATTCGAGGGTGATGAGAAATAACTTTGCATCATAAGTTGAAGTAGAAGAAGAGTGGGCTAGATCCTGGAACCCATTTATGTATACCTAATCGCAGGATCCATTGGAAAAGGTAATAATTGCCTATGCAAAAGGTCCATTACCTGTGTACTGTGTCGCCAACATGCACGATCCGATGCGCGCTGAGCACAACAAACTTGCCGTGCGCGAGGAACACGTCGGGAGGCTGCCCCATGTCGATGGTACGCAGGAAGGCCTCCACTGCGGTGGCGAGGTGCGCGCCGTAGGTCGCGGCCTGGGCTGCGTAGAATGCGGCTAGCTGCCGGTCGTCGGCTGGGAGACGAGTCGCCGCTGCCACTGCGCTAACCTGAACAAAGACCATAGATTAGCAACATGATACATGAAACTTGAGAACAATCTGAAGTTGTTCGATAAATGTCACCCTATCTGTGGTCTCACCTCGCCAGCATGATCAGCATCTCTGACTAAGGCATCAAAGGAAGCCCTGAGTTTGTCGGGCAGTGCAGCCCTTATCTCTGCGTTACGCCTGCCCACCGCTGTGCGGGACTCCAGTCTTACGTAGTCATACTCTTCCGTCCACTCGTGTTCTGGCACTGTTACTGCGGGGGATCGCCTGGAATTAATAATAATAGAACGTCAGATATGCGAAAGAGGCGAGATAAAATGAAGATAAACTACCTAGTGGTGTCAGAAGAAATGTCAACTGGTTAAAACGTATCTCACCTAAATAACAGCGATGCATTGCCGTTGATGAAGGAGGCTGCTCTCCTTACATCTTCTGTAAGTGACCGCGCACACGACACGAGCTGGTCTAGTGCATCCTCTGTGCCATCCGTAGGTTCTCTGTCCCGTTCCAATCGTTCGGGCGCCCAGTCTCCTGCGTCAAGCGCGCTCGTCGCTTCGTGTGTTATGCGCTCTGCGTCCTTCAACGCTTTTACTAGGGGCCGAAGCTTTACTGCGATACCTAGAAGATAATGAAGCATATTAGCTGTAGGTTCTCGGGACTATTGATTACAATGTTTTTGCTACGTTTCCATATTTACGTACCTTTATCTTGTGCATCATGTGCATTGGCAAGCGTGGCATCGGCGAAGACGGCGAGGTCGTGCAATGCGGCTCTGAGCCTCGCGCCCGCCACGCGCACATCTAGCACGCGAGCACGCAGAGCGCCGCGCCGCCGCCATCCTGGCGACACGTACGACAGCAACCGAGATACAGCTGCCGACGCTTCCTCCTAAACCACGACATAAGTAGACCATTTAGATTTGGTTATAGCTTTCAGAGACTCAAAAACTGCTAGATAGGTTTGAGCATTGCATCAATTGAACAGTTTACCAACCTGTAATCTATCAAGCGCTTCAAGCGCCGCGTCGCAAGGCAAGGGCAGGGCCCGCGATCTTGGCACGTCGTATGTACTTGAGGCGGAGGCAGCGGAATGCACCGAACTGCCGGAGTTCGCTGAAGCGCTGGAAGTGGCCGAGGCCAGGGAACCGGTGCCGCTACACGCTGAGTCAGCGCTGGCGGGGCGAGGAGCACGGGGTGCGTCATACCAGTCCACTAATGGCCGTGGACAGTCGTACATGCCGATGCGTTGTACTGGCATCGGTGCGCGAGGAACGTCATAGTGAGAACACTCTTCGATCTGTTGAGAAAATGATGAATAATGATAAAATCAAATTAATGGCTTCTTAATTGGGCGTTTTACTCACATGGAATCTCATTTGGTGTCTAACAAATTACATGATCAAACATACCTTTGTAAAAGCAGGCGACTGCTGCGTGGGCATCGGCTGGTGAGCCACGGGGGCCGGCGCCCGCGCCCTCCGCCGCTGCATCGCGCCACTTGCATCGAACACGCCCGCTACTATCCTTAATCTGTTGCCTGGACATATTCCCTGAAAATAATATAACAATTGTAAGGAACACACGAAGAAGCACGAAATATGTGGCATACTATAAGAGGCCCTAAACTTTCGAACAAAGTTCAACATACTATATGGAACTATGGACTGGGTAGGAAAGTTTGCAAAATAAACATAGTGACATAATATTTTGATGATGCACTCGATTCATGTCTACGTGATGTTTAGAGCATCCTCATGATGCGCTTAAAACCATGAATATAAACAACTCAAGTACATTTTCCCAGAAAATGACGTTAATTCAGCTTGTAATTGAACTTAGAACAACAATATTCTTGAAGGTAATCAACTTTAACCGTGACGCTGTGAAAGATGCGTCAGCAATAAGATAATAATTTACGTTGAGGAAACAATAAATGTAATGTCGTACGAGCTTCTCAATGGGACCAGTGTAGGTAATTGATGTTAGTTTTATGTAGGTACCTACGCAACAACATAATTATTGTCATAACTATATGTATGCTTAAGCCATTAGACAAACCACGGAGCAATTATATCTAAACATAATTACATCTGTTTGAAGTCAATTTCGATGGCAATTATTTTCGAAGATCCTCCATCGACTCGGTCTATGGACTGCTTCTCTCTATAAGAGATTATATAAGATTCAACTGAGACCAGTTTATATCTCTCAGAAAAAGTGTTGTGAATAAATAGTGTTACCTGTCTCCCTCTAAGCGAGCACAACCACCAGCCCTCACTGCCGCCGGTGTTCTGCTCCAGCACGGTCAGCAGGTCCCCTCGGCGGAATGCCAGTTCGTCCGGCGACTCCGCGATATTGTCGTACAGCGCACGCGCCATGCACTATAACAACGAAATTTATTTATAAGCATTGATAGGTGGTAAATCAGGTACTCATGGTGTAGACTTCTAGTACCTACAGTACTACTTAAGAACGAGACAAATGAAAATATTGTTATTACTGCGCCAGCGCTACAGTGCACCAGGAGGCAATGTCTTCTAGCTCTACTGACTAAAACCCACTTTTGTTTCTTCTGGAGGTCTTTGTGTGCCAGAGTCGCGGTAACTCTTGCGAACAATCTAGCAACCTCGACAGGACTAGTAGGGTAAATTACAAATTAGAGGTTCGTCTCTGGTCGTTCGAACGCGTGAAGGCTATTCATGAGGTTTCAAGAAGATCATAAGAAAATGAAACCACGAAAACAAAAGACGCTCGGCGTTATGTCAGTTTATAGAGAAAAGTAAAAGCAATGTGGTCAGGACTTGTTAGCTGGCGAGCTTATTAAAATCTTCATAAAATATAACAACATTCAAGAGCAACTAAATAAGCTTTATCATAAAACTTTATTTCGCATTTTCCCTAAAACTTTATTCCACATTTTCCGTGAAAGCAACGCAAATTATAATTTTCAAGTTGGTATATTTTTTTAAAGCAACTTAATAAACGTTTTCTCTAATCTTGTTATATAGTTAAGATTAAAAGGATTTTCTGAACTGACCCGACTTTTGAGTTTATCTTTATTTTCGGTAGCATTAAAATCCTTATTTACGCAAACTGACTATAAATTCTTAAGTGTAGGTATTTTCTTTACACCAAAACAAAAAACATAGAATTCTCGTACCTTTTAAGTATCGGGCAGGAATTTAAGTGTCTAGAGAATAGTAGAGAAGGTCAATATGATACCCATAACAACTTACTACATAATTAAAAAAGAGGTTCCTTATAATAGGTACCAACTATAGCGCTAACAATACTTCTCAAAGGTAGGTTGACATGACTAATATATTTCTTTCATTGACAAACAGTGAATCATTCAGGTATAGGTAAATAAACTTTGATCTTCATTACAAGGTAACCAGTCCCATCTCTGTCTCCTTATGAATGACGTCTCTGGAAAGTGCCAACAAAAAGTAAGCATATACTAAGTACAGACGCCAGCATATCCAGCTACTACAATTTGTCATAATTTCCTTAATAGATTTTCAATTTTATCGCTGTAGTAGTAGTATATGGTTCAAAGTTGATTGGGAAAATTGTACGGTTTCGGATAGCTTGTACTAGCGTCTGAACCTAGTAAATTAAGTTAAACTTGTATTAATGCGATTTTGAGTTGCTGACTTCGTTTTGTATTTCCGCTTAAATTTGAATGCGCACCTTTTATTACTATTTTTATCCTACTTCGTAAATTACTCAGGACGCGGGCGACACCTCGGCAAACAGCAATTGTTATATGTACAAATTGCTCAATCGTGCAATAGGCACACATTTACGCGAAACAGCAGCTAGTCCCCATAATTTTCGTATTAAGATTCGACACCCGCCCACGTTGTGTTTGGGTGCATTGCATATGTTGCGCTTGCGCAGCTGCAGCGGAACGGGCGCGTCCTAAATCAGCCGATAATGACGGATCGCATTGTGCAACGAGAGATTGTGGGCGACGTTTGTTAGGGCAGGCCATGTCCGTTTCCGATCACCGCAATCGTTTATGCAACCGATAGCAGGCAGACATTATGTTGGCGAACTCATTATGATTTTAATTGAGATCATTAGTCACGGATTTTAGTATATTTTCTCAGTGTTGGCTATTTTCACTATTAAAAAAATTAAGTACATTACCAAAAATATAAGTTGGTATTTACCGGATTAGTCCATATGGCCGTAATCTTCCTAACTTCAATATATCTCCTGCAGTTACACATTTTAACTTAATACACTTCACAGAAACCACAAACAGTTCAAACAACTTCAGTACTTAGAACGATACGATTTCTCGTATAAAATGTAGCTGAGCACACATGTACTCGCTCCAATGAATCCTGACGCAATGATTGAAATATCAACCATTGAAAACAAGTTAAATATAAATACTTAGTTATTAAATTTATTAGAACCGGTCGAAGACGCGTGCGTCACACTGAGACGTCAGATTAAGCGAGCGACGGCGGTACAGCATTCATTGAACCCCTAAAAACATTACCTTATTCAATTGACATGACATGTTAATTTTAAGGTTTTCCTTCCTTGATACGATTAATCCCTAATTCTTCCTATTGAGTCATTATATTGATAACAGGTCGAAATAATTACATGTACCTAATAACCGTATATGTATGTACTCACCTATTTTGGTAGTGAACCATAATATTATGTTTTAAAAGTTATGCTCATTCATTAACAAGTTGTATTTAATGGTTAATACAGACGTTGAGAAAGAAAAGCGATATGAAATTAGTGTGAGTTAAAACAATTAATAGTTAATAATTATTATTTATTTTACAACAATCTTCGATAACTTCAACGACACTTTTTAAAAACGTTATGTACGGTTTATTATTGGAACTTTGTCATATTTAGTAATAAACATCAACATTCGATAACACTGGCTAGACATGCTAACAATAAATTGAAAGTTATAGTATTGTATCTTACGTAGCAACCGCCTATCTCCGACAACCGCAATTATTTAATACCTCATAATTTATTCATTGAGGAGCCACTCTAGTTAGCTATGACCTAACTCAGTTGGCACTCTACTTTCCGTCCAGTCTTATCATCTTTTACTCTTGTTTACTGCTGTTAATACCATCTACTTTTCTCTAGCATGGCCACCCAAAATTTCTGGGCATATTTTCCATTCACCCCCGTCTGTTTACGTTTTAAAATTGTTAGTCATCTTCAGACTTAGTTACCTGGTCCGATAACAAAAATCGTAATCAATAAAATAAGTTGAATAAAGAATGATTAATTAAGTAGATAATGAACGTCAATAGAAATTAGATTGAACTCTTATATTGAATAAAGCGTGGAGATAAAGCACTAACTGGACGTAAATGAGCCTTCGTTCAAGCTATCAATAGCCTTCGCTAATGACGTTAAACCTTCAGTAAGTTTAATGGACGAGCTATATTAGCAATGAAAGTTCAAATAGATACGTAGACTTCGAAGAAAACTCGATAGCTAGTATATTTCGTACCTGAGCAGTACTTTGCAACAGATGTTGTCTTCAACTGATCATTTTGTTAGAGATGCTGCTGTAAACACCTATGAGATTAACGCTTCAAATGATCCTAAGAATAATTCAGTTTAACATAAAGTTGGGAATGAATAGTCGGTAGATAAAGCCTTCAATAAAAAAATTACAACTTAGAGCACTCAACTATATCACCATCTGATAGCGCACGCATAAAAACTTTCTCTACTTCTAAAATATTTTTCTTTTATTCAATTAATCGATTCCATTCATCGGATAGATGATAGGTATGATGAAGATCCGGATGTTTATGAATCATAGTTTTGTGGCGTCAATTCGCAGAATTTCTGCACGGTATTGTGCGGGCGGCCTAGCTGAGGTACATCTACAATAAACGCACTTAACCCGTGAATGCCGCGTGTACGGGTAAGGTCGGTGAGGTCATTGGCTTGACCTTTTAATAATACTCGGATTATAAGCCAATCAGTGAGTTCTCATAAATATTGTTTTCCTTAACTTTTACCGTCTAGGGGTTATGCATACATATGTAAGAACATTTTGAAGTTGATTCGGTGGAATAAGTTCAGGGTGATTCGAAATTGTTGGAGTATTTTAATATAAGTAACATAACTATAGTCCATTTCATTTGCATGCTTTATCCTCTGAACAAAAAACAAGTTCTACCAAATATGATTCGAAACAAAAGCAGCTACGAAAAGATTAACAAGTTCATAAAATTATATTCAATAGTTAGGTAACTGTGGGACAATATAAAAAAAAATAATAGGATAAATAATTAAAATAAACTACGTTTAATATTCTATATATTATTACATCATTCCACAACTAAAACAGTTTGGACACTTACAAATAAGGTAGCTGTACAAACAAGTACTTAAATTAAATTAATTAGGACTAACAAGCATGAACATAGTGTCCACTTGCAAACCGCAAATGACGATGCACTCGAAAAATAAATATGTTATTGTTTACCGCTCAGTCCACGAACTGGAATAAACCGATTTCTGCTTAATGAAATAAAAAGTCGTTAACTAATTTATTTGAATGAATCACTAGTTGTCTTTTATTTTTCTTTGAAAAGGTCACTTCACTAGAACTTTAGTAGACTCGTATTTTTAAACATGGTTAGACATCCCTATGTAGGTATAGGTTATCCTACATAGGAAAGAGGATAGTGGGGCCATCTCACAACCCTTTCCAAAACCTGGTAGCGATAGTTGTGGAGTGTCACGTGCGTCAAATATTGCCAAATCAACCGGGTGGCTGGTCCTCGCGCTCTAGTAGACCTCACCATATGATAGTGGGTCGAAAATCAATGAGGCCCGGCTTGCGGCAGGGGACTGAATGGCGGGGCGGCGACCTACGAAGGTCGCACTCCCGTAGTACGCGAAGGGTTAACACGCATGCGCGGTTGTGGCTAAAAAAATGCATATTTCTATTTATAAGTTGTGTGTAGATGTTATTTTTAATGCAAATCATATTTTCGTAAATATTGTTTTTCCTTATTTTCCAAAGAGTCTTCTTCAATACCTCCCTCCTAACTTTATACTACTTTCGTGATACGATGTGTTTCCCTAACAGTTCTCACACATCCTGCTTTAAATAAATAAAAAAAAAAACTAAAAAAAAATTGAAAATAATATAGGTACCTATTTTCGATTATTTTTTCCAAAAAAAGATAAGTTCAAAAAAGAAACTACAAGTTTCCTTCCAACCTTATGATATTACAATAAGAAACATATTACAGGTATGGGGAAGCCTGCATTTAACTTAAAATAGTTTCATACACAACCGTAGTTAATCGCTGACATTATCGCGGTCGCCTGGCGCCTCGCGAGCTTCAAGATTGTGTCTAGACGAGAAGCAATTCATTAATAATAAAAGTTATAAAAGTTGCAACCCTCATTAGTCCGACTGTGCTAATTAAGACGCGGATAAATTCATTAATAAAATACATGATGTCATTTAATTATGTCAGATTCCGTTTGCAGATTTGTTCGTCGGTTTGTGTTTGTGATTGCTTGGATAGCAGTGTTATTTCTGTAGCTTATTAACTTACTATAAATAATGATGACTTGCCCAATAAGAAGTACATAAATACATTGAAGCAATATTATAACGAGTGGGAGCAATCAAATTCTCAGACATGATTCATACCTAAAACTTTCAACAGGAGGTAGCTACGAGCTACCGATAAAGTTGAACATCCAACAGGAAAAATTGCACGTCTCTTACAAATATGGGAACAGGTACCCGAGAAAAAGTTTCCCTTCTCGGCTGCCAAGATTTTACGACCAAATAGAAACTTCGGACGCCTTTTTAGAAGAAAAATAAAAGCGTTACGTACTTCTGCACGTGAGTGATCATTTTTTGCATAAAGATAAGGTGTTCAAGCACTTGACTGGTGATATATATGCATTAAGAAAGTCGCTAGGTTTGCAAGAAATAGAGTGGTTCGCAATGTGTCGCACAGATACAGCCGAGAAGCGTTTAGTCGACGGATAAGTGGTCGCCGCCATCCGTTTGGAATCCGACAAGATAATCGCGTCAGATAACAACCGCAAGTGTATGCAAAATGTGGACAAGTTTTTAGTATTCTCTAGTGATTCAGACCCAATGCATATTAAAAACATTTTTAGAGCGACTATCATATAATGGTTTGAACCAGCATATCATTTGATTATATCATAATTAAAATAGTAATAATTGAAATTGGAAACAATAGTTTTAGGAAATCTTTCAATTCTTTTTTGTTCAGCCTCAAATTATGGGTTAGAAAAGGGCCAGTTTCACAGGTTGTTCCAGATAGTTTATCTGGCAGATAATTTCATACAAATTCTGTTCCATTTGATAATTAATCTGGTAGATAATGGCTATCTGTAACCTGTGAAACTGGCCCTAAGTGTCGTAAGGTATTCAAGATAATAGCAAGTCATATACACAAAGAGAAAATCACGATAACAACAATATCGGCCATTGAGTTTCCCTTTCAATGCAGTGATGTGATTATAATGCTACACTGTATGGCCTTACTGGTGACGTACAGTCAATGACCTATCCCAAGAGATAAAACCATCCCACGCAACACTAGCCGCCGAAACTATGATCAAATAACTATCAAATCTGTTTGAATTACACCACTCTTATATTCGCTAAAGGGGTTGACAGAGAGGGCCGTATCTAATTATGCGGATAAATAATAATTAGAGAATGGAAATCTACATTGACTTAACATTTATTTATTTATTTATTTAAACATGGAATTAGGGCTGAGAAATACCACTTGAAAAACCTCCGAGATCTCGGAGGTTTTGATCACAAAATTAGCAATTTTTTGTTACTCTTTAATGTCAAATTTATTATGCCGATGCATGTCCCTATAGAGTTGAAGGTGTTTACTGAATCGTTGACTTCGATGAAACACTAATTTGAAAAGCAATTAAGTAACACGGCTGGCATGCGTGAGAACTTTCTATACATAGAAGCGTGTGTGTTTCTGTCGACTGAAACAGGCCAGTGTTGATATTCCCAGTGGTGCGTCATTTGACATGATGTGACATGCCAGACACGGGTAAATATTGTTCGGATACGTTGAACAAGTGTACCAGTGTTGCCATAGATAAAGCACAACTGAACAATATCTATCGTGAATGTAAATATATAACAAGAGATATGTCTAACAAGTTTTATTGGACTCCTTATTAACTAGATATTTGAATGTATGAGGAATGTTTACATAATACAACGTGGGTCGTGGGTAGGTAGATTTATAAGGTTATTGTTTAATTTGTTTATTGTTCATAAGTTACCGGTGTAGGTGTTAAAATCTAAGCGCGGATTAGGCAATTTCTATTACATTCAAATAGAAAGCACTTAATATCTCGTTCTTATTCATCGGTTCTTCGTCGATACTTCAATAGTCATTCTATGAGTCGTTAATTTTTATATCATCAACATATTCGAAAAATTGCCCAATGAATTCCAAATCACTACGTGGTCTTCATATTGATAATGATAATTATAATTTTATGACGTAAATATGAGTGTTAAAATTATTTTATTCGATTTTTATAAGGTCTCACAACGACACAACGCCATAAACTAAACGAAGTTACAGCTTGTACAGCATGGGACAACATTAAACATGTAAATTAGAAAATGTAATTTATCTGGTGAATTGAATAACATCACCGCATCAACAAGGCGAACAGCGCAACCAAGTGCAAGGGGGCGAATTCAAAAGATCTCCCTCGCGAAGTCCCGACGAGAGGGCGAGGGGCGACAGAGGGACGAGTGATGCAATTTTGCAGTGCATTTTATAGATATTCAGACGCCAAAGAATAGAAGCGATTTTTTTCCTCTCTTTAACCACGCTAACAATTCTTTAGGGGTACGTCGACTTTTTGTACAAGTAGCGCGGCACGATCACAATGGCGATTTTAACGCGAAATTCTTCGCCAAGAAAGCTTCCTGAGCTTTTGTAACATGGTTGTTGTTTTATTCACTGAAAATGATTTTAACTTTTAATCGCGTTCCCATTTCTGTCCTAATTATGCATCTGTCGGGAAGAAGCGTCTGGCGCAGTGAACGTCTGACACTTGTAGCTTGTGTCACAACGTAGTTTTGGCATCGTCCCAAACGACACGTTGGTAGCAAATCGCGCGGACAATACGTTGCAGCGGGCCCTTGTCCCGGCTATGCGACGACGTGCTCCGAATATTAATGCGCGTTTTGGTAAAAATAACATACCGAAGCCACAGCAATATGCTGCCGAAAATTTACAACAGACAGATATATTCTGTTAGATGAGACGACACGCCGATTTAGTGGGCAGTTGACTAGACTCATAACCATCACTTTGGGTTTGTAAACTATGTATGTACTCAGGCTTCTATTTAGTGTCTGTTTTACTGCAAGTTATACTCCATACAAACTCTATCAAGAGATTTCTAAAATGTTTCGAAAGAGACATTATTTCTCGCAGGTAATTTTATTTACACTTAATGGTTATATTCGAATATTAAGTTTCATGTTCACTTTACCATCATTAAGTAAATTGTTATTTCCGAAACGCATAGCATTTGACTTTCATTGAGATGCATTACGTGTAATTTTCTAATTAATGGAAAACAGATATCTTATTGTTGTTTTACAGGTGTGGAAATTATGATAGCGCACGTTAGTACCAAATTAGCAGTTCCTAACGTATTAGTGTGTTTCACTAAGCTAACTTAGTACTGGTAAGAGAAAGATAGTTAATGGCGTCCAGACCGATTTTCGGCGGCATTTCTCTCTGAGAAGATCAGCCAGCTGCGCAGGACATATATTACAGTGCATAAGCATTCGCGAAGATACAGGTGCCCTCAGGGAATAGAGAATTTCCTCACCGATGGGACGGCAATCCGACACGACCGGAGAGATATTATCCAACCGCATCCACCAGTTCAGCATTCGCCAACTTCCAC
Organism: Heliothis peltigera; assembly: GCA_958496145.1. NCBI lineage: Eukaryota > Metazoa > Arthropoda > Insecta > Lepidoptera > Noctuidae > Heliothis > Heliothis peltigera. Next base: position 7,485,096 of record OY292334.1, on the reverse strand, counting down.
TTCGGACTTTGGGCTGCTTTATAAAAGTGTCCCATACAGGGAATCGAACCCGAGACCCCGTGCACAGCAGTCACGCTATGCAACTACTAGACTGTGGTAAGTGGTGGTGGTAGTACCTGTGCGGCTGCTCGTTGATGTGCAGAGGGTGAACAAAATAAAGTCTCAAATCCAGGGAAAAGCACATATAATCACGAACGCACAAGCATAAAGTTCACACACAAGATATAGTCACAAAATAGTCAGAGATATAGAAGGAGTAGAAAAATTAGGCACAGAAAGATAAGCGCATATATACAGTAACTACGGCGGTAGAATAACATAAGCGAGCGATAAGGTAGCGACACGGGCTTCGCGGCCGAAGACGGAAATCCGACTGGCGCGAGGTGGTCGGTGGCGCTGCATGCGCATACGCGTGACGTGTAACTACAAATCTGTCCGCCAGGTGGCCGCTGTCGCTGCTGACGTCACAATAGAGCTGTGTTTGACAGTTGGGAACGCTTAACTTTTCCAGGCGGAGTGAAGATTCTCCTCCCAAAAGACGAGACAACTCTTGGTCAGCAGCTTGAGATGAAGCCAGTACATCTAGATCTACAGGTAGCTGCAGTTCTTCGATACGAGACAACGGGTCAGCGACAACATTGTCTTTGCCCGATATGTGTCTAATATCGGTTGTGAACTGCGCAATGTAGTCTAGATGACGGTATTGACGAGGTGAGCAATTAGATTTCCTCTCAGCAAAAGCATGCGTGAGAGGCTTGTGGTCGGTATATACCACGAAGTGCCTAGCCTCAACCATATGGCGAAAGTATTTTATACTTTCGTATATGGCTAGTAGCTCGCGGTCGTACGTTGAATACTTTTGCTGAGAGGGGCTCAGCTTTCGCGAGAAGAATGCTAAAGGCTGCCAAGAGTTGTCCTTTAGCTGCTGCAAAACTGCACCCATTGCCTGGTCGGAAGCATCTGTTACCAGAGCGAGTTCGGCCTGGCTGTCTGGGTGTGCTAGTAGTGCAGCATTGGCTAGACTTTCCTTGCACCTGTTGAATGCCACTAGGGCGTCACCGGTCAAGTCGATTGCCTGTGATGCTTTGACATTACCCGCAAGTAAGGCATTCAACGGGGCTTGGATCGATGCTGAATGAGGTAAAAATCGCCTGTAAAAATTAAGCATCCCCAAAAATCGTCTGAGTTGCCTAACTGTTTTAGGCAAAGGGAACTCGTTGATGGCCGTGACCTTAGAGTCCAGAGGTTTGGTGCCGGATGCCGAGATGCGGTAACCTAAAAATGTGATCTCAGGAACACCGAAGACACACTTAGACGTGTTGACGAGGACGCCGTACTCCTTCATACGTGTGAAAAGTTGGTGAAGGTGAGATTCGTGCTCGGCCTCGTCTTTGGAGAAAATTAGGAAATCGTCAAGATACGCGTAACAAAAGTCGAGGCCGCGCGTCATCTCGTCAACAAACCTCTGGAATGTTTGACCTGCGTTCCTCAGACCGAACGTCATAAATGGAAACTCATACAAGCCAAACGGTGTGGTAATAGCGGTCTTCTGTATGTCCTCCTCAAAAACCGGTATTTGGTTGTAGGCCTTCATTAGGTCTATGGTCGAGAAGACTGTACAACCTGAAATGGAGTGGGAAAAATCGTGTATGTGCCTAATAGGGTAGCGGTCTGGAATTGTGCGTGTATTAAGCATACGGTAATCACCACATGGTCGCCAGCCGTTATCTTTCTTAGGCACGAGGTGTAAGGGAGAAGCCCAGGGGCTCTCGGAAGGACGCGCCGTGCCGTTGCTCAGCATAAGCTCAAACTCCTGTTTTGCGATTTTGAGTTTGTCCGGTGCCAGTCTACGAGGGGTACATGAAATAGGTGGTCCTGGTGTGGTCCTAATGTGATGTACCGTGTTGTGCTTTGGAAACACCGGCGTACCTGACGGGCGTGTGATTTCCGGGTACTTACTTAAAATAGCGTGGAAACGCGTGTCGCCTGTCGCTACCTTTACTGAAAATATATCAGTTTTAGCTAAACAAGCAACAGAAGATAAAGTTGTTGTGCTATCTAACAAGCGTTGATTCCTACAATCGACAACTAAATTGTAATAGCTGAGAAAATCTACACCTAGTATTGGCTTTGTAACATCAGCCACTACAAAACGCCAAACAAAATTGCGTCTTAAACCTAGGTTTAAATTAAGCTCAATGAAGCCGAAAGTATCGATGGTTGACCCGTTAGCCGCAGTCAGCTCGAAGTTGGTCTTGGCTCGACGATCCCGAAGTGCAGAACGAGGGTAGACGCAAAGGTCACTGCCAGTGTCCACCAGGAACTGGGTATTCGTATTGCGGTCGGTGATGAAGAGGCGACCCGTCGATGAGGGGCAATCGTTTGTCGCCACTAGCGACTGCCCGTTGCGTTTCCCGCCTTGTCGAAGTCACAGGGTTTGATGCATTTGTGCGCCTGAGGCCCGAACTTTGCGTGGTACCAACACACTGGGTACTTTAGGTAGCTGGACCTCGACCTGCTTCTATGTCGCGACGACGAGCGGCGGCGTTCCTGAACTCTGGAAGGGCGACCTGCCGAACAGCAAGACGCACGAGTGTGCTCCTCTAGCTTCAGCGTAAGTTGCTGCACCATCTTCTTCAGCTCCGCAATCTCATCAGAAGCACTGTGTCTCTGAGCGCGGGTGAGGCTTGCAGCAGCGACATGGCAGGGTGCAGTGAGTTCCTGAATTCTGTCAGCTAGGTCCGCGAGTTGCTCCAGAGAGTGCGTAGGCTGCGAAGCTATGACAGTCTGGATGTTGTGCGGCAAACGGTTGCTCCAGATCGACCTGATAAAATCCTCGGGCACATCCGGGCCAGCTAAATCTTGCAGATGCCGCAGGAACTGTGAAGGTGTCCTATCGCCGAGCTCTTCGTGGGTCAGCAACTGTCTCACCTTCTTCTCGTGAGACGCGGAGAGCCGCTTGACCAACTCGGATTTAAGCTTCTCATAGCGGTGCTTAGGCGGCGGGTTGACTATCACGTCCTTCACTGCTTTAGCGTACTGCATATCTAAATTATTAGTGACGTGCGTGAATTTTTCTGCATCGTCCGTCACGTCATGCATTGCAAATTGGCCTTCGATAAGTGCAAACCAAAGCTCAGGGTCCTCGGGTGAGAAAGCAGGAACCTTGATTTTAGATTTTCCCGTGTCGTGCCTTGCGTGGTCAGTGGAAACGCGCGCTGGCCTTGCCCGCCGTGTTACGTTCGCGTCGGTGCGCGAGTTTACGGTTTTACCGGAATCACTGCTATCGCTCATTTTGGACAGTACCTTAATATATATTTAATGTCCTTGCAGGGGTCACCAGTTGTGGTAAGTGGTGATGGTAGTACCTGTGCGGCTGCTCGTTGATGTGCAGAGGGTGAACAAAATAAAGTCTCAAATCCAGGGAAAAGCACATATAATCACGAACGCACAAGCATAAAGTTCACACACAAGATATAGTCACAAAATAGTCAGAGATATAGAAGGAGTAGAAAAATTAGGCACAGAAAGATAAGCGCATATATACAGTAACTACGGCGGTAGAATAACATAAGCGAGCGATAAGCGAGCGACACGGGCTTCGCGGCCGAAGACGGAAATCCGACTGGCGCGAGGTGGTCGGTGGCGCTGCATGCGCATACGCGTGACGTGTAACTACAAATCTGTCCGCCAGGTGGCCGCGCCGTTTGTTTCCAATGCACGATATTGAATTCCCGTTCCGTGAATTATTTTAGTAGGTTTAAGTGTAATTTAGGATTTTGTAACTTTGTAATATCTTGTGTAAATAATGTTTGTGTATGTATATATGTTGTAAGTAAGTATAAATATTTTGTAAATAATGTTTGTGTATGTATATATATATGTTGTAAGTAAATATAGTGTAATTAGTTTTTGTGTTAGTTATAGTGACTAAATGTATGTGAGTGGCTACAAGACCAACGAGGTATATAACGTTTCTAGGTTTTGTGTTATTGTGACAGCACGTTCTGTAAATCGTGATCGTGGCGCGGGACTTTGTGTCCTAATAAATTAGTGTAACGAGACAACGTCGCTCGAATCGAACGGTGGCAGTCGTGGAGCACTCGAGCTCTCGACTCGACTTCAAACAATTTCGTCTGATGCACAGTTGTGCCCTCGTCTCGAGAGCCTCTGATTAAACCAGCCCGCACAGTCGCGTACGGGTTTTGCTTTATTTGCTAACTGTTTCATTAAAATCCTCGAAGTTATTTCAAACATCTGCTGGAATATTTTCGCGACAATCATTTGGTACGTGTTTTAGTTGGGATTGCTTTTTTTATTGCTTTTCAGTGAAAATGTGAGGCAAGGCAAAGTTTATTTCCAGTCTTTAGTTTTGATATGAGTAGAGCTTTTGAGTTTACATTACGTAACTCAGTCTTAATGAGTTTTAGGAGCCGTAGACTCATTATCTTATTTAGCTCCAGGATAATCATAACTTAACAAGTAGTGGTCCTTAATAACGGTTAATCTAGATTAATGTGATACATTGTATAAACTTTGCGTTATGGCGGCACCCACTACTTTGGATTATGCATTAGATGCTTGGCACCAAATAAAGCCCACCGTTTCTCAAACATAATCTAACACGAAATATTAGATGAATTATAGCCAAGCTTTGCCATTTCAAACAGCTAACTAAGTGGAACAGAGGTAAATAATTTTAGTATTAACGCCTTTACTAAATAAATAAACTTTCTAACCCGGGTTATATGGCTAGAAATATATTTTGCGATCAAGTTTAGAAAGTTGGCAATAAATTACGGCATCATATAAAATAGCTCGTTAACGATTTCAATTTACAATAATATTTCTGCCGTGTCATAAAAATGTCTTGGTATTTATTTTACGCCGGTCCAGTAATTAAGAATCATAAATTGAAAGTTAAACAATGGTTGAATATCTGTTTTAATGTGTTCGAGTCCTGTCTGTATAACGGTAACTGAGATACAGTAAGCCTCACAGATGTATAGACGTATTTATTTTATTAGTGACTCATTCTCCCTTGGAATAGCAGTACGGCAAATAATTACAAGCGCGCCCAGGCAAGAACCGCAAGATAAATTACTGGAAACCAATGAACAGGTTCGCAAGCTCGTACTAATCAGCGAGAGAAGTGATTGCAACTAATCCTGAAACAAAGCGGTACTGTCTCTGTGTTCCCACTTAGTGGGCACGAGATTGCAAACTTTGGCGACCGCTGTCCGCAAACGGGCACACTACTCTCAAGAGAGGACGAAGCTACTATATTATACATTATAGGAGTACTGCACTAGAATAGTAATGTAACTTCTAGTTCTTCATCAATGTTTTATATGATCTACGTAATGTTGTCTGGCTGTCGGTTTCCTTTCACGATGTCTACGAATTACTGCATCGCCAATTGAATTTTAGTCTGAAATATCTAAGTATGTTTTTGATATGTATTTATGTAGGTCTTTTCTCGTCGTATTTTCCATTAGTTTCCAAATTCGGTTATGAGATTTCAAACACAATATAAGTAGGTAGGTACCTATTTATTTCCAGGACTAAAATATTATTCCGTTCCATTTTCCTGCTCGGCTTTCATATATTATGTATTATACAACAAAAACAAATTCTGGTTCAAAATATTCTATGAAAAGTCTGCTATACATTTCAGCTTAATATTCCGCTCCATGAATGGAAATTCTAATGAGGTAGATATAGGTACTTGGAGGTTTTATTCAAATGAAGTATTATAATTTTCGGTTAATGTATTATAATGATAAAGGTCTGAATACTAGGACAGTTGTTTTGTCCATATTCGATGTCGTGTCGTACAAACTCCTCCGGCGAACGGTCTCCGGGCGAGATGAAAGTCCCCGGCACCCTCCGCGTTTTTTCTATCCGAACGACCGATGTGGAGTACTCTCATTACTGTACCATTTCATTCCCCTAGGGTGTAAACAATATAGCTATACCATGTATACCGCCATATTGTGCACTAAAGGTTCTTTTGACTCAAGATTACTTTATGAGGTATATTACATTTTTTGTATCTTTTACTTCATATTGATTGGGATATTCCGAGACGGAGTATCATATCTATCATTAGGGTCTGGAAACTTGTAATAAATCATGACGGTGCTACTTAATTCTAATCAATCACACCGAAGGCGCGTTTGGGATGTTGTTAGATAACTTTCTTTTGTTTTAACTCGACGAATGAGCTCTGGAGTGATCCTCCGGATCCGTAACACAAAGGTGAAGTCCAATTACATTTTGTTGCTCGCTCACGGACTCTAATGAAGCCCCTTCCGAAGTTACCAGAAAAACTTTTAAGTAGGTTAGCTATTTATGAAGTTACTAATACTTAGAAAAAAAAAGAGAAGTACTCTCTTGAGTTTTTCGAGGCTACAGCGACGTCTTATGAATAAGAAGTTTCCAACATTAATGAACTGCATGTAAGAACATAATCACTTCTATTGGGCCTAGTCATTAGTGTTGAATATATAGCCTAACAGCTAATTGGTTAAATTAAATTTTCCTCTTTATCTACTCAAAAAATCTAATCGTGCTTCACGCTGGTTGATTGCAAAATCATAAAGACATCTTGTATGTTGTTTACAAACATACGAGTCAAAATAAATGGCTGTACTGTAGACTTCCAGCGGTGTGGACATAGTCGCTTAATTGAAGCTTATGTACCCGTATCATAATGGTAAACATCCTCGATCGTAACTTGAGTTGATAACGTAGATAATCTTGCGTGTGGGAACATGGCTACTTAGTGAGATCAATCGAAGCGATAATGCAGCGGCACCCATCGATGTTCGGGTGTTACACAGGCAAAGCGAGCCAGTGACATTTTGATGAATGGCCTGTCGAACTGTCGCTTCTGTACGTCCGTCAACAGCATTAGTGATGTACCTGGCTATCTAAATTGAAGTGTTTGTTCTCGCCGAATGATTGCTACATGATCTCGAATACATTAAGCTCTTGTGTTGAATAAAGGTCGGTTGGTTTAGCTTTACCCCTTTTTCTATATAATGTTCAGTAGAAACAGTCTGAAATATTACCATACCGATTGGACTGTTCATAATATGTCAAATGAAGACATAATGGAATAAAACTTAACTAGTCCCTCACCAATTTTTCGGCTCCGAAATCACAAATTTTGCTGACGTCTCATATCCCCCGGTACCTGCCACGTATACACGATTACATGTCTCCGTCAATCAACACAGATTTTAACTAATGATACAACGGAGAACACGTAAACGATCGCATGATTCAACCAAAATAATAGGCCCAATCAATTTGTTAAACAAGCTAATGACAGTTGCGTGTTTGCCTAAATGTTACTAAATTGTAACAAAAACAATTTGAACTAAGACTGTTTAACAACATTGCTTGTGTAAAGGATATTGCGAGTGATATTGCACTCATCAATACGCCCTCGCTTCCTATTGAGGTCGGAATTGGAAAGATTTCCTCCCATGTCGCAATTTAATATAACTTGTACTCTAGTCCAATTTATCTGACAATATTGCTCCCAAATAGATTTTAGAACAAATTGTTGGACTCGACATTAATTGTGATTAAATCTATAAATGTTTATTACCTTAGTTTAGGCACCTTTGTTCAGTTCATGGAATCAAAATTGTTTCTGATTGATGTAGGTCGATAGCAATGCGTCATTAGTCAAAATATTCTACGTTTTATCTTATTTATCTAGTACAGAACGTGACCAGTCCTCGTTGATTCATAACTTTATAGTCTACTAATGGAAATGTATAAGTATTATTTCTAGTATTCAACGTAATAAAGAACTGAATATCATTGAGTCTTACGACTACAGGACATATGTACAATCACATAATTTTCTAAGCTTGTTGCAGAATTGTCAACATAACTTCTACTTGTAATAGACTACCATAATCCTAGCTCATTAGTGGGAATACTTAACTCTATTAACGTTTCTGTAAGTACATTTCTGTGTAACAGATCAGCAGTATCTGCGTGTAACATAACGCACCGTCTTCATGCTCAGATAATATTCAATCATCCCTGAACTGTCGTTATGCCTGTATCCGTGACTATAAATATGAAATGTACTATCTAGGGTTGTCATAAATGTATTCCAACAATATTCCGTTAGATATACCGACTGTCAAATTTCCCTTATAGATTTTCAACTTTATCGCTGAAGCATATGATTCAAAGTTGATTGGGTAAATTTGACAGTTTAGGGTAGCTTGATGTGCAATCGATATTTAGCGATAACTCCCGGATCACGGACATACCGAAATCTTGGCCTTTGTTGCTAATTATAGGCAATCAAATGCTTACTGAGATAAAGTGTAGGTGTGATGACTAATTTAAACCTATTGACCTTATTGTTCAAATTATGAATATGTATAGATTTTTTTAGGTACCAAGAATTCTGATGCAGCTGGGGACAACCTTACTTTACTGATTTTGAATTTTGAAAACAGTGGCTACTAGCAACCTCTTGCTTATAAGTCCGTTGGGATTAAAAGCAGCTATGACACTCAGAGGAATTTGGAGCATCGAAAATCGAAATTAAAAAGGTACCATTCATCTTAATAATGAATATTCGTTATCTAGGATGTGCGAACCCTGCGCATCAGACAGATAGGAGCAGAAGGGCCGGGGGGCTGACATCGACATCGCACTCGTGTCTGACGTGACAGCGGCAGCCACTCCAATCTGCGATACGCACTCAAGAGCGACGCACTCACACTCGCGTAGATACTCAGCTGACGTTCACGTCACTATATTTGTGCAAAAAATTCACCGTGGCGCACATAATTTTCGCGAGCTAGCGAAAACGGAGCATTTGCGCTATTTTATATGGTACCTATACAGTATTACGATGCACTTACCTGTAGCCCCTGTAGGTATGTATATTTGTCGAAATTATATTGTATGTTTCCCTTTAAATGATGTACCTACATATTTACCTACTGGTAAGTTGGTGACAGGAATGAGAAAATACCCATTTGGAAGTGGGTATGAACCAAGTAGGCAACCTAAAGTAACATCTAGGTACCTACTTTAAACAGAAATAGTGGATATCATAACCGATGTTTTCAAAAACAATGCATTTATTAATAAAAAGATGACGAAACAAATAACAAAAGATGATGACGTTACTAATAGGTAAGCGAATAAATAGGCATAATTTAATACAAGCTGAATTCAAAGATTGCATGACTAATGCTTTACCTAATCATCAAAACGTGGATGTCGCAGTCAACTGGTTGAAATAGCCGTACAATCACACGTCGATATGCCTTTTAGCCGACATCACTACATATCACTACATAGTATAAAACAAAGTCGCTTGCTCTGTCCCTATGTCCCTTTGTATGCTTAAATCTTTGAAACTACGCAACGGATTTTGATGCGGTTTTTTTTAATAGATAGAGTGATTCAAGAGGAAGGTTTATATGTATAATTTTAGTATCAGCAATGCACCCGTGCAAAGCCGGGGCGGGTCGCTAGTATTGAATAAAAAATTCAATCCTACAACTAGATGACGCTTAGCCACCTATTTTCGACAATGTTACAACGAGGCAACCGATTGAAAGCTCGGTACTTAGGGCACATCGACTTGTTGTGGACGTTTTGCATAAGTAGTTAGTTTTTTTTTATTAAATTAGAAAACTAGACGAATAATTGAATGTCGTTGTTGAGCCGTTTGATTAAATAGCTATTTTAACGATTTAGCTGCGACATGGACACGTAGTTTGACACTTTAAAGGTGTAAACAAAAAGTCTGTTCCGCTGGCTGAATTTCGATTACAAAGACACAATTACTAAGTTTGTACCTAACTTTCCAGTTTCAATGTCAAAATATTTAATAAAAACTTAATACAAATACACTCGTAAATTGTATATTCAACTGAAATCACAATACTGTCAGATATGAGATATGAACTGATAAAGTAATATTCCGGGATATTATCTAGCCTTGGCAGAATATTAATATTTCCATACTCTTTTTACACTTAAAATAAAGTAAAGTCAATCAATATTCGAATTCAGCCTATCAATCGCAGCTGATCGCAGCCACTCACGCAAAAGCGGGAGAGATCGGCTAATCGACTCTTTGAGCTGTAAATAAAGATTAAAATTTACTCCGCTTTTGCTCCTCAACGATCCCTCTTAAAAGGTTTGAAGATGAAAAGGGGAGCTGTAGTACTATACAAGTGATGGAAATATTGTACAACCGTTTCGGACGCGGCGCGGTCGACATTGTTCTGAATTTTGCTGGATGCGCCATCAAAATTTAGATAGGTAGGTACCTATATTGTGGCAACAAGTTTAGCTAACTTATACAACATAACTTAGAACAAGCTTAGCTATTGTGGATCAATGACATAGTTTGATTCCCTGGAAAGTCCTAGAATTCAACGCAGAATAGCGATTGATAAGTAACTGTAGCAACGTTTTGGACCACCACAAATGAAACATCGTCGGCATTTGAAACAGGAATAATTATAGCAATTAATTGGGTTCTATTATCCCGCGTCAAGTCCATATCTCCTTGTTATCGGAGTACAGCTGCAGTCGCACAGAAATGATGCGCGAATGAACGTTGATTGACGCCCAAACTATAAATAAGCCGAACTTCCATAACTAGCACTCATAAAAACTCGCTTTTGGTGCTTCGTGTACGTATAACGATCGCGTTTGGACAAACATTGGTGAAAGACCTCACATGCTGTTTACGTTGTGCTCCTCATAACATCATCATCGAGCCTTTTCCCAACTATGTTGGGGTCGGCTTCCAGTCTAACCGGATTCAACTGAGTACCAGTGTTTTACAAGGAGCGACTGCCTATCTGACCTCCTCAACCCAGTTACCCGGGCAACCCAAAACCCCTTGATTAGACTGACTGCCAAGGATATTCAATGACAGCCGGGACCTACAGTTTAACGTGCCATCCGAAACACAGCTCCTCATAACATAACTGAATGTAAATCGGTGATGAAGATAGATAGACAACAGGCAACATGTAGAACGTGTGGTATTGTCATGCGAATGTTATGCAACCGCTCAAACACGTGCACTATTAATATTAATATTTCACACCATTGTTTCACTCTGACGTGGACGCAACAAATAGTTCAACACCATTTTACATTTGACCGTTGACCGCATCCGCAAACACAGTTGTTGTTAAAAATAATTTAAACCATTATTCTCTCCATACCCCACAAAAAATACTTCAGTGGATCTTCTGATAAAAACAAATTAATATTCAACCCATTGAAGGTTTAAACATTGTTGTCGAAAACACAAGGACATAATTTTACAAACGCAATCACGCGTAAGCGAACTGTCCAAACCAATAACTCGAATGGATTACTTAATGCGGTATCAGGCTTTATCCATAAAAACAGTGCCCTAATGGAACGAAATAGCGTAATAAACGCGAGTGTAATCACAATTTCCCTCGTCACGGGCAAACAGAGGGTCGCATATGTTCACTCGTTTGGTTCATTCATCGTCAGCGTAATCTGGGCCGGCTTACCCGAGGCACGCGTGCCTGCGATTGATGGCGGATTTAGCCGATTCTCTGTATAAAAATCCCAGTGTCATGTTATGAGGGTGGAATCGTAATGCAATAATTGTGGACTCTGACAGTGACTACTGACAACATAATAACAGGTAAAGTAACCCCCCTTGTTATAAAACGTGGTCCTTAAAAAAGTACTGTCTTTAGTGCTAGCTTTAAACCATCTTCTTGAACAAAGTGAATGATCTAAATCTAGTACTAAAGCAGGTACTTTTAAAGACCTCGTTTTATAATAAGGGTATTGAGTTTTAGATCTGGATACTCGCTTATGGATAGAAATACGGTTCATGTTTATTAAATGAGAAATATTTGGGTAGGTAAGTAAGTACTGTAAGTTATATGATGCATTGTAAAGATAAATAATATTAAATTGTTAGTAAAACTACCAAACGAAACGTAATAAGGAAAAGCGCCGTGGCAATGTTTAGGTGCATAGATACCTGAGTAAGTAATTACGAAAACTGTCTAGGATTAATTTTATGCCGGAATGTGTCTTGCCTGTCACGCCTGTCTAGACTCCCATGTATGTGGAAATTAACCTTGTCTTATATGTCTATAGGTGTAATTAGAACTTGTTCACTCAACTGCTACCAAATGAAGTATTAATGTTGTTATTACTTAATTAAGCTTGTCATAAGGGACACGTACGCCAAGAGTACTGTCAAGGTATAATATTAATGTTCACAAGTCAATTAACAAGGTAAAGTTAAAAAAGAGGTTAATGCGACGAGAAATTACTAGCAATTACCACGGAAACAAATTAAGCTGACACTTCCCTTGCTTTGCAACAGGAAAATGAACAATTCTTGAAGTACAGTTTAAAATGCTCGTATTCCATAAGAAAAGCAAAAACTTGTTTGCGAATTAAGTTCAGAGGAAAACCGCAGGCAACACGCAAAACTATCTATACTTACTTCTTAATACAAACAAGTGTAGGTGTTACTTTATTCAATAAAGCTATGAATGGCACGTGTTTGGCTATTATCCTTCGCTGAGAAGCCTTGAGAATAATGAATAATGAAATATTCATAGACAATAGGGAAAACTCGTAAAGAACATGATGGCTGGGTAATAATTTGAAGGTAATAATGTTAGCAGATGTTATTTGTTTTAATGTTTTGGTGAAGATAATCTTCACCCTGTCTGTAGAAATAATGGAGAAAGAGAGAAGAAAGAAGAAAGAAGAGAAATAATATACTTTGCGTGATAATTGTAAATCTTACTCGAGTTTGTAAAGGCCCTGCTACTAATAACAATTAACGATTAACAAATCTCAATCGCATTGCAATTAGACTTCTTCCAGATAAGAACATAGCTGCAAATTGTTGGAACAGGTACAAATACCACAAGTATTGATAAAACGAATAGATATAATACAATAGCAAATTGTGTGAGGATAAACGGCGAAGTGCAGTTATATGGCACAGTACATTTATCTGCATGTAACACAAAACAGACAGGAATGCGAATATCTGACGCCCCAGTAATAAGATACTTCAAACACTTGGCGCTTTATCTATTATCGATTAGCCACTCAATGCCAGACAGTTGAATTGAACAATATACCATGTCATAGATCTAACATTTTATACGTTTTTAAACAATAATTTAGATCCAAGCTCGGACATCATTGACACAGCATAGTGAAGAAAATAATTACCACTGTGTGTCATCCCAGTAAAATCTACACTTTAGGGATGAGTTTTAAAACAATACTCTTGTCTAAAGAAATTTCTCAGTGTCAAACAGCACTGTATTAAAACCTAAACGATTTTTTAAACTATTTTTTTCCATCAGGCACATAGTCTCCCGGATCATAAATACTGTGCTTTGTGATGTCATCTGAAATAATACCTTCTGATTGTGCGGCGCCATTCTGGCTTACCACAATAACCACAATCATTGTTTCAGTTTTATTATTTACGTAAAATGACGTGAGATAATTTGAATACGGTATTATATTGAAACACCATTGAATTTCGCTAAAACACAGTCATTGAAAATGCAGAACTGAATAGCAATGAATGAAGAAACAAGCCCGGCCATGAAACAAGTGTCGGTTCGACCCCAAGCTATCCTTATCCGTATGACAAATAAGGTAGAGTAGGTGCGCCGGCTGTGAGTCAACGTCCTCACCATGCAATACAGAAATGTTTTTGAGCAAATCCACCTAAAGTGTGTGTGGAAGTAAATCACCACGAGTGCGCCTTGAAAATCTCTCTATCCAAAATAGAATATGCAGAAATTCTCCTAAGAATAGCGGGGTACAGCTAGTTCAATAGCATGATTAAAATAGACCCAACGGCAGTCTGACGCAGGAGCGAATACCGTCATTGATGCATTCGAGGCCTGTTATTTACATGCAACGAATGGCGAAACCAAATCGATGACATGCTAAGTAATATACTGCTAATATGAGATGTTAGTAAGGAGGAACGTGCAGTGCTCGAGTGCATGGACAAAGGACTGTTATTCGGTTGCCAGGACATGGCAGGCGCCGTCAGAGATAGACGCGCACCCGGCGACCTTGCGCGTGCGTCGGCGGCGCGTCGTCGGCGCTGTGCGTAAGAGAAATAGTCCAACGACATGCGATACAAGGAATACTAAGATACGCGGCGCCCGCGCCGGCGCCGGACCCGCCGCCAGCCACCATACTAACATGTTAAACATGCCATTGTGTGCCAAAAGAATACAAACTGCGGCTTTCAAAAGTAAGCAAATATCCAATTAAGTTTCCGAGCATTACGGATGCAACCATGACTACCCGCAGAATAGATAAGAGAATTCTCGATGCCAAGACAACTACATAGTAATAGCTAGCTTTAATTAAAAAAACGCATATTGCTTGATAAGATGGTGATAGGTACGCTGAAGTACAAGCAAGAAGCGAACCATAAGCTTAGATTACAATTTTGATACAATCCGCTCCGTAAACAATAAAGCCTAATCGATTTTGTATTAAAAACTAACAAAGGCTAAGAAACCAAAAGCGTCTGATTATAAGGGCCATACTAAAATGGCTTGTATAAGTTACAATCTTAGATAGAGACGAGACACCTGCAAGCGCTTTAATCCCCAGACGCAGGATTATTTTTAACCCTTAGCTCCTTCAGAAGGGTCCTCGGTAAATACTGCTGACAAGATACAGCGACTAGATTATAAGCACTATCTAGGTATGGATCTAGCGTACCGAGGCGACTGCGTACATCTTTTATTTTAGAAAGCAATAGTGAATTTATTGTTCTCTATACCGTAATATTCTTGGTTATGAATTCAACGTTCAAAGATGCTAACAATAGACAATCACGCGAATCATCAGCAAAAAAATAACAGGTGTGGGCGACCAATTACCAATTTACTTTTGCAAACCGATAAGTAACGAGTTAAACTGGCTTTCAATTTAATATTAGCTAAGAATTTCATCGCGAATAGAAAGGTCATCGGAATAAAATGAAATGGATTCAATTTCATAACTTAATCAACATCACATTGGAAATTTGAAACCCCGCAGTCAAGATTACAAAAGCGTTAATACAATGAGTTTTCTTAACCAGAACAGTCAGGCATGTTAACGCTGGTATAAAGACTTTAAACAAGACATAAATCATAACATATTATATTTAGAAGCTGAAAATGATGACAAACACTCCAAGCATTCTAAAGGTTTTGTTTAAACACTTCGTTATGAAACAAAATATTGTGAAGGGTAAGACAACAAAGGAGTATAAACCTTATTGTGCAAAGATTTTCAACGTAAACCCACATAATGTGCGAACAGAAATAATTATTTATTAAACAAAAATTACTGCTTCAAGGATAAACATAAAATGGGGCTATAATTAAAAGCAATAAAAGTATTTTTGTTCAGTGGAAGGTTTTCTTGCGAATGCACCCGAGCGATGGCTGAGTCAACACGATCTTACGGCTAGCGGAGAAATGCTTTAAGATTTATATACAGCGCGTGAGAGTGCGACTTGCAGACTCTCGCTTGTCTGCCGCGTGGAAACTTAATGTTGAGAAGTACTAAAACTTGTTCGTGTCTTGCGAGGAAACTTTAAGCAGGAGTGTTCCGAACTGGCACGCTCTTGAGTACGTTACTTCCTCTACGATTATTCCTCGTTATTTTTGTAAGCAAATACAACATCGTAGGTACATTGTAACCTGTATGCCTAAAATAGGGATCTGGGCTAATGAAAACAAGGGTGTTAATGCAACCGAGAGGGAGGTTTAAAAGTAGGGAGTCCAATCAGGCAAGTGCACCGCAAAATTAGCTCGCAGGAACACAATAGATTGAGTACTCAGCCTCAGGCTTATGCTCTATGCAAATTGGTGCTGCGGAAATTAAAAGCGGGGTAGGGAAAGCCGAAAAAGTTTATCTAAAATTTATTGGACAAACAGTCGAAACGTATTACGTAACCTCGTCCGTATCCATGCTAATGAGTCCGGATATCTCCGTCAACCGATCGCTGGACGATTAGTGGGCCATGACGACCACGCACCATGACTTGAAGTTCAACTCAGACTAATCACAGCACACAATAAATCATAATGAAAGAGGGAGGGGCACCATTAAGTGTTTCTAACTCCTAGTCATAACTCACTGCTTTCTCCGCTGAGAGTGTGCATTAAAATATTACCCCTTTCTAAAACTGAACAAGGGGACAACACTGTCGATAATTAAGTTAAATTTATAAGGTGGTGAGAAAGGGCTGTTGGGTGAGGCCTGGCAGGGCGGCGCGCTAGGGCGGCCGGTAACGAGATGAGCGGTCACGCGCGACTGCTCGCCACAGATAGCGACCTCCGCCCTCCGTGACATAACAACACTTTATAACTGTCGACTAAAATGTGACTCGGATACAAAAATTGTCTTCACGAACTTTTTTGTACCTAGCCGTTTTATCAGTAAAACGTTAAGAATATCAGGGACTTAATATTCAGATGGATGGGCCAGGTGTTTAAACATACATTTGGTTAGGAAGCTGTATAATTAAATGAAAATAATCTTAAGTAATCGTATTCTCTTCAATATCGTTGAATAACAATGAAAATTTCCGACTGGCGTAAACTGTAGACGAAGAAGAAGCAACAACAAACAAATAGCAACCCAAAGCATCACAAAAGCCTATCCCGCGTCAAAGAGAACTTTGTTTGATCTGCTTTAAGTACGAAATCATGTTCCAAATACAAAAAGAGGTTTGGCAGAAACATTCACGGCTATACGTAATTCACTTGTATGAGCCACAAATAGAAGGTATCTTCATTACAGCCAGTGATACTGACATTGGACTGGAAATGGCCTCTAACATTAAACTTTATTTTCTTTCGAACACGACTAATACACAATAGATGGCCCACAATAAAGGATGCACGTTGATTTGCAAGACCCACATTGTCGCTAGCGATAAATGATTTCATGATAATGATGCCTTATTCAATGTTCTTGACAATGATTAAGCACTGTGCATAAGTGTAAAACAGCAAAAACATCGAGGTTAAAGAAGAAATAAGTGCATGTGAGTGATAACGAATTGATTAGATAGCTGACTTCTCATAAATAAATTTACTAACCTGATTCGAGGAAATGTTTACTTCACAATATTGTTAACAAATAACCGCAATGGATAGTAGACATCCATAATAACTGGGATATAGTTAACACCTTCTTTTCTTTTATTGTTCAACGAAATTATGAACCTGATATCACTGCTTCTACTAACATTACTACAAACAAAGATCTTTGTACATCCCCCAGCATTCAGCGGCATTCGATTGAGAAAGTCCAGTTCTACGCACAAATCTTCCTGTATATCTCACAATGTTTGTTTATTCTAAACACAGATAGCCGGGAATGGTTCTTGACCAAAACGCATTTCCTAACTTAACTTCACATCGAGTGATGTTGAACAGAGTTTCGCTAAGTTAAATAAATTATAGCCTGATAGTTCCGCACCAAAATAGTAAAAAAACCTATAAAATAGAGTTTAAATACTTTCTATTTATTCGAAGAGATCATGTTGAATTTCAGTTTCATGGAACAAGTTTATTCCCCAACTGCCAAGAAACGTTAAAAACGTTTTTCGCGTGTATCCTGTACGGATGACTGTAATATTCTTTTTTTGATATTGAATGCACTTGGAAGCAATGTTCATTTATCTCGGCAATTACTGAAAGTTCAATAGGCAAAACAAGACGGTTGGAAAGCAACTTTAAGTTAAGAATAGAATGTAAATATGTCGCATATGGGACGTATCCGCAATAAACACGTGTACGATACACAAAGACGTCATGGAGCTTTGTGCTTTCATTGGCATCGGATTAGATTCCAACTTCCATATGTTGTAATCATGGCATAAACATGGACAAGCCGCGCAGCGTGTTGTATCCTTCCGGTCTCGCGAATGCAATGTTTGTTGTGGAATAATAAATAAAGTTCGGCGGCAAGAACATACGTATACATATCGATTTAGAACACAACAAATTCATACTTTAGTAGGTAGATTTTGAACACAAATAACGTAGATGAACAATATAGAAGCGGATTGTGTTAATCCGATTCATTCTTTAACTCATGTGTGAAGTATGCGTCGGCTTTGTTATTGGCTGAATGCGTTTCAAAAAATTCGTGTGAAGTAACCGCAAACATTTATCCAAAAATTAATGATTTGCCAACAGCATTCCAAGCATTTCGCGGTTTTGCAAAAGATGATGCTAAGCTCCCACGCCTATATCTCATTGACAATGAATCACTCAGCATAGCTAAAGATGAATACAGCAAAGCAGGACACAGTTCATTATGTTTTTATATCCGTCTAAATGGTTATTTGTTAAATTAAGAAACGCAAAAGCAACCAGTTTAGAACCCAGCTTGAAACCTTAAAATCAATTTAATGTCGATCTTTGTTTATTTGTTATACTCTCACAGTAAGTTTTTGAGCTTGTATTTTTGTTTCATATCACTATTTCGGGCAAAATCTGGAGATATCAGCTCTAGTTCGGAATCCTTTCACACAGTTAAGTACAATTTTACAAGCCCCATTTAGTGCGCAGAAACTACTCAACATGATATGTATGAATAATTCAAAGATTTTTCAAGTCGCAACGCAACTAGTCACTCAGAGAATGTAATCTACATTGTGCGCAGTGTTTGACCTACTAATTTGAAGCAAGTTTTGCCAAGTTCTGTTATCAGTCGGAACAAGATTACCGATGATTATGTTTGAGTCAGAGGCCGGTCGTGGCCGGAACGAATTTGCACATGGCGCATGACGGATCGGGCCTTGATTTGTTCATATAAGTAAGACTCGTGCTAGCTCTTTACAGGTACACAAGATCCCTATGGTCTGTGTACTTGTGTGTATTAGACAGATTTTTTAATTAGAGCTATTTATTATCCTTTCAGTATCTATATTCATACAGTTAAGTGAAGCAACTTTTGCAAAAGTGAAATTAATGAAGTCTCTATTCCTTGCGCCTATTGCAATTTAGACGCAAAATATATTTATCCTCTAAAATAAACCGGATTACTTTCGACCGTAATTTACGTTAACGATCCTTCATCTTTGACAAAATCTACTCCAATTTACACCTTGTTACCTCCGGTAGTCTCTCTACTAATTGCTGGCGTCGTTAACATAATATTATGCTATCAAAATGAAAATGAGAGTTTTCATGTAAAGACTCGGTGACCTTTTATAAACGAGGTTCAATGTGGCGACACTTCGGTCAGGCCTTGCCGCAGGGCGCGACTATGTAGGGCTGACAACATCTCGAAGCTTTAACTTGTTCGGCCAAACAAACTGTGCCATACTGTTGTACTAGGCAAAAATAATGGTCGTATTGTAACGTAGTGTTGAATGTACTAAGCTGCTTATCACCTCACACAAAGAGCAAACTCAGAGAAATGGGTTACTTCGGTGCCGTTAGCGATAAGCAAATGCGAGATATTTATGCAAGTGCGCACATGATATCAAACCTCATTTCACCGAGACAGCTTCCCTCATCATATCTGTATTGATTCAAAAAACGAATACATAATACAAAGTTAACGTCAGTCATCATCTATTGTGTGACGCCTGCCTGTGCTCCCTTATTTTCGAAGTGGGGGCAGGCAACCCTATGCAGGGCTGTTAAGTTCGCGTACGTTCGACCAGCTGAGTCACGCCCGGTCACCTCGTAATCTGACGTAATATTGATCTCTCTGCCTCCTCACGTATATGAATATCCCGTTAACATAATACTGTGAACGAAACCAATTACTTGACACATACATCTAGGTAAATCCGGATATGAACATCTGCAAGCAATTTGCGACATACATAGAGCAGCTAATACTTACATAACGCCATTATTTAATCATGTTTCTTACGCTTCAAATACATAATAAGGGGAATAATTATTGTGAAAGAGAAAGTCGTCTTACAAGGTAAGTACTCAATTGGCAATAAGACATTCATACTAACGGATCATATTTCTAGACTGTTACCGTTTGTCACTTGCCAATACGACACCATAAAGTTTACGATGAGATCAAAGAACCCCCTGTAACTGTGACCACCTACTGAAGTGTAAGGATAACCGAAGGAATCAAATTTCAACAGAACCGCTTGCATTTGAGTTATCTTTGGGTTCGGATGTCACACAAAAAAAAATGTGGAAAAACTTTGAATGGGACAAGTGCTAATGCGCCAGATTTAATGAATGGGCATTGGCCACACTCGAAAGCCGAGCAATCGTAAGCGGTAATTAAACTTAAGTTTTAAAAACCCACAGAACACATATGGCGTCCAAACATTTTTTCTTTCATATTTTTCGTAAAATTTTTGTGCAAAAACAAAAAAGACGCCGTGTTGTTCAAACGAATCCATTAAAATGCTCGTACCGCGCGGCTCACTGGAGGAGCTCTTCACTTCTGGGAATGCAACTACCTGCTTTTTATAGCGGAGATAAGGGCTACACAAATATGTGCAACCCAACCCTGTTTGATATCGATCACTGGACCGTTACCACCAATAGGATTGAAAAAGCTTTTGAAATCAATAGGATTATATCGCATCGGAGTGACCCAGAATCCCGATGGAATGACTTACAGACATAAATGCATAGCCATATGGTGCTATGCATGTGGCCTGTAGATGTTTTATGTAGGCTAAATCATAACCATGGAGTACTTGATTGCATACATCGTGTATCCGATACTCATGATTCATCTTGTAGCTGTTCATAAGTGACTCTATACGGTCGCTTCCTCCTTCAGCATAAGTATTGTTGGAATGGAAAACAAGATAATTATTCAAGAATTTATCTACCTATTTATAAAGAAAACCGTTAGTCTGTCAGTGCACAAAACTGTAGTGTGACAAAAGATATTGTGGATACCGTCACAAATATGTGAGATGAGCCACTAACAGAGATGTGGCTGTGAGCAGCGTGAGCACAAAGGACAAAGCTACAGTCGCCGGAGAAATTGTCGCGACTGATTTGATTGTCCATGCCGACGCGCACTTTGTCGGCGCCGAGCCTCGTAATATACGCGATACAAGTCAACGCGAGCTTCACAAAACAACGAACGGGCAACGTCTTTATAACCTTCACGACCGTAACTGATACGACTGAGAACAATTCTGCTCCTTATTATGGAATGAGTTTGTCTTACAAAAAATCCTCAGTAACAATGTGAAAAAAATAGACACTTCAACATTCTAACCTACTTATTTGTTTGTCTCTTCCAAGCCTTTATCAATACCAATGCATGAGAACTTACTAATCATTATCCTATATTGAATCCATTATCTCGATACATACCTGCAACAAAGAACACAACTTTCAATATCACACAGGCAATAAGAAATAAAATAACAACATTTATATTGTGCGCCGTACAAAAGGGTGCGCTGACTGCCGGCACAATAAAAGCCTCAATAAACAGCCTTTACTTGTGTGACAGTAAGCCTTAAGTTATAACGCACAAGCGTCACGGGGTGAAACTGGATCAGATGACAGATGAGAAGTATTTCAATGCTTTATTGCGTCGGAGTTTTTGTAGAGAAACGTGACTTCCGAGGGGCGATGACCTCGCTACTGACTCCTGTAGGATGTCGAGATAACCAGCACCGCGAGATAGCTCTCGATGCATATCTTACTAATCTAAACGCCTCTTTGGGGTTTTTGTTAATCAGTCACCTTTTACGGTCGCTAATAAAAATGTAAACGGTTTCACAAAAATGGGCATTAATTTCTTTCGAGATAAATTGTTTGATTATACTCGTGTTCCTGACAGGGCTCTATTTTCTCGGTTGTGGATGAACGTATTAAAATTTTAAATCACTAAAAAACAAATGTAAACACACACTTCGGTAACACGCAGTCGTTGCGCCTGTAAATAGTCATCGTGTCGTAAAATTTGCATACGGCTATAAGTCTGAGGATACGAACGAGCGAATCCGAGTCACCCCGAGGACCGCTTTCCGCAAAACTCATATGGCATAATGACAGTGCAGTTCTCGTAAATTAAATTGAAACATAACCAGATAAGTTTTCGGCGACATGTGTTTGGTTAAAATGTTGTTCACGCTGTGAAGTGTGACGTTACCTTGTTACTCGTGTAAACAAGATTATTGAAGTTTGTGGAACGTCTGGGTGGCAGAAGTCGTTCTGAGAACAAACTAAGTATTTTTATAAGAAGTTTGTCTCGAGTTGAAACGGTCCCTCGGCTTTCTACTAACCTTATACAAACTGTACGGGCCGCGAGTCAAGTTAATCTTAAAGATACGTTCCTTCGTGTTCCCACTGGCATCGTAACACTATTAAGTATCTCTTTGGAGCTATTATAGAAAGAAAGTTTACGTTTGATCTCGGTAAAGGCAATCGGAGCCTTGAATACATAAACAAGAGCTAACCGCACTGTCTCGCTGACGGACCTCATTAACGAACTGGCGATAGACTTATTATCTACTCTAATAATAAACCCACTTTAGTCAGTGTATCCTGCACTGCTATCTAGGGAAAATTTATTTCAATTCATCAGTGATTGATAAAATAGTAAGATAAAAACTATTGCTTGCGGTTATTTTTTTTTCTGGAATATTTATGTTGATGATTATAAAAATTTTATATAAAAGAAATTAAAACACCCACAAGGATAATTTTTCTGACGCCATCGATAAATGGAGCAGAAAATATATTTTTTATATCCGTATAATGAAGAGTGAGGCCACGGTGTGGACATCTCGCTATCCCTTTGGTCATGCATAATCTATTAGCGATGATTTCATAAGCTATTATATGCATCCTTTTGCTGTTATTCTACAAAATATTAGATTAATATTTTCGGTTTTCTATAATGACACTTTCTTCATATAAATGATAAAAAACATGAGTCAATGTAATATCATTTTGAAAATGTATTCCAGAACAAGAGTGCGTAAGCGCTCAGATAAAACCGCAGCAACCAACAACTGCCTGAAGCAACACCCATTGAAGGTATTTTCACACGGCGCAGATACGACGCCGACGCAGCGCCAGTCTGCGCCAGTAGCCGACTTGGGCGGGCTGACGGTGGCTATTTTAATATAATTGCAGCCTCCATGCACTGTCCGCAACGTTTGTTGTCCAACCACTATGAATACAGTTCTGCAATAAACATCGTTTTTTATTGTAACCGCACGAAGATAAACGAACTGGAATACAGGAGCTTACTTTATCATTGCTATAGAAGTGTATTTACACCAGCGTAAAATAAAATGGTCTTTTTTTCCGTGGGATATCATCAAATGGCCCGTGTTGCCCGGCTAACTGGGGTGAGGAGGTTAGATAGGCAGTCGCTCCTTATAAAACACTGGAACTCAGTTAAATCCGGTTAGACTGGAAACCCAAATAAACTCAAAAACTCAAAACTCAAAATCATTTATTCAAAATTGGCTGTAAAACAGCACTTTTTGACGTCAAATATTACAAAAGACAGCCCCCAAAAACGTCCAACCGACCCCAACATACTTGGGAAAAGGCTCGAGATATGATGATCATCAAATGACCCCTCCCGCTGAGGGTGCAGCTGGAGGGAGTGTCAGACTCTTACTGACCAAGACCCACTATGTTCCTTCTGGAGATCCCTGTGGGCCAGGGCCACAGTAACTTACGAACAAACCGCATCCCAGGCAAGGGTATAATGGTCACTCACGACTTGACTTGTGATTTTTTCCTTATGTACGTATTCCTTTCGTTACGGATTTCTAAGTCGCTTGAATCATCTATAATGGTCCATTGCGAGTTTATATTGCTAAGATTATTAGGGTTCTGTACTTCAAAGGAAGAAAAAGGAACCCTTATAAGATCTTTTTTGTCAGTTTGTCCGTCTGCCAGCACGTTGAGGATTGCATTGAGGTATCAAGTTGAATTTAAAAAAATAAACTCGAGTCTACGTTGTCATGAATGGTCATATCATAGCTCGTCATTGGACGCGTGTTTTTAATTAAATCATATAAATAGGGAGTCAAAAAATATAAAAAATCCCCTCTTTGTCTTCAAAGTATGTAAAACAAAAAGTGTGAACTTATAGTTCAATACAAACTGTAACATCCACACGATCGCACAAATAAAGAACAACAATATAAAAATATTTTCTACAGCGGATCCTATCTACGGAACCCAAACTGGTGCGGTTTTATAAATATAAGATTGATTCTATTCTGTAGACCTTGAGGAATGTCACTGTGCTTATTCCTTGGACTCGCACACAATAAAAACAAGCTTCCGCATTTGTAAAGTTAATGGCACAAACATTACAGTGACTCCTTGATTCAATATTGATAAATCGGTAACATGTGCAAAATGTAATGAAGTTAATGTATTAGTACTCCCACGAACGGATTACAGACACTCGGTTCACGGCCGGTATCGATTGAAAATGCAATTTATTTTCAGCTAGCACCAAAAGCAAAGTGTAAATAAACTTATTTGCGGGCAAATATTCAGGTCTGAATGGTTTGCGGTCAAATTTATCCGTACTTTTTACGGAATTTTTACGTAGAATATGTTTGATGGAATCAGATCGGATTTTCAAATACTGTACACGAACTATGATAAAGAGATATAGACAAATATGTAAATACGTAAACTTTTATCTATTAAATAAATCCTTCAAATTCAATGACGCGTCCATTCAAAATGTTTCGTTCCCTTACGATTATGATCAATCAATTTCGGAATGGCGCATTCATGAATGGAACATCTCATACGTGCTGGCATTCATATAATTACCTACGATATGTATAAAATTACTGATACACAGAACATGTGTCCCACTATTAAGACGATAAGTTAACCCGACGGCGCCATATGCAGTAATTTATTCACAGCTATTATTGTATAACTGGCCATGTACACTACACTACGATACAAAAATAAAATCGCTACATGAACTGCAATTCCAAGATGACGAGACTGGTTCTGGCAAAACGAAATACATATAGCTTGGAAAGAGACTCAGTTTTATTTGGGTGATATATCTTACAAAGGATCCATTAATGTAGGCAAAAAGGTTGCCCTTTTCAAGAAGACAAATCTCTGTCGGTATTTCGCTTACGTAACAAGCAAACATATGTATATAACGTTACATATTATGTACCAATCATTTCAATGAGGGCACGAAAAAAACAAGAGAAAATATGCTGAGGAAAAATTTCTTCCCCAACATTAAGTATTATCCTTGGTAAAGAAAAACAAAGGCATATTAAGTGTACCGAGTCAAAAGCCGAGCGACGCCATTTCCCACATTTTCATTACAAGCAATGTATGTTGTTCAGCAATTACTCACAAGTTTTATTATGTACTCCGTTGCTAATTAACCTGGATAACAGTCATGCTTTTAAGCTCTCGCAAGTGCAGTTTAAACACGAGTTTAATGCATTCGATATTTTTAGCATAGCTTTAAAACATTAAATTGTTCACTCGCATTAAGCCTATCGATTGAACCCTGACTTTGCATGACATTAAAAATTTGTCGGCAGTCCGACAACTCGGACTAATGTTGAATAATTCATTAGTTGTAGCGTCGATTGAATTAAAGGTTGTATCTCAGTCTCGACATGTTATCGCTGCTCTATTTGCATATCAGACGTGTTCCGATGTGCACCAGATGTCACTACATAGCTTTGATATGCTATCGGTTACAGAACGCGTTAGTCAAATCTATTCATAGTACAGTGAGTTCGATTTTTTTATATGCTTTCTTTGATACCGTGACAAATCATTTAGACCAATTCGAATTGGATCGCTTATAAGAGGAATTGGGACTGAGAGACACAGAGTAAGCACAACAAAATTTCACATAATAATGCACAATAAGTATGTTAAATCGATTGAATAATATACTGAATACATATTATATCGATCCTGTATAATGGTGTTCTGCCTAACTCCCCTACAATAAAGGTAAAGCTTTTAAGAATAATTTAACCCGCGGCAGTGGAGCAGAAGCCATGTTTATGCCAAGTTGACACCACAACTTTTGACAACAATCGCGTCACATTTACATAAAAAAATCTTTATTAAACAATGTAGAGTGCACTTGCACGAAGATTTGTATTTCAAGGTAACAAATACATGTTCACAAACAAGATTACAAACTACATACCGTGAAAATTGAGTGTCCTTTATGCAAATGTGTATTACGTAACCTGCCATTCAACCGAGCTATGCTAAACCGTAGTAGAAACCGGACAATTGAATCAGGTAGGTATAACTAACGACTGCATAAAATCACATCTTCGTGCTTAGCAAAGTTACTATGTATATGTATGTATGTGAAGCTTGAAGATAAAGCCTAAGGCAAAAGCGGACAAGACAGATGGCATCGATATTGGTGCCCAACACGGAATTCTAAGAAGGCAAATCCTATTCGATTCAGTTCGCGCTACAACGCGACGCCTCCTACCTATTAAACATTCAATGTGCATCGGCCTTTTATCATTTTAGTGCGAGCACGAATGTTAATAGACTCAGTAAAATGTATTTTTTATACGCATTATGTCTTAAAATCGTGCGTTGATATCAATTTGTTAGAACGTGACTTGAATGTTATGATGGAAGCGTGCGCGCTCATGCTACTGTAATCCTAAAAAATTGAGCCTCCCTCATATGGGTGACGCTGAGTAATACTCGCACTTCCAACGAAAGATTAATGAGTTTGAGTAGAGCTTTCTATTTTCCACTCATAAATACGTCCTTATAACTTCAAATAGTAAGCCTCCTTAGGCAATCATATAACAGCTAAAAGATTTTCGGATATTTTATAAGAAGGATAGCTAAAAAAGCTACAATTATTTCTAAGTTTTAATTATTGCATTTATCTTCCTTTATAAAGTAGAGTCGGCCATATCATAACACCACCAAATGATTTTATTGTCCTAATGAATTTTTCGACTTTCTAGATACTCCAACGATTTTAGTTGAACGTATTTGGATTTCAATATTAGCATCGAGACATACCTCTACGATTTTTTTTTTGTAAAGTTACAATACTGACTACCTATGGCTAAACTACAGGCAAAGATTGACTTCTTTGTTTATCCAAAAAAGCTCTCGGTCACAAAGGTTTATCTGTATCTAACAGAAATTAAAATAAAACCTTCATCTACTCAGAGGAAATTCAATTATCTGTAACATAGTTACTGTTTGAAATGGCGAAGTAACGTCCGGCCGAAACGGGGAAGTTGGTAGGAACGCGCCCCAGGCTGGGTGCGGTAGTTAACAGTTGTTTGCATACATCCCAAAGCCCCTTTTGTCCCATCCTGAATAATGGTATTGTTAATAGCTATACGTTATATATATACATGTGTATACTGTATGTTGCGATCGTGTATGGACCCACAAGTATTTATGTACGCTAGTAGTGATTTACCGCAGCCCCGTTGACATAGAAAGTTCCGATGCTGCGGTTTCAACAACGCAGTATATTTAAATTTATGCTCCATCTATTTCAGCAGTTTTGTCTTTTTGTTATTTATTTGTGTCTTTGTATCATTTTGTTTAATTAGCATAGCATGCTTTCACTCGCTTTACTAATCTGTTCTTTTTCAATTTGTTGTTCTGTGGATTTTATTTTCATTGGTTATTCTTGATTTATTAATTGAAATGCACTGCATAGTATCAAGCTGTGCAGTGCATTTGCATCAGACAGACGACCAATAAGATCATCATAATTTTCTCAGTCATTTTTTCTCAATGTTCCTAGCTATGAAACAGACTTGTACAAATTCACAGTAGGTTCCAACTTACCTATCCAGCCCATTTTACAATTCATGTCAGTAAAACGTAGCGAACGTGATTGGTTTGCCCAGTTCGACAAATTCATTCTATGAATGTAATATTAGCCAATTGGCACGTGCTTTGTTACTTCGATAAGTCCTTTTATCTTTACCAAATGATCTAGTCAAACATAGACTACATATTTCGACTAGGTACTGTTCTTGTTACAACATGACTGGAATACTTTTCTAATTAAGCCTTTTTACTACCAGTCAGTACCTGTTTTTCTGAACGTAGAGCCTTTTAAAGGATTTGTACCCAAAAAGGCAGAACAGGACCATAATTACTAAATAATTAGATAATGTATATTCGCAAAATATTGAGTATATTAATTCAAAAGTAAATACCTAAATATATCCGAATTAAATTGATATTTGAGGGGGGAGAATACTTACACTTCGTCCGACTCGTTAGACGTGTTAGAAACTGAAAAAGACACTAAAATGCGGTAATGTAAAAAGTGTAGCAGTATTTACCTGTCAATGACTGTTCGCGTTTGCATGGCCGCATCATGCACTACTAAAAGTAATTGTAACAGGATACTGCGCATGCGACGACGCCGGCGTGTCGTGTCTATCCAGCTCTCCTCTAACCACCGATACATAAACACTTGGCCACCAGACCAACCACTTTCGCGAAACATGGACCGGCTTTTAGCAAAAATTTGATCAGTGAAAGTCAAGTCTGATACGTAGTGCGCATACGCCGCTCTCAAGGGTACCTACGTTTGATTAATTTCGTCGATAGAATAAGTGCAACATATATCAAAGAAATTGACATAGAGAAATTTTGCATAATAAGCTATTAAGATTTGTTATGTTCCCCCGAAGTGGGACGACTATTAATGGAAGCTCGTAGACTCGGATTGCTCGGATCCGCAACATCTGCGACTTGCGCGTGATGGCCTTTCCTTTTTCTTTTTAATGCTGTCAGCGAAGCACATTTAATTAACAAAATTGTTATTTATGTGTCGTTGTTTCTGGCCGCTTCAAAAGACCAGACAATATTTCACCGCAGCGATAACTGCAGACTTAACAACAGTCATTTATATTAACTTATCTGAAAAATACCAACCGGACAGGATCTTCGTTGAACCTTATTTATCAGATGGCAGCGATATACAAGAGATCTCGTTATATTATGAACTTTTCTTTACATATTACTACTGAACCAGATTCGACATCTATCCATTTAGTAGCTAGAGATCAATATAATTTCCATTAGCGTTAAAATCAAGTTGTTATCTTTCCATTAAAATCGCCTTATCGGCGTCTTTCGGCATTACTACATCGTAAATACAATATTCGGTTTCTAATCATTGATTTCAATATTGGAGCAGTTTTTACGACTATGCAAAACAGATTTGAAATAGTTTCCATGAAATTACTTCAATAGTAAAATGTTTGGATAAATTACAAAATTCAAATAGATAGCCTAGTCCGTCATATAAATGTTAGATTGCATAGGTAAGGGAGTGCATATCTAGAGAAGCAATATACTTAGCGGGCAGTAGCTCGGGTCGCTATCGTCTGATATGGAGTCAATTTGCAGTAATGCGGCGGGCAGGTTCAAGTTACTTTTTATAACCCACTCGAGGTCGTTGACTCGAGACTAAACAACACATAGTACTTACTGTAAGGTGTCAATGCACCGGGAAAACATCCGACCTTCGTTACAATTGGTTATTGTTGAACAACCATGAAAGTTGCATCTTCCGCGGAACGATTGTTTTGTTCTAAAAATCGAAGATAATAACAGTGTTGGCCCTACATTTAAGCTGACGCCAGTTTTCAGCGAACCTGATTGTGAAGTGCGCTGAAGAAATAATTTCTCTAAGAGAACTATACCATTTTAAGATCAAACAAATCTACTGCAAGTAAATTCCAAATAT
Organism: Heliothis peltigera; assembly: GCA_958496145.1. Lineage (NCBI taxonomy): Eukaryota > Metazoa > Arthropoda > Insecta > Lepidoptera > Noctuidae > Heliothis > Heliothis peltigera. The sequence continues at coordinate 7,455,294 of OY292334.1, read as the reverse complement.
CCAAGAGACCTAAACTTACTTACACCTACCTTTTTCATTTATGACCACGCATGTGCGTGCCAAGTGCGTCCTAAACATTTTGATAATGCTCATATCAATATCAACATACCTAAGAGTGATTGGTGCAACAGTTGCACGTGCGTCAAACGGTATCAGCTATATGTAGACAGGGCTGCCTGAACTTGTACTAACAACTACATGTGAAAAATGTTCTACGTCACACCTACCTACACTCATTTTGCATTCTTGTGTTATATTCAACAGTCAGCATTAACATGGTGTGTCGACGTAATGACACCTTATTCTCGTTCAGCGATTGTCACTGTGTTATAATTATTTCGTGTAGCTCTGGTTTGGAAGAGATAAAGGTTACGTGCATGCAAAAAACGAACTACAGTCCCAGCCAGTTTAATTGTTGCTAAATATACAATCAAGATAAAAGAACTACCGCAATATATTACTTGTCTTTTAATCTTAATGTATTCTTAGAAATGCTTCCAGGCTACATGTGGCTTTAGAAAGATCAAATGATAAACGACATCGCAAAATGGACCGGTTCAAAAAGTCATCAGAATACAGCGAGTGACATCCCGCTGTCTCCGACCGGCCGCTGCGATTTATCATCCTCTTGTATAGGCACTCTAATTGCGACAACTTGTCGCCATGTCCAATCGTAAAGACGATATCTCCCCTTATTCCGCGCCGCGCCCTGCGACAGCCCTTATTTCATTTAAACTTCCTCTGATCCGACTCCAACTTTCTGAAATGCTATGCAATTTCGTAAAAGTGCTGTTTATTCCCCATTTAAAGGTCGATGAACGGCAATTAGCAGTTAAGTAATTATTCTACAAGCACCTCAAGAGGGCTCGTTGGATGAATTTTAATTAGGAACTGTATACAATTTAAATCCACATTAATTATGATTGTATATAAAAGGGAGAAGGACGCTGTTTGGATAAACAAGTTAAGTACAAAAGGCTCATCATACGTAGCGGATTAGTATACTTGTAGTGTAGCATGGGACCGTATTACCTACATTATAATTACATGGCCCAGTCTAGTTGACTGCGCAAGTCTGCATTACACAGTACACTCTCTATTTGAATTTCGCACGTACTTAGTCCTGTACCTAATGTTATTTGTCACAGTTACCTACTAAGCAATAAACGTCGCGTCGGATAGATTGATGATTAGGATTATTGATTTATTACTCCACATCTAGGTCGATAGGACCGAGCTAAGCGCTGTAAAATCGCGAGAGCTCGCCTGATCTATTGACCTGCTATATAATACCGCTCGACCGTTTATTAGCAAAGTCAAGAACGTCTTTTACGCGTATGTTGACTGACTGGAGCTGAGTTTATGTAGGTTACCATTACGATAACATCTGAAGGTGATCTCCGAACCTACGGTTCTAAATTTCCTTTTTTCGCTTGCTGATAATGACGATGATCTTGCACTTTTAAAACAATGCAACAGTTATTTTCGCTGGCAAATGATATGTTCTACTATATAACCCGTTGCAAATTGTACCGTATCAAATTAATCTTGTTTTGTTGTTTTAATGGTTTGTTTGGTCAGAAATGATTGCGCGAGCATTGGAGGCAGTCGGACGCGGGTCAATATTTTAGCAATCCTTCACGGTCAGTAGAAGCCTTTTGTTTTGTTTTTATTTTAAACAGGAATTGGATCATAACCCGTACTCCGTACTCCATAAAAATAAACGCAATTTTCGAGGAACACTTGCGTTTTCGGAAACACTACGGAGGTAAACTTGGACGTGTTCGGCGCAATTCATGAATACCTAGATTTAAATAATTTTATACACATATAGAATAGTTTATTGCTATCAAGTTGCAAATCCTAGTCGATTAGACAGCCCTAGCCTGTTTGTCATCCAATCTACTCCTTACAAAGCCCTTCGTCCCTACATTTCGTTTTAATTTAAGTCATACTCGTAAAAAAGAGAGACAGAGAGAGAGAGTTGGATATAACTTACCCTTATAAAACTACTTGACATAGGAACGAGTGATATTAGATAAAAAATATTCTACTCTGCAAGGAATGTACTGCATAACCATTTATATCTTCATGGCGACGTGTCGCCGTGTCCGCAGCTATTCAACATGTGCTCTTACGGAATGGACCACAATCCGTGTGCAATTGCCACTTGTCCGTATTAGCTTTCAATGATATAGGGGTTTAAGTGCAAGAAGCCATTAAGTCGACATTAGATTGCCGGCGGGCGAGCGCATCGCCTCGCTTGCCGGGGGCCAGCGTTTGATTAGCTTGTTATACGGAGTATTTGCTCTGGTTTTCGCGGCGTGTCTTATCTATGCAAGTCCGCCGTCCCATACCATCTCACAAGACCAATACATACGTGATACGGATCTGTGCTGATGGCAGATACGTTATGTTTTCATAACCGCCTTTAATGTAATGCTACGTTAAATAAGAATCTAGTTCGCTTAAGATAAATAAAAGTCTCATATGTATTTCGTGTCCTACAATAATTAACATTGAGATAGTATCTCGCAAATAATTGCTTTAAATTATGGACTTGTGAAAACAACTGCTGACGAAGTTGAAAGGTTAACAGGGTTATTGTGATGCTTTGTATCGATCGTGGTGACTCGTGACGGAGATGTCCTTAAGTCCTCGTGCTAGGCAAGGGGAGAGGGCTGCGGGCTGCGCGCGCGTCGGCCTCGATGTGCCGCCGCCTTATATGGCGCTGGCGGCCGACGGGCTCTGCGCCGCCTTGCGACAGCCCAGGTATTTTAGGCGCAGGCCCTAAATTGTTTACGCGCAACACACATGCGTTTAATTTTATTGAAAATGTCATGGCGCTACTTAACAAGTGTTACACTTGCATGTAATATTGCGGACTGCAGCGTAGATCATAATTAATCACTTATTTTCTATTTAAATGGTTTGTAAACGGTATTTCACTCATGACGGAATGTAAGAAAACTAAGGACAAATTCCTAAAGTCGATCGCGAGCAATCGTAAAAACCAATTTTTAATGACATTGCCAAGAATGTCGCCGATTTCCAAACTAGGTCGAACAATCGAAGTTCGAGCGATACAGGAGCGATGTATCATTATGTAGCCTAATAAGGGTGTCGAAAGCATTCCCTGGCGTGGTCCAAAGGACGCCGCCGAGGACGGCCCACAAGAAGCTCCCGAATACCTACTGGTCGTGTGGTTATTTAAGGAACAGCCAGTTCTGCGAAATCACGCACGCGATGCACATAGGTAGTTATCGTAATTTGGACGCTTTTGATTTTTTGCCGTTTCGACCAAACTGGCTTTGACGCTGACTTTGAAAGGAAAACATTTCTCGAACTGTATTCGTTATTCACGAGTTTCGAGGTAATTACGTCATTACCCAAATAAAATAATTAGCGTCTTGGTTTTGCATGACACTGATGGTTTGCCATTTATTTAATTCTAAAGACGTTAATTAGTAACCCAATAATAAGCCAAGTCTACAGAGCGTCAATCCAAGTTGAATTTAAAAATCTTGTATATTGGAATGGAATAAATTAACACGATAATTACTTCACATGTCGCTAATGAAATCGGTGTAACCGTTTTAAAACGTTTAACCGGTCACTGATTATGAAACTTTTTCCAACAAAAATACAACAGCGAGTAAACTATGTCACGTTCTGTTTGCGTTGCTAGAGGTAAATAAAATACTTTCTTCAAAATACAATACATTATCTTCAGTAGGGAAGGAATGCCACATAAAATACTAAATGATCGAGAACCAAAACAGAACCGCGCACTTATCGCTTTATCGATACATTTATCAGCATCGATAAAGGTAGCGTACAAAGTGCGGATATCTACGAATCGAACGAGATAAGCCTGCAATGTACTGGTAATGTATGGACTGAGTGTGAATGTGTGAACACTCCATACGTCGCAATGCAACTTGAACAAGGATGCGTTCAAAACAATTTTGTTGTTGCTCACTGTCATATTAATATCGATGTTCTAATTGATAACGAAATACTTGAAACTAGATAATTATAATGACCACTTACGCTTTTGTGACTAGAACGTACTGTCGAAACTACAGACTAGCGGACTGAGTTGTTTCCAATCAGTACAAAACATAACGTGTCACAGCCATTTCCTCTAAAAAGTTTTACTGAGATACCAATTTTAAGTTCCATCGTCAAGCGTGTTGCTATCAACCGTCAAATCCAGACGCCAAAGTGCTAGGTACTGAAGAATTCCACAGGGATGCAAACCATAAAACTTTGCCCGACTCCGTAATCGAGCCCAGGAGTGCTCAGCAGTAGCTGTAACGACCACTAGACAGACAGACGGATCCCAATGAATATTCAGACTGTAACATCCAAGTCCGACTATTAGGTATGAGACATATTACAGCAACAATTACCATATCCAGTAATGACAGTTCGAAGCGATTGCTTAAACGAACATGAACGTTTCACGCACAGAATATACTCGTAAGTTGTACATGACCAAATCTTTATGGATACTTATATTGTATGTGTATGTTTGTTATATATACAAATAGTGAAGTTATTTTTAACGAATTAGGTAACCATCGAAGACAGAAGGATGAGCAACTAATGGACCTAAAGAAAAAACATAGACTAACTAAATTATTTCTGGGATCTTTAAAAAAGTTTTTTCCGTACAGATAGGGAAAGGTAGTCAAAGGTAAAGGTAACGCAACAAAAATAAATAACGATAATAGTGAGCGCATCACTAGAGAATGAAAAAGATCCGCTTAATATCCCGAAAATGGTTTATAGGAAAAGCAATATCGGCTAAAAGCTACATGAAAAACTGCAAACTCTTTCAGAATTGAAATACATATGAAATGGTCCTGAAAAAAGTAAACCACGGTTCATACAAGTAGGAATCCAATAATATGGACATAAATCGTTGTCACTTCCCGTAACTCAAAGGCTTACGGCTAAGCATTGCAAAACAGCGTGGCAATGATTCCAGACTCCCTTCTAGCAGCGACGAGAAGGATTTGTAAATAATAAGGACATAATATCCACTTAAAACAGAAACTTAAAACACTACAGTACAAATATTTCAAACGTCGTCCTTACAGAATTGCACAAACGGACTGACAGAGAGCATTACCTTCTAATTTATAACATTCGTAAAGATAATGCATAATGTTCGACGCGAATGCTCGATCGATTATCATAATAGGGCCAGGTAAGATGCAGACAATGTACTTACGATAAGCTCACCGCCTCAGGATAACCTAGTTAGCAGAAAGGATTCTTATGTTCTCATGCATGGTAGTACCGTGAAATCGGTGGTTGAATATAAGATGTTCTTTTTTCCAAGTAGACATGGATAAAATTATACCATTATCGATATATTGTATAATAATACCATTTATGTAGGTACTTATTAGTCTCAAACCAAAGTCTTTGCTGATTTTTTTGCTGAAAGAAACTATGTAATCTTTTCAACAGTTTTTTTTTCAGTTTTAATGAAGATATGAATTCATTCAAAATATGCGATGGTATTGTTTATTCAAGTGGAATTCTCAAAACCAGCTGAGGGCACGGAAGTGCCCCAGCCAAGTTCTATTTTTTATTTTACCAATTAAAGACACTTACTGTATCATGTATCATATTAGTACCACTCTATTGCCCTTTAAGAAAATACAGGAGATTCTGTTGCAAGAAATTATCATTACCAATTCGATAAAGTTACAAAGCATATTACGCCTACTTAAAACATTTATTTTGTACATTACGCGATACAGAGAACCTTTTGAGTTCAATTTATTTCACTTCCTTATATTTAAAAGTGTAGGCGTTACACTAGAAACAATAAACGAAGTTGATATTTAATTTCACGACTTATACTTTAACATTTAACAGTTTTCCTGAAATTAATCTATGAAAAACTTCCGTACTCTACTACTACGAGTATACTACTACGTTTTACTATTGCCTATAATTTCAATTTTAGTAATTGCTTATTAACTTTATTTACTAGGCACATTTATTTAGTGATTTTGTAATCACTCATGTTATCTGTGGAATTATTTTCATTACGTCATCATGAGATGGGCTGAAGGTTGATTAAATAGATCAAGATGCTTTTTAATGAGCGCTGTGATCTAGTTATTTTATCTATCTCGTATACCTCTCTACTTGTTTACTTTATCTAATATCTATTTTAGTATATTTACTTCTGACATTGATAAAAACAAACAAATGGGTACTTAAACATGGGTTCATAATTCATACTCATTTTAAATAATTAAATCAATAAAACTCAAATTGAAGATAATTGAAATTAGAAGTTCTTGTATGATAGATGGAAACCTTATTGCCAATGATCGGCACAAAATGGTACCTAGTTTTTAGCAGACCTCATAAAAATCAAATTTAGAATACAATCGGAATTCGATTTCTAAACATAGTCCCCGTCCTGCAAAGTCATAAAAAAGATCTTTCCCTTATAAGCCAGTGGAAGGGCATTCTTCTTTAGAGCAAAGTCACGCGTATCGAAGCTTACTTTTTGCTCAAGCGCGATCTTTTACGCGACCCTAGCTGCCTTATACAGAAAACCTGGTGGAAAAACAACGAGACTACCCAGCACCACACAATAAACTGTGAATTATTCTTCATAAAGTTTTTATTAGCATCGTAAAACCTTTTTACTGTAGGTTTAACTTTCAATAAATGCAACTAGTTGTTTTGTTCCTTATGAGTTTTGATTTATTGTTTTAATTTTAAAGGCTGTCTTTGTATTAAACTTGGCTTTTCACAATAACTTTCATTATTGATTTAACAAAGCTACTGTCAGCATTACTTGCTTATAAAATGTTTGTTAAAATCAAAAGTTAGTTCGAAAGAGGTTGTCTATCTTAATGCTAGCTGCATTATGTAGGTACATAAAGGTAACTTGGCCTACAGATAAACGTCGTTTCGCAGAAGTTATGAGTCACGTTAGAATCATGCATGTTTCTGTTAGGTCTGCCTACACGGACATCGAACGGACTATCTAGACGAGTGACCCCATATACTTCAGAATCATAATTGCCGTAAAAAAACAGTTAACTACACAGTTTCAAGAAATAACTTATTAAATTCATCGGGACGTTTGCAGAGTTGCCATAACAACCTTTTGAATAGTTCGTTAAAACTTGCAAGCTAAAGAAAAGTAGAACTGTCTCTTAGTCTCAAACTACATCCACTTCTCGTTTTTCTAATTATACATCGCATTTAGTTCGAGAAAACTAGCTTAATAGCGGTTGCTAACGAAGACCCGTTTTACTACAAAATACACGCTATCACTACTTAGGTTATGTGACCGCGCACATCCTGGCACTACGGACAGCAGAGTAAAGAAATGTAGAAAGGTGGCCCAAAATAGCCTGTAGCAACCTTGCACCCCGCCTGATGGATCAATAGAGCCTTGAACTTACCGCCGCACGCAAAACTTAGCGCAGCCAGTTTACGATTTTATTTACTTACAGTAAACAGTAAGTAGAACTAAGCCGTAGATACACAATAGGATGCTATGCAACCATGCTTGTTTGCTGTCCAGAAACAATATGGATCTTTACGTAGAGAACTTTATTAAGAAAAACATTTCGAGAAGTTTTTTAATCGACCATTTCTTTAGACACAGCTGGTGTAATTTATTCAGCCAGGATTTATGTATAAAATTCAACAATAACTTGATACTAAAAGTAACAAATCATCTTTCTTTCACATGTCATCTTCCTTTTAGCGGCACCACATCTATCGGCAAAATTATCTTAATGTTTAATCAAGCGGATTTGACGTTAGATCTTAATACCAGTCAGATAGATGTTCTTAGAAACATTTGTGCAAACGATGTAGGTATCTCCGATCTTAATTATTAGTCTGGACCGGGTCGTTTTGGCTCATACATGTGGTCAAACAAATTAATTGGAATGGGCACGCTCACGACTTGTCAATATCAATATAAATTGTTCGCCCACATCCTGTGTTGAGCTTCTAATGTTATTTGTGGCTGTAGACATAGACTAATTTACTTCAATCAATACGTTATAGATTACAGAAATATTTCGTATCTATAAAAGCGTTGGTTTCTTTATTAACCTTTTGTAACAGCGCTGATACTATTATTCCTAAGTATACATAACAATCAATTGTGTGACCATTAAATTTTCTCAAATCATTTTCATTAATTTCGGAAAAATAGTCATCATCATTGTCATCGTGTCATTTCTTACAATTTCCCTATAATTATTTGTTACATTAGTAGGAGTCTAGTGTTTTGCGGTCAATAACCGATCAAATTCTGATACAATGACCAAATGACGTTCCGATCGATCGATTCCGAGCGACTTCGATCCACCTTGAGCCCAATACTGCTGTCAGCTTCAAGTTTACGATCTTAAAATCCTATAGTAAGTATAATAATGTGACATAGTCAACGTTGGTAATAAATAAAACCGTTAGATAGAAAGACTCACTGACTTGCTACGATCGCATTTTAGAATTGCACATATTGATACATTATTTTTAGATTCTTAGAAGTGCTTTTACAACCTGTCTAGATGTCGATGCGTCGTGTGGGCATCGACTCTATAATTTATGGTGTTCTACTGAATATTAAACAGGTACTTAGAATCTCTACAATGAATGCTAAAATGTTTTTAATGAATTAGTAAAGGTATTATGAATAAGTACATAAGGTGGGTGATTTTATTAATAGCATTGTAAGCTTCTATTAACTTGAAATCGAAATTGTAAAGTTATAATAATTAGCTTAGCTAATATTTAGAGAGTTCTAAAGTATACACTTTTCTACTCACGAAAATGTGGTAGTGCAAACCTAACCGGCAAGTTTTTCGGTCGGTGTTACATTATTTTTTGATCTTAAAAAATGATTTTTTTAGAATTTGTTCTTTGTATATAGATTGACGTAAAGACCTTAAAAAGGAATTATTCTCAGAATGAGGTATTCTAAATATCAGTATCTTATGATAACAATTGAATTTATAATATAAGTAAAATTACTTATTTATAGGATAAACAGGTCACTGCGCTAAACGTAATAAACCTGTCAACGCATCCTTTGCATAATAGTTATTTTTAGACGTGTCCGAGACAGAATCAATATTTGTGCGTAAGCATCTGTGATTTGTGAGAAACTGCTCCCGATAACAAGTTGAACGGTTTGCGTACAAAGATACCTACTATCGTCTGTCACGATCAGTCACGCTGTTTACGCACTAGTGCTACGCAACCGATGTTTCGACTACTTATCTGTAATATCAGGTGACAATGCCGACGAAGATGTGTCGAAATACTGGCATTTTATCAGAAAATATAAAACGTACGTGCAACATATCAAGTAACATTATTACGCCTTTTAGCATAATTAATTGGTGCTCGAACAAGGAGACCCTGAAATTTGCAACAATCGATATTATTGTTGATATCGGGGCACGATAATGTTGATATTTTATAAACCTTACCTCTGGAGAATGTTATCATAAGGTTACTTATCCGATATATTTAACAAGGTTTTACAACTACCTATTTATGTACCCCGACATGTCCATGTATCCCAATGTGCCTTGAACAAACATCCAGTTAGGAGATAACACCTCATATGCCCAACTGAAGGATACCCAAAGGATTGGATAGAGGTTACAAACAAGGGTATTGAACTTGCGACCTTCAGGTCATTTCACCATAATCACTATAAATAAAAAATATATATATTAACACGCAAGGAATAAGTAGGTACGTAAACTTCTCTTCAGGGAAAAGCTGTACTACTTTGACCTACTACCTAACTATACTACACCTACTACAGACCTATTGTTTTTATTTCAAAGTTATATTAAAAAAAGAAAGAAATAAGTTTTAAAATAACAGACGAATGCTCTGGACACACTAATGTTGTTTTAATTCAGGGCTTAATTATAAGAGAATCCAGTCTTAGACCGCCCCTGTCCGCCACACGGCGGTGCTGTCGCGAGGAGTCGAGCTGGACTCACCTGCGTGGGGAGCACCGTCTCCCGGCCCAGGGGTATCGACATTTTGCTAGCGGCGCCGCCGGCCGCGCCCCGGCGCCCGCCCGCGCCGCACCATCCACCGACCCGCCACTACGGGCCGCGCGCCCGCTCCCCGGCTCCCACCGACGCTCACCACAAACAAGAAAAACACTTTCCCGATAACGCGATTTTCCACGACTTTACAGGATTCCAGCTCCACAGCTTTGACGTGTCTCGAGGACAATTCCACACATCACGAATAAATCCTCATTCATACAAAGTAACACTTATAAATAGGTATAACAAATTCGTTGCATATGTATAATCAGAATACGGCAGTGTTAAAAAGCGCGATAAAATTGACGCACCGGACTAACAGGCACCCCGTGAGGCGCGAGTGTGCGACTGGCGCGCCGCCAGCGGCCGCGGCCGCCGCGCGCATCGCTCACCCCGCGCCTTCGCTCCGAGCCCTTACGCGCCGCGCGATACGCTCCGAGCGAACACAGCCGTATGGGGTCGCGGTACAGCCTCCTTCATCTCAGTCGGTACGCTCCGAATCCTTACGGCTGATCACATGGACACGTGCCGCGGACACGGGCGTAGTGCGGTTATCGAGCGCGCGTACACATGCGCAGTGGGCAGCACTATCACCGTCGTGGCTCATTCATTTGTACAGGTCTCGCCACGAATAGCGCACACCTGAGCAAATATTATGGAACTGGACGACAATAGATCCGTTGTTTCGAAATATGCAATTACCGCAGCAAAGCTGGTTTCACAGAGCTTAATTTGTTTGCTTCTTTGAACATAGATTGGCGGAAAACTGGTGCAACAAACATTGAAAGATGTTTCCCTTTACCTACTACATATTATGTACTTATGCAAAGACGAACTTCACAACGTTCCCTATTTCGTAAATTAGTACGAGTTTTTTGGAAATTAGCATTGTAAATTCTTCTATTTGAGGCTGGCCATCTAGAACCAGGTGGAATAAGGACGCACTACTGTGGAGACAATATTGAGATAGAATTACATCGGTTATCGGTGTATTTTATATATATTCTTAAAATATAAACTGCCTACGAATCCATTAGTTTTCCGTGCGATCTTTACTTCATATTGCATATTTTGGAAGGGTGAGACTACAAGGAGTGGATTTGCGTGGGCGCAGCTCGAGGCTGTATACCTACTCAATCGGTTCGCCCACTTTTCCTTTCTACTACGTTCACTGTTCCAGATTACGTCATTATCTATACTAGGTATCGGTGTTTACTTGACTCCTCGTTAGTCGTTACCTCCGCTCCGCTCGCCATGGGAGGGAAAAGGCAAGTTATGGTAGCAAGTGTTTTATGTAGCTGTATGATCTAACATAATAAATAGGCAGCTTGAGGAAATTTTATTCTCGAACCTTTTTATTGTACTTGTTATGTCTTTCCGTATTTGTATAGGTCTGGGATTCGATTCCCGGATCGGGCCAAAATTGCTTTGAGGGTTTTGAGAACCTTTCATAGAGTAGCCCGGATAGTGTGACGTGCTTCTTGCACGTAAATATACATCCTGCGCCTGATCTCTCGCCGGGCACAGTTTAAATATGCTCCAGGCCTGTCGGATTGTCGACCCCGGGCTAGGAGAGTGAGGGAAAAAAGAGTGTGTTTGCCCAAATGTTTGTGTCGTCAAATCATAAAATTACGACAGAAATGTGCCAAATGGGTTCGATGAAAAAGACTAAAATGCGACGGTCGTTTAATTTAATGAGATCCTTAAAGATACTCGCTACTACCAATAATATTGTTTAGCCTCCCTCATTCACGCCCCGATGTTGCTCAATTAGGGAAAGGATACCTATTCAGAAAAGTTTATAATGGGTGCTGCGAAGCTGTAAATGCAGACTAATGAATGAGTGTACTAACCGTGCATTTAAAGAATGGGATTATAATGGCGGCACATTGGGCCGGTACCGTCAGCATGTTACGTATCAGACGCCACAGCGATATATTATCCTAAGAAACCGAAAAACGGTATACAGTATTTTTCTTCCGTTGGATTTTTTTCAGTACTTCACTAATTAAAGTAGCAATGTATTTGTTATAATTTTGGGACTAATGATTTTATTAACTTTGACTTAATCATTTGCGTAGTATTTTCCGGATGCAGTTGAGTACCAGTGTTTCGCATGGAACGGCACTGCCTATCTGATCTCCTGAACCCAGTTACCTGGATAACCCGATACCCGTTAGTAAGACTGGACGTCAGACTTTCTGGTCGTAGCAACTGTCAAGGATGATCAAATAGCAGTTGGGACTGACTAATTTAATGTGCATTCTGAAAACACCAAGATAGGTAAAATAATTTCCTCCACCAAAGGAATGAGAGTGAGCTTTAAGCCCAAATAACGTTATTCGTTGCAAATGAGTTTGCTTTCAAACCAACGCTTGAAATACTTATATTAATTGCTTGTTTTGCCTACTGGTGTCCTCAAAAGTTCACCTATAAAGATTTTATCGCTTAGAAACAGTGAAAAGCTTAAAACTTCACTTGCATTGGCTTGGCAGGCTAGAAGGCGTTTATAGCGCATAAAATCATTTATTTTAGACACAGGTTTAAACTTCGAGTTCTTGTTTTCAGTAATTTCTAGATCCAAAATTTATTCAACTTACCTGTACACCCTGCATTCCTCCATCATACATTGTCCACCTGCCGTACGTAGTCATAGTAAAAGGGAAAGTGCTTCACTTAACACCAATTTCTAATTAAAACTTTGTTCGAATAACCCACCACCAACTGCACTTCAAGTCTGAACTGCAATTAACACTTTAAAAAAACCGTTGTTCATGAACGCGCCACGGCCGCAAACTCGGTACTGACTATTGAGCTATGTGACACCGCGGCCTCGACAAATAAACTGTTTAGTGCTTGATTAGCACAACGTGTGCAAATCGTTCCAAGTAGCGGCACAGCTCCTACCAATTGAAATTGATTGTCCGTACTGTCGTACTCATTGACGTGATTGAGTAGAATGGATGAAATGGTCCTTGTGGGGCAGTTTGTTACCATTAAGGAACCACAGCAGATGCACCTCAATACATTGTTCAATTACTGTGAGAGTGCCGTGCCGTCAAACGCACATATTTTCACGTATTTTGCTACCTGTGTTTCGCTTTGTGTGCCAATGTTTTGCTATTAATATTGGTGATAGGAATGTTGAACGTTAATAACAATTTGAATATACGAAGTATTAACTTGAAAAAAGCGAAAATATTCCGGATTTAGTTAAAAATAATACATTTCATTTCATTTAGCTCCTAATAAAGAAACCTGTATTTCAAATTGGGATTATCACGCAAAAGAATTGTGTCAATCCAATTTGTACACGAGAGAATCTGAATGAAGGCAAAGTCGTAATTTTGCCATAAATAAGACATTTTGCTCAAGGCTGCCCTGGCTGGCTAATAAAACAGACGAACAGTGAACAATAAAGCCATCAGTTAATGTTTTGAAACTTTCACTTGACATATTTAAAAAAGATCATCAATTTAATGTAGGATCGAACGCCTAATAAAAATATATTCATTAATAAAAATAAAACAATGATTAAAAGCTTATTAGATATTTAATAGTGAAGGTTATGGTTCATTAACATTGTTCTATAACTTTATCGATTGCTGCGGCGATTCAGACGCATATCTCTTTCGATCTCGTACTGTCGGACATCCGCGCGTTCCAAAAAATCTCTTTTGTCCAAATAGCTGAAAAAATAAATAAACATTACCTATTGTAGAAAGTTATGTCTTTGATATATTGTCTTTAGTGTTTCTTCACTGAAACTTTTTAAGAACATCATGTAGTTAACACGCGAATTACCCAGTGTGACTCAAAGTAGTAGTATTTTTAAGCAATAACAAAATAATCTTACAAGAAAGATTATTATTAATACATAGCAGATGTAGATAACCTAATCTGTGATTAGGAATAAATTGCTGACCGCAACTCTAAGCTCATTGGTTAAATCATATCACATCAATGTTAATTTTTTTTAATACGTATTCTATTCAAATGTGAAATGATCACTCACTTCAAACGCTCCATATGCATTTATTCAAATAGATTTTGTCATTCATGTTCTAAAGTAGCAAATAGCAACATCTACTTAAATTTTACCAAAAATAGGACAGGATTTCACCACGCCACGAAATCAATTAACACTGAATAATCTATATATACAAAAGAAAGTCGTGTTAGTTACTTCGCTTATTACTCAAGAACGGCTGAACCGATTTAGCTGAAAATTGGCAGGGAGGTAGTTTAGAGCCAGGAGAAGGACATAGTGTAGAAGTGAGTAGGGTAGAGTAGGGAAGAACAGGAGCGAAGCCGCGCGGGCAAAAGCTAGTAATTGACATAAAACCTCATATGAAAAATCCTCCTTTCAAATTATTCTCGCGCAGTTTTAATGACTAATGACGTCACAACTTAGTAATGCAGCCAACATACCCATTTCTCCCTTTGTTGTGGCTTTGTATTTCTTCTTCAAGACCTTCCTCTTGCTTGTAAGTAGACCAGTCGAGCTTTGACTTCTCTAACGTGGAGAGCTTGTTCTTTTTGTTGAGCTGGCCCAGGACGCCTGATAAGCCGCCACCTCCTAACCCTCGGCTGCGGGACGGACCTTCTAGTTTGCTTCCTAATAAAAGATTAAAAATGTATTTTTTTATGGATGCTTCAAGATCAAATAATATTTTGAAAGCAAACTCGTTAGTCTCTCTTAATTTTACAAACAGGTCAGTCAAATGAGTCGGTTTAGGTGTAATTTGGAGTAAGTTAAAATAAGAATATTATCAATGTACTACAAATTATTTTCTTAACTCAAAAATACGCCTAGGAATAGTAGGAATACAGTAATTATGTACCACTTTTTTGGAGTTATTGTATTTCCTCCGGGTTAAATTACATAAAACCCTTTCTAACTGTATTTCAACCTTTTCTATTCCTGAAAGTTAGAAACGGGACCGAACTATGTTATCACAAAATGCAAAGCAGATAACTAGTTTGTTTAAAGAAAGTAGGCGCGTACGAAACAAAATCCAATCTTCACGCCAATCTGTTTTGAATATGTACATTGATGTGAACTGAGAAGAAACTCGTTCAAACTAAAATCTACTTAGAATTTGCATTCGATGGAAAGCTTAGTGATTTTAAAGTTTTAATGGAAATCGGTTGGCTGAAACTTTGCATTGTGCGTATTTTTTTACTTTTTCTTGGCAACTCGCTACACGTCGCTGCCAGCGGTAACTAAGTTCGAAAGAATAAGATGTCGGATCAACAACTTGGAAAATAGATGAGAAAATATACTTTGATACCTTTTGTACAACAATACTATTTTAAGGTAGAGCTGAACCACTTACAAAGATCCCTATCCTTAATTAGGAACGTGGATCTAGTAAAAGTGCCATCAATGGGTCACAATTTAAGAGTTCAACTGAAAAATTACAAGCACGAAAAATCAAACATGTACCACTATCTGACTTGTTCAAACACAGAACCCACCTAGAGAGTGCTGAATCAATTTAATTTTTAAATGTAGTGCATTTTTGGGTACCTGTGGCGGGACTATCGGCGGTCTTGATCCTTTCTTTGATCGTATTATTTTCCACAACAATTGTTTCACCAGCGAACTCGAATATTCTTTTTTCTCGAGCTTGATCGTCATTACTTTTAGTCGTCGGAACTTCTGGCTTACTGGCTACTGGTTTGGTGGGAGTGTTTACGCTAGTACTGGTTACAGTGGACGTTGGTTTAGGTTTTGTGTCGGTTCCTTCCAAAAATTTCGCCCATAAATCGTCTACTTTCTTCTTTTCTTCTTCGGGATTGAGTACTGGTTCGCTTTGTTCTATTTCCTTTGCTGGAGACTCTTCTTTCTCTTGTGCGCCATTTCTTGTTTTGCGTTTCTTTGTACCTTTTGTTTCTTTGTCATTTTTTCTTTTCTTCGCTTTCTGTTCTAGTTCTTTTTCAAACTGTAAATCTGTTTCTTCATTTGCC
The DNA here is from genome assembly GCA_958496145.1 of Heliothis peltigera. Lineage (NCBI taxonomy): Eukaryota > Metazoa > Arthropoda > Insecta > Lepidoptera > Noctuidae > Heliothis > Heliothis peltigera. The sequence continues at coordinate 7,439,236 of OY292334.1, read as the reverse complement.
GACTCCTCTTCCGATACTTTTTCTGGCTCTCCCGGTACATAGTCCTCATCACTTTCACTGCCTGACGACATCTGAAATTAATTTATGAAGAGTTTATCAGTGGAATACGATTCCTTGATTGTCTCAGTTATTCCCTATATTATTTTAGTAAATCTTTTTACCTTTCATATCATCCTTTTTGTTGTAGTCCAAATATGTTACGAAATATTTGTAGTGGACCAAATTTGGCATTACTTAAATTAATAAATATTTAGGTATTTGCCATTTCGTCAATACTGATTTGGACTAAATTATGTGTTCCAGTTATACGCTGATGCAGGAAAGTGGAACAGTTGGCAACTGCAATGTTACCTATATTATTGTTTTAGGGTTCCAAGCCCAAAGGGTACAGGTCTTTACAACTAAAACTTGTGTTGGTCTGTTTTAAGCTGGGCAATACCTCATGAATAGAGATACAGTAATGATAGAGTGAAAATTACAGGTGATGTATTTCTGTAACAGCTTTAACAACAAATACTGAAAACTAGAGTTTCCATACAACAAATGCTATGCTTGATATTCATAACTAAAATTGGTAGACACTTGAAATATTCACAGAATATTGAGCATACTAGCTTCTGCCAGCAGTTCTAGTTACCAGTTCAATCAAATGACTAGAGCTAACTTTGAATACCTAGTTTTCGTTTTGCAAAGTAGGATTAATTTGAAAACTATCACATATTTCATATATCATATTTTATGCTCAGAAAAATTTTAGGTATTTTAATATGTATACCAATACAGCAAAAAAAATATCTGAATTATAGCATATTGAGTGAGTATATTATAAGTAATTGCTCTTATTTTTTAAGTGCGGTATAAATAAAATCCATTCGATAAATGCAATTAATTTATTAATTTCAAACAACTGGCTTTTTGGACCTGTTTCTATTTTTAACATTAGATACTTCATAGAAATTACTTCCAGTTTTGGTGCGTTTTTGTGCTCTTTCTAAAGCGCGTCTTGCCTTTGCTGTTAGTTTCTTAGTACCAGTTTCATTTCCACCAGCCTTGCGCTTCTTGCCAGCTTGTTTAATCTCTTCAACTGTGAACTCCCCACTTGCTGCCTCAAGTTTCTTACGTTTTAGTTCCTTTACTGTTTCGGCATCATGTGTTAGATGATCTTCTACATCACTACAATTATTTTCGTCCTCACTGTAAAAGTCACTAATGTCTGAAGAGTCAGGGTCCTCAAGTGTATTTTCGTCATTAACGTTCTTAGACTCATCATTCTCTTCTTCATCATCTATTCCTTGAAGCTCTTTAGGAATTTCGAATTTCTCAAGTGGTTTAACATCATCATCATTATCAAACTGAAGACCAACCCTAATTTTAGCAAAGTCTTGAGCCACTATGAGTTTATTGATATAAACAGGTTTATCTTGATTTTCTTCTTTTTCTTTATCTGCATCTTCTTTTGTCTCTGCAACAGCATCTTCTTTATTTTCTTCTGCATTAGGAATTTTATTTTCAGGTTCATCTTCTTTCTGTTGTTTTGAAAGTGGGACTTCAAAACCTTCTGGTGCCACATAAAATGGTAGTTTTCCTCTTTGCCAATCATTAAGAACCATCCTGGCAACCTGGCTGACATCAGGCTCACCTTTCTTTAACAACTTCCCAGTGCGAGCAGCTAGTTTCTCCAGGAATTCAGTAGCAGTGTCCCAAGCATCTACTTTGTATGTTTTAATTAAATATTCTTTTCGTACTCTTTTGATAACTTCCTCAATGTAATCTTCTGGATTTTGTACTAACTCAACTCTTACCACTCCCTTTAGAACTTTCTCTGTGTCTGTTTCTGCAGAAGGGTATACAATACCAGGGCAATCAATTAAAAATATTCTCCTCATTAAGGTGATGTACTGCCAAACTTTAGTCTCACCAGCAATAGGAGCTACCTTACATACTTTCTTTGACCGCAAAGTATTGATAACAGATGATTTGCCAACATTAGGATAACCAATCAATCCAACACTGATTTGTTTTTTATCAATATGCAATTTAGCGAACTGTCGCAAAAGATTAATGAGTGAGCCCTTTCCGAAAGGATGTGTCATTGAAGCATGGAAGGCAATGGTTGGGTATTCAGCACTTAAAATAGCCACCCAGCGCTGTGTCACCCAGTTAGGTACTAAATCAACTTTGTTTAAAATGAATATAAGGTGCTTGTGCTTTTTTTCATCTCTGAGGAATTTCTCCACATATGGTGAACGGGTACCCATGGGGTCTCGAGCATCTAGCACTTGCAAAAGCACATCTGAAGAGTCTACTACTTTATACAACTCATTCCAAATTCTCCTGCTCATTCCAGCTCCAAAAACCCAGTCTCTCTTTCCCTCTTTGACTCCTGTGTCTTCACAAACCCTGTCTATATCTTTACTCTCATCATAATTTTCAACGTTTTCTTCTACAGCTTTTGACAACGAATTTAGGTCACTGAATTTTAAATTGACACGCTTCCTTTGTTTTTTTGGTCCAAATGTTTTGTCAAATCCCTCCGTGTCAAGTAAATGTACTCTTGCGTTTTTAGCCTTTTCGTTTAACAATGTGATGGGCAAATTGGTTGGTTTCATTATCACTTGATAAGGATTTCTTACAGCAGCTCCAAATTCTTCCTGAAATTTCTGTAATGCATTCTGCGAGATCACGCGCGAGTTGCCGAACCACTTTTGGCTGGGTTCTACTCGAGCCTGGGTTCCTGATGGTAACCAACCTTGAAATGGTGCAGGGGTTAAAATTTTACCAGTTTTGTCCCTCTTCGCTTTGAAATTTCTATACATCTGAAGCCTTTTGATAGTTGCTTTGGTCCTGGGCTTTGCAACTCCTTTTAATCCTTCAGTCGGTCTATCCGGGTTCATGGAATGTGCACCTTTATTAAACCCCTGTTTCCGGGGGGCACCCGGTGCTGAACGTACTTTACCCATGGTAACGTTAAATGATACACTACCCAAAATTAACAAAATATAAAATAGCACGAATCACGCGGTGTACGCAGAAAAATAAAGGTTTAGGTTAACAAGGCTCGCGGAATGCTTTGCTTATGTCAAACAGCAATGCACGAACTTCGTGACAGTTATCAGAAAGAAAGGAACTTCAAAAAATACTTACGATTTAAAAGTAAGTAAATTTAGCTTCCTTATTGATCAATGAACTATTGAATATAACTCTTATATTTCAAAATAATAAACTGTCTTCTTATTACAGAATAATTGTTTCAACACTTCAACTTCAAATTCTCCGATGACACTCATCAATAGCTTTTGCTTTTTTTGTTTACCTGTGTCTCACTTCATTTTGAACTTTGATATCGATCACGAATATAGACTAAAAAAAAATACGAATTCGCTTATGGCAATACAGTAATCATAGACATGTCAAGGGTAGCGATGAGACCTCGAAGAAACTATATAACTCTCGGATTAAGGGAAATAATAGCTTTCCTTGTTCTGAGATGTTCTTAACTTAGAGTAATTACAGGTAATTACTAAACAGTTCTTAAAGATATTACTATACCCTATGGACCAAGATGAGACCTCAATCGTGAGTTGGAGCAATGACACATTTTAATTACAGGTATTTAACTTATAATACGATTTTTTGTGACTGCATTTTTTAAACATCATTTTATAAAAATAATACATTAATGTAGATCAATATATAATAAAATAATATTTTTTATACCTTCTAAAAAAGTTGCAGGCAGAAACAGACGATCTACGATTGTGTCAAATGAAAAAAAATGAAAAGACGACAATGTCAAAAATGACAAATCAAATCAAAATGTCAGCTTTAGATTCTCTGAATCAGTCGTTCTGCGATATTATTAATTGACAAATAAACATGAATAACTTGTTCTAGAACCGTAAGCATTAAACAAATAGAGCTAATGATTTCTAGTAGCCTAATCTTCATATTTTCCTAATCGATTATAAAGTTATGATGTTTGCAGTGTAGTGTTTAGCATAACAAACCATTTGAAAGAGTATCGTTGTGTCGCAAGGAAATTTCGATAATAATAAAACTGCCCCGATGCCTGTAAGCTTTAAAAACCGAAAGACAACATGTATGACATGTTGTCCGAGTTTCGAGTATCGGAATTTGATTCTTTCGTGGATATACTGAAATTAACTCCTGGTGACCCTTTAAATACGTTTGGTGAGATGTGGTACCCCGTGTTCTTGTGGTCGTTGTTCTCTTCAGTGTTTGTGCATACCTGTGCGGCGCTCGTCGCCTTCGGAACTTTAAGAAAGCACAAGTATGGAAAGTTCTTCCCTGTGTTGTTAATTGTGATGGGTGTAGTGTGTCCCGTGACGTCAGGGGTTGCCACCAGTGCCGCAGTCGCGTTTATATACCGAGCCGCGAACCTAACGATGCCACCCATCCATGCAATGATCTGGGGTATTGGACAGACTGTGCTTGGAGCCGGGATGGGCTTCACAAGAATTCTGGCTACTTTGTAATGAACTAGTTATAATTAGCTAAATACATCACAGTATATGAACAATATGATTGCAAATCAAATAAATTCTGAGTCAATTAAAATAGAATAATAGTAATGGGAACTTAGTGAAAGGAAAGGTGCTGTATTTTGATGCATTACTTCCCCATAATAGTTTACAACTAGTTTAGTTTGTATGGTACTCCCAATAGTAAATACTCATTTAATCTGCTGTAAATATATATTCCTTATTATATGTAGCGGCATATATTACACAATGTGCTTAATTTTTGTATGATAACTAACTTCATGTCTCACCTATTTGTAAAAATAACTTTAAAGCTAATTAATAGGAGGTTCATTATAAATGTAACTATGCAATAAAATTATAAATTGTTTTATAGAATGTAAATACGTGCCTACCTATAAAATATAATGACTGACGTTTCACAAAAAAATACATATTTCTAGAATTAGTTTTTCTACTTAAAATATGCAAAGATAATAAAATGTAGAGACAATGGTATTGTTCGACAAATCATAAATAATGTTTTCATATCCTTATTTAAATGATAAGTTTTTATATGAAATATGAATTGGTTCATCTCATTTAGTATTATACAAATGTAAAGCATTCCATGTAAAAATTGTATCTAAAAATGTATTATTTGTCATGTAATTCATTTATTAAAGAGTATAATTGACATTATATTAATTGCTCATTGTATATGTACATATAAATGAGACTTATTAGGCCCACCGACACCATAATTTCAGTCTTCTATAACAAGAGAATGTTAACATTAGCAATTTAGTTGCACACTTACTAATATTTATTTTACGCCTTTATATGCACAAAACAGCATATCTATCATGTTTGCAAGTAATATTTCATAATCATGTATTACATTAAAAACTGACTACTTGTGAGGTACTACAAAACAAAAATTAAAGTATAATAAATTCATATCTGGTTTTGTACTTATGTGTCTGTACATAATAGTGATATATTAACAGAGTTTCCTCAATTTATTTATTACTGTAAATACAATTTCAATGAATTCAGTTGCAAAGGCTGCTTGATTCCTAATTTATTGGACTATGTAAGATTTATTTATAATAAACTTTTTTTTTAATCAGATTTTATTTATTAAAATATATATATTGGATTATAAATTACTAAATTTTAATTTTTATTATATAAAAATAGCCTTAAAATGTTGATGACACCTGTATGCCTACCCCAATGTATGAGCATATTAGTTTAATGCAGATTATTTATCTAACTATGGTGATCTATGTTCAGTTGGTACTTTATTTCTTTTTTGTGGTTTTGGTCTAATATAATGGCTATATGGAGATTGTGATAAAATGCATATGTATGACAATTAATTACTAAATTATATTAACTGCTTTATTTGGTAGTATTATATGTGGTAAGTGTCCAAATACTGGTGTACCTTATTGTATACTAATGCATATGGCAATAAGGTTACTGCTTTTCTGTGAATGCCACGGTTTATGCCTGCAATGTTTTTAACTGAAATAATTCATATTTGTACTTAGTAAGTACAAATAAATATAAATATGTAGAAGCAACACTTTAAAACGCAAAGCTAGTTTGATGTTGTATATAGATATTGTAGAGGAATATTGGAAAAGTAATTTGTTTTTCTGTACTTCAATATTATCCAAAGGAAATAAATGATTTGGATATAATTAACAGCACTTTTATTATAAAATCCTTTTGCTATATTTGTGAGAAATAAAACTTAACCATATAGAATACATCAAGTCCATATATTAGGTCTTCATATTTACAATTTAATTCTATGATATTGAACACAAACAATTCATTTCCTATAAATTCCACTTCATCAGAAACTATATTCAATGCTTGAATACTTTCAGATGAAGTTTAATTTGGTCTATAATTTATCAAGATTGAGAAGCATTGTATACTTCAGTATACATAAATACATTTTATTAGTATAGCTCTTACCCTGTATGAGAAATGTTCCAAGAACTAATAATTTTATTATATTACAGAGTGCTGCTACTTTGAGAATATTTTGAGAACCTTTTATGGATTCTATGAAATTGAGTTTCATCATCATCCTCATGGCTGCCCTCCTGGATCTCCTCAAGCATAATAGGTAGTTCATATTCCTGATCCTCCATTAAGGTAGACTGAAAATCATAAAAAAAAGAACAAAAATTGGTAACAAACACATACAAATAAAAAATATAAAGGCAAATCCGTGTGATGGGCAAATATAAATTAAAATTGTTTAAGATATATCACCTCATGATGTTCTTCATCTCTTTTGCTCAATCTGTTGACACTCTCTTGCAGAGATTTAGTTTCTGAGGTAGCATCTTGCAACACTAACTTGAGCTCTATTATCTCTTTTCTTGCATTTGATAGCAACTTCTCAGTGGTAGCCAAGTTTTGTTTCATTTCTTCATTCTCTACTTCAAGTTTAGATTTTCTGTTAGAAAGACTTTTTATTCTGGTCTCATAGAGCTTCAACTCTGAATCAGCTTCATTAATTCCTCTGACAGTATTTGAACTCTCTGATTGCAAATTATTGCACATTTGTTTTAGATAAGAAATGTTTTGCTCAAGTATGGTTTTTTCTTCAGACATGAGTTTAACTTCATTTTCCAATGAATTTATTTTACATTGCATAGCAGCTATACGAGAGGCTTGGGCCTCAATAATGTTTTCTTTGTCAAGTAATTTTACTTCCAAGCCTTGAATCCTGCTTGTGGAAGTTTGCAACTGTACTGTCTTAGAAGCTGACTCACTTTCGAGAGAGTGATTTGTATTTTCTAGAATGTTAGCTTCTACAGAGAGACTTGCAAAATGTTCTAACATATCTGATCTCTCAGCTTCTTTTTGCGACAGTAACTCTTCGATTCGCCTAATTTCAGCAACATAATGCTGCAGTTGTTGTTTTAAGCTTTCTACTTCTTTTCGAGATTTTTCATGCTCTATCTTTGTAAGTTTCAGTGTTCCATTAGCATCAGCTAAACTATTTTGCAAGTGCTTATTTTCCATAATAGCAGTGTCAAGCTGTTTGGTCAGTCTTAAAATTTCACCATTAAGGAATGTAATTTGTGTTTCATGATCAGCTAATTTGTGTTCAGACACTTTGTTAATATTCAACTTTCTGTTCAAGTCAGAGATTTCATTTTCCAATTTACTTATATCATATGTCTGAGATTTAATCTTCTGTTCCAGCATACATATAGTTTCAGTTTTATGATCTAGTTCCATCACTAATTTATCCCTTTCCTGATCAACTTTTCTGATGTTATCAATAAGATTTGATTTGTCATTCCTCAAGCTTGTCATTTCAGATTGTAGGTCTTTGCACTTCTTCTCCAATGAATCTATTTTATCGTTAGCTAAACTAAGTTTCTTTTGCACACCCAGAAGCTCATTTTGTAATTCATTACCACTCCTTTCTGTTTCAATCTGAATATTCTTTATTTGGCTTGAAAGGGTCTTCTCTTTAACAACATCAGATTGCATTTTCTTCAACTGTTCTCTCAAGAAATTACATTCATCTTTAAGATGTTCAGTAGAAGCTTTGCCATTTCTACTGGTCATTTTATAAGAACAGTTTTCTTCTTCCAGATGTTCTATTTCTTTCTGTTTATATACTAAATCCATTTTTAACTTCTCTGATAATTCCAAGGCTTCTTTATATCTTAAATTGTATTCCTGTTTATCTTTCTTCAGTAATTGTATTTGATTCAACAATTCATTTATTTGATCTTTGAGTTTTTGAATATCATTTCTGTAGAAATCGCCTCTATCACTATGAGTAGTTGTGTTCAAATTTTTGTACTGACTCAATTGTTTACTAAGATGTATATTTTCTTTTGATAATTCTGCATTTTCTACATTCAACTGACTAATGATATCTTTAAAGTTTTGTTTACTATTCTCCTCCATAGAACATGTTTTCCTTTTCAATTCATCATTTTCTTTTCTTAACATCAATATTTTCTGCTCTTTCTCACATAGCTGAGTATGTAAGTCTCTAATAAATGCATTCTCTTTTGAAGTATTTAATTTAGAACTATCTTTATCTTTACATTTTGATAAATGCTTATTAAAGGAATTCATGATTTCAGTCATCTTTTCTTGGACATTATTAATATGAGTCTCATATTTATTTCTTTCATCTCTTAGGAGTTTTTGTAATTCTATCTTAGTAGGACAGTTTATTTTTTCTTTATTGGGTGCAAATGCATTACTCTCTTCTGATGGATTACTAATTTGAGGCAATGTTATAATCTTATCTTGTAAATTTTTATTAAGATTTATCAGATCTTTTATCTCATTTTGTAATGTTTCATTTTCTTTTAGGGCTACTGTTAATTCTTCTTGTAATTTGTTTATTCTGGGTGTATTTTCTTTGAGTTTTTGATCTGTAAGCTGCTTTTCTAACATTGTATTTTTCGATTGCAAACCTTCTACTCTCTGTTGCAAGAAGTTGACTTCATTCGCCATTGCGGATAGTCTCTTATTGCAATCTTCTTCCACTTTCAATGCGAGTGTGTCTACTTTTTTTAATTCTTCTTGTAAACTTTTATTTTTGTCTGCAAGACTCAGTGCACGAAGCATTGCTTCATGTTGCTTCTCTAAGCCACTATCAACTTCTTTCTTCAGAATCTCATTAGCAGACTCTAGTTCCCGTAAATCTTTCATTAAATTTTGCACTCTTTCATTAGAGCTAATATTACAACATTCTTTGCTTATAGCAGTTAAGGGCCTGCCACCCTCTAGTAACATATTGAGGCGAATAATTTCATCATCTCTATTGTCAACTTGACTTTTAAGAACCATTATTTCATCACAATATGCATCATTCTTCTCTTCAAGGGAATGTATTTTATTAGTCAATTCTGTGAGGTCTTTGTCACTGTTGGAACTCCTGTCATTACATATGCATGTTCTGGACAAACTAGTACCCTCCCCTTCTCTTCTCTTACTTTTAATGCGACTACTTAAAGTGTCAGCACACAAACCTCTCAAACTTAGATCTCTTAGATCATGTTGTAATTTGCTGATAGTTAAATCCTTTTTTATAAGCTCTTCAGATAAATTTTTGTATTTTCTCTTAGACTCCCTTGAGAGTTTCAGATTTTCTTCTGTCAATTTCATAATCTCTTTGTGAAGTCGATTGTTTTCTTGTATTAACTTAGCATTATCACATTTGTAAGGCTCGGCTTCCATCATCAGGGAATCACGCTGCATTAAAGCTTCTTTGGACAAATCCATGTAGTGTTGTAAACTGCGGGTGGTTTGTAAAAGATCTGCCAATATGCATTCTACCAAGGGTACAGCGTCTATCGGTAATGATATGTTATAACCGAGATCCTCCAGCTTGCGCTTGAGGGTAAAGTATGCTTCACCCATTTTGCAATTCCTACTGTTAATACTCACACTGTTTACTTTGTACGAATTGTTCGAACTTAAATGAAATGTTTAGTGTCATAGGATATATTGTTAAAATAAAAATATTTACAAAATTCAACCAACAATCGTCGGTACAACAATTTGTTTTGTTTTGCTTTTCAGTCTGTCGCAACACCATAGAAAAAACAAAAACGTATGAAAATGTATGAAACAGGGCTAAATTTTAATGGCGACTATATTTGTCTCGCTTCCTTCCCGTGTTCTCTCACTCATCTTACTGTCACTGTCATCCCTTTTGTTTTTAAGGCAAAATAAATGCAATTACCGCTTTTTGGACTCTAAAGGTGTCTAAAACCATAATTTCTTGAAGTTTTGGTGTCCAGGACAATTTATTACAAAAAATGAGGTACAGGAAATGTGAAATATGTGGTATGAGATCGGAGCGCAAAGATGGAAAAAAACGCTTTTTTATGGCTCGTTTTCCACTAGATGAATTGAGGTAAGTTGAAATTTCGTAATAACATAGTTATTTTTGCAGTTTTAGTCATAAAACGTATTTTTTAGTTTAACAAATAAGTTGTTAGAAGTTTGAATCGGGGAAATAGTGTTGGAACACAGTATACTATTACTTTGTCGATATTTTTTTTTTCAGGTGTAAAGAATGGGTGAGAATGACAGGAAATGAGGATTTAGCTTATGTGCCCATTGAAAAACTCCACCAAATAAAATTTATCTGTGGAAAACATTTTAAAGACAAAGATTTCAATAAAAAAAGGACACAGCTAAAAAAAACAGCTATTCCATCAATAAGGCTTGCTGCTACGCCACTTTCGGATTCCATTCTGGCAGAATTTCCTTGTCACCTCTTCAAAGGACAGCAAACTACTGAAGAAGAAGGTTAGTAGTGTTATAATTAATTTATCTTCTGTTAGCTGCTGCCCGTGGCTTCGCCCGCATGAAAATTATAGTCTATGTATTATTGTTTTTATTCTATATTATTGCAAAGTTTCTTCAAAATCCATTCAGTAGTTTTTAATTATGCTTCTATACTAATATGTGATAAAGAAGACTATTGGTTTGTAATGAAAACTTCTTAACCATTTCAAGAATTCTTTCACCTACCAACATACAATATAGCCATATTGTCCCCGTAGAGCGAATATTCACTCATCGTTATCATTATCTCCCGAGCCTTTTCCCAACTATGTTGGGCTCAGTTTTACGAATACATTGACCTCCTTCGGATGTGTACCCGCTTTCCGTTACAGTCTGTGTATAATTTTGTTGTATTTACATTTTGTGTCAATCTTTTATTTGAGGTGAAGTAAAATATTGATTTGTACTTGTTTATCTATACTCTATACTTATAATAAATCTGTAGAGAGGTCAATTCTGTACATTGAATATATTTTCAAAATAACTATCAGGGGGTGATCAGTGATCGATACTGATGCCAAAAATGCAATCAGTAAAATTTTTGTCTGTCTGTCTGTCTTTCTGTCTGTCTGTCTGTCTGTCTGTCTGTCTGTCTGTCTGTCTGTCTGTATGTTATTAATAGGAACAAAAACTACTGGACGGATTTTAATGAAACTTGGTACAATTATTCTTCATACTCCTGGGCAGGTTATAGGATACTTTTCATCACGCTACAATCAATAGGAGCAGAGCAGTGAAGGAAAATGTTGGGAAAACGGGAGAAGTTACACCATTTTTTAAGCTTTCGTCGCGTGTGCAGCCTTAATGGTTAAAGCTACATAGAAATCATGTATGACGGAAATATTCTACATAAAATTATCTAAAAAAAAGTCCACAACAGCATATGTCTATCTTTAATGGTTGACTCACAATAACACGTATAACTCCCGATAGTTTACCAGTTCGGAGCTTTCTGATTATTTGTTATTGATTTGTTTACCTACTCCTATGTTTATAATATTCTCGCTCATGCCTAATTAACAAAAGATAACATTATAACATATTCTACAAAAAAAGAATCATAGAAATCGGTGTAGAAATACCAAACTTATACATAAAATACGATAATCAGCAGGTCGGTCGGTAGGTATAATATAAGATATAATATAAGGTCCAAGCGCGACCTTCTCATGCCGACAAAAGTTAGGCATTGGTAGCGGTAATCGACATCCACACAGGCGTAGCCGCGGGGGTCCTCTATAGGTTATACATCAGAACAACACATAGACTACTTTTTGTCGCGAAAACCGACATCCACGCGGGCGGAGCCGCGGGCGACCGCTAGTTTTAAACTAAAATTACCGTCGTGAAACCGTCAATGACCGCGGCACGGTCATTGGTGGTTTTTGTTGCTGGGTTTGTAGGTAAGACATTATCGATATCCAGAGTTCCTGCAAACTGCACAACACTATGGTTTTAATTTTATGTTGGAACCACTGTTAGGCACTGATTGAGGTCGTAAAGTTGGCCGTTCTAGGTTTGCCTTGTTTTGACGTTTCATAAGTTTATTTTGTCTATGGAAGTCCCGTCTCTATTTACGTAGTATTTGTATCTTAGATTATTATTTGTGTTTCTTTGGTTGGCAATTAAATTAAGCAGTAGGATCACCAGAGAATAAATTCACATGGGCACTACCGGTACCGGGAAAATGTCTGATTTGCGAGGAGTTAAGGTTTAAAGTGGAAAGTGCACGAGAATCATCATCTTTTCCCAAATATTTTGAGGTTGGCTTCCAGTCTAACAGGATCCAGCTGAGTACCAGTGCTTTACAAGGAGCGACTGCCTATCTGACCTCTTCAACCCAGTTACCCGGGCAACCCAATAGCCTTTGGTTAGACTGGCGTCAGACTTACTGGTTTCTGACTACCCGTAACAACTGCCAGGGATGTTCAATGACATGAAATGAAAATCTTTATTCGCAGAGACACGGTAAATACAAAAGATGGTAAACAAATATAAGTTCCTTATATACATAAATAAAAGTTTTAAATTCCTACAGTTACAGCCGGGACCAGTCGAAACATAGCCACGAAGAGTGCACGAGAATCAGAGTGATAAATACATGTTTTTCAATCCCATGTATCTTATTTAGGTAGTCAATCTAAGGACAGTACGACTGTTATATGACATCATCATTGCTGGCTCTGTGGTTACTTGTCAATTTTTCTAAGCAGTCTCAGTATGTGTTTGTGTGTCATGATCTGTCATGATGGTGTCATGTGTCATGTCAAATCAATTTGTCATGTAAGCTGTCAAGTTAAGTTGACTTGTTTGTCAGTAGTTTTTGTGGATTATTGTTTTTTCATGAAAAAACTGGAAAAAACTTTGGATGAATCGTGAAAAAAGTTAACGTGTAATTAAAACAATAATTATTGTATTACATTACATGTGGCATGTAATCGATCCGCTGTTGCAATATGAATCCGTATAAGGACATAGAAGAAAGTTCCTTCGCAGCATCACCTCACTTAGCTTACGAGGACATAGCTACGAAACTACTCAAAGATCATTATTTCCTGACAGCCTTGGAGCTGCACACAGAGCTTGTCGAGAGTGGTAAAGAACTACCGCAGCTGAGAGAATTCTTTTCTAACCCTGGCAATTTTGAGCAACATGTCTCTAGAGCATCGGAATTCTCGGCGATGCGTAAGTTGTTTTGATTTACGTGTGAAGATAAACGATCTTATAGCTATAATAATTATGTCATGCTATTGCTTCAGAATATATTTTTCTAAATTGTTGCCTGATAATCAATCTTATCAAAAAACGTTAAATAATAACTTTGTGATATTTTTTATTGAGAAGTTAAAATACAATAATTATCCCATATAGATCGCACACCAAGCCAAGCTACTCTTGACTCCTTGGACACTGCCCGTTACTCAGAGGATGGTGGTGGTGACCGAGGTGGTAGCGGTGACCCTGTTGGCAGCAGTGGGGACCTTGCAGTTCTAGAATTTCAACTTCGCAAGGCTCAAGAGACTATCAACTCTTTGAGAGCCAACCTCACTCAGTTTGCTGGTACCCATTTCTCTTGTTTAATTTATTAGGGATTTTTTTGATTTATTGGGGATTGTGCCTCACAGCTTATTTTGTTCTTATTGCTTTTGGTTATTTATTTAGTACTTAGTGTGTTATAATATTGATCAAATCAAAACAAACCTAATAAGGAAATTTGAGGGAAACCTTTAATTCAAGTTGTGGTCTTGTTCAATATATAGTAGGAATTTAGTGTGACAGGAAATAACAATTACATTATAAATTAACATAATAACTTCTTACATATATGTATATATTTTATTTTATTTTTAATGTTTAATATTTCAGATGGTGAATCTACATTAGACAAAAGTTCTAAGGATTTATCCGACCAGCGTTCACTCAAGCCCCATGAAAAGAGAGCTCTAAACTTCCTGATCAACGAGTACCTTCTCCTACAAGACTACAAACTCACTTCCATAACATTTTCTGATGAGAATCCTGATCAGGTATGAACTCATGCAATAACCATGTAAGTTAGTATACTCTTATCGGTTATGTTGCATCTCTAATTACGGTTGATTTTCTTTCATTTATTCATAAGTAATTATGCCTTGGTTACACAAAGAACATGAATAATAATTGAAATATGTGTGATGTGCACTGCTTACACACTTTAAATTTGCAGTATAATAAGGTATGTATGAAGCTTTGGTTTTAATTACTTATTATTATAGTTATGCAATCTATATCACAATTATGGCGTAGATCTTTAAGCGTGGCTCCGTGGTTCTGAGTAATTCAATGTAATCAATCTCCATGACTAGATTTACTTATAACATAAGTGGTGGACGTAATTATGTAACAAGTATTAATTTACTATACTTACATGTTATGAGTTAAATATTTGAACAATATTAACAGAATTTAATAAAACATATTTCTTAAACTTTGTGCATGACTGTTGTATTTGTGTGTCACTATATTGCACCTAAGTCGTGGTGGCCTAGTGGTTAAAACACCAGCCTTTCGAGTATGAGGGTGCGGGTTCCATTCCAGGTCAGGCTCCAATATAACTTTTCTAACTTATACATACTTTCTAAGTTTATCTTGGACACCAATGACTGATTAAAGGTTAAGGAAAACATCTTGAGGAAACCTGGACTATAAAGTCTGAAATCCCCAACCCGCATTGAGCAAGCATGGTGATTAACTCTCAATCCTTCTCTGTGGGAGAGGAGGCCTGGACACAGGCAGCAGTGGGACAATAAAAAAAAGGCTGTGATTGCTGATTTTGGGACAAGGACAAACAAACAAATACGTTTGACATAAAAGCTTAAAATGGAAAAGGCAGCCCTTAGCCAATTGTTTATATAATTTATTTCAGGAGTTTGAAGACTGGGATGATGTAGGCCTCAACATGCCGCGACCAGCCGGCCTTGTGTCATTATTTCGTGGTAAAACTTCAAGTATCAGTCCAGCTAAAGTAGATGTTTCTACGGAAATGGACTGGGCGTATGAAGACGTTGATTGTCAAACTGATTTGGATGATGGAAATGTTTGTGTCAGCTGTCAGACGTCACTGGATCATGAGACTGATTGGAGCCAGGAGGTGAGATTTAATTTGTCATGATAACAGCGTATTTACTAGCAATCAATAAAAGATAAGGTACAAGTAACTAACAAATTTTCCCGATCAACTTTGAACCACATGCTTCAGCGATAAAGCTGAAAATCTGTTAAGGAAATTTCACAGATTCTAGTAGCTTGATGTGCTGGCGTCTGTATTTTTGATGACATAAGTTCTTATGCTGTCACCTTTAATTATGTTATCTTGAGATGACTAAAGTTTAATTTACTTTATCTCCAAATACCTAGATTATATGTAGATAGAGAATAGAATATTCAAGTTTCGGCTAGTTTCTTTAATGTATGAAGATTATTTCAAGTTAATCCTAGGAATGGAGCAGTCAACCAAATAAATACATCAGTTTTAATAAAGTTCCTGACTTAATAACAGCCTTACGATCTACCGATCGTAAGGTTAAGCAACGCTTGACGCGTTCGGGGCGTGGATGAGTGACTACTACCTACGTGCTTCGGATATTAAATTGATGAGTGATACATGATTAGTCCCGGCTGTCATTTGGTGGGCGTTATGAGTAGTCATAAGTCAGCAAGTCTGACCACCGGTCTTACCATTGTTGCAAAGGTAACTGGGATGAGGTCAGATAAGCTGCTGCTGCCGCTTCTGCATCTGGTTAGACAAAAAGTCAACCCCAACATAGAAAAGGACAGACATATAAATAGACATATAAATTAGAAATTATAAAAATTGACATTTTGATATTTATTTACAGCTCCTCATTCAAGCTGAAGAGATAGAATTATTAAAACAAAAAGTAATTGCTTTAGAAACTGAAAAGCTGAACTTCCAAAAATTATATGATGCTGCCATTGTCAGTCTGAACTCACTTACGAGCCCTGCCTCTGAGAGCAAAGGTCTAGAACTACTGATACCTGAAGATAAACTCCTGACAGTGCAGAGGGTAGAACAAAGTGTAGAAGCCAAGCCTATTACTTGTACTGCATCAGAGAATCATTATGGAAGTGGCAATTCTACTCATAGTGCGACTCCAGAACAATTTGAGATGATTGACAGTGAAAAAAATAGTGCTATGTAAGTCTTGAGTTACTTATATTTTTCGGTCATTTATTTATTTAATAAACACATTGCTTTTTTAATTAATAATATAAAAAAAAAACATTTAAAAATATCGAGAACAGGGTCCAAGATACCGGTTAATTAGTTATATTATTATTACAACTACTTTGACGAACAAGTATTGACGCCTATATAATGTTTACATCTTTCAATATGTTTGTAGAATAATTTCTATAGAATGCTTTGCAGTTTCCACATTTCTGGTTAGCATACAATATGTTAATATTGTGTTTATCTCCAGCATTTCGTTGAAAATAACACCAGACTCATATAGAATTACAGCATTCATTGTATGCTAATGTATTTGCAATTGTGTCATCGATTTATTAATGTTCTTCCTTGTGAAATAAGGCCTATTTTAACAGTATCTCGGTGTATTTGTTTAATGTGTAATTTTTCTAAGACATGTTTCAGTTTTTTTTTTGTTTAAATTCATTCTAAACAATAAGAAATTTTATATTCTCATAAAAAAAGAAAAGTTAAGACTCATAAAAATCATCAAGCAGGTATTCAAGTAATTTGTTTTTGTTACATTTTATTTTTATTTTGAATGTTCCAGAACGCGTAAAGGTTCGAACATAAGTTCGTACGAGGCGGGCGCAGTGGGGGACAGCCAGCGGGCCTCGCCGCTGCGCCGCGGTAGCGTCACCACCTTGGATGAGACACTCAGTATAAACGACGCAGAGTGGACGCGAGTGCAGTATGAATACAATAGTATCGAGATTAATAGCAAGGAGATGTGGATTGATAGGTAATATACTAGTAATTAATGAGCACAATTTATTGTAGGTACTGCATTGCCGTTGCAAATTATAATATACCCCCCCCGCTGAAGGTGCAACTGGAGGGAGTGTCAGACTCTGATTAACTAAAACTCACTATGTTCCTTCTAGAGGTTTTTGCGTGCCACGGTAACACTTGCGAGCAACCTGCAGCCCCGGCAGTGCCAACATGTCTGCGTACCCACTTGAACAAAAATGTTTTTATTATTGTTGTAATTGTTATTTGTGTTGCTGGGGAGTTTGTTCCACCATTTCTTCTTCCCAGCGATAACACATAGAAAGTGGTGAAGGCCGATCGTTTTTGGGAGCTGTCTTTTGTAAAATGTACCTTAAAAAGTGCTGATTTTCAGCCTACATCTTTATGAGCCATTATAATCGAACAGGACTAAAATTTCTTGTTTTTATCTTCACAGTGGTATACCCAATATACTCAAAGTATCTATATTGAACTGGTGCTGTGAAACATTGAATCTGAACGAGCCACTAGCTAACGACTTACTCGCCGAGCTAGTGAGCAGCGACAAGCCCATCACTCTGCCTGGGTTACTGAACCTCGTCGCCGATACTCTGCCACGGGTTTGTATAAATATGTTTAGTTCTACATAGGGCCAAAACCGACGGCGAATTTTTGTATCGATACAGTAGAAGTCATGATTACGATTAAGTCGCTGTACATACGCGATCCAGTATGTGTTCTCGTGTGCTAGTTTTCGTCCATTTTTTCCCCTATGTTCGCCACGGTTGCGCTTTAGCGTAGTCGTCCATTGTGTAATTAATGACTGCTATTCTAGTGAAGCAGCAGCTGCCTTAAATGCTGAATCTGAATCTGTATGAGCAACAAGCTATCGAGTGATATCTGTATGAATCCGGTTCAAAAATAATTCAAATTTCTTAATCTTTTCATTTGAAACTGTTTATATTTTTCGCCTTTTGGACCGATTTCAGTAGATACATTTTTTTTATGTTTCATAAATTTCCCGAGCAGTACACTACAGGAGGCACAGAAACATGCAGGTAGTCTTCCTGCAAGTGAAACTTGTTGGTAATATATTATAAAATGTCTTCGTATATGGTGACAGCTGCTGCCGCACACGCTGGTGGGGCGGCGCGGGTGCGCGGCGGCGCTGGCGGCGGCGGCGGCGGCGCTGCTGCCGGCGGGCGGCGCGCGGCGGGCCCGCGTGCTGCACACACTGCTCACGCTCGTCAAGAAGCCCGACGCTAACGATACTAGGGCTATCTGTGAAGGTACACTGTTGACTTACTGCTTAGTTGTTGCATCAATGAAGTTTCTATCGACCATAAGAATATTACCTACGTTGTTAAGTCGTATCGTATTTTCTTAATTCTTATTCTTTTTCTAATAAGCAAATTATCTATAAAAAAATAACGATTTAAAATTCATTTTGGCGCATTTTTTTGTCAAAAAGGCTTTTATTTATTTCATCGATATATTGTTCTTCTCTCTGTCTCATTATCTCAATTACAAATATCTCGTATTATGGTAAATACTCAAATATATAACATTACAAAACACAGCATTAATTCATCAAATGTCTTCCAGCAACCTGCCTTGTAGTAAAATGGGGTGGCAGTGGCGAAGTACTATCGACAATAGCCGAACTTCTAGCTTCCCGTTCCACCGAGCGAAGAGTTCTAGCCAGCCAAGTATGCATGGCCATCGCACCATATGTACCTATCGAGTTATGCACATCACTATTGCTAAGTCTCGTGGTACTTATGTGTGAGTCTAACGAACTTGAAATAAGATCTCTTGGACTGAAATCAGCGTGTTTAATATGTCCAGTGGCTGAACATAAGTACAGTCAGCTAGAGAGTTTGATGTTCAATTTCTTGAAGGACCCCGTTGAGAAATGTGTGAAGGATACTGTGAATATTTTCGTGCCTGTACTCGCTAGGACCGCATTAACTGCTGGTAAGTTCTATTGTGTGATATTTTTGGTATTTTATAATGGTCTGAACAATTAAAGTTGGAAGTGGATTTTATACTTACGTTTATTTTTTTAACTAGTTTTATAATAATAATAATAATGGCGATCAGGAAAACTGCCGACCCTCGGCGGCCGTTCTCTGTAAGGAGTACAGCCAGTTACGCAGGACATATTTTAGTTTTTGTAGGCTGGGGTACTCTCTATCCCCTCACTCTCATAGTCCTATAGGACGCTAATCCGAATACGAGCGGAGAGAGATCAAGCGCAGGACCCACATTCACGTTCTCCTCACCAACTTTCAGACTTCAGGCTGCTTGACCCAGAGTGGGCTTTGACCCAGTGCTCACCAGGCGCCACAGACTACTGAACTACGAGACAGTTACCAAGTATTATAATAATTGTAATATTATTCCAGGTAAATTCTCAACGGATTTATGCAGTCGAATAATGACGAATTTAACCAAAGCGTGCAGTGATAACGAATGGAAGACTGTTAACTTATATTTAGATGTGATGCGAGTCTTGGTGTTAGCCAAACTGGCTTACGTAGTGAATGTACAAATAGTTAGGGATGTCACCCTGAGCAGCTGTGATACACAAACTGTTAATTTACAAGAGGTGCCCTTGGAGGAAACCGAGTACTTTATGGATCTACAGTGTTACTTCATTGATGGTGCCGACGCTAAGGTACTGTTAGTAGCGGCGAATAATATTATCAAAGAGAAGCCTGAAGTTAGATGGCCGGAGTTAAGTTGGTTTATTAGCACGTAAGTGAACCATGTGTTTTTATATTTGTTATGTATATTTTTTTATTGGTACACCAACTGCATTATATACATAAAGGAATGAGAAGAAAGATAAAAAATAATTTATTCGGTGCAAGCGCGCACGCAGAACACATACGAAATCAAAATTAAAATGAAAAACAATAATAACATAGTATATAGTATAATCGTGATTTTGGTAGGTATATGTGCCTTGTATAGGTTAACCCATCCTATATAACAATATTAATAAGCGTTTTAATAAGTATAATCATAGTAAGTTTGACTTTGTAAAACTAGAATTTAAAAAAATTCGTTGCTATATATTGTTATATCTTTTGAATTATGGAACAGTATGAATTCAGAAGATGTTTCGAAGGCATAAAGTATATCTTTATATATGTAAAAAACTTCAACATGATTATCTCTTTTTTGTCACAGCATCAAGAAAAAATAATGAAAATAGTTTTTTTCTTTAATTTATTAATCTATGGTTCATTATTACAGATTAAAACAAATTCTAGAAGTGGCCACAAATACAAAGGTTTTGAGTCATACGTTGATATACGAACTCCTTATATCAGTGATCAGTGGTTACGTGGACAATTTCGGAGTACGGTTCACAATGCATATACTAAAACCTATATTTTATGATGCCATATCGGAGTTAGAATATAAGATGGAAAAACTACACCCTGTGAACGTGGACACTACGATCATTGTTGGAATATATTTGGTCACCATATTACCTGCGCTCGAAGATACAATACAACATGGAGAGTTTTTGCAAAAGTAAGTATTGTATTGTCAACATCTGCCTAGTCTTTAAATGTTAGAAAAGAATCATCATCTCCCGAGCCTTTTCTCAACTATGTCGGCTTCCAATCTAACCGGATTCAGCTGAGTACCAGTGTTTTACAAGGAGCGACTCCTATCTGACCTCCTCAACCCAGTTACCCGGGCAACCCAATACCCCTTCGTTAGACTGGCGTCAGACTTACAAATGTTAGAAAACAATATCTAGCTTTAATTCCGCGAGACAAAAATCCAGCATTGGGTGCAGGATGCACATGCGGAATTAAAGCTAGATATTGTTTTCTAACATTTATTGTAATGGATTTCCGCAAAGTAACGCCTGATTCAATAAGTTGCCTAGCCTTTTCCCAGGCTGTATTGAGGTCGGCTTCCAGTCTTAATCGGATGCAGCTGAGTACCAGTATTTAAGGTGGAGCGAAGGTCTAACTGACCTCCTCAACCTAGTTACCTGGGCAACCTGATACCCCGTTGTAAGACTGGTTGAAAGACTATCTATGTACAAATGATAGCCGTGACCCACCAATTTAAAGAGCCTTCTGAAACACGTAAAAAGATGGTCAGCCATCCGCGGACCGACCGCGCTAAGCGTTTCTTAACTATAAGATCGATTCGACCCTTGCGGGGCTGTTACTTAACCACGAGCTCTTGCGAGAGAGAACCTTCCATCGTCCCCTAATCTATAAATAAATATATATTTATTTAATTTCGTCATTTTCAATCAAGGTATCCTTACCACTAAGTTCATCATCATCATCATCACAGCCTATTTATCGTCCCACTGCTGGGCACAGGCCTCCTCTCCCAAGGAGAAGGATTGAGCGTTAATCACCACGCTTGCTCAATGCGGGTTGGTGATTCAGACATTTTAGTCCAGGTTTCCTTGAGATGTTTTTCTTCACCTTTAATCAGTCATTGGTTCCAAGATAAATTTAGAAAGTACGTATAACTTAGAAAAGTTATATTGGTACTTGCCTGGCCTGGAATCGAACCCGCACCCTTCTACTCGAAAGGCTGGTGCTTGAACCACTAGGAAACCACGACTTTGTTATTTACACATAACTAAGTTATTTGTTTGTATTGCAGATGGATCTTCTACAGCAGCATCCGCGGCCTTCCAGTCAAGATATTCTCCGTGCCACTGAAGTGGGTGGCGCAACACAGAGAAGACTCGCTTGATTTCTATTTACAACACCTACGAGAATGTGAGTATTCTATTATTAGATAGACTAGCTGCTCCCCCCCGGTTCCACCTGCCGCCCGAAGGAACTACTTCCCCCACTGGAATAAAAAGTAGCCTGTTCTTGCTCAGGCTCTAGACTATGTGTCTACCAAGCATTTAAGTCTATTTAGTTGTTTTGTCGTGAAAGCCCCACAGACATACAGACATAATTACTTTCGCATATTAGTAAGGCAAAATAAAGTTGCTGGGGAGTTTGTTGCGCCACTTCTTCCTCCCAGCAAAAACACATAGGAAGTGGTGAAGGGTGGGCGTTTTGGGGGCTGTCTTTTGTAATTTTTGATGTTCAAAAAGTGCTGTTTTGCAGCCAAGTTTGAATAAATGGAGTTTGATAAGGATCAAAGATACTTATTTTAAACAAACCATTGAAGAATAATTTAAGTTTTTTTCAGTTAATATGCTATTAATTTTTTAATTATCGAAATTAAAAACTCTTCCGTGTTAGATATAATCTATATATTCAACTCTACCGTACCTACTTCTTTTTAAACACAACATTATTTTTATTCCTGTTTCATATTGTACAGTCGCGGCAAGCAGCTGTGAGAGTCCAAGCGGCAGTACGGTCCGCATGTACATCGCGAACATTATCACCGACCTGATGAACGCGACCGAACTCACAGAGAAGTGTATCGATCGCCAGATGTTACCTGCCGTCATGGCGCTACTCCACGACGAAGATGCGTGAGTTACAGTAACCATTTATTACCGTATGCCACAAATTTACTTGAAGCGACGGCCCATCTGACTTTCTCAATCGTGATTTAGATATCCCTTAGAAGGACCACGGGTAGGACTATCAAAGATGTATAGACGCCAGCACACCCAGCTACTACAATCTGTCAAATTACTTTAGTAGATTTCATATTTTATCGCTGAAGCACATGGTTCAAAGTGGATTGGGAAAATTAAACGTTTCGGGTAGCTTGATGTGCTGGCGTCTCCATCCACGGATGGTCTGCTCCAGGGGTCGTTTTATCAGTATTTTTAAATTAAGTATAATTTGTTGGTATGGTCTTGTAAATATTAGTCAAACGACACCATTTTTATAGAATACCACGTGAATATACAAACATTATGACACATAGTGAGAATTATACTATATTTTTACGACCCGGAAAACGAAGCGTGGGCTGGCCCCCCACTAGGTGGACGGACGATCTAGTCAAGGTCGCCGGGAAGCAATGGATGTGGGTGCTGAAGATCGCGCAAGGTGGCGAGGTGGAGGCCTTTGTCCAGCAGTGGATGTCTTTCGGCTGAAACGACGTCAAACGTTAATCTTATGAAATCGTCTTATCGAATCCTCAGTTCCGTCCGTGAAGAAGCGATATCTTCCTGGGGCAGTGTGACCCGCACGTGCCTGATCCGTGGCCTGGACAGCGAGGCGCAGTGCTGGCCTCCCGTAGAAGACATGCTCGGAAACCAAGCGTTGTCAGTCAAGGAGTCGGCCAGAATCGCTGAGGCGCTCGCCATACTGGTACTGCCGACTGTGGATAACCATGCTGTCTCCGAAAAAGGTACCTTGATAAGCAAACTGTTTTTTTTATTGTCTTATGATGGTAAGATGTCAAATTTATGCGCCAAACTCTATGGCAGTTCGCAACTTAATTCCGAGGACAACGTTCCAAGTACGTGTTTAGGGCGCCCCTCTTGCGCCTGCGCTGCCGGTTGATATCTCAAAAAATATTTCTGCTCAATGGTTTGCGAGATATTTTGAGCTGCCGTAATGTGTAAATTTTAGCGAAAATCATTAGTATTAACGGGGTATAAGCATGAAAAAAATATTTGCAATCTAACTAGTTTATCAATAAATATACAAAAATAGAATACTAACTGTGAAAAAATATCGAAATCAGTAGAAAAACAAACGAGATATAACAATTTTAAACAATTATACCTGTCTCTCTCACTAAAACGCTATATTCAATGACAGCCTTACTTACGGGCGTGTTTAGTTGTGACGTATATTTTACACTCGGACTTCTCTTTCTTATTAGCAGTTTTGAAGCTTTATAACTTCTTGTCGATAAATTATATTTTAAAAATTCTTTCATATTTATTACAGCTAAAAGTGTATTAATTTAGTGAATAAAAAAATTACATGCATATTCTCTATTAAGTTCTTCTAAATTCAAATTTCTGATAGCTGTTCTAATAATACAAAAAAATATATATATCCACTTGATGGAATGATGTAACTTTTAGAAATCTTGGATGATAGCAGAATCATTTTATTAGATTGGAATCTGTTGACAACAGTATTAAACTTGAAAATAAAAATGCAAGTTATCATGACTTTATGTTTTTTAAACCTAAATAAGAAATTAAAACCGCACCAATCAGTTTGCCTTTTAATTCCAAAGTACAGATTACTACACTCTTGCGCAAGCATTTCTGAAGTTGTATAATCCGCGGGTGGTATACCAGGTGTTTGAAGACATGACCTGTATATATATCAATTGATTATTGTGTTTTACATAATAATCAATTTATATTGCACAATAGGTATATATTCTTGCGGCCCGAAGATTTTTTCCGCTGTCATTTTTTAATAGCTCAAATCTCCGTTTCTATCGCCTCATAAAAACATGACACAGTGCCTCTGAAGGTGAACGGTAACGAGCTGTGTGAATAACGAAATTATATTGGCTGTTCAAGGAACCACGCTATGTGGAGTCCTGGCCTTAATGTTTTCCTTCCTATAAAACATAATCTATCTTTATAAGGTCTAACAAAACTAGTGCACCATATTTTTACAGGTCACCTAGTACATGATAAGGATCATGTTTACCACAAATAAGTCATAAAAACAACAACATATTTTATTAAATTTATCATCACAGTCGCCAAGTTGTATGCATAACGCCGGTCTCTATGAAGGCGCTCGATCGAAACATGATCCTTAGCATGTACTAGATGACGTGTAAAAATATGGTGCACTAGTTTTGTTAGAGTTTATATTTATAAAAATGATTCCCCATGTCCCATGTTCACGCCATCACGCGTGAACGGCTGGACCAATTTCACTTAAGGATAACGTCTGTTGGGTCAGATAAAGATAAAAGATAAAAAGTCATTTATTCAAAGTAGCCTGAAAATAAGCATTTTTGAAGGTCAATTCTACAAAAGACAGGCCCAAAAACGCCCGCCCTTCATCTAGTCATCTAGTATTCTATACAATATGTGTCAAGTATATACATATGTATGTAGTTTATCAGTTGTGTTGGCAGCCATAACTAACAAAAAGCTTATCAATTAGCTTCCTTTGGGAGGTAACCGACTGTGTATGGAAAGGTGTCTCGATATATTATTGTATTATACAGCGGTGTCGCTACTGTGCGTGGTATGTCGCGGCACGCTATCCCGGGAATGCCTCGCCGCACTCACTCCGGGACTGCAACTCGCCGTGCATCACTGTAGGCACCATCCTGCGTTGTTACCTGCGCTCAGGTGAGTGATATACAAGTAATGTTATTCAATGGATAATGAGACATAAGTCGAAGTTATTAGAGTTCAGGTTTCGTTAAAATAGGGACATAAGTTGTTGTTTTTCTTCACAAAGACCTCCAGAAGAAAAATTGTGTGTTTTAGTCAGTAAAAGTCTGACAGTTCCTCCAGCTGTATCTCCAGCAGTAGCGGTCATTTGATGAGTTGGTTGTTTGTAGCTGGTTGTTAGACCGAACTCTCGACATCCGTTGTATACATGTGGATATGATTGTTTTTTTTTTTTTGCCAAGTCATACAAATATGCATTGCAGGCAATATTCTATATCATATAGAATTTAGTCCCGTGTTTCAACACAATTAGTTTTCTTGTAACATAAATATAAAAGTGAAATACATTTATTTTTGTACATGTATACAGTGTACACGGACGTAAATTAATATTCATTGCACTTACAGACGAACAATTCATGTGAGATTCTGATATCACCATAGGTATTATTCTGATTTATTGACGATTGTTTAACTGTGTACAACCATCACCTATTACATCAGACTTAATATTAACTATACTGAAAGCATATTTAGAACAGTTTTATTCTCCACCCAACAGAAAACTTGAAGAAAGCGTGCAATCACTCCCGTTATCCCAATACAAGGCCGCAATAGAAGCCCTAATACACAACATAGCAGGGCCGGGCACCCCCGGGGACGCGGCGCGCGAGCCCCCGCCGCGTCCCAACACCAACCTGCAGGCCGCACAGGAGGTAGGCAGGAGAGTCACACAGATGTTCCAACAGTCCAAATCTAATATGAATATACCCAATATATTTAAGAAGAAAACATAACAGTCAAGTTGGTTGTTAACACATCTTAGAGACGGTAATTGTTAACAGTAATCACGTAAAAACGGGTATTGTCGATCGTGACCTTAAAGGTCATTGAATTGTTAAAGAGTCAGATCTTAAAAGGCGTTCTACACGATCCAAACCGACCACCGACAGAGGTGACCTTGGTCGCGTCTCCCGTCGGCCGATAGAGTTCCACACGGTTCGGGCCGACCATGGACGCTGCCTGTAGCAACGGATGCGCTCTTGACCAAGGTCGTCCAAAGGCGTACGACTCCGCCCATATATGGTCGGCCGATCAACGTGTAGACGGACGATAGATTTCCATACCAACTGGAACAAGTTCATCTTTCTAGGCAGTCTTACGTAATTAGGAGTTGATTCATTTGTGAGGGTATCTGGTGGAAATGCCTTTCGAAGCTAAGTGCAATATATTAGAGCTAAAATTGGAGAATGGGATGTTAGAGCCGGTAGAAAGGCAAGCTTATGTATATGTCCAGAAAATTTATAACTGTCGTTAGTAGGATAATGCACACTGATCAGTTTTAATTGAGAAGTAAAGTTCAATGGATAAATTAAAGGAATACCAAAACGAAACAGATTTGTTGCATAGTAGATCAATCAAAAAGTCCGTATAACATCGTTTGCATTAAAAACGTACCGGGTGTTACAAAAATATGGGGGGACTCCCTACCACCCCTCATAAATTTATAAAAAATTGAGTCGTTATGTCACTTGTATGTCAAATCTCCGAGTTAATGGGAAGGGTTGGCTATATTTTTGGTTTAGATAAATTAATTGTATTTTAAGTATATGGATATTTTTGTAACACCACGTGTACGTTTGTAGACAGGTAAAAAATCATATGCAATTACCAGATACACCTATTTTGTAGTATCGGAAGTTCTTGAACAATAAAAAAAACAAATTCCGTTATATGCCATAAACATTTTAGTGTTAGTGAAATTTTGAAAGTGCTTTAACTCGTGCATGACATACTATAAAATAATCTCCAAAATACACATTTTAGATTCTTTTTTGATGTTAATATTGTTAAGTCGTTTGAACGAAATTATACATTCCTATATGATATTACTAGTTTACCTTATAACGTTCTTTTTTTTAAATAAAGCGTATTATTTGAATGAGCGTTTTAGTAATCTGAACTAAGTTTTGAATGGACCATTAAGATGGACAGTTTCTTGCACGTTTCGGTACCATAATGTCTCCGCGACTATCGCAAGCAATAATCGCCATATCATAATCTTAACATAATCTTTAGATTCAAGCAAGAACTAAAATGTCGCCTGCGAGATTCGTATATAATATAATATACGAATTCAGCGAAATGACACGCCGCTTGTCGCCCATACCAACGGAAGAGAAGAGTGAATGTTTAGACGAAGGAAATGTTTTATATTTCTTCAATAATCGTATGTTCGAAACGAGAATTTCTCCTCTAAATGGGCCATTACAAACACTTTTTTTGTGATATCCATTAAAATAAAAATCATCCTTATGTCGCTGGAAGTTTATGTTTACCGATTGCTGATAATATTGTGTCAATGTCCAGTACTATCAACAATGTAGGTATTCAATATCAATACTGGTAAATTAAAACGAGCTCTAACTAAAAATTTACCTATATGTTAATCTTTTAACCGCCACAGTCACGTATAGATGACAATTCAAAAAGTGCCCAGCACACCAAGGCCACGACTACATGACAGACTTTTAATGGTCAGTTTTAATCGATACAATTCCGAACTCACTACTATATTGTATGTATATATATGAATTCTGAGCTTGGCGCTGAGCTCTTTCTTTTTTTGACGTGGCGGTCAAAAGGTTAAAAATATAAGTATGTAGAATGTTATTTGATGAATTATCTATTTAAGTAATACAATCTACCTTAGGGCCAGTTTCACAATGTCCGAATAGAATACTATCTACCAGATAAATTCAAAAATGTAACAGAATTTTTATAAAATTATCTGGAACTTATTCGTAGGCGGTGAAACAGGCCCTTAGTCTAATTCATATCAGGCAATTTGCTGGTTCCTGCAGATTTTAAAGCTGTGAAACTGGTCACTGTGTTCTCAGTAATTTCGGTCTTCGATTTATGGTGACAAAAAAACAAGCCTCAATTCTCAGCTTCCAAATATTAAAACGCACGTTTAAATATTACTCTTTTGAAAAGTACTTAATTAGTATTATTAATTTGTTGTTTTAGCTTAGGATAGTACAAATTAATTATTGCATCATATATCTTGTTATGACGTTTTTATTTAATATCTCGAAAATACAATGTATTTGTACTTAATTGTGATTGTATAAATGGATCTTTATCTGTGCCTGCCAGTCAGTGACGATTACTCTTAATAAGTATATGTATATCAAGCGAGAGATCTTCAGCATTATGAACACGTACAGGCGCCAGCACATGAAGCTACTTATCTGTCAAATTTCCTTAACAGATTTTCAATTTTATTGCTGAAACATTATGGTTCAAACCTGATTGGGAAAATTTGTCAGTTTTCGGTAACTTGATGAGCTGACGCCGATTTTAAACTAGTAAATTATTCAGACGTGAATGTAAGAATGTTAAAACTATTTTCGGCTGTCTAATAAAATTGATAAGACCTCGAGTATTGTCGAGCAATTTGTTGAAGTGTCAGAGATACTAATTTATTTACCATTAGCTAGTATACCCTCCCATAATATAAATGTACGCTCTTGGAATGTTTATCTAACCATAAATACATGTGATAACTTACTTTCTTCAAATACCTACTTAACAAAATACTCGAATTAAATTGTAACGCTATGTATGTCGTGTATATAAAATAAAAATAATTTAATCTATTTATTATACTGGGTGTAAGGGACAGCCCTCCGCAGACTGATAGGGTGCATTCAGCTCCTTCTTTTGAATTTTATTAAAAGGATTTTATTCAGTTATTTTTTTCTTTGTAGCACTTCATTTTTTTAAATAATACCTCTAAAATAAAATAAAACCAGCAATGGATGTTGAAAATGATCGTAACGAACGACGCGTGAAATCAGCTATTAAATTTTGGGAGGGTTTTAAACAAATCAGTTTTATTGGATTTCCATAACGTTACTGAAACAATTTTATGAACCAGTCTTACTACATATGCTAAACTCACCCCATCAGTCTGCGGACGGCTGTCCCTTACGTCCTGTATTCAGTGTATATTTATGTGTAGTTGTCAGGAAATCCTCGCGCATGCTACCCTACTAGGTACTCGTTAAATAGTCGAATCTCATAAATGTTATTAACTAGGCTTTAGCATAGCAGGTACGTATGTATGTTACTGACACCTAGATGAACGAGACGGCAAATAAAGTGCTTTGTAATGATACATCAGTGATTGCAACATAGGTAAACACTATTGGAGGTTGTGTTAATATTTGTGAAATATATAAATTTTATTTTATAAAATTGTTTATTATTTTCTCTTTTATTTATGCCCTTTTTTAATAGTCACGGTTTGCTAGCTATATTTTTGTAATAACGGCAAAGTGCACTCAATCGTTTATGTCCTGTATTTGATATAATAATAAGGAAAATGCTACCAGGGAAATCATGTTCTTAATTAGACACATTCCAATTAGTTAAATATAAATAATATAAGTTCATAATACTTTAGTAGAAGTTAACTTCCTATACATAGTAATAACTACAGCATCTGTCATCATGTATCTCGCCAATCATTTTCATATACTCATACCGATTGAACTAGTCCGCATCACCAGATAAAGCTATCCTGTCGTTCCTATTTTTTAATTTTCCATGATAATGTATAATTATTAAGTAACCTCTTCCCGTCTACAGGGTACTAACCATCTCAATATTAGGCGTAGGACTCGTACTGTAGGTGTGTGCAATAGCTTCAATTTTGTCGATCATCCAAGTATCATGAGGCTTGCACAATTGAGATTATATCGGCTGGACGGTTAGTAACTAAAGATAACGAATTAGAGTCGGTGGTTCATGTGTGTTTGATAAGCAAGATTAAATCGCGTTACAACTTTTCGAGATCACAATGGGAAAGATATGATTCAGTATAATTTGAGGCTAATTAGTACCCCCGCTATCGTTTGCCGTATTTTCGGCCGGTTATTACTTTTTACGGAAAAAAACTGCAATATCCTCTATGAACTTCTCATAATATACGGATTTATTTTCAATTCACACTTAAGTAAAATATTAAGTTTTGTGGTAACATACTGAAAAATATTGGTTGCTTTTCAAGTTATGCCATAACTGAAAATCTCAAAAAGATCACAGCAAAACATTCTGGGTCAAAACACTCACGAGACAGGAACTCCCACTATGAATACAAGCTACATTTTAACCACTGATTTCCCCTCAAAAATAGAAACAAAACCACATTGTTGCTGATAGGTTGCAGAAAACCAATGCATTGATAAAGAGTAATGGTACATTGATAATAAAACAACTCAATATAAATATGAAGTTGTACTTTATTGCACAGTTGAGTGTACTATGGAATTATATGCCAAATTACGTTATAAATAATTACGTGTAACGTTTACGTTAATTAATTTCGAGATTATTCCTTCTTCTTCCTAGGGCGCATGCAACATACGGAGCTGGTGTCCAACATGTTATAGTTAGCGTCGCCCTTGTTGCGAGACTCAATGAACTTGGCGTGAGTCTGGGGGTCCAAGTAGTATGACTTGACAGCGGGAACTTGTTTCATTGCGTCAATGTAGTTGACCTGGATAATAGTTGCATAATTAACACACGTCTTACTTATTTATAAGACCTAGCCAGCAATTTAGTAGAGCAGAGCACCTTTTTTTAAATAGCTAACTTACCAATAATTCATATTTAGTCTTGCTCAGTTCAAATTCAGGCTTGCCAATGAGGGGCAAAGCCTCAAATCGCTCCAAGAATGGGAACAATGTGTAGTCTACAAGTCCAGGGGTGTCAGCATGTAAGAACTTGGTTCCACGAGACTTCAATTGTGATTGAAGAGCTTCCAGTCCCTTGTGGTAGGTTTCTACAGAATTGGACTGCAGGGCTGATGGATTATAAGCAGCAGTGTAAAATGCAGATTGAGCCTGTAATTAAATTATTAAGATAAGACACCATTCCTATTTGGGTAATGTTAATTTTTAGGTAATTCTTTTTGACTAATATAACTTACACCAGAAAACATTTCAACAATCATTTTGTCTTCAGCCCTGCGGAGGGGATCAGATGACTGCAAAGGCACCTCTGGGTATTTTTCGTCTAGGTAAGCGTTTATGATGCCGCTGTCAAATATGCCTTTTCCCTCTTCATACTCTAGAGCTGGCACTGTACCTGTTTATATAAATTAAATATTAACTCTTGTTAACATCTATCTTAGGCAGATGTTGTGGGTAGCCAAAAGCCAGAAAGCCTGACAACCACTCTTGCTAAAAAGTATTGGGTTGCCCGGGTAATTGGGTTGAAGAGGTCAGGTAGGCAGTTGCTCCACATAAAACACGGAAGCCGACTCCACAGCTTGGGAAAAGGCTAGGCAGATGAAGACAAATGTTAAATAGTAATTAAAATGCATAAACTAAGTCCATGATTGGATAGGATGCATGTTTTTTGTAGCTTGACCTTATATCTTTGTTGCAAGGTTGGTAATTCATTGATGTGTAACAGTTGGTATTGTAGTGCATTGTTTTTGGTAATGTATTTTGCCAGAATTTAAGTATAATCTGAAGAAAGAAATAAAATCAAATTCTTCAGCTTTATTTGTAATCAACATTAAAGGGATGTGCCAGAAACAAAATTAATATGATTTACTAAAAAGTTTAGAAAGTACTAAAACCTAAATGCTTAGTTTTGTGGACAGCTGGGTTAGTGGGTATCCTTGTGGGTCCTGAGTTTCCTTTTGTGCCCAATAAGAATTTTTTTTAATAAGTATTCTCAAACCAATGATTGAGGGTATTAGTTTAAAAACGTCAGTCTTACCTTTCGGGCTGAAGTCGATAAGCCACTCGGGCTTATGATCCAAGTTCACAAATACTGTATCATATTGCAAATTCTTTGCATTCATAACAAGGACAGTCCTCTCAGCATATGGGCAGAATCTCATCGCGAATAAGCGGAGCTTGCCATTGTACGGCGGTAAAGCATCACCTGATAAAAAAACAAATGAGGTTAACTTGCAATGCACTTTTCAAGGTATCACTATTATTTTACCTTTCCAGATAAAATGTACTTCAAAGATATTACGTACCCGTTTGTAAATGTTTCTCAGACATTATGTGCAGTTTTTTATTGCGTAAATCGTGACAAATTAACACCGGCACCACTGACAACAGCGGCTTTCAAAATGTAATGATTTTATCGTCCAATCGTTGAACAGCGGTAATAAAATGCTGGAAACTGTGGAGGGGACCAGCCGGCCTTCAAAATAAATCTTCTGACCTCTCACTTTAACTCATTGAATGCATACCACGATTTCAGAAACTTCATGAACTTGTCTTTGTCGCACACTACTGTCAGGGTAAATATAGTGTTACCAACTCACAAATAAGTTTTGAACATACTATAATATTTAATATTTAATTTACAACTGCTTAAGATTTTTTTGATTATGGAGAACAATGTTTATTTAAAAAATAATTAAATTTTTCATTTGGTTATTGGAGATATAGGAGA
This sequence comes from Heliothis peltigera, assembly GCA_958496145.1. Taxonomy (NCBI): domain Eukaryota; kingdom Metazoa; phylum Arthropoda; class Insecta; order Lepidoptera; family Noctuidae; genus Heliothis; species Heliothis peltigera. The sequence goes on along the minus strand of OY292334.1, from coordinate 7,406,112 downwards.
CAAAGATTAGACATGAAGATCAAAGAATTTTTCGAGGATTCAGGAGGTTATGAGACGAAATAGAAAGACCCTGGCCCAGCAATGGGTAATGAGACACTACAGCCTAGGAAAAAAAATCTTTATCCAATTGATCGGCATGTAGCAGTTAGCAGCACCTATGGCTTACTATGAAAGAAGCATTCATCTGATTTAGTGGAGCTTTCCATGTCAGTCAGATAATGGTCAGATACTAAAATACTTCCTTGTGTTTTGCAAGAAAATTTAATTTCCACGCACCTTCTTGTTATACGACCTTGTTTTTCCAAATTCTATGGATTTACTTGCAGCTGGGCAACACATTTAAAATAACGGTAAACATGACTGGCATATAGTATTTTGCTCACCAGAAAAACAAGTTAGCCTGTAGCCTGTCTGGACTTATCACGCTGAGATTCCTAAAGAGCTATTGAGTAGGTAAATAAACATTGTGTATAGTTGACGACATTTGGTGATCAAGCGGTTTTATTTCTGACTCTTGTAAAGAAATGAGAATGGCATCAACCATTTTGAGAGTCGGTTCAGCTTCGAGACATTGGAATCTTATTCAATTTCATTTTATTTTAAGAATGAATTATGGTAATGGCAAAGGATTAAAAAAAAAGACTAAATACTTGGCACAAATTGCACAAAGTTTTAAATTTTATTGTATATATCCGTTTTATCAGCATCCCAAGAAAATCAACTACTGTAGGTAGAGCATAAAAACTTTACTTTTAACAGATTTTAATGGTCTTGACAATTATACACTGTCCTAATCAGTTACGCTTTTTTAATTTCTTCATTTCTACTACATCTGAATAAAAGGTTTAGTTCCAGCTCTCTAGAATTCTAATAATTCTAATCTTAAGTATGCGATTGAGTCTGTTTTCATCAAAAATGGAAATAAAAGCGGCGGTGACTGAGTCAATCCTAACATTTTTCCTATTGTGGTCACGTCATCTTACGAGAAACTGCTAGTCATTCCGTGATCTGTCTGTCTAGAATCTATTAAATTGTTGTTACACTTTAAGGTTTACAAGCAAGCAATGACTCATTGTTGTGTTTCAAGTTTCGTTACTAAGTTGGTTACAACCATATTTTAATTCCTTATTCAAAAGCTAAGGACGATCGATATGTAGTTCTAAATTTAACTTTACCAGTACGCAGATTTACGCTTTGGCGCAGGTAACGAACGCGTGAACCTCAATGACTTGAGGTTTTTCATATTTTGTCCTTATCATACTTAATTTTACAACCCATGTTTTTTATGTTGATAACAAACATTTTCGCTCCTAAAAGGTACAGTGTGTCTACAAGAAGTCGATAAGGTCATTTCATAACGTTATTTAATTAAACTTACCTATAAACAAAGCAGTTATACATATACATACAACACAATTTACGTGTCATTGTTTTATGTTGATAATTTTATCAAATCGTATCTTAGTTCGTGTCCAATTTCGGGCAGTTAAATAGATCGGCCGACATGCTATCGTCTACAGTGAGTCTCGCAGCTCATTTGTACTCCTCACTTCAAGGAGTCCAGACGATAGGACGAGCATTGGGATACATTCTGCCTTATAGCAACATGGCAGCGGTCAAGGTCAAGAAAAACTTCAACACAAAGCACCTGACAAAAGGTTAGTTGTTTGATAACATAACATTTGAATTGTACTACTAATATGTATAAGTACGTCTCTGTACTTTAATAGGAGTTTAACTAGGTAAATATACGTGATACAGACTAAACCTTAACCAAACATAATAATAAACATGAATTTCTGAACAAGTTTATAGAATAATCTCCAGTGTTACCACTCAGTATTGCTTATCATAAGCAGACAATTTGTTGTGACTGCGCAGTAGCAGCTAGCGAGTACCTATATAGATTATTTATGTATATGTAAATCCAATTTTAATTATTTTCTTTATATTGGTGTTTTTCTGCACTGTATGTAATAATATTAAATAAATTATTCAATTATTAAAAATAATGCTATAAGTAATATTTTTTTATCAGGCAACATAAACAGTTGGCGCGTAATTAAAAATATATATAAATACAGAGCTAAGGTTTTGTCTGTTTGCCGAAAGAGACTGAATATCCTTAACGAAAGAGATAAGCGACCTTTTAGAATGTAAATAAATTCACGTATAGATGTATACAATTATACAATAAACCGGCTTCTAAGTCGCAGATAGTAAGCCGAGTTCATTTAAAACTAGTTTAGAGAGACTTTAAAACAGTGTTAGTAACACAATATTATTTTTATACTTAATGTTTGACAATGCACCTCAATACTTTCAACTTTTTACTACGATTATTACTAAGTATTAATTTATTTATTACACGTAGTTTAGCTCATAAGAACAAACAAAAAGGAAATCAATGTTAAATAATTAAGAAAATAATAAGTATCACAAAAAAACCTATATAAAGAAATTAAGCAACTAAACTAATTTTAACAATGTATCCCTTTTTAAAACTTGTATTTTTTTTTTATTTGAAATCTTTTGGGGAAATTAATTAACTAGCTTTTTTATGAATTCTTTCCTTGCTTCCTTCCTCATAGGTGATCCTCTCCCGCCCTTCAGCGGAAAGATTCGCGTGTTCAACATGCGCTACTGCCCCTACGCCCAGCGCACCATGTTGACGCTCATCGCAAAGGGCATAGACTATGACTTGGTAAACATTGACCTCGTCGACAAACCCGAATGGCTCACTTCCAGGAGTGCTTTTGGTAAGTCTTAGCATACAGAAGTATCTATGTAGGTATAAGTACCTAATGGATAAGCCCCTTTGAAAATGCGTAAGTAGGCTTATAAAATAGGTTACTAAGTAACTCTTCAAAAGGCAACTCGAATAGCACTAATAGCAGTAGTAGGACAATGAAGCCAATTTACTTGGCAAGTGGAAAATCCCAATTTTCACCAATGCATGTCTATAAGTAGGTACTCAATTTTTTTAAACAGACAGTTGGAGGTGAAAACCCCTCCTCGAATACCCTCGCGCCTGACTAAACTCAATAAGTATATCTGGGAACACGAATATAATATGTATATCATACACCAATTTAGACCAATTGGGATAACCTTTCTTAAAAAAGAAACTTAATTTTTTAAGGGGATTTTGCTCAGAAAGTTTATATAAATTGGCAGGTTAATATCCCACATTTGTATGACAGTGTTTCGTGTTTTAAAAGATGGCACTAAGATCTTTCATTGCGACGGAACACTACCAATCATTAGCTAATGGTAGGTTTCAAGTTTCGATCAATAATTTCCAATACACTTTCACTGGCTTCACTAAACTTTTAACTAATAAGTAGGTATTTTCGTTTATCGATCAGTTTATTTGACGTTGCTTGCTCTTTCCAACTTTTCTTCAATGCTTGTGAATTTTTCTTTAAAGCAAAAGTGCCAGCCTTAGAAATAGCCGATGGTGTATCAATCTACGAGAGCTTGGTGACTGTGGAGTACTTGGATGAGGTTTACCCCCAGAGGCCACTGCTCCCCAAAGACCCCCTGCTGAGAGCCAAACAGAAGATTATCGTTCAAGCGTTTGACGGCGTAAGTATCTGATAAGACAACTTCTATCGATCACAATATTAGTCTAACCCCGATAATATATTGATAAATTATTAAATCGCAGCCGGGACTATTTTTTTTTTAAGTATGGGTAATGATCTAAGTTTTTAAGGTTAGCCTGCGTCAGAAGTCGTGTAGACTACGAGTATTATACTGAATTAATTCCTTCGCAAAGTCTGCATTAGGTACTCTATTATAAAAAACATACCGAAAGATATATCTATTACGAAATAATGACTTGCAGACAGATACTATTTAGTTATCTGTGTTGTTGAAAAAATAAAGGAATTTAAGCATGTTCAAATAAGTAAAATTAAGAAAAATAGTTGTCGAAACTATAAAAGAAAAAACATTTTGATAAAGTACTTAAGCAGGAAACCTACTGCTAGACATCTGCATAGCGTTTTTCGAAACTGTAACATATAATTTAGAATAGTTGCATTGGTGCTTTCCTGACCTGGAGTCGAACCCGCACACTCATAATGAGAGGCTGGTGCTTTAACCGCTAGGCTACCACGACTTCAACGATCTATAAATCTAATCTAATAAATTGCCAAATTAAGGGTAACATTCGTCACTGTTCTAACTGAATAATTTCGTGTTTGCTACATCGATTCTAGGGAAATATTATCCCATTTTTTAATTAGGTAATTTAAAACCACAACAAAACAATATTTTTTAAGTAACAATGGTTTCCAGATCCTTCCTCTATTCTTCAAAGTAATGAGGTCACCGGACACCATAACCGAGCAAAACACAACTTCATACTACAACACATTGGACTTCATACAAGAGGAACTGCGGCAGCGAGGAACCACGTTCCTTGGCGGGGAGGAGCCTGGATATGCTGATTACATGATCTGGCCCTGGTTCGAGAAGATCCGCACCTTTGACAACGATGTCGGGAAAATAGATAAACAGAAGTACAAGTTGTTGGTACGTATGATTATAGGATCTTGAACAATATGTTTGGTTTCTCCACGAGCTACCCGATACTGTCAAATATTCCCAATCAACTGTGAACCATATGCTTCATCGATAAAGTTGAAAATCTATTAAGGAAATTTGATAGTTTATGGTAGCTTGATGTGCTGGCGTCTGTACATTCAATTAGCCCAATTCTTGGGGATTGGTATAACACTCTGAATATTCTGCTTTGTCCCTAAGCAAGGACAAAAATAATTGATTTTTTTAGCATGTGTTCTTATAACATTGGCATTTCTTCTGATGGTTAATGCACCGATCTGCAATGCAAGGTGCACCACGTTAAGTAGGTTCTGACAATAAATGTCTTTTGCGATATTTAAAATTAAAGGGAAGTAGGTATTTAATTCACTTATAGGACTTAAATGACGACTAAGACCGTATTCTGAAATTTAAACGGTTTTTTTCCTTCTGAAGAAGTGTTTTACCGTGGCAAAGAGCTGTTAACTTTTGCTATTTTTGCTATTGCGCAGTATTTTCATTGATTTCAAAATATTGTGCAATAACAGTTTTATCGCACGAGCTGTATGTATACCTAGACTTTACATAGGTACCCAATCAAACTTACAGAATATATTACACAATATAAAATGACACGACACTTTTCCCACTCTCATGTTATGGCCAGCGATAAAAATCTGTAAACAGAGGGTGCTAGTTAGGATGACAATTAATGTTCACAATAATGTTCCGATTTTATATGAGAAAACAAGAGTATTGTATTTCTATTCATATTATTATTTATCATTTCCGTCACCTTGCATTGCAGTTACATTTGTTTAAAAAATATTTTTAAAAAACATTCACACGCTCGTCTCACGATATTCCAGATATATCGACACCCGTCACCTCCAATTCACAGCCGGGCTTGGCGTCCAAGAGTGCATTGAATGAATAGTACCTAATAGAACCAATGCCCTCTACTTCTACTATAACTTAGCGGAGCAAAAAGATGGCGCAGTTCGCCATGCAGTTTCCGAGCATTTATGTTTCTATTCAAAATTTTGCACGTCTTGTATGCTCCTTTTAAAAGTCGTTAATGTAATCGTCGGTCTTTGTCCTGTATGTAGGTACATACAATCATTATAAACACGATAGTTAATTCGGCCTGTGTAAACGACGCGAGAAATGTGTCGATGCAGGGGTGTGGTGTGTCGTGTACACAACGTAGGTTCTTACGTCATTCACTTTCCTATCATTTTATTCTACAACTGCGTGATTTGTTCCCCAAAAAATTGACTATATGTTTAATGATTATTATTTATAGTAACCATCGTACTAGTCATCGACCATCAAATTAAGCTACAATGCCTGTTTAATCATCATCAGCTTCGTTGCTGCCAGCCAGTAGTGGTCTAATCTTACTCAACTTTCTCCAGACCTTTCAGTTCAGTAGCGTGCATAGTAAAATTAACAAAATCCTTTTTATTCATTCCAGTGGGCTTATCTCGAAAAGATGGTAGTGGATCCTGTTGTGGTTGAGTACGCGGTACCTAATGAAGTATTCCTGGAATTCCGTAGTGCTTACGTGAAAGGAGAGAAGCCTAACTACGATCTCCTTCTTGAAAAATAGTCAATGTGCTATCTTTAATGTTAGTGAAATATAACTGATGACAACATTTTTAGAAATATTAAAGACGAACAGTAACTATTCTTCGCAAAACCTATATAACATATATAAGTATGTTGGCACATTTCTTATGTTTCATTTAATTCCCTTCGTAGAATTGTAGCTCCAGTTTCAAGTCTGGTATTTGGGTAATTTTTCCACGATAATCTTGTAATATTAAAACCATTTGAACTGTGATATATGTTGCACATTATTATTACAGCAGAGATTTTATTTCAGTATATATTTTATATTAAGTTGTAAAGTACAATTAAATAAATAAAGTATTTTTTTAATATTTATCATCTTTCATTATTACTCCTACAACACTGGCACGTCAAGTATCAAATATATTGTCAAGTAACATTGAGCCTACCATAGTATATTGTATACTCTTTGGAGCCTACGTTATGTTACCAGTATTTTGGGCTACGGATACTATCGTAGCGGCGACTGCGATCGATATCGAATACATAGCTAGCTATTCTAGAAAATAGTGATAAATATAATGGAACATAGATTTGTAAGTAAATTAAGGGTCACATCAAGTGCCGCTTGTTTGTCACAAAATTTAACCGATTCTTCAATCATTATGGCCGGTGTCAGCCAAAAGCTATAGCTAAGTATATTCTAAGAACTTTACAGAATGCCTTAACTACCTACACTACAGAAATTGGTATTCCTCGAATGACGCAACTTCTGCGTCAGATTATGATATGGTTTTGCTAAATCGTGTGCATAAATTATTAAATGACCTTCCAACCATCTCGCTGTGGGTGCAGCTGAGTGTCGGTTTTTTTTTCTAATGAAACCCACTATTTTCCTTCTGGAGGTCTTTGTGTGTCAGCCACGGCGGTAACTCGTGCGAAAAATCCCGCAGCAGGCGTCACGCACCTTCGTTCCGTTCTCGCAGCTCCCTTGTGACAGTATGTAGGTACTATGTATGTGATTGTTCACGTATAAGTTGTTTGTATGCCTACAAATGTAGGACTCTGTATCTACAAGGGATGGGTGTAATTACATGCATCGGTAATAGAAAAAAAGAAAATGTTTAACGAAATGTATTTTTAATATAAGAAATATTGGATATTAAAAATAATAATAATTTAATAAATGTTATGTAAATAATTTAAAAAATAAATTATTTAAATGCATTTTAGTAAAACATGTGATTTCTTCTACCGTATTTTTTTACTATAACTACTTACGTATAAGTTTGTGATTTCATTTATTTACACAAAATCTTATAACACTTACCTACATACTTCAACTTAAATAACTTAAAAAAGTAGATTACAAAAATAATACTTTAATAATTGTAATAAAAACTGGTTGTGAGATAATTTAACTACTAGAAGATAACAATTTAAATATTATTAGGAAATAGTAAGGATAATATAAAAAAAACTTATTAATCTTAACTTTGGCTATGCCCATTGGTACAATAGCTTATCCATTAAATGGCTAGGCTTACTTATTCTAAATATCTAGGTTCATGGCACGTATCATTCATACTTACAATATTATCACAAACATGCACCAAATAAAAAAAAACAGTTTTTGCTTTCAAAACATTATCATGCTAACCTTAAGTTACTGGCAAGGATTGCAATTTAAAGGATTCACAATACCAACAGTATTATATCCTTTAGTAAAGTAAGTAGGTACAAACTTAGTGTTACTTAGCTCATCGTATTGAAGGATCAGGTATTGATGTGCTAAAGGACCAGGTCCTTCGATTCTTCATGATTTCTTATTTTTAAAACGTGGTCCTGTTCAAGGTTTCATAGCATTTTTCAAGTTGTGCACCGAGTAAGCAGTTCTGGCGAGTTCTCGGAGACTCTGTTCGGAAGCTGGACCTAACTGCTTGACCATCTTAGAGAAGGGACCTTCTTCATCCTGCAGTAGCTCGTATGGATGACCGCACTCGATTATCTGACCTGCTTCCATTACCTGGGAAAAGTGACAAGTTGAAATTTAACAAAAGTAACAAAATTTATAGAAACCTTTCTTTCGTGACATGCTGTGATTTGTAGCTAGGGCTAAGGTATTTAAGTCAAAAACACGGCAATTTCTTTAATAAATAAATATTGCAGGGTTTTTTAACATAATCATTGATAATCACAGGATGTCGCAACTTCATAATACTCTTTGGCCCTTCATTCCATTCACACACACACTCTCACGTGAAGTGTCCGAAGACTTTTGTATAAAGCATTTGCTTGGGCCAGAGCGATGTCGCAAATATATTTTTATTGGGCCTTTAGAGAAAGGATGGAGTGGTGGTGTTGTAAAGTTGCCGTGGCCATCAGAATCAAGCGAGATTTTATGTTACGAAATCGGTTAGTTTGTGGGCCACCCGCAGAAAGCTTCAGTTTAATAATTGGCAATGATAGTGTTTAAGGGTAACAAGTGAATACTTACAACAACTCTGTCAGAATCCGCGACTGTATGCAGTCTGTGGGCGACCGTGATCACCGTGCAGTCCGCAAAGTGCTTACGGATTGACTTCTGGATTAGTGCATCCGTACTGTAAAAGAAATAAATAATTTGGTAAGTACACTGTTGTCATTTATCACCCAAATAAGTGTTCTTCTATAGTGCATTATGAGTGGCATACCTATTAAAATTAATTTCTAACAGGGCTGACTTTTAACTAGATTCTAGATATAGGTATTCTAGATAAAGATGACTCGCGTAATGACCCACGTGAACTATACGCGTATGTGGCCCGGCTCTTCGAGCATCCCCACCATACCCTGATACCAAGAAATAGATTTCGCTCGATATTCTAATCTACTCAAGGCGCAAGCATTAGAAGCTACACATAATGTGTAGTATAGCTTGTTCTTATTAGTGCGACTTACGTAGGATCGACATTAGCGGTGGCCTCGTCGAGCACGAGCAGGCGGTTCCGCGCGAGCGCGGCGCGCGCCAGGCAGAGCAGCTGGCGCTGCCCCGCGCTGAAGTTGGCGCCCCCCGCCGCCACCGCCCACGACAGGGATGAGACGCTGTTCTTCAGCTCCACCTGGGGTGCGTTTATTTTTTTGTTACGAATTTGTCACCAATTCTTTGTCGTGTAGCTTTGCTAATCCGAAGTTAGCAATTATTAGTGGTTAGTTTGGTGTACAGTAAAATATTCAAACAAAACGCATTCGTAAAGCATCAAATGTATTCGTATTAAAGAAAATAATATTCTATTTAAAGCAGCTTGCTTCACAAAAGTCAATGATTACAGAGTAGATAAATATCCAATAGTTACCTGTTCCAACGCTTGCCAGATCTCAATATCAGAGTATTTGTCGAAGGGATCCATATTGTACCGTAAACTGGCAGAGAACAACACTGGCTCTTGAGGAATGATAGCTATCTTGGAACGCAATTCCTGGAACAAAGGCAGAGAATCATTGGTTACTTTAATTCAAAATATCGAAACCTTGAGAATTTGTAAGGCTTCTACATACTTTGAGAGCGATTCTTCCAGTTTCCACATTGTCGATGTAAATGTTTCCTTCGATTGGCGCCAAACGGAACAGAGCGGAGATCAGCGAAGATTTACCAGCTCCTGTACGACCTACTACACCAACCTGATGACACAAAGAAAATGTTAGCAAAGTTGCTTAGGTACCTAAATGTAAAATAAAGTATGAGATCTGAATCAAGACTGATCTCATAAAAAATTATGGGTTACAACAGCTAGAACGGTATACTCACTTTCCATCCACTTTCAATTTCAATATTCAGATTCCTAAGAACAGGGTCCGCATCTTTATCGTATCTAAGGGTAAGGTCCTTAAAGACCACTTTAGCCTTTTGTGGCCAGTTAGCAGGTGGGCTAGGCCCATCAGTCTTCTCTTGAGGCAACGATGTAAACTGCATCACTCTTTCTACACAAGTCATTTGTGAAACTACTTCAGTAGCTTGCTTTACTCCATATTGTACCATGTTGACTAAAATCAGACCTTGACTGATAGCAAGGCCGACGTTACCAGACTGCGTTTGACCTGTATCGAGTAAAAAATCAATTAGTTTTTAATCGATGATTTATATTGATAGGAATCGATACTTTATTGATGTTTTAGTTTCTTACCGTCATCTGTTAACAAGAAGGTATAAGCCACGACAATGACGTAGGAACTGCAGACGAGACTCAACCAGATGGCGAAGGCTGCGTTGGTGACGAGAACTAAGTACCTGCGGAAGAAATTAAAAACAATTAAGTTAAAAAAATATTATCTAGGGTGGAGGAAAGAAAAAAAAATCACCCATGATAACAATGAAATGTTATGACTAGCTTTTTATTTCGGTTTCACCAGCTAGCTCAGGATATCCAAAAAAATCCTTCCATGCTTAGATACTTCTCTTAGGAACAGTTTGTGTATAACTTCATCATGCTTCTAAGAAGATGTATTTTTCACCAGTGGTTTTAGATATGCACTGATCTGTCAGTTCGATCGTTCGTTCATTATAGCCGAAAGACATCCACAGCTGGACAAAACTTCCCCCAAGGCGAGCCATGTGGCTGGGATGAAGTTAGTGTAGCATCAGTTAATGAACAAACTTACCAAGCGGCAGTGTGTACATCTTGCTTGGCATCGAACTGAACTTTAAGCAGTTCTTCAGCCTGACACGCTCGCACTGTGCTCAGACCTGACATGGTAGCTGTCACGTGGGAGAACACAGGACTACGGGACACTCCTTCCACTCTGTAAAATATTTTTAGTTAATAAAACAATTATAAGTAATCAGCTCTTAGTAGCAAGCAGCTCTAGAAAACCCCCAAGATCTATTGTTGTATCGAGTTTGATAAAAAAAAAACACGATTTTATTATGGAATCTGGCTCTCTGGGAAATGTGGCTCCGGAATAGGGAATATGCATGTAATTTTTTTTTTTCACTAAATTAATACACTTTTAGCTGTAATAAATAAATATGAAACAATTTTAAAATACATTTATCGACAAGGAAGTTATAAAGCTTCAAAACTGCTAATAAGAAAGAGAAGTCCGAGTGTAAAATTTACGTCACAACTACACACGCCCGTAAGGCTGTAAGGGCTGTCATTGAATCTAGCGTTTTGGTGAGAGGGACAGGTAGCTATACTTGTTTAAAATTGTTATATCTCGTTTGTTTTTCTACTGATTGCAAATAATTTTTTCATGCATATTCCCTATTCACTGGTTAGCGTTATTTACGAGTGATGATCAATTTATGCCATATGTGAGTGAAATATTCGAACCTTTTAATAGCCTGTGCGGTACTTAGATAGACGACAGTCATCAGATACATGAAAACGGCGCAAACGGCGGTGGTCACCAGCATCAACGGGTTCACTATAGCTACCAGTACCAAGATACCGGTCATCACCATGAAAACCTGTAACGAAGGATACATATTTTTTAAACTTGTATGTTTAAATCAAGAGTAGGTATATCTGCGGGATCAGGTACGGTTTCAAAAAGAGAATTTGTTACCGGGAGTGTCTGTGCCTAGTTATTTTTTTTAATTAGGTATCTAACACTAAGTACCATTCTTAGTACATATAAGACTTAGGAGTCCAGGTCAAGCATCAGTTTTTTATTCTACAAGGTAATTTCTTCGGATTGGCGAATTTAAACTTAAGGCACAGGTTTCCTCAAGATGTTATCCTTTACCCTATTTACTCAGTCATTGATATTCAAGCTACCCTTAAACAGTACATAACTCAGAAAAGTTGCCTGACGCGGGGAAGGTGAACTATGAGGCCACCGTGACCTTTGTCGTAAGTAATATCAATCGAAAAATAACTCTATCAGTCTGCCTTAGCATTATTATAAAGAAAAACCCTGTCATATACCTGAATAGTATCCAAATACATTCTAGGCAGTATCTCGTCCACAACGCCCATATCTTTGGAGAATCTGTTAAGGATACGTCCGGAAGGGTTTGTGTCGAAGAACCTCATCGTAGCAGTCAAGATGTTGCTGAACATTTGGTTGTGCAGTTTTATTGAACTGCGCATGCATACCCAGAGGAACATCATGGCTCTGGAATAGGAGACAATGTTAGGTGAGATGTGTTGTTTTGAAATAAATGAAAAATACATCTTAAGCTTAAAGCAACTTCATACGTGCAAAGTATGGATGAACCAGAGTTTTTGTAACACGAGACTAGATTTCTGTTAAGTAATGTAATAAGACAAAATAATAATAAAAAGGAAATTGACGCTTAAATATTTTCTGTACAGACGCTAGCACATCAAGGTACCGAAACTGTCAAATCTTGCCGATTAACTTTGAACCAAATAAAGATAAAGTTGAAAATCTATTGACGAAATTTGACAGTTTGTAGTAGCTTGATATGTTGACATGTACATTATGGGATGATCCAAAACGTGTTTTCAATTTCAAACCTAGAAACTAATAGATTTGTGAATACAACTAAAGGATAACGATTGTATTAGTTCAGCTTCTTTACTTTAATGTACTATTAAGACTGTTGACGTTAGTTAGATAAGGAATTCAAACCAACCTGCCAGTGGTAACAACAATACATCCAAAGATCGCAGCAGCCCAAATGTAGATATAGAACACATCATCAACTTTATCTGGCGCAACTGTTACAGTGTCAGCTACCGTAGCATTATGCAACATGGCGTCAACTGTATCATTCAGAAGCGTTGCTGTAACGGATCTAAGAGTAGTTACTATAGGATCATTAGGCACGGAATATTCTGTGACATTAATTGGTGCCGTAGTTGAGTTGGTTGACGTGGAGTTGGCACGTGCAAATAACGGTTCGTTATCTTTGTACTGAGATTCTACGGCGTTCATCCTGAAAAATAAATTATGAAAGTTGTATATTGATTAATGCTATTATTAAGAAAACGCAGATAGATGACATAACACGCCTGCAGCCCCCAAAATATAGAACTAATGAACTTATTATTTCCTGATGAGAGAACACATCCCAATTCGTCAATCTGCTCATTGCCATAGCTTACATCGAGATCCCGAATAATCTACAAATTAAAACTAAGTTTGGGTTATATATTATGTCCAAATTCGAGATCGGTTCGAAGAGTGAGAATTCTCAACAGTAGTACATATATATAGTAACATATTTAATTATATTAAAGAAAAAACAAATCTAGAAGGAAACAGTGACAAGGTAAGTTAATTACCAGTGAGTAAGCCACAAATCGCTGAAGGAAGTCACAGCCTGAGCAGCCAAGACAGCTATGACGGTAGAACTGAGCAAGAACCAGCCACCGCCTGTCGTGAAGTATTTTCCATACACTGAGCCTGGTACCCGACCTGTAATGAGAATTCGAATTCATAATTCTAATGTTGTGATTTTTTTGGATTAGGTTTTGTTTATAGGCAGGTAAGGCCCAAAAAGGTTTTTTATGTGAAATCAACAAATGGCGCCCTCCCACTGAGAGTGTAGCTGATGGGACTTTCAGACTCGTACTGACTAACCCACTATGTTTCGTCTGGAGGTCTTTGCAACTTTTTGGGCCTTTAACTAAATAATTTGTCTACAGATGCTACCTCGACTTGCATTCTTTGGTTTAATTTACAACTTATCTGGATGCTTCTATGCGTGAGCTGTATGCAGTCTCCTAACATTATTCAAAACTTTAGATTATCATTAACTTACCAGTTCCTGAGACCTCTTCAACTTCAATTTGATCTTCTATAGAGAATTCAAATTCTTCACCTGGCGCGATGCTGCTTGTTTGTGACTGCAAAATTACATCATAATCTTGCGTAAATATTAATGTCACATGTGTTACAAATAATGAAAGAATCTGCTTAATGTGTGCTCTAGTTACCTAGATTTTATTGTCTTTATTAATTTTATTGTCATTCATATTATTTTTTTCATCGTTTATAAAATTATTGGCGTCTTTAATCTTGACCTAAAAACTTACTCTGACAGAAATGCTGCGCTGTGTTTTGACGTGTTTGCCTGACGCATTATCAGCTTCCTCTTCATCATGCAATAGTTCCGCAAACAATGGCGTTCGCGATACTTCATCGAATGAACCTTGAATTTCTATTTGACTCTGCAAAGGATTATAAAATAAACGTTTTTATAAAATTGCCTTCCTTGTAGGCAACTAGGTCTTTTCCTTGTATTCTTTGACTTTCCAATATATTTTTTAGAGAAAATTTTTTTAATTCTTAGGCTTACGGAATGTATTAATGTAGTTTCTTGTGCTACTTTATTCAACTCTTGTGTGGTGTAATGTACAGACGCCAGCACATCAGGCTACCCGAAAACTGTAAAATTTTCCCAATCAACTTTGAACCATATGCTTCAGTGATAAAGTTAAAAATCTATTAAGAAAACTTGACAGAATGTAGCTTCATGTGCTGGCGTCTGTACCTATAGGTACGACGCTTAACGCTGGGTTAAACCATATTGTCATACTTTGTTAAGCATAGTAGGTTAACCTAACAAAATTTAAACCTGTTCAAACAGTTTATTACACATTCTTAAACAGTTTACATTAAAATGCAGAACTGCTATCAACTTACTGATACTGACCTTAAAATATTACAATGTTTATGCAACTTATTTACACAAATTATTATTACAAGCCGTGCCCCGAGGTTTTCTTGGACCACCATGATTTATTACTGTTATTATTATTTTTCTTTGTTGCTAATTATTTTTCTAATCTGCTTTTTTTAATGTTTAGGGAAAAATAAACTCTCTCCAGCTTTATATTGGTATCCAAGCCTTTATGAAACTTGATGAAATTATCTTTAAAATTGAAAGTACTTACATGTCCCAATATGATGACTTTGTCCGCATTCTTGAGGTGATGAAGTTGGTGCGTCACCAGTATCCTGGTTGACTTCTCTAATAGACCCATGACACATTCAGAGACCATGTGCTTGCCTACATGCGTGTCTACTGCAGATAGTGGATCGTCCAGGAGGTAGATATCCGCCTAACAAGGTTACAAAATATTAATAACTATTTTAGAATAAATACTGACTTGTTTAGTGTAGTCTGTTTTCTTGTGGAAAAATTTATGGATAGTTGATAATTCCAAAATTGCTGAGTGATAATCGGATCCTTCCTATATAGATCGGATAGTCTAAGGAAATATAGAATGCAATCAAATAATAAGCATTTTTTCGTTTTGTAAGGGGTTAAATAATTATTATACATTTATCTTTTAACTGTATTTAGAAATTAGAAATTCTCCGCTATATCGATGAATAATCCGTTTTATCAATCTTATATTTATCTGTGCAATTAACAGTAGGAAGTAAAATACAGTCTGGTTTATAATCGCACATTATCTTAATATCGTGTTCAGGACCCCCTTCTAGCTAGATATTCAGCCAGAAGTGCGGGCACGACCGTTATCTCTCCTCATCGATCATAACAAGGTATTAAAGTATACAATTTATACAATCGGCTATTAGCTAAATTTCAGATTTTTATGATGACTCACTTGTCTATAACAGGCGCGGGCGAGTCCAATCCTAGCCCTTTGTCCCCCGCTGAGACTGATTCCCCTTTCGCCTACCAGGGTGGAGTCCCCGTGTGGAAGAAGCTCGAAGTCCCTCACTAAGGCACAAGCTCTTATGACCTATAATGAAAAAAAACTGAATTATGGCGTATTTGTTTGCCATTGACACAAGGTCTCCAGAAACGATCGTGGGGCCGTTACCAAAATACTCAACATTTTCGATAATTTTTTACCCGTATATGTGTTTTACCCAGCTAAATGTAAGTACAAAGTGAAAATCCCTAGATTTTGCAAACCTGTGGAAGAAAATTACTAAGGCTATAAACTATTAGAACATTGTAATGGGACTGGGTTAGCAGACACTAAATTGATTGATGGCACAACAATGATAAGGTAAATAAACATGACGAACCCATTTTTTTAGCCAATGAAACAGAATGAGTGTGCAAGTTTAAAATACTGACTAGACAAAATCTTTAAGGAAAAATATCATGATAATTAAAACTTTTCAGTCTGTTTATCTAATTGACGTGGGTATGTGGGGCAGATAGGCAGACAGAGCATCGCTTGCGCCGACAGAAAGGTCGTTAGTCATATTTTATTGATAGGGCGAGAACTTCCATCTTGTATTTGTGCCACACATTATATTTCATCCACATTGCAAATTGCAAGAACTGTAATCGTTTAATTCGCTAAAATATTTAATGCGAAAATAGCTCTGTTTGTCTGTTTTGCATTTATAGTTAAGACGTTTAATGATTTTTGGAAAAAGCTATTCGTAGACAAAACTATTAAAATTTTATAGAAGCAGGAGATAGAAGTCGTATTTGTCCTATGCCCGATATACAGACTAAAATTTAGTCTGTATATCGGGGATAGGACAATATATATAGACAATATAAATTAGTTCATTTAGTCACTAAATGAACTAATTTATAATCACCACTACATACCTTCTTATACCTGATGCGGTCATACGGCAATCCGAACAAGATATTTTCGCGGACGGTCGCCACGAACAGCCACGGCTCCTGACTGGCGTACGAGACGCGCGCTCCACCCAAATTCAATGTCCCTTCTTTGGGCACCAACTCGCCCAGAATTAATTGAAGTAGAGATGACTGTTGAAAGACAATATTGAAAATTAAGGATTGTCTATCATATTCGGATAGTAATATGAATTTTCTGTATATTAATCACCTTGGAATCGTCCGAGAAGTAAGGCCATAACAGAAATAAGGGAAGGTCAGCGTTAATATGGGCATGTAAAGAGACGGTATGAATCGCATGTTTGAAAGAGTGTGTTGAATATAAATGTGGATGGATAGAAAGGCAGAGATAGACCTAGGAAGAGATGGATAGATTGCATGAGAGACGACATGGATAAGAAGGGAGTGGATTAGTTAGTATGACGGTAAAAGACAATAATGGAAGCGTAAAACATATTGCGCCGACCACAAATCACTTGGGACCATGGCAGGAAGAAGATCTTCTTCTTAACATAGAATTATTATCTAGATCTAGATTAGAATGTTACGCATAATCTACGTGTCTTAATTTTACAGACATATTCGCTTATACCTATCAAGATATAAATAACATTATTTGAACATAAAGATAAAATCTCCAGCAAAGTTATTTTGAGGAAAATATTTGCGTAATACTTTATCGTGTCAATGCTTTATATACTATTTAAAATTATTGAGTAATATTACGAAATACCTTCCTATCATAAATTAGTTAATTAAGTGAGTAATCTCTGCATATTTGAGGAAGTAGTTATTAGAGCTTAAATAATTATCTTTATTTGCATCTATCAGTTCTTAAATATGTATTTAATATTTGAACCTTTAGTTTTATCAACAAGAGCTACTAAATTGTTAATATAATTGTATTATTTACATTTATTGTTTTGTATATTTAAAAACTTACCTTGCCAGATCCAACGGGACCAGCGACGCCAATATATTCTCCAGGCGCAGCCGTCAGCGTAATATTCCTCAAGGTGTCCACAACAGAGTCAGCTTGCCAGGTAGCAGTGACGTTAGAAATCGTCAAACTAGTCACTCTAGTCTTTTCTGGAACTTTCTTTCCTTTCTCTCCACCGTTAGCTAATATTGAATCGGAATCCAGTAACATTTTGGCTGTCGGTTTTTCTGGCGCATTTTCTTCCAGCAGTAAAAATTCCTGGTGGGATAGACGTTATTTTCTAAGTTGATAGAAATATAAACTGTGGTGACCTGGGGTCTACTCTAGGTCAACAAAAAAGTTTCGAGAGATTCGGTCTTATTGCGACTTTTTTGAATATCAGGAACTTAAAGAGTGGTGTTTATTAAATTATCGCCCTTTGGCATTTTAGGTTTTATTGGGTCAAAATACCCCTTTGTATTGAAAAGTTAACTTACCTCCAAACGTCTGATGGTTACTTTAGTTTCAGCTAAGAAAGCGAGTCCCATCGGCAATGAGATGTTGCAAACCAGTTGCATCAGGTTGAAGTATTGAACTAGTGAGAAGGTGGTTTGTGACCGGATATCACCGCCAATGAGGACAAACGTAGCAATGGCGGAGAAAAGAGTAAATCTCTCGGAGAACACCGACAGAGCCGTAGAGAACCCTTTTATGAAAGACGTCTTCAAAATGTAACTCACTTCGCGTCTGAAAATATTAAAATAAATTACATAAAAATTGTTCCATTTAATTTCTTATATATATCTTGTAACGTAAATGTTTTATGTGAATGTTGTGCACGTCTATAATTGATGCAAACACTAGCCTATGTCTTTTTAATCAATGTCTTTTTTAAATGTGTGTGTGTTTACATTGTTGATGTGCCTTAATAATAATAAATAAATTTCTTGAAAAAAGCCCGTAATAGTACTAATGAGATTATTTCATTTTAATATGCAGATAGATATTTTTGGATAGCAATCGCAAATTATACAAATTATAAAAAATAAAAAATTATACAGATATAGACATAGACACGGATATAGACAAGGTGTTTGTTAAATAATATCACGTCAATTAATGAGTATGATAATCACATCAAACATTAATTCATCATCATGATAATCAAACTTTATTAGAATTTGCAAACGATTGCTAAAGAAGCTAATAACATAGTGATAAGCTGCCATATGTCTGCAAAAAGCCTTTACGTAGTAATGATATTTTTCCACGTTAACGGTGCATGGGCACTTGACTTCTGATAAAATGGTGATCAGAATCTCTTTACGATTACGTACACAGTTCACGCAGGAAATATAACAAAATAAACCTTGAATACAGAGATAATAATATCAATCTTGTGATGAGCTTGAATTTGAGATATGTAGATGGGATTACAATTTGAAGACGTTGTAAATAGAATCGACAGCAATTATACAAGTTTAAGATTATTTTTTTGTTAAATTGCTAAGGGCCAGTTTCACAGATTACGGATAGCAACTATCTACCAAATAAATTCAAAAATGGAAAAGAATTTGTATGAAATTATCTACCAGATAAACTAGCTATATAACTAGCTTATCAGCAACCAGTGAAACTGGCTTTAAGTATACTTCTACTTACTTTCGCAGTTGGTCGACTAATTTTTCAAAAGGTTTCTCCCAAGCATACATCTTGATCACCTGAACACCTCCAACGAGCTCGCTCATCACTTTCACTCGTTGATCTGTTCTACTCGCTATCTTACCACGAAGCTTTCCTTGAAGATTGCTCAAATACACTGAAAATGTTAAGATAAGCTATAATGGATATTTTTTTTACCTTTATAATTGATATTGATGGATTATTGATAAAAACTATGGCGTTTTCTCCTATGACGCTCCGAAATGCTCTTCAAAAGGTCATTTCAGACACAAGGCTACATTGCTCATCCGCACTTTATTATGTAATTTATTTTTATGTCTGGACTTTAAAAAAGACTATGACCCTTGAGTTTGTTTCGGCGTTTCTTTTCAAGGTAGTCAGTTAGGAAATACCTACCTCATCTCGATTTTTATAAAAAATGTGTTGACTTGTAAAAGTGCCCATTTCAACCTATTTGCAAAATAAATATCATTTATCATTTAATCATTTTTACCTTGTACAACAGCACTTTGCAAAGCAACGACTAGCAAAGCAGCGAGGGTGGCGATTCCAACATGTTGCCATACCAGGTAACAGACTAAAATAGCCACAATGGGAGTTATCCATATGTAGTGCAAGAATAGGGTCACCATGTCGAATCGGTTCACGTCGTTTGACATCAAATTGATCACTTGACCAGGCTCTGTGTTGCCTAAACCAGCATGGTTCAGTTTCAGTATCTAAAATTAAAGAAAAGTTGAACATATCTTCCTATGTATCAATAAGTCGTCAGAAGTGTTCATAGTATGGAGTTTCACGTAAGAGCTATTTTAATTTATTCTGTCTCATTATCAAATGCAAATAATTAAATCATTTTCTCCTTACTTCCGTGCCGTATTTAGATACTTGTAAGCATACATCGATATTATTCTTCTTATCTGCCTACGACTCGTTTAGATTTCTATAAGATAATGTTGACAGACTTTTAGGACCATGTAGATGTACAGTCAGATTTCTGTTTTTTAGCCGTGCGAAAGTTTGATGATACTGTTCTTGACATTGTTCACTACAAAATCATCGAACTTCTGCTCTGATTGCCTCTTATTTGGAATCCATGCAGTTTGTTCTCCGTCAACCAATAGATTACTTAGATTGAAATTATAGGGGGGCTCCCTATAATTCTAATTTATGAAACCTCTCTTATCTTCGTACAGAGAATATTGATACCTCATATTAGGTCCTTGTAACAAAAAAATGTTCTCTCACCTTTCTATAGACTAAGGAGCAGCTAGCTATCCGCACTCTCATGCCCACCCTTCCTTGCGCTAGCTGTGAATGATTCAGCATCAGCGCTGACATGGTACTGAACAAGTTCATTAAGAAGTTGTAGATATGAGCCTGTTTGTACGTTTCTGGTGTCTTCTCGTTTGAAAAGTAGTCTATGAAGAGGGCTAATGTAAACGGAATAAGTGGCCTGTAACAAAAATAATATTATTGAACGATCAGGCAAGTTCTTAGCTTAAAGAGTGTAAATTATCTCTAGTAGGTTGACCTTGAATTGCAAGACAATACCTAATAAAATGTAGGTAAATAGTTCATGCCAACTATGTGAAAATGTACTTCCCTTTACACGAAAAGATTTAAACGCAGTTCTCTGCTGCATTATGATTTAGTAAGCAATGGATTTTTTTTTCTTTTTAAAATGAAGTTTTAAATGATCAAAGACTTTACAAAGCCTTCCTAAACATAAGCAACCACAGCAATATTTAAAGTCCAAAGGTTGGGTTTTTAAGGGCCTAACAGAGAACGTTCTTAAGAAATCTAGTAAGGATGAGTATAAAATGACCAGGCTTTAGCTTATCGAGTCCTTATCGACACTTACCAAACAACAATTAACAGTAGACCGAGCAAAAGGCCACAAAGCATATACTCAGCCCAGAAGGATCTAATAATAGCCCTGGAGAATGAAGGTTTTGTGCCATGTTTCTTAGAATTATCTAGTTCTTTCTGCCAGGCCTCTTCAAGGCGGTCGCCCAGTTTGCCGGAGGCATCTGCATTTCGAGATTGCCATAAGTCGTTGATTGTAAGACCTTTCTTATACCCTTTTCGAAATAAGCTGAAACTCCATCTGGAAGGATAAGAAACATTGGTTTAAGCCTATAATGTTTGAAAAAAACAACCAACACAAAGATACGGTCGCGTGATCGCGTCTGGTGTAAGCTGTTGGCTGTCGGCTGCATGCGAAAGAAAAGTAGAATTTAATCTTTATGAGGAAAAAGATCCGTGTTACCCATGGTCCTATAATTATAAAAATGTTGATGTAAACCTTCTATGACTATGACCTTGCTTTGTGACCTTGTACTATGAAAACTAATTCCATTAAATAAATAACTGTCAGAAAATTGGCCAATTATTCCTTTTTACAATTATCACTTTTTCCTTTAGGTGTGTTTATTAGGGTTCAGTACCTAAAGGGTAAAATGGGACGACTAAGACTTCACTGTCTGTCTGTCACCAGGGTGTATTTCATGAACTGTGATAGTTAGTCAGATGACATATTCTCAAATGATTTATTTCTGTTACCGATAACAAATACTGAAAACGAATATAAAACATGTTTTTTAGTAGGCCATAATAACAAATGTAATTTATTAACTCGTTTTGCTCTATATTGATGACGGCAACTGGTAGACGCTTGAAATATTCACAGAACATTACTTAGAGTATACATTACTTATTTTAAAGGGAATTAATCATTTCAAAACCATATTAATATTTATGGGTCTTTTTCGTATTAGAAATGATCTTTTGTCTGCTTCATAGATACGGTTAGGAAACCCCTTGCCCGCGAGTCCAGCTCACACTTCGCCGATTTTTTAATTACTACGTTGCTTCGGTAAATTAATTAACAAGCCTACGCTTTTTATTTAAAGAACTTAACTAACAGTAAAATAGCGATATACTCGTACGCATGTCATAATAAAAACGACAATGATTTGCATAACATACGTGGCAACATAAGATTAATGCTTCCGTAAATAAACACGGTAATAGTCGACACTACAACTATAATTATGCTTTATGCTGTTGTTTTTTCAGATGAAAAATTATCTTTTTACTTTAATATTTGCAACATAATCAACGCTCGGCACCATTCTTCATTGTAACTACTTGATGAGATTTTTTAATTTGTTACCGCACGTGTTCGCAAGCAAACAGATGCTTCCTCTTTGAAAACACGTGACAATGTATTAAGTACTTAGGTTTTACTTTATCTGTATTATCACACAGTATATTATACACAATCATTATTATATATTTATTTATGTCTCTGCTATGCACTCGGGACTATGGTGTCCCGGATTTTTAGAAGGCGAACGTGGGGCCGAAGCCAACAAGCCTAAGCACTTTCGAAACTAATGAGAGGAATGGTGACACAAAACCGATGATTATCCCTGTATACACTATAGAAATATACCCAAGGATAATCCCCGGTTCTGTGCTAAACTATTGCTAATATATATTATTGGTATTATAGTAAAGACACATAAAAAAATCAAATCATTGTGTCATTGTGTGAACCTAGTTCATGATTTTCTTAATTTGTGTTGCGACTATTAGTAAACAGGATGACCTTAAATGATTCGCGTTACAGCAAAGATTTAACTGGTAACGTAGAGATGAATAAGTAGGTGGTAAACGCAAGTCACGATGATTTTATTATTCAGAAATTGATACTCCCACAGTCCAGTGAGCAGTGGCCACAGTTGATGTTATGTCCCGTTCAGTTTATGTGTGACGTAATTAACTAGAATAAATATTGAATGTTGTTCGATTAGTGAATATGCGAAAAGGTTTGATTGAAGTCAAAGTTTTTAACAAAATCTCCATTGTCTGAATCCATAAACTAATCTTTTTTTTTTTTAATGGTATATTGAGGATGAAAGGATATCTTGCGCTATTTTTTATTAAAATGGGGATGCTTAATTTTATGGTTTCGTATCAAGAAAGAAAAAGATTGAAACTGTGACTTAAGAAACAAATATTAAAAACTCTTTTTATATTTCATTCGGTTATGTTCATTTCTCATACAACATAGAGACCGTGTATCTTAAAGTTACATTGCACGCAGTATGAACTTTTACGTAATAGTTCAAGGTAACAAAATCCTGCTTACCCACATGCATGCAGGTAGCTTAACCTTATCATCAACTTATATAGACAGGTAACAGAAATGGATAACGTTATCAAAATCAAAATATTATATTTTTTGATACTAACTCCCGTCCGATAATTCGTAAATAAGATAAATAAAAATTTCAGACATATTTAAGAATAAATATATAAAATAATATCCCTCACACATTCACATAACGTCATCTAGTCCCAAACTAAGCAGAGCTTGTACTATGGGTACTAGACACTTTACACATATACTTATATACTTTTCTTTTGTAAATACATACATTATTATTCATAGAAACACCCGGACTAAGTCTAACACTTATGTTCATGCACACAAATGTTTGACTTACGCGAGAATCGAACCCGCGACCTATAGCGTGGCAGGCAGGTTCACTAACCACTTCGCTATCTGGTCGTATTTTTTGATAGTTTTATAGTTATGCCTGTCATTGGAATGTTTACCTATGTGTACAGATAATAACATGAAACAACAGTTTTTTTAGTGATATAAAAATATATAGTCACTATTGTACGTTCGTCACATAATTAAGGCGGACGGTCGGATTTGATAAAATAAGAATTATTAACTTAATTATTGTTTATGAATGAACTTAATATCAGTAGGTACAGATGCCAGCACGTCAAGCTACCCGAAACTGCCAAATTCCTAAACAACTTTGATCTATCTGCTTCAGCGATAAAATTCAAAATCTAATAAGGAAATTTGACAGATTGTAGTAGCTTGATGTGCTGGCGTCTTTACTCATTGGTACTGCACTATGAGTACTTACGTTAAAAATATTCTGGAGATCACATTAGATTTGTCGAAAGGGTTCTTCTCTGTTAATACGACTTTAGACTCCATTGTGCACCTTTGATTTCCCTGTTTCACGTACTGTCCAATCTATTTAGGTCCGTGGCTACCTATAAATAATAAAAAAATATGTTAAGGAATATTTTATATTTTTATGTGGGTAATTTAAATCCGGTATTGGCTAATTATTATTTAAAATACCTTATTAAATATGTGTCATTAACTTAAGGATAGCCAGTGTTAAGTACCTATCCATTTCTGAAGACATTCAGCAAAAATCTTAGGTCTGTACCTACTGACGATTTTAATTACTTGCTGATTTGTCTCGAAATATAAAATCTTACACAGATAAAGTTAAAATGTGAACTAACTTCTAAGATTTCCCCCATGCACGTCTTTTCTCTTTTTCATACATTTTAAATATTTTCGGGTTCGTTGTTGCAAAACTTTAAAACTGGATAGAAAATGTTTAAGGATACCTACTTAGGTAGGTATACCAAAACCACATTAATAAAAAAATTGTTTCAGACCGATTTTTTCGGGACTTTTAGCACTGGATAGCTAGAGCAACAAAACTTTCCACTTGTCAAGAATTTTTTTTTTTTAGATTTAGCTTTGTGTCCCTGCTAAAATAATAACAAATGAAACTAGGCAATATTTTATTTTTAATGTTTTTTTTTTAAGAATTAAACTCACATAAGTGACTCGGCCCACTTACACTGTCACTATTAGGTACTTACTCTTAAAAGTGATAGCAAAGAGTTGTAATGCCGGATTTATATTTATGTATGTATATTTGAGACGATACTACAAAAGATTATTATAAGATAATGATAACCGTTGTGATTCCATTATAGATAAATCGATCATTTATTTAATTAATCGGTAATCGTATTCCTCAATTGTGATATCAAAGTGTCGCAACGTGGATGCAACATCCAGATCATCATCATCGGCCTTATTATTGCCCCACTTCGCTTTCTCAATGCACATTGGTATTTTCAGACTTCATAGATATTTCCTTGAGATATTTTCCTTCACGTTAATTCAGTTACTTTCCAAGATATAACTAAAAGTACATACAACTTCAAAAAGTTGCATTGGTACTTGACCAACTTGGCATCGAACTCGCACGCTCATTCTTGAGGGGCTGGTGCTTTAATCGCTAGGCTAATAACATTCAGATAACAACGGTAATTTACATTTACAATTTTTATTTATTTACGGTAAATTACCCGTTATCCCGTTTATAAATTCGGGCCTGCATGAAAAATCTCAAATAGCGAACTGAAAATGCGTTTGGTTAAACAGTTGAACATCCTAACTAGATATGCAAGTATTCCAACGAATAGCACCCGCGTCTGCATCTTTTACTTGTTTCTGCCTTTTTTAAATAATATATTTTACTTACACATTGTACCTACACGTGCATTTTCCCATGACTGTACGAAATTACTTATGTAATCATTTGTTTATTGTGTGCTACCTATGTTGGAATATCCACTTGCTATTTAAACTATGCCAACCTGACAGAACCTTTTTACGCTCTTAGGGGTTGAATTTCGCAAAATCCCTTAGTCAGCAGAATACAGTACCTACCTATCGACTTATTGATTATACTTGATGGAAATAATTTTGGTTCAGCCATCTTTTTGTTAAATGCATAATTTATTACCTATTTGCGAGAGAAGTCCTCTCGCAAATAATAAATTATGTTCATATATTACTAACATAAAAAATAACAAAGTCGTATAGTAAGAGAGTCCATAACAGAAAGTCTGTATATGAATCATTTTTAATTGAGAATTTAGTTAGAATATGTAATTTTGTTTAAAAAAATCCCAGGGTTTATTCCTCTTCTCTAGGATATGTGATTACAGGTTTACGGCTTTCAGCCTGGGCTCTCAGTTTGCATTTGCATGACAACTGTTATTTCGGATACCTAAGAGATATTCCAGAAAAGAATTTATTATAGACATTTTATAGCCGGTCAAGTGTCATGAAAGTCAACGTTACTTGTAAATCCTTTATTATATGTAATGAATATAAACACATGTAAAATATAATTCATAAGAATATTGAGGGTAGGTAACTAGTAAACTTAACTACCAAGTTTATTTTGCATAAATTACAATCTTAATGTTTTTAACCTACTGAAAATTTTAAACAAATAAGTCGAAATAGACACATAAAACTGGTTATAATGTTTAAGTTGTGATATAATAAGGAATTATAATTTAAAAAAATACTTACGTGCAGTACATACGGGAACCGTCTCACTCAATGATGGAACACTAATAAACGCCTTGTTCACGAAAGTTTTCGCTTATTAATTAACTCGCTTCTATATAGTAATAAATAACTGAATACCACTCGCACTTTTAATAAAACATTACGTAGGTATTATAGATAAAAAAAATAAGAAGCGATATTTTATCTCCCGAAGTATAATTAGGTATTAAAATTAACGTACCTATTTAAAGGCAGATCTTGATTAACATCTGATAGTACTATTTCATGAGTTGTGTAATTTTGCACAACGATTTTTTGAACCATTTATTTATGTGTACAAAGGCACGCGTACAAGGCGTCAGTGGTAACGTTCTACTCAGTTGAGCTTTCATGCCACACTGAGACTCATGCTGTTGATAGTAGGTTTACTACACTGCACTGTCGTTACGTTGAAGTTACTAATATATACGACCGCCAGCTGTTCTTATCACACATGTGAGTATTCTATGAATTGCAGGCACACGTTCTTTATTTTTATAGTGTCATCGGTACTCCGATTGTCGGCGTTCACTTTACTGCCAGATTTTTAGGATTACGCAGATCAAATAACACAAAAACCTTATCGTAGATACCTGCCTACTCGTCACAGATTTCTCAAATTTGTGTAACATTCGATAATACATACCGGTAATAACAGGTATGAAGTGTATAGCGATACACATAATTAAGCTGTTTTTTACTAGACACTGAAAAACAGGAAATAAAATGTGGTCTTAGAGTAGTTAATTGCGGTGTTTCGTTTTTTAGTTGACAGGTAATCTGCCTACTGAAAAAGAAAGGTAGATCCGTAAGGGAGTCTGCTTCCGTGTCGCTTGCTTACTGTCATCGCATCATAGGGACCTTATTTGGGATTTAAATGTGGAGTTGTGGTATCCCGCAAGAAACCGTATTGGATCTGACCTACAAACTATAAGACCTTACTGCTGAAAATAAACTCGTTAAAATTGCTCTCCTCACTCCATTCAATGTTGAATTTCTTACTGGAAGATATATACATCCGAATGTGGATTTATATACGTACACGTCTATATTTTGGAAAATCATATTAGGTATCATTAGACAGGGTACCTAAATATTTTTTTCATAAAAATCAGGGTTTTTTATTAATCGTTAATTGTTGCTTAAACAAGGTACTGTTAGTTTTTAAAATACATTAACCTCAAGGGACTGGATGAAAACCCCATTCTTCTTATTCCGTCCCTAAATTTTATTGTCAACAAATACTGACATGATATTATGTAAAATAGAACCAAATGGTTGCAAAGTGCAGAGTCGATAAAATAATTGTGACGAATGCAATATAAATTTGCTTGGTATTATCAATGTTTAACTCATTCATTTCAATGAGATACCTACGTCTACGCAGACTAAATATCTTCGTAAGTACATAATAAATACACTACCTACTTCTGCAACTTATGTACATAATGGCTTAAATTATTTATCTTTCGTCAAACATGCAGAACTTGTAAATGACGAATACGTATTTAATTTAATTCAGATTTTTCCTACGACGACTTATTTTTGGCATATTATGATACAGCATGGTCGCAGTCTTTGCAGTAGAATTCAGGTCGAAAATAAGGTTCGATACTTAGGTGTCAGCCTTTTGCGAAGGAGACCCGCAGCCCAGGCAGACACAGGCCCTAAGGAAGCCCCCCTTAGGGCCTGCCTGGGCTGCGGGTTGTTCGTAAGATAAGAGTAACCGGCGTGGCCCTGGCACACAGGGACCTCCAGAAGGAACATAGTGGGTTTTGTGTAGTAAGAGTCTGACACTCCCTCCAGTTGCACCCTCAGCGGGAGGGTCATTTGATGATTTCCCACGATAAAAAAGGATGACAGCCTTTTGAATAATTGGGAAATTATATATGTAGAAAGAGGGAACCATTTTTTTTTTCGGCGATGACTTTGGTCGTCGTTGTTCTTGATGTTTGCATCACAGACTAAGCACTCTTAAATTCTCAAAAGATCGTAGATGATTTAGTTCGTCTAAAAGTACCTATATTGATAAGTATTATTCAGTCTCGAAGGAGCAACAATTCGATGCAGTTATGTTACGTACCTCTGTAATATTTTATAAGTACGTAGGTACTCGCAAATCGTTTTGGCGCGGTGCAAGCGTTGCTGGATATTAATTTAGTAGTTATGAGCTCTCAGCATTTAGGAGTCATAAACATGGAGACAAATTACAGTTCAAAAGTGAACTGTTGCTGTTCCTGCAGCTAAAACTGGACATGTTGGATAGGGTGCTTGTTATCTAGATTTGCGCTAAAGCAACTTTAGCGAAGACGACGTAGTTGCTTCCAAGGAGCTATTGTACCACGTGTGTGCAATGATGTGGTGCACGATGTGATGCAAATACGATACAAGGGTCAGGAGTAGGCAATGATTAGATAACCAGCTTATTTTAACTAAAATTTATTTTTATTAAAGTAAGAAATACCACACAGTAAAAAAAGAAATAAATTTTAAACTAATACTTAATTATTACAAACTCAAAAGTTTCACATAGTTAGCCAGTATAAGTCCTGAGAAATATATTAAATTTTACTAGGTAATGGTAGTTTCAATAATTATTACAATAGATATAAATAAAATATAAAATGTCAGCTTAAATCTAACAGATTCAACCATGTCAATATATATTTTTTGGTATGTTGGTTTGAAATCAGGTCATTAAGTATATTTATGTAAACATTAACCAATTCATACTATTTCACAGTGGATGATGATTGAACACACTATGTACAAACTCGCAGATTTGTATAATCGAACACACATGAACTTCATAAAACAATACAACATAGTTGCTAAAAAAACTGATTAAGAGTTTCAACATCACTTTATACTTACTCAGTCTTGAACTTGTATGTCAAATAATTTAACGCTACTATTCATTTTTGTACTTATCAGCTAAAGCCTCTAACTTAGACAAATTCTTTTGCAAATCAGCACTTTTATCTAGTTTAAGGTAAGTATTATTTCTTATTTCATGTAATTTAACCCAATCTGGCAGTTCCTCAGTGAGAACTTTAATATCTCTC
The DNA here is from genome assembly GCA_958496145.1 of Heliothis peltigera. Taxonomy (NCBI): domain Eukaryota; kingdom Metazoa; phylum Arthropoda; class Insecta; order Lepidoptera; family Noctuidae; genus Heliothis; species Heliothis peltigera. The sequence continues at coordinate 7,376,533 of OY292334.1, read as the reverse complement.
TGTAAATCATTGGCTGATACATTTGCTTTGAAGCTGCTGTCCAATTTAGAGAGGATTATGTTCAGTGCCAGAACATTTTTTCTCTCGGTGACAAAGATGTTTCGAAGCGTGCGAGCAAGATCCGGCAAGCGACTATAGATTAAGTACTTTTGATCATTGACAGCTGATCTCGTCATAGCTTCGAGGGCTTTAGCAGCCTGTTTTGCTTTTACTTTCTCTAGAAGTGCAGTAGGTAGGTTACGGAGGGCTGGATTCAACAGTGGGACAGAACTTGTTGATGCCTGGCTTGTCTGTGTACTGTTACTCGCCATGCCATTCAATGAGGTAGTTGGTTTACTATCTACAAGGCCAGTAACAGCCTTTTCTTGTTCCGTGAGGCCACGAGATTTAGCTTGAGCCAACTTCTCTAAAGCTCTTTCCATTTTGGTATTGCATTTGAATAATTCACGAGCCTTGGCTAATACATCTTGAGCACTAGAAAATGTCTCGACATTTGGCATTTCAGGCAACTTGGCACTTTCAACTTCTGGTATCTTTTCAATTTCAAATTCAGGATGCCAACGAGTTAGCTTATCATCAGGAATCACCATTGGAGGATCAAGTGTTTGCAGATACTGTGCATGATGTTTCTTTACCAACTGAAGCAAGATATCAAAAAAGTATCGGCGCCTCTCCAGCAATACACTTGGATTCATCACTTTAAAATCATTAGGGAAATTAGGTGAGATTATCAATTCATGTTTTTCTTTGTGAGATGATGCACTGAAGTTTTTAATCTTTTGAACTTCGAAATTGTAAAAATCAGGCACAAGGTGTTTTATTTGAGCCAAGTGTTTCTGAGTGAATGACCTTTTCAGCATCTCTTGTACAGAGGGTTTCAGTTTATCAAAAGTGATCTTTTCATTTCTGTTATAGAGTAGAGCAACAACTGTTTCCATGCCACGGAACAGTTCAGCAAGGAATCTGTAGTGATGAGGCAATGGCAGGCTGCTGGAGGAAGTGGCAAGAGCTGCATGTCTGATGTATGCTGGGACCTGAAAGTTTTACAACAGATCTTTGATTAAATGGACTAAAGGCATTAGTTACCTATATTTACTCTTTTACTATGTATCAGAACAAGTTACAAATTCATGTATTGTATTTTTTTTTCTCATGTGTGGGATGTGGTATGTAGTACCCAAACTGTGACAGTAAAACAATATATGTACATACATGTAAAATTATACTGCATATGTAAAATTAATTTAAATAAACTAGTGTTTTTTCTGACATCATGTTATTGTTATCATTTTAACAACATTATTGAAATAAAAAAGTAGTCTAATAAGACATTTTTTGTCAAATACAGATGACCATTTTATTAATGTTAGTTAACCTAAAAACTGTTAACTAAATAATTAGTATTATTTTAACCCCAAACTAAAATTGGATCTTCATAGATTCTAAATTTATATTTTGGAAATGAACATTACCAACATCTTTATTTCAGTAGCATAATATTATGCTATGTTTGTGTCTGACAAGCAAATTTCTTCATTACGTTTGTGACTAGATAAAACTTATTTAGTCCTAAATATGACAAACAATTTAAATTACTTGCATTTTAAATTACTTGATGACATACTGAGGGTTCTATTAATATACCAACCTTGCTTGGACTCTTGATCGGACTGACAACCACTTTCCTGGGAGATATAAGAGGTCTTTGTGGTGCAGGCGTTGGAGTACATTTCTTCGGTGAAAGAAATTCATTTTGAAGAAGAGCTTTCTTGCTTGGACTGGAAAATATAAACAAGTTCAAACATTTTGACCGTCTCTATGTAAACAGAACTCTTCATAAACTCTCATTAAACAAACAACCAAAATCTTTAAGAACAAACAATAATTTAAGAAAATCTTATGGAAATCAAATAGTATTATGTATAACATTCTATTGGAGATTCAATAGCCTTCTAAACATTTACAAAAGGAAGACCTAAAGGTACCCCTTGAATTGGTACTGAAAGCTTTATATGACTGGATTTAGAACTTACATGGTTAACTGATTACAAGGAATGTAATATTTTGTGAAACACCAGTTATACATACCTTACTGGTACTTCCACATCAATAGATTTGAACTCTCGTAGATTCTTCTTCTCGCTAGCTTGTTTGAGGTCTTGTATGCCTTTGCTCAGTCTATCGGCGGTTGCTCGTAATTCAGCTAACCTCGAACTTCCAGCTAATTTCTTTCTGATATCGCCCAGACTTAATTCTTTACGCGATGTGGTAATGATTTCTGATTTGGTGCTTTCTATAGTTTTAATCGTATTAGACGCATTCACCTTTTTAGCAAATGCTGTGACTTTCGGCGGTACTTGCGTTGTGTCTTTTGGTTTATCCCGAATCTCAACATGTGATGGCTCTTCCTTTGCAACGTTACTAGATTTGTTTGTTTGTTTAAATTCCCTAGTGATGATTTCACTGGCCTTAACCACGGATTTTTTTCCCGTAGATGCATTTTTCGTATCTATAGTCCGGTCAATGTGGGGCACTTTATTTTTAGAAGTAAAAAGTTCATCCGTAGCAGGTCTTTTTCTACTATTAAAGAATGATGTAATTGATGTTTGTGACATGATTGCTTTACTTACATACAATTTTATTATTTAGAAACCACCAGATTGTGTTCGGCAGATTATTTTCCCTCCAAAACGACCGTTGTCACTCAGATTTCAACCGCGAAACCGAGCTACACACAGTTGTCGTTTAACTTGTCACTTGTCGTTACGTTATTGTCAAAAAAATGTTCTCAAAAACTATGATTGTCTACGGACCCGAGCTCTGCTGTGTTTGGGCAAAGAGTATACAATACTATTGGGTAAGTTTTTGGGTCATAGTGATACCATAAGAAAGAAAAAATAACTAAACCTTCCGTGAAAGACCAAGTAAACGAAAAAAAAACAGTAAGTTATGAAAGTACGCGGTGCGTAATATTTTCTTTTAATTACATATATGAACTTCCACATCCGTTGCAAATATAGAGCAAAGTAATTGCAGACGGTGTAGTAAGTAATTAGTATAGGTCATGGGTAGGTCAGTCAAAGTTTGTAGGTACAGCATGTAAGCATTAAAAAAATATCCGTTATATTTTTAGAGTTTGTCCTTTAGTGGCGCATTTAAAGTCAGCGTCACGGACGGAAGAAGAAAAAAAACCTTAAGCTGAACTTTTAACCAACCGGCGTGAGGCATCGCAACAAATATGTAGTGGTATGCTAACACTATCAGCCCACTTTTCGTACAGCACAAGCACACGTACATACGAGTATGACCATCTCATGCCCTTTCGCAGGGAAAGTTACTTCAGGAATGTTACTTCAAAATATGTTTTTGAACACATTTTTCTCCTATGTACCCGATTGCCAAGAAGGATTATATGGGATCACAGTGAATTTTTCTTTTCTATGAGTACGACGTTTGATACTACATAATAACGAAAACACTTAAGAGAATAAAAAAAGAACCATGTAGGTATGATAATCACACAGGAGCAAGACGACCACGGTTATGACTCGGTTTTTAGGGTGGGTGTTTGTGGGTACTTTTATCCTTTTTATGCTTGCTTTATAATTTCTGACATACAAATACTTGCCGTAAACGTTTCGGTCATAACCGTGTTACAAAATCCGAAACTGTGTTACATTAGATAACTGTAATACTTTAAAGAAGGTATCCATCATAATATTATTCTGTGGCTAGCTGCTAAAGTCTAGCCCTGTCTAGCCAATCAGTAAAATGATAACGGTTTTGACAAGGTTTTGACCGTTTTGACTTTGACGATTTTTTGACGTTTTCCATCATAACCAGCACACATCATATCTCTTCATAGAATATGTGATATTCATTACATTAAAGTAATATTTTCCCGTATTTTCGCATGTAGTTTAAAGAAGAACACTTAAAATGCCACCTAAGACGGTTGCCGCCAAAGTAGCTGACCAAAAAAGAAGTATAATTGTACCCAGCAGAGTCTATACCAAAGACAGTAGTAGCACTACTAAACCCGAAGACCTTGAAGGCGTCGAGGAAACAGAAATAACTGCTCAAATATCAGTACCAGCTGAAGGAGGATGGGGTTGGGTAGTAGTTGCAGCGAGTTTTTTTACGATTTTTATATTAGACGGCGTTTACTTCACATTTGGCAGTATATATCATGACATGGTTGATGACCTTAAAGCTGGAGAGTCTCTGGTGGCACTTGTCAACTCTATAGCAGTAGCAGTGTACTTTATGGGAGGACCATTAGTATCTGCGCTGATTAACAGATTTGGATTCCGGGCTGTTACTATGTGTGGTTCAGTTATTTCTGCTTTAGCTTTTCTTTGTACATATTTTGCTTATGATTTTGCAACGATACTTGCGTTGTACGGATTCGTTGGAGGATTTGGAGCTTGCCTTTCAAGCATGGCTTCCGGATTAGTAGTGGGCTTTTACTTTGAGAGACTTAGATCTTTGGCAATGTCAATTTCAACTATTGGTTCCAGCGTTGGCATTATGATTATGTTTACAGTAAACTCATACATAGTGAAATTGGCCGGATGGCGTGTACTTATATTAATGCATGCTGGATTGTTGGGTATAATATACTTTTTAGGCATGACCTTCCGGCCTTTACTTTCTTTAACTGTGACGACGACAGTAGATGAACGTACTCGAACAGTAACTTATTTACCTAGCTTGGCTGCCATAAAGTCATCACCATCAAAGACAAAAACTAAGGAAGGAGTGATGCCAAGTGCTGCAGAACGTCTTTTTAGTGCTGTATCGAATGCACACTTTCCTACAGCGGCAACTGTGATTGGAGAAAGTAGTGTAGTGCCAACGCCGACACAAGCGGGTCCTTCCACAGCTGCGGCGTCAAGGCTTACGCTTACAGCTCAAGGACCTCAAGGTGGAATCAGTCGAAGACAGTTGAAACAAGTCCAGTCTTTGATATCCAAATCTAAAGTAAGTGTCAAAGACAAAGAGGAAACTGCTAATGCTGAGAAAACTATAGAAATAAATGTTAACATAGAAAAGCCAGTTAAACGATCTTTAATGCAAAGATTATTCCATTGGGAAGAACATGTAGCGCAAGCTCGCCCAATGTATCGAGATGACGCTTTCTACGCAGGAAGGCTAGACCAGTTGCCGGCTTATAAAAAAAGCATGATGGATACTGCTCCGGAAGCTAGAACAGGTCTCGAATATCAAATGGCGGTGTCACGTGCTATAACTGCTGCCGATTTAAATGAAAAAAGGGGTGTATTTACAACTGCTGTTAGAAGAATTCTTGCAACTATGATGGACCCAAAATTACTGAAAAGATTGTCATTTTTATTACTATGTACTAGTGGCTTCTTCACTTATTTAGGGTATTTAGTACCTTATGTGTTCCTACCAGACAGGGCTAAAAGTGAAGGCATTGATCCTGCACACTGTAGTATATTTGTAAGTGTCATTGGTTTAGCAAATGCTATCGGTCGTCTGGTTGTAGGTGCATTGGCCATGAAATTAAATCCTGTAACTTTGTATTTGGTTGTGTGTTTAAATGCTGGAATTGCAATAATTGCATTTAATTTTTCCTTTAACGTTTATTATCAATATTTCGTATGCGTATTATTTGGATTTCATATTGCTAGTTTAAGTTCTATTCGTGGTATAGCATTAGTACATTTGTTCGGGTTAGATATGTTAACTAACGCAACTGGTATGATGTTAATGTTTCAAGGTGTGGGAAGTTTAATAAGTACACCTTTGTCTAGTATTTTGAAAAATAGTTTTGGGTACGCAGTATCATTTTACGTGGCTGGACTGCTTGTTGTTATTAGTGGTATTGTTTTAATACCAGTTAGAAGATTAAATGAAAAGGAGAATAAAAAAGCAGCTCTGAAAGATGTACCGCCTAAACCACCTGCACCTGCAACGACTGCAATGCCCGCAACGCCCGCCACGCACGCAACGCCTGCAACGCCCGCAACGCCTGCAACGCCCGCAATGCCCGCAATGCCCCAAAGGACATTAATCAATAATAATGAATGAAACCATTTTTTTGTTTAGTTTTTTTTTCTAATTATCCCTATCGAAACTTTACCTTTTTTGTAGTTTGTAAGTATTACAAGGCTGTGCACTATCCAGGATGTGGGTTCGGAGTGAGAATATAAGGTCCGACCTTGGCAAGACTCATTGATCATGGCATTTAGGTACAGAAGCTGCGTGGTTGGACGTGGGGGGAAAACATTTTGTACTAAAGACCGGCCTCATACAGCCGACTCATACAGTACAGCTTTTTAAAGTCAGATTATTAACAAAGAAAAACATTTCAGCTCTATAAGGCCTAGCTAAATAAAAAAACACAATAAATTAATATAATTTGTTCATGTTGCTTCTTGACATTTATTATTAAGAAGCCTGCCTGGCCTTTTTCCTATTGTGTTGGAGTCTTCCTCCTTTCTAACCAGATCCAGCTGATTAACAATGTGAGACGGAATAGCTGCCTACCCTTCCGATCAATAGTGCTGTGCGACTTAGCCTAGTCTGATAAAATTAAGAAAACCAGTAAAAGAAAATCTGTGTATTAGCGAATTTATAATAAAATGTGTAAAATAAGGTACAAAATTATTGTCTATGGCTCTTACCAAATTTTGTTACTAGTAACATTTTGAGTTCATGTTCGAGCGCATTTTGTTCTGCGACCGGCCGCCATACTCAAACAAAAAGATTTGAGATGAAAAGATAAATTTAATATAATATTGGCGTTGTTGAAAGTGTTTAATTTACTAAATGAGTTCTAAATCAGATGTAAATAGAAGAGTGCTCGCCATTCAGGCGAAAAAGAAACGGCATAAACTCGGTAAAAAGAAAAATCGCGAGGAGGACCACGGGGCTGGTGTACAAGGAAACGGTCTGCGCAACCAGAACCAGAATCGTTTAGAACCTACACATAGCTCTTCCAATGAAACGATCGAAGAGGATGAAGACGAGCAATATGCGAGCGACGACGAGGAACAGGAGGACAGCGCCGATTATTGTAAGGGTGGTTACCATCCTGTCAAAATTGGAGACTTATTCCTGAATAGGTACCACGTCACTAGAAAACTGGGATGGGGTCATTTCTCTACCGTGTGGTTGTGTTGGGATCTTGTTGACAAACGTTTCGTCGCATTGAAAGTCGTAAAATCGGCACCGCATTTTACGGAGACGGCTTTAGACGAAATAAAGATTCTGAAAGCAGTTCGAGACAGTGATCCAGCGGATCCTAAGAGAAATAAGACCGTTCAGTTGCTTAATGACTTTAAAATAACTGGTGTGAATGGCACCCATGTGTGCATGGTGTTTGAAGTTCTGGGTCACCACCTACTGAAGTTGATACTCAAATCTAATTATAGAGGTATACCACGGGAAAACGTTAAAACGATCATACGTCAAGTTCTGGAAGGCTTGGATTACCTCCATACTAAATGTAAGATTATTCATACAGATATTAAACCTGAAAATGTATTGGTTTGTGTTGATGAATCTTACATACGCAAACTAGCAGCGGAGGCTACTGAATTACATTCCCTAGGCTTGAGACTGCCCCATTCCTTGATTAGTACTGCACCAAAGGAATTTCAGGAACAGGTAGTCACTGCTAAAATGAGTAGAAACAAAAAGAAGAAGTTAAAGAAGAAAGCAAAGCGTCAGTCAATGCTACTCAAAAAGCAAATGGAACAAATAGAAGAAATGGAAGAACAGAAAAAAGTTGTCAATAACAGTGAGTCAGCTCCTATGTCGCAAGACAATGATGATTCACCTCCAACACCTGAAGAGGCGAGTGTCATTGAGACTACACGGTCTGACAATGAAACTAATATCAATGGTTGCAATGATGAACGAGCAGATGAAGAAGCTTTCGATACTGATGCTGATGCAGTACAGGTGAGGACTAAGCAATATGGCTGTGGAGATGATGCTGGCACCCCTATGTCTGAAGGGGAAATGACTGACACTCCACCTTCTTTCAATTCCCAATCAACAAAAGGAAAATCTCTTGATAAAAAATTTGATCCAGCTTTTGACATCTGTGACTTAGAAGTAAAGATTGCAGATCTAGGTAATGCTTGTTGGGTCCACCGGCATTTTACTGAAGATATACAAACTAGGCAGTACAGATCCCTGGAAGTGTTGCTGAGTGCTGGCTATGGAACTTCAGCTGACATATGGAGCACTGCATGTATGGCTTTTGAATTGGCCACAGGAGACTATTTATTTGAGCCGCATTCTGGTGATGGCTATAGCCGTGATGAGGATCATCTTGCTCATATAATAGAACTGTTGGGAGATATTCCAAAACGAATTGCAGCCTCTGGAAAATATTCCAAAGTATTTTTCAATAAAAAGGGTGAGTTGAGGAACATAACTGGCTTGAAACCATGGGGCTTAGTGTCCGTGCTTACTGAGAAGTATGAGTGGAGTCAGAAAGATGCAGAAGACTTTGCAGATTTCTTAAAGCCCATGCTTGATTTTGATCCAAATCGGCGTGCCACTGCCTATGAGTGCCTTCAGCACCCATGGTTGAAACCAGTTGAACCTGAACAAAACGAGTCTGACAAATAATATTATATTGCTCTCTGAAATGAATGATCATACATTCATGAAATCAGTAGTGTCAACATACAAAGTATTTCAGTCTTATACAATTTTAATAAAAAGTTTATTTATGGATTTCTTTGTGAATAATTTACTTTGTATCTAGATTGTTTTGTTAGCAATCCTGAATTGTTTGAAAATAGAAATTGTGTATGACTACTTATTGGAGACATATTGCTGAACTTCCAATACACTCATCCTGTGAAGGCACAGCAGTAAAGTATATAATACATCGGCTGCTCAGCATAAAGTTATTATTTGGATGTAATGTATAGTGATTGGCATATTAGACATCTTAAATTACCGAAACTGTACAGATAACTTTAGGAAAAATTGTGATGTATGACATGTAGACAATATAGGTTTTGTCACATTAATCTTTTAGGAATTTAGTTGACATAATGACATAGCTCTGCACTTATACAACATCCTAGAAGGTGAGGAACCTAATATAATGGAGTCATGCATGCATATAGTAGCCATTCAGGAAGTAGAATGTTCACATAGTTTAAGTTTGTGTTTTATCACTATCACAATAAAAATCTCATTATGTAACTTAGGAATAAGTCAGTATTTGTAATGCCACACCTCCGAGACTGCCTTTTTATATTTCGATGAGTCATCAAAATTAAACAATGGCTGGAATTAAGCTATTCGGAGACGGTATAAGACAGTGTCCTCTACACCAGCTGATAGTAATAATTATTTATCATAGTTCCCAATTTACATGACCATAATTTGTATTAATTATATCTGCAAATTTACATGAATAAAATGTCCAAACGAGCTTGTTACTATGTTTATTTTTGTTTTTATTTTAAATCAAATTCTCTTTTCTTCCTACCTACCTACTTTCGATTGCATGTAACTTGCTCTTTAAATTTCTGAGTTATCCAAACATTTGTTTAGTATAATCGAGGTGGGGCCGGAAATATTATTGTGAAGATTGCGGGCTACTCCCGCAAAGTTCATTGTGTCTAGGGCTCCGTATTGTGACGCGAGAGTGAAATACCCGTTACGGTATCGCGCACGCATTGCTGCGCTATAGATATGTGGGCACATTGTGTTGAATAGACAATGTTATCCATTCCTTTATTTGCTACAAGCTAAAACTAGATACGTCTTGATCTATGTGTGCTGTGCCGTACAACACATAACTAGCTACATCAAACAGACACAGACCATGACACCGACAATACGTGTTATGTAAAAAGTATCTGTAATGTGTAGGTACATTATCAAGTAACAAGTGGACGAGTACCTATCCAGAACGTATACAGTTATTATGAATTCTTTATAGTTGCATAACGTGCATTCTTAGGTTTTATGCAGTAGTTAGCAATTTGCAGAAATTTAGGTATACGCCGAGGATTTTGTACAATTTTCAAGTATTTTTTCCAAATCAAAACCAAGTCTTTTGGGTTGTACGGGACTAATTAAAATTATAATAAAATAATTTTTCATAGGTATCATGAGTTGCCACATTGTGGGGTCGAGTCTAAATCTTGCATGTAGGTAGGTATTTTATAACTAGGTTGTGAAGGAAGTCAAATATGCATAGATAAGTAGCAGCATATAATATAGCTAGGTGGCTTACTGAGGCTATTGTGAAGTCTTTGATCAGCAGTCACCATTTCCTACCTATTATTAAGGTATTATAATTACGAACTAATTAATTTAATGGCCCTTGATTCTTATTTTTGATGACAATTTGGTATAGGAAGACCGCGTGGAAGGATGGAATGCCGCCGCCCCCTTTTACTACTTTAACGAGGCGGCGGAAAGGAAGAGGGAAGCTCTTTCTCTTCTCGTTCGCACCATATTATGCAGTAGGCATCAGTATGTCCGATCCCTGGCCCCCGTAAAGGCTACAGATTAACTTCTGTCGTCTTATCAGAAACACCTCGAAACTAAAGGTATACTTGGAACATCTGGTGACCCAATACCTCCGAGGGTGCTGAAGAATGCTCCGGGGTATCTGTACCCCTGTACATCTGTATCCATGGCCATAGGTAGAGACACAAGAATAAGGTGAAGGTTGAAGGGGTTTGTGATTTTAATCGTACCAATAAAAGTAAAAGTATTTTTTTCTTCTTATTCGTCTCATTGGTAGCATTAATGTTTATATATTTTTTGATTATGTTAGGTACTATTAACTATATATAGGTACCTATTTTAACTATTAGGTACTATTTTACAAAAGCAATGGCAACGCAAGTAATTCAACGACGAGAAGCTTTAAGGAGATGTTTTATTGTAATAGCCAAGGAAATTAAATGAAGTGGATTTAGAGGTCAAAATCTCGTCAAAATGAAATAAAAAAAATTACTTTTATATATTTTATTTTCTATATTTACTGTCCATACATAACTAATAAGATGTAGGTACAATGCACATTTTAAGAATTTTAGAAGTAGCGTAAAGCAGTTAGGCAGTATTGAGTAAAACTAATCTTCCAACTGACTAAAAAGCCTTATTTGTGTAGTATTTAGTTTTCTGCTTATATTCTCGATCTCTGAAAATACTATATTTTTTATACTGGCAATGTTGGCTATTGTTTCTGGTTTACTTTTTTTCTGGACAGATATGAGGCTTTTCGCTACCACAAAAAATATCGGCACAAACTTATTTTCAAGCATCTTAACATCCCAAAAACATTTTAAAATATGATGACTGTCCATTCTTATTTTTGGTTTGCTCCATTGCATCCGTGCTGGATAAAATGTAGTGGTTATTAACCCGACCTAGTTCAACGGTATTAAGGACTGGGTTATGTTTTTCCAGAATACTTCTTCCGCGTTAGCATGATTTCCCTGAAGTTCCATAACTTATAGTCATAGTGATAAAATAAAGAAATTTTATCGGTAGTTAATTATAATATCGAATCTGTTGCCAAAAATGTAAAACGGGAATATCGATATTATTGGCAACTCAGATTAACAAGAATTAGAATTAAATAAAATGGCCGCTCTTCTTTACCGATTTTCGCCGACACAGTAGCGTCATCTGTATTGCCGCAAGTTCCAATGCAATGTTCATGCTTCTAACATTTTTGAAATTCATAATAACTTTATTTTATTCGTTTAGTTTATTAACAATATTTTTTGTTCAGTAAACAAATAACTTTGTAGTTTCCAAGTAAAATTAATTTTAAATAATTTTATAACTTTTTTTGCCAGATTATTTTTTATTTTTACTATTAAAGCTATCACGGATATCACACGAAAGAAGTTGAAGCAATTAGCAAACAACACGTTACTGATTAAGAATATTTACATATTTTTTCCGATTGTGTACCCCTAATTGAACAGGAGTCGATAGAAAGAAACCTAGGTAAGAGTGATAAACAGAGAGCGTGGCGTTTTAGGGTTTAAGACAACCAATTTAATTGCGAAATATTATGAATTATGCATTGGGTTGGAATCTTGTTGGTACCTATTGGACATTGTGTATTGATTAAACAAAAGATTGTGAATTTAATTTTTACTGCATTGTTTACTAGTTGGTCCCCTTAGTTCAATATTCTTTTAGTCCGGAAGAAAGTTCCTCTAAAAATCACCGTCGTCTATGAAACAGGGAGCAAACATTTACTAAACTGCTGCTGTAGTATCCAAATGGTAAAGAATTCTCTGACCGTTTATCCATCCGTCCGTATATCACCAGGCTGTAGCCAAATACATTAAATACTTAGCTAAATACTTTTTTTATTTCATTTGTAGTCTCACAGTAGAATCTCGATTAAAAGGTACCAATTATTTGAGATGTTATATAAAAATATTAATAGGTATTCCTCACACATTACTATGGGTAGGTGTACTAGAGATTATGTTAAACATACTTATATAGGTAGGTAGGTAATTTTCTATTAATGTACAGAGCATCATTGTACATGCATGTCCGTTACAAATATTTTAAGTACTTATTCGGGAATCGCACCCGCGTGCACTTCGGCTTGGCAGGAAGACTAGAGGAATCGCAAGAGCGACTGCCATTGCACGAGATTCCTTCTTAAAGCAGCCTGAATTCTTAAACTTAGTGGTGATAACAGAGGACAGAAATATGGTGGTGGTACCTACATCCGTGCCGTGCCATGGAGAGAACGTAGTAGGTAAGTAAATGTTGGGTCCGCGCCTTAACTCTCCCGTTGTGGGATGTTTGGATGGCCATCCCATCGGATTATGAGTAATTTAATAGGGTGCTCTTGTAGACTATCATATGTCCTGCTTCTACTTTGAGAATAGCCGCCCTGGAAGAAAATCTGGCGTCATTATTATAAAGCTTGTCTCCTTATCACTTCAGACCGAATAAACTATCGACTTAACACTTAGCTACTGACTTAATGAGCGTTTGCTAACGACATATCACACTCCGTCAAGGAATTTGTGGCCCCAGGAGCGATAACCTACCTAATCTTAATAGTAATACGAAGAGCCTACAACGATGGGACTGCCGACAGATTGCCAGAGGTCAGAAAATTGGCAGCGTTTGGCGGCTTTATGGTCATCACGACGCATGCGCAGCAATGGCCGGCGACCTTCCCGCGTCCTTACCGCCAGTCGACGGCTCACGCCGCGCGGCCACACATGTAAACACCGGGTAACAATAATAAACCGATACACTTTCGCTTTCGTCCGAGTCATCGCGATCCTATTCCGTCATAACTACATACCTAGACTGAACGTGGAGTGTTATGGTGATGTGTACTCGGTTTTACTGAACAGTGGCATTTAACAGCATCGACATCGCGCCGGCGTGACACTCAGGTTTGTAGCAATGTTGTGGATTTTAAATGACTATGTCACTTCCTGTCATATCAATTTGATCAATTATTATTTAAGTGACTCCGTAAATGCAGTCCATCAAAAATCCAGTAACTCATCAGAAATAAATAGCCAAAGCTTTGAGGTCATGACCTTGAACTCTTGGCATAGGTCAAGTAAACAAAAGTTGTGACGTGCTCATAACTTTCATATAAAAGGTATTCACAATTCTATTTTAAAGGGTTCATTTGGTTTGAATGTTTAGTTTAACTAGTTTGCTTTATAATTTCTATAAGAAGCTATCTGTTTTTTTGTTCATGGAGACAATATGTGGAACTATCAGATTATAGGGTAGTTAAGTGAAGCAAACTGGCTTTCAAATCTTTCAAATCAAACTTGTATCTTTAACTTTCAGAGAAGCCTACTGATCGAAATGTGTATGAGTAATTACGGTGTTTTCGTAATCTAGTAGCAACCTCTTCAGTTTTTGTATCCAAAACAGTCCACAGGCGTAAAAACTTATAAACTAAATAATTATTATATTTTATTTATCTATTTTTTACAAAAATCGAGTACATAATTACATAATGCTTCTCTTGAATCAAAGATGCTATAAAAGTGATCGTAAATAACAGTTAAATTAAAGGGGTTGAGTTTAACCGTCACTGTGCTAGCGTGGGCAATGGACTCCACGATGTCTGCCCGCCAATTTAATGGCAATAAATTGATATTGTGGTCATGTGGTGTGCATATCTTTGATAAAGGATAATTTGCTAGGAATTCGATGTTGTACCTATTGTGATTTTGTCATTTTTGGTTGTCGTCACCTAAACTATCGATCGATGTCTCAAAAATGAGGTCCTTTTGGTAACTAAGAAAATTCGTAATGGCTTTCGTCCTTTTAAGGAGAAAAATCGTCGTTATGTCGTGGTTGAAATTCTGAATACTTAAAACTGCGTTCATTGTCCTTGCCTACAGTACCTAATTAAGTATGTTATTTCATGGTTGCTAAATTTCTCTAAAGCAAATTATCAATATCCAAAAATTTAATTGAGTGTACAAGTAGTTTTATTTTCACTAGATGACACAAATTCCTAGCTTTGACTAACGCGAAATCTTAACAAGCTTTTGGCGCCAAAAATTGGAGTCCTGAGGCCACCTTCGGCCTCATCATCGGAGCCATCTCCTGTAAATGAGGTACAGGAAAACTCAAAATTTTGACTCCCCAGACCAAAAGGATGATTTTTGAAGACACCCGAAGTACCTATTTTTTATTTAAAAAAATGTACACTTGGCTCCATGTTAATTTTAGTTTTATCTACAAACTAATACATATATGTATATGGATTTTTTTTTCTGACATCCCCTTATTTCAGATTTTCTGTTACTATCCAATTGAAACTCGTGAAATGCCAGCTTAGTATTTTCTGATCGGTAGCCGAGCTAACTCTGTTGCGTAGTAGGACTGTACTTGTCTATGTACCTATAAAAAATATCGAAATCTTTTTAATAAAAAGCCTTTGTTCTAAATGTCAATTAAGATTTGATGACTATATAGTCAATGTTACTGAAATTACGACCAGTCGTAAAAACTAGTATATCATTTTCCTTAAAACTTCTTCAACAAAAGACGAAAATTTTATTTATGGCTGCATATAACGAGTGTGTTGACCGTCTAGTCGTCTGGGTAAGGTTTAGCGAAACTATCAAAACGATAAATGCGTTTATCTGTCTGGCGACAATCTCTGAGACTCCCTGCGTTGTCGGAATCTCATAAAAGATTTATGATCTTCAAACAATCAAACTGCATAATCTGTTGACATGTTATTGTGACTCGCTCACATTGATTCTTTAATCAACTTTTTTAACAATCAACTTTAATTAAGGGCTTTCCGAAATTCGCAAATGCTAACACAACGCTTTCAATTTTATCACCACATTTTGTTTTTATTTCATCAGGATTATGTCTGTCTAGAGCTCTAAGAGTTGACTGTCACTTATGATTATGCTTGCCGATATAAATGTTTTCACAGGACGTCACAAACTCTCAAACCGGTCAACCCAAATAGTGTATCATGTTGTAAAGTGATCGTGCGAACTCATATTGCCTATTCAAGTAGGTATACCATATGATTTATTATACCTTTTACTTGATGGTATGCGGAGCAGGTAGGCAATGGTTATTTACGACGTTTATCGACAGTTTCAATTATAGTCGGCTCAAGTGCATGGCCATTTGGTTTATATGCTATTCAGAATGCCTGGAGCGGCTTTCCGATTCAAATCTTATCTATGCGGGAGTTTCTCCTATTCGTTGCAGAGTCATAAAATCGTAACTTTTGGGTTATTAATGGAATGTCTATTCCATTAATAACCCAAATAATTATTCTGCTTATTATGCTGTTATAGTAAATTGCGACGAAAATATTACAGGAGGTAGACTACAGGAGTAGCTATAATTAGCTTAGATTGGATGTGTGCCGCACGAAATTAAATGAGAGTCTGAAATTAGGTCTATTCATAGTGACTAGTTTTGAAGGCCATCGTTTCTATGAAATTGAGCCAATATCCTAACAACTGATAAACTGTCAGGTAAGTATAACATCAAGACATTAAAATCTATAAAATTACTGCTTAAAATCAGGGTAAAATTGTGAACAGAAAACTTTGTGAATGCACATAACAAAATTATCTTGAGTGGCGTATAGATGTCGCCACTAGTAGCCAATTTAGCGTGGTTCTTGAAAGTCCCAAGTCGCATACAATTGAATTGATACGTTTTTAAGTGGTTCATAAAAGGAGCTTTGATTAGATTGGTTAGCATATCGGGAGGGAAGATCTTAGCTTTCATATTCCTCTTAACATACATAATATCGTAGCGACATCATGAAGACTGTGGCAGGTTCAGAACCTATATAAGTACGTAGGACTTAATGCTCCTACTTCGCGTCTAAGTACATGTCAGTGTTGACAGATGTTATGATAACGTATCTATAATTAAATAGAAGCTGCTATAAAAATAGACGACCTTAAATTATTAGCTACTATTCTGGTGACAGTTTGTATGCACGTTCAAAAGAAAAAGCATTTATGTTTATTGTGGACGTTTTAAAAATAAACCACGGTCCAGACAAAATAATTTATTTTGTCATTGGACTGTTTCCAAAAGAGATAAGATTTTTGCATTTGCTTGCGTATTTTTTGTTGTTAAATGCTGCCTTGCGACGCAAGAACCACCTACCCCATACGTGTGGTGTATTTTGATGACACTGCGTTTGCGCTTATATGAACTGCTCTTTCCCTTGACTTTTGGCAAAAAACGCAATTATATAAGAATTACGCTTGATGAAATCGAAAATCTTTATTTATGCAATAGTAAGAAACGAATTAGAATGCCCGCAATTTTTACGGTTGATTAGGTTCAACGTCCCTCTCGGCTTCCGCGTTCTCAAGTTAAGCCCCTAGTGCCTCCTTTTCGGCGAAGTCTGTGGCTGCTACCACTATACCACGGTTACGCAGGCTTCTAAATGACCATAGTCCATCCATTATGATACCCAACGAAAATACAAAAAAATCCTTTTGACAATCAAAGATAGCCCTACGAATAATCACCGGAAGGGCCCCGTAGGGCCGAGGCTTGTTTTAGGGTGCGGGGTGCTCGCAAGAAATACCGTGGCCCTGGCACATAGGGACCTCCAGAAGGAACATAGTGGGTTTTAGTCAGTAAGAGTCTGTACTCCATCCAGCTGCACCCGCAGCGGTAGGGGTCATTGATGATTTAAAACTCAGCCAACAACATTGTAATTTTGATTTATAGTTTTTCATTTAGGGTAACTAGTTAACACGCTAATATTACGCAAGCAATGTTTGCCTGTAATTGGTTGTGCATTCAATGTAACAACTGTTGTCAAAATTAATAAATAATAACAACCAACCAACAACACTCTAATCCTCCGTTTTGACACCGATAAATAGGAGGTAAAGTTCGTAATATGGTTTAATAATTCGGATGAAACGCAGAGGAGCATTTTTCAGGAATGCTGCCACCTAACATCTTTTCAACTGTCCGTCACGTCAAACCGATAGCTTCATCTTTCATTCAGTTTCAAATTAAAATTAAATTAGTCTATGAGTCACATGATTGAAGAATGTACAATAAGGTCGTTAGACTATTCAACATTTTGTATTACAGTAGAATTGCTTTACCAGACAGGGAACAGCTTTGCCGTCATATTATTTCCTATTTGAAGGGTTGCTAGCTGCTGTATACCAGATGCAATACCCATTTCTCCCTGCAACCTACTATCAAATGAAACTGGAACACGAGATGGGCTCGCCTACTGTTTACAGCTAGAAAATTAGGAAGTGCGTACCTTGGCACTTATCGTCCCCAGGCTTGCCAACTATGCCGATCAGCTGAGCTCTATCTCTACTACTGCGGAGAGATACAGGATCACCGGTCTACGTTATGTAAAAGGCTGATGGTTGTGAAACTTCCACTGCTATCTTGGATCATTGTAGCTGCTTGTGGTGACATGATTGTATATGGAGGCAGATAGGTACAGATGTATGTAACACAGCTTGTGGGTATCTGGGGGGCTTGTTTATCTGCGGTTGCTTGAAATCAACTTATTGAATTGTGAATTACGAGAGCACAGACGCCAGCATATCAAGCTGCTACAATCCGTCAATTTCTTTAATAGATTTTCAGCTTAATCGCTGAAGCATAAGGTTCGTAGTTGATTGGGAAAATTTGACAGTTTCGGGTAGGTTGCTGTGCTGGGGTCTGTGCAGTCAGGCATAACAGGATTTACTTTCGGTGGTCTAATGTTATGTTTTTAGTTTTTCAAAACTTTTAAGATTAAGTAGGAAGCTGTATCACTTTCATTAAATACTGCGTAGCTAGAAGATTATGCAATATTAATTATTAATACTCTCGAATGATAGCAATAGCAACATAGCATTATTGTCACATTACAATGTCAATGTCTTATCATTTGATAATACCATTGCATAACTGACATTTTCTATCACGACAAGAAGGGATGTTAGATACTACTTTCAAAGACTAGTGAGTAAGTACATATTTGTCGTACATAACTAGGGTCACTATCGCACGAGACTATTACGAAATGCTTATGTAAATAACCGCACAAGTATCTAACATGTTATTTACTCGGGACAGTTAGTTCAATAATAATATCAATCAATATCTCGTATGGAATATTACCAGATACTAAATACACTTCAACTTACACACAAATATACCTATAGACACTAATGAAGTTTCGTAATTTTAATACTTTCAAATACCTTTTAAAAAATCACGTTTTCTTTGAACCTGTAGTGGTGCATCGCTAAGCAAGTTCTGTTTACAAATACCTACCTCTAGAACAAGACACAAAATTGAAAAAAAAAATTAACTACATATATGGCCTCTTTTCTGAAATCTTATCAACAACAACGCAATGTACCAACTGTGGGGCTGTAGGCTAAATAAATATTACTTACGAGTGGTCACTTAAGATAATTTGCTCACTGCAACACCAACAAAGCCTTGTTTGAAGGAGACGCAGTGTATTTCTATTGAATCAACAATCACTGAGACCACGGCAAGTTTTTCTTCACTTTTTTTACAAGTCTATGTTGTTAACGTACTGTAGACAAATATACATATGTTCCTGGGTTCCGCCACTTCTAATCAGATAAACTAAAGAGTATTTATTCCACTACTTATTGTTTTAGAGAGGCTAAAACAAACCATGGTGCCCTTACGTTACTTTTCCCGTTCACAAACATTGTCTATTTCATACTTAAATCTATATTCCAATTTCCACTTCATCAAATGTGTCAATAATAAATTTCTTGTCCTTCAGAAAACACTACCTTCTGCTTATCAAAGAAGTAAGGTCTTGTACGGTCACGGTCTATCCCGCCTAGATTCGCCTTGAGTACTAGTGTTACTGAATTTATATTGCATACTCAAGTTACACTTTATTAATTTTCTATGGCACTTGCTTTGAAGTTATAAACAGCCTGTAACAATGGTTGGTGCCCTGTAAAATCCAAAATTCTCTTTCTTGAGATTTGGTAAAATACAGTAAAAGTTAGGTGTGAGAGAAGGGACTATTATATCCTAAGATTATATCAATCAGTGTGAAAAACTCTGACATGATGATGATGACATTTAGTCAAATTGGGAAGTCAGGGGTGTTAGAAGGCACTATTATATCAATCACTGTGAAAAGCTCTTTATAATGTCTGTTCATTTCGACTGTGCACATTTCTAAAGACATACGAAAGATAAATAGGATCACAGAATACTATTATTTCTATTTAATACTTGTAGTTAGTGTTATTAATGTGCACATTACAACAGAACAGACAATACGAAGAGGTATCGGGTAACGTATGTGCGTTAGCAGGAGGCATGCGGTCAACCGCACTTCTCAAGTTCGAATCTCGGCCGATGCAACTTCATTTCAGTCGCTCATATTTTGTTGCGGCCTTTTAATTATTGAATTATTCTGCGTTATTAGGTACGATTTAATGTTAGTACAAGGTATTGGAACACCGCGGTTTCCCTCGTAAGCAAATAAACATCGCCATGATGTTCGGGAACTACGTTTCTTTCTGAATTCATTATAGCTATACTTACCTCAATAATGTCTTTCAGAATACGTGAACAGTAAATCCAATGTGGGCTTTTTTTTAGGTACCTAGGTATTTTTGTCAGGCTCTCAAATGCATCAACATTGTCTAGCTACACACTGGGACTCCAACAAAACCTCGTATTTCACTTCACACCATCCTGATAACTTGTCTTGAGCTGTTTATTCAGCAATAATATTTGCGCAGACGCAGGACTCAGGCAGATAGCAACAGCTCGACTTGAAGATATTTCTTCGTATTAACATAGCATTAAATTGTTTTCTAGAATTCTTACATTTACAGGCTTTTGAGTGTGAAATCAAAATATCTGGAACTAAATTACACAGTGTGACTTTTGAGATTTTGAAAAATGTAGCTCGTCTTGTTGAGGCCTGCCCGGGGTCCCAAATACGTACTTTTTTGTTTGTCTCAAATTCCAACAACGCATGGTGAAAACATGGTGCCTGGTGCATGGACACCTAGACTGGGATAAAGTATTTTAAATAGGATATGTTAAAATACTTTTAAAACTCTGTTACTGACTTATGGATTGGTTTTTCTGTATGTATTCGGTATATTTGTCTTTATATCTTCATGCTATAAATAACAAATAGTGGTGGTTATCAGGTTGTAGGAATTTTATTATTTCACTATTACCAGATAGGTATCGATTAGTAATCGTTTCGCATCATGTGTAGAGAAAGGTATATTTTTGATATACATACATATTTTGTAGGTAAATAAGACTATGAACTTAGAACGTACTGAAATTTATTTTGTATCTACTTATTTGTAGTCACGTTTATTTAGCGGGTGCTTGGTTTAAGAGCTTAATTATGACTAATTTAATTAAAATTATTGTAATTAAAGAGACAGCACATAATAATCGTAGTTGCTTACCATGTTGCTTACACACAAGCTGACACAGTAAGTGAATGCACTTTGAGTTTAATCACGAGATTATTCATGCGTAGATGCAGACGCCCTGTTTCTCAAACGTGATCTGATTCATCCAAGGGATATATTTTTAAAGTCTTCAAGTATTCTGACGTCGCACAAACTTTCCAGACTGCATCTCATACATTTTATTAACCGTCAATAAATCGGTGTCAGTCAATTTTAGATGCATGTAAAAAGCTTGTGCCAAATTTTCGCGCATGCGCGGTACCGCCCGCCCGTATGTGCCTACTCCTACTCCGGCGCAGCCGCCCTGCATCGTGCGACCCACTATTTATAGATAAATGTGACATTGTTTTATTTGCCACAGGCAGGCGTAATCACACTGGTACTTTTCCATGCGAAAATCGTTAACCCCAGCGCGATAACTGGAGAGAGTGCGCGCTCGTGTGGCGCGACTTGTTTACGACATTCCTAACATGAATCCTGGATTGTAGGACAGTGTTAGTAGATCTGTCGGTCTATTGTAGATTCATTGTGGATGGATACGAGTACATCGGACCTAATGGTCGACGAACTGAGGTCCAACAGTACGACTGTTGACAATGTAAATGTTTGAAATCAATATAAATGGTGTATTTATTGTTTGCGGGGCGCGGGGGTCGGTGCTCGAGGGCGCAGTTCCTTCCCTAGATCCTCGGGCGTAGCGCGCGCGCACGTCAGACTGCATCCTGCCGCGCGCCTCACTCCCGCGGACCACGGACAACAGCTATCGGTCGCGCACGCTCACATACTCAAGTGGTGTATTTATTTCTTATATCGAGTTATTGTGATGACGATTGTGCATGTGTGAGTGATTTGTTATGAGATGGATCTACGGGTGAGTCTTTTTGGTTGTTTTAATTAATTAATGCATCTCGTGAACAAATGTATAAATACACTTTGGTTAAAAACAACAACATTTACATTTTTAGAGTATTCTATCAAGTTATTTTAATGATTTTGTGTATCAGGTAAGTGGTACGTGCTGTGAGATAACTGTATTGACATCTTGTTACACAAGAGTTTTTTTGTAAATAATTATAATTAGCACATGATTCGATTGTATCATTAATTATAGTACGTGTGACCTCTTGATTTCATTATGTATTGCCGCATTAAACATCGCAACGATAACGGCAGGAAAAAAAATCCAGATTTCGCGTGAATTCAATATGTGGGAAACACCATTTGGATGATTTACTTCTCTATAAATAAACCACCATACATAGGTACGTACCTACTTAGATGAGAACGCTGCAAAGCTAATTCTGTACACCCACTATGTTCCTTCGGGAGGTCCCTGTGTGCCAGGGCCACGGTAACTCTTGCGAACAACCCGCAGCCCAGGCAGGCCCTGGCCCTTATGGGCACCTCCTATGTTGTTGGTACTCGAGGAATACGAATATCGAAGGAATAGCCAATGAGAAACGTTACAAGAGTAGAACGGTACTCAGGGAGAGGTAGGTAGAAGTGCTGTTTTGTATTCTATGGTGGAGATTTCCAGAAAGGCACCAACAAAACCTACACAATATTAGGCGTTTTTCCGCCCTGCAAAAGAATATTTAATATTACTTCAGTAACATAAAGAGAATAAAACTTTTGTAAATTAAAGGAGATTGCTTAAATTAATAAGATCGTTCATAAAACTGGTTCTAATTAAATATTTATTTTTATTTTTGGACTGTAATATAATAGAAATGATAAGGTTTGAGATAAATAAACGTCACACAGATAATATGTATGTTTACCAACAAATAATAAGGCGCCTTTCTATTGGTGATGAGGCTAACGAGTCATAATGATAACAGAATATAATTATGTTTAGTTAATGAAGGGAAATAGAAGGGACATGTTAAATAGGAAATACGAACAATTTATAAATGTGGTAGCTATAGTTCACGGTCTCAGATCAGTCAAATAAAATAAATAAAAATTCCAAAAAATATTTTTTAGCTTGTAAGTGGAACTCTTTTACTATAATCTACTGAATGGATTTTAATGAATCTTGGCAGTAATATAGCTTATACATCAGAATACCATAAAGGCTACTTTTTATCCGGATGCAGAAAGAAGTTCTCTGAGGAAGCGGGTGAAATAGCTGACGAAAGCTAGTAAATAAATAAAAGGTAACAGAAATGTAAGGTTATCAGATGAAACTACTAATCACCATCCATCTAACAACCCTCATTGCCATGACAACCCTGTTTATAAACAGCCACGTAGCATTTGTTTATCATACCGAGATTAAGCAATCAAACAAAATGATGAAAACAGTATTGTAAAAATGCAATAACTTGCAGTTGTTATTTTTAGCTGATAGTTATCATTGAACAATTGCATAAGATTTTTAAATGTTCAAGTTTTTTTGGACACCATTTAATATGTAGTAGGAGTTATCTGAAATTGGACACTGGTGAACCCACTATGCTAGGTGCCGTTATGGTGATAGGTGATATATTTCAGATAAATTGTCAGATAATAACTTTGTCAAACAAACCAATAAATAAATCCTGATGCAATAACATTGCTTAGTGATAATCTTTGAAAGTCGAGCAAAACCTGAGATAATTATATCCTAATCCTAATATCCTAATCCTAATCCTTCCTAATCCTAATCCTAATCCTAATCCTATCCTATCCTAATTAACTACTATTATAAAGGCGAAAGTTTGTAAGTATAGATGTATGGATGTATGGATGTTTGTTACTCTTTCACGTAAAAACTACTGAATGGATTTGAGTGAAACTTTACCACAATATAGCTTATACATCAGAATAACATATAGGCTACTTTTTATCCGGGTATGGAAAGTACTTCCCTCAGAGAGCGGGTGAAACCGCTGGCGGAAGCTAGTACTATTATAAAGGCGAAAGTTTGTAAGTATGGATGTATGGATGTTTGTTACTCTTTCACGTAAAAACTACTGAATGGATTTGAATGAAACTTTACCACAATATAGCTTATACATCAGAATAACATATAGGCTACTTTTTATCCGGGTATGGAAAGTACTTCCCTCAGAAAGCGGGTGAAACCGCTGGCCGAAGCTAGTCTAAATATAAAACACTGAATAAATGTCAACAACGCTTGACAATGCTCAAAATGCAAGCACTGCTAGAATTGATCTCATATTATCGTATATTAGAAAAATGGCGCTCACAACTCTATAACTTGGCTTAACCTTTGGACACAAAACATAACAAGATGTTACCTCGTTATTCCACCACGATAAGGTCTTATTATTCTGAGAGAAAGCCACAGGCCCCAACAGGTCCCGATAGGCTGCAGCCTAGATGTAGGTATCTACCAGGAAATGTTAAATACGGTAAAATGGAACTTGTATTAGGATGCATTTTAATCGCTAGCATTCCTTTGGTTCAGATCTGTTTGCGTGTGCTGGTCTGGGTACGTTGGATATTTTGTTTAAGAAGGCCAGGTTTCACATAAACTCAGTCACTTCGTTTTGTAAATTCCACTCGGGAGAAGTAGTGATCAATTTCTCTTTTTGTGGGAATAGGCCCCCTCATTAGAACAATAAATGCGCCGTAAAGAACATCATCATCCTCGCTTCCCCTATCCCAAATATTATTTGGGGTCAGCGCAGCATGTTTTTCTCTTCCATGCTCGTCTCTCTGCCGTCATCTCACAAGTTCCATTAGTTTCTAACCACATCAATTCATTCATTCATCATTCTTTCACACAATCAATCCATCGTTTCTTTGGTCATCCCCTTCCTCTATATCCATCCACATTCATGCAAACCCTCCCTTACAACATAATCCTCATTCCTACGCATTACATGCCCATACCATGATAGCCGGTTCCCACATAATTTTTCAATTACCGGTGTCACTTTTAGACTTTTTTACTTTTAAATGCGCCGAAAAGAACCATAACTAATAATTGTTACGTGTTTATCGATTGACTTTTAAGTCATTTTGTTCTCAATTCATGTTTATTTCGCGAAAACACTTATCTTTCAACAATCGTGTCGAGTCCTTCGTAGATGATAAAAAAAACATTGCGATCTCCTTATAACTGTCTCAAGGCTTTATAAAAATATATCTTATTGCTGTTGCATTCGCGGTTTTTATGTAAACATACCTGCTTTTATTATGCACATGCACTTGTCGCATTCACTTGTTACTGAGTTTCTTTGGAAGTATAGCTGTATATGGTCACGCTTAACTGGGTGGCTCGTGGTGCCTATGTCCGGTATCAGGGCACTCGTTATTGCCATAAACGTCCAAATTATCTCTTGTGACATTTAGTTCGTGGCCCGAGGTGGTTCGCGAGTTGATCGCGCATGCAGATAGCACTTAATTACGATCTAACATGATAGTGTTGCTATTGACTACCATATTTGTAAGATTAAAGCTCGCTATACAATAACTGGACCGGGAAAATAACTTGGAATCTTGATCAGGATAAAATACTCTATATGACTCCTAGGTAGGTTCGTTCCAGGTTTTGGACGATTTATGTATATGTAGTTAGGAAATATTTTTATCTTTTCAAAGTCAAACCAAAATTACTTTGGGACAAAATCATTAAAATGTCACTCCAGTGTAAAAACACATACAATTTTTTCAGTTGAAACGAATCCGGTCGACACAAAATCATGATCATTCTGATTCAAAGTCACATTCAATGTATGTACATCTATATTTGTAGGTAATCATATTGTAAAGAAACTCCACGTTTTCAATTCACGGTTTCACAATCGCATAAAAATAAATACCCTATTGTTTGATATTTATGACGATACTGACACACTTTGATAGTTATACATATTCACGTAAGAATTTTCTTCATACATACAGTGTGTCGTCCGGTCTTTGGTTTATGGTAAATAAATTAGCTGGACGCTGGATGCTGGTCGCTTCCAACCCGTATATGTGGAGACTAGAGGGGAGGCCTATATTCAGCAGTGCACGTTCTATGGCTGAGATGATGCATTCATTCAAACTTGTGAAATAGTAAGTAGGTTTTTTAGGTTCTACTATATAGGTCTCACAAAGGAGGCCATACATGTAGGTAGATGCTAGATGAAAAAAGTTATCCCTTTATCAAAAGTATCATATCAAAAGTATATCTGCGTCTGCGGTGCAGACACAAACACCGCTGTCAATGTGACTCAGTGTGACTGTCAATCCATGTATTTTTATCTTCAAATAAACAGTGACTGCGTTTATGGGCACCTAATCAGATCAGTAACTTTTCCCTTGCCCTTCAAAATATGACATTTTGTCAATTTAGGTTTCTATTTACATCTCATAGGTCTAAGTGATAAAATAAGCGGAACTTTCTTAATTAGCCACAGCAACAGATTTTCCTACCTTCTAAAATTAATACATCACTTATCTTAATTTGACTGGCCCGTATCTTCAATCGCATGACATTTATTCCATGTTCAAAATTTTTTTTGGTAAAGATCAAAAGGTTTTGATCTTAGAGCTATGTGTTCAATTCAGCGATGTGTGAAATAATTTTGTAAAAGAACATAAATTATTATTATACCATTCTATTCTGTCTACTTAGATATGGGCAAGGCTTGGAAAATAGTTCCAAGGTATTATCTCAAGTTTCTGGTAAGTATTGCGAATACTCTTTCTCTCTTATACCCAATAGTCGAAGATCCGATTCTAGAGAATCCACTTTTTGAACTAAAGTAACATGAGTGAGATTTTTATGTAATGTTAGCTCATAAAGGTGGGGCCGATGTATTATATTTTCGATGCGTACTATTTGTATGCGTGTAGAAGGTAAGTGTGTCGAGTAATGTCGTTGTTTGTCACGGTGCTGGTCGTCACGCTGCGCTGTGCCGCGTCACAATGTGCATCTCGCCCACTATATCTTGACTCCAAGTAGTGGCGCTGCTTGTAATGACTGCACATAAATCACACGTTGAACTCGGTACATTTTACAAGTTCCATAATTTGCCGCATGTCTTGATATAATGGTTGTAACAGGCAGACCCGCCGCCACGCTGCAGCTCGCTTTATTTCAACTTGATGATTTCGTTTTCGATGTTGTGTTTACTAACAAGGTACTGAAAGATGAATCCAATTTACACGCCGTTTGTGAATCAGTCGTGGATGATTGTCAGCTTAGCAACTTGGTCTGTTGCTTCAGTTGTTGACGTAGTAAGTTTTTGTACTTAAATTCATTTGCAACGCTATAAGTGGTATTCATACATTATCAGCTTTTAACGTCCCACAGTTGGACATGGAGCATTTATCACCACGCTTGCTTATTGCTGGCTGGTGATTTCAGTCTTTATAGTCCAACTTTCATAAAGACTTTTCCTTGACTTTTCATTACTTTTTATTAATAAAAAAATGAAAGCTCTTTAAAGAAATTCAGTTGACACTTTGAAGTGAAGACAGAAAGACTATAAAAAACTTATTCTCTCATTCTATAATGTAAATGTCTTATATGAAAAATCTTGGTATTTATTAGTCAAGCCGTTCAGCTGGTGGATTTAGGATCTAATTCTATTTTCCGTCGAATGTCGTTGAAGGTCACGCGCGAAATGCGCACGCGCCGCCCGCCCACTCACAAACAAGTGGAGGTCATTGACCAGGCACCGATTTAAACCCTTTATATTGAACAAATTAGTGTCGTCATCAATGTATTGAGAGTGCTTCAGGATTTATTACTGAACGCATTGAAATGATATTCGCTCATTTAAATTGTATGTTCAGTCGCCAGCACATCAAGCTACCCGAAAATGAAAATTTTTCCCAATCAACTTTGAACCATAAAACTTCAGAGATAAAGTTCAAAATCAAAAATTTGCCAGATTCTTGTAACTTGATGTGCTGGTATCTGTACAAGTACGTACTTCGATCTTCTTTTTAAGACAATCATTCAATTCATGAATGTTTGTTTTATTTGTTAGTTGGTCGCGGTACATAATGGAAAAGGTTAATTATTTTAAAGGTTTTTAGTTAGAGGTTTTTGCCTGCCTTTGCATACCTGTTATAAAACCTACTAATAATATGAACCCGAAAGTTGTAAATATATACATATGTTTGTTAGTCTGTCACGCAAATCTTGCTGCAATTTAGCAAAATAACATATAGGCTACTTTTAACCCAAGTGCGGAAAAGATATCCCTCAAGTCAGGACGCGCGTGAAATCGCGGGAAAAACTAGTACACTAATAAAATACTGTTAACTCATGCATACTTACACTTTCTGTAAATAAGTACATTATTGTTTACACAAGCAAAACTATTAAGATGCATTACCAAAACAAAAATTATTGATCATGCTACTTTGCATAAACATTATTAATAAGATTACCTTAATAAAAATATTGTGTATTTTAAATATTACAACTGATATGTTCGTAAACAAGGCGATGTAAGAAGATACTGATATTATGCATTTATTTAAACAGGATTGTTATTGAGAGTATATCGAAACAATAAATATAGTTATAATAGGTCAAAATTGACAAGAAAAAATTGTATGTATGGAAAATTTACAGTGATTAAAAAGTCGTGGTGGCATAGTGGTTATGGCACCAGCCTCTTAAGTATGAGTATGCGGGTTCGATTCCAGGTCAGGCAGGTACCGATGTAACTTTTATAAGTTATATATACTTTCTAAGTTTATTTTGAACACCAATTACTGATCAAAGGTGAAGAAAAATATCTCGAGGAAACCTGGACTATGAAGTCTGAAATCACCAATCCGCGATTAACGCTTAATCCTTCTCAGTGCGAGAAGAGGCCTGTGTCCAGCAGTGGGACGATAAAAAAGGCTGATGATGATGAAAATAAATACACAGTTTAAAAATATACGCGTAATCTTTAGGTACCTATACCTACATTAAATTATACGATTGTTCTTGTTTTTGAATGTTAAATAGCTTGGGGAAAGCAGCCTAACCTGTAAATAACGGTAGCACGAGCTTGCAGGACTGCGCGATTTATGCGCAGAAGCAAAGATAACTGAACAACATTTTCGTGCAACGTAGCGCTAGATTTTCACAAATCACGGCGCAACTGTAACATTGGAACGTGGCCACATATCATATCTCTATAACAAACGCTACAATCGTGACTCGCATCAAACATAATCCAGGACATATTGTTTCCTCTAACGGTTCACATTCCTCCAGTTTTCGGGATCGTGAGAGGGTTCACGGGCTCTGCGGGGCATAAATCGTGGACGACATCGTTTACCGGCGCCGGCACATACATTACCGTGCCGTGCCGTACCAACCATGGTCTATAAGTCACCCCGCAAGATCTAGTCTACGTACCGAACCGGACACGGCCAGCTCTATCTGGCCGCCTTTAGTCCATATTTGACGCGGAACCAATTTATGTAAAGAGAATTTCGTTGCAACAGAGGTGGTATGGATCAAGTTACTGTCGGTACCGCCCTGTTTGAATATTTATTTATTCAGATACTATTAAGAGGGAATAGATACTGTGTCTGGCATTTGTGAAACAGCGTCAATTCATTGTAGTTATCCAAACCCAGGACAGGTAAGCGACTGTAATTATATTTTACGGTGTTATTTTTTACCGTCCGAGCTTCACACGTGAACTGTAATAACAGCAGCCTATATTTTTCTATCTTTAACTGAAACCTATCTTTTTGTATTTTAGCAACATAATGAAGGCACGTGACAAACAATTAACTCTTTAAAACAGTGGTATTTGCCAAGAATTTCAGGAATTTTAACATTTCGTCAGCATTACACAAGGTAAATTTGTTGACGTATAGAAATAGATAGAAATGGAGATTAACAATCGCTGAAGTGAGCTGTCTATGTTGCACCATTTGCACCAATGACGTTCAAATTGTCGTGCAATCTACGCCAAAAGCGTAGGACTGGCGCGACGGTATGCCACCAAAAATACATTCTGAATATGCTTTTTGTTATTCTGGAGATAAAAATACATTGATACAAACGTCAGTTTCGTCTGAAGGATCGTTTACTTATTTAAACATTCCTTCACCATTAATAAGTTAGCTATTATTTAGAAACTCATCTTATTTTAGATAGAAAAGCTTTTTGCTTTCGGCGAATGATGTCACCAAATTGAATAAAAAAAACTTCAGTTTATCGCTTATCAACTACGATTTTAATATTATATTGCACATATTATATTGCACAATGTCTTGATTCTAGAACAAAAAATATCTGTTCCTAGGCAAACCTTTATTGTGCAGTTGAAAATACGCCGAGATAAGCAGACAATTTATTATTGAAGTATGCAGAAGTTCACAAAGTCAATCATATCAACATAATTTATGTTTTCACCGATACTTTATACCGATAAACAAATTGTATCCTTTTACTTATTTATCGGATATGTGCAAAGCGGAATAATTTCGCATTACGCACGCATTTATTTTTAACAGACTTTCATGGCGTCAAATGATATGAGATATATTTACTTGCCTGCAGATTTATGGCAAATATAAAATTTAATGTTCTTGTTTTTATTAGGAAAAAATCGAATCTTCGCCTAAGTTCATCATCAAAAATGTTTTCGTTTTCCTTAAATGAACTATGATTTTAGACTAAATTGTGATCTATTTTATTTATGAGTACTAACTATGTAAGTATGGTATTTTAACAGAGGTAGGTTACAGTTTACCTCGAGCCAAAATCGTCAAAAATTTCCTCTTTCGGTGTGTTCAATTGTATTTTGATGTATCCGTCATCTTCATACATAAAAATAATTAGCACTACGAGCTCGTTGAGGTACGGAACCGGCTTTAAGTGTAACTACAATGAAGACCTGCCATGCACTCTCATTCATGCACACACCTATACAAATAAGTATATTCGTTAACAGAAGCGTATATATTTGCACAGACGCCTGCACATGAAGCTACAATCTGACAAACCTTAATAGATTTTCAACTTTATCACTGAAGCATATATGGTACAAAGTTGACTGGGAAAATTTGAAAGTTTCGCAGCTTGATGTGCTGGCTGTACAAGATAGTTGTCTTATATTTTTGAAAAATGTTTCTGTAAGATATTATGTCTCTTATCTAATAGAGCTCAAGGTAAAGTTATTGGTATCAATCTCACCCGCTATGTGATAGACCACATTTTTGGTCTACTGCAGGTACGTGATCCAGACGACTCTTACGCAATTCATGGAATCTCATTATCCCATGCACAACTACATAAAGTTCTATTCAATGCTAGGCTAACAGATCCTAGAGCAGTGTTCTATAATCCTAGGCAGACATTCCAGAGCCTAGTCACAGTCTCAGTGTGGTTGTATGAAAGAGTGTTGGGGTGCATTGCGTGCGCTTGCGACCGGTTCCCGCACGCATTCCGCGCAACTGCACAGCCGGCCTTATAAGGATTTACATCTACTATAGCGTAACAAATAAAAAGTTTTTATCTTCTAACTACTTCAAACGCTGTATATGAATTTCCATCTACTTTATACGTGGATTAGAACTGTTATTCAGTACTTTCTAAGTTTATCTTGGACACCAATAACTGATTAAAGGTGAAGGAAAAAATCTCGAGGAAATGATGACGCATTGAGCAAGCGTGGTGATTAAAGCTCAATCTCTTCTCCGTGGGAGAGGAGGCCTGTGTCCAGCAGATGATGGCAACTGTTATTATTTTTCAAGGCATTTGAGAACATTTCTACGGGCCTCTTTGCTTTGGCACTTTTTTTTATATTTCTGTATGTAGACAGTTGATTCTGGCTTGTAAGTGCTTCAGTATTTTAGCTTGAAACAGGACGGAGAGCCGCCTAGCCAGTCAGAAACTATAACAATCCAAATTAAAGTAGTTAGATCATTATTGCTTATTAAATGTAAAATTAGATACTGGAATTTCTTGAAATATATTGCTGAGCAGTTTTTGTCAATGCTGCAGGCTTAGCATGGCGATTTTACATTTATTCTGTCAAGAAAAGACAAAGCTCTTTCTGTCAATGTCAACATGTCTTCTGCCTGAGCATGGCGCGACTTTTCAACTCGTAGCCTTATAATCA
This sequence comes from Heliothis peltigera, assembly GCA_958496145.1. Classification (NCBI taxonomy): domain Eukaryota; kingdom Metazoa; phylum Arthropoda; class Insecta; order Lepidoptera; family Noctuidae; genus Heliothis; species Heliothis peltigera. The sequence continues at coordinate 7,344,537 of OY292334.1, read as the reverse complement.
CTTGTAGCCTTATGTCAATCGAAGGAAAGAAAAATTACTTAAAAAAATGTAAAAAAGAAATCTTACATCTGTCACTTTTCTGTCATTATTGGATATAATGACAGAAAAGTGACATCTCCGGTAAACAAAACTTGTTTCTACGGTTGCCATGCTAAGCCTGCAGATCAACATATAGGTATTAGTCGTTTAACACCCTAATTGAAACTACCTCTTTACGATTCAGAAACAAATCCTATAGCCGTGTAGACAGTTAAGGAATTCACACTTTAGTAGCATTGTCTTGTAATTTGCTATCTTGATTGGCTGTGTTCCTAATTCAGTTCAGTATTTGCATACTGCTTAGATAAGGAATGAGCAATCTTACCAAATACTGTTTTCTTACTGGTCATGTTTTAACAGAACTTTGTCTGGCGAACACTTCTAATAGCTTTAATAATTCATTGATATTTTAATTGAATAGCGGCTTTTTATAAAAAAAAACTGTCTATAAGCGTTTTATGTAAACCAAGTTTTATGTGCAACATACATCGCGTGGAACCTTTCTGAATGATTTTTTGGTTATTGTCATCTGTGTTAAAATCTTTTTGATTTTTGAAAAAGCTTAAAACGATATACAGGTTGATAGATTTTAGAGCTCGTTGGAATAAGCCTTTTATTCAACCCTTTTATGGTACAATTATTAGCAGTAGGTAAATAAGAGATTATACAATGTTGTGATTATACTCCTGTGCAATTAATTAGTTAGAAATGATAGGTAATTAGCTGTGGACGTAATAATGTCAACTTATCTGGAGTTCATCTTCAATTCACGTACGAGTGCACTGGGACGTTACTCGTGTGTACACCTTTGTATCTATTAATTTGTCTCATATCGTATCAAACCGTTAGGTTAGTTAGTAGTAGGTCTTCTACACGATCCATATCTACCGCCGACAGTTGGTGTAAAAATCTACAGTGTAGCCGTTGATCAGCCGATCAGATGCGGGCTGAGTCAAACGACTTTGGACGCGACAGGCTGCGTCCGATGTCGGCCCCAACCGTGTGTAACGCTATCGGCCGACGGGAGATGCGACCAATGTCACCTCTGTCGGCGGTGGTTTGGATCGTGTAGAACACGTTTAAATCTTTAAGATTTCTTAGAACTATTAAATTAATGACGTGAATAGTTTACGGCTTTCGATTAAACAACCTGATATGACTATTCATTTATTTCAACGGGCTTCAATTGTTTTTAGACAATTTTCTAAGCAGTTTTAAATAGTATAGCGTGAGCTTGCAACTTGTCGTGTACTGAGCTCGCTAGCAGATAATAAATACACGTTCCTTGTACTCGTATAATATCAGAATCTTCAGACAATGCAGATACTTGGAAAGCGGCACCTGGCTTCATTTCACGTTTATCACAGTTGGGCGATACCGCGTGGCCCAGCCGCAGTTACCGCAAGTGTAAGCTGCCTTTGTCGGCGCCATAACAACTAAATTCATTGGGCTCACTATGGGAGCTTGTATTGGCTTTCAGCATAGATTGCAAGCCCAGGGCGAACGGCCCACTCGGAATTTATATCGTTGTTGCATTCGCGATGAATTCCAATGTTGCCTGTCTTGATTGTGACAACTTAGTGCCCTATTTAAAGTATAAATGTTTGTTGTATGTACGTATCCATTTGAGCTGAGAACGATTTAACTTATATTTAAGCGCCTATTGCGCAGTTCCTTTTGAATAAACCGATTCTATTTATATAATAAATATCTGTGGCTTTCTTGAAGTTTGCCAATAAAATGATAATGTGGTGCCGAGCTGGGCTGCAATACTTTAAATATTTCGTAAACATTTTTCCCTACTAGTTGCGTCACTTAAATGTGACGCAATTAAATATAACCGTATAGTGAAGAGGAGAATAAAACTATCCATATACAAAGCGTATTTACACATATGACTGTTTCGTGATAATGAATTGCTGCGTGAAAGTTATCGTTTCTTGACAAAATGAAAATATATCAATTGGGCACATATTGGGAGAAGTCTATTGGATTTTTGTATAAGGTAAACATTATTCAGTAGTAGATATATATGGGGAAACCTCAAAACAAACAAACTAGAAAATTCGACTATGTATTATGGACTATGTATTTAGTTGATTTGAAACTATTTGTAACTCTTTTGATGACACCGTTGGCATAATGATGACCATGTCGACTGCGGAACTGAGAATCCCAGGTTTGATTCCCGGCTGTTGGCTATTGGTATTATAAAACATTTAAATTATCAATAGCTTTCCTTGGTGCTAGCCGACTTGAAAGGGTCACGATATTATAAGTATTGTACATACATCTCTCTGAATTGAAATCTATGGCTTAATTTGAAAATTATTAGTAACCTATAGGTATTTTGTAATCTATAAAAATGCAGTGGTTATCCAATTACGGGATGCACCGTGAAGACCGTGCGTAAATCATGAGATATATTAACTATGTAATCACATCATAAAACCGATTGTAAGATCCCATTCTCGGGTTTTTTTTCTCTTTCTAGTTTTTCTGTCAAGATACAGGTAGGGCAATAGAAAAAAACTGGACCTTCCTTTAAAACTTTTACTATTACGAATGTCATCCTAAAGTGACAAATGGTAAAAAGTATGGATTAAACCCAAAAGCTATTTCGAAATTGTCATTTTTTATGTTATTTTAAAATAAACTTACAATTTTATTATCATGATACCAGCTTAATTGTGGATACTAAAAAAAGTTCGTAAGTTCGTAAAAGTTCGTTAGTAGTTTAATTTACCTATTCATAAGCGCCGGTCAGATGATATTACTTACGACCATAATCTTGCTTCACTCATGTTTATTTATTGTTTTTTGAGATATTTAGAACAGACTAGCCAGTTAAAATTGAACTTATAAACAAATTTTCTGTAATTCTTAATAATAGTTATTAAATCGAATTTGTTAGGTAATAAAACATATAATTTTCGTAACGTACGAGAAACATTGTGAAAATTAATTCGTGCATTTTCTATTATACGCAAATGAACAAGTGTTCTGTTTAAAATTTATGAATATATTTAATGATGGTATCGGTCTAGATCTCGTCAGTTGTTGCGCCCGCGCTGGCGACACAGCAGGGTGTCATCTATCACTATTCACTAGCCGACCGGACGAATGTCGCGCTTCTAAATAAACAACAACAAAAAATTAAGTATACAGGCCCCTTTTAAGTAGGAACTACTCGTATTTCATGTTTTTGTGCACTAGATAATGCATGCGAACTGCGCCAGCGCATGCGAACTTGCGGACGTCGAACGAGGAAAGATCGATAAATTATTTTTAATGTATTTACGATACATATTTTTTTCATAATTACCTACTTATAACAAATACAAGACCGGGTTACAAATTAAAATCGGTCATCGATAAAAAAATAATATAAAAAGAAAAAATCGGCCATTCACCAACTGTTACATTTCCTTATCAATTCTTATCAATTACATTGTATTAAATAACAGATATATCATTTAGCGTCTGCAAGCTATCAGCAAAGGCCAGCTTCAGTGCATTGATCTCGATTCTAAAAATAAAGGTTGAAAGCCTAAATATGGCTGCATTACATCTACGATAGGAAAGTACCAGTGGCAGGTTCGTAAGGTAGTTGCAGGGGAAATTTAAAAAATCGAACGTGTCTGATATCTCCAATGTTTATTGAATTGGTTAAAATTATGATATGAAGCAGTATTTTATCAAAATTATTTGGTTTTAAATTGTTAATTATTACACTTGTAAGATATAAAGAGCGACGAATCCTGGCACAGGCATCCATATACTTAAAAGGAGACGCCTCCTACTGTATAACACTGTAAAATCGTGTTATATATAATAAAACATTTTTTGATATGATTTGATTTAAGTATGTTATTTCGGAAAATTTATACGTTTATTTTTATTCACATAAATATTTACAATGTATTTACAAATAAAATATAAATTAATATATACAAGTAAAAAAAAAATCTTATTAATAAATGGCGTCAAAAAATTCTTCCTCATCGCTGCCCGCCAGTATGTTATTTAAAAGTCAGGGGTCGTTTAGCATCAGTGTACAGACGCCAGCACATCAAGCTACCTCAATCTGTCAAATTTCTTTAATAGATTTTCAACTTTATCACATTATCGGAAGGTTAATATTCGATAGGTAAAATTTGACAGATTCCGGTAGGTTGACCTGTACATTAGCACAGCATATACTGAGATGGACCCCTTTGCTACACTATGATTTGTGGTACCTAATTATTTTCTTGTGTTCAATTTATGTAGGTGTAGCGATATAAGTGGTTTAAATTACTTGAGCTAATGTGCGGTTCAATAAAAAATCTGCTTATATGTAAAATATTTTGCTTTGCTATCATGATGATCCGTGGACAAAAGTTACAAAAGTTTTTGTTATTCTAAAATTTGTTAATCATAGTTCTAGTGCGAAATTTTGTAGATGTAAAAATATAAACTGTAGATTAGTCTTTATTAATAACACCTTGTCTCATGTCAGTCATGCGCCGTCATTCATAGCCTTACATCAAGTCAAGGCAAACTACATAATATTTAATTTACTCCTATTAATACGTATAGTAGTGTTCTTTTATTAACTTCCGCTACTAATAGCTATAAACATCAAAGTCAATGAACAGACGCCAGCACATCAAGCTACCACAATCTGTCAAATTTCTTTAATAAATTTTTAACTTTATCGCTGAAGCATTTGGTTCAATGTTGATTGGAAGCATTTGACTGTTTCGGGTAGCTTGATGTGGTGGCGTCTGTACCATAGAAACATTCTTTATTAGGTAAGTGATTGCATTTAAAAATCATTTCGAAGTTAAATTGGTCGGAGGCACTGGCCTACAACTTTTATGAATATCGTCAACATTTTAGGATTGATTAATAAAGGTATAAAGAGTTAATTTAGTAAATGAGAACACGATTATGTAAAAGAAAATGATTTTACCAAATTATTAATGTTTGACATTTTTATGGTCATACTCAGTTTCTAAGTCTTCAGTCTAAGGGGTATTGGATTGCTCGGGTGACTGGTTTCAGGAGTTCAGATAGGCAATCGCTCCTTGTAAAACACTGGTAGGTACTTAGCTGAATTAGGTTACACTGGAAGCCGACCCCAACATAGTTGGAAAAAGGCTCGGGAGATGATGATGACTCATTTTATAAGTCGCCTCATAGACGTAGTCACGGGTAATATTCTATGTATTATAAAAGTAATTATACGCAAGTAAGTAGTGATTATTTGCCACTAAGTTTGTTACCTTCCTGTGTCAAAATTAAACTGTTTATTCCGCTAAAGATCAATTATAAATTATCGATACTTAACAACAACACTACTCTAATGATGTAAACAATTTCTTTATCACATTCGAGTTAAACCGCTTAGTTCGCAATTCGTCTGTTTTCCACATGGTATTAAATAGGTGATTGTATTATAATTAATAATTGTTATCGAAGTTCGTGTTAATTAATACATTATCTAGTATACGGTAGGAAGATGACGCTGTTTACTATTTGAACTTCGCTATTTTAATTGACTTTCTCGTCTGGAAGTAAACAACTCGTTAGTTTGAGGGGAAATAACACGAGTATTATATACTGGGTTAAGTAAAAATAGAGCGTGTGTAAGAGTTATTGTTTTTTGTTTGTAAACAATAACTAGTTTCTGATACATTAAAAGATAATTAGGCGATGTTAATCGATTGTTTTTTTATATTATGGTCATCTTTTGAGTTATTAAGGGAAATGGCAAATGTAATATTTTCATCTTGAGTGATATTTATTTACTAGCGGTTAACGTACCGGTAATCAAAGCAATAACCGGTAAACTTGATGTGTTATTATTTGTTTCGATTACATAACACATGTCTCAATGTTTGTGCTTTACACGTCTGTGTCTCAGGCATTCCTACAATCGCTGAGGTGCCGACTGCCGAGGGCGCCAACACCAAATCACACGGCTGATACGTGATGCGCACGCGCTGCCGGCGTGGCATTACAAATATATATATTGACAAGTTGCTCGAAATCCCTGTAACCGATAGTTTATCATTAAGGTCCGGTGGATTAATAACATTAGTGTACATAAACAAAGCTAACGATGCGGAACATTGATGCATAGGTTAAATATCTCAAATAGGTTTTGTCTAGCGGAGCGCGGGCGGCGCACATCGGGCGGCCCGCGCCTCGCGCCACTCATTCGCACCAAGCGCAAGCGCCGGGTGGCTGCGCCGACACGTACACTCTAACATTTTATTAATCTACCCTCGAACTTAAACAGACGGAAACCAAATATCACTTAAATAAAAAATAAATAAATAATAATAAAAAAAGTTTATTTAAATATAAAACTCTATAACGTGAACAACACGCCGGCATCGAGTGACAGTTATCTTAGTGTCTCCATTAATTATGAATGTTTTGTAAATAAATAAATTGTAACTAAGTGGAACAGGACGAGACTGTAAGGTGTTATAAATGAGCCCGTGTTTACCCAAAAAGAGAAGCTCCATGAGTTCTCCCAAGCTGGAGATGTCCCTGGAACACCAGATCCCTGTGTTGATGAAAAAGGTAACCAAATTGAAATATGTTCGATTTGTCAATTGTGTTACATTTATCATTAACCTTTTGACCCCGTGCGTTCGGGTCACTGGTTGTAGTGATGTCTCGAATTCTACTTCACTAATGTATAATTAGTCTGATCTTTCAATAACTATTTGTAAAAAATATCGTTTAATTGGAAAATAAATAAACTGTGTGACACATTTGAGATTTTGTGAATGTTTTGATAGTGAAATGAGCATGGCAGATATAAACGTTCTTATCTTTACTGATAAAAAAGGATGTTTACTATATGAAATATATTGAATTTTTCTTACGTTCTTTTTATTCACTGATAAAGGAGTTCGCATGCCAACCGTTGGTAAAAAAAAAACATGTTCACAGTTTTTATCTTGTTATCGGCTGCACTCGCGCATAATGCTGCAACTGGGAGCGGCTGCGCCATCCATGTTGAATTGCTAATATACCCCAACAGTGGATTGTATTTACCACAGTTTAGTATGCAAACCGCCTTGGTAGTTGTCGGCATATCCAGTTTCAGGTTCTGGCTGTAAATTAATAGGTATTCCTCGGGCTAAGTTATGTGCAGTTATTATGTAGACGACGGCCAACAGCGGGGCGGACGTTACCGGCCAAGTTATGGAGGCTAGGCTTATAATCATGTTGATGAACGACTCCCGGGGTTGAGGTATCCTAATAGCACAGGATGCAGAGGAAACTGACACTTAAATACTGAGAATTACTTAGAGCTATCGCTGTAGCTGCTAGGTCTTCGGATGAGCGCAAGATTTTTGCATTGACGTGCAGCTAATTTGTTTGGTTATGTTGAAAACATTGGAACAACCTCATTTTCGACATTATTTATTAGATTGTCGATTGTTGAATGAAGGATTGAATATCGTCACGCCAAAGAATGACAAACCTAATTTGTGTCTAATAAATTTTATAAATTTTGTTTTTCATGTGATTTTTATGCAGTCAACTGCATCGGGTTTCATGCAAAAATTTCCTATTTTTATATTATTATCAGAAATTAATAAATGATGAGCAATTGTTTGACCTGAAAAGGTGTCACTTTTTCAACTCCTTCAAACAGTTTTTTTCAAACCGCACTTAATTTAGTCTTCCAACGTGAATCCTTGGTGTCCTTGTGAAACAATCAGAAATCCCCAGCTACAACTGTGCTATATAAACAATAATAAGACAGCGATTGGTAAAATTAATCAGCCGAGTGCAAGAACATGCGTGTCCATTTGAAAACAATTGTCTAGCTGTCTCTGTGCAGTCTGACCATTGCTGATCGATGAAAATCTGATTTATTGAAAACTCATGGATTCCTTACTTCAAGCTATATCTTTGACTGTCACTATCGTCATTGGATTCCTAATGTGTGTGGAAACCAACACAGATGGAAAAAAAGGATCATTGTTGTCATCTCTCTCAATAGGGGTAATGTTAACATCTAATTAACCCAATGAAAGTACAGTTATAACACTTTTTGAGCTGCTAGAAAAAGTTGGATTAGTTTTCTCCTACCTACATACCTCCTTTACAAATCGATGTCAGGAATAACTGTCTGAGGGCGATTTAATTTATATAAACCGGACCCTTTCATACTTCTCTGTAATTTACCAATAAACATTAAATTCAGCAGTTTATATTACTGATTTAAGATTATCCTTTGATTAAAAAAAGAAATGTCAAACGACATCACTGTTCATGCCTACACTGTTCGTATGTTGTCACGATTCACAAGGCGGCCATTTCTATCTGTTTATCGGACAGAACAGTACGTAGTCAGGTCAGAAGTTACGATCAATGCATCTCGTAGCACGCCGATACACAAATTACTTGCATATTTTTGTACTACTCGCGAATTATACTGAAAGGTCATATGTATCTTTTGAGATATAGTTGGGACACCGTGTTATTTTTGTCACGAATGATAAAAATGAGATAAATTGTAAAAGTATTTTATTATTGGATCATTCATCGTTTTCGGAGTTCATAATTTGTATTCACGATCAGAAAAATAAGGTTGTTGTTGATTTAATGTTAGTTTCTATGTCTTTGACTCGTGGATGTCATGTTATATGCAGTGTTTATGTGTTTGTTGTTTATCAATCGAGTAAAGTGCGAGGTGACAGGTCAGATATTACGATTATGGCCGTACACCGCTCTCGTTGCACCGTAGCACACGGGTAAACACGTGTTTTCTTTGAATTTCACGTCAATAAACTGTTCTTACTACTGATCACGTATTTTAGTTTTCGTTTAAACGTCAAGTGTGTTATAAATTTGTACATAATCTTAATGCTTCAGTTCGGTATCTGGCTATCACCAAATGACCCCTCCCACTGAGGGTGCAGAAGGAGGGTCAGACTCTCACTGAATAAAACCCACTATTTTCCCTCTGGAGGGCTAGGTGTGCCAAAGCCACGGTAACTCTTACGAACAACCCACAGCCCAGCTACGGAGGCGTCTTCAACAAACATGAGATTTTTTTAACTTTATCGAGATTGCAATCTTGTTTACAATGATGTTGTATATAGATATGTCTTACAGCTATTGGAATGTACATTGGTATATACAGTTTTGCATTCATATTACAGAACAAATAAACACAGCGTTCTTGAGAAATTTATATATGCAATTTCATCGAAGAAAGGTCGAGTATATGCAATTATCGCTAAGGTTAAATACATAATATTATATTTTGTGCCAACTGCTCATTGACATCACTTTATCTACAAAATATAAGCAATCAGTACTTGGGACTACATCCAAGGCGGTAATGACGAAATTGCTCCTGTTTGGATCAATGACAGATTCATGCATCATAAATTGTATTACACCCGTGTTTTGATACAAATTTGTGTCGCTACTAATTAGATATAAGTACTTAACGAAAGTAATTTGATTGTGACGGTAAAAAATAAATCATTTATATCTTTATGAGACATAATTTTCATTTTTAAATATTTTATTAAAAAAGAATCGAAAAAAATTTAATATAATAAAAAAAAACATAATTAAAAACATGTATAAATACTAAAAATATAATTTAAATTAGATTATTGTTAATGACAATGTGAGTTGTCTATGACAGCATAAAATTAAATACAATCTAGAGCTAGAATGAAATATTTGTTTATGGTAAAGCAGGCGGACATTAAGGCCAGTAACAATCCAAAATTTTATTTTACTACGATTAAAAACTTCTAGGAAGAATTACTTTCATAATACGGACATTCCTATCAATCATTTTATCGCCCTTGAATTAGTTCAATGTTAACTTTATTGTTGTTATGTTAAACGATAGCATTTTAATGTCACATAAATAACTTGGAAGTAGCGAAGTCAAGCGGTCATTCACCCCGCTCGAAATAGTAGAATCTAAATGCCTACTACCGTTCACTTCGGAAATTTTTGTATCAAAAATAGGAAAATTCAATTCAAGATTCTTGGCGCCGAAAGACATCGTTGAACACGGACTGACTTTGAATTTTAAACATTTTAAGCGAATATCATTATTTATTCATAAGTAGTGTGATTTGAGATAGTTTTTGTGGAATTATAATTAATCTGTACGCAATACTTTGTCAGTACAATCTCAGGCACTTTCGTTTTTTTTTTTTAACTTTCCTCGTTTGTTCTTGGTAATATTCGGATGTGTCAAGCAAGAGGAGTCATGCCTATGCACAACTCATATAGGTACTTAAATTATAATAAGTATAGTAACGAAACATACATTAGAACAATTCTACATACCAACTAAGGAAAAACTGTCGCAAATAGGTACTTGTCTACATAATTTATATTTAATAAAAAAAATTACCCTTCAAATCGCACTAACACCTACCTAAAGGTATATTAAATTGCCCTGGAAATTATATCTACAAATATGTAGATTTGATGATATGATAAAATTCGAAGCATATTTACGAAATACGACATTTTAGAAATACGATTATTTTTTGTCAGATAGGTGAGCAAATAGTGAGCTAAACACAGATCATTTATTTGTATCCTCTAATTTTTTCAACAGCTATTATAATATGACATTATTGACACTTTTTATGTCATTGGATTAGTTATCTTCATATTATTTTACTGATTGTCTATCTACATGTAACTAGAGATAAGGCCGAGAGTAAAAATTAAACAAATTTCAGTGTTTGTAAACAAATATAAATTTAACTTTTTTAATGGATTAAAAGTCAATTATTTCATTTAAATGAGTATCTACTTAATAAGTGCATAGGCACTCGAAGGAGGGTAGCATTCGTTACATAAGTAAACTATACTACACACACCGTAAATTTTGTTCAACTAAGATTTGAAACTTAAAATATTGACACTTGTGCACAATGACAGACATAAAGACCCGGATACAAGGAACGACATATCATTGTATTTGCACGTGCATAGTTGCCTACCTAGTATAAATAAAACGACTTTCTTTTATTGCGCACTCTTCAGAAAGCCAGCTCTTGTCAAGGGCAGCAGGCTCGTCGAGATTATAGGACAAGTTTGTTCCTTACATCAGCGAGGATAATAACATACCATGACGCGTACTTGACGCAAATTCGCTCGGAAATCAGCCGTAAAATCAGAAATTCACACCATTTTATCACGTCAAACATTTTTAACGAGCGATGATCAAATTGCAAGTAAAGTTTTGTAAATATTCATCTGGCACGTAACTTACATATTTAGGAAGAAAACGCATAAAACGTGATTTGTTTGAAGGAAATGTTTGGAAATCAGAACATGAAATACGTATTTGAACTAAGGAGTTTAGTTTATGTCAATCAGTCAGTTAAATACCTACGTACCTACGACTCGGGATTCACACACGAATTAAAATTTTATTTTAATATAATTTACTTTTAAACTCTGCAAAACAAATCATGGTTAGTTTAGGTCTTCAGAGGGAACAAAAGTGGGTTTTAGTGACATTACCTGCAGCTGCATCCACAGCATGAGAGGTCATTTGATGATTTCCAAAAAGAAGTATTAGTTGTACTAGTGGCAACAGAGATATTTAATCTGTATATGCCTAATTATCACAGTTGATGACATACAACCTGGTGACAGACTGACAGACAAACATCGAAGTCTTAGTAAAAGGATTTTAGGGTGTCCCTAAAATCATGTGGGCCAAGTGTGACTCGGTGGACATTGAAATCTACTTATATGTATGTTTATATGCTAGCTGACGTATGTTTATGGATGCATTTATATTCCATAAAGAGCAGTATAGCAAAACTTGTATGAACCTTGCATTCATATTGTAGTTTTCCGGAACTAAAAAAAACTATCGACGTAGCGATAATATACAAGAGAGAAATTTTGCAAATAAACTGTAATAAAATACCAAACTTGTTCTTTTTCTTCCGTGATGACAACTGTCTAAATAATAAGGCAAATAACAATCACGATGGAAGCTAATTTAGTGGTTGTTAACATAAATTGACTGTCAGTTCTTCAATTGTTGTTTACAAACATAATAGAAAGGCGAAGCGAGGTAGCTTGCTTGATGTAGTCATAATTGATCGTCCGATGGCCACTTCACACACTCAAATATTTAAACAAGCGTCGCAACGGTACCGAATTGACAAGTAAAATACGACTTCTTTACGATCAATGTTATTGCTCCCTGGGTATCAAACATCCGCGCGAATTAAATAGCTGAAAGCGAACTCAAACAAAAAAATTAAAAACATTTTTGTCCTTTCACATCAAAATCGTATGAGGAAATTCTTTATGGGAAACCTATAATGAAATGTCGTGTTTGTGAAAGCGCATTGAATTTTCTTCAAAACCGGTCGTGGACTGACAATCGAGCGCAGTTGCTGCAATGCACCGCACTGCTGCACTGTTAAACGTTGTAAATTAACTTTGAACATGGATATCGGGGATGTAAACAGCTTAGCCTAGTATGATGTTGATGTCAGAACGAGTTATAACGGCTACTCCTCCTGCGTGTTTTAATTAAGAATTATAATTAGTTTCTCTCTTTCATTGACTTTGACATGGATTCTCCTCTTCAATTATCGTCGGACAAATTTGTTTCGCGTACATTTTATAATCATTGCAATCTTGTCTACAAGATCTAGATAGTTTGAACGATCAATTGCTTACACAGCTGCGTCGTCTCTCTCTCTCTTACAGTACAAGTTTCCTTATTTATAGGCCTTTAATCTGTCAAGCGATTTTCTTTAGGTTCCTAGTCTACTATTACCATAGTGTTGATAGAATCATTGCGGTGCGCTTTAACTATCACGGTAATAGCTTGTCGCGCTTATAAGCTTTAATTTCTATCTCGCTCCCGGTGGTTTGAATAATAATAAAGCCGTAGTTATTCGAGTACCGTTATGTCGTGGGCTGATGGTGTTGGCCTGGGGATGAACGGCAACAGAGTCACGCGAACTTGCATTACATTTATTAATTTTATGTTCGATTTATGAGTATTTCAACCTGTTTTCCATTATTAATCGATATTGAATTCAAATACAAATGTATGGAGTATGCATGGAGTAAACTTTCAATTGCTATTCTTGTCGATTTTTGTATACGGTCCAGTTGTCCTTCTATTAACATCTTATAGATATCTGCGGATTTGTTTTATTATAATTATTTAAATATCATAAATATGTAATCTAATACATACGACACTACCGTTGTACAGTTCAAGGTCACTACGAGGCCATTTACCACAGACAGTGGTTGCAATCGTGGCTGCAAGGAGACTATAGATGCTGCACCATTGCCAAATGTACGAATAGGAAGCTAGAAGCGGGGGGCGCGCCTTCTTTGTTTACAAATAGTCTACATAACTAACAATGGTCTGATGAGTGAGGGGCTTAGTGAAGGCAGTATATGTCTAGTGCCAAGCGCGTGATCACTATACCTATTTATGTCTCTGTGACGTCTGATGTGTCTGCGCACTATTTTAGTACACAAAGTGAAAGTCACAACTGACATCGTGGACGAGGATGTTCCTGTCCATGTAATTGCGTTATTTAAACATTTTTTACACTCATTAGTTATTACGAGTCACGGTTGCTATCCGAATAACTAATGACCTGTGCAAAAATAGTTGGCATTTAACGCAAGGCTGTCGTTTTCCTCGTTGCTGTGATTTTGACAGGAAAAATGTGTTACACGTAACAACTCAGAACTTTCCTTTTTTTATATCAAATAAAAAACGTTTTTTTTTTTCTCTAGTTCCGTTCTCGTACCAATTTGCATAGTTATAAGTGGTACCTACTTCCACATGTTTAAGAGATAGCAAATAAAGATTTTGAATTTAATATCATCCACAATCTATACTTAATATTTTAAAGTTGAATAATTGGTTTGTGACTGGACCGACTGAAAAATTCTTTTTGTATTAGATAGCCCATTCTTCGAGGAAAGCTATAGGATTTTTGTCCGGATGCGTGATGAAGTATATACATATCTGTTATCCGATAATTATAGCTTGATTCTTGGAAACCGTTCAAATCTCCATTTGAAATTGATTAATCCTATATCAATAAAAATTCTAATGCATCTATTTCTGTTGGCTTATCGCCAATATCAGCTATTTTGTACGTAATGAAAGTAACATATTTGTTTAAACTCTGATCATATGCGTCAGCGTAATGTGATAAAAATATTCCTAGATAGAGCTGCTGAGTTCGGTCTCCTTTCGTAGTTTTCAAAATAAAGGAGGATTTAATCAAGTATTGTTCGAGTAGTGATAAGGTGAAGCGATGAGTCTCCGTCAGTCCGTGTGTTCATTGTTTCATGGAACGCGCCCGCACGCGTGCCTGTGTGACCATCGTGATGGCAACGCACACGAACGCAATGACCGCTATTCGCCCTCTGATGTGTCTCTCACTTTTGGTCAACCTGTTTAATGGTATTAACTGTCATATTAATACTAACAGCCTTTCTTAATAAAATATCAAATTAGTATAACCATATTCAATTTTACTTTTTAGTGTTTTTTTTTATTATTTTGGAATTCGTGATATTTGTTTAATCATGCTTGTTGAATCTTATCAGTGTATCAGTGGGCCTTCGCTCGTCTAGTTCACCTGGTTACGCATGTTCTAGTGAAGTGTCTGAAAATAGGCGATAACCGCGTACCTAAATAATATGAAAAATATCATTTATATTAGATATGTTCTAGTTTCAATGTCAAGGTCTTTATCGCATCAGGGTTGTCTATAACAGTGCATGAAGACTTTGTGGTGTTGGTGAGTCATTTGTCATGTTATAAGTATATTAGAAAACTAATTCCTTCAAAAGTCACACGTGTATAGTTTTATAGTTAACCTTTCTATTAGACAATGTGTTTTGGCGGTCATTGCCTGATTAAAAATAAATAAATTCCTAATGAATATTAAACGGCACAAGTTTATTTTGCTCGACTGTGTTTGACTTCATGCCTTACAAGGTGAGTCATTTAAACTATGTACCTTTAAGAACGTAAATTTTTGTTTTACTAGTACTTTCGATTTACAATTAAAACTATTCATTATACATTCGACAGGATGATGAACTATGAAAGGGAAAATCTAAATTGAAAATCAGGGAAAACCATAACAGTTACACAGGCAGCCTATTCGAAACATTTCATGCTAGTAATTTACTCATTCACAGATTTTTCTTTTTAAATTTTGCCATAAAAAAACATAGAATGTCCAAAATATATATTTATATGTCTGCCTGGGCCGCGGGTTGTTCGTAAGAGTTACCATAGCCCTGGTTCACAGGGACCTCCAGAAAGAACATAGTGTTGTAGGTTTTAGTCAGTAAGAGTCCGACATTCCCTCCAGCGTAACCCTCCAGCGCACCGTCAGCGTAAGGGGGTAGCTGGAGCGACCATTTGATGATTTCACATGAAAAGAAATGGTCCAAAATATATCCCATAATTTGCTTCAAATTGTATAAATTAGGTACCAAAAATATTATCAGTCTGATATGACAGGTACATTAAAACAAGATAAGGGCTCCACTTAATGTTCACTTTCACGTAGACATCAATGACTTATTTGTTTTACTTTCGTTCCCTTTATCGTCAAGTACGTATTGTAAGAATTCGATAAAGGGTATCTGTAACATACGATATTATACTTCGATCATAATTTTATAAGCGTTGTGATAACATTGTTGCTAACAGTTACATACCTAGTCGGTGCTCTCAAGTGTTACGAATTCGCATGACGAACCTACTCTTTGATAACAAGTTTATAATTCATAACAATAATATGTATATAGGACGCGAAAAATTAAAGACGCCAGCGCGACAAGCTACCCGAAATTGTCAAATTTTCCCAATCAACTTTGAACCATATGATTCAGCGATAAAGTTGAAAATCTATAAGGAAATTTTACAGATTTTAGTAGCTCGATGTTCTGGCGTCTGTACCTAATATTTTTAAAATTATTCGTACAAAAAAAACTAAACAAACAAGACCATTCATAATATACCCGAGTGTAAGCGATCTTAAATTGAGATTATTTTATGTTTAATTTTCATACAAATCCAAAACAATTTATAATAATACTTATTTGCCTCCTGTTATCATAAAATGTTTAAATTTGGTATGTCTGGTCAAATATAAGATAAATTCATTACAATACCTAACAAGATAGGTGTATTTCTAACTAGATTTTAAGTACCTACATCCTATGCTTAAAGTATAAGTACTTAATTTTCTATTTAAGAGATTTAAATCATTTTTCCAAAGCTATTGCCGAAGATATAAGACACAAAAATTTAACTAAATCCAAAAATTAGAAATATCGAAGATAGTACCTAAAAGAAAATCTCCAGTTTCCCCATGTTCAGTAAAACAAGATGAAGTTATCTTTAATCTGTGAAGAATTTTCAAATGAGTTTTATCAACAGTTGCTTCAAAACAATGATGCGATGAAGACAAGTCACACGTTTTCAGCTTCAGGTGGAATGTTTACAAGATAACATCTATAGTGAGAAAACTTTAATTACGACATTATCTTTGATTAATGGAAGCAATCGAGATAACGTCAGTGGGTTTATAATTTTCCTTACATTCTATTCGCCTATTGAAATGTGGTACAAAGTTAATAAATAATATGTATAACAGATGATACCATAATTTAAAGACGCCATCACATCAAGCTACCAAAATACTAAAAGCTACCAAATTTGCCCAATCAACTTTATACCATATGCTTCATCAGCAATAAAGTTGAAAATCTATTAAAGAAATTTAACAGATTTTATTTTTAGCAATTGCCGAAAGGAACTCAAATTCTCTTCTACTAAGGTATTTGCTGTCCTGTGAATGCAACCGATGTCTTAAAAATCCATCATTTGGTAGGATAAAGACGTTGCTTGTCGTAACATCAGAATGCAAAATGCCGCTTGGAATATTAAAGTCTGCAATGAATCTCTCGGCATCCGCTTATCCTCGTCTGTCAATGTGTGGTAGGTACCTTGGCAACAAGACGCGGCGCAATGAAGCTCATTACCAATGTAAATCAATCTGATGTGAAAGAAGATTTTCTTATTTGATCATACATTAACAATAACTGGTACCTTTTTCTTCATGACCATCGTTAAATGATCCCTCCCGCTGAAGGTGTAGCTAGAGGGAGTGTCAGTCTCTTTCTGACTAAAACCAACTATGCTCCTTCTATTTATTTTAGATTCTGGAGGACTTTGCGTGCAAGGGCCACGGTAACGCTTGCGAACAACCCGCAGACCCGGCAGACCTTGCCAGAATCTGTAAAATTTTACCAATCGAATATTGATTTTCCGGTATTGTGATTAGGTTGAAAATTAATTTAAAAAATTGACAAATAGAGGCAGGTAGATAGTGTGCTTGCTACCTAAGTTTTATGTCTGAATGGGTCTTCTACGCGGTCTTCTAAGTGGGTGGTTACGAAATCACTCATAATAATTGCAAAGTTAAAGTACACGCTAAATAGAGTCAACTGTACAATAGTCTGATTGGCAATACTTACTAGTATCGGACGATGTCGCGTGCAATTGTGCCTTATCTGCGGTTCAATGACCACCCTTATCGAACTTCATTGAGCGCCTTATGACGTCACACATCTAATTCTTGTAGGCACTTGTGTGAGGAATGCTTTATTATCATGATTATTATTTATTTTTTAAACACAGCTGTTATTACGTTGTTAGGGGAACCCAAAAGCCGATGCATACCTACTGTCAAATTTTCCGCTTCAGATTATATCGCTATCGAATTGTTTATTTATTTTGTTATTGTTGTTAAATTTATATTATTTAATATAACAACCTTATTTATTTTTCATTGCTTTGAAAGAAGAATAACAAATTATACGTGTTAAATACAGCTGAAAATCGCAAATGACCTAAGAAAAGGCTTAATATTATAATAAAACCATGCTGCTCCGTGAAAAACATGCGACTCGACGATCAGTTACAGTTAAAGTCCAGTATTAATTTATACGCCCTCGTTACTTTTCTCATACATATATAATCCATTTATCAGAGACTTCATGCCCAGCCTGGGTATTATAAATAATATGAATTATTACATATTATTTAATTATTGTATATTTTAATATACTTTTTTATATTGACCTAATAATGGAATGATGAATTATGATGGAATATCTTATATACCTGTAATATGCTATGTGTGTGCAAGTCTGTGGAATTATTTAGACTGGCGTCAGACTTACTGGCTTCTGACTACCTGTAACGACTGCCAAGGATGTTCAATGACAACCGGGCCCCACAGTTTTAACGTGCCATCCGAAACACAGTCATTGGTGTTCAAGATATACTTAGAAAATACATACAAACTTAGAAACCCACGCACTCGTACTTGAGAGGTTGGTTCTTTAACCACTAGGCAACCACTACTTTTCAATGCTTTCAATACAAATTGGGGATATATGCCAAACGAAATAGGATTATCATTATAGTTTCTCAATGTATTATAATAATAACTAATTTTACTTGACGTTGTACGTCGTAAATTTTACAGCTTTACAGCTAGTTTTGATGTATTTTTGTAAAACTGCTGCAGAAGACGTTAACATTTATATTTATTGGCGGTAATAAAGTGCTTTCTAATGATGCGTTAATAATGCGTTCGAAATGCGGAGGACATAAACTATTATGAAAGAGTTCCAAATTTCCGCTACATTACAATAGCATGATTTTGAAATCAGGAAAACTACGTCTGAGTCGTAAGACATGCGTAAGACTAAGGGAAAGTTTTCAATGTCCGAATAGGCACTATCTACCGAACAAATTCAAAAATCGATCAGAACTTGTATAAAATTATCTACCAAATAAAACTAACTGGAACTTATTCGTAGGTGGTGAAACAGGCCCTAAAATTTCGAGTGAAAATTTTTATTACATTAATCTAGCTACTTATCTGAGTAGTTTCTTGTCAACATACGTTACTCGCAGAACCTAGGCAATTGATTCCACCAGTACTTATAGCAATTCAGATTTATGCGCCGAACCCTAAATGGTGGGTGTGTGCGCAGTCGCACGATTGATAACTACAGTTCTATGAATAAATGGAGGAACCATTATAGAATAAAGGATCTGCCCCGACGATTGTTTGTTGCAAACATCCCGACAGGCGAATGTATGTGTAGTGAATCGTCTCGGTCTGCAGAGCAATATTGACGAAGGTATACATTAGTAAGGTTTGCTGCAAACGCGTGAGCACATCTAGGTTCCTCAAGTTCGTTTATCGTTTATCTCCTTTAAGTAATTGCTTGAGCTTTTTTATTTATTTAACAGATTATGAGATAAGAAGAAAAATAGAACAATCAGGTACAGACGCCAGCATATCAAGCTACTTAACTAATCCCAATCAAATTTGAACCATATAAGGAAATGTGACAGATGGTAATAGCTGGATGTGCTGGCTGTGCATTTATTTGTTAAGAAATCTCTTCCAGCAAGCGCGCTATTTTCTTTTTCTAGACTCCTCCAAGATTAAAAAAATATTTAACAAACATGCTGAATGATGCTAGCGAGGTTATAGTATTATTTTTGTATTGAAGCCTATGTCTGTATTAATTTGCAATATGACGCTAATTGGTGTATTAGTTAAATCTTCTGGGATAAACCACGTATAGAAAGGTCACACAGGACGTTCATATGTAGGTATAGATTTTGGCAAATATGTACAGAAATAAATTTGACTTTAAATGCTGTATTTGAACACGGCTAACAGCTTGCAGAAGAAACGAGAAAATCAAGTTATGTTGTTATGACAACGTTTAGTGTTGATATGAGTGGTGACAGATAATTTTTAGCAAGTCTGAATACATCGAATGATTATTCTTCCATTATGGAAAAGTATGTTTTTTCTTCTTGTAAAGCGTATTTGAAAGTGGGAATATTAATTTTCTTTACATTGTTGAAAACGGAAATATGGCTACCTAGACATCTAGATTAATAAAGAATTTACTATCTGACAAGGTTACCTTAATATGTCAATAGTAAAAGTTTAATTTGGTTCTCCATGGTTTAAACTGAGGTTTAAACTGAAAAGTACAAACGCCAGCACATCAGGCTACTATAATCTGTCAAATTTCTTTAATAGCTTTCAACTCTATTGGTGAAGCATATAGAAAAAAAAATTATTGGGTAAAAATTACAGTTTCGGGTAGCTTGATGTACTGGCGTCATATACTTTCAGAGCAAATTTCAGTCCAATAGACTCCAAATAACTTTTAAACCAAGTAACTTTTCTATGAAATCATGGTCTGTTAACCAATGAACACTGTTTACAGCAATTATGCCAAGGATAAAGATGTAATAATCTAAGGTTATCGTATGTATTGATGAATGGGCGCTTTCTCTATTTACATTCAGTCACCTTGGCCAATCACCTGTGAAAGACGTGGCCACTGTTTATAAACATACGCTACAATATGACAGTATTCTTTATACATGCTTGTTGTTTCTTCGATAGCTCCTTTGTTATCAACTTTCTTGGCTTGTTATCATTCTGTGCAGTACTTGTGAAAACCCACTTGAGATTATGTTGGCCTTTTCGAGCTTTTATTGAGCTTGATTCTATAGGTTTTTTTTGTTGCTATGTTTAAGGAAAGAATCTCTAGTACCTAAATGGGTCCGGTTTTGCTAGATGCATGGACGGATTTAAGTAAAATTATTTTATTTTCTTAAAAATAGTTGAAGCATTTCCATAAGCAGCTAAAGAGCGACTTTCAAATGCAAAGTCCTGGACCACCATCAGTCTCTTCATTGTTTCTCGCAAATCGTATAGTAATAATATATTACGAGAATTGAGTCGGCCATTATTTATGAACAATAACGAGTGGCGTGGTTGCGAGCCTCGGAGCGGTGACCGAGTCGGCCTGATTGGATAATGGCGGCCTGGCCACTGATGCCGCGATGCATTACTGAACTATATTTAACTGAAAATGTACCTCCTACGAAAATGTACCGGTTCGCTTTACTCAGTGACGTAGGGTCATGTGACTATACACGAGTGTCCACGCACATATTCAAATCCTACGCATTAGGGGTCTTCAGAAATAGATCTTAATAATCAGGCTACAATTAGGGATTTAAATAATGTTCTCGGAATTATTTACACATTTTATGATAATATGCAGCGGAACAGTTGGTGATGTCAGATTTATTAGAAGACTGTCATATACACGAGTTTATTCTTTACACTATAATATTGTCTACTACATGTGGATCGTATGCGTGATCTTCCAATTTCGATGTTCATTCATAGGTTGCTATTACTCAACACAAAAAATCGCAAACATCATGAACAATTCGTCTTATTATAGTCATGTTGAGTGGCCTACTTTTGGCTACGGATCATAATTTTAGTAAATATAATATACATCTCCTGTTGTGTCATATCAACACGGACGATATTTGTTTTGGCAGTCCTCGTGACACACCTAACTTGGAAACCGCAACATCCAGACATATCTAAACAAATTGAATCAGTGACTTCCGAAAGCTGCTAGAATAAACTATCACGTTCGTCATCCAACCGGACTTGCGCCACAACTGCTATCGCCAGATGCTCGTTCGGTCGCCCCCGCTTCCGTGACGTTACTTTTGGCACCAGAATCTAATTACGAAACATCTTCAACTACATGCTGTTAAACTTCCTAAATCCATAGGTACACAGATACAGGATAAATGGCCTGTTATCAAACTCGTCACTGTCACGCGCATCCAATTCAATTTCGCAACAGCTCACTTTAATTTAGATCAATTTTGAAGACAACAAACAGAACGTTTGAGGTAATAAACGAGCTCGTCCGCTACAGCAAATCAAAATAAAACCACATCTACGACACTGTTGTACTGGAGTTATCTGACCTTTTGACATTCTGGAACATTAAATGAAATTATTGATGTGTGATTTCTAGGTTATTGTTATATTTTCTCTTGGCAAGTCTTCAAGATATCGAGTTATTGTTGGACATCGATGTTTTAGTCCATATTCTCAATACTTTATTTTTTGTTTTGTGTCTTTTTATCTATTGAGAGCACTTGTTCTTTGTTGTCAATTTACTATAGATGAAAACTAAAAGACGAATTGTTCATGACAATCAAAACCGATTGGGCTGTTTGATTTTATCAGCATGCGTCACAAGAGCTGACTGTCATTGAGGTCAAGGCTACGACCCACTTAACTTGCCTTTTAAATAGGTCGGCCACTGACCTTCATAGTGTAGCAGCTGGGACGCACCTGTAAGAAAGCGGTACTTTCCTTGAATTTCAGAATATGAGTGACACTTTGATTGATCTTAGCGCCAAATAAAACAAGGCATATTTTGTCAAGTAAAGAATCTTCTAAATATTATAAGACTTTCAGTAGCTATTTGGATTTATTTTAAGTAATCGAACTCAATATTGACTTGCAAATATTTATGCTTTTTCCATGAATAATATTGTATGTCTATGACGCTCTTGATTACTATCTAAGGGGAATCTGTTCTTGAAGGACAGGTAGGAGGCCTGAGACTGGTCTTATAAATATTTGATAGTTGTGGAATTGTAAACTGTACCTACATCAGCTGTGCAATTATAATATCTGGTTCATGTGTCCGTGGGTCCCGATGATCACAAAGAAGCAATGTAGTTTTATTATCTTATCGAGGTCGTTCACATTTGACATTCAACATTCATTTTGTGATAGCGAAGAATAAATAGCTGCTGACCACATTAAATGACAAGATTTATTGAAAATCTAGATGTGATGAAAATGTGCATTCCTTTGGTACCGAAATAAGCTAAAAGTTTCGAATTCTTGCATTTTGTATGCAGCTGTTATTGCGCTCTCTTACGATCTCTGTCGTTGCCAAAATGAATAAAATAACCATCTAGGTCACCTTTGTATTATAAATAAACTCTCTACCAGAAAACAATTTGAGAAGCGGTTCAATATGTAATAGTTGAATTTGTATGTTTCAGACGCAGATGAGTGGAGATCGAGCAGGGTCGCAGTGCGGACTGACCTCACTGCTGCCCATGTCGTGCGGCAGGCGTGCCGCGGCGTTCGCGCGCGATCTGCACTCGCGGCTAAGCAACCTCGGGGGCGCAAGCGACGACCACTGCGAGAGCAGCTGGCTAACGCGCGACGCCACCGTGCCACACAGGGCCACAACCTCCACCGCCACAAGAGATCTCGACACCTTCTACGACTTTGAGCTTGAGTGCGAGAGCCCGTCTAGTCCCGTCGATGACTATGAGCCCGCCTTCCCCGAAAGATCTCCTACCGACAGCCAAGATCAACCATTTTACGATGTTGACTCTGAACCCGAAAAACCTAAAGAGCAAACAAAGTTTTTGCTACAACAGCCGGACAAAACGAAAAACGGTTTCATATTTTCTACCGCTTTTTATACGGAGTGCGCTGCACCAGTGAAACTTCAGCCAGTTCCCCGGGAGAATGGACACGCAGATAAACGATTATATTCTGCCATCACGTTTGAGGGTTGCGCGCGACAAAATAGCTTCGATGAAATCGACTGTGCCGCTAAACCTCTCGCTGCCTTAGATACAGACTCTTTTAGTTTACCTAACTTACAAAGTGCCACATTAGACAGTGACTCAGAATTTGAATCTGCGAAGAGTGAACCTTCGGATATTCTTGAATTTGAGGAAGACTTTCAAAATGAGAAAAGTTCCGAAACCTTTACAACAGAATGCGTGGAAAACTTATCAATTGCTGAAGCTGAAATTCCACTTGATGAGAAAACACCGACGGAAGCCCCAGAACAAACTTTAGAGTCAGAAAAAGTTATACGCAACGAACATAGGCCTGAACCGTTACAAATAATAACCAGTGAAGTTCCTATAGAAAACGAAATATTGCCTACATCCGAAGTCGAGTCATGCCCTTTGAGTGCAGAAGGTAATGATGAAGATCAAAAACAAACAGAAACAGAAATAGAAGATGACCGACCGCAGCGTGTTCGGCGCTGCTCCTCTCTCAAAACTGGTAAAACGCCACCCGGCACGCCAGGACGTAAAAAGATCGTTCGTTTCGCGGATGTCTTGGGACTAGATCTTGCAGATGTTAAAACCTTTATGGATGAAATTCCGGTTGTGCCCAAATCTGCTTATGACGATCTGACTGGATGTGATGTTCAGAGCACCCCACCTGCTCGGTCTACACCACGGCTTGGAGCACTTACACTTGTCCCGTTATTCCAACTTCCAGTGGACATCACAGATAAACTCGAAACACAAAATGTGTGCCTTGAAAGTGCGCGAGTATGCGACGGCGTACACGTTACAGTGTGCGGCTCGGTGCGCGTGCGGAACTTGGATTTCCATAAGACTGTACACATACGCTATACAATGAACAGGTGGAAAACGTACACGGACCTGCAGGCGTCTTATGTGCAGGGATCGTGCGACGGCTTCTCAGACCGCTTCCAATTTGTATTGTATGCTCCGGCGATATCCTCGGGACAGAGGTTGGAGCTAGCAGTGAGATTCCTGTGCAAGGGCCAACAGTTCTGGGACAGCAACAGCGGCGCTAACTACTGTTTCGACTGCTTAGCGCTGGGCCCGATGACAGCTGCCGGTGCGACGAACGCGTCGGTAGCTTCGGGTCCGCTGCACCCCACAGTCGACTGGCACCCGTCGTTCTACTGACGCGGCCGCGAAGAGCCGAGAGGTGACAGTGTCGGAGCGACGAGTCGGTCGGTCGGTCTGCCCGCCGCCCGGGCCAGCGAACACATTCCTGCGGCTGCGGCCCGCCAGCGGCCCCGGGCGAGACAGCGCGGGCGTCCTGAGCTCTTCAGTTGATGAGGCTTCACGTTGTAAAGCGTACTTGTGATATAAATTAGACTAGGCGTAGATATTGAAAACGACGAGTGTGCGACTCGTCTTCAGAGTGCCATTTTGCAATAACGATGTTTCGAGTTAATATAGAATGTTTATATATTTCATAGATTTTTCGTTCATACTATGTTAACGTAGCGTAGAGTCCCGTAGGACAACAAAATGTGATGTTTGTGTGTGCGGTGAGTGCGGTCGCGCCTCTCCTTGTACATAAATATAAGAGAGACGAATTCTGAATGATATTAATTAATATTTTAATACATTTTTATGACATTATTAGACCTTTGTAATAATTATAATATGTCGAACTAAGAGTATCACGGTATCACCTAGATAGCAAGATTTTATTCACATTACATCATTATGAACTGTAGATATTACGAATGTCCCTAGTTATAGTATCTTTGGTGACATAATATATCTTCCTTGTTACGCCGTTGTAAAGTTTTAATAGTTAAAGTAGATAAGAATGTTATTAAAAATGTTTCGAAACTACGAATCCTATGCGAATAATATTGTAACTAAAATATTTTATATCGATGTTTTAATCTGGATATATTTATATTTTATATTTTTATAATCACGGTATCATGACATACTTCCTATGTGAGAACTGATAAATAATAGCCAATTGTTGATTCAGTTTTGAGATTTTAATAAATGAGACTATTAGAAATTATGAAATTAAATTATTGTTACTTTTAAGCGATATTATAATTTATTTATTAGGCCGATGTTTTGTCTATTTTGTATATGTACCTGAATTCTTAAAATGTGGCCATATTAATTTTAAACAATTTGAATGCTACCCTTATGAACTATTATTGTTACACTTATAATTGACTCCTGTTTTATAATAAATACCTACCTAATAAATTAATGTGCATAATTATGATTTCATAGTTTTCCTTTCATCATTTCCCGAGCCTTTTCCTAGCTATGTTGGGGTCGGCTTCCAGTCTCACCGGATTCATCTGAGTACTAGTGTTTTTTCAAAGTTTTCCTTTGTTGCCTTGAAATATGTATCTTATTTGACCTGTGTTTGTTATGGTTTCACTAAAACGGATGAACTGATTTAGTTTTGTTACAATGGTGTGTTAATAAAGTTATTTTTTTCAATGAATAACTGTTCTGCATTTAGAAAAAGGGTAAATATTGGGAAAAAAATGAGAACAAAAGAAAATCTGGAATTAAATATTCAGTGACGGCTACAGCGGCCGTCTTACCACGATGATAAGTAAAGAAACTTCAACATGTCTGACATGACCCTTACGGTATATTATTAGCAATTCGCTATCCAAATGAAATAAATATGATCAGGTGTTCAGCAATCCTCATTAAAGAATAGAAACAGCCGCAATAGTATTTAGTTGAATCAATGGCTAAGTTGCGCTACAAGCGCTCCTTGAGACATAATTAGCAAAATGAAAAAAATGTATACTAATATTATAGAGCAGAAGAGTTTGTATGGTTGAACCCGCTTATACCAGGAACTACGGATCCGATTTGAAAAAAATCTTTCACTTTTAGATAGGTCCTTTATCGACGAAGGCAATACTTTTAATCAGGGTGCGTGGAGTAATTTCTACGGGACGCGAGTCAAACCGCTGGTGGAAACTAGTAAGTAATATTGGTAATCACACTAGAGGGGACAAAGGATTATGTATAACTAGCGACTCGTTTCGAGCGCAGGCAGGATTTTTATCTAGATGATATATGTAGCCCTGTTTATGGTTCTTTGGATAACCCGAAGTGTACGCGGACGACTAGCTAGAATACTTGGAATGGCACCCAACGTGGGATTGAAGCCGTCACATTAGTACTGTGTATGTATTCTTCAGCAATAGAATTTAAGCCCTTTAAAAGTTTCAAGGAGAATCCTTAATAAAAACCAGTTTAAAACTATGTAAGTACTTTAATTACAGAATTCTAACAATTAGCAAAATATTATATCACAATTACACTTTATTTTGATCGCGTAATAATAATTTAATGCAGCTTAAGGTACAGATCACCAGGTAGAGATTTAGAGAAAGACTGACAGAGTTTTGAATGATTTAACTCCTTATTACATAATAACATAACAGTATGATCGTCCGTTAGGAGACAGATTTCTTAAACTAAGACGTAATTTCCTAAAATATACAATTTTATAAAAAAATGGAAGCTGTACTTATAACGGTTGCCGCTTAATATAAAAATATGGACATCACTTAAATAATTACAATAAATAGTTACATTTTCGCGCCAATAGCCAAGATGGCGGCGATCACGAGTCACGGCATACTTAACAACAAACAAAACGAAGCCAGGCGGCTAATAATTTAATAAATCCTAATTCGTCATTAGTTTATCAATTTACTGGCGAAATGTACACCATTACTATTTCATTCGCTTTTCTATACATAGTCTTTATTTAATTTATATTCACATAAATAAAATCATAGACACTATTTGATTATTATTTAAAATACCAATGACAGGTAATTCTTGTTGCACTGGTGTGGAGATGGTGTGGCCATTGGTCTTTCACGTACGTATATACAAAATTGTCATATTAAGTGTAGTTACATAAAGGAGACGAATGAGTGACTTACAAATATGTAACCGTGTATTTGAGAAATATTTGGGTGGTATGTCACTGGTCAAATTTCTTTAATTCTTTACTTAAATTCGATCAAATTGGCAGAAGATCTATTTAACGTGCATGGTATATGTGTCTGCAGTCGGTTGCTCTTAATTTAACATATTTATGTAATGCACTAAACTCTCGGTCGATAGTTGGCCCAATGGTTAGTCAAACTATTTTGGCGTTCTAATACAGGCTCGATATATACTTATCGTTCTTATCTGCGCACTAACATTCATCTTCATACTGATAAATGAACCCGATCAATCTATCGGGCCAATAAAATTTTGCAGAATGCAACGTCTCTAAATAAAACAATGATACAAAAATATTTCAGTGGCATTCATCAAGCCTTCACAAAACGAAACAAAAATAGTCAAAAAACTCAAACAACACGTCATAAAGTCACTGGACACGTCACGTTCGCCGCTGTGGCATTTATCTTCTCACCTAACACAGTCTAGAAGCGATGGGATACCCATCAGGTTGCTATGGTTACACTCTGGGGGACTTATGTGCTCTCCGTCTCCGCGTACTCCGGGGAGTTGGGAGGGTGATCGTGGGGTCCCGGAGTGCCCTCAGCTGCATGTGTAGCCTCTGCTTACAGAACTCGTAGAACTCTATTTCCCTGGTGAAGTTTGCTCGTACGATTTGCTTGACTTCTTCTGAAACGGGCGGCTTGAAGGCGTTGCGGTTGATCCGACTAAACGTGTTCATTTCTTCTGTAATTTGGAAATGGTGAAATTATGAGCTGAGTGAAAAATTCTATCAAATCAAAGAGTTATTTGTTTTTCTAACTTTTGAAGACTTTTCAAAATTCGAGAAACTTCCGAATATATTTTGTATAGTCCTATATTGTACCTATTTCACAACAGTTTGAATTGATAATAATGACGCACCAAATGCAATGGTATCTGTCCGCTATAAATAGCTCAAGGGGATATGCGCAGTTGAGTGAGGTAGGTCAAGTCTATATCGCATACCTCTGATATGTTTTGTATTGGAAAATTAGTACTCGACCGAGTCACTGGCTAATGATTAATATCCTATTACCTCACATGTAAAGGATTTTTTGAAGTTCATCTTGGACACCAATGACTGCTTATTATAAAGTCTGAAATCACCAACCCGCATTGAGCAAGCGTGGTGATTGACGCTCAATCCTTCTCCGTGGGAGAGGAGGCCTGTGTCCAGCAGTGGGACGGTATAAAGGCTGTGATGATGATGATGAAAGGATTTCTCTTCTACCATTTTATTTTTAGCAGAAGCTTTGAAGGAGGTCTTTTTGAATAAAGGTACGGGGAGGGATATTTTTTATTTAATCGCATTATAGCCATAGAACGACTAGCCGTGTTTCAAGGACATAAATATCAAAAACATACGTACCTACCTACGTACTTAATAAATTGAAAATATTTTATTCAGCCATTGCAGTTATGAGAGAGCTCTCCCTCTAAATCAACGACAGTAAATACTAACCCCAGTACAGTTTGAGTGCTCCCTGGAAGAACCTTGGCACGTATCGTTCGAGCGCCAGCAGCGTGGAGTTCATATCTTCCAGTACGCCCACCACGGCGTATTGCTCTTCGACTACACGCTTAGCGCGCTGCAGAGCCTCCACACTGTTGAAGGGGCTGGAATACGATAGTAGACATGATTAGGCAAGTTATATAAGACACAAAATCCGTAATCCCATAAAAATTAATATATCGGGTAAATATTTCGATTTAGCTGCAATTTAAATAAACCAAGTAAAAAAAAATGCAAAGCTCCTGCAGAAATAGTCATAGCAAAGTTTGGTCAGAACGAACATGTGCAGAGCGCACGCGCATTTTATTTCGTAGTTTTGTAGTTTCAACCTATATGTTCTATCTTACACTTCTAAGTAAAAATCTCTTCTCAGATAATGTATAATGGACTGATTATTTTAGTACTTTTACAAAGACTGGTTTTCTTTCACCGGCATCCTTTGCACAACACGAAGGTACATAATAAAACCGATTCCAGGTACAAGCATTATTTCAATCATTGAGGGTTAGCAATTGGCCTATATATTGTGTGAATTATATAAATAGTATACTTACGTGCACTGTGGTTCGTGCCCGCAGAAGAATAACGTCTGCCTCCGATGATCGCCAATACCCTCATGGGTCTGACCTTCCAAGTAGCGGCACTCGCGGTCACCACTCAGGACGCAGGTTTCAAAGTCCTGTAATCATCATACAATATTTGTGAAGTATTTTGAGTTAATAAAAAATGGCTAAATTGAAAAATTGAAAATATTAGAGAGATAGGCAACCAACTATCTCCATCTCCCGAGCCTTTTACCAACTGTGTTAGGATCGGCTTCCAGTGTAACCGGTTGTTTTTTACAAGGAGCGACTACCTATCTGACCTCCTCAACCCAATACCCCTTGTTAAGGCCCCTGGCTGGAGGCCTTAAATTCTAGGCATCCACAGGGAATATGTCCGGTTAAGCAGTAAACAGCCTCTCTAGGCTGAACTGCGAGATGGCTTCTGACTACCCGTAACGACTGCCAAGGATGTTCAATGAAAGGCAACCAACCTCTTTCCTAATTATGTTTAGTGCCACAGGCGACAGACGAGTTAATAATAAAGATGTTCATACGTCTATGTTGGGACATTTTTTGCATACATTATATTACCTCGTCATCCTCCCGTCTATTTTGTTGAACAATATTTTTAATTATCGAATGCTTATTATCACAGGTCAGGCTAAATACTAAGTACTTTCAGTTTTTTGCCAAAGTAATTATATCATCAATTTTTTTGCTTATGCAAAAGTAATTTATTTTTTAATGCGATGCTAACTAAGTTGGCGAGCTCTCTTGAATAGGCGTGAACTTCAAACCTATTCCTATTGGTATATTATGTACAGACGCCAGTACATGAAGCTACTACGTTCTGTCAAATTTCCTTAATAGATTATCAACTTTATCGCTGAAGCATATGGTTCAAAGTTGATTCGGAAAATTTGTCAGTTTCGGTCAGCTTGACGTGCTGGCATCTGTACAAATTGCATGCGTATATCTGAACGGTAGGCTGATTGGATGAGTGGCTGTAATCATACAGTTTATCAACGAAATTAGATCTGTTGGTTTAATGAGGTTCCAATGTATGTTCGAATTCTTCTGCGTATCAAAGACTCGTATTAAAAAGTAGCTGGGCCTAATTTAGTTGCTGACGGCCTTGAACTGTTGCTTTCTATTCATATCACGGCGATAGTCTAAAAATAGGAGTCATTTAAATTAATATGCCAGCAAGCAGATAAAAAAATAAATTCGTATGTTGCTCTGTGTTCCTAGGAATGCGTTCTTCTGAACACATTGGACAATCTACATTCTCTTGTACAACTTCAAACAGACTATAGTCAAAGAATTCCACCTCAATTTCATCAGCCTAGCCTTTTCCCAGGCTTTGTTGGGGTCGGCTTCCAATATTTACCGTATGCAGCTGAGTACCAGTGTTTTACAGGGAACGACTGCCTATCTGACCTTCACAACCCAGTTACATGGGCAACCCGATAAGACCCCTTGGTAAGTCTGGTTGTCAGACTTTCTGACTACACAAAACGACTACCAAAGATGTACCAATTTAACGCGCATTTCGAAACACGTCATGACAAGATGGTCCACGGAATGACCGCGTCAAGCGTTGCTTAACGTTCTGATCGATCGACCCGTTTGTCTTTTACTTAGCCTTGAAGTCCTCGATTCACGAATACCACCTCAGTACACTTAAATAATTTTGAAATGGTAATCTAAGCAATAAAACAGACAAAGCATAGCTTACTTGTTATTCGAAAGACCACCGTAATATTCTAAGAAATGCCATTCGAAACAGCTTCGCGAATCGAGAGCATGTCGGCCATTTATAGTTTGAGTGCGGAAAAGCCACAATAATGCATTTCCTAAGCCTTTTGATCGATTGCCGGCTTCTTAGATACGCATCTCATGTAGGTAAGATAGTGGCGAGTGAAAATGGGTATACGTGGGTTGCATTACATGCTCTATAATTCATAACTGGAAATAGGTTCACGATATTGAAGACTTAAACGGATTTCTGAACATTCGATTGAGATTCTCTAAAATCTTAGGGATTTATTTATATTAGGGTACCAACTTCTGTGCAGAAGAGCTATGTATGTTTTTTTTTGGTTTTAGACTTACATAGTCGGTCGCCAGTTACTGGTTAACCAGCGTTCAGAAAATAATAAATGACGATAGGAAAAAGTAGTATTCTAGTTTTTTTTTTCATATTTAAAACTAAATTGAATGGAAAGAATTTGTTATGTTCGTAATTTTATTATAGGAAATTTTACTGGTTTTTTTATTTAAAGAAAAAAGTTAAGTTATGTGTTATTAAAAATATGATGTTATCAGAAAAAAAATCATGTTAAAAGATAGAATAGTATAAGTGTAATTTATCATTCTGGAGGTGATAAAATGCTTTGAGGATTCAAGTGATGTTCTTAATACAATTATTTTTACATTAATAAAATTTAATATGAAACCTACTTCAAAAGCCTTAGTAGGCTTAAGTCTTATTATACCAAGGAAATTAGTACCAAAGTAATTTCACTTCTTCTAAAATTCGCAACGTCACAGTTACGCTAACATCAATTTTCTGCTACAGGCTTTAATTGTTTTCTCAGTGAATATCTTGAGGCTAATTCAAATTGTTAGAAAAAAATATCTAGGCTTTCGAAAATTACTCATCTAAATATACCGGTTCAGATTTTAACGAGGTTTGACCGCAAGAGTAATTAGTTTCGGTTTATGACCTAATTTTGATTAGTTAGATATTAGGTACAGATGCCAAACTACCCGAAACTGTCAAATTTTCCCAATCGACTTTGAACCATACGCTTCAACGCTATAGTTGAAAATCTATTAAGGAAATTTGACGGTTTATAGTAGCTTGACGTGCTGGTGTCTGAACATACATTTAGTTCAGAAATACCCAGAAGATTAAGTTTGGCATACCATTACTCTCAATTCGCTGTCGGGTTTCACTTTCCATATTCTTTCAAATCATTTTCCTAAGCATAAAAGCCCTTTAATATTAATAATGGCTAGAAGTTAAAGCACGTATTTGAAATGTATGTGTTATTCATTTAACAAGATCAATAAATAGCCGTTAAGGTGCCATTGGCGGCAATTTTCATAAAATACAATCCCTATCACGATTGCGCCATCTCACTAAGGTGCGAATATGCAATTTAAGTGACCAGTTTAGATTCTAGATTAAGAATTCGAATGGGTATTGGGACTGAAATAGCAATAACGATTTATGTCGGATAAAGAACTTCATACCTGAGTTCTTTAATTATTTTTTCTCACAGAACAAGCGATTTAAGAGTCATACATAATGATTTCAATGATATCTTAAAGTTAATAGCAGCTGTAAAACAATAAAACTAACTCTTGACTAAAGCAAGACGCACTCGCTAAATGATCGGTACAATTTTCATTCATAAAATGTGTGATTCAATATAAGACGGAAAAATAAAAAAAGCAATTGAAAGAAGGTTCATATGCTACCGCAGCACAAATTTCCAAATTAATAATAATTATAAAATTATACAGTATCATAAACCCATTATCTATTCGATTCAATAACACAGTAGTTATAGCGCGCAACACTATTCTATTCGCTCACTATCAGCTCGTTAACTGCCCAAAACTGATGTATCATTCCCATCAATACATTAACCTAATTAATCCGTAAATCGTTAGACGCATTGCATTGATTTAGTTTTCTTTGTAACTGATCGATCGTGAGCATCGATTCGTGTTCTACAGCGTCGTGACCGAGTGATCTGGCCGATCTGAACTCTTGACCATGGGATTCCACAGTTCTACTGAATGAACGTTTTGACAGCACTAACGGGCACGTCACACTTGAAAAAATGGGGAAATTCGACACGACGGAGAATCGAATTGAACTACAATCGGAAAATCGACTGTCAATTAAATTCCGGCTGGTGGAATTCGATGAGCTTGAAGTGGGTTTTCGGAGCAAGTAAATCGCGAAAGCTTGAGAATTTACTGGCTTTAATGATTACCATTACCATGGTCATTGGCCATTGGTAATACCATGGCGTTAGCGGTCCCATTAAAAATTGATTTATACAGAGACGAGATAGGATATAATTGTTCTGCTATTGTGTTTGAGATAGATCGTGATAGGAACAAGTTACTGTTTGTGTTGTACACGCATGTTTTGTATTTTGTATGTTGGCTAAACATGTTTGTATTAAAGGTCATAAACATAACAGTTCGATGCGCTAATTTTGGGACTTCATTCTTAACAAAAAAAAAACTCCTGAAAGTCAAATACTCAAGATACGCATGTACTAATATGGATGTCTTCAAAAACTACTTAACCCGAAGGCGAGTAATAAAATATGAATTAATGTCTTAGGGCCTTACTACAAAAATCTTAGACAGACGGTTGACACATTTTAAGAATAATTTTGCATACATTTTTGTCTTTAAACACGCGTCAAACGTCTGTCTAAGTTTCTTGTAATAAGGCCCTTATAGTC
The DNA here is from genome assembly GCA_958496145.1 of Heliothis peltigera. Taxonomy (NCBI): domain Eukaryota; kingdom Metazoa; phylum Arthropoda; class Insecta; order Lepidoptera; family Noctuidae; genus Heliothis; species Heliothis peltigera. The sequence goes on along the minus strand of OY292334.1, from coordinate 7,310,364 downwards.
CAACCAACAATTTATCACATAGTTGATATTGTACGGTCAACTATTAGGTAGTCCATAACATTCCTAGGTAATGGTATCAAGGATCAACTCCCGCGCAGCTAACGGCGCGGCACGTGTTCAATTTTAACCGATTCTTCCGCAAATTGGCGGCCGATCAACCTGCTGCGATGTGATGCCTGTCTAACACTTTACTACACAAAAACATTGTGTTTTTTGTAAGATGCCGAAAATAGCCAAAAGTAGTTTGTATTTTTAAGTTTTAGCTGTCTCTGCAAACAAAGAGAATGTTTTTTTTTTCGGATTTGAGAAAACTCCGACACAAATATAAGTATAGGTACATTACGATATTATGTCCTGTAAATACTACTACATTATTAATACGGTGGTTACCAAAATAGGAAAAGTCTGTATTGGGCTCTCTTGGGGGCCTGACATGTGAACAAATCCTGCAGGCCACTCAATGTAGAAATATTTATAACACACACACATATACAAAAAAAAAACCTGAATAAGATACGATACAATTTTGATACACAAAAAAAAATTGGCGGTCATGAACCGTCTCTGCCTTTCCAGATTATGTCATAATTCATAAATACGACATAATAGATGGCTGGTTACGATAATCTAATCACCTACACGACCCAGGGTACACCATAAAGTGTTTCCAAGTAATTCTAGCCAAACCGATATCACGAACAATATGCGCTGCAGCGGTAATCACGGCTGCATGAAGCGCTTCATCTCAAACCAGATCATTTTCACCGTTAGCAAATAAAAACCTATATCGTGAATGGAGATCATGCCACGATTGCTAAGTAACAATAAAAAAAAACTAATAGCTTACACGTTCTCACGGGTTGGTAAGAAAATTATAAATATCTTAGTATTGCAATTGAAACTTATATGACGACTGTTTTCTCCAAAGAAAACAATACCTTCAAAGGGTCTACACGCAGCAAATCGCGAAGCATATGTATATTCTTCTATTGGAAGAACTAAGATGATAAGTCAAGCGATAGCTACCACTCTTTATCTAGACTGACACATTGCGGAAAAGGACAATATACCAAAAATCTCAGAAATTCAACTTCTTGGTAACTAATATCTTCTTACAACCATCACAAAAACCAGGCAATTACACAAAGCACGCAGCTTATCAATGGCAAAAATCTTGGCACTTAATTAGCTACTTATCCTCTATTTAGCTTTTATTTATCCTGTCTTATACGATTGACATGCATTGTACATGCTTCTAGATCAGATAACAGGCGGACGCGATGATTAATGATTGCGATGAATAATTGCATGTCGACTTTTTTGTACCATTGTACCTAGGTGTCAATTTGTACACCATGTGGTTGGGTGTTCAAAAGAAATGGCCTATGTGAACGATATACTCATATGTTTATTACTGTTTGGTTATAGTGCCTATTAAAATATTGCTATTCTTGTATCTTAATGAGTAATATCCTGAATGATTGACATAGGTATCCATTTACACCAGCAAAAAACACACTTAATCCGGAATCAGACATTTTGCTTACAGAAACTTGGGGAAAAACTACAAACAATAAGACATCAAATAAGTTAAGTAATCTTGGTCTGTTGTCGAACAATATAATTCCTCAAATCTGCCATATAAAATAGCCCATTCTTAAAGCATAATTTGGGAAAAAAGGAATTAAAATGTAAACTAACCTTTTTCAACCAGGCAGGGTCAGGCAGCGGTAGGTCGGGGAAAGCCCTCTTCCTCTCCACATAGTACCACGGCGCTCTGACGTAGTAGTACCACGAGATCACCCTCTCTACAGGGTCACGGACCACATTCACGTATATTGGTGACGGGAAACCCAACCTGGAATATTATATTCACAATCAGTAATCTCCAAAAAGGAAAAAAATATTTGACAGCCTCTTTTTCTTCGATGCTTCACTGTAGGTCAAAGGCCTTTTCGAACCCGAAATAAGTCTACAAAATGATTGTTATAATACAGTTTAGATAACCTCCCATCACAAGAATCCTCTTTTTTCCGCCTATAATTTTCAGATAATTGAATTGGAGTACAATAACAATTCCCGCAACTCATAATAGATGCCAACCTGTCTATGTCATTGATTGACATCATCAGACATTTTTTTGCTCTCCGAAAAACTGTAGATAAAATTCAATGCAATCAAAACTTAAATGAAAAACAGTTGCACCGAAACGCAATACTCAGCTCTCGTTACAACGGCCGATGTTCAAACAATGGACATTAAAGACACTGTTTTTACACGTGCCGCTGTTTTGTAATTAACACTAACAAGAGAGTCACCTGCCAAGTAATAGTCTATCGCAATTAACCCTACTTCACTCATTAATCATAATATGTTTAGGTACTTCTATAGAACCAATAAAATTTGGTGCAATGTGATTGATGTTTGAGTTCGGGCGGCTTCTCTTTTAAGCCAAACAGTACAGTGGGTCTATGCGCAAATATGAATGCCAGTGTCTTGAATGATAGCCGTGGGTCTGTTAAAGTTTTTGTTTCACACCATTAAATATTTAGCGCCAGATACCGCTAGTTTATGCATCATTTGTGGCTTTGAATGGTTTCCAAACGAATAATTGGATCTGAATGTAAAATTGTTGCAGTTTGATTGTCTATGTTCTAGATCATGTCTGGTGTATTTTTTGCTAGCTTCTGTCAGTGGTTTCACTCGCGTCCCGTGGAACCTACTTCATGCACTCGGCTAAAAAGTTCGATCAATGGGCTATTTAAAACTGAAATACTTTTTAGAATCGTTGCTGAAATCGCGCTACGATTAATCAAACAAACGAACAAATACAAAGAAATAAACACATAGATTGTAGTTGTACTTTCATAGTTTGGTTATTGCAGAAGTTTGCCCATTACGGTTTGATTTAACAATTTGCAAACATAATACAGCGAGGAGGTTTGATGTTTATTTTGTTTTCGATTCGCTCACTTCACGGCTCAGTCGCCGGGGGCCGTTTGTGCCTTCCAAGCTCTCTGCTATTAGTATCGCGTACATTCCCCTTCACTAACTTAAATAGTACACGCAAGTCGTAGATCCCTGAAACTTGAAGGCTTTCATTGTAGAGTTAGGTACTCGGTGTTCATTCCCGGCGAACCTTAAGGCAATGTTATTAAAACTTCATCTCAGGATTCATGATACAATGTCAGTGTTATTTTGTTTCTTTTTATAAAATAAATGAAAGTGTAAGCATTCATTTTTTTAATATGTATTTTTTTTCTATTCCGCGTTGTAAGTCCTCCTTTTTCTAAGTTCTTTTCATAGATTTACAAGACATTTAAGTTCGCGGCTTTTATAGATGTCAGAGGGAGGGGACGTCCAAAGATTTTCAAAGACCACGCTGTGGAGTAATCACAGTGTTGATTATGTATATTACTAAGTACTGTTTTATTAATAATTTTTATTCATCTTCTTCTAAATTGTAAGTTCCTGGTTATTTTTCATACTCTAGTGTTAAACGTGAGGAGTTGTTATTGGCTGTCCGATTATTGTTCAAAATTACAATGTGTTTTATCTTGCTGTAAGTCTTCCATGCTGTATAAATAAATAAATAAAAAGTCAAGGTTGGATTGTGAAAAGAGATTCGTGAGGCGACGTCAATCGTAGAAGTGTGGAAAAACAAGACATGCTGCGCAAACGCCAAATAAAAATTGGGATTAGGGCAGGATGACAGTGATGATGTTGAATGCCAGCTTACCTGGTGAAGTTAGTGTAGCAAACGTGTTTGATGTAAGAGGCCGGTGGATCGTAGCTGGACACCAGACTCGCGAGTGCTACCTGGTCAGCTGGCGCCAGGCGAATCGTCTCCACGCGCTGAACTGCGTCCCGATGGAAACCTGTACGTAATTTGTACTATTTATAGCTTATATCGAATAAGAGATTTATATGTATATCTAAGTTTTAGACAATTTATGTGTCATGATGAAAGTAGGTCCATGTATTCGATTATGGAATGCTTTTATGTTCTTAAAATTTAATGAGCGCAGTCGCAGTGATTACAGGCGGTCCTCAAAGGCGCATTTGGCGCCAAACAACAAACTCGACCAGGTAACTAACCGGTAACTAAATAAATTCAACAGTTAATTGCTTGAGAAAATTTATTTAAAGTATTAAATTAAGTTTTTAAGTGTTTCAGCCTACGGAAACCAAATCGCAATCATCAAAATTATCGAATAAAATTTAATGTTTTCGGATATAAAGCGCGGTACTTATAACATTTATTTGATGTAGCCGTGTGTCTTATCAGCAAAATATGTTGCTGAGAACTTGAATTTCAAAAAAGTGACTAACATTTTTAATCATGACGTGTTTGTTGCCAGCTCTCATATATGTATATCGGAGGACCATTACAGGCAAGCAAAATATAATGTAAATACACTGCTGGTTTCAAATAGGAGGCGCCCTCTGCGCAGTTAGCAAGCTATCGATTACTGCACTCTTATGTTTCGTATTTAATTACCAGCTTATTTGGTCTAGAGGTAATTGGTCCGTTTTGTGTAGATTTATAGCTACAATAGCAGTAGTTGCAGCAGAAATTCTTAATGTGAACGTATTTTTTATTTCTTGGTTAGTACATTCGATTTCTTTAATCATTCTGCATATGTTTGACATGAAAGACAGGGGCTTATGATTTTGATATATAAACTTGTATTTCTGTTTGTATTACCGTAGATCTCAAATGTTTTAATCAAATCAGTTACATTTAAAAACTTCGTTGTTATTTTTTCCATCATTTATTTGATGAGGGATAAGTACGTCTGTGCTAAGTCAGCCTTGTTAGGACACAAAATTACACAAAAATACAAATAAAAAAGTACTCTTTATTACTAGTACACACTTACCAAACTGATTTTTATAGGCCAGCCTATGTAACAGTTCCATGAAGGTCTGACTGCCAACTTTGGGTACTCGATTGAAGAACAGGATCTCGGTGCCAGCCCGGGCCGTGTTGTTCAACTCCCAGGGTTCGGGCACCAGCAGCTCATCTAAATATTCCTGTTCAGCTTCCTGCTGGGGTTCCTCAGGCTCAGCCTCTAATGTTCGTTGGGGTTTGCTGCGCTCCTGAGAAAAACCAACAAGGTTTCAAGTAGGATGTTATCGGACTTGTTTGCTGGCGAAGTAACCATTACTTTTTCTACGGCACTAAAAATAGTTATAACATTCGTTTTCACTTAATAACTATTAGCTATTAAAAAAAAGAGAGAGAGAGAAGAAAAAAATCTTTATTTTTTTACAACTCTCTATATTTTCTTATCATAATTATTCAGCATTTTCGTGGGTCTAAAAATAGTGATATAGAAGTATTTTCAGTATTTTCGCAACTTTCACCACTGTTCCTCAACTAATTATTTAAAACATAGCTTCTTTAGCCTCGATAAATATATCAACTCATAAATTAACGTTGAATCGGAGAAAAACAGAACAAATTTAAGATCTACCATCGGATCAATAAACAAATAAATAAGCTAGTTAGATGTGTTTTACCTTTTTACAACTACCCTTGTTATCTCGGAAGATATTGTTACGAGCTAGGGGTTCTAGATAAATTATACTCGATTACTTTTATCGAACGATACTTTATTTAAACCAAACACAATCACAACAATCACTAAAAATCACTACACACTCTTATATTCACTAATCACTTCGGTAGTAGTCGCTAGAAAGCTCACGAGTTAGCTTTGCTAGTTCTTCACTGTTTCGTATTCAAAACTGAACTGAACTCACCGCGCGGTCGGCCGTCTATTTATATCGCGCGCGTAGACATCTAGAAAGTTCAAAGGCCGAGGCAGATCGATAAGGCCCGAGAAAATTCCAATAGTTACTTGAAGGTCAGTGAACTACTAGTATCTACTCATGCTATTGTTCGGAGGTCGATGACCCGTACTCGAGAGTGTTACGCAAGCGGTCGAATGTTTTCGAACTTTTGCAACTATGTACTACATTACTGGACATTTCTAGACCACATATCTAGAACATTCTACTAATTTCTTATTATTTTGAGATTTTACTTTTAAACAACATTGTCTTATCGACCTACGTAACACTGCCCCCTCCTTAGACATGCTCGTCCCGAGCATCGTTATTCCCGAAATATCGCGCCAATCGATCAACATGAACAATCTTGGGTGCACTTCGCACGTTCTTCTGTATTCGGTAGGTGACGTCGTTGATCTTGGTCACAACGCTGTATGGTCCATCCCATTTAGCCTGCAGTTTAGGAGACTTCCCTTTGCTTCGTACAGGGTTATGCAACCACACTAGTGACCCTTCATCGAACCCACTATTGTTCATCTTCCGGTCATAACGAGTTTTTACTCTCTCGGACATCTGTTGGCCTGATTGTCTGACATGCTCGTACACGTCATTCATTTTACTGCGCAGGTCATTCGCGTAGTCCGTTATACAGCGTGGCGTATCGGGAGGAATGCCGGTTATCAAATCCGCTGGTAACCTTAACTCTCTGCCAAAGTTAGCAAACGCAGGGGTCACGGTCGTACTCTCATGAACGGCACTTCGGTACGACAGGAGAAACGGTTGAATGTGCTTGTCCCAGTCCTTTTGTCTGTTCGACACTACTTTGGCCAGGTATCTTTCCAACGTCTGATTAAACCTTTCCACCATTCCGTCTGACTGTGGGTGGTACGATGTGGTTCTGGTTTTATGTGAACCCATCACTCGACAAGTTTCCTGAAAAACTTGCGACTCAAAGTTTCTTCCTTGATCGCTGTGGATTTCCAGGGGTACTCCAAATCGACAGAAAACTTCATGAACCAGTTTATCAGCAACCGTATTTGCCTCTTGATTAGGAATGGCGAAAACTTCCGGCCACTTGGTGAAGTAATCCATGACAACCATGAAATATTTGTTACCTCTGTCACTTTCAGGGAATGGCCCGGCGACATCCACTGCTATCCGTTCCCAGGGAGCTCCAACATTGTAGACTTTCAATGCACCCCTGCTACGGGTCTGAGGTCCTTTTACTGCCGCACAACTGTTGCATTTGCGACACCAATCCTCCACATCCTCACGACAGTGGATCCAGTAAAACCGCTCCCGTATCTTCAATAGAGTTCTTTTTACTCCCAAGTGACCTCCTGAACATCCATCATGGTAAAGTCGTAAGATATCTGGTACTTTAGCTTTTGGGACAACCATTTGCAGGTGACAGTGGTCCCCACGTGCATTTTCCCATCTACGGCACAATACGCCATCCTGGATAAACAAACTCTCCCACTGTGCCCAATAGCTCTTAGTGATCGTGCTCATCGATGCCACATCACACCATTTCGGCTTGGGAGCGCCGGCCTCGATCCAATCGCGAATTGGCTTAACATCTGGGTCACTTTGCTGAGCATCTTGCAAGGTTTCCTTCCACTCGTCACTAAGATCCGTCCTTAGCATCCTTACAGGTACTGCTTCTTTATTTTCTTGCCTGACACAATGCTTGCAGTCCTCCGGACAAGGTCTTCGTGATAAGGCATCTGCGTTGCCGTGTGACTTCCCACTGCGATGTTCGATGGTGAAGTCATACTCTTGTAGCAATTCAATCCATCTTGCTACTTGCCCTTCTGGATTCCTGAATTGCAACAACCACTTCAATGCAGCATGATCAGTTCGCAAGTGGAACCTACGTCCTAGCAAGTATTTACTGAAATGCTGCAAGGTCTTCACAACGGCGAGAAGTTCACGTCTCGTCACACAGTAATTCCTTTCGGGTTTCGACAAGGATTTGCTGAAATAAACTATAACAACTTCATGATCTCCTTTCCGCTGGGACAACACTCCTCCAATTCCAGTATTACTTGCGTCTGTGTCAACGATAAATTCATTTTCTGTGTCAGGGTAGCCCAAAATAGGTGTATCACACAGACGCTTCTTTAATTCTGTAAAAGCGATGTTACAGCTCTCATCCCAACAGAATGGTCTTTTCTCCTCAGTTAGCTTGTGCAGAGGTTTGGCGATATCAGCAAAATTCTTGACAAACCGTCGATAGTATGAGCACAAACCTAAAAATGCTCTAACCTGCGTCTTGTCTCTCGGAATTGGCCAGTCTTTCACAGCGACGATCTTTTCTGGGTCGGTCCGCACTCCTTTTTCCGAAACTACATGACCCAAAAAACTAACTTCACGCTTGAAGAATGAGCACTTCTTCGGACTAAGCTTCAGGTTGGCTCCTCGAATCTTAGAGAGCACACGCTCCAAATTTCGAAGGTGGTCTTCAAACGTCCGGCCAACAATGATGATGTCATCCAAATAGACCAGGCAAGCATCACCAGTCAATCCGGTGAGCACTAACTCCATTAGCCTTTCGAAAGTTGCAGGAGCATTGCACAATCCGAATGGCATGACGTTGAATTGCCATAATCCTTTTCCTGTGGAAAATGCTGTCTTCTCTTTATCCCTTGGGTCTATCTCTACTTGCCAGTAGCCACTTTTTAGGTCCAAAGTGGAAAACCATTTCATCCCTGACAGCGTGTCCAGTGTGTCGTCTATCCTTGGCAGTGGATAGCTGTCTTTCTTCGTGACGTCATTCAGCCGGCGATAGTCTACACAAAACCGCGTGCTGCCATCTTTCTTCTTCACGAGAACTACAGGCGAACACCATGGACTCGATGAAGGCTCAATAATCCCATCCTTTACCATTTCTTGAATCATGGTGTCCACTTCTTTTTCTCTTGCCACTGGTAGCCTTCTTGGACGCTGACGAATCGGTAACTCATTCCCAGTATTGATTCTGTGCTGAACCAATCCGGTTTTTCCAATATCGGCATCATTCGTAGAGAAAGCGTCGGCATACTGGAGCAACATCTTTCTAGCCATCTCCCTTTCTGTTTCAGACAAATCTTTACAGCAATCTTTCAACAGACTTGAAATGTTGACGTTATCACTTTGGACGTTCTTTTTGGAATGGCGCTCATCGCACTTACGCATCCAAGCCACTTCTTCACAGTTACCCATTAATGTACCCTTCTTGATCACTAGATCCTTTTTGCTTGGATTCAGTATGCGCACAGACGCGACGTTGTTTGCCTTCACTAAAGTACGTGCCATCTTCCATGCAAAGTCTCCATATCGGCGATCTTGTGCTCAGCCTCCGAGATGCGGTTCTCATGGACTTCTACTTTTTCCTTGACGGCCTTGACTTCTAAGCCGAGCTGCGCCTTCATGTTTTTCAGTAGGTGCGTGTGTTCCTCTAACTGGCGAGATTGTTCTTCTCGGTCATGCTGCATCTGTTGCTTCAGTTCCTGCATTAGAAAGATCAGGGCTGAGAAATCCATTGCCGGAGACGGTGTAGAAACATCCACGAGCGGCGATGGTGTAGGTGCACTCGAAACTTCAGCAATTGGCTCCGATGACGGCTGATCACCAGCAGGCGTCTGTACAGGAGTAGCCACAAACCGCCTTTGGTCCACTTCTTGCTGTCGTTGACTTCGGGTACGAACACCCTCCATATCGTCCTTGGGTAACACGGGCATAATTAATCCCACTTCTGACACCAAATTGTTACGAGCTAGGGGTTCTAGATAAATTATACTCGATTACTTTTATCGAACGATACTTTATTTAAACCAAACACAATCACAACAATCACTAAAAATCACTACACACTCTTATATTCACTAATCACTTCGGTAGTAGTCGCTAGAAAGCTCACGAGTTAGCTTTGCTAGTTCTTCACTGTTTCGTATTCAAAACTGAACTGAACTCACCGCGCGGATCGGCCGTCTATTTATATCGCGCGCGTAGACATCTAGAAAGTTCAAAGGCCGAGGCAGATCGATAAGGCCCGAGAAAATTCCAATAGTTACTTGAAGGTCAGTGAACTACTAGTATCTACTCATGCTATTGTTCGGAGGTCGATGACCCGTACTCGAGAGTGTTACGCAAGCGGTCGAATGTTTTCGAACTTTTGCAACTATGTACTACATTACTGGACATTTCTAGACCACATATCTAGAACATTCTACTAATTTCTTATTATTTTGAGATTTTACTTTTAAACAACATTGTCTTATCGACCTACGTAACAATATAAACGTGTTATTCTTGCGTTAGGTGCATAAAAGTCGATCTAAGAATTGCATAAATTAAAGGAAAAATAACTTTAAATAATGTCGGTGTCGTGATAGAAATGAATATTATTAACTTCCTATATTTAGAAATCTGCATAAATATATTTTTCTGATTTTAGTGCCCAAGGGCTTAATTAATCCGTGCATAAATATTACTTGGAAATACTTTTTCTCCTTTCGGTTACGTCAGCCTAGCTATTAAGAGGCTGTGGACTGTTAATGCATTCGCAAGATGACAGGGTGTGTGACCGCAATCTCGTTTGTATAGTTAGGATTTAATATGAAGTAGGAACCTACTGTAGTTATATTTTCTGATCATATTTTGGCTAACGTGGTATAGTATGATAAAGAGACCGAATAATCAAGTGGATTGATAACATTCTTAGTTGATCATATAAAAATTGACATACCATTCACAAAATGTGAACTAAAATTACTCATTTATTTGTATTATATACTAACACCATACACAACACCTACATCTGCTAGTGCGTGCGACATCTTAAATACTTGATAACATTTTAGACCCAGTGTTTTGACAGAAGACAGGCTCAACTTGGGTGTCCACTGGCCTATGATGAAATCGTAGTAAAATACTTCGTTACATAACGGATTTCTGACTTTTTACAACTTGTCATTGTACTGAAACCGATCTGTTTGAACCGGTGGCTCACAGGTATTTCTATTATTAGTACACTGGACAGGCGCGATCACGATGAGAGTGATTCGAACTCCATTACCTCTCAATGAGGGAGCCACTCGCGCCACAATACCTCTGTAATAGACTATTACTTTAGAAATTCGTACGCAATGTAAGTAAGTATAATTGTGTTATGTAGGGTTGGCTGTCTGTCTTTGTTCAGTATTTTCCTTTTTCAAATTTAAAATTCAGTCTTGTAGGTTCGGACTTTCGGAACTTTTGGAACGAAGTCAAAAAAGGCAAACATAGCAATACATACATCTAAAACAGTCAAAAATCAATGAGTATAGAAAAATAAGGACCAATTATTAAAAAGTGAAAAAGCCCTACATTTACGTGAAAAGAGGTAAATAAATTATTTGTAAAAGAGGCGCCCGAGAGAGGTCATGGAGTGAACAAATTCGAAAAATACTAGTTGTCAAATTGCAATTCTTGTATTTTTGAGGCTAATATGTAAAGAAAGTCAATTGGCAAACCATTACAAATAACTGTACGAACTCCTAGCAGAATGATGATAAATGAGTTATCATAATTCATTTATAATGATTTATTTACGTATAATACATAAGTCTTAAGATACATCAATTTATTAGTATCGAAAAAAAACAATAGCGTTTTGTTTGCTCGTCAAACAATAATACTTCAATCTAATTTATGATTGCTAAACGTGATAAATTAGTTACGATATTTTGGTACATAGTTTTTAGGTTTAATTTTATGTACTGTTATAACATTACTCTCAATCCGACTACCGACTCTTGGTACCTACAGATAAGAAAAAAAAAATCTTTTGTTGTACTAAAGAACTATTATTTACTTAATGTAAAATACTAACTAAAAGAATAAAAAATACTAGATTTTTTTTTTTACTCTAAACGAATCTACTCCCGAGCCTTTTCCAACTGTGTTGAGGTCGGCTTCCAGTCTAACTGGATTCAGCTGAGTACCAGTGTTTTACAAGGAACGACTGCCTATCTGACCTCTTCAACCCAGTTACTCGGTCAACCCAATACCCCTTGGTTAGACTGGCGTCAGATTTACTTGCTTCTACTACCCATAACGACTGCCAAGGATGTTCAATGACAGCCGGGACCTACAGTTTAACGTGCCATCCGAAACACAGTCATTGGTGTCCAAGATATACCTTAGAAAGTACATACAAACTTTAGAAAAAATATATTGGTACTTGCCTGACCTGGAATGGAAACGAACCCACGCCCTCATACTTGAGAGGTTGGCTCTTTACCCACTAGGCCGTGGTGGCCTAGTGGGTAAAGAGCCTGACTTTACTCTAAACGAATAAAGGAGATTTTTCGTTTTTTACTGAATAACAGTATATTACAATAAAACTGAAATGAGCACGAATTTACTCAGCAATGACATAACTAAACGTAGAAGGAGATAAGTACGATGCACCCTGTATATTCTCTTAACTTGCTGACTGGTTCTTTAATTGCTAAATTATACATTAAAATCGCTAATAAAAAGAGATAGCAATTTTGTCGTTTTTATTGTGCACCAGCCCTGCATAAGTATGTATAATGCAAGTGTTACTCACTGCGCCGGTATGCCTCCGTATAGCCTCGAGAGCCACTTTGTACTCCTGCGCAGACGCATACGCATGCTCCGTCCGATCCGTCGGGACTCCTAGGGAAAAATAAATTAACATAACGTTAGTAAAAGTTTTATTTTAGCGAAATTATTATCATTTAATTAACATGTATCTACTTATATTCTTATAATAAAAAGGTGAAGAGTTTGTTTGTTTTCTAAAACGTGCTAATCTCAGAAACACAGATGTTAGATTTATCATAGAAGGCAAGTAGTTTCCAGCGAGCAAATTCGCGGCGGTAACGAATATTTATTTAAACCAATTCTGATTACTTGCAGTTTTCATACTTATTAATCTTTAGGTAACTGTTAGCTATAGTTCTAATTTCGTTACATTTTTGTAGGTATAAGTTATCTTTTTGATTATTTAAATGATCATAAAATAATTAAAATTACATGGTTTTGTGAGATACAGTCGACAAACAACACAGAAAAACGTGCAGCCTATAAATACAGACCTATACGTACATATGTTGGGTACCTAGTGGGAATGCAGATAACAGGCAAAGAAAGCTGATAAGGAATAGTCACCACAAGGCGAAATAAACAAATTTCTACACTACAAACAAGACTAACTTTGATATAAGGTTACTTGAGCGCAAGTCCGCGCGATTTATATCTCAACTGCAAGTAAAAGTTGTATTTTAATGTAGGAACGCTTTTTATTACCCAGTACAAAAACAGAGCTACAAATGGAATGGACGCAAACACATAATTTACATCTTTTATAATTTCCATTACCTGCAATTATATAAGTAGTTTGTGCGAACTGCGGCTGATGACTCTAGAACTAATCGGACGAAATAAAATTACCGGTTGCGTATTAACTAAATAAGTCCGTGGAACTTCGCAGATGTTTTCAGTTGATAAAAAATACTTGTGCCACCTATTCACGAATAATATTGGTAAAAACGTTCGCAATGCTACAAACTTTTCGAGTTAGCAAACTTTTTTCTGCGACGTGAGAAAAAAATATTGAAAAAAGAACACTCTGATTTTAGTTTTTTATTTTACGAAACATTGTTGCCATACCTTTATAAGAAAATTTCCCTTTCAGCCAGTATTAATATAATTAGGATAAATAATTTAAAATAAAACAGGTATAAATTATTTTTCTACAACTTAATCTGACGAAAGAAAAGTACCTTTTCCACCATCTGAAAAGCACTACTCTTACCCGTATCGCTTTATCAAAAGCATATCGAACCTCTTTGAGAACAGCACTACAATAAAGTGTTCCTGTTAGATAGTGCGACAGAAATACACGAGATTGCATTTCCTTCGCACGACCCAACAGATGGAAATTGTCTTTCACAAATCGGTAATGCGCCACCATTGTGTGTGTAACATAACTGTATGACTTTCTTGTCATAGCTTTCGGGGTCAATGTATAGCCCTGATATAAATGTTACGATTTGTCACTATTTTATTGTCACGCGTGCAAGTTAGATTTATTTTCCTGATATGGAAGGTATTTTTTCGGTATTCTGTGGAAAGGGTTAGAGCGGTTCCGATCCGAATCCGATTCATAGCACGGGTACGGAATAAGGTCGGTAGAATTATTTCATTATGCACTGGATGCGATCTCCGTCATCCGATTTCATAATGTCCGAATAGCCACTATGTACCGAATAAATTAATACATGGAACAGAATTTGTATGAAACTATCTACCAAATAACCTATCTGGAAATTATTCGTAAGTAAACGGGCCCTTAATCAAATATTTTCACGGATTCCGATCGGACGTAGTGCGAAACCGCTCTTACAGTATGGTGAGATATTTTTGTGTGTGGTATCATAACAATAGTGAGAACATTATCACATCCAGCAATCGGCAATTCACCAAAAAACTTCAAGTGAACTTACTCTGCATTAATTACACAGTTGCTAATGAGTTATTTTCTTTTTATCAGCCTTGTTTAGTGAGTATTTTTCAATAAAAAACTAATGTGCTCCAGTACACTTGGATTCGTAGATTTTATAGTAAAACGAAATTCGTGTAAGTTTTTTTTTGTCCATAATGGCATCTTCACAGCAATTTCCTCGGATACCATTTGTCATTTTATTTTTATTTGGACCTTTTGTCTGCAATCACTGTGGTCTGGACCACCTGCAAGGAGCGCAATAAAAACGAAACAAAAATTATTCCGAGACGCCATGACACCTTTATTGAAAACATCACCACCTATTTAAATTGGGGCTCATTACGCAGACAACAAAAAAATAAATTGCATCCTTTTAGTTTAAACAAACCTGATATGGATTCAAATTAATATATCATCCGGTACCTTTCATTACTGCGAATAATTTTAAAAGCGATGTATCCCCATTTATGGCTTTCATTTTTGGGTCCGCATTTATTTGAAATTCGAACAAAAAAAAAACCGATAAAGTCCTTTGATATAAAAGATAAACTATGTTGCATACTGTTTATTTGATTTTATTCAACTTTATCTCTGGTACTCATTGGAATCCTAATATCCTAATCCTAATCCTAATAATTATAAAGACGAAAGTTTGTAAGTATGGATGTATGGATGTTTGTTATTCTTTGAGGTAAAAACTACTGAATGGATTTGAATGAAACTTTACCACAATATAGCTTATACATCAGAATAACATATAGGCTACTTTTTATCCGGGTATGGAAAGTACTTCCCTCAGAAAGCGGGTGAAACCGCTGGCGGAAGCTAGTACTATTATAAAGGCGAAAGTTTGTAAGTATGGATGTATGGATGTATGGATGTTTGTTACTCTTTCACGTAAAAACTACTGAATGGATTTCAATGAAACTTTACCACAATATAGCTTTTACATCAGAATAACATATAGGCTACTTTTTATCCGGGTATGGAAAGTACTTCCCTCAGAAAGCGGGTGAAACCGCTGGCGGAAGCTAGTCAGGAATAACTGAACATGTCATACAAAAGCCCTGAATAAACTAAAGAACGAATGAGCGCGACCACTTAGCGAGTAACGTAATTAACGGTAATTAAACAGGTATATTATGATAATAAGCCGCGAAGGTGTGAGATCTGACTACTTTCTACGGAACAAAAGCGAATGATCAGTTTAATAGCCTTTTGTTCACTTGTGCCCATAAAAGTACCACTGAGACATTCGAGGTTAGCGAAAATTGTTACAGTATGTTAAGATTGGTAATGATAAGCAATGAACCGTTAGATGATTGTGTAGTTCAAAAGTATTGGCTGGTTAACAATCGTTGATAAACGTTAATGTGTCAACGCATAAAGAAAGGCACATTACAAAAAAAGTCTAAATTTTCAAGTCTTTATGCTGTAAATCTTAAACCATCGGTCATGTTTGCTCTTCGTTTAATAGTATTCACTTAAGAAAATTTTTAGTCATTTTTTATTGACACACTCAAAAATTACACGCCCTACAGCTAATGCTAAATCACTTTATTATCCAAAGAAAAACGAACAATGGAACAAAAACAATTTGGTTACCATTAAAGCGTGAACCATACTAATAGGCTGTGCCTGATGGATTCATAAAAACTACATCTTCATTTCGAATAATAACGGCAACTAAGAAAATAAATAACACGGCTTCTTTGATAATGTGAGCAATAATGATATTGAAGAAAGAAAAACGAATCAAGTGTAGCGGAGCACATCCGGTGGCGGGAGAAGTGTGCTCTCGACTTGTGACCCCAATGAGCATGCACGACTCACGATTGACACGAAAATTGATACCTAAACCATGATCGCAGCCCAACTATACTTCTTTCGCGATGAGATAGATATCCTTGACAGTTCATAATTGATAGTTGTAGTGGTGTAACTTAATGAAATTTAATCGATTGTTTTATGATATCGAATCGATTGACAAAAAAAGTATCGATTTAAGGGCGGTCGTTTGTCTTCATCGATTTCGGTCGATTCTGTATTTTTTTGAATTTTTCAAATTTTTTTTTATTTTATTAGGTACTACTAAAATCTATTATGATTAAAAATAAATACTTTGTAATCTATAAGGAGACAATGATTTTTTTGCCATTTATCTTTTATTATTTTATAGCAGCCTACCTACGCGTGTCAGGGAATTTATCTTATATCGAAAAAGAAGTATAATGAAGATACCACGATAGCACCAGTACGCTTGCACTACAACCATTACTGACCGAAAATAATAAACAAAAAACATGAACTTGCAAATCATTATGCCATTAGTGCGTCTCTAATTTTCACGACGATGATCTAAAATGTCTGACTGAAAACAGATATACATACTTTCATCAGACATACCCATCATCGATCAAAATTAGATGTAACATGATTTATTGAGAGCTTTCAAAGATACATATATGAATAGTAATATTTTTTTTTTTTGTACATATTGCGTTAGATAAATGCGTTTTGGGGGTTGTCTTGTCTTTTGGAATTTTTGACGATTAAAAAGTGCTGTTTTGGAGCCAAGTGTGAATAAATGAATTTGAGTTTATATGCCTGCTTCCTATGCTGAACTCCCAATAAGGTCACAGATTACTGAATAGTTATGATATGGTGGTAAACCCACAACTAAACAGGCACAATATTATTCAGTATTAAATTTACAGTATTAATCTGATTGAGACACCCACACAACACAACCGCCATGGCCGACAATCAGTCTGGATTCCATTGTAAAAGTAAAAAAAAAATAAAGGTCTGGGGGCGCTGTCCGAACCACTAAAAAGGAGACATAGGTACTCTAATATTTAACTAACCAACAAAATCCAATAGTTCCTTGCCACGCTTGAAATTCTGCTGATATACCATCACTGCTGGTTACTGGTTTGCGAAAAATTGATATTAATACCATTGCGTGATGTTTCTAATAACATTTATTTAAAGCTTAATGATAGACCAAGGAACGCCGTCAGTAATAATCTGAGCTATGAATAAGCTCTGTTCTTATATTAAGCCTGGGGTGATAACACAAAAACCTATATAAAAATTTAATGTTTCGTATGTGATTTACCACTTAATGGCTGGGTAAGGTGTGATGTTTGCATATTTGGTAACTTAATGTATATAATTAAGTTACTTAAACCATTTATTAGACGCTCTGGTTATTTAAGACATAACAATTAGGATAAAATATTTCGTAACGATTAGTCTGGTCGTCCTAAAATCAACGATAATTTATGAACTTAAATGATTTTTAGTTCTTTTAAATCATTGTGCTTCAAATAACACTACTATTTTGTACAGACGCCAGCACATCAAGCTACTCGACACTGCCAATTTTTAACCTTGAACCATATGCTTCAGCAATAAAGTTTAAAACCTATTAAGGAAATCTGTCAGTTCTAGTAGCTCGATGTGCTGGCGTATGTTCTTAGTAGAAACAGGACGTCCAGTTGTTTCTGTTACAGTGATAAAATCGATTTATAGTTCAGTAATTTGTAAGCATGGCCAACCTTTAGATATCGAGTGGAGTCGAATAAACTCTTGACTCTTTACTATAAACCAGTCTAGGGTTTACAAGATAACTAAAAAAGATTACTTAAGAGATTATTATGTCAATTATATCTGGTCTGTGCTGGAGGGACATAAAATTTATTTTATTTTAAATGGTTTATTACCGCATTCGTCGGTAATCAACGTGCGTTTTATTTTCCCTGTAATATAGCAATATCCCTCACTAGAAACGATACTAATAATATACTTTTACCGGCTATTAGGAAATGGGGTAATTTGTAAGTTTTATCTATATGGCTGCCAACTTTTCTAATAACTGGGGTTATAATTTTTTTTACAAAACATGTAATCTTATTTTTTTATTACTTGAGTTTTTTATTACAAAGTTCTAAGCTATAAACAGTAACGCTGTAAATATAGAAACATTTATTTAGTTTTAGGCCTCTTTCTATTTTCTGTTCTCAACTAACATTAAAGTAGTCTGCTTAGGTTGCTGCTCTAGCCATCCGTCTTGGTTTTCCCGGATTTGTTCTAGTTTTGAGGGAGTCCGGGGAGCCTCCGGACCGGCTTTGATGTGAGAGTTTTATTTGAAGGAAAGGTTTTTAAGTTATGCAGACGGTGTCCAGACACAGAGCACAGATTGCAAACAAATGCTCATCAAACAAGCTGATTCATAGATTGTCAACCTTTTCTTCAACTGGAAGATACTTTTATACTAGTAGGTACCTAATATTATAATCACAACATATAAAAACTTTGCATTGCTCACGTGATAAAGTAAGAAGAACTTAAGTGAAGAAGCTGACTGTCTTCTACCAACTTTAGCTTAACTAAATATCCTAGAGCACAAAAGAAAATCCAACATAAAACATTCTGCAGATTCCTAAGATAATAATCATAATAAGAAAAATACCGTTTTCCGATCGTTTTATGTAACACTAGCTTCTGACTGCGGCGACGCCCGTTATAATGAACGCGCAATATAAAACAGGTCACGAATAACGTACCTAGTAATCTGTTATTGGGAGAATTTCAAAATACGTAAACCTTGTAGTTTCAGATCCTCACTTCTTAACACCCGAAGAGCTCCCGATCGCCAGTTTTAGCGAGTGATATAATTAGGTAAATATGAATGACGTCACAAATCGCGAGATAAGCTGATAGTCATAACGCGAGGACTCCCTTTGACATCTTGTCATTAAAGTGGTTGTGTCAAAGGAGAAACAAAAGAAAATCATTCTTGCAAGAGCCGAACTCAGAGTTACTGAATGTCTTATGACAAGCTCGGAGCATAAAATCGAAAGGATTTTTTAAATATGTTTTCCTCCATAATGCCTATAGTGTACCTTTAATCTTAGTGGGCAACAAAAAAAAGGGAAGGCTAGGCGAAGGCAAGCTTAGAACTAACTTTAAAAATCAGACACTAACCCATAAATTAGACACGATAGGGACTCACGAATAGAACCATCCGTAAGCAAAACAAATTTAGTCGTTAATAGCAGCCGGGCATTTTAAGTATACCTTGTATCGCTTCATCAGTAAGTGCATCTCCATTACATACAAACTCACTTAGCCTCTATGATATTAGTAAATAGATAAAATACCTGACAGTGCTATCAGGGCGACATCGTTAGCACCGATCGCTTCTACAGGATATGTTTCTGCGACCAGTTTCTTTTTTTTTCCAATTTAATAATTAAAGCCAGTAATTCTAGCTGGTGTTTCATTGACATCATTAACGTTTGAAAGGATAGTTTTTTCTAATTTGTGTTTATTGAGATAGCGTAATGTAATGAAGTTCAAGTGTGTTATGCGTATAGGTTAAGAGATCTATTTAGAAAAAGACCTAATGTATATTCTGTATGTTTGTACGATCCTTCCAAATACTGTAAACAACACAAACACGTATTTTATTCATATCGTTATCTTCCCAATTTTCACATGGATTGATTACTTAACTAAAACATTGAATTTAAATCCGTTTTAAAAAGCACATACAAATATCTATTAAGATTACTATTAGGCTTATATTCAAATTGAATTGAAAACAAAGATAAAATATCATCCATTTGTTTCCATTCAAATGACCAATTTCACACGATTTACAAAAATAAGATTTACATTGAAGTGCCTTTTATTTATTGCATCATTTACAACAGGAATCTAATCTAAGCAACAGTAGGAATATTCGTTGCATAGATAAGTTGATGAGAAATCACAAACCAAGTACGGACTTCGTTGACAAAAGCCAGCGATGGGAACCAGAGATTGTCCAACATGGCTTATTGTGTAGACTATTAAGGACAATATCTAATACCCACAGGATGCCTCAGCCTTTGTTCGTTTACATTAAACTAGTGCCGACAACCCTCAAGGGTACTCCATATAGTCGGATCCAGACATCTAGATGTTTTGGCTCCAGACACGGAGTGGACGTCGGCCTCGATCCCTTGCAATCGTATAATAGACGCAACCTCACAGTATGAATGAGATAAGCTCTGTCGCTCTAGGATTTGCTGTGAGAGAACCCAACTCTAGGTTAAGCTTGCCTTTGTATATAATCTTGGAATTTGAATGTATTTGTGTGTACAATATAGTATAAATAAAAAACGATGGGTGAAAAGCATATTTTTTTAAGATTGGTTACAATGATATTCTGACTATGGCGTCTTTAATATATTTACGTCAGGCAAAACTTATGCTCATTTATAGTAAATACAGTGACGTACACAATTTTAATAATACAAATAAACGTAAATTCACTTTTAATTATGGGCTAGAACTAATCTACTTCTTTTATAACTAAAGACATTTAATTTAGTACCTATCTGCAATGAAATTTTATACTAGCGACCCGCCCCGGCTTCGCACGGGTGCAATGCTGATACTAAAATTATACATATAAACTTCTTGAATCACTCTATCTATTAAAAAAACCGCATCAAAATCCGTTGCGAAGTTTCAAAGATTTAAGCATACAAAGGGACATAGGGACAGACAAAGCGACTTGGTTTTATACTATGTAGTGATTTGCATATAAAATATTTACTTGTAATTAGGTCCCAATAAATAGCGTGCCTAACACACGTAAGTTAATATCGCTTTATACGCACGTGCGCAAACGCAGCATACACGAATAGATGCCGCCGGCGCATCACGATTCGCATCTAGGATCGAATTATCCGCGACAGCCATTATTTATGCAACCAAGTTCAAGATTATTGTTTGCATGTTCCCACCGTAACATTAACTCATAGATTTGCTAATAGACAACATAGCTGTACAATCAATTCTTTGTCTATTCTCTATTTACAAATATGATTGCACATTGTGTGATACGTACCTCATTGCAACATAAGTACTACAGTACACAAACGGATAGTAAAGAATTTTAGCTCTCTGTATCAGATATCGACACAAGTTGCGTCACTTTATAATATTGCATAACAAATACAATAACAAGAACAATGAATTGGAATGAGGATACAGAGATAGGGGTTCAAATTAGTGATAAATGACAGAGGCCTTTTAGACACTAAGAAGTAAATTGATACAAAATATTTATTTAGACTTTAATATTAAGGTAGACTTCTGGGTACTAGGTTGCCCGGGTAACTGGGTTGAGGACGTCAGATAGGCAGTCGCTCCTTGTAAAACACTGGTACTCAGCTAAATACGGTTAGACTAGAAGCCGATCCCAACATATTGGGAAAAGGCTTGAGAGATGATGATGATGATTAAGGTAGACTTCAGGTTTTATCTGACTGCCAAAAAAGTTACGTGTTTAGTTATTTTTTTTTATAATATGTAGGTCTTGTCTATATTTGTATAAATTAAAGGATTAATGAGGGAACTGCTTTGGTTTGATTTCTATTAAAATTACCCAGTATTATAATTTTTTTACTTGAATTTAACACAGTACATAGATGTCACGGATGCTTGACTTAAATGTAAAGTAATGTTTGAATAATAACAGAAACATTTTCAAGCGGTTAAGTACCAATGACTATTTCTGTTTTATTTCCACTTCACAGCTATTAATTTTATAAACTAACAATATTTTGAACACGTTTCCCACGTTAGAGGACTTTCGTTTGCACAAGCCATCACCATCAATAACATTATTGACTGAATTGGAATATAAATTGCTTTTAACAATGGAAAATATGGCGAAGGAATATATAAACTTTTTCTTCATGAGAGGTTTCCCACTGAACAGTTACGGGTTAGCAATTATGCGCATTTTCAAGCATGCAAGTAAAACACTGGTGATCACCTTTAAATACTTTTTAAAGGAGGGGTAAGACCGGTTATACCAGATCAGACCAATACATCATGGAAGATGAATCTACATGGCAACAATGCCTAGTTGGAAATATTTGGACAAATAAGTTATATTTATAGTAGGTACAGACGCCAGCATATCAAGCTACCTGAAACGAATTTTTCCAATCAATTTTGAACCATGCCTATGCTTCGGCGAAAATTTACAGATTGTAGTAGTTCAGTAGTTTGATGTGCTGGCGTCTGAAAAAGATTTGAATATAATCCCAAATCCTCCAATTAAAATAAAGTGCACGCAACACACAAACGTCAGTTTGTGGTACTGCACTCGTAAACTATTGAACAGATTTCGATGTTTTTTTTCAAGTTGACAGGGGTTGTTATTAATTGTTTCATCAAAATTGGCTTAGCCGTTTAAAATTAAAAGCTATTTTGACAACATCGGCATGGATTAGACACAATATAGAAGATTTTATGTCGTGTTTCGATTTATTACCATTCGTAGTTTAAACATTTTTGTTTATACATAAACATTGTTGAATGACCACGAGCTGTTTACAATTAATTGATATGACAAACAGAGGGACTTAATTATTACATAAACTAATGAGGTAAACAGAACGTAGTCATTTGTAATACACATCATCATTATAGACTATTATAACTGAAATTGTTCTGCGGTCTGGACGACGCCGCGACGTATTTTTTATGGTAAGTAGGTATGTTTTTGAAGATTACAAGTTAATAACCTTAACTGTTGTATAATGGTTTATTTATTTTTGGTAGTCGAACTAATGTCTAAACTTTACAAAGAACATAAAATATAAGAAGAGAGTTTGAGTTTAATAAATTTCTATTACATTTTTCATCCATTCTATACAGTTGGGTCATTAAAAGTAAAGTAATATTGAGTATTTATAACACCTGTATTTAACAGGTGTTATAATGTAATAAAAATAAACTACAGCAAACAATCAGCCCATTTAGGCATACAATAATCAATTCAGGCCTTTTCGGAGGTCCGTAAAACTGGCAATATGGGAAAGGCGAAAATGGAAAAAATAACACCAGAATTTGTTGCTTTTTGGTTACTAATTACTTGTCAAAACGAAAATTTTGTTGCTCAAACCGATCGTGAGGAATATAGTTAGATGCAGATAAAGTTAATTAAGTACCATTGGTGCAACATTAAATAATGATAAATGTATGTTTCTATTGTTACTTATTGTCTAAAAAAAACATTGTATAATAGCACTAACGTACCAACAAGTACCTATTTTAGTTTCAAGTTGTACCGATCTGCGTGCCTAGAATTTAATCGCAGAATCTTTTTTTAACATGATGTTAAAAACGCTACATATGACGTAAACCGCAGTTGGCTATGACCTTAGCAAGCTTGGCTGACTTAATTCCGAAAAACACACATAATGACCGAAATTGCATATTTTTTCTTGTCAGTCACGGCAATACAATAGAGTTTAACAAAAACTTTGTTTCATAGTACCTACTAAGGAAATATTTTTTGCGAGTTCTTAAGAACATTAAAGTAACGAGTATTTAATGGGCTCGATATTTGGACGATGACGGCGACAGAGGATGGACGGCTGACTAGGAAAATTACATCATGTACTGACGCTCGCACATCAAGATACTACAATCTGTCAAATTTCCTTTATAGATCTTCAACTTTATCGTTGAAGCTTATGGTTCAAAGTTGATTGGGAAAATTTGACAGGTAGCTTGATGTGCTGGTGTCCGTACACACGTAATTTAATGATACGATATCTTCATATGTGAGGCTTTAGAAGTTCGATACCCGACATCCTCACTAATCTACTGATAAACTCTACTTGTAGGATATATTAGCTATACTCATAAACTGAGTTTATCATAACCCAAGTATAATCCGATGATAAGTTATGACATTAAGGGCCAGTTTCACAGTTTCCGAATAGCCACTACGACGGATGATCTAGCCAAGGTGGCGAGCCTTGGGGGAGCCCTCTATCCGGCAGTGGACGTCTTTCGGCTGAAACGACGACTCTTTATTAATCCATAAATTCGACTAGCAAATAACATTAAAGCATTTCTATATTCACATTACGTATTGTATGTAACTGTACCTACTGATAACTACAATACATTGTCATATTTCCATGGGAGTCGAATGAAGCACCATAAGAACATGCAACACGAGTATAAAGCTGGGGTTAGATAGGTTAGCCGATACCTACACGGTCACAGCTAACGAGGCACAGAGCCCACTGGCGTCGATCTAGCCCAGCGATGGGACAGTAGGCTAACAAACGACTGTGTAGAATACCAATGTCTCCAGTGCCTCATGCCAGCTATCTTTTCTATTATCTATGTTCGTGTAAGACGTTTTAATTGGTAGAAAGGTATTTTACACTAAAGTTATAGGTATGCATAATGCAAGTTGTTTCTGTAGATTATACGGCGCATGTGTAGAGGAAGTATTTTACATATTATGTTCAGTAAAGCGGATAAGTCTTTCCTGCATGTGATCAAGTGATTATCAATTCCATATAAAAAATATATAGACGATTGCAAGGCTAATGGCCAGTTTCACCGGCTACGGATAAGTTCCAGATAGTTTATCTGGTAGATAATTTCATACAAATTTTGTTTCATTTTTTTATTTATCTGGAAGATCGTGGCTATCTGTAAGCGGTGAAACTGACCCTAATTGATCTATGCGACATTTTGCCGTCGATATCTTCCATACCAGGTTATAATTGATTTTGAGTTTACTTTGAATAAAGGACTTTTTTTACATCGTTTTTAATCAATCACTTGTTTTGCATAGTTTTTAACGCTTATTTTTAATTTTCAGTAGTATTATTATTTTTGCGCGCCGTGTGCCACGGCAAAACATGTTGTACTCATATTTTATTAAACATCTTGCTACCTACTATTTTTTTAAGCATTTATTTGCTGATTTGATTTGATTTAAAATACAACCATTATTTAAATATGTTATTTAAACATGAAAAGTAAAGTGCATTTCGATTATTTTTCTTCTTCATCAAAAGCTTTTAATAAAATGTGATTATCGTTCACGCCTGGTCGCTCTTGTTTCCCCAGCCGCTTCAAAGGTCAGCCTTGCTTAAGTCAATCGTGAATTGCGATTCGCATCGAAGACGCCGTAAAGGCGGGAAATATTTTTTTCTAATTCTAAGAAAAGCTTCTAGCTTTTCTTTTTATAAACAATTTAAGAAGCTCTTTTTCTTTTTATTTGTCATTGCTATAAGCAATATTGCTTTCAATCTTAAAGTATGTATTTACAAGTTTATTGAAATAACTTTTTAATTATCCAATTAATAGATTGAAACCTCATGGCTACCACATATTCGAAAATTATAAGTTATTTTACGCTCGTTGTTTACTTAAAAAAAGTATAATAAGCAGTATTCAAGAGGCATCTGCCCGTTGACCTCCGAAACCTAACTAGATATCTTACTGCTGTCACAGGATTGACACGCGAGAAGTTGATATTCGAAGTTGGAAGAAAGGAACGGGCAGACGGCTCCACACGTCCTTCGAGCCACGAACTAAATGATGTATCACGCGAGATTAAATCCAGACAAAAATTTCTAACAACTTTACAACACAGATTATATCAGTGAAAATGATACTTAGTTGCTGGATAACATCTTGAAGTTTTGCCACTTAACACGTGACAACCATCAATTGCGGCTTAACAGGAATGTTATTATACCGTGAACAAAGCTGCAAACGCACGGCAGAGATCACAAACGTTCTGGGAATCGTCGCCGGCGCCGACAACACGTGCTTATGCAAAGTGAAGCGCTTTACGGTGAGATTTCACGGGAGTGTTCCACGGTAATGACATTTAGAGGCGTGACCCGCGCCGGGATGTACCGTACGACCAGAGATTCCAGGGAAGGTAAACTAAACTAAGAACAGGGCATGGAAACATCGACTGTATTAATTTATAGCTCAGTAAATCGCCCGTGTAACAGTTTCGTGCGCTAATTTTACAAACGTCTACTGAATCGTGAACACTTTATCGTCTCTTTGAATCGCCGTCCAATCGCTTAGATCTTGCGAACGGGACTTAGTGCCTACAACTGAAATACACATATCTTGCTAATGCTGCGGGACAGTAATGTATTTGGATGTTTATTTATTACTCGGCCATGCTGAAATGGCTTGACTTTGATTTATGTAGGCACAGACTTCAGAAATAGTGGCCGGTTTCCTTGAGGTAGGAGTGCAGTCCAACTATCGTTGTTTGCAAAGAGTAAAGGAATTATAGACGATAAACCTAAGTACATTGACATCAACATTGGTAAGACCCAGGATGAAATGCTATTCAAGTTTAACTACAAAACTTTATT
This sequence comes from Heliothis peltigera, assembly GCA_958496145.1. Classification (NCBI taxonomy): domain Eukaryota; kingdom Metazoa; phylum Arthropoda; class Insecta; order Lepidoptera; family Noctuidae; genus Heliothis; species Heliothis peltigera. The sequence goes on along the minus strand of OY292334.1, from coordinate 7,283,838 downwards.
AAATTGCAATTTCATGATCAAAGCGTATCTATTACATTTCAAGTTAATCAAAGTTCCAAAATTGCTATAACAATCTTAGCTAGCGGAACGCAGATAGATTTATTTATAGGAAAATACGCTATTAGAATCTGCGTGGTAATCTCCCGAAACAAAATAACATAACAGTACAATTTATAGGCTATAAAACGAAAACAAAAGGAATTGGAAAAATGCCACAGTTACGCAAACTAAATTGTTTGTAATCCAAATAAATTAGTCAAGGAAAGTGGATTACGTAACTAGATCCATGCTGTTACGACTCGAAAGTGGGCGAATTGGAACGCATCTATTAGGGTGTGACTGACTGAAGAGCTATAAAGATGTCCATGTTATGGTTTTGAAAGGTTCGTTGATATCCTATGTAATAACTAGTTACGAAACTTTTGCAAGTGAAAACATTTTCGAATAATCTTAAAATCAAAACTAACACTTGGATTTCAAATGCAAATAAAGGGTGCTCTATTTTCTTGTAGATTATTTTTGTGTACTCATTGTAGTGCAATGTATTCTAAGCACCAAACAGGTACTAATTCAAAAGCTCATTCCACTCCATTCATATTCAGTGAACGCGTCCAAACTGCAGAGCTAGTTTGTGTTACGTTAATGGCGTAATACACTGGGCGCTTGTACACTGACCATGTACGGGTTGGCCTCAGGTCAGCCTGACACAATGGTACCGCGCCGGGACGATAAAGGAGTCACGACAAACCTTCCGGGACCCCGGGCGAGAGTTTAGAGGCGGCCTGCGCGTGTCAATGACCTTGCTCAAATGGTACTATTTACTATGTCCGTATAAGAAATGGATGCTCGATTTATTGGTCTTTTTCGAAGATCCAACCGCACTAAGTGGTAGTTTGCTACCAAATATGGGAGCTTACTTTGAACTTACGACCTTACTGTACTGTAACAAGAAAATGCATGCGTTGAATATCACGTATATAAACTGTAATTTATTTAGTCATATTCCTGTAACACCTTCCCGCCCATAAAGGATTTAATAGATATATTTTGAATATGCATTATTCCCATTTGAAGACACAGCACGCCAGATTCTAGACCTACGTCAGTTTATTGTACTGACAAACGCTTCTGTTCACAGTTAATGGCTTATTGTTATTAACGATAAAACTGACAAATTCCACAGTTATTCATGCCACAATATATTTCGTATTATAGTGGTTGACACATAATGCAAATCGTTTGCGTACATTATACGAGTACAAACGACGCCGTTAATATACGACATAAAATTCACAATAACTAGTGTTTTAATAAGCGTTTCCATTGTGATCATGCGCCCAGGTGTATTGTGACAAAGGTCAATGAAAGTAGGCAAACTATACTCACGTGTAGCCATAGAAACTACAAAATATTCCCACTGTTTTAATAAATGAGTATTATTTTACACATATGGTAAATGTTCGCATTGTTGTGAGACTTTCGAGATTTTTCTTCAATCGAATGTAAAATGCAAATTGGATCGAGTGTCACTATGATTTGTGTATCGATTGTATCGTCCTCATGCAACTTTCTCTATCGATAAAGTATACGGTTTAAATGCCTCGTATGCCGTTTAATGCACGTAACGATCTGGTTTTCGAATGTTCCCTCATACGTGGGCCAAATTAGGAAGTGTCGTATCCAAGTTGTCTAGATTCTTCAAAGCAGTAACACTGGTTGGAAAAAGTAGAATTTTCTCTTTGCAACGACCGTTAATGTTGCGTGAGCTCTTCCTGCATTTTTTATAGTCCTAGATACACTAACGACCCCCGGGAGTTCTCTGAAATGCTGTTAACAAACTTTAACAGCTAAAACTTTTCCTTTTAATTCTCAGCTAAAAGGGTTTTGCGTGGTCTTTCCAAGAGAAAATATAAGCATCATTTTAAATATTTATATCAGCTTATCTAAATACCGAAGATAAAGCTAATAAATTTCATCGTTTATTTGAACATATTAAAGGCTAGTGTTGTATAGATAAGAATCTGCAGCATCATATTGAATATATGTATGCAGTCATAAATGTGAGATGTACAGTTATCGACACGCAGTTGTTAGTAAAAGGTTCAAAGGTTTTATTGCGAACATACACCAAGATGAACACAACAACATTTAATAATAGTAAACCGAACAGCCCATTCTCTTAGAGAACAATACGAAAGTTTAATTCACCCACCTTCTCTAGATTACCGTTTCCCAGCGAATCGTTCGATAGCTCACAAATTAAATTATTACCCAATATGTAATCATGAGGTATCCATAGAGCCCAACATGGTGTCCATAACATGTAATCTGACAAGAAAGCGCTTCCATTCTAAGCTTTCTATGGAATTAACGCGATCGTCTTTTATTTGTTTCCGGAGGAGAACGCCTGCGCAATTACACTGGAGGCGCAAACATCATACCACGGCCGTTAGGTACTATATGTACACATCTGTACAAAGTTAATGGCTCAATAGTACCTTTTAATAATTTTGACGTTCTAAATCTAGACTTTCAAACGTTCGGATTTGTGCGAAAACCGTAATTTATTTGTGTTTGTTGAATCGTTAAGTTTAATCGATTTTTAGATACCATTAATTGATTTGAAGCCAAGCCTACGTCAGCAATGCCGTCATCGAGTCGTATTTTCGACAATAGAACAACAGTACAATGCATGTATCGCATTGTGTGTTTGTTCATGTCCTACATTATCAGAAATCCCGTAATAAAATTCGATTATAAAAATATTAACGATATACAAGCTGAAAGAATTTTCTTCGCTGTTTGACCTCAGAAATAAGTAGACGCAGCAAAAACTTCGACAAAAGACATATTGATGTATGGTCGTCAGTTTAATAACGATGTTATAACAAATACGTCTAGCAGCGCGGGACGGCCCCATTGTTAAACTTTTTCATAACATACTGGGATCGCATCATGTCAGATATTGCCCGGTTTTTATACATGCATAAAATGAAATTGTAGTTTTTATTCATATTTACTGTTAAAGTTTATTCGACGTTCCGTTATAGGCTATAAAGCATGCAATTTTCCGTGACAGTGCATGAATTTTTTCGCGACATCCAGCTGTGAATTGATTGATATCCTAAGCTTCACGAAATTCAATATAGTTTAGCAATGTTGGTTTTTGTGCGGCTAAAAATCGTGAATATTTAACTAGGACAGTTTTTAAACTTTAATTCCTTGTATAAAAACGGCTTGACGTTCGACGGGTGCCAATATCCAATAGTTGTTTATTTTTACCTGATTTTAAATACATCCTTGTAAACGTTTTAAAAATTACAGCTAAGCTTTTTATAACACGCCATATTTTCGCTAGAGAAAAAAGTGTTCCTAATTTTGAAAAACAAAAGAATACTGCTGTTAAAGAATAGAAGTTATACAATATTCTTAAAATTCATTTACGTATGCAACTGTTACACTCTATCAACGCGGTCTAAACTGAAAATGACAATAATAACACTGAGTGTTACACAATTTACATACAAAGCAAACATTTAATTATGTCCTCAATTCCTTAATATGCATAATTATCTTATTTCAATGTCAGTACACCGTTTCCCTTTTTGCGCGAGACAAGCGTCATTCTGCAATCAAAACAAGTCCTTTGTTTGTTTTCCAATCTCGTCTATAATCTTCATATAACGTATAACCGGGGTTTATAACAGCGATGTAAAATTAAATTATTCTTAGCCTTAGTAGACAGACTCCTTGAAACAACAATGGAATTTGAAATAATGTGAACAAAGTCATTAAACTTGGAACTATTCAATAAATCTTGAATATTATCTGTTAGTTGTTCTAACGTTGTTGAGATGAAGGTTTTATTGTGCTATTCGTGTGTTTAGCTGAAAACTTGGTTAATGTCTCTTTCAATCATCACACTTATATATAAATGCGGAAGTTTGTGAGAGTGTGTGTACTTTTGCTACCTCTTCAAGCCCAAACGGCTGAACGGATTTTGATGAAACTTTCAAGTAATATAGCTTATACATCAGAATAACATAGGCTACTTTTTATCCGGGTGCCACCGGGTGAAACCGCTGGCAGAAGCTAGTTTATAATATAAAACAATACCTAGCTCTATGTTCTGCTCAGAAAAGAATGCGTTACAATTTTTCTATTGAAACACCATAAGGATTCGATATTTGACAAACTGACTGAAATTCAAATAAAAAATGAATATCAGATAATACTCGGAATATGAGGCAAGATCTCATAATTCGCGATAATAATACACCTCAAATATCGTTGTTTACTTTTATCGTTTAGTTTTCAAAAAAAAGTCTCAACTCTCGCGCCTGCCGATTTCACCAACCAGCTACATCTCTCCTTTCTCGTTAATAAGACACGTACGCAGGGCTCACCCTATTTATGCCGCATTGTATTGCATGGAACTTAATAAATCGCTATGTGGAGCACCATCAAATAACGGGATCCCACGATGTTCACGCATGCGCGTTGTTCGAAATGTTAAGCCCTCCCTATGTTCGCGGAATATGAGCTCAATACCTACTAAATTTTAATATGTAAGTGCTATAGAAGGCATTAACACGGATTTCTTTACGAGTGTTGAGGTGTGAATATTGTTACGGGTTAGCGGCGGGTCATTGTATGTAAAGACGTGTATCCCAGTTTTATAAAACATAAACATTAGTATTATTTTAATGCCCTCACACGTAGTAAAGCCTAACGTGTGATTTAGACATAACTGTATTGCTTATATTGGATGTTTTTTTATCAAACATTCACATAACGACATCTAGTCCCAAACTGAGCCTGTATGTCTACTAGACAACTGAAAAACGTACTTATATATTTTGTAAATACATAATATATGTACATTATACATAGGAACACCCAGACTAAGTCAAACACAAAGTTTGACCTATGCGGTAATCGAACCCGCGACTTTCATCGTGGCAGGTAGGTTCACAAACTACAAAAAAATTCACTTTAAAAGAATAACGTTTATATTCACATATGTATCCTAGATTTTTTAAGGACTACTATCAACATAAAATATTTTTCATGAACACAAATTTGCTTTGCATCGAGTGCAACAAAGTATCCTTGGTACATTCGCTAACTTCACTTTTAATCTATGTACATATATGTATGTATTAATGAGTGTTCCAGCAACAGACTAGTGATTCAGACTAGTTACAAATACATGATATCATCGTTCCCATCCTATCTGTAATAGTTAACTGGGTACACGGTCAGTTACAGGCCTTCATCACACAGGATCTTGTTACAGAGAATTAAAAAGGAAATAACATACACTACATATATCTAAAGGTTTATGTAAGGGTGCGTTTAAATCAAACGTGCGAGCATTCTGGTCCCATCTATATAATACGTTGTAGGTTGTGTAGGTTTGACTGCCTCGTTGGTCTAGTGGTCGCAAGGCGCGACTGCTGTGCACGGGGTCTCGGGTTCGATTCCCGGGTCGGGCCGAAATCGCTTTGTGGGTTTTCTGAAACTTTCATAAAGCAGCCTGGAGTCTGGAAGTTGGTGATTGATTCACCCGTGCATCGGAGAACACGTAAATGTCGGTCCTGCGCCTGATCTCTCTCCGGTCGTGTCGGATTGCCGTCCCATCATCGGACTATGAGAGTGAGGGAATAGAGAGTGCACCTGTATCTGCGCGAATGCTTGTGCACTATAATATGCCCTGCGCAGCTGGCTGATCTCCATAAAAGAGAACGGCCGCCGTAGCCGACAATCGGCCTGGATGCCATCATCATCACGTTGTAGGTAAAAAAAAATGAAAAGTTTGCTCTGTGCCTGTTATATTAAAATAATTTGAAAGAGTAACAATGCTGTTATTATCCTTCTAGTTCTTTGTTGGTTTGGTGTAAACGCAGCCTTATACATATAAAAATGGTACTCTCTCATTTAATACTTTCAGATATAAGTCTGTTTTTCCATGTTATTTTTGTTTAGCTGGAATTCGAAAGACGACCCTCGAGATAGGCGCACGCGGCCCGCGCTACCTCTACGTATAGGAATGTACATATAAAAACATTATAAAAATATTCCGAGACACGCGACAATTACTTTAACAAACTTTACTGTAACAAATGACGCTCGACCGCTTGAGACCGACGACATTCGCTCGTTTCCGAATTATCACATCATTATTGTCTGGGCCAAACCATAGTCGATTGTTGGTGGAATTCTTCTCAATAGTGTCTTGTCTCCATTCCATAATTTATCTATACTAATATTATAAAGCTGAAGAGTTTGTTTGTTTGTTTGAACGCGCTAATCTCAGGAAGTACTGGTTCGATTTGAAAAATTATTTCAGTGTTAGATAGCCCATTTATCGAGGAAGGCTATAGGCCATATATATACCATCACGCTCAGACACACGGGAGCGGAGCAGTAACCAAAGATGCTGGTGAAACGGCTGGGGACAGCTAGTATAAGATAAACAGGACGTGATATACTTATCAAATGAAGTGTAAAGTCAGTAAAGTATCAATTTCAATACGAGACTTGTGCACCTGTCTGCAGGCGACAAGTTAATCGCGAAACTCAATAAAGCTTATCGTAGTAATGGGACTTGACGACAGGCGATAAAAGGTATACTCAGTACCAGCTACCGATTAATGAACTTTGTGATAGGAATAATGATCATGCAACATACTCTAATGACTCAACTTTTTCTTCTGAATTTATATCTTTAGTAGCCTAAGGGCACTAAGGGCCTATTTCACCACCTACGAATAAGTACCAGTTAGTTTATTTGGTATATAATTTCATACAAATTCTGTTCCATTTTTTAATGTAATCGATATAAAGTGGCTATTCGGACATTGTGAAACTGGCACTAAATCACTTACTTCAATATAAAATTTTCAGAATCTGTTGAAAGTATGTTTCGAAGCCGCGACTGTGATGATGATGAAGATAGTAAAACTTTGTGAATGGAAATAAAACCAAAGAAGTTGTAAATATGTGTACTAAATGTGTCAATAAATGTTTTTTCTTTCTTCTTCTTACTGCTCTATTACAAAAAATCTATGATAACTTATTTTCAATGACGTGAGACTTTGCTGGGGTTGGCCTTGTATTTGACTAAGGAGTTTTTGTGTGATTATTTTGATAGTAGGTACTATCTACAAATGCTGTATGCCGAAATAAAAGCTACCGATAACAGCGACGACATCAACAGAGCTACCATTCAGATATGATGCGACAGCGCATGCATACTTCGATGATGCAACGTCGTTTGTCTTCCGTTATCTTACAATCAGATCACCGGTGCGATATGTTTACATTAAACCATTTGTCAATGTTTAGGTTTGGTGCATTTGTAAGACTGTCGATATCGATAGACTTCACTGTCGATAAAAGGCCTTCTACACGACACATTATTTCAGTTGGTTTTTGGCGGCCGGTTTAGATCGTGTAGAATACCTTTTAGTCATAGAAAATTCTACCTATTGGGTAACTGAGACTGTTCAACCTAAGTTAGTTCCATTTACTTAATACGTTCGAGCTCATCAGATATTCCGAAACCGCTCTAAGACCCATTAAAGCTAGCAACTAAGTATAACACAAACCACACAATCCAGTTTCCTTATTTGTTCAAGCTTCATTCAAATTCACGAAACAGAACCTTTCACGGTTTGGTCAGCGTTGGCCAAGCAAACCGCGTTCATTACCATAATGACCCGTGTTATACAACGGAATCATAGGGGAGAGCATCCAAAAGCTACAATTTACACCGCGGTACAAATATGGCCGGCCTCTGACCAACAATCATCGAATAATTGCCGCATATAAGCGATAAGTATGGTCTACAACATAATTTAATAACTATTACATTCACTAATGTTAATATTTAATTTGCTGTAATTATTTCGATGTAACTGTATATAAATTTATTGATAGGATACGGATATATGTCTTCGTGTGTTTTGAGACATAGACAAAGGATCTATATTTAGCTATGACTAGTGATGAAAATTCTATCAAAATACTTAAAAAGCTCATTCAAATATCTGAAAACTGCCTTACGTTATTCGACGTCATGTTAGCCACTGAGATATTCTGGAATCGAACAGAAAACTGGTTTCTAATACGCACCCATTATGTCGGTATCTTGTACATAATTGAAGCATATAACGTTACATAACTCTGACACACTCTTACTGTAAATAAAGAGCTTACGCTGCACTTGTTCGGTGTAATCTAATCGTTGCAATCGGGACCAGTCAATGAGGAAGTGGTGACGTTTGTACGTGCGGTGCGCAAGCGCATGTCCATCATATCACACACTGCGGTTGCGCGACCACGTGGGAACAACCACTTATAAAACCCCATACCCGTATTAACAGTTAACACGTAAAAAGGAACGGTGCGATTAATGACCCGGTCTTAAGCTCACGCACTTCGCCGAAAAGAGATGCAAATAAATGCAATTTACTTAATTGTGTAACTGATCGAATAAGTCATTGGCACGGAACGGGGTGTATGAAAATGGGCAGCGAATTACTTAAAAACCGCAACCACTCAGGGCTTGGTGAAAGAAAAATAGTAAAGTTAAATCAGTGAACGGTATCGCTGTGGATCACGATTATGGACACCATCAGTTTGAGGTTTTTTTTGGCCGAGTGAAAGTTGTGGCCGGTTCCCGCGAAAGACTCGAGCTCAGCGTGCACACCATAGACAATAGCCCAACATTATGCATAATGAAATAACGTCACGCAATTTTTTGAGGATGACAACAATTTTCAAATTCACCCTCATTTTCTTTGTTCGCTTTTCAATGGAGGTATTACGTTAAGCACGCTAGCGTAGCGTATACTCATATCGGTATTTTTAGAACGTTCAAATACTACGACAGTCATAATTTTCTTTGATTCTAAAGAGAAAACGTCTGTTAAGGCAAAAAACTAAAAGTACGTATTCGCTGTAAATAAAAGAAATTTGCTTTGAAACTTCGTCACTTCACTTTCGCAATTCAGTACATTTTTTAAAGCATTTTTTCATAAAACCGCACGAATCTGGTTTTCCAAGTACCTATGTTAGATGAAAATAATTAAAACGCCAGGAATTTCGCTAATGAACTCGCAAAAACACTTTAGAATGTTAATTCTCTTTGATGTCATTATAAACCTAAACAGTTGAGAAATATTTCATTTGTCACAAAGATGCTTATCACGGAAGCTATACAGTTAAATCTGAGCGGGCACGTTCAACTTTACTGGTTGTGCGTATGCGCACGTGAAGTTAACAATAAAAACTTTTCGAATAGATTTCGAACCTTTTATTTCTCAGTCTAATTTAATTTGGTAAAAAAGTAACTGTAATTTGTAATGAATAAACGATTATCCTTCTAGCAAAACTACGTATTACGTAGCAACGCGCCGAATTTGTTTTTGTTTTTGCACGAAATGAAACTCAGAGCCTGTTCAACAGATCATATCAAATTGCGTCATTTTTTTTATACACTCGTACATCTGTCTGTTAATGCTTCATCTTCAGACAAAATATGCTATAAGTCAAAACACTAACAAAAAAATACGTATCAAAAACATTTTCTCGGTTCAAGCATGATTAACTACAGACAAGAGCAGCACAGTGTGATACCACCTTAACGTCGGCACTCCAATCACGCACGGCCGGCCATTTAATTAATATATCTTTATTATATTATTAGCCGTTGTTTCTCATTTCACGGGCTGTCAGTAACTCGCCGTAGATTCCCCAGTTACGCTCTAACACGATGTATAAATTGAATTTCATGTATCATTATCTCATACATCTAAGACTTGGAACGATTACGAAGCAGTGTTGAGATAAAATAATTTATAGTTTTGTAAAACTTTTTGCAGTTATTAGAGTATGAACAATAGAACTATTTAGATTATTAACTGTGAGAATTGCAGAAATAGGAAGTGAGTACTTATGACGAATGTTCAATGACGGAATCACTCATAACAAAGCCGTATTATGATTAAAAATAGTGAACAGACTAGGCAGAACGTATAAACAAACTTAAACGTTTAGTACGTGTTTTACAATCACATAGTAATCATTAGTAGCTTTGAAGGTGAAAGTTATCTCTGTATTCCAGTATCGTCAAGTTCCTTAAATCTATTTTAAATAAGTTAAAGTTATTTTAAGTAATTTTAAATTAAGGTTTAGGTACGCTGTAGCGTTTAATTTAAAATTACGTACAAATTACGTTCCAGTTAATAAGAACACTTTGTGATTATCTGCCTAGCCTTTTCCTAAGCTAAGTTGGGGTCGGCTTCCAGTCTAACCAGATGCAGCTGAGTACCAGGGTTTCCTATGGAGCGACTGCCTATCTGATCACCTCAACCCAGTTACGTGGGCAACACGATATGCCTTTGTAAGATTGGTTGTTAGACTTTCTGGCTTCTAACTACCACTACTGCCAAAGAAGTCCAAATGATAGCAGAGACCCACCAATTTAACGTGCCTTCCGTAACACGGTGGAACTCGTCATGACAAGAGGGTCACCCATCAACGCGACGGAACGACCACGCCAAGCGTTGCTTGACCTTATGATCGATCGACCTGTGCGGCCGTTACTTAGCCACAAGCTCCTCTTTGGGATACATACCGCTTTTAACATCATGTAAAATTAAAGTTTATTCCAAGCTTATCGATTACAAAAGATCCTAATTAAACTGGCTAAGAGATTGCGATCCTAACCTTTGAAAGGCGGTTGCAAGAATTTGCATCGAATCGTTTGGACAACGATCGACGTGTTTCAACTGACACCATGATCAATGATCATTGATCGCAGGAATCTCAAAGGTACCGCTACAGATTCTGAGCTCAATTAGCCTGTATCTAGACAGTATCTAGGTATGATTGACTCATTTCCTAGTTTATATCTTCGATATGATCGTAATGATTGACATGATGTATAGTCTTAATGGTGCTAAGTCCGTACATGGTATAATGTTCCGATGAAAATAGTATATCATTGAACAAGTTATGCAAAAACCATTTCAAACCATTCCATTTTATTTTCACAACTGCATGAAGTAGAGTCGACAGCACATCAAGCTACTACAGACTGTAAAATTTATTTAATACATTTTCAACAATATCGCTGAAACATATGGTTCAAAGTTGATTGAGAAATTTGACAGTTTCGGGTACAACAAGTTTTGGAAATCGGACTAGCGGATACCGAGATTAGCCTGTTCAAACAAAAAACTCTTCAGCATTATTATATAGATTATACATTATACACATAGGTAATATTTCTATCGTCCAAAATAGTAGACATTTCTAAAGTCAGTTGTTTAGTTTGCTAGCTGTTTGCTTATAATCTTTAACACGTCTAAGTATTTATTACGACGTCTATATTTAAAGTTGTAAAAATAACTTTCTAAAGTTAATTATAGACAATTACAATTGTTCATGCTTAGTATTACATAAATTTTGTTTACTCTTTGTCTTGGGTTTAACTAATTTTCTTCTTAAGCGTGGGAAAGATTTATTTTTAACTTTTAACTGCTGCGATTCGAACATGTTTATGGATAAGAAAAACTCTCTACCTATTCATCATTTTATTACTTAGTATTAAGCATGTATAAGGAATACATAAGCACAAATTATTTTTATCAAAATTGTTTTGGCAGTTCTACAGATAACCACAAAAAACATAGAAAAATTGTTTGTCCGATTCCTAAACGTGTTAAGACGACTATCAATATGCATAAATACTTCAAACACTTATAAATTATCATATTTACTTAGACATAATCTTTAAAACATATTTATGACTATATATGGTGGCTACGGACGTGCGTTTTCGAGATTGCATCAAAATTCACTTATCCTTTAACTTCTTCGTATAATTTTCTATTCAAAGAATTCCTATTCCGAAAACAAAAACATAAATTTAAAACATTGAATAACAGTTTTCCGGGCATGTTCAATGAAACCCGCTTTTATTTCCAAAAGGTGTATAGTTCACGTGTGCTAAAGCGTGGTTCTGAACATTAAGATAGAATATCTATTACAGTCGATTACGAGTCTATTACGAGTCGTGGCGGCCCAGTGGTTAAAGCACCAGCCTTTCGAGTATGAGGGTGCGGGTTCGATTCCAGGTCAGGTAAGTACCAATCTAACTTTTTTAAGTTATACGTACTTTCTAAGTTTATCTTGGACACCAATGACTGTTTTAAGGTGAAGGAAAACATCTCGATGAAACCTGGACAATAAAGTCTGAAATCACCAACCCGCATTGAGCAAGCGTGGTGATTAACGCTCAATCCTTCTTCGTGGGAGAGGAGGCCTGTGCCCAGCAGTGGGACGATAAAAAGGCTGTGATAATGATGATCTATTACAGTTAAAACGTCATTTACTGAAGTAAATAAATATGCACTCACTGTCAGTAAGGTGGTTGAAAGCTGTGACGTCATCGTTGAGCCTCCCCTCCATCCGCCGCAGCTTGGTGCTCAGGTCTCGAGTGTGGAGGAACAGGAACAAAGTGCATGATACTGCCACCAGAGCTACCAGCTCACTCGTCCTGTCAAAACAAAAATGTATCATTAGCAAAAGTGCAAGATATACTACCTATAAAATACCAGCCCCTACATTATAAAAAAGTATTTTCTTGTTAAGGTACCTAATCCATTAATCCGGGAAAGCTGTAAACGGTCTAACAAAAATAGGGTACCCTATTTTTACAGGTCATCTAGTATATGCTAAGGATAATGTTTACCACGAAAAAGTTGAATGAGCTAGCGGGGTCAACGATCGATCACGTTCATAGAGACCGGCGTTATACGTAAGAACACAATTACAATTTGGGGAATGTGAAGATAAATTTAATAAAATATGTTATTGTATTCATGACCTTTAAGTGATAAACATGATCCTTAGCATGTACTAGATGACCTGAAAAAATATGATGCACTATTTTGTTAGACCTTATATAGGCTACTTTTAGTTGTTGTAGTTTCCACGGGACGCGAGTAAAACCGCTAGCGCAAGCTAGTTTCAAAACTATAACTAGAAATGTATTTATATGTACATTATTTAAAAGCACTCCTTTTCGTAAAATAACATATTGCCGATTCCGAGAATGCTAAGAAATAATAATTATAAGTTTAGAATCAGTCCTTTTACGGATATCACAATGAAGTCACTGGTCAATGTCACTATAATACTTTGATGGAACCGTGAAATCAATCCCAGGATTTATGGGCAATAATAGTACTAGCAACCTCTAGCGGCACCGTATTGTGTTCCTCAATACTTTATTACTTATCATTGTCATAAAGTTTTATAGCTTAGAATCTGCGGTAGGTACAACTTTGAAGATTAAAAAAAAACTCTTTTGACTTCCACACGAACCACAACGGAAGTTCTAAAACTTTAAAAACTTTATCGTGAAAAATAATATTCTTGTAGCCTATCACCAATTCTCTTCAAGACAATCAAACGAGCTTGCCAACTAGATCCATTCACTGCCTGCCAGGGCTGCGGGTTATTTACCAGATTTACCACGGCCCTGGCACACAAAGACCTCCAGAAGAAACAAAAGTGGGTTTTAGTCGGTAAAAGTTTGACACTCCCTCCAGCTACACCCACAGTGGGAGGAGCCATCAGCTGATTTCCCACATAAAAAAAATCCGTTCACATTTACCTTTACTTATCGAAAAGAAAATAATTATGTCCTAATTATTGACAATTACTTTCACACGGGTATTACCATATAAATTTGGAACATGCTCAACTAAATTAGCAATATGGCTTAGCAAATTAATTATAATAAATAATTCCAACTGTAATACCAATTGCACTATAATTGAAAATACCGATTGTAAGATATTGCGCTCCATGAAAGGCGCGACACTAGGATAAATCGATTTCACAACTCGAATAATCGATGGATTCCATCGGCTACTCGTTTGTCAATATCGGCATTGGTTCATTAGTGTTAAGTCAAAACCCAATTTAATTTAGGTTCGTAAGACAAATGCTACCGTTCATGACATTGTATAAAGTTTTCATCAAACTTTCTCGCCAGTAACTTGGTCAATTGCGGTAGTGTACGACATTACGTTTGAAGTAGCAGTTGTTTGGCATAATGCACTCTTAACTTCACCGATAGTCATGGTGGTGGAGTTTTATTGCCTTATCTGGAAACTTTCCAAATGTTTACCAACATTACGGCGTTTTTGGGTAACATACATATATGTACTTAAGAAAAAGGGGAGATATTGCTTTTATCACGAAGTTAAAACGAGCCTTTTTGGATATCTTCACAATAAACTATACCGCAACAGAATGTGAGATAAGCATAAATTAAGATCAGTAAGTTTGCGTTTACTTCTTAAAAATAATATCCTGCCATTTTTACATGTATTTATTACATTGTTATCGGCAGGGGTCATAGTCCCCATAGTTTTCCCTTCCCTAGTCCACTAGCATCCCATCACAATAACCCAAGTAGATTTTCTTCCATACTTAGCAATAGTTTAGCACAAACCGGGGGTTGTCCTTGTGTACATTTCCATAGTGTATACAGGGACAATCGTCGGTTTTGTGTCACCATTACATACATTAAAGTTGTCTCAAAAGGGCTTCAGCGTGTTGGCTTCGGCCCCACGTTCGCCTTCCAAAAGTCCGGGACTCCATAGTCCCGCCCGAGTACATGCAAGAGACATAATAATAACAAGGCTTTCACGAGCCACAAGATACAAGCTGTGCTTAGTTTGTGGCTCAATGGCAACACAAGCATTGTAAAGTTACCTAGTTAATAAACATTATTTTATTTTTATTATTTATTTCTGTTCTGATTTTAAAGAACAGAATGTTTTTTTTTATATTTGGACATTTTGTTCCTAATTTAAAACTGGTCATTCCGAACATGGTCGACCTTTGTGATGATTGTTGATCGCAGAACATAGAAAAACAAATGAATAAAGTATTTTTGTTGTATTATAGACTGATATATCCTACCTAGGAAGTAAGAGCAGAATCTATTATGTAGCAATTAAATTACTTATCACATAAAACCCATCACGTAAGTCCAAAGCAAATCTCTTTAGAGATGACTAATAGGGATTACATCACAAAGTACTTTTCTCTATTCCACTTTGCACTGACTGGTGTTAATTCCCTTTCCCTTATAGTGGCGACGTCGTGTACAGTCAGTAACAAAAACTCATTAAAGAAATCAACATTTACATCAAAATCTCGAATGCATAAACTGGGCTTAGCGACAGCGGTTGTTTTGTGTTCTAGTTCTATGAGAAATTTTGGTGTTCGGATGTTTTTTTTTATTCTCAACTGTGGTGGACTTTTGTTGCTGACTGTACTATCAAAATAAATACGAAGAAGCTTAACTACAAATAGGTGTCCTTTCACTAGAGCCGGTAGTTTCTCTAGTGAAATTAAAAATAAATGTGTGTTCTTCTACCGTATGCAAACAAAGAGATGTCGGAAGCGCATGATTGTTATGTTAATTGACTGGTTACAAGTGCAAATTGCAGGTATTTCTTCATTTATTTTTAAATGTTTACTGTAGTTTCATAAGACATATGAGTCTTACAATTTAATGTTATATATTTTTTTGTATATAAGTAGAAGTAGGTAGATAAAGCTTTAAAAAGTGAAATGTTCCTTATGCATTGGGCACTTTAAAATCATTTTTAAGTGGGGAATTCCCACCTAAACAAAACTCGAATTCGAAAGTCTGCAAAAAAGTGCATCTTTTATTTTGTCAAAATTCAAATGAGTATTTCGTATTTCTTTTCAGGTATGCATAATTCAGTGGAATTACCACAACTAGGGCAACTCTCACTTTTTACAGACACCTAGATTTACAGGTTCTTTATTCGAAACTGAACAAAGCTCACCGAACCAGAGACAATACCTACTTTTGTGAAACAGTTTGTATTTTAGCGTACAACTGTATTTTTTTAAACACCTAAGAAGCGAAGAAAACTACGAACAAAGGAGTATTTTATACAGAGTTGATATGATAAAGGGGTATTTAATAACACTACGTATACTATACGTGTTTAGTATTGATTCGATATGGTATACAATAAAATATAATTATAAATGAGTCTCTTTTTTTTTCAAACAACCTAAATAGCTTACTATAAGACTAAAACGCAACTACCCTTTGTAAATAAATTTTACTGACCTTAGATACCTAGGTAGGTAATAAAGCGGCAACGTCGCATGACCTATGCGTGACTTATGCGTTTAGACAAGCTGTTAGAAAAGATACATCGTGTTCAAATAGGGCAAAAAACTTAAAAAATCATTTGCGACTAAACTACTGCTCCTATTTAATTGATTTTTGGTACAGCTTGAAAATGGTACCTAGTATAGGCAGTTAAAAGGAAAGCCCCTCTGTCGTATCAACTTTGTATATACAGCACTTCAAAATCTCGCATGTATTTTCAGACCCATCCCACTGCAGACAAATAGTAATAAAACCGTGAAGCCCGTGCGATGACCAGGCCGTATTTTTTGCCCTCTCATACCTGACAGCAAGTCATGCGTGGTCGGTATCCTGCGGACTCGTCACCGCCACTGTAAGCCGCCTATTAATAGTTGAGGACAAGAATTGCCGCCATACTTATTTAGTTTGTACCATGAAGATCTTGTACAAAAAGTTTTATAGCTAGGGCACTGAATCAAGATGTTTCGAATCGTGAAGTGGGTACTTATTTCTTTTTAATTTATGGCTCTGTGCTCTGTTTGTACCAGTGTTTATACATCCATAAAGTTTTAAAGAAGAATAGATTTAACATTTGCTAATCAAGATATAATTAAGTACCTATGCTTCAAATTGTAATATCAATTAGTTCATGTAAAAAATATCAAATTGATATCGAACATTATATTTTATGCAATGAGCATATAATTATTTGTAATTCATTATTGGTTTAACAATTTTACATACATGTTATTTGTCAAAATACATATGAATGTAGTTTCTCTGACCCAGGATCTACATATCCCAATATCACTGTGATTATTTACTCATAAGTACTACATAATCAACTTTTGATGATGGGTCCGCTGAACGAAACACCACATTATTTCACCCATATCCAGTGCCCAATTTCTCTGCATTAGAAATTTCGTTATAAGATAGTATATTTTTTTTTCATGTACTACGAACACAGAAACCACCGATAGCGTATAACTTATGAGTTATTACATGAATATGAAGAAATTAACTTTGAACGATTAATAGATCTTAGAAATGATGAATAGGCTCTCTGTGTAAGAAATATACAGTTTCATAAAATAAGACCACTTCGAATCATAATTATAAAGAACATTTCAAAACTCTTAATAATACACAGATTTTTGTGTTAATCAATTAATATTTTCCAAAGTCTTTATTTGCAATCTACAAATGACATACCTAATAAAAATGAATAAGAAGGAAAATCAAACACTTAAATCAAAAATTTAAGCCAAACTACAGATCGCTTTACGTAACAACATACCGAGTTCTTCTATTCTTACTACATAATAAACACAAATCGTTATTTAATCATACGAAATCTTTCCTTCTTTTCCGTAAACGGCCTGTTCAATAACTCATGACTCATGATTGCATTTTAAATGCCACTGCAAATAGTAGGTACTCCATTCATATACATGATGCCCTCGCTAAGTGTTTACTGTATTAATATCAAAGTAAAAACTAGTCTGCTCTTCATTACAGAACATTATACTGCAATCAACAAAGGAATTTGAAAAATTCTTGGATAACGTAACCGCAGGATGTAAAACGTGGCCGCTTGGATTTTAATTGTGAACTTCCGTAGAGACAATGAGGCTGTTAATATTAATTCAGCAAAGACAACTGTGAGGTTTATTTTAATTCAACATGAGTCAGGGTGAGGTTTTCAAGACGAGTAGAATCCAGTGAGTAGCTGCAAAGGAGGACAGATTACTGTCGGCGGTGCGTTCTGTTCCACGTGCTCCTCGAAGAGAAGAAGTCAGCAACATCGGAGGAGCCCTGTCGGGCCGCGGCCTGCTAAGGCTGCGGGTTGTTCGCAAGAGATACCGCGGTCCTGACACACAAGGACCTCCAGAAGAAACAAGAGTTTGACACTCCCTCTAGATCCACCGTCAGCGGGAGACTTTCAACGAAAAGAAAGTGAGTAAGTGTAATACAGGTAAAGTTTTTAGTACAAGTATTCTATGACAGGATGATTTTAGATAAATCACGCAAGCGTGAGTAGCTTAAGTTTAACCTAAAGTTGAATGGCATATGTTATCCTGTCATGAGGTCGTCTTATTTGACGTCATCACTTTACAAGCAATTTACAAAATTTTCCCTTTCATCAGACCGTTGGATAATACTTTTTTCAATAAAAATATTTATTTAACATAACTTCAGAAATATGTACGGATATAGTTATTACAGTACTTCAGGGCTCTTCAATTAACACTAAAGTTTCAACTGGCTATAAATTTAACGAAGGCTTTCCTCGTTTATGTTCTAATTTAATTAATTACGGGCACAAAGCTAATGGCTTCTACTAATTTATGTGATTGTTACAACTGAACATAAGCTGAAATAGTAGTTTAGAAATACTTATTTATCGATATTAAGACGCGTATTTCATGATTGCATTAATTAATGATAGCAACACACTGGTTCACTGCAAACATGTAAGCAGATGTGTGTCTGTGTAGGATTACGGTTTTCTAATTTTCAAATTTCATGTAGGCTGAGTTACAATGTCGATAAATCATGTCTCTAAACACTGAGCTTGGGAAGCACACTCGAAATATCAAGAGGAGTGGGAATAGAATGAATAGTTATTTACATAGCTCTTCTGGTATTATAATGGCGTCAAGACCGATCAGCCACGGAGGATATATTCTCTAAGGAGATCGATCAATGAACATAAGGACTTGGCCGGACGCAATTGAACTCTTTCACTCTCCAAGTCACCGGAGAGAGTTTAGGCGCAGGACTGACATTAAAGTGTTCTCCGATAAAACAGTATAGGACAGAGCAAAATATGTAATAGTTTTTGTAGGATGTGTTAGTATCAAGCTTATCTTCATCAGTTGACTGCCTCGTTGGTCTAGTAGTCGCAAGGCGCGACTGCTGTGCACGGGGTCTCGGGTTCGAATCCCGGGTCGGGCCGAAATCGCTTAGTGGGTTTTGAGAAACTTTCATAAAGCAGCCCGGTGTCTGGAAGTTGGTGTCTGATTCACCCGTGCACCGGAGAGCACGTAAATGTCGGTCCTGCGCCTGATTTCTCTCCGGTCATGTCGGATTGCCGTCCCATCGGACTATGAGAGTGACGCAATAGAGAGTGCACTTGTGTCTGCGCGAATGCTTGTGTACTATAATATGTATGTCCTGCGCAGCTGGCTGATCTCCATAAAAGAGAACGGCCGCCGTAGCCGACAGTCGGCCTGGATGCCATCACATCTTCATCAGTTAGACAAGATGTAGTAACAAAACCAGTATCTAATACAAGAAAAGTAAAAACAGAAACCAGCTCTCATTCCGAAAACAAGTCTCATTGAACTTTAAACTCCTTGACTTTCACTACAGAATAAAAACCTTTAAAAGGACATTTCCACAGATATAAGACGTTCGCTGGCCGGACGGCGGCTAATAAAATAGAAAGTGGTCGTCACTCGCTTGTAGGGTGAACGTGGTATAAGATACAAATAGCTACATACGGCATTGCTTGGAACAGAAAAACTATTGTATTATGATTTTATTACGTATCTACGTGTACTGGCTGACAAGGACCTTCAGACTAGGTCACTTGTTACGGCTTTATTCGACACTATAGAATAAGGAAATAATAACTATGGTCAGTGGGTTTATTTATCCAGATTCTGATTGGATTAGAACGTTGTTTAGTGATTATTTCGAGAATCCATGTTATGCGATTTATAAAATTCTTAATTGTGTATACGTCTATATAAGTAATTAGTAAAATACTATTACCTAATATTTATATACTAGATTGTTCTAAAATCGATCATCATTACATAAAAAATAATATCCATCCATGATAGTTTCCTGCGCATAGCATGTGTAAACACAAGATGTGATCGCGTGCGCACAAAACAACGCAACACGTGCGCGTGCGCAGGACATGAGACAAATGCCTATGCCGCCGCCATCCACAGTAAAGTGTCACGCAATGTATAAAAAAGGAAAATCTGTCGTCTAAAAGGCACAATTTTATTGCCCATAAATTTTGCAACAAAGTGCATCTCACTTAACGTTGATGCTTTTAATTGACCAATAAAACTAAATAGTGCCGTTAAACTGTGTATTAATGGCCGATAATGAGAGTGACAGTTGTTTAATAAAGTTGCAAAATATTCTAAAATAGTTTGAAAGCTTTTTATTGCAGATAAGGTCATAAATTA
Source organism: Heliothis peltigera (assembly GCA_958496145.1). NCBI lineage: Eukaryota > Metazoa > Arthropoda > Insecta > Lepidoptera > Noctuidae > Heliothis > Heliothis peltigera. The sequence continues at coordinate 7,263,396 of OY292334.1, read as the reverse complement.
GACTTGTTATCTTCTTGAACAAGTTGTTTGCAGAGCGAAAGCTTGTGAAAGGTAGGTAGTTATACTATTGCCTAAGGCTGTACTATAGGCTGAGATTTCTTTGTATTAGTTATCTGCAATTTAGAAATACCGTTTTCAAGCATGCTATGAATTCCTTTATACTCGTAATCTCAAAACAAAAATGTAACGAAAAAATTCACGCCAATAAAACGAACAGATTACTTTCAACCACTGTAATTGTTCACTGAACACGGCGTTAATATCTTTATCTAAGAACTGTATCACATATAAAAGAAAGTAATAAAAACTTGACACGCATTCCATCCATTAAACACTGACACGGTTAAGGGGTATTTGAAACTAAGTTACCAAAACAAAAGCATTCGCAATTTTAATTATCTTCATAAAATTGTATTTTGCGTTCATCTCGGCATTAAGTCCGCACTCGACTTGGCACAAATCCGGTCACACGGCCAACTAAATAAATATATAAGCCGATAAACCTAAATACATTAAAACTGCGCCCGATTTCTTTCCTGTATTACTTTAAAATTCTCTTTTGTTTACTATTGAGCACTTATTAAGAGATAAGAGAAGTATCCTTAGAACGAGATGAAACCATCATCTGCCTAGCCTTTTCCCAAGTTATGTTCGGGTCAGCTTCCAGTCTTAACGTGATGTGGTTGGGTACCAGTATTTTACATGGAGCGACTGCCTGTCTGACCTCCTCAACCCACCTGACCAACCCGATACCCCGTAGTTGGACTGTTTGTCAGACTTACTGGATTCTGACTACCCGTAACGACTACGAACTACAAAGATGTACAAGGATTGCTGGGACCCACAAATTTAGCGTGCCTTCCGAAACACGGAGCAACTTTGTCATGACAAGATGGTCACCGATCTATGGACCGACCGCACCAAGTGCTGCTTAACCTTATGATTGATCGACCCGTGCGGCTTTTACTTAGCCACGAGCTTAGAACGAGAGCAAACCACATAGAAACATGTATTGGAAATATTATTGGGTTTAAGATGCAAGTATAACAATTTTCGCCTTTCGCTGAAGGTATATAATGCTATAACAGAAAGCTGAGTAAATGATATGCTCTCTTGAAACCGCATACGAGCAGCAGGCTACCTAGAAATAGGTTGTGGTCAGTCAGTAAGTGTCAATGTCAATTTTTAATGGCGATGGCCGGCCTATAAATAAAGCCTCCTATAGGAATAACCGTACCTAAGTTTTTATTCTAAAATCATATAATTAATGGTATTTATTTATTTGGGAGTTTCACTGCAGGAATTTATCGCGTCACTAATGTAGATTTTGATTTAAATTGAAATTATTAAGTTTTACGAAACGTCCAGGTTACAATTACGATCCATAAACATTCGTGCTAAGCTGGATGTAAATGCGTCTTCCTAATTCCAGCTACTGAATAGTTAAATAATTGACGGAATGTATGATGACGTGTGTATTATTTACTTGTCAAATAATCATTCGTCTTTCTACTAAAAGTTTATTGAACTGACATTACGTCACGAATACATAACTAGATACCAAAACATTTCGCTCGGTACACTATTAGCATCTACAAACTAATAAGGAATATAATGGAGTATTGAGATAACGTGTTTGTCGATCTAAATGTTCCTTGCTTTCGAGATTGTTTCGCAACAGATCTTAAAGTCTGCATTAAATTAAAGTTTATGGAAAGTTTGGAAAAAAAGAAACCTAGGACCAGCTCTCAACAGGTGCGGCAGAAACTAAACATATTGCATAATAAACGAGATAATAAAGAACACTATAATCAGACACACAGATGTAGACTTCCTTCTATATATACAAATAATTTTCACATTGTTACGACAGTGATATTTACATATAAACCAGTACATATATAACAAATCACACATTCCTTGAAACCACTAGATGTTACCGCATTCTACTACTGAACAGACCAACAAACAATGCTCAAAACTGCCTCAGGCTTGTTCACCTAGTTTGAACAAAATCAGTGTCATTTCCCTCACGCATCAATACCATTAAACGCAGTGATCCAAATCCGACCTCCGTACAAATGCAACGACGAATGCCTCATCAATTACCTTAACTAAAATGTACTTGTTATATTAACCTATAAATAACTTTCACAGGCGACGCAAGCGCAGCGCATCGATCTCGCCGCCTCTATCAAGCCGCGAATGGCTAATCGTATGAATCTTTACATACACATCGAACTTATTTATTACTTGCGTCACATTTATTATTGAAGGCGTCCCATCTTCGGGTATTACTTAATTTTATTGGATAACAGTTTATTTTTTGAATTATTGGAAAGTATCATGCTAGTTAGCAATAAATCATTGGTTTATGCAATATTGTTTATAAATTATTCCCATGCATTTTTAAGGCAATTGGAAAAATATTACTCGAAGCAATTGAAAGTAAAATACAGAACCTTAGCTAATGGAACTTTTTATTTTAGTACAATTAATGAAGTCTAACTAAAGAACTAGACTAAACACTTTAACTCCCTTACCCATAGCTGGAGCTTGATGATAAGCTATTTGAAAAAGGAAACACAAACTCCTTACCCTACCTTGATTGGCTAAAACAGTGCTCTATAGAAAAAGATGGAGCGCAACCAATCAATCAGTATTGACTTTAAATGGAGCGTGCGCAGTAAAAAAAGAACATCATCCTGTGCTTTCTTCAGTAAATAAATCTTAATTAAATGCGGTAAAAAAGTAAAAAAAATCACCATTTGCGGATCTGGCCAGCAATAGTTATCACCATCAGTACCTTAGATAACCTATCGTTAAATACGCTTTAAATCTCAGTTTTGTGATTCAAGCAGAAATGCGAATATCAATAATCATTAAGAGAATTATTTACTGTGAATGTTAAGTACTTCTTGTAACCCTGATTTATGAGCGCATTGATCTCAACTTACTAAAAGACTTTTCCCTGTTAGCTCACTTTACTGAGTATACTTTTAAGTAGGTATAAATATAATGTTTAAAGAAATCTGGCTCACGATACAGCCTCTTTCCCCACATTTCCGTGTAATGCTGTTATTTTTTGTCGGCATTGATGACATTTTTTCTCTCTCACTTGTAAACTTTGTAAGCCGAAATCTTGTTATTTTTTTTACCGTAGCACGCAATGACTTGCGACCATTACACCGATCGGCTTCATGTCAAAAAATTCGCTCCATTTTTTGTGGGACAGGTTCTCATGCTGTAACGACATTATATTATTAAAGAGATTGCATACTTAATTTTTTAGTAGAAGCTCAAATAAAATGCAATTTTGGTTTTCTTTAACTGTTTTGTGGTTTACTGGATATGCTAAAGCGCTTCATAGCGACACATTGTTGAGATAGACGCGTTTTTCCTATCTTGCGCTAATGTGTTACTGTTTAATATTAAAGTGAAATAATTTAGCACCCATCTGAGGAGATTAGGGCGCATAAAGTAGGCGTGGACGTAGAAAGCTCTGATAAATGCGTGGCAGGCTTAAACTAAGTCTGGCTGGAGGCGCGATTGGAAAGCTGGGTGCAGCCGGTCCACTAACGGGTTGCTGCAGCTTTCCATGGCGAGATGCGCTTTCTGATATCAAATGCCATTATACTAGTTAATGTTCTGCATTGTCACTACGCTAAGAAGTATTGATGAGTTGCGGCGATGCCGTCATTATAACTTGCACGTTTGTGAAACAATTATCACGCAACAAGTTACATAATCTGACCGCTGTTTCAATGTTTATGCTCGGGATCATGATAATAAAATCATGTCATTGCATGCGAAGGGGAATTAAATTGTTCTTTAATGTTGTTTTTGCGTACATTTTTATACCGTATCAGTCCATCAAGGGCGGTACAAGTGTAAATAATCGTTTTTGTTGAATGATGTAGTTCATTAATTATCATCCTCCTGCCTTTATCCCAAATTTTATTTGAGGTCGGAGCGGCATGTTTTTTTATTCCACGCTCTTCTATCTGCCAACTGAACTAGTTACATTCTTTCTAGCCACATCAACTTTTTGCTCATGTTTCTTTGGTCATCCCCTTCCTCTATATCTATCAACACTCGTGCTCAAAACCTTCCTCACAACATATGCAGTTCAGTAAGAAACTAATAAAAGGTGAAATTTGATACATATTTACAACCTTATCAATAGCACCGTGATGGTTTACGGATATCGTTTGAAAGATTACCGTAACATCATACAATGTATGTGATCCTCTTTAGAACCGTCTCATCATTGCCACCAATTCCATAAATGGTGTAAGCAGAGCAGAAGGTAAGAGATACATCTAACGGGTGTAATAATCGTTTTATTGTACTTTAATGGTGTCTAACGAGTTGCTTGCGAGAGTTAGGATGAGTGCACAATAATTGTGATAACATAGAATAGAATATTCGTTATTGTACACCATCAGGACAAAACAAAAATAGGACAATACAAACAAATGTGATGAGTACAGGTAGGCGGTCTTATCGCTAAAAAGCAATCTCTGACAATATTTGACCAACATACAACTATATTTCAATCTCTATTAGCTAATAAGTGAGGTACGGTTCTTATGACAGATTTTTAAACTATCAATAAACATAACAAAAGTACGTCGACCGTTGAACGCAAAAGCTATTGATCGGTCGCACAGTTTTCAACAGGTAGGTATAAATAAGGGTTTATGAAGAAGTTATGTAATTACGAGTATATCGAACTGCAGTTCTATATTCTGTCTGTCACATGTGTCATGCGAATCCAATCTGCCGCTATCCTGACAGCAATAGTCAGCATTCCCAAAAACCTTCATAACAATTTATACAAAGCTTAAAATAAAACCATAGAATACAAAGTTTTCCATGCAAATATTGATCTAAACGCTTTTGAGATTATGTAAATTTCCTTTGTAAGGACAAATGGTATTTTCATGACTATAGACTTTATACCCCCATTATGGACTAGACTTAGCATAGTAAAGATCACGACAAATCGTGGCGAAGCATTCAGAAAACTTTAGTCCCCACTGCGCTACCTGGGCTAATATTTTTGTTACCTATTTAAGCTTATGTAAGTCCATGCTTTTAAATTTTGTCTCCTCTTCTGATTAACATAAGGAGTTACAATTAGAATCGAATTAAGCGTTTAATCAATTTCTGTGTCTATTGTAATTTATGTTTATCCAATGCGGCAATGCAACAAAATATATATATTTTTAATTTATCATAGATAGAAGTTTAAGTTTTATTTTTATATAGATTAGGAACTGACTGGATACTTTTAAATACAATAAAATATTTAATAACAAAATGTTACATATTATGTCACCGTGTGTTGATAACACTGACCTAATACTTTCCTCTGAAACGCGCGACCATCTGGTAATCATGTTCGTAGATTTCTTCCTCATATAGAAAATAATACAATACAACGGCTGCTCGTCATGTCCTCACAAAAGAGAATGCTTATTACTGACACTATTCATCGCGGTTCGATATTGCTTGCGAAGATATTGCACTTAACAAAACGAAAATAAAAGGAATAACTCCGTTGTCAAGTTCACTGAATTGAATGCAGCAAAATATAATTATTATATTAATATTTTGCAAATAAACCTTTACAACAGGAACAAACAGCTGCCTTCGAAAGAAATAACTACGCAATTAATTTCTTTATTATTTTACTAGTTTTGTTCTTTTTTTGCACATAAATAAATAAGCTATACTTTAATTCATGAGCAAACAGGAACATCCCTGTGTAAACTTATAATTTAATATGAAGACAAGTGGCCTAGCCGGTTTGATTATGGTAATCTTCCCCATGTCATGTTCTACTAGCCCATGAATTACGAACAGTAGCCAACTTTAGTTTAAAATTAACTGCCAAGTTAAACCGTGTTGTACATACTTTAGTTAACGTAACGTGACTTATAAACTGCGTGGGTTTGGAAGTTATCTTGTTGCGAGTTCAATGATTAACCGTTTTTAGATGTTATCTTACTAAACAAGAACTAAGGAAATTATTTCAAGCGTACAGAATAGGACAACCAACTTGTATATTAGTTAGAGTTCGACAGAGCTGTTCCTATCTACGTAACCCATATAGATATCTGTACTATTATAATGAGTGTGCAATTAGTAAAAGCATGTCTGACTGCAGACGCCATTTACAAGCCAGCAACAGTATTTAGGAGATGCTATTGAATAATATTAAAAAAGTTTGACCTACAAGTAAAGAAATCGATCTCATTCTTGAAAATTGCCTCCAACGAAGGGCATTTTCCTTTATTTAACCATCCCGCTGAATCTTATTACTGTAATGTTTCCTCTAAATTTTAAAATTTGATAAAATTCGCTACATGTAAGCTTATAAACGTAGTAAATAGTAAGTTATTCTTTGGGAAGGAACTGCCTTCTGAGATACAGACGCTGTCTAGCCTTCGACGTCTGATGTTGGTTAAGAAATAAGGAATGTATTTATTTATTTATTCTTTGTTACATACTCGTAGTATGATAATTACAATACCATTTAAAAAATGAGTCAAATTAATGTCTGGCATTTTAAGAATGGCCCTGCTCACCGCACAGTCTGTTATACTTATAATGACGGACGATGGGTATAACTACCTATTAATATTAATAAGTCTAGTCTATCGACAAGAAACCGAAAAATTAAAATTAAGCACGAGGAAATACATGGTTACACATAACAACTAGTTCGCAACATATAATCGCTGAACTTAATAAGATACGTCTAGGCACGTAAACTGCATAGAACCGAACGTTAGTTCATTAGCTTCTTAGTCGTTATGACGCAGTTAATTCAGTAATGACTGTAGTTAGTAAAGGGGGCGAGGAGTTTAGTTTAGCTGTCAGTTAGTAACAGTACCTACCATGAAATGTAGGCAGCCTCGATATGGCACCCATGACGTATTATGCGACTAATGTAAAGCAACCGTTTAGATCAATTGTTTAAAGAAGATAATGCGTTACAAAGACGTCGTTAATATAATCTTAATTGGTAATCGATTTTTACCTACACTATTCCAAATTAATCGTAACTTGGACATTTACTGCCACTCCAAATGCTAATTATGTATGTATTTCAGGAGATAGTCATTCAAAAAACTAAAAACGTCCCAATTCAACAAATAACAAATAAAAAGATTAGAGCCATCAACAGGCTTATCAGGGCTATATCAACGAAGTATGTTGTATTTCCCGACATATAATTTGCTTACGACAGCCTTGCACCAAAGAATATAACCTGACTTTGATTCAATGTAAACTAATAACATATTCCATCTCTATCTATCGACGCAGGTAGCAACAATAGGCAACAATAGCCGGTATATGATTACAGGACGGGGATCATTACAAACAGCGGCCCCCACTAGAGCTGTTATCATTAAGTCGAAGTAGCGGTAACTAGAGATTAATGTTCTCTCCCAATATATGAATTTTGGTACACAGTCATAAATTATCGACTACCTACGTATAAATTACGAACATGTTCGATAGTATAACGAGATTGCCACCGATATTTACTTTAAACGCTAAAACGGATGTAATGCATTAAAACTTGCGAATGTTGAAACAGGCTGTTTGTTAATTGGACTCATTAATTGGCGACGACGTTAATTATATAAATATATAAATTTTAGTTGAGTATATAAGCGCTTATTGCTATTATTTTCAATCTTAATTTTTAGTCTTTAACCAAGCCACATAACCTTTTACATTAATACGTATCCTTTCACTCGGCTGCTTAGTCAAATAGAGATGTGAAACTATGTCTGTTATAAGCAGCAAGTCTAAAATTCAAATACCCAATAATACTATCAAATAACTGAAGGCTGAATAAGGAGTGTCCTGCCGGGGCTGCAGGCTGTTCACAAAAGTTACCGTGGCCCCGGTACACAAAGACCTCCACGAGGAACTGTAATGTATGGTAAGCTAAATTGGCAACACTGTATCCTTATATCATTCTGTCTTGAAATAAAGCGAGTAAAAACCGGCAAGTGTTTCTCTACTAGACCATATCAACATAAATATCACAGGAACGAAGTATGTTTTACTGCCCCTGGCTGGAGGCCTTAAATTCTAGGCATCCACAGAGAATATGTCCAGTTAAGCAGTAAACAGCCTCCTAGGCAGAACCGCGAGATGCCAAAAAAAAAGTATGTTTTACTCAGTAAGAGAGATACTCCCTCCGGCTGCACCCACAGCGGGAGGGGGTCATTTGGTTAGTTTCTACGATAAAATAAGGCCAAAGGGAAGCGACCCTATTAAAAAAATCTCAGTAATATTATTCCTTACTGAGAATCTTCACGTTCTTTTGCCATAGGAACATTTCATCATAAATTGGCCTTACACTCCACACGCAACCCAAGGAATAACGACCGGTATATTATAATAAACTTCAACGGCAATAACATAAATATAATTGGAATGGAACTAGGATGAAATAGGGGCAATATTCGATAAGTTTTTTTTTGTATGCTAATAAACACGGTAATAAAATAAATATTATTAGAAACTATGTATGTAGATTCACGAAAGCGTTTCTAATACCTAGACAAACCACTTTTATAGTTATTTTTTAAATATAAAAAATAAAATATGTAGGTATATTTTTCTCCTCAAACAACATTTAGCACAGATTTTAAAACTCTTTTAGTGAGTATGCAACCATCTTTCTGTATGTCACACATTCACAGATAATTTGGAGAACCTGATTAATATTAATTTTGGCATCGTTAATTGAATTCCTTACATGCCAAAAAAAATAAACATGAAAAAAACTACGTCAAAATCTAATCTTATTTTAGCTACTAGCTTTATTTTGTTATCTAAACATCCATCCTTAAAATGTATTGCTGTATTCTACATCAGCAAAACAGCCTTTGGCATTAACTGAACACTATGACGTATGACGGAAGCAAAGCATGTATAAAATAGGGATGGTGTTATGCTAGACGTATCCGCCATCCATCCGGGATGACAACAGCTATGCGCCCCGCGGTGCCCGTCTTTGTCGGCTGCGCCCGCGCAAGCGGCGCGCGCAACGCGGCCACGGTAATTAGCAACCGTTCATTAATCACGCATCCGCCTTTGTGCCGGGACAAACAAAGTAAAAGGTATTTGACATTAGCATTCAAATAATTATGAATAATGTTGTATATTACGGGATAAATTACATGGAAAAACGATGGTAGTGTTAAGTCCAAGTTTTCTAAATCCATTTACCAATAAAACAAACTTCTGGCACCCATTTTAATATCTGTTCAATCTCAACCATAGACAGTAATAAAACGCGGATAAATCGACACAGCAACAGACTCACAACTTCTATATACTAAAACTGATTTACGATGCGAAACATTCACTTGTAGTGCAATATGAAACTGGACATATCCGCTTTTTAATTAACTTTTTTAAACTGTCACGTTACGGTACTTTAGTAATTTGGCAAACAGTAGCGTTATAATTTAAGCAAATTAGATTTACCTACCTATGTTCTATAATGTTATCAAGAGTTCACTGAACTACGCTAGAGGTAACTCAAATAAAATTTAAGGACGATTCATATAGAATATGGTACCATTAAGGTCCTAACATTTGAATATATTAACCTTGTTATGTTTGGGATATACCATTAAATAATAATAGGAATTTTTTCTGTGTATCGCTAACGGTATGAATGAATCATAAGCAATTTAAATCTATACTGATGGATTACGGTAATCGCTTCGAGTTGTTCGGAATGGATAGCATGCCCATCCAATGTTCATATATTTGTATAAACGAATCTAAATACCACAAGATGCAAGTTTTATGTATTGGCAACATTTATTAAACTAAACGAACCCACTAAGGTTCCCAGAGGTCAAGAAGGTTTCAAGCAGTAACATGTAACTTTTAAATCGCTTATTAAAAACATCACTAAGGAAACATACCTGCAGTTGATCAATAAATTTAAAAAAAATCTTCAGTTATCATAAGCCAGGGTTCATTTGTAGAAACATAATTATCATAGAACTGAATTATTATTTTTCAAACCAAAGACACACAATTATTGTGTTCTCCATTTATTGGAAGACGACATTGATTTGTTTTCTTTTTTCTTTTTTTTCAATGTATGGACTTTGATTTGTTGATACTGCAGGAACCAAACCGACCAAAAAATAAACAAAAGTAGGTAATAAGTAAAATTATTCATCTACAAAATTAGCCTTTATTACATTAACTGTTATTCATAATTACTTTTATTAAAAAAAAAACTAGCTTCTACCAGCAGCTTGACCCACGTCCCGTGGTAACTTCTTCACGCAAACAGATAAAAAGTAGTCACCCCCGATAAATGGGCTATCTAACGCTGAAAGAATTTCTCAAATCGGACGAATAGTTCCTGAGATAAGCGCGATCAAGAAAACAAAAAACAATCTCTTCAGATAATAACATTAATGTATATAATTACAATCAAGTAGTAAAAGCGAGACAAAATGTGTAATTAAGAATGATTAAAGTAGCTACGAAGAGAAGGAACTATTAAACGATTCTTTACGCTTTCCAGTATAAGTATTTTAAGATATAGAACCGCAGTCTGGTCTAGACAGTTCGTTTACGTATCTATCCTAGGACATTATCTTCCCTTACCCGTCTACAAAACTTTCTACGTCAGGTGTCACAGTATCTGCAGTATATCGGAACGATAAACGTCCAAGCAAAATGAGATATATCTATCTAGATGCGCTTTGCTCGATTGACATAAAACTGGTAATTATTACACGTATTAAAAATGTATGGTTTTCAAGGGTCACAAGAATTAAATAACCGTGCGTAAGTAATGTGCAAAAGGAAGCAGGAAAACATAAAACCAATAAAATACCAAAGAATGAACATCAACAATCCCTAATCGTTATTAAAGATGCAACTTTCTAAACCGTCTGGAGGCGGCATTAAAATCGCATAAAAGCATCTGTGACTCGCATCATATGAATTTTATCAGCTGACTCGTCCTCTCACTTTCTTGCGACTGCGCGTGGGATAACACATAACAAGCTTTTATGATCTATTCTATTGAGAGGCTCGCAGCTGCCCAATCCGACCACTTTTACTTTCTATCTCATCTCGGGTGAACAGGCAAAACACTTGACATGACATCACTGCATTACATGAACTGGTCAAAGCTCATTTTTAACCACATAACACCGATCGAAGATTTTTTAAACTCTCTAAGATTACCTACTTGAAATAATTTAGAAAGTACACGATTGCGTAAGTCAAGACGCGCTAAATCGATATCGATGTGCTGATGATAGTGATTTCGATGTAAAAATGCGCGTCATTCCATTTTAAATTGTGTATTGTACCGAGACTGTTAATTAGTGTGGCTGCGATGTAATTTCACTTTCATTATTATTAATATTAGCGTGAGCACACGACAGATGCACTTGCTGTTGATGCTATCGATATAATTGCGTCTGTGTGTGTAACGTGACACGGATTCAGTGTCATTGGAACGATGAAGGCTCATCATTCACAATAGGACTAATGTCTCATCAGTTCTAGCTGTCTAACTCCGTGGAGCTAGATGAAAACAAGTCGAGTGACGACGCGTTTGACACGAATTCTATTGAACAATTGTGTAAGCACACTTGTTCTTGTAGAAATCATAGCATTGTCTAAGTTCACGGTCTGCCAATAAGTATGGTCTCGTTAATCGCTGAGACGTGATATAATTGGGCGATATCTCGACTGACATTCTATCGCAGGTACCTACGAATGTTTCTATTGTTGTACTATTGTATGAAGCGCAGCTAGCAGACAGACTTGATGGAATAAAAGAAAACACAGATTTTTCTTTTCAGTTTTTGTTTATGACTCACAATTTATTTATTTCCACCTCACACTAACCTACAAAGAAATCATGTCAATCAACCTCAGAATGACTTAATTATCACGTCGTCCAATTTGTATTCAGCACCACCACAACTCATAATACATTACTTATGTAAATCTAAGCACGCGACGTAGATAACATCTAGGCGCAAGATGACCTGACGTCCTTTCCTTTTGATTTCTCCTCCGACACGAGAATGGAAACTTCGTTAAAGAGCGAATTCCGTGCCATTACCTACTTCAAAAGTTTGAGTACTCGTTTAAAAATAAATAAACAATAACGTGATGATATCACACAAACGATCTCCTAATTGAATTATAAACATGCTAACTGTCTTTCTATTATTGTAAATTGTTCTAAATTGCTCCTAAGCGTTGTGCATTTAAAATAAAATTACGGGACAAGTCATAAGTAACATTATCTCGCGAGATTACTCGGAATTCTCTTCCAAGAAAAGTGTTTGTCGGGTATGCACTAAGGCTGCATACGTGAGCATGAATATCATGGATGGAATCTAAGTGTAATGAGATAGTTTGTGGGTTAGATTCAGACGCCTGCGCCTGAGTTGCCGCAGAGAATAATGCCCGCCTTTAGGGCATAACTTTAATTCAGTTGGCAACCGCGAACAAATTTATAGTCATGCGAAGGAGAAACGAACGCAATCATAAATCCGAATTAGTTCTGTAGGAAACATTTAAGTTAACACCTAAATGTACATACAGCAGGTAATATGTGAAGTTATTTGCTAAGTATTATTTTAGTTGTTAAGTTCTAAAATTTGATTCAAATGCACCAAATATTCGGTACTTACATAAAAATGTTAATCATAAAACAGACACACATTTTTTGCATAAATTCGTATAAAAATCTAGATGACACATTGATAAGAATTTTAATTACAAAAATTTACTGTTAACGTAACTTAGTGCTTAGGATCTACTTTAATAGTAATATTAACTTTCTACACGTGCAAAAAACTGCAGTTAAAATAACTAGTTTGTCTTGTTAGAAGCTGGCTTATTACGTCGCAGCTCGTTGGAGAACTAATCACATGTATGCCTGTATCACGGCAATAATATCATTCGGGTTCTATAAGAAGCGTGGCTCGTCAACAATAGGGTATTTGCCTGTGTTTGATTTTGTAAAAAAATAACAAAACAAATAGGTAAACACGCACAAGGAACATTTTTCTGAAAACATCGTAAACATTGGTTGATAAATGGAGCAGCAATCAACATTTCTTATATTCGTATTATGATGAAGAGTGGGATCATAGTGGGGACATCTTGCTATCTATTTTTCACATGCGTGATCAAATAGAGTTGACGTCACAAGCTTGTATGTGCATCCTTTTTCTGTTATTTAAGTGTTTGACTTTTGAAAGGTTTATAAATTACTTATTTCTCAACAGATTCCAAAAAATATTTCTGTTTTTGGTTTTATAAAATGTTACTTTTGATATGAATAATTTAAAAAAAGAGTCAAATACCCTATTCATTGTTTGTCGGTTCATTTACATGATGAATGAATCGACATTAAATTTTGACGCTTTGAAATTTTTTGCCGATTTCGCGCCGCGTTGCGTCCGACATAAACAAATTAATAGTCAATCGGGATTCAATCTAAAGTAGATCGAATCTCTGATATCTTCATATCTCGCCACACTCAATTACTGGTAACAGCTTAAATTAATCAGCGCTATTCATGCGAAGTTCGTATTTTCCCGCCACCTCTGCGCTAGTTGTTCACTCTCATTACTTTTATTATGCGAGCCCGGGGTGCTTAAACTGGATGCAATTTATAATCCCTTCACAAGTTTTTGTTTCGCGTATTTTATACACGACACAAAGATAGATGTTCTTTATTTATTTCGAAAACATTAATAAGGGCGTCCAGTAATTATTTATGACGGAAAATTAATTTGTACATTGAATTTACATTCAATGATCTGGCGTTTATTTACATATATTGAAGGTTCATGTTACCGTGTATTGATACTCATTAATATTGCTTACTCCGTAACATTCATCTTGTTGCATTCATTAATGCAACTTTTTATAGGCGATCAAATTGCTCTACTCTGTCATTTGTTATTTCATGTGATAAATATATGTGTTCTGTTATTGCGTGCAGACTATCTAAATATGAGATTTTCTTTTACGGTTTGTTTCAGTTCAGTAGAGCAATACTATACACAAGTAATTACGTTATATGCATTGGATGCACGCGGCTTTCCATCCATTTTATTCAATCAAGAAGGATTAGCCATGTAAAAGTGTCTTTAACCAACTTTTGGACAAGATCCCAGTTGACATAGAGTTTTTTGACGCATTATATTAGTTTGCCCTTTTTAACTTTAATTGTGTTTTCTTTTGTTTGATTATGAAATTTGTAAATATATTGAAGCTAATTGTATAACGCTAAATATGTATTTACACATATTTTACACTACTCGCTTACGCTTTGTGCTACCGATAAAAATCTAGAAATACCTTATAGATATTAATTAGCTTTAGCTCAGAATTATATACTTAACGTCAACTGTTACCATAGACAGTTATGACGTTAAGCTCTTAATTTTCAATAAAACATAATAAACACAACGGTCTCGCAATTTTAATCGAAGCACTAATTACACTTATCGCCTTTTAACGATCAAGCGATCGATGTATTTAATATTTGAAAATGTCGTGCTTGAATTCTTCGCTGTATGGATGAGTCGTCGCACATTCTAGGCTCTCGGAATACATTTGCTCTAGCTATCAATAGGGTGCACTGACTCCTTTGAAAACTACTTAAGTTTTTTTCACACTTTTTTCCACTCAACTAGCTGACATTGACATGACGCGTCCAAGTAACATCAAGGCGCGAAATAAAACACTTCGCGATATTAAACGTCAAAATATGACTGTGAAATCAACTGACATGATCAACAACACCTTTTTGTATCAACCGTTAAGTCGACTACAAGTCAGATGTTAGTCAACTAAATAATATATTATTATGGTGTCTATTACTAATTGTGTAGTTGGACGGGCCTAATGAATATTTATTATAATGATCACCATTATTTTGTAGGATTTTTATGTCACTTACATGGGATTTATATTCACGATATTGAAGCTTAAAGTTTTCGCGTCACGCTGTGTAATTAAGTTTTAATTTGCAATTAACTAGTACTGCACCAAAGAGTATTTATTTATTAAACCTTTTTAAACATTTGTGACCTAGAATGACTTACTGCTTTACTAAATATAAATGTAGCCCATGTTAGCATTATCATATTGTTGCTTTTCCAAAAATAAAACTTCATCATCATATACATATAACTGCATAAATATTATTATAACACAAAATCATCTGCGTCTGTCGACTGTTCACGAAAAACTCAAAAAGTAGTGAAACGGTTTTCATGCGCTTTTCACCAAAACGTAGAGGGATTCATGAGAAAGGTTCAAGTAAAATACTGGTGAGTAGCCAGGGCGGGTGGATAGCATCTTATAAGTAACTAGCTGTTGCCCGCGACGTCGTCCGTGTGGGCATTAGGATTAAACATTCACCCCCCTCCACCCCGTAGTGATAGCTTAGTTATATTCATGCCGAATTTGAAGAAAATCCATGCAGTACTTTTTGAGATTATCCCTTACATACACACAGACAAACAGACAAAAATTCTAAAAACTATATTTTTGGCTTCGATATCGATTTTAGATCACGCCCCAATGATTCTTTTAAAAAAATATTCAGTGTACAGTTTTGACTTTTCTACGATTTTATTATATGTATAGATGAAGCGAAAGGATGAAGCATAAATACCGAGAATAGATTTAGTGAAAGATTTTACATCTATAAATGAAGGAAGATCCCAAATAAATGTAATAAGAAATGTTAGAAGCAGGAAGATGACGAATCATTTACTAAGAAACGAAGGCAAAATATTAACAAAAAACCGGACATACCGGGACCTGATTCGATCTAATGAATCATTAAATCTTCTCCATCATCGTTCACAATTACCTTCGAGCTCCATACAATGGGCAGTTTTTCTGACTGAAAAAGTCAATCACATTTTACGTATATGCACATGGGCGGTGACTCCAGTCTGCACAGACGCCAGCACATCAAATTTTCTTAATAGATTTTCAACTTTATCGCTGAAGCATATAGCTCAAAATTGATTGCGAAAAAACAGTTTCGACAGGCAGGTAGCGCGGGAGTTGCCATCATAAGGTTTTTTGTTATAAAAAAAAACATGACATGACGCCTCGTTTGTCACAATCAGAGCCATTTGTAAGATTACAAGGTTATACGTAATTAATGGATGTAATTCTTTAGCCTTGACAGTTTTTTGTAAGTGATGCAAATTGTCTTTGCGTTTAGAACTTTTTGTGTTCAGTATGTAGTATTCATATTAATCATCAGTGTCTTTTTAAACTTATGACTACTAGTTTAGAGAGCTTTAATAAATATGGTTGAAAAATATTTCATCATCATCATCATCTGCCAAGCCTTTTCCCAATCTGAGTTGGGGGCCGGCTTTCAGTCTTGTAGTACCAGTGTTTTACGTGGAGCGACTGCCTATTTGACCTCCTCAACCCAGTAACCTGGGCAACCCGATACCTCTTACTAAGGCTGGTTATCAGACTTTCTGGCTTCTGACGACCCGTAAGGTCTGCCAAAGATGTATAATTGACAGGCTGAAAAATATTTAAATGTTTAAAAAAAGAACAGTGTATTACTTCGATCTACTAAAAAGTAACCAATTAAACTTACAAGAGGCGTTTAGAGCAGAACTTTCTATGTAAATCAATTGATAGAAATATATATTCAATTAGTACCTACCCATAATAGCTCTCGCTTAATTTCCGCTTTTAAAGTACACAAGCACACCAAGCTACCTACGAAACTAAAATTATCCCAATCAACTTTAAACCATATGCTTCAGCGATAAAGTTGAAATTCTATTAAGGAAATTTGACAGATTGTAGTGACTTGATAAGCTGGCGTCTGTACATTAATACCATGCAATTAATTAGATGTAAATAATCTGAAATAAACGCTGTTTATTAGATAATAAATAATGTTTCCTGTGCCAATAGATAAAAGGTATGAGCCGCCAATCCTCGTCGCTCGTAACCGTCAATTAGAGAAAGAGCTAACTCCCTTTTAGTCACGTTCGAGGAAGAAATCAGACTTTTAAAGGATTTAAACTAAACGGAATTGCCTTTTACTGAAGTTTTAGAGCTTTTATTTAATTTAAGTGTTATCTTTAATGTTCAGTAACATTTAAATACTAACTGCTTACTTCCTTCGGTTTCACCTGTGTTGAGATTGAACAACTTCGCCTATACGCATAAAAATACCTGTAGTTATGTCTAAAGTCCTAGTTATCTTCTACACTCATTAAAATCGAAACTTAATATCTATTACATATAAAGTCAAAAATGTACATTGAATATATTTTTTTAAAGAATAATTGGGGAGTGATCTACAATCGATATCGAAGCCAAAAAATTATATTTTTAGAATTTTTGTCTGTTTGTGTATATGTATGTCCGGGATAATCGCAAAAAGTACTACATGGATTTGCTTCAAATTTAGCATGAATATAACTAACAGGTCGGGTCAACATATAGGCTACATATTATCACTGAATGGTGAATGTTTAATCACCTAATGCCCACGCGGACGACGTCGCGGGCAACAGCTAGTGTTTTAAAAGTTAAGACAATATATTAGAAACAATATGGACCGGGAAGGGCACAGCATAAAGAGTTTGGAGAGGTTTACAGTACATATTACCTAGTTTTGTATTAATGTTATGAATGGCGCTTCCTGTTAGTTAGATGCTCTTAAATAAAACTTAATTAGAGTTAATGTTTAATGAACAATAAATAATGAGGAGATAAAGTAATAAAAAAAACTGTTCAATTGTGCGTATCAACGTGAGAAAACAACGGTTTGTCTGTAAAAATGTTCATTGCTTCAGCGATGCGAAAGTTTCATTAAATATAAAAGAATACTTTAGATTGTTATCATTTTTGTACAATAAGCGTGTTGTTGGGATGAAATATGTTACGTGCAGTTAATTTATCGTGAGGCTGAAAGTGCTAACTGCAGGCGAGTAAGTGGGTTCGATTCCCGAGTCACGCAGATTTTACAGTAGCCTGCATGTTTGTACAACTGGAAATATTCGAGTCTACATACTATTAGTTTGCAAATAAATATAGTACTTAAGATATTATGTGATAATACGGCAAAAATATTTTCGGATTGCTGAAAACGAATTTTCCTCTCTATAAAAATCTTACATTTCAGCACTCTCTTGTAACTCGCTAACAACAAACGAGGCTTTATATTTACGAGTCTCCCACAGCCGCTTCCAGGCAAACCAAACGCAAACACAATTATATTCTATCATAAATTTACTTAATGCCAACATTTATCAGTTCGAAACCTATAACCGTTGAAGAAACAATGGAAGACCAGCCAATGAACAACTCGACAAACAGACTGCTGGACAGTCTAGGTAAAGCTATCTAAACGAAGCTTAAATTAATGTCGCATGCATTTGAATTCAATATACAATGTAGTATTGTGATATTCTTGCTAATAGTACCTACAACCAAATGTAACTTTGAGAACGATGCCACGCTGCATTCAAAAGACTTCAACGCGTTTTCTCAGGCAGTGATTGCAAGGAAATATGAATAAACACCGTTTTGATAGCACCGATATGAATGCTTTTTGCAATACAGAGAACTGCTTAATTAGAACCTGCTTTATAACGACCTTAGAAATAAATGTTGAAATGAGTTTTATTTGCATGTAATTTCACCGGCGCCCATAATAATTAGCCGGTACACAGGAACGTAATTAACTAGAAAATATAAGAAAACACAAGTATGTAACTTAGGGGAAATTAATTCTTGGTGTATGGGAACCAATTAGTGAAATACAGTCACCGTTAGGAAATGCAAGAACAAATACGTGTGCGGTATTTAGCCGTTAATACATACTTATAGCGGCAACGTTTTTGTCAACTTATTGCTTAATTGGATTATCCTACAATGCAACCTTCCGTTGCACCTCGAGCACGCACAGTACGCTCTGATTAACAGCACACGCGAATCTAAACTATAAGTGTAACGCTTTAAGATTTAATTTCGAAAAAAGAAATCCTCAGCATGTGAAACAAACCATAATTACGTACTTAACAATGCTAAGAGCAATGTTTAAAAACTAGGGCTCTAGGAACTCACGCGAAATAAGGCCTTACCAACACTTGCGGTTGATACGGAGACATCTACTATAGTCCTGGTTTGCGAAACTGAATCTTATGCTTTTAGTAATAGAGGATGTTTTCATGGGGGGTGGTTATCGCAACGCTTGACTGCGGTTGCCGCAGAATGCCATTGTGTTGCACCGGCATCCCAGATATATGTCACTGTTATAAGATCGACGGTGGCGTGACGTCTGCCGCGATACCAGATATGTTTGCTTACGGTCACGCTAACAACTAGCTCAGTGCGGAACGCAACACTCGATGGTGCTAAGTCACCTTGGGATGTCTCAGCAGTACCTACGTAGATGGTCAATATATTACAGCTGGCCGTAGGCGGTAGAACTGCACCCACCCTACTCTCCGCGTCTGCGTAGGAACACAAGCCTTATGTCTCTTCCATCCTTGAAAAATAAACCCTTATTTATCAAGGATGGAATCTCCACTATATCTCCACTGCAGGGCCACTTTTCATACATAGAAGGAACGACCGTTAATCACGATGCTTCCTCAATGCGCATTCGACAGTTTCAGACATTTAAGTCCAGGTTTCCTGGCATGCATAAAATACAGTTACTTTTATTACATTTTAAAGAAGGATTACAACATAAAAAAAACTAACATAAAAAAGTAATAATATCTCAGAAAAAGTTACTCTAAAAAACTACTAGTAAATATAATATACTCGTAGGAAATAGGGACAACCCACAAATACAAAATCTTAGCTATATACTTAGTAATACCTACTAATGGTAAAACCCATTCACCTGTTTTTATTTCCCCGTAACTGGGGGAGTTACACGATAATGTTTGCGCATCGCTTGCGGAAACAGTTCGATTACTGCGATTAAATACCACTAATAACTAACTTCATGGTTTGACTACATTCTACCAGGATATCAAATACTACATCGCATGTGCAGAATCTGAACCTGTATTTAAGGTAATATATTCAAGCCACACAGTTATTTCTGTATAAATCTAAGTATGTATCTATAAATATAATAAAATCGTAAAAAAGTTAAAACTGTACATTGAATATTTTTTTTAAACAATAATTGGGGCGTGATCTACAATTGATGTCTAATCCAAAAATATAGTTTTTAGAATTTTTGTCTGTTCGTATGTCGGGGATAATATCAAAAAGTACGGCGTGGATTTGCTTCAAATTTGGCGTGAATATAGTCAACATAAAGGCTACATATTCACGCTATCACGTACGGAGGGGGTGGTGAAGGTTTAATCTCATAATGCCCACGCGGACGACTTCGCGGGCAACAGCTATATTATGACCTTATCTTTATTACGCTAGAATTCTGACAAAATAAAAAAAAATCAAACCTAATGATGACTAGTTATCGTCTTTGAAAACTTATACCTATAGATAATTTTCTTCTCACCATAACATACACCGGAAAAAATAATATAAATTATGATGAATACGAGTCATTTAAAGCCACCATTCAATACTCAACAAGGTTACGCAATAACGAGTGGCGTCAAGTCATAAATAACAGTTGTCACCTCGGCCGACGACTCCATCACTGCATGGCCCGCGGCGAGTTCAAGGTCATCCATAAATTTATAAATTTCCCACGGCCCTACACAAACATCACCATTCAAAATGACACAAAAGCGATTGCACCAAATTGACCCATTGATTTTTTACAACAAATCGATAACCGCAAATAACTAAGCGGTATTTCTGAACGCATTAAAACTCAATAAACGCATACTTTCACGGAAAATGGCCGTTTATAACGAATGCGACAAAAAAGTAAAGCGGCCTACTTTCCGAGGCGTCATCTATAGGATGGATGGATGTTATTGTTCTTCATGATCTGACTACACTATACAGCGTGCTCAAAGCACGTGGATTGAATACAAGTACCGTCTGTCATATTAACCTGATTGACGAGAGCAAATGATGGAGTGTCTTTAACTTAGTGCGTGTTCTTCCACAATTAAGGCAGTAATTCTATATTTTATATATAATTTGTGCCCGACTGTCCGAGGTTGTTAACTTGTTTGTTGTGGCATTAGAAGGATGTCCAGGATGTAAGAATCAATATTATATTCTACTTTACCTCATCATACTCTATGAGTTGGATACAAGTCAGAAATTATAGTTTTAAATATCCTTATATGTTTATCATCCCATTGTTGTTTTAGAAATTATTTTTATGCAAAATAGTTATTTTCTAAAATACTTTCGCCTTTCAAATTATGCGTGATTAATTTTAAAATATAAAGTCGAAACACAATAATATTTTGCTTTCTTTTTTTCACACTGACTCATGGGCTCATTTTTGATATGCATAAACGGTTTCAAAAATGCACTCACGAATTAAATGTCAAAACTTTCATCGCGAGAGCGTCGCCATGTGTCCCGGTGCCACACTTGCGGGACACGCGCACGCGCACCGAATATTTACCACATTCAGATACACTTCATTACCGAATGCCATTACCGACAATGACCACCAGTTAAACAGTCATAAATGTAGAAAGTCATCCAAGCTTTCTTTGCGGTTATCAAATTTAAATGTAATTGAACATCGGACGAGTGTTCGTTGAGCAATTTCCTCTTACACCTTCATCAGCACGGAAGCACATTGTTGCCGACCCAATAGCCGAGTTTCACACACGAGACGATTACCCATAAACAGACAACGTGAACGATAGATACCCACGAATAAGGAACGGTAACTCCATTTAAGGCTACAAAAACTCCATTCAATGTTCTGACCTCAACAAAATTATCTAACTGTTCGACACTTAATTTACAAACGCAACGCACGTATGTTTCTTTACAAAACGTCCATTATGCGTTAGAATTTAAATTTTAAATTGGAGATAAAAACAAAATAAAGTTGAACTTTCTTAGCCCGATTGTAGGTGTGTACTTGTGAAGATAAATTCTTTTGTGTAGTGAGGTTATCTCTTGTAGCTACAGACATGAATAGATTTAAAAGTTTCGCATTGCTGCGCCTGATACAAAGGGAAGGTCCCAGTTGCAGGCGTAATACGGACAGTACAATGCCACTTCTTCACGATTTACCAAGATGTGTTACGCGAGAGGCGATCATTGTTTTTCGAACAATGTGACAAAATCCATCCAAATTATTTTTGCACTGTTCTGCGGCTTGATTTTTGAGGTTTTACCTACGATTGACTAATACCTTATGGTAGTCACCATACTTAGTCGATATAGTGCGCTGTTTTCAATTTGCAAAACTGAAAATTGTATGCTTAAATACCAGATTCTGTTTCCAACGCTGCGTTAACGTTAAAATTGAAATAAACCGATTTCTTAAATAAAAGAATGAAAAGGCAAAAAACAATTATTTAATTTTTACATGGCTCAAGAAGTCTCGAAGGTTCTCGAGGTTGCTGCTGCTTATATTGCCACTAACTACATGAAAAAATCAAGTTCTTAGTGAATAAAAAGAGTAAATTAAAACCTAAACATATAAGGAAATGGAAATTAATACGAAGTTAATAAATTATTAGCTTAAACGAAGCATAACACGTGTCTATACCAATAATGTCTAGATGTTCTCACGAAGTTTGCTAACACAGTGTTCCTATTTTACATCCGATAAGTCTAGCACACCTCACTAATCACATAGGTACTATGTATGTCTTTTAAAGCTGGTTACTGAGACTTCTTCGTGGCGTTGCAATATGTATTTATACTGAGCTACTGGTTCATGAAACTGTTACGAGTGGTCACGCCGCGCCAACTGCCTATTAATTATTGAAGAATTACTTTCCGATGGTCGGGAAGTCAAGCGTTCAGTTACCGTAGAGCGATGACCTAGACCTTTATTACAAACTCGATAATAATAAACAATGGGAATTTTAATGAGCGCACTAAAAGTAATATGAATACTGATCACTTTTTTCTGATCTTCAACTATTATGCTGATGCTGGTGTTGCAACACACTGAGATTGCATCATCATCAGCTTTGCTATCTTTAGGGTCAGTCCTCTTTATCAACTTCTACTGGACAAGTTGTTCTGTACTTATAAGCATCTGCCTAGCCTTTTTCCCAAAATATGTCAGCTTCCAATGTTACCTTAGCAACCGATACTCCATGGTAAAACTGGTTGTCAGACTTTCTGGCTTCTGACTACCCGTAATGACAACCAAAAAATGTTCAAATGACAGCTGGGACCCACCAATTTAATATGCTTTCCGAAACTCGCTATGCCAGGTCACCCATCCATAGACCAACCGCGCCAAGCGTTGCTTAATTTTATGATCACGCAGATGTGACTTAGCCACGAGCTCCTCTCTATTCTCTACTATTATGTATACTTTAAGAAAATTTGAACTGAAATATTTAAGACGAAGTAAACAACGACACAACAGGACCTGCCAAGTTTTATATGATATACCACTGACCCATCAAAAACATCAACTCAGTGAACATCTTCTATGAATGCCCTATTATGAAGATAGATGCTAAATAACTCTTATTACGTAGATTGTCACGAAATCAGTTACCGCATCAACAAAGAAGGAAAACTCGCCATCAATAATAACTTAACTAACTTAATTATCTACAGAAACGTCAACATTCGCGTAACATGTAACCTATGTAATTTGACGAACAACAAAATCCGTGTAATATGATATAATAGATGTTTGGTGAAAGTGTTTGATGCAAGGTTTTGGTGAACGGTGGCGTGTGAAGAGCTCTTTGCCTATATTCTTAGTAAGAGAGCGGAACGCGTGCGACTGTCGCCGGCTGCATCCAGCGACCTAATGGCCGATTTCTCTTGACTTTTGCGCCTTAGTGATTTATTTTTGTTAATTTATGTCTATTGCGAAATTATTCTTTTAATCATATTTTCAATGATATTATTATCTTGTTTGTATCTCTAAATGTTAACTCCGAATAAAAATAAATCCATTTTATTTCCATGTTTAAATGTAGAAAGATCCTGTATATTCTAATAAAAATACATAATTCTTATCAGATTTCTGTCGCTGTTCGATACTTAATATGTTATAAACATTTTTAATTAATGTAACTAATTAGTAGATCAGAAACAATAAAACTTATATCTTGTATCTAGATTAACATTCTAGAAAGCGCATCTAAAGCTTTTACATATTAGATTCACACACTCGTTATGTATGAATGCAAAAAATGCGAACACCGCAACTCCTCATTTGGAAGTCATCTAAATATGTCCATAAAACTAACAGCAAGCGATGTTTTGTATAAGAGACACGACGAGAAGTACAGCTACCAATCTATAATGTAATCACTTATTCATGTCCAATGAGACTATGCACCTGCCTCCTTCGTGGTACAGTCACCCGCACATCAGTAGACACACTTTGACCTTGAGACCGCCTCTATTTCCTACGACATAAGAGCTGTTTTCGCAGTTCAAATGTTTCCACTGATGTGCGGGTGACTGTACTAATTCTTCAACCCCGCGCAGAATAACAAATATACCGCATTCTACACGTGCTTAGAGCTATTTCCCTAAACATTGCACAAGTTATCCATTTAACGTAAGTAGTTTGGGTAATAGGCCTACCTATTTGTAGCAATACTTATGTCATTATGGAAGTGAATTCTAACGTGGTTATGAAATGAGATGAACCTTAAATACTAGTAAAGTAGACGGGGCGTTTTCTAGAATTGGAAAACGCTAAATCGAAAATCGAAATTACTGGGTGTAGCACCTTTTTGTAAGGACTATTTTATGACAAATTGTTCATATTTTAATATTCTCCCTAAAAATACTACTCTACTTTATCTTACTCATTTTTACGCCAATTTGTAGGGATCCTTTAGTTATCCCTATGTTGATGACCCCATTGGCGCAATGGTAACCACGCCAGACTGCCGAACCGAGAGTCATAGGTTCGATTCCCGGTACAGTCGACATTTGTGTGATGAGCATGCTTCTTGGCTGTGGTGTGGGTGTATTTATAAATATACATATATGGAAAGTATATTTAGTGTATCAGTTGTGTTAGCACCCATAACACAAGCTAATTAATACCTTACCTTGGTGCTAACCGACCGTGTGTGAAAAAGGTGTCCCGAAATTATATTAATCTTCGCTACAAAATTCCTCAATAGACCACACTTAATATGCTCTTGTTCAGTAACTTTCAAAACTCACTCTGTCATTCGACATTAATATTCTATAAGCAAGATTAAATACCTCTAATTGCTATTTGCCATGCCAACACAAGACATTTAGTATTTATAGCACGAAATTAAGGTCATTGCAATTATATTTTCTTTTACGCTCGTAAATCCCGAGAGATGACGAAGTATTGCGAATGTGATGCGCTCGCGACGACAACGACCGCTGTTGTTAGCAACTGGAGCATGAACGCAGTTTCTCGATGAGAAGAAAATATTTAGCTGATCGAAGCTAACACTGCTATTTGTTACACGATACTAGAGATCATAGAAATCTGGAAAATATTTTTTGCAGTTTGTTGGTTTATAGTTATAATGTTTCATTTTAAATGCACATTTACTTGAAACTATCGCTCTGTACCAATCATAACAAAAATATGCCCCGCTATAAGTTTGGTTGCAAAATTGGCAACGCACATCTATATTTGACTTGAATATTTTTTAAAACCATCTAAAATTAACTTTTAAATTCAGGATTATTTAATACTAGCTTCTGGCAACGGTTTCACCCGCGTTCCGTCAGAACTACACAAAGCACGCAGATGAATTGAAGCCTCTAGTCTACCTCGATAAATGGGCTATCTAACACTGAGAATTTTTCAAATCGGACCAGTAGTTACTCCGATTAGCGCGTTCAAACAAACAAACGAACAAACTTTTCTGCTTTATAATTTAAGTATAGGTAGATTGTCCTTCTGCTTCTCAACTTACATTTACAACAATAAGTATGTAATACCTTAATGAGTTAGTCCAACGCATGTTAATCAAGCTATGAAGATGACACATAAAGATCGCAGAGGACATCGGCTTTCTCCTACATCTCTTCGGCTAAAGTTGAAGCAAAGAACCGTATCTATTCATTAACTTTAATACTGTACTAAGCATCAAGTTTCAAGTTAATGAAATTAATGTCACATCGAACAAAACATATACATAATTCATCAAGCTATATTGCCAACGGTTTTTCTTTACATCAAAATTTATTTGCGACCCTATGTATTGCAAGTTCTTGCCAATAAACGGTTATAGGAAATGCATTTTCCTAACGGCCGGTGAGAGCTTAGTGACCGTGATTGGTAATCATTAGGTGGCAAAGGAAATTGGCGCCTATTAGTCTCACTAGTTCTGGAAGCCAGTGGCTCAGAAACGAACGAGTCTATTGATAAAGGTTAAAAAACAAATGCTTGAGTTTGAACAGACGTGGCTTAGTGGTTGAAGCACTAACGTCTCAAGTACGAGTGTGGGGGACCAATGGAACTTTTCTAAGGTATATGTACTTACTAAGTTTATCTTGGACACCAACATCTGAATAAAAATAAGATAGAACATTTTGACGAAACATGGACTTTAAAAATCTGATCTGATCATCTATTTCAATCCACGCTGGGCCAGCCTCTGTATCAGAAGAGGCCTGTGCCCAGCAGTGGGCAATACAGTGGATGTAGATATTTTGTTTAACCATTGATTTATAGAATTCACCAAAAAAACTGGTACCTAACTGAATAAGGTGATAGTTCCATAAAAAAGAATTGAATAAGGTGAAGTGAGTAGGAGAAAATAAAATAAACTATTGGGTAACTTTCCTCTTTTTCATTACTTTTTATTACACATCAAATTTTCTTCATCAATCTTGCTCAGATAACTAAGTGAATATTGAACCTTAGGAAATTACCCAACATAATATACCATGAACCGCTAGTCAAACTGAACGCAGCGAAATAAAATTTGACTCTGTTACATGGAATTGGAATAGAGACATGTCTACCAAATCTTCCCCTAGAACAGTAGACATAAACAAAACCTACATAACTGATGACAATATAACGCGCACACAACAACGGTAATTAACTTCCGTCGACTTCGTAGAAACGCAACTGTTTGACGACAACCATTTTACACACAATGATGACTAACAGGAATCAACTGAGAAAGAAATGAGGAACATTGGATGAATGTCAAAGAAATAGCTTAAAGACGGATGTCTATTATTACGAACTAATGATTTGCAATTGTTTGTCAAAGGTTAAAGCCCAGGTTTAAGTCACAGACTTAGCTATAATATGTATATATTAATACACTGTACTATAATGTATGTATATAATAGCAAGCTACCACACACTGAGAAATATATATTTTGCCTTCATATTGATGGTCGTCCTATTGTATAGTAATATGCAATAATACATATATATTACGGTATCGCATGGTGATGTCACAGAAATATATTGGGTGACTGGTAATTAGTGACCGATATTTAAACAATATATTGTACTCATGATTAAAAACAACTTTGCCAAAGAAACTTTTTTGTTTTTTTTTATTATTATTATAGCAAAATTACTGACAACGCGGGCGCGGGATCTCGTCGCTAACAGATGACCGGGCGACGGCGCGCGCGAAATTTGAATTTTGCTGTAAGGATAAAAAAAAAACAAAAAGGTTGTAAGGTACAGCTGAGTGTGCGGTCACGCGTATAGAATATGTATAGTAATATGTGTAGCTATAAAAATATTGATATATATTATAGCTAAGTCTGTGACGGGCTTTAACCTTTATTGACGTAGTAACAGCATTTCTTGCGCTCGTTATTTTGTTAACACCACATGTGTATGGGACTTGAATCGACTCCTTACATTGTTCTCGTGCCTATCTTCCATTTGAATGAAAAGAAAAAATGTGTTCTCATCGCTAACTGAATGGGAATACAAGATGAATTTACTTCGCTAAAGCCACAATTTTTCGTACACTGCTTTCTCTTCACACAAAGATGAATCTAGAATTATTTTGGCTAAAACAATCACAAAAGCTTACAATGAGACAATAATGATAATTAATTTTACTTTCAACACTCGACAAAATAAAACATAACCCATAAACCTGAATGATTTTCATAAAGAATAAAAACAAATGAAAGAATCTAAATAAATTGCATCTACTCTCACTCTGTGTGCTAACGACCGCGTATTCCATATCAAATTAACATGCGGAATCGTAGCAATACTAAGCAATTAGCAATACCAATTTCCAGCTCAGAGAAAACCCTGAAAGTGTAATATGGAAATATATTCCCAAGCAAGCTGCATAGTGAGCGAGTCAGGCCCATCTTTAAAACATTCAACATGCGTCGCATTGATATCATAAACAATAAACAGGGTATGTATAAAATGTTGACAGCTCTAAAAAACTAGTATTCCCGCCGTTTACAAGAAAGCACAATGAATAAATAATTCAATAGGACGAACCCCGTTTTGCATAATAACACAGTTTGCTTGAATAGAAACATGTATCATGTGGAAATATCTGCAAGACAGCATGCCATAGAAACACCCAGTCTGCCTGCCAGCGACCTGTCCAGTCGTAATCATGGAGGCCCACACATTCAACATGTCATAAAAGAAATTACTTATATCTATGGTTAAGGCCTTTTAAAATTACATCTTTGAGACGGAAAAAGTAAGGTACAGCCATCGCTCTCAATTCCCTAATTATTGTAACAAGATTTAAATTCCCTTTCTATGGGTGGTTATCGATCATTTAGCTGGAACATTTACTTAATGAAACTGAATGATGAAATTAGATTCTTACTGGATATTTTTGTCGAGATTAATACTAATGCAGGTTTATGTTTAATGAAAGCTAGTATCCTTTATCCTTTCATGGTGAAACTCCTCGCAGCCAGAAACTAAATGTTTTGGCTCGCAGCCACATGAAGCGCATCCACATCGCGTTAATGCACCCGAAGTTCCGAAGAACTTGGATAGTGTAGCTAAAATATCCAACATTCGGTCTGAATAACTCGAGGATAAACTTCCCACTTCCCAGGAAACTTGATAAATACACAGCCTTGCATAAACTTGATTAAGCTCAGCTGTTGTAATCATCACGACATTACATTTCCTGGTATGAAGGTTGACGATAAAGATTTAAGTGCAAATATAATTATACATAGAAAAATTAAATTAAATGGGTCCTGTAAATGATGAGAACCTACGAAAGGTGATGAAAATTTTAAATATTCATTCTAATCCAATTTCGTTCTTTCACTTATGTAAACCCATTCTACACTTATACATTTAATAAATATTACTTTTTTACATATACATACTGCTGTGGTGGAATATGTAAAAGAGTATAAGTAAAGTTAGCATCGAAGTCAACGCACCATTGTCAGGTCCCGGCAACAATGATCGAGATAAAGCTGACAAAAAGAGCGCACTGCCACTGTCTGGCGTGTCATTCACCCGCTCGTGGAAATCGATGTTTATATCTCTAACTTTAATCGATTCGACAAACAAATCAAACTTGGTAAAGTCGCCATTTTATCCCATCATTCGTTTGGTATTAAATGGCAATTAACAGCGGCAGTCGTGCGTAACCAGATATAAATTAATAATAATTGAATCTTAAGATAAGTTCCTAGATATATTTTGATATTTGCTGTGGTTAGTACAGGTTACAATTTCATTCCGGGCAGGCCCCTCTTTCCCACTGGGCACTATGGGCACTTGCCCAGGGCCCCGCGTTCGAATGGGGCCCCCTAGTTCCTGCCAGATTATGAAATCGTATAATCGTAATCGAACGTCAAACGTATTACCACAGATATTATAATACTTTACTAGACAGATGCCTCATCATCTCATACAACGAAATAAAATTTCCTATCCCTGTTGTTTGTCTATTATAACAAAATAGTGTTTTCTTTAGGTCATAGGGGCCCCATGATCCTGATGTGCCCAGGGCCTCAAATAGTTTAAAGACGGCCCTGATTCCGGGCATACAATACGGAATACGTCAACAATGAGAACGCTCACACTTGAATACTATAATCATTATAAAAGTAGTTTAAGAAAGTGCTTACCTCTTGGGTACACTAATCCGTCGCTGCCGGAACAGGTGGTCCATTGTTCCTGAGCTCTGCTTTGTCTTTACACTTAAGCTCGGCCTCTCCCACACAAATATAGGAAATTACAAACTTTCACTTAATCTTATGTCTATGTTGCGGAATGTTTACAGAAACTGTTTAATTTTTAATTTTAACTGATAACACTCAGTCCACACTAGTCCACTCAAACCCTTAGGTGTTCCTTATAACTTTACACGGTCTAGTGGTGCTGGCACCTGTCTTGTACCACGTACCAATGAGTACGGTAATACTCTTCAAAGATAGTTACGGACTGCAACAAAAAATGTAGACGTTATTTTAATAATAAATAAAGTTACTGTCTCTGGGACCCTAACCACCGGTAGCTTGGACCCTGTTCCCGATATCGGTGGCTAACTGTTTTTTATATTTTTAAATGTTTTTTTTTTATATTAATATTTAAAAATATAATCAATGTGTTTAAAAATAAATAAATAAAGTTAACACAACAAATTAACAGTGCTCAGATGAGCGTGAAATATTTTCAATTAATTTTACTTTAAAAAAATTTAAGCACTTAAAAAGTAGTTTAACTCAATACTTCTATCTCTTCTATTTATAAATACGATAAAAACCAATCATACTCCGTACAGACAGCACGTAATAGTCCTAGATAAATAATCCTAGATTTAGTCAGTGGATTGTTAGTAAAATTAGTTAAGTTTTGACCGGCAATCAACGTATAATGAATGTTTTAGATACAATGCCCACATGGCACGAGAAAGTTATAAATATAATATTGAACAAAGACAACAACACTGAATTAATTGATAGTATCTCGTATCATTTCGGCTGCGATTAAATTCGCGCGGAGAAAGTGAAGGTGCGCGATGCGCCGGCACAGCCGGCTCCTCTCGCCATATTAATATTAATCAAGAGCACAGTTTTAATAACAAATGATATGAATCTTTGTTTATAGTTGACAGACTAGCCTATTGTTACACATTGTTTACCAAGAAGTAAGAAAAATCCTTTGTAATTATGAACGAGTAGTTTTTTTTATTTTCTTTGAAGTTCTATTTGGACTGTTGTATGAGGTAATAGCTGTAATAACAATTCATAAAAAAACTGATATAAAATTTTAAAAACATTTTTTTTTTGGATTCCAAACATTATTGTTGCATTTCTAAACGAAATATTTTTCACATATTTCCTGAAGGTCCTTATAACACTTAAATCCTAAGGTGACATCCCAAAAAAAAAGTTAAAACATACATACATATGTAGGTACGTAGCTGAGAGTTAAATATAACATTATTATTGCTAATATATTCGTGCTAGTTTCTAATTTAATAAAACTGACTAGTGGTGACACTGATCCATAAAATCGTGTCCATAACGCCGCGGTATAAATTATTTGCTGAAACACCAACATGCGAAATAGTTGGTAGCGTTTACTTAATTACATTCCACAATGAAATTACTCCACTCGCGTGATGTGGTTTTTTTTTACTGACTTACTACATATTTCCATATTTACCTTGAGTGATCATGCAAATATTGAGATGCATTCCTTATTTGAGATTAATATTATATATTGTAATTGAAAAAATCGAAAAATAAAAGTGTATTTTTTTTATTTTTGAACCGTTCAAAATAAATTATTTTATTTTCTCTAAAATTAAAGTAAATCACAATTCACTAAAATAATTTTGTAGTAAATAAAATCCTATTACTTTTTTGAACGTCAGTTTCGCGCGACTTTCTACCGCGTGCGTGAGTTTCGAGGCGGCTCGGGACGTGCGGCCGCGGGGCCATGTGGCAGAGCACTGAAGCCGATGTTCTGAGTGTAATCACTACGTTCTAGCGATGCCATCCCATCCCCTGCAGAGCACAGCCCTCGGAAATTCAGGTGACGCAATGGCCGCTGGTGCTTTTAACTTTCAGCAATGTTAAAGTTGCCAGTATACATTTTAAAAGCGCTTTATATAATAAAATTGTTTACAAAATTTTACGCTTGGACTTTTTAAATTAAACCTTATTAGTGATAGGTTTTTATCAATATATGCATTATAGCAATGTAAGCTTAAATGTTTTTTTACTAAAATAGAGCATCTTAAAAAAGTTAACTACTGTTATTACTGTTAATAGTTAGATTAGAAATTTTATACATGTAAAGCACCCATTAGCACTAAGAGGTGTTAAATATAAATCATTTGCAGTCTAGATATGTCAGTCATTTTGAACAAAGGTACAATTATCACATTTTACATTGCGTGTCTTGGACTCGACACACGCAAACCGAGAAGAGTCAATTAATTAAAAAAATATACACACAGTCCCATGAATTGAACCCTATGATATGAGCTAACTTGATATTGTGTTCTTATTACCATGTTTGTGTAAGAAAAATTGCATAGGTAATTTGAATTAATATTTTTCGGTCTGATTGCGTCTGCGAGTCGTAAATAACGTTAGCATATATTTACTAGTTAACGGTGACTGCGATTATTGGCATAACGATAGGTGTGCTGTAACTACCGATGCTCATCAAATAATAGTGGATTCATTCTTGTGTTCGGCTCGTTCAGTTATTATTTGCTCGTTACTGGCTATAGCCTAGAGCCTTGCTAAAATAAATATCTTCTTTTTTTTATTTTGCTCTGGTTATAAGTTTGAAATTAGAATGCCCCCATCTCGATGCTGCTATTTATGAAAGCTTTCACGGTAACTCTATGTATATACAACAACAGTATAGGTACTTATGCATTCTTCCCCACCCCACTTACCGTTATTTTCGTCCGCTTTTTTATTTACCATAGCTGCCTAGAGTAGGCTCCACTTGTTGCAAATCAGTTACCTGCTCTATTAAACTGAATTAGGTAAGCATCTTACTTTATTTATAGATTATAGATAGACAGATAATATTTTTTTTTGTTTTGTACAGTCGCCAGCACATAAAGCGACCTGAAACTAAATCAACTTTGAACCATAATACTTCAGCGACAAAGTTGATAATCTATTAAGGACATTTGACTGATTGTAGTACCTTGATGTGTTGTCGTCTGTACATCAATTTCAGTAACAAAGGAAAACTTAATATTACAGAAAGACACAATGGGCGGTCTTATCGTTAAAAGCGATCATTACAGTCATTGATATAACTGAGAAAAAAAAATATGTATTTGTTATCTTTTCGACAGGGCCGTATAGATACTAATGTGTAGAAGCTTATATTTTAGTAATTATTTGTACTGGAAGGACCAAAATACTTGCCTTCTTTTTGTAGGAGCATCCATAACCTATCGCATCATCTTAACAGTTACATAACTATTGAGGGTTCACTATTATCACAAAAAGACAAGCAAACTCTGGCAATCGGGTAACAAAACAATTACTTAAACCTATTTAAAAACGTTCTGTTACTGCTCTCTCTCAGTCCCAGACTTTCAGACCAAGTCGAGAATATTGGAAACTGAACTCTTAGAGAAAGTTGTAATGACGGCGACATTCAGCTCTTGACATGTGATCAAATATTAGCGTAATGTGCCTGCTACATACAGGTGTTACGTTATGACTAGCACTATGAAACACTAAGTAATCGACGGTAGCTAGATTTCTCCTCACACTTTCCTCTTATGTGTAGAAGCTTGAACCTAACTGATGTGAATCATCACTTTCGACGGTGTAAATGCATCTTACTGTTAGTATAAAAAATACTTACAGTTGTCGTTAAAATTTAATGCCCGTTGTAAGAACTGCTGTAACCTCTATGAAATCGGTCTTTATTTAAGTTATAATCCAAATAGGTACCTCGTGGGTTTCATGACAACCAGAACGTGCCGGCCCAAATTATCCCACATAACGGCGCAATATATTATTGAAGTTGTAAGGCTACTGGCTCTGGATCCCATCATCCTCCCAAGAAAACTAAGCACTTGTAATTATCTGACTATACTTTTCCCAACTATGTTGTGGTCAGCTTCCAGTCTTACCTGACTACCTCTGTGGAGCGATTGGTCTGACCCTCAGACCATTTACCTGGAAAACCCAATACTCATTAGTAAGATAGGATGTCAGATTTTCTGCCTTCTATGGGTATTCAGAAGTATAGGGGTTTCCAGGAGAAAGTTTTCAAAAGACAACCGGGACTCACCAATTTAACGTGCGTTGCTTAACCTTATAATACAACGACACGAGCTGCTGTTACTTCAACTCTAACTGCTTATAGATTAGCGACTCGTTCGGTAGCGCAGTTCAAAGAATTATTTGTACTGAATAAGGAGTAAGTAAGAAGTGCTAATAGTAAGTGCCTAAGCTATGTGCAAGAACACCATTTAAGCAAATAAATTGTAGCTCATCTACACAGAAACTGCTAAAGTATGTAGATTCAACGGTAATTCCTATTAATTGCTTTTTCAACATTATGTTTAAAGAAAGTCACGATTGATTGGGCTACCTTAATGGAGGAGCCTACTTAAGTGGATGTAATAAGAACTCAACTACCAACTATTTATAGTAAGTTAGCAAGGTATATAATAGCTAACAAGGACCGACCCATTATTTATTCATCTCATTTATTTACATTTTGACTGCATGTATAAAATGAGAAATGCTAGTGAAATGATGACGCCCGTATGGCAATTTTTAGTTAATTTATTTTTTAATCATATTGATTACATTTAATATTAATAAAAAAACATTTAATCTTTTATAAAAGTTTTGTCTTATAAAAGACATAGACAAGAAATAAAACACTATCAGAAAACACACCACTGACTTTGCGGGTAGGTACCTACCTCTATTTCCAAGCGAAGAAAATGTGTAGGTACAGTCACCCGCACATCAGTAGACACACTTTGACCTTGAGACCGCCTCTATTTCCTACGACATAAGAGCTGTTTTCGCAGTTCAAATGTTTCCACTGATGTGCGGGTGACTGTACGTGTTTCTCCGCCGTCGTCGTAGCAATTGAACTAGCCGAAACCAGCAAAAAAAAAAAACACTGGGATCGCTGGGACTGTTGAGGTAGTTGTTGAGAAATGAGAAGAATATTGACACCAGGAACATAAGTAAGGCCTGGAATTTTACCTAAGCACCATTTCGCAAAACTGGTGTTTAGTCGTAATTATATAGGTAAGTAGGTTTAAGATGCCTCGTTATTTTCACATTGTGGAACCTATTATTATATAAGGGTACCTACGAAAAACCTCGAAGGCACTTCGCAATCCGCGTCGCATCCCACTTCCCACACACGACGCGCTCTAATGTCTTCTAAACAAGCTTATTATGTTGCGAGACTCGTAGAACAATGAATACAGTCTGCTAAGCTGTGTGTGATGCTAACTTCTCTGTTTCTAAATGAGTTGTCAATGACAGCTCGAGGCTACGTACGCTTGTCAACAGTAAATACTAACAATATTAGGACAAAGAACGTTCCTATAAAAATATAATAGTCACTTGCTGAAATGCAGGTGATACTTTCTTCGTCTGTCTGGTCGCGTTTCTCTCTTGTAGATCAGTTCAGCGAATTCACCCACGTTTTGCACCATATAAAAAGTTTCAACACTGGAAGTACTATTTTACCTACTTTCAAATGTTGCAAAGCATTGTTTTTCTTTAGAATAATTTACTGGTCACAAAAAAAAAGACAGAAAATGTTTATCAGACATAATCAAAGATCAAAAATCAGTTGTCTAGTACCCATAGTACAAGCTCTGCTTAGTTTGGGACTAGATGATGTTGTGTGGATGTGTGAGGATGTTGGATGTTTATTTTTGCTAATGTAGTAACGAGTAGTAACGTTAAAATACATGTCTTTTCCCTATTGCAGGTAATAACAAAAAAAATCCTTATTAATTGCTGCGATTTTAATTACATATTTTTCGACATCGTACATATGTAAGTAGTTACAGTAATCATAATCACAATTAAAGCAAGTAAACAAAATGATTTGTTCGCTTAATTTCACTCACGTGAATTACTAAGGTGTACTTAATACGTGTGTATTCTGTGAGACGATGGAGTAGATACTTATTTATGGTTGTAATTTTCAATACTAGTTTGACCAATTATTATATATATCACACTTATTGTCAAGAAACTTAGTTTAATTACAATAGCACAAAAAATGCCTACTGAAAAAAATATAAGTAGGTATATAGGGTCTAACAATACTAGACCACCATATTTTTACAGGTCATCTAGTACATGCTAAGGATCATAATTACAACAAAAAAGTTGAATGACCTAGAGGTCAATGATCAAGCGCCTTCATAGAAACCAGCGTTGTGCGTACAATTTGGCGACTGTGATGATAAATTTAACAAAATATGTTGGTTTTTTCATGACTTTTTTGTGGTAAACATGATCCTTAGCATGTTCTAGATGGCCTGTAAAATATGTTGCAATAGTATTGTTAGACCTTATATGTATAATAAAAGATAGGAATAACGAGAATATCGAGATGTTTCATCTTGTGGTCTTCTTTCACAGCGTTTAAAACTACAAAAACCAGTGTCGAAGACAAAATTAACTTTTTACCTTTACTCATTAATCAATTTATAACATTTTATACACAAAATATACAAGAGAAATAAAAGAAGAAAAATAAATTTAATTTTACAAATTATATGCTTGTCAGGCAGCACAAGATTACCTACCTGTCAGTGAAGCTTAATTTTATCAGCCCAGTGGGGTAATTGCGAAAGTGGTCGAGATCGTAAGTTTTGAACGTATCGCCAGTTTTGACGAGCGGTGGAATACGCAAGATTTGATGACAAATCCCGAGCCGGTAGTAATTCAACGCGAAGGCCTGAATACTCATTCCATTAACAACTTGTCATTAAAGCATATAGGTATGACAAAGATTCAGGAGGCAAACTTGGACACGAAGCGATAATCTCTGAAGATATGCTTGGAGCATAATGGCGAGCAATTTTTTTTCTAATGCCCTGGCATGAAGACTACCCTTTGCCGCTATTCTTGGTTGAAGGAAGTGCTGAACTGTTAAAATTAGACAATTACC
This sequence comes from Heliothis peltigera, assembly GCA_958496145.1. Lineage (NCBI taxonomy): Eukaryota > Metazoa > Arthropoda > Insecta > Lepidoptera > Noctuidae > Heliothis > Heliothis peltigera. The sequence goes on along the minus strand of OY292334.1, from coordinate 7,226,123 downwards.
CCGCAGGTTTGATTACATCTTAAACAAAAAAAAAGTTCGTTGTCATGAAATACGCCTCCTTCTATACAATTTGCATATTAGTGAGGAACGAACGTGAATTAAATTGCAATCATAAGCTTAAATAAACGAAAAAATATTTTCTACACGATTGTGAAGGCTAAATTTTCTGTATAAGGTGACCTTACTTTGTTTTTACATATTTTTGTTAATTATTATGTATTTTACAGACAAGTACTTCACATTTATTTTGACTAGAGCGTCTCCTATTGTAGGCTACGACCACATAGGTAGGAGGCTTGCTTGCTTAGAGAGCTATCTAACCAGTAGATTAGCAAAACGATCATTCTAGAAACTCCGCAACGCCACCGTGTGTCGTAGGGAATAGCCAAATGCAAACCACTCTAAAGCAAGCCTAATTGCCTACCAATATGATAATTCTCAAAGATTTTAACTATCACTCGATAATAGCGTAGCGCTTCTTGTCGTACACTTGAGATGTCGCCATAACACCTTAGCAAATAAATTAGTGAATAATGTGACACTAAAATTATTTTAATAGAACAGTAATAAAAAAAAGAAATATAAATAATAACAACCATGTTTCCGCAATGCAATACAAAGATAAAAAACCTCTTAATAAGTTACTGTTATTATACTGTAATCGTATCCCACATCAATATTCCTTAAAAATAGCTGCGTGAGCAATGCTCTTGAAAAGAAATCAGTAAGCCTTGTGACCATTTTGATTTTTATGATAACGAAAATACTCTCACAGTTCACTTATGATTGTCATAAACAGCGAGTGTATATTTATTTTTATATAATTAATAAGCCCTTAATGTTAAGGCCCTATTGATTTACAAATATCTCTCCATGCACGTAATAAATGCAGGTGTGGCAGTAATGTTCATCACGGATAATATAATAAATAAGCGCCTAGGTGGCTTTGTAGCTATTGTACTACACTTATTCTATAAATTCTTTTACCCTTTGGTACACAATAAATATCAAATTACCTCTTAAAATAAGCTCACACAATGTTTATATTAAAAGTATAAAACACACAGATATCTTTTATATAAAGTTACACTTGATCTTAGAGATAATGCAATCTACAAAATTATGTGACCAATATTTAGGATGTCAGAGTGAAATATGTGTTCTATGCCAGTGTGATGTTAAGTTGTTTCAGGGGCCGTCAAAATGTTACCCCAACCGATGTAGACGAAAACTGTTGAGTAGGAGTACATGAGACCGTATTGTGGACCAGAATCTGCTCGCTGGCGCTTCACGTTACTTGGGCGCGGCTCCGGCGGCGGGCGCTCCGGCCGATTGATTCCCAACTCCCCATTACCATAGCAACCGATAAGACGAGTATTCGGAAATGCAGCTCTGAAGAATTCCTGCTCGTAGTCATGTTTACTATCGCGACCCACACACGACATTTTTATCACCACGCTGTGTGTAAAGTGGGGAACTTTTCTTGCAAACTGAAATAAAAAATAATATTTTTCACTTAATTATGTCCACGATTTCGTTTGATTAATGTACTCAATACTCAATTCTTTATTAGCTTTCCATATGTAATACAGATGGTACATTTTATAATATAGAAGAGACAATATGGACCCGGTAGGGCACAGCTTAAAGAAGTAGGAGAGCTATGCAGTAGCTTATTACTAAGATTATAATATTTTTAATATTTAACAAATTTTGTTTGTATATATTTATCTCTATGTGTGTATGTGGGCACGTGTTTGTATGTGTGTGTATATGTATAAATGTGTTTGTGTGTGCGTGTGTATGTATTGTGTGTATGTGTGTGTGTGTGTGTGTTTGTGTGTATTGCCGCTTTGACTATAAACTTACCTCATTGATTGCTGTTTGTACCTTTGCCTTGGACCAATCATGTGACTCTAGTATAAGTGAGAATACATCAAAGTTACAGATATCCATTTGAGAGTCCAAGTTCTTAGGAACTGTAAACAGACCAATTGATACAATGTTCTCACTTATTAGCTCTTTGCCAGCGTTCACTCCTTCTATCATAAAGTTCATATCTTCACTGTCTGAGACTGTATCTTCAACTAAGCATCCTCCCAGTGCATAGGGCACATCAGGTTGGCTAAAACAAAAAAAAACAATCAACACAACTGATGAAGATAATTAAAATAGTTAATAAACTAAAATCAGGCTTTTATCACACAGGCAGTAAGCTAGCAAGAATTTCATTTGAAATTCATATTAAGAGGTGGATTTCAAACAGCCAGTCCGCCATCTTGGGGAAGCCGCCATATTGGATTTGTAATGACGTTTTCTAGCTAGTCATGTATTGTCGTCAGAACTCAGAGCATGTGAAAATTTTCATCATAATCGAAGATTGAGAAGTAGATTCCAAGATTTTCTTACATACATAGTTGTTACAAATGAAGCTAATAGAAACATGTTAATTAATTAATAAAGTAGTTAAGACAAATCAAGAAAGAAATAAATACTTACACATCCTTCAAATAATTTAAAAACACTATATCTTCCACAGAATGGAGAATGAAACTTTCGTTGACAAATACCAACGCTCCTTTCACATAGCGGGTTTCTGCCAGCTTATCCATAGTCTTAATAAAGGTCCTCGGGATATCAGTCAATGACTTTATATTAATTACTTGGAACTCCACATTTGGTATCACTGGTATGTAAAGCCCACCAATGAATGCACTGGATCTTCCAAACTTCTTGGTAATGCGATGCTGATAGGTCAATGAGTGTTGCAGAGGCATATAGGATGTGTAACAGGCTTTTACGGCCAGCATACATGACTTTGGAACAACAACTAAGTTCTTCAGCACATCTAGAACTAGAATATATTTTTCATTAGAATTTTATGAAACTTTAGTTTGTAGAAACAAAAGTTTGTCACGAAATGATGAATGTTTAAAAATCCTGATGCTAGAAATTAAATAAAAATCCTAATGCTATAATTAAATTTCAATTCTAGATTACTAAGTAAATACTTACGGTAATGGTCTTTATCGCAAGGTGGATCACAGGGGCAAGGTAACAGTGTCTCACATTTGCTAGTAACAGAAAAGCCTCCCATGTTAGCAAATGCCAAAACAACTAAAGGTTCAGTGTAGAAACAGTCCGATTGCATTAGCTTTATTCCATTTTTAATGTGACTAAGTCTTAAACTTATTGCAAAGTCAGAAGGGCCCATCTGCTCTTTCTGTAGTGTATGCACAGCCGAGCGCCACATTGAGCAAACATTTTTGCATAGTAACTTATCTTGCCACTGCAGAAAGCTAAGTATTCTTTTCACTATTACATAGTTGGTAGCAACATTCTCCAACAAAGATTGGTCACATATGATTTGTTGAAAGTTTCTATTGAATTTGTGCTGCTTTAAAAAGGCAGCGATATGAGCTGGTAGGTCTAACTTTACACATTTATTACTCTCATCAGCTGTTTCTAGCTCATCAGAAATATTGAGAGAACTTGAAACTTGTGGATCTTCTGCCATCTTGATAACCTTAGATTTCAGTTACAATTTGATCGTCTGCAGACCTCTGGAGGGGATCGCCTTTGAGCAACGCTAATATAAAGCAATAAAGATAAATGAAAAAGAATATTAAATAATAGCCAACATAGATCATTATATCCCTCAAGTGTTTTCTGAGCTGTCCTCGGTTGAGGATCTCCGCAGGATCATAGGCACCCAAATTTCCACGCGGTACAGTGAAATATTCGAACGTTAGCCATATAAACAATGGCAGGTTCAAAATGAACAAAATCAACTGGCCATGTAGTAATAATATGAACGTAATGAAAGTGTGAGCTAGGTATTTGGGCAACAACCAATAATTGAGCTTATCGCAACATTCTTGAGCATTCAGATAGTCGCACTCCAGGTCAGATAGTGTTATTATGTAGTAAACTAAAAGGAATAATATACCACCGCTGTCGATAAGTGTTAAAGAAAACAGAAGCGTTTCAGCTAATATCATAACTAAATATTTTACCACACGTCTTTTAATCGTCTGTTACACTTGAGCTTCAGTTATTCAAAGTTCCACTCAACAATAGTAACGTAATTATTTAGAATTTCGCCACTACTTGATTGATTTGACTAATTTTTTTGACCAGCAGATTTGACTTGACGCTTGATGCCAATGTGTCAGTGTCAATCATAACGAGACGTCAGTTTGTTGTCATTCTTTTTTTTGATTGCCCTGGGCTCACATCAAGCTCACATCATACCCACAAAATCTCCAACCGATATTCTCATTGTTTTGTTAAAACTACTTGAAATCAAGAAGTAACCTCAGATGTGACGTCCATAAAAATCTATTATTTCACTTTTCTTGGTTTCGGATTCCTCATTTTTGTCCTACCAGTGAGAATTAAAACGTGGCTTATAACTAACGTATTGTTTATAAACCATGGAGAACCCTGTAGGCAGTTACGGCTAAATTATGATTAAATTATATCTAGTTCTCCACAGAATTTCACCATACATATACCAATTCGAGCGTTTTTGAGGAACTCATTCTTTTAATTCAAATGTTTCTCTAAAAAGGAATTAGAAAAATAATGTAAAGAAACATTTAAATTGAAAGAACGTCTGTCCCGTTTGACTTTTACTTCAGTAGGTCCTGAAGTGCAGATAACATACTAAGTAAAACAATATTTATGTCAAAAACTTTTTATTCAACATTCTCTCCTTATGCTAATAAAGGCTTGGTAAATATTTACAAGGCTTCATTACAGGGCAAGGTAAAAAAACTATCCAGTTACACTACAAATCCGACTCCTGTGGTTATCACATTATATTAAATTTATTGAATACTTGGCTCTGCTACAAACCAATGGCTTAAAGCCGGGTATTGCTTTTATCGCTTACTATTAGGGTACATTATTTCTAGTAAGTCAGTTAAAATGTATTCAACTGTGATCAATATTTAGTAAGTTTAGAAGCCAATTGATTACATAATTATCTAAATATAAATATTTTTTGCAGAGAGCAATTAGGTAGTATCGTAAATATTAGGTGCACATTATTTAAGTCGGCTTGGATATAACTTAGTATACAAACAAATATTAAAACTCTCCTAAAATAATTACAACAATAATAACAAGTATGCAGATAATATGCTATTTATCAAACATTAATCTCACTTAGTATCTCGTTAAATACATTTAAACTAATCTCTTACAGAAGAGTGAATACAAAGCTAATTAACACACTAGGCCTGTTAATATAAATATTAAAGAGTTGACACAATAGCCACCTCCATACATGATTCGAATATATTTGACTAATATGGGTATAATTTTGATAATGAGCAAATAGATTTTACATATTAAATCTAGTGTAAAGATTCCGTATAATTCACTTAGATAATGGAATATTACTTAAATAATAAAGCAAATTACAATTTGCGAGCCCTGTTTTTAATTTGAACGCAGCTTTACGCTGGCTCGATATTTTCGACAACTTTTGAAGTCCGAAACTAGCGGCGTTGATATAAAAAATGTTAATGATGTTTATTTTTACATTTAGAGCCACACATATACAAATCCAATATACAAATTATGCAGGTATAAATATTCTTCTATATAAATTCAATGTTAACTTTTAATAGCACCATCCCATATGCGAATGTACTTCAGAGTTATAAATTACAGTGTTCACATAAAGTACATGCGCATATCCATCCAATCACTCACCTGTCCACAAACAATACACAAAACTTATTGCATTCAATAATTTAGGAAATATCCACCTCTCTGCTTGAACTGTCCTTAATATACGTTTAGCCTGATATTGAACTTATTGGCACGTGTAGGGCAGTTATCAATAATTAATCGTTGTAGCAACAAGTATTCAAAAACTAAATAAATTGTAAATGCAAAAAATGGCAATATTTTTTCGATTCTCAATTTTTTATCTAATCTTTCACCGATTAAGCAAAGGTAAACACTATAAACAGCACGTGATATTATACAAAATACATTAGTAAAAACACTCACACATAGTAATGAATACAACAGAAACAAAAACCTGTAAGTACACTTGAATGACTTTAAAAATAAATAAGTTACAATTAGGCACTCAAACAATTATGCAAGCAGACTGAAATTGTTTTGTGATTTACTTATAAGATTTACTTCATACGGTACTAAGGACAATAAATAACAAGCTAATGGTTAAATAAATAACTTAATCCTGACTACGTAAAAGGTGCCACTTAATAATGGCTTCCATCAAGTACATATGCAATTTAGATTACGTAAGCTATCTCTTTGTGAAGGCAGTTCAGGCCTCATAAACAAAATTGGTCCAGTCGTTTGAGGGTCACTAAGATATATACTAATTGCCACCACAGTTGGCAACCATTGCGTAAACGAGTACAAACGACAACTTATTGATAACGGCGCGCACCTATCCTACATTTTAGACATTATAATGGAATGATACATTTTTCAAGAATGTTATGTTGTTACAATAATTAAATAACTCTCTAGGTAAAATCAAATAATGAAGTTAATTTAGCAAGACATTATGACACTACATTTAAAGGAACATCAGAGGTCTGCATGTATTTGTACAAAAGAGAGTGAATGTGTACGATTAACGAGTGATGACGAGACTGCTTGCATCATTGTTTGACTGAGAGGAGCCGGCTCCCTAAGATAACTAAATGAATTCATATCTAACATTGTTCCCAAGCTGGTCCCACCCATGACGATGGCTTGTGAATGTGCACCTTGTTCTCTGGTAATTTGCTACATTTTTACAATTTTCACTAAACATAAATAACGAATTTATAATTTGGTCAAAATTGTTACAATAAATAATCATGATGCGAGAGACAAGTGCTCCTGTGCCACATTTTGCACTTCAACAAGACTGGAATGTCACTTATTGATTTGGGAAATAGCTATCCATGCGCTAGGGACAGCGTGAAGCGATTTTAACAATTGACACAATATCAATCATAAGCTTTTTACGTATAATTATAATTAACACAATGTGTACGTGACCAGGTGACTCATAGATTGACTGTGCCTAAACAAAAACAACTTTTCTTATGATAATTTTTCCCTAAGTTTTAGTCATCGGGCGGAATGCAGAAATCCACAACTATGTTGAGTATTATTATTCTCAATATATACATAAGTAGATTATAATAATTATGCCTATAAATATTAAATAAAACGGACTTATCATATAATGTGAGCCAAGTATGTCTGCGCACGCGACGGCGACGCGCAATCACTCACTAGTGAAGTAAATGAAACATTCATTCAACTATTATCAACTAGCGACACAAACGTTACGTACAGCATTAAGTACATATATACTATATACTAATAAATTAAATCATACAGTAGTACACAATCTATATAAATGTAAACACTTTGTGTTTCACAACATCTCTTATAGTCTTCAATAAAGTCAACACTATGGAAGAACGTGTCACGAGAGGAGACTAGCGTTACGATCGTCACCACTCCGCAGCGACAGATCCGAAGATTTACAGTACACACAGCACGTACTTATCGTCCATTAGCCGACCGAGGTCACTCTTATGTACACGGAACCGTCACCCGCGAGGAAATGTAAAGCCACGGATACAAGAGGCGGTGAGAGATCATAGAGTAAGCATCGTTAGAGAGCGACAAGGCGGCGGTCAGGTGGCGTCGTACTCGATGCGGTCCCAGGAGTAGTGCTTGCGCGGGCGCGGCGCCAGCGGGCCCGCGCGCGCCGGCACGCCGCCCAGCAGCGGGTCGCACTGCGGCACGTGGCCGCGCCCGAACAGGTTGGGGATCAACTCCGTGTCCATATAATCGCACGCATCGCCGTCTACGTTCATATGCGAGCCCGTGTCGATACCGAACTCCTTCAGGTCGAACTCACACGCCCGCTCGCCGAACGTGTCGTGACGAGACTCCTCGTTCTGGAACGAAGGCAACGACAAGTCGTCCATATATTCGAAACCAGTACGCGTATGATCCAATATGTCCCCGTTTGTTAATGGAGTCATACTCATTCTTTCTGGAACGTCCTCGCCGATATCCATAGCCTGAGATTTATCTTCTATCCGGTCTCCACCATCGCACGATAATAAACTGCCGAAGAAGTCATCATTGTCGACAGAATTAGGATCTGAACCAAAATCAGTGTGAAATTCTCCATTAGACAATAAATCCACTGTAATATCGGTATCTATGTCTGTTGTGGACGCGTCAACCTGGCATCGATTGCTAGCATTAACGGCTTGCAAGTCTGCATGATTCATGATTTCATTTTGAATATCGTCAAGTTCCCTCTGCAACTCATCTGCGGCTAGCGAGTCCCTCACGTGGTTGTCGTTGAGCACGTCGTCTGTGAGGACATCTGTCGGCGCAAACGTAGTCGGCCCGTTAGAAACGTAACTGGTATCCAATGAAGGAGTGACTGTAGCTTCACCGACAGCCGAAGGTGGCAGCTCTCCATTCTCCACGAGGATCTCGAGAACGTCATCCATAATTTGACTATTCTCAGCATCGTGTACGTCCGGTGTAAGAGACACTTGCGGCATGGGAGGCGGCGGAGGAGGTGGCGGAGGCGGCGGCGGAGGCGCAGCGCGCTCGGGTTCGTAGTGCGTGGTGGGCAAAATCGCGATGGGCACTACTTTGACGCCGTTCAGTATGTAGGCAGGGTTCGCGGTTTTCTGTGGCGTGGCGTCGTTGATATCTGCGGTGGTGGCAGGAGGCGTGACGGTAAAGAGGCGCACGAGGCGGTCGGGCGCAGCATCAGACGCGGCGATGACGTAGCGCGGCGGGGCGGGCGCAGGCGCGGGGGACTGCTGCAGCGCGTCGAGCTGCGCGCGCAGCTGCGACACGCAGAGGTGCGCCTGCAGCAGGCGCCGGCTCTGGTCGCTGGCAGCGGCGCCCGCCGCCTCGCGTCTCACAGCTTCCAACTGCTGACGGGACGCTTCCAGTTTTCGCTCCAATTCTTCGATCAGCCGCCGCTGGGATTGAACGATGTCTTCGGGGGCCTCCGGCTCCAGTTTGACTTCTGGAGACGCCATCGACACGAACGATGCGACCGACGCCGGTGACTTGGGCGGTTCCTCCTGTTTCTCCAGAAGAAATGGGCGCAAGCGATCGATCAACTGTGGCTTCGGACCGGAGACTCGGAGGTTGCGTCGTTTGCATTCAGCTCGCAAGTCTGACACTTTCATGTCTTCGAAGCGCGCGGGGCTGACGAGCGTGACGCCGGACACGGGCAGTGGCGGCGGCGGGGGTGGTGCGGGGTACGCGTCAGACGAATCGGACGCTACGGACGCGGCGGACGAAGGTGCGGGCGATGCTGGCAACATCAACTGCAAGAGCAACTGTTGCTGCTGTAGCAGCAACTCGTACGGCGTCTCCACTGAACCGGGAGGTGACGATGCCTTCGCTGCATTCGGGGGCCCTTTATATTCGTGGAATTTAAATCTCGCTTTGGGTTGCTGTTTTTGTTTGCTTTTCTTTCTGTTCTTATCCTTGCCGGGAGCAGGGTGTTGCGGCGGCGACGCGACGCTGACGGGAGATAATGTAGAGGGCGGCGAGGGTGACGGGGATACTTCCTCAGGAGGTCCGCAATACGAACTAGGATGTTGCGGTCGTCCGGACGCACCCTCACTTGTCGCCTTGAACGCTAGAGTTCCACTCTTAACAGCAGTTTCTATAGTCTCTTCTGTGTGCAGTATATTCTTTTTTATTAACTCAAGGGGCCCGGGTCTATGCGACAGTTGGTCGTTGAGTTGATCTGCCAAACGTGCTTTCTTAAGCATGCGTTGTTTCTCTGCTAAACTGGGGTCTACATGGCTCTCCTGAAAAGAAATATATCATATTTATTTTTGCTCTCCTTGCTCATGGTTGATGAATATATCCGAAAAAAAGACATTACACCTACTTGTTCCAGAATGTGTCTCCGCTCAAGTTCCTGTCGATCTGGACGCCGCTGTATTTTTGCTTTTAACAAATCTCCAGTTTTCGCCCTCTCTAGTTGCTTGCATTGTTCGAAATAGGCTGGTGGAGTTTTCAGAGCTGAAAATATATAAAAACCGATAAAAAATATATTCTTTGAACCTTGAAGAATAAGAACTATTTTTTATGTAGAATACTATTTCAAACTTTGTAGGATTTAGTACAATATCGTTCTAGAAGCTAACAAAATTTATTCGATACAGTCATTCTCATTAAACGCATCGTTAAAATAGTAAATAAAATTCCTTCGTCCCACGCACGTGTACTGTGTGACGGTGGGCGCTTCCCGCAACGCCAAGCACGTGTATACTATACTAATTTGCTATTTCAAAGTATACGCAAATATCAAAGCATGCCCTTGTTCATCAAAGCGAACGGATATTGATACAAAACATCACTTACGCGGCATGATCCCTTGCGCCACAAGCTGGTTGATGGGACGCCTCATCATCAGCTTCACTTTTAAAGCTGTAAAACAAAAATATGTATCAGACATGTCGTTAACTATTAAATAATGCATTGATTTATACTAGCTAACCAATTTTCCTTATTATTTTTCCTGCGGCTCACAAACGATTCCAACAAAATCAGACCAACACAGAGTATATAACTTGTTAGAAGCATAATGCGATTGAATACCGATGTTCGCTGGTTACCTTTTGCATACAACAATGGGTACTGATTGAATAGATGGCATATCGTCGTGAAGAATACAGTGTTATGACGCCAGGTGACGAACTTTGACGTAGCATGTCGCGTGTGAAGTCGACGTGATCGATACGTCGATCGATACACCGAGATTATATCGATAAAGTTCGCAGCAGAGCGTAGGCGAGTGGAGCTATATTCTTGTTTGCGTGTAGACAAGCGGCGAACAGCGAACGATGGGCGGACAACGCTGGCGCGAAGCCAATATAAATAAACACTGCACAAGGAAACTAGTGTTATGCCGCGACCGTATTACAGACGAAACATTCACTACCACTGGGCCGAATATTGTGGGTTACTGGGCGTCTTTAGCTCGATACCCACTCAATTTTGCTTTACTCATGCATGCAGCTGGGAAGTAATATTTATGGATACAACACATTTTTTTAAAGTGCACGTTTTGCAAAATGTAGGATATATTGATATTACTATTTTACATGTTTCTGTGATATTTTTGGGACGTGTTTGTTATTGGGCCAAGGGTTGAGAATTTGTTTATTCGGGATGCGCGCAGACCGACAGACTATGCAAACATGGCCGGAAGTACCGACAGCAATTGCATACTAATGCAAACAACAGACGAGCTACGACACTAGCCCGGGGCCAGTGCCCTGGGCTCTGAACACAACAGCATAACATAAGATTAAAAAATATCTAGGTTTGGAACACCATATCAAAGGGAAAAAAAGAGTTGTGCCATCTTTAGCAAATAGGCCTCAGTTATAAAGATCGTATTTTGACAATTCAGTTGTATTAAGATTTCATCAAATACTTTCCGACATTGTAACTGCTGATATGAAGAAAAGGAGTATTAAAAAACATGAAGGCAAGGAGCCGAATCTCGAAGTGGCTATTCCAATAGTAGGTAATTTATATTACATCGCTTTTATAAGCGAATGCGTTTCACCATTATTATTAACATTCATGCATTCAACAATGCGTCTGGCATGCGAGTAAGTTTACAATATTCTACAGTAGACGGGAATGCAGCCAGGCTTGCAATCTTGAGATAAATGAAATATGTTCTATTATATCCTGACCTGCCTAAACAATGCCGATAATCTGATTGGTAGTATCACGATTAGCACTTTTAAGGAAACGAAATCGCGAGATCAGAATTCTGATCGGCGAACATGATACACGGAAAAGTCTCAAATATTAGGAAGTTCTACTGATTCAGTGACATTCCGAGAAATTTGCGAGCTTATTAGCAGTTGAACGCCTTATAGAGTTTCTTCTTCCGGCCCCGGAAATCTTGAGCTAGACAGAACAGCCAACATATTTCCGGTAATGAAACTATACACCCATGTAATGTATTTCAAAACTTGGACGGGATTTACAAAATAATTCCATTTGAACTTCCAAATTTAAATGTTCGCGACCATCGTCATCCGAGCGAACCGCACTCGACCAGTGCAAATGTGAAATGAACAGTGTTTGTGTCGCGCGTCACCATAAAAAGTAAAACGCTAAGAATTAGTGCGGGTGGCAGTGAAAAAACTACCGAGAAAAAATAACGATTCGATTTTTGTGTTTACCCGCGTAGTTAATTTGTCATGATAAAACAGTGCATGTTTTTTAGCAAATATTTCGAAAATTAGGCTGTGTATAGTGTTTAAAATTTCGTAAGTACTTAGTAAATAGTAAATTAATATGTTTTTAAAGCAGTTCATAGCCATAGTTGTTGTTATTTGTGAATTATACTTAAATATGATGTGACAGATAATAGTGTTGAGCTAGGTTTTCATGTTTTACAGATACTGTGTCATTAGTGCCTAAAAGCCTAGGTCTCAAATAATAGAAAAATAGTTGTCACATGAAAAATACTGTTAATATTTAGGAGATATAAGCAATAAAATAGTGTTTGTTTTGGACTTTTATTTTAAACCTAGATAGATTCTAGAACACTTAGTGCATATTGTTGTCATAGGTATCCTCGGATAGCCTATGAGATGCCCTAACACAGACACTTTATAGAATATGAATAACACATATAGTTTGGGAGTTATTTAAATATTTGTCTTCAAATTCGGGCTGTTTTCGTTAGTTTTTCATAGTTTATTCGTTATAGATTTTCAGCCATGAAGACACTAGGTCTGTGTTAAACATAGACTGATAGGGCATCTCACAGGGAATCTGGCAACACATGTTACTTCATAATAGTCAAGTGTTTTCATTGATAAAATTGTAATAAATTGTAAAACCGATAATGAAAATAAATAAAGGCGAGGGCCACATAGAGGGCGCTGTTAGCAGGTTCTCGATACAGTAAAATTCCGGGGTAAAATAGTGCACGAGAACCAGGGAGATTTTGTAGTCATCGGCATAGTTATTTTTTAACGTAAATAGTGAATAGTAAATAGTGAAGTCTAGTGCTGCTGAGGGCGCCCTCTGAAGACCTATGTATATTGTATGAAGATGTTTTATTTCGTCGTATCCCTGAAGCCACCACGTTATAGTACTGCTTGACAAGAATATACAGTCCACCGATATTTCGACGTGTCTTCGCGCGTACACTTGAACCAGCGACCAACAGGACGTCAGCGTCTCGCTAGTTATAGAAGCATACACCTACTTCGAGTTACGCCCGTCTTGAATATTTTCTGGTCGCTTCGAGGCCGGATCGAAGAAACTTATAGAAGATCAAGCATGCCTGTAACGAGGTCGCAAGGAAGAAGTGCTGAAGGCTGGATCGTCGGTACCGGACAGCTCCGTCGCACCCCTCCTATCGTCCACGAGCAACCACCGTTCTCGCCATCGACCACGGAGGGTGAAGAGCAAGTCCCCCCTGCCCCGCGGGGGGGTGAAGATCGACCCTGCCCCCCCCGCGCGAGGGGAAGTGATGACCAGCCGTGCCCCCCCCTCCCCGCGGGGGGTGAAGACCAGCCGTACCCCCCTACCCTGCGCGGGGGTGAAGAGCAGCCGTGCCCCCCCGCCCAGAGGGGGGGTGAAGACCGACCCTGCCCCCCCCTCGCGAGGGGAGGTGAAGACTTGATCGCACCGGCATCGATGATCCAGACTACAGTACTGCCAACGCCGATGCCTGCCGGTTCCCGTTTTGAAGATTGTTCAGAAAGAACACAGAAGACTTATACCAGACATATGCCGATGACTACCCGGGGTGACGCCCGTACCGAACATAAACAATTTCAACATAAACAATTTCAACATAAACCTCCGTCGAACAAATCGACGGCATCGATTAGAAAAATCAGGAAGGCTCGTGAAGACTTACTGAAAATCAAGTTGGAGCTAGCCCAGTTAGCACTTCAGCGCGCCGAGGAAGAATCGGACGATGAATATTTAGACGATAGAGACTCCAATGAAGAATATGTACGTTCCTGGCTAGAGGAAGCGCCGGAACCGGACCCGAAGGAGAGCACCGCCGCCGAGGGAGGACATAGAATTTCGAGCAACGTGCAACCGCCCCCCTCTAAGGACATCGTTAATACAGCCCTGCCTTCGAAGAATTTCGCATCGATGGAGGACACCGCCGCCGAGGGGGGACATAGAACTTCGAGCAACGTGCAACCGCCCCCCCCTGTGGACATCGATATTGAAGTCCTTCCACCACATACAACACTGAAGAATAAGATTGAAGATACTGCAGGGGGGGGCTCCCTCCGTCCGTTCATAACGGAGCTCACCTCTGCCATCGCATCGCTAGCAAGCAATAGAAGCGAAGAGAAGCACACGCCGCACAACCCTGCCGCATCGAAGGTCATCATGCCCCTACCGAACTTCAGCGGAGCACATACAGAGTGGCTGTCGTTCCGCGCCATCTACGAAACAACTCGCTCGTACTTCAACGATGTGGAGAATACAGCAAGACTGAGAAGAAGCCTAAGAGGAAGAGCGCTTGACACCGTCAGCTCGGAGCTCATCGGTCACGCGAAACCTGACGACATCATGAGGGAACTGGAACTCCAATTCGGCCGCCCTGATTCTATAGCGCAAGCTGAAACCGATCGACTTCGAGGGCTGCCGCGCTGTGGAGAAGCACCGAAGGACATCTGCGCCTTTGCAAGCCGTGTCAGAAGTGGCATCGTGACACTGCGTGCACTGAAGAAGGACCACTACCTCATGAACGCTGAACTTATGCGCATCCTCACCGAGAAGCTGCCGAATTCTCTACGCGTGCAGTGGTACAGAACGTACACGGAGAAGCATCAATCGACACCGAACTTGAGTCTCTTCAGCGACTTCATAACGGAGCAAGCCCGCTACTGCAGCGCATTCGCACCGCCTGAGAACATTCGAGAAGCCACAGAAGTCAGACGTGTGATACAGAGAACTCATACCGCAGTGGAGAAGCCCGTACCGAAGTGCCGCATCTGTGAGAGAGATGGACACCACTCGTCAGATTGCCGCCAGTTTACACAAGTGTCAAGCAACAAGAAGTGGGAACTCGCCAAGAAACACAACATGTGTTTTCGATGCTTACAACACCGTCGCTACGGACACAAATGTCAACGCAAGAACTGCGGAATAGAGGGCTGCACTGCATCGCATCACCGCCTGCTTCACTACCGAAAAAAGGAAACTGAAGTCAGACCAGGGACGCAAGAAGTAGTTGCGAGTTCACGCAACTGTTTCAGCCAGGCATTTTTGAAGATAGTTCCTGTACGACTTATCGGACCGGCGGGAGAAGTTCGCACGTACGCACTGCTGGATGACGGCTCAACCGTGTCGCTGATTGACGAGGAACTCGCAGACATGATCGGCGCAGAGGGACCAGTCGAACCGATGAAGATAGGCGCAATAGGCGACGTATCCATAGACACGCCTATGTCGAAGAGAGTGGACCTCACACTAGCAACGCTCCACAAGAAGATACCCTTCAGAGCGCGCACTATCCCTCGCATGAGCTTGTCGCCGCAGTCAATCAGCAGAGAAGACATCATAAACTGCAAGCACCTGAGTGACCTCGCAGATCAAGTTACCTACAACATGGGCACGCCGAAAATTATCATAGGGCAGGACAACTGGCATCTGCTCCTAGCTACAGACCTTCGAAGAGGACCGCAGCACCAGCCAGTCGCATCGCTCACTCCTCTGGGCTGGGTGCTGCACGGCGCGCACACTAGAACAATAGGACAGCAAGTGCACTTCGTAAATCAAATGAATAGCGGCGAGGAAAACATAGACAAGCAACTACGTGATTACTTCGCACTCGAATCACTATGCATCAACCCGCGTCGTCCAGCTTCCGACCCAGAGAAGAGGGCAGAAGACATATTACAGCGCAGCATAGAACCGACAGAAGACGGACGTCTTCAGACTGCGCTGCTATGGAAAAGCGACGCCGTACAGATGCCCGACAGCTATGCGACAGCGATGAACAGACTCGTATCAATAGAAAAGAAGCTCGACAGAAATCCTGCTCTAAAGGCTAGATACACGGAGCAGATGGATTCTCTGATAGAAAAGGGATATGCAGAGAAAGCACCCCTCACAAGTACACCAGGTAGAACGTGGTACCTGCCGCACTTCGATGTCTTCAACCCCATGAAACCGGAAAAACTTCGCATCGTTCACGACGCAGCAGCCAAGTCGAAAGGAATGTCGCTGAACGACTATCTGCTCACAGGCCCTGACTTGCTGCAGTCACTGCCCGGCGTCATGATGCGCTTCAGACGTCACCTTATCGCCATCTCCGGAGATATAGCGGAGATGTTTATGCAGATCAAGGTGAAACCCGAGGACAGAGACGCTCTCCGATACTTGTGGAGAGGAAACCGGCGGGAGGGAGCGCCTGAAGAATATCGCATGACATCAATCATCTTCGGCGCAGCAAGTTCACCGTGTACAGCAATATTCGTGAAGAACTGGAATGCAAGGCGCTACGAAAACGAACATCCAGAAGCTGTAGAAGCGATAATCGACAACCATTACATGGACGATTACCTGGATAGTTTCAAGTCCACAGAAGAGGCAATGCGCACAATCAAGATAGTACAAGAAATTCATAGAAAGGCGCAGTTCAACCTCACAAAATGGGTGTCAAATAGCGAAGAAGTACTACGTAAAATAGAACCGGGGCAACAACCAACTACAATAGTCAACCTCGGTAACATAGAAAATACAGAGAAAGTACTTGGCGTGATATGGAAACCGCAAACAGACGAGCTGAGCTTCAACTTGAAACTCGCGCGTCTTCCCGCTGGCCTATTAGAAAAGGACGTCCCTACGAAGAGAGAAGCACTCAAGATAGTGATGTCACTTTACGACCCACTCGGCCTCGCTTCGCCCATCACGATCAAGGCGAAACAAATATTGCAAGAAGCCTGGAGGCGAGGTGTTGACTGGGACCAACCTCTCGATGAAGAACTGTCAAGCCAGTGGAAGGCGTGGATAGGTCACCTAGATCAATTGAAGCACGTCTGCATTCCGCGCTGCTATCCTGGGTTCAGCGAGGCTATAGAACTACAAGTACACGTGTTCACCGACGCCAGTGAGAAGGCCTACGCAGCAGCAGTCTACTGGAGGGCGATGACGTCAGATGGCAACATACACGTCAGTCTGGTCATGGCCAAAGCAAAAGTATCGCCGCTGAAGTTGCTATCTATACCGCGCCTCGAACTACAGGCCGCGGTAATGGGTACTCGTATCGCTGCAGCTGTAATACAAGAACACAAAATCGTGCCCGCCTCTGTAACCTACTGGAGTGACAGCAAGACCGTCCTGACATGGATAAGGAAAGGTGCCAGATCATACAAGCCATTTGTCGCACATAGACTAGCCGCAATTGAAGAAAATAGCAAAGTTGAAGAATGGCGATGGGTGCCTACAAAAATGAACATAGCAGACAGTGCCACCCGTGACGCTCCTCTACACTTTGACGCAAGGCACGAGTGGTATTGTGGCCCTAACTTCTTATACGGCGAACCATCGACCTGGCCCTCAGAAGCACCTTCTATGTGTCAAGACACCGGCGAAGAAAAGACAAACACGCTATCGCTCAAAGGCGCAGCGCTCGAGAAAGAAGTCGTTCCTGATCCCGTTCGATTTTCTAAGTGGGAACGATTACTGCGCGCCACAGCAAGAGTACTGCAATTCGTATCGTTGTGCAGGCAACGCATAGAAAAAACGTTCTACAAGAGGACGCGAAAAAACGTAGACGTCGATCCTGACTGGAAGAAACAGAGGCGAGCAGCACGACCTCTGCATAGAACAACGCCTACGATAAAAAATCCGCAACGAAGATACATAACCATAGAAGCAGAATATTTACGAAGGGCCGAAAAATTACTTGTACGAGCAGTACAACAAGAAGCATTCGCACAGGAAATAATCGACCTCGAAAACCGCAGAATAGTCGCTAAGGATAGCCGGCTGCACTCGCTGCGCACAGAGTTAGACGACGGCATCATCGTCCTAAGAAGCCGCATAGCTGCTGTCGACAAAGTCGCTAAGAGCGTGAAGACCCCGCCTGTGTTGGACGGCGATCATCGCATTACACAGCTATACATAGATTGGACACATCGTAGCCTACAACACAGCGGCACCGAACTTGTAATAAACGAAGTTCGACAGCACTACTGGATCGTGCGCCTGCGCCCAATCACGAAGCAAATCATCGCGCGCTGCCTAGAGTGTAAAATTCGTAAGGCGATCGCGCCGGCGCCGTCTACAGGAGATCTCCCGAAAGCGCGCCTAGCACATCATCGCAGGCCGTTTACATTCACAGGGCTAGACTACTTCGGCCCACTGTCCGTCACCGTTGGTCGTCAGCATCAGAAAAGATATGTAGCACTGTTTACATGTCTCACCACACGAGCAGTGCACCTGGAGATCGCATCAAACCTTAGCGCGGACTCAACTGTTTTGGCTTTACGCAGGTTCGCAGCACGCCGCGGCTGTCCTACCGAGATATACTCGGACAACGGCACCAACATGCACGGTGCTGATCGTGAGCTGCGGGAGGCCTGCCGGGAGGAGGCCAGTCGACGAGGCATCGCATGGCGCTTCATCACGCCTTCCGCGCCGTTCATGGGCGGCGCCTGGGAGCGGTTAGTGCGCTGTGTCAAAACAGCGCTGGCCGCCACACTGCACGAGCGGCATCCTCACGAGGAGGTCCTCGCGACGCTGCTCTGCGAGGTCGAGTACGTCGTCAACAGCCGGCCGCTCACCCACGTCTCAGTGAGCGGCGACGACGACGAGTCCATCACACCGAATCACTTCCTGCTGGGCGGCTCGGCACGCCTGCCGAGCCCCGGCACCTTCGACGAGCAAGACATCGACAGTAAGAAGCACTGGCGACGCGCTCAGATACTCGCCGACATGTTCTGGCGTCGCTGGGTGCGCGAGTACCTGCCCGAGCTGCAACACCGGCGGGAGCCGCACGCCCGCGGCCCCGCACTCGAGCTCGGCGACCCCGTGCTCATCGCCGACGGCAACCTGCCTCGCAACACATGGCCGCGAGGTAGAATCGTGGCCGTGTACCCGGGCGCTGATGGTGAGGTTCGGACCGCTGACGTGCGCACCGCTGGCGGTGTGCTCAAGCGTCCGACGAAGAAGCTCGTGCCGCTGCCTAAGTAACAGGGCAGCGCACCACACAGTGCGTGAGCTGCGCACGCTCCGCAACACCACATCGTCGCGAGCGGTGCCCGCTCCCCAGCATCACATCGCGAGCGGTGCCCGCTCCCCTACATCGCATCATCGTGAGCTGCGCACACTCCGCACCATCGCGTCATCGCGAGCTGCGCCCGCTCCACCGCATCGCGTCATCGCGAGCGGCGCCCGCACGGCAGCGCCGCATTACCGCTGGCTGCGCCCGCCACACGGCGCGGCTACACATCGTCGCTCACCGGGCAGATGCAGCATCGCTACGTGTTATATCATCATATCATCGTGTCATCGTGTCATCGCGTCATCGAGCCACCGTGTCGCCAGGCCTTCGCTCTGCTGCACGGCGGGAGAGATGTTCGCGACCATCGTCATCCGAGCGAACCGCACTCGACCAGTGCAAATGTGAAATGAACAGTGTTTGTGTCGCGCGTCACCATAAAAAGTAAAACGCTAAGAATTAGTGCGGGTGGCAGTGAAAAAACTACCGAGAAAAAATAACGATTCGATTTTTGTGTTTACCCGCGTAGTTAATTTGTCATGATAAAACAGTGCATGTTTTTTAGCAAATATTTCGAAAATTAGGCTGTGTATAGTGTTTAAAATTTCGTAAGTACTTAGTAAATAGTAAATTAATATGTTTTTAAAGCAGTTCATAGCCATAGTTGTTGTTATTTGTGAATTATACTTAAATATGATGTGACAGATAATAGTGTTGAGCTAGGTTTTCATGTTTTACAGATACTGTGTCATTAGTGCCTAAAAGCCTAGGTCTCAAATAATAGAAAAATAGTTGTCACATGAAAAATACTGTTAATATTTAGGAGATATAAGCAATAAAATAGTGTTTGTTTTGGACTTTTATTTTAAACCTAGATAGATTCTAGAACACTTAGTGCATATTGTTGTCATAGGTATCCTCGGATAGCCTATGAGATGCCCTAACACAGACACTTTATAGAATATGAATAACACATATAGTTTGGGAGTTATTTAAATATTTGTCTTCAAATTCGGGCTGTTTTCGTTAGTTTTTCATAGTTTATTCGTTATAGATTTTCAGCCATGAAGACACTAGGTCTGTGTTAAACATAGACTGATAGGGCATCTCACAGGGAATCTGGCAACACATGTTACTTCATAATAGTCAAGTGTTTTCATTGATAAAATTGTAATAAATTGTAAAACCGATAATGAAAATAAATAAAGGCGAGGGCCACATAGAGGGCGCTGTTAGCAGGTTCTCGATACAGTAAAATTCCGGGGTAAAATAGTGCACGAGAACCAGGGAGATTTTGTAGTCATCGGCATAGTTATTTTTTAACGTAAATAGTGAATAGTAAATAGTGAAGTCTAGTGCTGCTGAGGGCGCCCTCTGAAGACCTATGTATATTGTATGAAGATGTTTTATTTCGTCGTATCCCTGAAGCCACCACGTTATAGTACTGCTTGACAAGAATATACAGTCCACCGATATTTCGACGTGTCTTCGCGCGTACACTTGAACCAGCGACCAACAGGACGTCAGCGTCTCGCTAGTTATAGAAGCATACACCTACTTCGAGTTACGCCCGTCTTGAATATTAAAGTTGGAAGTTTGAAATCTAAATCTAATTTGAAGTAGCACATTTTTGTAAAAGACTTTTGTGTAAAACTCCTTGGTACTTACATTCTTTGTGTTTTCCCATGGCTGGTTGCAGGGGGCTGTCGTCGACGACCACCTTCGGGGGTGACACGCGCGGTGAGCTCGGCATCTCGCTAGCGCCGCTGCTGCTCGCCTGCCGTCCGGCCATCTCCTCCGCACCAGAACTATACACAAAGAACATACGTTTCTTATCACACCAGACTCATACTTAAAGCTTTTACAGATGTTTGGTAAGGTGAAATTATATCACGATTCTTTGCATCTTTATGCGAGAAATAGTTAAAAATCTATCCTCGTAATTTTTTTTTTCTGAATTTGGTAAAATACAGTGCCTGTCATTTTCATCCAAATGGCAAAGTGAGCAGTTTATAGCATGAATTTTATCCTTATAAACACTAATGTTTGTTGATGTGGTTACCTAAAGGTGTCGTCTGACGGCGGTGTGGCGGGAGTGCGCGGCGGCGAAGCAGGCGAGACCGGCGACGCCGCGCGGCTGCGCTCCCGGCGGTGCTGCGGCTTGAACCACTCGGGGTATATGGCGCTCAGGGTCTCCACGAGGTCGTGGTCTAGCGTCACACGCCACGACGCACGCCCCTCCGAACCCTCCGAGTCGCCGCCTCCGCCACACGATGAACGGCTCTCTGTGTATCACCAAAAAAAACATTTAAATATCAAAAGTTCTACAGGATGTCACTCAAGATCGGCTCACATGAACATAATAATAGGAAGTGAGCTCTCAGCACGTTGGTGAATTGGGCGAGGCGAACCAATGAAGCGCGTTGTGATCACGGTGCCCTCATTATTTCAGGTCCTTGAACGAGTTTATGCGCGAGAAGGTGCGTTACTTACTTTACTGCAATACGACTGGGGAACGGTTATGCCGTTTCAGTTTTATGATTACGTGAATAGGGTGAGAACAACATCTACTGCTTTACTGCATTTGATGTAAGTGTTTAGGAATTACGTTTGGCATGAATGTGAAATATTTGTATATAACTTTTTATAAATAATGGAATACACGCTTTTCCAATAACATCCAAAGCATAACTACACACTATTTGTATAAGTAATGGGACTATCTGAAGCTCACTTTCAGTTTCAATCAAATAAATTTCTTGCGAGACGCGTTAACACAGCTATAAATTAGGCCTTAATATCAAGAAACAGCAATTTGTACATATTATGGGTTAAGCGAACGTTTTAACTGTTACCATAGGCGTGGAGAGATGGATGTATTATGTAATGTTTAAAACTCTCATAAAGCTGGATATACGAAGGAAAGAAAATACGAGCTGAAAATAAAACATCTGTCTGTGAGTCACGCAGAATATAAAACTAACAGTAAGGTAAACAAATGCAGTCTTCAAAATACATAAAATCAGTGTTCAATTTTGTTACAAAATGCAACAGAAGCTTTATACATATTACCATTATGTGCATGCAGTATGGAAAACGACTGACTGTTTATTAGGTTTACCATTTTACATTTTAGGCAAAGGTAACGCATGCCAAGATATTAGTTATATCAGCATGTTAATACGTAATAGATAAAGAGTGTTACAAATGCTATCATTTCGATAGCTACACAACCGTAAATTAATAAGTCGGTAAATGCCTGTTACGCATTTTACGTCGGTGTTACAAAACACAATTTTGTAAACAATCTGGCGCACGTGCGCTCTGATGATTCATTACAAGTTTGGAGGAAATTATTTAGGCAGATGTACATAAAGCCACCGATCACAGATCAAAATTGTTACTGAAACTGAAAAAAAAACCTTTCTTGCCCTTGGTCTTCATATTCTTTGAGGTGTCATTGCTATGCAACTGCATACATTGCCAACAGTTAAGGCATGTTTCTTGCTAATTTGATAAATATTATTTTTGACATTTGGTGGGACAAAATGGATGTCCTACACGTCCACAAAATACTTAGTTCTATCAACAAGACAATGACAAATGATAGGATTCTCCCCACTCACTCAAGCTCCGGCGTGTGTGCACCTAAACGCAATTCTAGTACATTCTGGCTTACTTTGTGATGGTAAAAATGTATTATGCAAATAATTCTCTTAGTGAGGCGGCGTGGTAGTCATCGCAGCTGATTTGTCTCGTGTCCGCGCTGCCCACGCGAAGTTGTATCATAATTCGGTATCACACGACACTACTTGCTTACTTAGTCAATCGGCCACTGGGCGTAATCATTCCGTTTATAGAACCGTTTTATTACTTTTAATATTTTTACGTGTATTTTATAATTATAGCATGACATCGTTACGTCCTTCTAAAAGTATTTAATTGCTTCGTATCACATACATCTTTTTAATAACAAGGGTTTGATTTTAGAGAGATCTTTTAATGTGTTGTTATAAAAAGTTTATGTCAAAAAGAACAAAAAATCAAAAACACCGCTGGTTTCAGTAGACTAGATCATGGATTTATTTACGTGAAAAGATTTTTGTTTTTGATATAGGTCAAGGCTTGCTCCTTTGATGTGAGTTCGCGTTTAAGTGGCTGGAAATTACGACGAAATAAAATGAACTAGTAGGCTGGCTGGTCACATGCGTGATGCGCGTAGCGTAACACGTCAATCAAAATGTCAGCGTGGCTGCGCAGACGCCGCACACGTCCGCTAACGCATGCAGTCACGCAGTCGTCGCATCTAGTCTCAATTTTGTTTGTATCTGATTTATGGCCTGTTCCGAACACTACTCAAGCGTGAATAGTATTCTATTTTGTACAAATGTATTGGCTTTATCATTCTCAGCTCATTCGCACCCTTGTAAGCTAATCTGTTCATGTATCGAGCGTTATCAAAGCTATCACCAGTAATAAACGTAAATTACCAAGTTTGTAGAAATGTATTAGTAGAAATATAAGATAAATGAAGATAAACTAAAGGCTTGGCTCGAATACTACAGAAAGATATAGCACTTACTAAAAAAATGAGTCACACACACAAAACTGCTAATCACACTTTTCGCTAACAAGGAAATATGTTAACATTGTTTTCTTAATAGTCCTACATTACGCTTTCGTTGAACCGAAATATATAGACCAGGGCATTCGTTCGTAACCCACGCAGGTTCTAGTAAAATTGAAAGTACTCTTTATGCAAATGAAGGAAGGTTCCGTATACCACGTCATCGGAAGGTTGTCGAGGTGACGTCAGGTTGCACACGGCCCTGGGCCGCGCTGCGTGGGCACAAGCACCTGCCTCCACCCACAGCACATGTTTAATAACTCGAATATGTATCACCGTCATCTCGAATTGACATTTAATTCAGTTAATAATAATAAAGTACTGGTATAGTTTACCTCTGTCTGCCTGTTTTGTTGTAAGTCCTTGTTATTAACCGCAGAACACAATCCTAGATCTGGACTGACAGTGCCGCAATACCTACACTCGTAATTTTATGTACATTTACCGATTCACTAGACCTTATTCTGCAATTAAATCTTATTCTGGGTAATTTTACTGAGGAAGCTATTGTAGAGTTAATTTTAGCAACTCAATAGCTTTTACTTTTTTTTGTTAGCAATGGTAAGCGTTCATATAATATTAAAAAAATGTATTGCTGCAACTAATATTTTTGCATCACCGTAAGTCAAGTCCTATAATGTAATATTTCTTCGTGACACTAACAATAATAATGAGCTCAATTGAGCATGATTCTATACCAATCATCACTCCTGTATATTCATTGTACATAAAATGTTGGCTCATACAGCGCGCGAATCATCGAGTTGCCCCAATGTCAGTCAACGACTCGGGCGGAATTCATTTATCGACTTCCAAAAGTCTATAAGAAGATTAATTTATATCTCAATAGGTGTGTCTAAATTTATTTTTAATTACAGTTTATATTTATACTGCTACTAAGCGACAGCATATTTTAACATCGCACTGTAATTTTGAGATCTACTACCTAATGCTAAGTAGTAAAATTATTGACGAGTCTGTTTCTTGTCTTAATGACAGATTTTTCGTGCAAATATGCAATTTTTTACTTTACCTGTCCGTTTTTTGGTCAGCACAATCTCCCGAAACGGATGAATCGACTTTTATAGGACTTTTCTTGCAGACAGCTACTGTTTGGTTTATTAGAAAAATGATAAGATCCCCCGTGCCAGATAACTCTTGACATTGGAGCGAAGGGAGCAAACTTATGTAAGGCTAACTAACATTGTTTTGTTTACACTTTTGTCTTTGTTTACATGATGTACTGATTGTTTTCTGGCAACCAATAACACATTTTGATGCAAAACGTTGCGTCACAAGCCGCAAAAATTAAAATATCACAAAAATAGAGTAACATCTCTTCCACAGCAAACACACGGACTACAAGGAATATGGAATAGCCATTGTTTTTCACATCACATAAACATTCGTGGTCGGTTGTTGATTTTTGTTGAAATGTATTACATTGCCTATCCGTCCAAACAATGAATCACCGGCGAGGTAAAAACATCGGCAATGTACAGTTTAATTGAGGTCCCAAATACAACAAACCTTGATGTATGTGTATCAATAGACACGGTTTCTTGTATCTGTCAGTAAGACTACTTGCGCTGTTTGAAGCAATCACAAGTCTCATTGTGATTTTAATTTCTTGTGGAATTCATTGATACAGGTGAGACTAATTGAGCAGTCATGAGCGAGTCTTACCGCCTTGAGCGGTTGACAAGTATATACTTATGCAAGCACTATTTAGCGATAATAACGTGTTTATTATTTTTTTTATTAACCTATAGTCCATTTAAAGAAAATTATATTTTATATGAGATCTGGCATACTCCCCGAAGAACTCATCGCAGCGAAGAGTTGCTTTGTCTGTATTTCGACATTTGGCTTGAAAACATTCTGTTTTTATGTGGATTGATACAAAATGTAGAAAGAATATTTTAGAAAAGTCGGCGTCGTTAAGATGTTGGTAACATATTATTTTCACATTATGTTTGGAAAAATCGTAGAGAAAAACAGAAACAACAATCTTGTGGCATGGCGGACGACGGAACGGGGTCACTCGCTACACTTCTCTGTCGCCGTCCGTTCGAGATGCGTCCCACAAATCATATTTAGCCTAGCACTATGGAGAATTGTGACTATTGCCGTTTCTCTTGGAATAGACGGGGTAATGAAAGCGAAATGAAAATCTGATACATGGGACTGAGAGCGACCTACATTTTATACCCGAAAATAATTTCCAATTAATTAGGCACTAAGTGAAAAAAGAGCAGAACATAAACACATCCAATTCTATGAATTCATTTAAGAATAAATTACTTTGAGCGAAGAAACCTGCGCTGTATTTAGGATTGATAACTATGACGCTAGTCCCGAGTACTGAATCTAAATTCTTTTCCAAACATAGACACATAATATAAAAACTTATAGCTCCGCTGAAGGCAGAAACCATAGCGAGGCGATGACGTAAAAGGATGTTTTCAGCGAGTCGGCAACAGCGGCCGTCTGTTTATCGTCGGAGCACAGTTAGAGCTACACCCAGTCTGGGCCTATGCCGAACTGCAGCTGTAAAAACACACGAATTACACCACTTCTCCCGATCGCAATAAATGTACATAGAATGCCTGTTATGCAACGCGCCGCTTCCATGTATATGGCTAACCAACAATGTATGTTTAATGATGTGCGCGTACAATACATACAGTATTAACTATGATAGATCACGTTCGGGCTACGGGCATGGCTCACACGATTTATACAAATATCAATTGCTTCTATGTTCGGTATCAATACATCGAACGTATTCTAATGGGTACGCACAGTTTCACGAAAGTTAAAAACAATTTCCGACTTTAATGAATCTTTATTTACTCAGTCCAGATTTCTGAACCCTTGGCATTTTTTAGGCTGTAAAAAGCCTGTGCTTTTTACATTATTATTAAATTTCTTAAAATTATAAAAAAAATATAGGAATTTACAGAATCTGAAATTAAATGTTATGTTTACAATCTACCGAAGTTTTATTTTATAGGAAAATATCAATAAAACACTGGTTCTAGTCGCCTTAACATTATGCCAACTATGCGCGATTTCGCATTAAAATAAATCTAAATAAAAGTCAAGCTATGTGAAAAAATAAACGGCTCTTACGCAATATGCATGATTAGAGACATTTCAGTTGTTCAGGCAGTATAAACATTTCCACACATACAATTAGAATTTTCGCCAAAATATATTATACACGTATATTTTATATGTGACATATTACTATCGTGCGCCCGCGCAGTTTTTTATTCATACTAGTAAATCATAATTTAAGTCATTCGACGACATCACAGCCTACGTTATGCCGCTTTGAATTTAAACATAATATAATTATTCGGTGCTGCATGTAATTATTTTTCATTATTATATTTATGCAAAAGTCTGAATTGTTTTCTGATGTTTATTTATATTATTGCAAGATTTCTAAAGAGTATTTTTAATATGCCTTTTAGTTTGATTTTAGACTCTACGAACTTTATTTCGATGTTGGCATTAAAACTTACAATAATATATTTTCTTATAATTATTGTCATGCGTTTCCTGCAAGTGATTGCCGCAGTCTAACATTATTTTCACCAGTGGCCTGAGCCGACATTAAATAATATTTTTCTTGGGTATAAAGATGGCAACTGACATCTGAAAGGCTATTTTTTTTCTTGTATAGAGCAGATAAAATATAGAAAGAAAACGGGTATAGGTATTTTCTACAAACGTTAAAGTCACTGACGCAAATCTCTACACATAAATTATGTGAAAATATTTTGGTTCGTTCACAAGTAGCTCTACATTCTTTGTATTTATAAATAAGTGAATGATATCAATCTCGGTATATTTGGTGTTAGCATACTTTCAGTTTCGAGATAAATACTTGAATGAATTAATACAAAGGGTGATAAAACCTCTCGAGTCCCTATAAACAGACATCTTTACGAATGGTATTTACAACATAAACTTATTTACGTTTCTATTGAAGGAGCATAAATCTTCGAATTTTACGATTTAGAGCCGTATAGTAAGAATCTCTAAATTCATAGAACCACAACACTACGTAAAGATGTTAACAATTTTATTTGTAACTGAAACATAACAGCTGTTTAGTATCAGGGGTGCCACCTCAACATTACATACTAACTTTTTTATGTTTACAATCGTTAACCTTTTGAACGCCAATGTCGGCTATAGCCGACATGAGCAAGCGTGCCCTGTGCG
Source organism: Heliothis peltigera (assembly GCA_958496145.1). NCBI lineage: Eukaryota > Metazoa > Arthropoda > Insecta > Lepidoptera > Noctuidae > Heliothis > Heliothis peltigera. The sequence continues at coordinate 7,197,963 of OY292334.1, read as the reverse complement.
CCAACGACGGCTATACTCGACAAAAAACAGGTCGCAGAAAAATACAAAATAAACCTATTAAATCATTACTTTTATGTATTTTATTGATACACCTTAAAAGCTGAATGTCTAAACATTATTTAGTTGCATACAGTAAACAAAAATGCATATTCCTCATTTAAATATTTGATGATAAAAACTAAAATAATTTATGGTTAAAAAAGTAAGTCCCATGACGCCAATGTCGTGCAGAGCCGACTGCTAGTGATGTAGTATCATGTTGACGTATATTATATTCTTAAATTAATTTAGGTATATATATATATATATGTAAAAAATCGTTACGTATATACTACGCAATTTCATACGAAAATTTTGATTTATTTTATACATATAATTAATCTGATTAGTGAGAATATTAGAAAGTTCCTGTTATAAAAATTGTTGCTATGTAATAATATCACGTGATAATATTATTCATAAGTGACATGTAAGTAATATGATCTCAAAGTAATTATTAATAATATAACTCAATAATTAAACTAAATGATTGGTAAATAAATAGTTTTATTTGCATTCAATCCATTAACAACCCAAATTGTTGCAATAAGTGTAAATTTCAAGAATAATAAAAACAAACTACTGTGGCCTTTGAATTTAATTAGATACTAACATCGATAAACTGTATGACACTATGGTACAACTCTAATGTACATGCAACGATGTCTTATAAAAGACTCGTCGACGGCGCCAATGTCGGCTATTCCCGACAGTGAGGTACATCAGTACTGAGAATAGTGCTGTACCTAGAGTTATTTTCATTTTAACTGTTGTGTGTCTTAATCATTGTTTTTATGTTATTAACAACTTCGGAACTACTTGAGTGGAACGTTGTAAAATATTTAATATTGGAATGTTCTTTTTAACATATTAATGATCGACCATTTATCTGGCAAGTATTGATAAAAAAAAAAAAAAATGGGTGTCGATATAATGTTGAAATCCCTATTTTTTTGTAGGTATTTAATTAAGATTTTCGGGCTTGGCGTACAGGGCATAGGAATACCGATATGGCGTGGCGGTGAAAAGGTTAATTTTCTTGCACGAGATCCAAAATTTATAAAGAAATACTAATAAAATATTTTTAAATAGTTCCACGGCAAAGATTAAAATCATAACAGAGCTTTTAAGTCGGCATCGTAAATCGCAACCTTGACGACGTGCGACCCTGGTATACACCGACACTACGATGTCTGCTGATTAATCAGGATTTATAGATATTGGCAAGTGAGCGGAACTCACACCAGACAATTAACTGTAACACTTGTTAAATTGTCTCACGGAGACAGTAGGAAATAACTTTCGTTGGCAACGTTGTATCATCAGCCACAATATGGCTGCTGGTGCTGTGGAATAAAGTGCCAAATAAAACACGTTTAACAACATGCATAATATTTAAGTAAATTGTTTTGTCTCAAATACTCACGTACGCGTGTTTTCTGTTGCATAATCAAATGAACAAATTTTAATCCAGATGGAAGGAAAAATATATTTAAACATGCTTCTTATGACCCAGTAACAAGAAAACAAAATTTTCAAATACCGAAATTACGATTTTGTGTTGTCCATAAACCAATTCCCTTTGCCAAACAATCCGTTCAGCATTCACAGTATTTAACAACTAAAGCATGGCGAAGTTCATGATTTATGATCGCTCCACCAATCCCATAGATGATTTTAAAACTGTAGTGGTATTGATTTAGCCAGAGACATTAGTTGCTACAAACTTCACAAATATGCATACTTAACACTTTTGAATGACGCAAGTTTCATACTCAGGGCTTAAGAAAAATTAAATGATGCTGATTAAACGTGTTGCAAATTGTACCTCGGCTGTTATTCAAATTGCTGCCGATTTAAATTAACCAGTTTGTAAACAGTTAATAAATTCCAATAAATTGTACAGGTGTCGTATTGGGCCGCGGTGTGTGGTTCGCTTCCGCACGTGACGACTCTGACGACCCCCATTCATCCGTCATGTTCCACGTGTGATACGGCTCTGCCTGCTCTGGCACTTTGCCGCGTGACGAGATCCCACCACAATGATGGAAATTGTGCTTTACAAATGTTTCTTTAGCGTTCACTTGATCTTCATACCGAATGGCAAGTATTTGTCTCAAACACGCCATAAACATTATTCCATACCGTGACAAATTGATTCTGAACTTAAAAACATTTGGGATAATTGTAAAGTTCATGACAAAATGTCTACGAGTGCAATAGGCGGATGTTAATGTACATATAGTTCTGGCAATATTCACGACGGGCTAGTCGGCCACGCGAATAACAAACGAGCAAAGCGAGCACTGTTTTAGGTCAACGTTGAACAAATACCAAACGGGTCGGTCGGACGCTTCCGTGGTCTATTTCTGAACTGCATCTAAACGATGAGGACTGTGCTGGCGTTTCTGTCGCGACTTTCGCGACGTACCTATGCAACACTCGCACTCCAGCTTTGAACAACAAACGAGGTAGCTATAAAGGTGTGCACGATTTTATAATTTTGAACAATGCAATTATTTTTGTAAATGATTTCCACTAGTCTGTGCTCATGTTTCGAAACCTAGTAATTCCATCATCAAAAAAGATTGCCCTGAAGTCATTAATTTGAAAACATTACTTAGGCTTAGTTGGTTTCCTAAATTATGATTCTTATAAAAATATTTAAGGTATGAAGGGATCCTCCACCCTTCATGTCCGATCTGTACAGATTGCGGAAGTGATCATTCGTATCTATTTCGCGGAGCGGGCCAGGCGGCCCGATTGCGTGGTCGTCGTCTCCACTTCTATAATCTAAATAAGGAGCAAAAGTTCAACGGCCCGTCTCGGCAGACTAGGAAGAAACCGACAAAAGTCACCATAGTATTACAGATCCGACTTTTTTCCAATTTGTAGGACTGGCCCCATTCGGTGAAGGCGTCCCATATACTAAATACAACAAAAAACTCAATAGATAGCGATTAACGCAACTGGTATTAAAATAATGAAACGGTTAAGCTTAATGGGACATAAATTCTAAGATGTCAGTTACATTTTTCGTACCTCTTTCTAACTAAAACATTAGAAATTCAATCGTATAGAAAACTGATAGGTATTTAAATATACTACCTACTATTAAGAATTAATTTAGCCCTTGTTCATTTATTAAGTTAAAATATCGGTAATATTTCCATTTTTAAAGCACTACACTACAAATATTAATTTGTACCCTCAAAATGTTGTTTGTCATAAAATTCTCGTGTTGTAATTAAAAAACTAGGTCATTATACCTGAACTGAAGTCACCTGCCCGGAGTTATTTCTACAAGAAAATAGACTCAAAAGTCAAATGTCTCAAAGTACCAGTTTCCTCTGCGTGTGGAGATGGCGACGCTTATGACGTAGTGCCTTGGCAAGCGCTAAAGCGTGAGACAGGAATTGCGTAAAGGTGTCGTGAACACTTCATTCGAACTGTCTCTGCGAACTTTTCACGACAACGAAAGTACAGAAATACCATTAGCGTCCGTCAACAACCACCAAAATAGTTGGGCATGTTCAAAATACTCCCACTGATATTTAATTACTAATTACTTCTGAACAAAATTAAATGTTTCTTTCAAAATAAATATCTATTGTAAACTGTCCTTAATATGAAACTAATAAAAAAGTGTTCTCCTTTAAACCTGGCACATACTGCATGTCTTAAATTAGTTAACTGCCACGTTGGTCAAGTGCTGCTGGGCACGAGGATTCGATTCCCGGGTCGGGGCGAAATTGCTTTGTGGATTTTAAGAAACTTTAACAAAAGTAGCCCGACTGATAAACCCGTGCATCGGAGAGCAGGCAAATGTCAGTACTGCGCCCGATCTCACGCCGTCTATGTCAGATTGCTGTCCCAACGGGCTATGAGAGGGAGTGGATAAAGACGCATTTTAATAGATCCTGCATAGCTGGCTGATCGCCTTAGATAGAACAATCGCCATGGCCGACAATCGGTCTGGACGCTCTTATTTATATTTCATAAATACCATACTGACGCACTAAGCCAAGACATACCTATTTATTTAGAGATGTAAAAGCTAGCAAAATAATGTTTGCCTATTCTAATAACGGATTTGTCTAGATGAATAAAAGAAGATTAAAGTTTTATCAGAATCAGAATATATTTATTTGTTAAACATTAAAGACTTTATAAAACAAAAACTTTATAAAAACTTTATAAAACAATAAAGAAATTTTTGTCGTGTTGCTCAGCAGTGAGGGAACGCGACAAAGAGTACATTGAATTATCGAACTAATCTACGAAACCTAAACGTGGAAAAAATCTTGGACGCACTCCAAGCAGCTGATTGATGAGGATGGTCATTTCGTACACGGCCAATCCCGAGATTTTTCTTATTATTTAGCAAAGTAGTGGACTAGTCTATTTCTGTGAGGCGAAAAACAAGCCGACGCAAAATATGCCGTCGATTTAAAAAAAACTAACTACTGAATTTGTTTTTGTAAGTGAATATTGTACGTTTATTTTACGTATATGATATGCTACGTAAAGACCACGCATCGTTTAGTGCCCGTCGTCACTTCATTTCCTCAAGGGATTCGTTTCACAAAACGACTTTAAAATGTAAAGAATTGTTTTTCTAACGAGTGATCGAGCGATATTATTTTGTTTATGAGCGTTTATGGAACGATAAAATATGAATAAAACATGTAATTTGGAACTAGGTACAGAGAAAATATGTATCAGTCATTAATTTATTAATGATCAGTTTATCTGACTTCAGTAAAAAATAAACGTTTGTGTGCTGTTTTATACTGCCATTGGTGTGGTCAAACATGCAATTAACATAGAAGAATGAAATATTTTTAAACAGCTAGCCTTGTTGCTGAATGCCGAAAGTCATACAGACAAAACCGTAGGTATAAGTTAGTATAATAATAAAATGAAACCAGCACGCGAAGCGGAGCAAACAGCCTCAGCACGGGGCTCATAACGGAACCGCAGCTGCATGCAACGCTGCCTTTGATGCAAACTCTTGAAGAATTATGTTAATTAATTGATTTAATATTTAATAAAATATATTCATATAATATCCGCGAGTATATTCCTAAGATTAAAGTGGGACCAGAACTGTTGGTTTTAGTGATGAGAACTAATTTATGTACAGTACAAGTCATCGCACTGGAAAACCGTGGCCTATTAACATCACACGTGTTTCCAATTTTACTTTAATTAAAGAAAATACTTATCGGACGTCACGGAAAACAATAAAACTGTACTACATGATAATGATTAACGAAGTAAAAATGCTGCTTTTGGCCGGTGTGCAAGCGTGGGTGAGCCGAATGCGCTTAGCGACCAGATAAATAAAACGCTCCACATTTTGCACAGCTTGGCGGATATAATTCGACACACGATAATAGAATTAATAACAGCTGTTTTCTCAAGAAATTGCGCGCACATTCACTAGCAAGTCCAATGGCTTTTATGTACTATACAATATTCTAATACACACTTTTCTTTTTATTCTAGTCGGAAACGTGCGTTTGAGGTTCATAAAATAAGACTGATCACAATTCTGAGATTCCCATCCGAGACGTGATACGGATAGACGATCAGTTTTGACAGCATAATGTAGCATAATTATAACAATAATGGACGAAATCTAGATTAAACGTCTGGATTTATCGGATCGCATTCCTTCGAAGAATAATTGGAAGTTCTATTAGAACATCTTTAGACACATAGAATCCACGAAAATAAAATTTGATAAGTAGTAGTAACTAATTCAGCAAGTTGTATGAACTATTTTATCGACTTTGTCAACAAACAGCATATGCGATTTTAAATGTTTTCAAAGAGACGCGCTCGGGTGAAGACTGTAATTTGTACACCTGTCACGTAAATTAGTTCCTAACAATTTAAGGCACTAAAGAATTCTGTGCTGCGCATTTATTTATTCTACTCCCAAAGATCTATTAGTTATTTGATCTATTCTTTTATTAGAAATTCCACGCTCTTTCAGTTTTCGAAATACTCATCTGTCACAAATATGCACGCAATGTTTTCCGGCGGCGTAAGAGAGCGGGCAATTAACGGACTTCTTGTCTTAAGTCTGATGTGGGTATATACCTCTGCCTATATTACTTTTCTTAATTAAACCACTAAGCAGACTTCCGAATAACAGTGGAGCGCCGAGTAGATAGCGTTTCAGAGTGCAACTAGTCACGTAATACTGTCCCCAGACTTACCGAAATATTGTGCCAAGCATTTATTCGTTCAGAAAGAAGGAACGTGAAGGTTAATTACCTGAAAATATAAAATAAACAATTAGAACTGGCGTACTGCTACGGCCTAAATAATACAACTAAAACTGCACGGAAACATGTTTATGTAAAGTGAACATTCTTTACACCAACTATGTTCAAAATTGTGAGCTCACACAAATTGCCAATACTCAATATACTATAGTAATGTAAAGGTACTGAATTGAACAGAGAGTAAAATAAGATCTGTTGAGTTCTGTAATCAAATCTCAAATTATAGCGAATATCAGTGAATTTTTTGGTAAATGAAAACAAAATTACGTAAAAAATTGCTTTTACTATTTATTAATCAGTAAATAACGTGAAATAGCAAATCTCGACGTATGCACTTATTTCTTTTTTTTTTCACTTTTTTTATAAAATAATGATGTAACAGTAAATCGAACAATAACAAACACAGCTGAACAGGAATATTTTGCAGGAAAATCAAAAATTCGCAGACAGATTAGGAATGTAAATTCTAAAAATAATCATAATAATACATCACGATGCGTTGGCAAAAGCTTAAACGTTTCGCTGGCGCTTGAATACGATTGTCAGAAAGCAGTACAGTAATTGGGGAGCACGCAAATAGACAAAACTTCGTAAACAAGTTTGACAGCATCGCCTGATACGACCCACCTACGCTCCAGTCTGCACGAGCGAAACCCTAAAGAAAACAATATTATGTGCCCGACCATACTGCGAAATGCTATAAAGTTAAAGGAAAATGTTGTTTAACGCTTCTAGAACCTTTTATTTGATCGTATCTTCGTTGCTTACACTAAATAACAATTAACGTCCTTTCCTGCTGTAGTTACTGAAAATATTTGATGCGGATAATTCGTCACAACTTTGAAAATAGTGCTAATGCATAATGCAGCAACGAATACAGATCGCAGGCATAGTCAATGCGTTACAGGTATGAATTTACCTGTACCCGTTTTATAGGTCATGCGGCTGAAGTTCGTTAATCTCTGAACTGACATTATTTTAGCCGACGGCGGGCTACGACCAGCGTATCGACAAGCCAAAAGGATCGGTCATTCTGGCGGTGTACCAAGGAACGCGAACCGGCCTAACTAATGTACATTACGAGACCCAAGTTGGCATTTTGTCCGGCAACCGAAGTTCTATTAGTTAGGTGCTATCGGAACTTTGTTAGTTGAACGGTGCATTTTCTATGGAATTTGAGTGTGATTCCAATAGTGTTGAAATTAGTAGTAGAGGGTTATAAATGTTCAGTTAAACACACCATGTTATATGCCTCGGCTTTGCCTGCTAGGGCTAATCAGAGACCACACATTAATAGATTTTTGTAATAAAATAAGAGTAATATTTTGGAAAATATCCTTTTAGTTTATATTTGACTGAGACTTCGTTAATGTTTACAAGGAATTTAGTATAGAGGGAGAGATACAAGTGTAGCTGCAATTATTAAACTTTACTTGAAAAATCACCCGGGTTAGGCGAATCGAAGATTGCTTATTGACAGTTTGCTTACCTACAATTTACTATAAACTTAAAGTCTATGTGAGCGACTAAGAAACGCGTGAAGTGGTAAATAAGACGTGAACATATTTGTATTGAAGTAAACGTATTTGGGTTTTGTATTGAAGCATATAACAAGCACCAAATGGGAAACTGCAGCTCTGGGAAGCCATTGAAACTGTGTTGGTAATTTCATGGTACCCTTTAAGACGCATAAGTACTAATTAAGTAGGTAACTAGGTACCAAGGTTTTATTTCCTCCAACTTTTAAATGAGCACACTTTAAGAATGCTTGACTTGCTAAGTCCATAATAATTTATCTCTTCGAAAACAATATATAACTTTTACACATAACAACATCTTACTGAAGTTTGAACTTAAATATCTTATTTTCTACAAAAACTATGCCAAGTAACATAAATAAAGCAACTACGTACATAAATCGCAAACGACCCTGTTAAAATTTACATATTTGAAATGAACTAGCAAATAGATTGACATTTATACGCCGTTAATCAACATCATGTCATGTTAGGAAGATGAAACAGTTTTCTTATTTAGTGTCGTACTATGTAAGAAACGCACTGCCAATTCCATTTATCTGAAATAGTTCTTATTTAGGTCATATTTAGAAGAGCAGCCGACATTTGAGGACACAAAAATATCTAAAGAGAATAAGTTAATCAATACTGACTTTAACAGGGCCCCGTAGCAAAGAAAAAGAATAAATAAATAAAGAAAATTGAACGGATAGGTTTTGTTATTGCCAACCTCTCTCATCCTGGCTGTTAGTTCGATATGATGATGCGGTGAGCGTGCCTCGTCTTTCTCCTCCACTTCGCTCTATCTTCGACATCTGTGTCAAAAATGTTGTATGTCAGGATGATCTAAATATACTAAAGTTCTCTGTATAGGGTTTTACTTAACAGTACACGAAATTAATACAGATCTTTATACGAAGTTACGTATTAGATACGAATAATGGCCGACCTAATTGATATGTCAAGGAACAATGCATGCGTCGAGTCTACAACAGGTGCAAGGTGTATCTGTTTATAAGATTAACATCTTTGATGTTTGTAGTCAATCAATACATAATATAGAAGATCATAAGTCATTTCAAGCCGTTCATTGCAGAGGAAAATTTAAGCCGACTACAGCTGCAAAAAAATAATGTAACATGCATAATTTTTGGATGATATTTTAACAATGCAGTCAAGCTACTGTGAATTAATTTTAATACAACTCTACCCTGTTTTCGATGGTATACGCACTTTAACGAATCAAAAGTGAAAGCTATAATGCAGACTAGGGTCATGCCGAATAGGAATAATTATATTTTTCCTTAAATAATTAAATGATAAAAGATAAAGTGCAATTGAACTGGTGCTTTTAAAAAAACCAACGATTGTTATTATTACACATTTTGCAAGTTAATAGGTGATAGCTGCAATCAAGATAATTATTATTTATCATCGCATTTGCAGACTGAAACTGCTAAAGCGATGCAACCCGGAATTTTCAACCGATCTTAAGGCCTTTAAGTCTTTCGGTTCGTCGTCTAGTTTGGAATGGTAAATCGATATAATAAAGTGAAGCACATGATCATTTTCAAATGCATTGGTCATATATCGATCGTCAAGCTTATTGGGACATGGTAAATACCATTCCAATAAAATAATAATTTTGCAGTCGCATGGCCTGTATTTCCATCGACGGGAGCGCATCGAAAGAGACGTTGCGAAATTCACGTCAACAAGCGCCAAGCGCACCCAGGCGGGACTGCCTCGGAGGATGACGCCCCCAGATGACACCGTATAGACAGAAATAAATCTGCAAGCTAAACAAACCTGGCATTTCCGGCGAACACGTGCGCACTGACACAATTAAATTTATTTCCCTAAATCGCATACCGGTTATAAGCTTACAACACGCACCGCCCCAGAGGTGAGCGCGACCAAATTTCACTTTTGGCGACGTTGTGCCATGAATGGACGCGTTATTACGTAATTTGGCTTGGTCTTCGTTCCTGACTCATTTATACAGAATTAACATACATGTGTGCAGTTGACTGGAACCTCCGCAGCTGCACTGCATAAATCATAAATACAAATATTTGGGTTTTAGATTTTTCGGGAATTACATTATAATTTGCTTTTCTTGCATAAAGTGAAATAGGGAATTTTCATTTATCTGTCATTTGTAAACAAATTGAAATACATCCACACTTGTGGTATAGTGTGGTATGCATGGTTTATAGTCACAGATTGACGAGTACGTGTGTTTGCCAAAATGAGGATTATATTGACGCCGCATTGCTGGCATGCAGAAGTTATGGAAATTAACTTTTTATTAATATAAACTTCTTTCAATGTTCTAATTTCGACATCAGAGGATGAATAAATAATCAGGTAAGAAACATATTGTTATTTGTCTTGCTGTGGAATGGCCTTATGTTCCGGCTGTATAATAGATCGCCAACAAAACAAAACATAAACATTCTGTAAAAACTGTTATTTTTATCGTCGTCCATGGCTGTTTTAAAAACATTACAAAAGAACATTACGTTACATAATTCCCAAAAATAGTATTAGATGTAAAATGTACACCAGCTAAATAGATAGGCATGAAGTAGTTTCACATGCACTGATTCACTGAGCAACTAAACTAGCATCTTTTCGCGTGCATTTTAAAGCATTGACGTCAAAATCGCAAACAACTTCCAGCGCTTGTATAACGTCGAGGAATAAGTGATGTCCAAACAGATCCGCTGTACAACACCTGAGAGGGAATGATATTCTACAGTTTACGTAGAGATATTATCAACAGGAACTTCTTACGTCAAGAAAGTGAATCTAATGGATAATTTACATTAACATATTGAATTTACGTTGTTGAAGAAGAGTTGTGATTGAATGATAAACTAACATGTAGTCTAGGGGAAATTACGAAAACTGGGAAGTCAGGACTCGTAAAACTGAAGTTTAAATGTAAAACGTAGTACGTGACACGGACCGGATAGACTAATCCAAATAGAATCAGCCCCAATGTCGTGCCGTCTGAGACACTCTTTATTTTAGAATATATGTATTTGGGAATGCTTAGCGTTGGATGCCGAGCAGCACATTAATTTAACAGATTTGTCTTATGAAATCCCGCGAGTCGCCCCCGTTCGAAAGCGTGCGCGGGAGCGCTATTTTTTTATTGGGCGTATATGTGTATGAAAATACTATATTATAATTTCCATGTTGTTTTTACTACATTTAAAGTGAGGAATGGAATGGTGAGGAACTTTTTTTAGCAGATTTATATGTAGCAGATCTGAAAAGTTTTAAGTCTTTCGGGTTTACACTTCTCAAACTCAAACTTCAGTGTTTAGTAAATTGCCTTTCATTGAAACCTTAATGTTTGCGCCACGCTATTAGGAGTTTTTCATATTCCTTGCACAATCTAAACTCGAACGGAAACATAGGTAAGTGTTGCGATTTCTACAAATTAAATCGATTGTTCACTTAACCTTTTACTAATAAAATTCCAGCACTATTCTAAACAAACATAAGCGTGAAACCATGTAAAAAGTTCTCCACTGAAATAAAAACAAATTCCGTTCTATATTTATCTAGGCGAGAATGGGAAAATCTATCATGTTAGGATTCCAGAATATTATTTTGGATGCCGACCGAAATATGTCTACACGTTGCATGTTGCATAATTAATGGACGTCAGCATTAAAATTTCATTTAAACTAAAGAATTTTCTTTTGAAATTTATGTTTAAGATATTAGCTAAAACATTGGTTAATGATGCAGTTTTGTTTATTTTTTTAACATTTCAACTTCATGCTTTTATAAAGAACATAAGACGTATACCATAATAAAGATATTTCCTAATATTAATAAGAAGATTGATATTATTAATTCAAAAATTGAAAGTGTTTTGTCGGAGTCCAGTTGACACGGGTCCAAGATGCTGTCAGCAGATAACGGTAATATGGTTCATGTGGTCGGCGCACCTAGCGATAATCGCGTTCGACGACACCTCCGCGTTAATCATACGGTCATACTGATTATACTGAATGCCCAACTCGCATGCAAAGCTACATGTACGCATGGAGCTTATAAGCTCATGTCGTTATTGGTAATGCATTTGGCAGTAAACCACGGCCGTACACAATTCGCGTATAACGTACTATTATGTATCGGTATGTCGATTACCTTCGAGAACATAATACTGTTATGCCCCCACAACAGAATGAATTGAATGATAACAACAACAATTAAGAAATTATTATATGTAGGAAAGACTTGCACCTGTCGTTTTATGAGTTTTACTGAAAGAAAAGTATAAAACCAGATAGTACATCGTAAAGTAACACAACGAGGTCAAGGTGGAGATTTAGAACGAGGACGAGCCAGCTAATTACTCAGCCATCGTCAATAATACATATGCTATGGAAAATAACAGCGGTGATGGACAACATCGATTTAGGACAAAATATTTCATGAAAAATACACATGTCTTAATGAGGTACAGAGAGCATAATGTTCTAGCCGATAATCAGTTATGTTACTTTAGCATATCCTGTACACAATAAGGCAGGTGATGACAGTATTATTGTCCCAATAGCTGTATCGTTTATTTATTGTCCACATTAAAGGCATTTCGATAATTAATTACACGTCACACTTGTTACGTTTTAATGTGAATAAATAGTTTGGATTGAACAAGTGGTTTATACATGAATTACACAACTACAGACAGTCAGTGCCAAAATTCTATTTGTGACGACAAACCGAGACGGGTATATTTAACTGCCACCCATAAACTGTCGAATAAGTACTGCTTCTGACAACACACAAAACAATCAAACAAGACAAGAATCACATCAACATTGAACAGACAACAGAAAATCTAAGAAACACGAATTGAAATTCTTAAACCTTTTCTTATTCTTCCTAATCTATTAATTTACACATGGTCATTTTTAGGGCAAAATAAAGAGCCAAGATGGAATAACACTAACCCATTTTCTTACAGTTTACTGTTACAACTTGCGTGGGATGATAGGGTGACGATGGAAATGTATGTGGTTGGTTATACTATACATACCTACATGCTTATTCTACTCTAAGTAAATAAAAATAACTAGCCGTACAAAAATACAATGTTAAATACAACATTGTTTTCACAACTGTACCATTTACTAACAATACAGAGTATTATAATTTTAAGTATAGTACAATCGTTCACGTACTCAAAATTGATCCCATACTCAATTTTCAATGTTAGTTATACGTGGATACAATCACAATAAAGTACAGTGCAACAACAACTGCCACATAATGCAATTTAAGCAGCTTGAGTCAGAGATAAAGCCGCTTAACCCATACATTGTGTACGAGCTACTGTTCTCGGAATAATTATGAGTTTGTTTGCGACTCCTCAAACCAAACATTCCGTTCCTATGTGCGGTACGCACGACCTATAACACTACAGCCGCGACGCCGACGCTTGTTGCATAAATAGACTCATTTCTTGGATGGAAATTCACTTTTATTTTAAAGCCATCATCGAAGACGACGAAAACGTAGTCAACTAGTCATAGCCGCTGTACTATTTTTCGTGAAAAACAACGAAGCATGACGCCATGAAAGCCAGCTATAAAAAAATACGATTAGTCCGCCGTGACGGTATAACACAGTTATTTTCAACAGCCAAACATGAATAAGCCAAGAATACGTAATGAAGCTAATAAAGTACACAAATTAAGAATTTGGTTGAGTTTTTATTTTACTAAAAAAAATTTTCCCTTATTGTAAAACGGCCTTTAGTTTTAGATTTAGGTGTTAAAAAGTCTCTTTAGTTCTGGTCGTCGTTAGTTCTACATTAACTTTGTTCAAGAAGATGGTTTGAAGCTAGCACTAAAGGGGGTACTTTTTTTAAGACCACATTTTATAATTGATAAAAGTTCATGAAAGATATAGATGGGACTACCCTTCAAGTAAAAGTAAGAAAGTAAATGACGGAATTAAATGTGCATAAAAAAATAAAAATGGAATAACCAGGTACCACTCACTGTTTGGGAAAAATCGGAATCAATGGGAATCGATCTAAAAAATATTACGCTGAAACATAATTAATGTTCAATTTATAAATTCAGCGATTCGTATACTTCCTTAAAACATTGTAAAATAATAAACATTGTCATTGTTGAAGACTTATTTTATGCGATTCAGTCATAATTGAACTTACGAACGCTAATTTCGTGCTAATAATAGGAGTCCCTTCTCGTGGGTGTCACACAAAATGACTAGAGAATAATATTAGGAAGATGAATAATACACGACACACGGAGACTCAGACAGAAAAGAACTCGTTCATTGTTTTAATCATAGAAAAAAAAGCTTTGGATTTTTTAAAAAAGATCTAAAGTAAATACTAAAGTATGCATAGCAAAAAGCCTCTAACATAATCAATCTAAACAAAAAGTTATGAAAGTTCACTAACACTATTAATCACTTTTTTGAAAAGCCCTATAAAAAAACAATCGCTTTTTTTTCCTAAAAAATTGCTAAATCAATTTACCTTAAACAACAACCTAATAACAAAACATTTTACCACATTAATAAGGTAAATAAAAAATCGCGATGACATAACGCAAAATAGTTGTTCACATATTTGCGCTGGCATGTGTTGGGCGGGCGCCGCCGAACGTGGGAGCTGGGCGCGTAACCGCCCTACTATGCAAAAACAATTACGTTGCAACGCTGACCCCGTGACAACATGGACTCAGCACTGATACTATCGGTAGAACATTTTACTAAATACTAATCTGTATCTACACTGTGGAAGTATTTGAAGAAAAAACAGAGGATTAAAGAGATTGGCACAACACAATGAAGATAATATTTACACATTGATTTCGAAAGAATTTTTCAAAGCATTCCACCTCCTAGCTTTTTTATAGGAATAAGCAACTTCAAAGCATCACTTAACACTTTCCACGTTATACGAGATATGTACAGCTGTCAATCAATACTTTGTCCTCTACGATGACGAGCACAGACTACGCTTTACGAACATCTCGGCGGTATCAAACAGTATAAAGAAATTCAAACTCATCCCCTATAATTTTACTTATATGTATATCAACTGCGAATGACGCAAAATAAAATTCCCAAATGGATGATCATGTGTTGACGAAATATAACTATTTTCGTGAACCTTCTAACGTGAACGTATATAGGTTAGCCTCGGGAATAAACAAAAATCAGAATGCATGCATCATGCATGAATATAAAGAAACTTCTTAGAATTTAATTCTGGGTACAAAGGCTAAGATTGTTTAAATGATTCTATCAGTAGGAACAGCAAAGTTGATTCAATTAGCTGATATGAATTAGTTATTTTCACATCAGAAGGATTAACTAGACGTCGTCTAACAGTCCTGATCACCTCGTGGCCTCTAAAAATGAGAGTTGACCTTTTACGTTACTTTACGATATAAGTGTTTATGGATCGATGACGTTTTTGTGTGCCAGAATCGCAAGCAACGATATGCATCATTGCAAAGGGAAACTCCGTAAAGAATATCATCAAACCCCTGATAATAAAATCCACGACGAATTTACCAGATGTCTAGTCCCAATTAGTGAAATACACAAAGCTCAGTTTGGCATGAGTGCGGTAGCAGTATGTAGTAACAGGCTGCCAAGATGCCAGCCCGTCTGTCTATTACTGCAAGTAACAAGTTTACACAACTGTTATCCTTACGCCTGATAAGTATTATACGCAATGATAGAAAAGCTAAATTCAGACCTTTAAAAAAGCCTAACTCCTGATTATCTCTATGATCTCTATTTCCATGTCATAATATACGGATATGATAACTGATAAGACACATATTCAATAGACAAGACAACTGAGCATCGCAGTAACAAACTTCAGGGACTTTCTAGTCTAGACCATGTAGTCAACATGGCAAATATATAATCTGAATTTTATCCAATGACAAATGTTCGTAATAATTTGCATGACATAACTACTAACTAGTGATCTAGTTTCGAATGAATACAAATAATAAATTGTACATGCCGAGCAGTGGAGGTGGGCCGAACAGTGGAGATAATGGTAGATTAGCTACCGTTACTGCTACTAGTTATTTGTTAAAAAACGGTTAAAGGAAGCAATTTTCCTTTCTTAATAAAATCTCAATTAATAAAGCGAGAGCAGACAGTATCCCGAGCCAGTTTGATCGTAAAGCCGCGAGAGAGAAGTGACAGCTTGGCAATGGCTACTAGCTTCATAGTACTACGTGACCAACGATAGTTATGAATGATTCTACTCTTCTGATAAACGTGGAAAATAAACACAATGTTATTTAGGAGCACAGCCAAACTTATGTGCTGCACTGAGGGATTGTCAGCGATTAAGCGTAAATCTTTTAATTTTGATCCTAAATAACCTTTCCAAACATCTAAGCTGTTCTACTACTGAAATAATTTACACATACTCAGTTTTAACAGCTCATAACTAACTGTTTCAAATTAATAAGAATATTTGGCGAAAATGTGCAGCTATGTATTTTGGCGAGATTCGTAATGATGACCGATGATTTCATCCGAGCGGTTGCGGTCTGCGGCTGTGGTCTCGACAGGCAATACTAATTAATCGACGTGCAAGTCTCGCCAGATCCCGTCGCTGAGTGACGCAGCACCTGTCACAACACCGGCCCAGTCACAACACACCCTTGCAAAATAGCTTGAATTAACAAGTGGCAGTCAATAAATTCTGAATTGACTGCTGCAACGAATTTGATAAGAGCAATTAAAATTATATTTCTGTTGAATAAGGAAAACACAAAGATGTGTGAATCATACTTGGTAAGGGTCATCGACATTATAAAACGGCAACTTGAACGCAAAATTAAAATGCGTTTACACTGTGCAACGACGAAACGTCTGCCATTTGCTAACTCTACAACAAAATAAGATCGTACGAGCAGTTCGCAACATGTGAAGGTAAGTCAGAATACGCATTTGTTTACGAGCTTTCTGTTACATAAGGTGGGGAATGTGGCCCACTCGTAGTGGAGTCTGAACACCTATTTATAAGCTCTTTCCATTCCCGACTGCGTGACACATATTACTTACTCCAGTGACTAAGGGCGGGCTAAAGATAATTTTCCTGCAGCGCAACCATTAACCGAATTTGCATTTCATTTCATAATTTCTTTTAGCACATGTTATAATGCGCCTAAATGTAAACAATGGTTATGGTATGCACGATATTTGATTCAACGGGACGGACCGAGTAATAATATAACGTTTGCCGAATTTATTCATTTTTCTGACTTGTTCCAATTAAATATAAATAAATGGTTTCATTGATTGCGTTGTTTACATCCTTTTATGAATTAGAGCACACTAAGAAGTCCAAAGACCTTTAAAGTGTTATCGCACCTTGCCGACGGCAAGTGATAACGAACCAATTATCAAACCGTTGTTTACTATATAGTTCGAATATTAGCCATCAACCAGGAAAAAAAGAAAGTTAAATAATTTGCTTCAGTTTTGTTTTCAGGACAAAATATCCAAGTGTGCTATTTCGACAATTTGTTGAGGAAAATAGTTATTTAACTATTTATTGTCTTATTAGATACTTTGATAAAATAAACCCGAGCCTTCCAAAATTAATTGACACATAAATAGACACAGATTATTAAAATAATTGTTAATGTTTTAATTGATCAGAAAGCACAACACTTCACGCGGTCCTTCAGTCTGAAATATTCAGTAGATAACTTTATTCTTGCAGAAAAGCAGAACATTCGTTCAAGATAGCAATTTTTTTCCATCGTGTCAAATATTACCTAATAGTTCTTGATAGTTTTCAACTTAAGCTGATAACGTGTTATAAATTAAAGGGTAAGTTAAGACACCGAGTGTTAGATAAGTGTATGTTTTTGTGAAAGGCCTGCGCTGCAAAGCAATGTATGTGATCGTACCGTCGCAGTGCCTGCAGCGCTTGGGCTCCGGGGGTGCGAGCTCGTCGCCGAGTTCGCGGTGTCGTACCGGCATGGCGGCGCATCCCGCGCCGGCGCCGCCACCACCCGTTTGTCAATACGAGGCTCGCGCGCTCCACCTCGACCGCTCTCTAGATGCGGCGGCGTCGCAGCTGCCACTGAGCTCAACCAAGCCGCCCGCCCCGGGCGGTAGGCGGCGCCCATTCCCAAGTTATTTTGGGCGGCTGTGACTCATGGCTCGAACTGCCCGAGGCGAGCGGCGCCTGCGCATCACAGGCTGTGCGGCGAATCCCGCCTAAGCCTACGCACACTTCTTGTCCTGGTGCATATATTTTTATTGGTAATTCGTCCTTTTCCGATAAAACTGATTACTTTTCCGGAAATAGGTAGGACAACAAAGTATTATTTAACAGCCTTCTCCGTAATTTTGTCGGTAGTGGACTTGTTTATTGTTTGTAATGAATAAATAGCTACATAAGGAGTGTTTAGTGTTTCTTGGATTTTCCCTTGGTGCCGTAAAATGAAAAATACAAAAAAAATATTCCCACATCCAAATGGTAATAATGTCATAGTTTTGCTTGAGAGAGCTCAAAGGTTTTTTAACATCATTCCAGTTAAGACATATTGATATTATAATAATCTCAATATCTTAAGCATTCATTTTCTATCTCCAAATGGAGAAAACAACAGTGGCTGGTGCAACGAGACTGTCTGAAAGGGACATTAATAAGAATGGAGGGGGTACCATCCACTATGATGACGACCAACAAAAAGGAATGAAGGCCAACTCCAAATAACTTAGGAACAGGGCCAGAAGAGAGGGTGTATTATGACTCAGATGTTTCTATTATATGTATATTCACCAAATACCTCATCTGCATTTTTATAACAAAACAAATGAGAATATTTGATAAGCAATGACTAAAAAAAGCATTCTAAATGGCATATTAAGTCATAAACATAAGAAAAGCAATATATATTAAACCTAGGGTGACTATCTAACCTATGTAGTGTTATGAATAATTTCAATGCCCTCATTTTTCCATAAAAAATAAATAATGATATACATTCACAATTTCAATAGACATTTTAACGCGGAAAGTATATAGATAATTCAGGATTTATCCTGAATATAATAATTAAATAACATTATTTAAAATTGCAATTAATACTCATAGCAAGAAAATGCTGATCTAAAAAGATCCAGGCATCAGTCAAGACTGATTACTATAATAATAGTAGTTCCAATTTACATATTTTTTCACATGCATAACGGTCAAGTGTAATCTCTAACATAGGTATACATACATACAAAGAATGACTATTTTCCATTGCACTACAAATAAATTACAGGTTCAAAAAAAGTACCAGTACCAAATAAATTGCTGATAGGTGTGCAATATAGTTATTGATATAAACCTCTTTCTGGCGGAGTCGGTAAAAAATGTAAACTGTTTACTTTTACATTGTGATCTTGACCTTGTTTCGTAGCAACTTTTAGCCAGTATTTGTTTTGTTCTAAGTAGTCTTGCAAATTTCACAATGCATGAGAGTATATAGGTAAGATATTAATACTATCTTATTGCCAATTTGATAAGTATTTTGGAACAGTAATTAAACCGGCGCAAGTACCCACATGTAACACATGGATAATGACGAACATTTCTATTCAACAGGTGGCTAATATTAAGTTTTTGGTTACCTCCATACACAATCCTTTATTCCTGGTAACAACTGATAGACCACAAGTTAATAATAACTTACAAATGCGTAGTGTCTGGTTACCGAACTATATAACAATCGGGACTGTTTGCAATGTGATATCACGACTATCCTTGGGCGAATGTGACATTTATCAACAACAAAAGCAATGTTTATAATGGCAATTACTAATAAAAAGCAGATAATACAACGTGACACCGCAATAATAACTAGAAATAGACTAAAACGAAACAGATGAATACAACTGTGGGCGGCTACGCAAAAAACTTACCTTGTGTTTAAAATTATTGCTGTATTTAATAAAATCCCGGACCTAAAATGTCCTAGTGGTATTAAGTCCAAAATCACTATAATTCCGTTACACCACGTCACTATGATTTATTATTTCACAAACATAGAAATAAATATCTACTACTTGTTCCTGCCATTTTGAATTTTTGAAGAATGTTGCCACTCACAGTCACTCGTACCGTTTGAAAATTAATTTATGAAACGGATACCAATCTTTTCGCTCTTATGCCCCAATCACACGACCTGCAAGATTTAACAC
The DNA here is from genome assembly GCA_958496145.1 of Heliothis peltigera. NCBI lineage: Eukaryota > Metazoa > Arthropoda > Insecta > Lepidoptera > Noctuidae > Heliothis > Heliothis peltigera. The sequence continues at coordinate 7,177,853 of OY292334.1, read as the reverse complement.
GGAATTCGATTTTTTTCCATTAACTTATTCATACTTTTCATGTTTACTCTAATTTTACGATCTGTATAACTAAGCAGTAAGATACTAGACCTAAAAATCTATGATACTAATATTCGTCATATTTAAATCCTTTAAAAAGGAGTCTAGCCCACCCACTAGACTACATTGGACTTTATCAAGAATGAAGAATTGAACGGTAAGACATGATGATAGTATCTCATCTAAACTTAAGATCTAAAAATGCTAGATATCCGAAAGTGATTTCGAAAATTGTGTTGTAATTAAACTTTTAATACCAATGCCATTTTATACAGGCATCGGGGGGTGTAGGCGGCTAAAGGTCCAATTCGGAAAATGACTATTTCGAGCTACCCTAGATTGATCATTTTTCCCCGACTCTGTCGCACGACACGAAATTCACGTGTCCAATGGGTCGCCCAAATTATCCCTTGTCGTCCATACTAATCAGGACTGGGAAATGTGAACAAGGGAAATGTCGCGCGACACACAAAGTTGCAGACACCACGTGAATGTTGGGCGATACGTCTCCTAGGCTGTATAAAAAAACGGGACAAGATTTGGATGATATGTAAAAAAAATACTTTTTACCTTCATACAACTTTAATGAAATAGAACGTATTTTATTTTCGTAAACATTATTTATTATCAATACATATAGATTGTAGATTTAGGTCTACTTAATTATTGCGCCAATTTCATTACACTTCTGATTTCTCAAAAAAAAAAATATCAAGAGAGCTATTAAAAACTCGCGTCTATTGACGTAGATTAGATTTCGTAACAGAAATAAAACATATCAACAAAAACAATTTGTACATAACGTCAAATTATAATTAATTTTCTAACTTAGATAATAACAATAAATTATAAATACACCTTTGAACGATGCCACAATATTGATTCATAACATCAATTAACAAATTGTAATAAAAGTACCGATTACATACTGCACATTGCATTATTTCGTAAGAAGTATTAAAATAGATTTACATTAATAAGGTATAAGACGGACCATAAACAAATGCAATTAATTTACAACCAGGCAAAACGACAGTAATTTTACGGAATATTTCGATCATTTTGATAACCTAATGGTGTACCATGCATGTAGGTATTTGCTATAAATCCGAGATTTTTATTACATAACCTGCTACTTTTTCAACATTACTAAAATAATATAACTTGACTTTTAACCTGTGCAGGAACATTTCTACCTAACAAATTTTTTTGAAAACGAATATGATCATTCACAGATCATAGATTTCAATATTAAATCTCACTCAAAAATAGAAAAATCCAGAGCTATTTTTGCCAAGCTGTATGAAATATATGATGAGTCCAAGTTTACAATTATTGTATACCTAGCAATTATACTTTGATAATCGATCGATAATTCACTGTAACTTAGCAGTAATTGTAATTTACAGCAATATCTCACTGACACAAACTGTTTCTGCAACTTGTCGAACAACATAAATACAATCAATTATTTGCTATATTTTATGTTTGATACAACCTATTTATAAACTAATTTATTATAGTATAAGTATGTGTAATTAATAGGCGGGCAAAAACTGGAATTTCATTAAAACTATTAACTGATCCATAAAAAGTATTTACAGAGTTAAGATGGCTAAGTAAATAATTTTATCGAATAAGTGAAGATAAATATTTTTTATTTCATAGTATATGAAGAAGCAATAGATGATAAATAAAATATTAGAATTTTCGCATCAAATCGAATATTAAATAAGTTATTAAATTAAAACTATTTGAAATATTTTATTGGTTCTACCGTCAGAACCAGAGACAAATATTATTACCTGAATAGATGAATGCAATGTCATCAACAGTGATTGTCCTTAGAGACAGTGGGGACTTCGCACTAACAATAGTTAACCGGTTTATTTGCGAATCTACATCTAATTAGCACAAACTAACACAAATATATTTGGTAAATAGAGTAAAATTCCCAGCTCTCATCTTTAGCTAGTGTTAGCGATTTCACAATTGCCGTTTTGTTTAACATGCTGGTCTTTCTTCAAAGCTTTTGATATTGCCAGCTCCTTTTGTTCTTTCCGTGTGTTGCGGACCTCGAATTCAAGACGATGGCGTATTATTCGTTGCACGATGTCTTCCGTTGTCATCGTATTTCCAGAATTTATTATCTAAAAAAAATACAACTATATTTCAGGATTGTATAAAATCACGACTGGTAGGTAATTCATTCTGCAGAGCAAATATTTTAGTATTGAAGAGCTCGTCGCTTAGTAACAGCTACATGGGACGATCAATCACAAGCAATGCTTGGCGTAGTCGGTTGGTGTTTTAATAATTAAATTAGTGGATCCCTGCTGTCATTTGCACATCTTTGGCAGTGTTTCGGATAGTCAGAAGCTGGAAAGTCTGACAAGCTGCCTTACCAAGTGTTATCGGGCGAACCGGGTAATTGAGTAAGGAGGTCAGATAGGCAGTTGTTTCATGTAAAACACTAGTACTCTGCTGCATCCGGCTGGACTAGAAGCCGACCTTAGCATAGCTTGGGAAAAGGCTAAGGTAAGGTTTTTGATAAAATAAGTATGTGCAACATGCAGAAAGTCCTTTTGAAAAAATGTTAAAGAATCCGTGTATAAATCAAAATTACCTTAAAACAGCCGCGCTGTTTAGGCACTTTGTAAGGGTCAGAGCCATCGGAATCAGTTGCTATCGTAGTCAGTCCATGACACACCACCTTCACGCGGAAGTGGTCCATGAGATCAGCTGTCACGGCGTACGGCGCTCCAATGACAACCTCATGGACATACTGAAAGGATGGCAAAATTCAATTAATTGATTTTATGTTCAAAGAAATGTTTCATACGATTTCGTAATAGTAAAGAGGGTTTAAAAAGGGTAGGTTGCTGGGTTGTAGGTTGTTCAACAATGTTAAATCATACAATTTTTGTTTTAGGAAAAATTAAAATAGATAAACAACATTGTTTTCTGTTTCAGGCATCATTTTCAGGCATATTGGGGGTATCTGTCTTTTCTTTTTGAGTCATGAATTAACCTGGCTTAACTTAACACAATAATTTTATTTATTCTTCCGCATCCTTTGTCAGACTTTGATGTTACCATATAAAATTTCATAATAAGGTTAAGCATTATTTACCTTACAGGCAAGTACTGACAGGACCCGTTCATGTAAGTTCATGATGGGGTAGTTGGAGCCCTTGTAGCGGTTCACTTCAAGGTCTGTGTGTAGGCCCACAATGAGGAAGTCACCTTGCGCATGCGCAGCTTCTAAGAAGTCCAGGTGACCTACGTGGAAGAGATCGAAGGCGCCAGCAACGTAGACAACCTGAAAAACATTTATTACTAGTTTAGATTCAGTAACTAGTATATTCCATCTCCTTGAAACATCGGACGAAAATATTTGCAACATTATAATAGACATGATGACAATTTTTTTAATTCCTTTGTATGAAGTAGGTGTACGTTTATTTTATACAAAAAATTATTAATTTTAAGAGAATACCGAGTTTTTTTTAATCCTTTAGTCTTTTACTAACTTTCGCATTAATATTTTTTAATCATAAACCTTTTTATTTCGTATACTTATTTTTTTGTTTCATACAATAAAAATTTAAAATGTCAATGGTAAAAATTTAATAATTTACCAACCTTATCGGTGGGTTTTGGTGAAAGTCCACTGCTGAATTGTATGATTTTCTGTGTGGTGGGCAAGAACTGTGAGCAGCCAGTGTATGGGGATCGGGCCGTGGAGTCAGTACCCAGGTTCGACGAGTGCTCCAGTGCCACGGAGTACTCTTTGTCACCTCTCCTGAAAATCAATAGGCCTTAAGTGTAAACGAGAATGAGATGATATATGAGAACGAACTATAATTTATTTAAATCAAATATACGATTTTCTCATTCAATTAAATTAATTTTACTAGATTCTCAGAGGATTCTTAGTTGAAAAAATCGATAAGAGTAGATTATCAATTAATGGAAGTTCAATGACATCATGGGAACAATGGATTTCAATATAAATCTATCTTGTTATGGCCGAATATATGAGCTTAGTGGGATTTTTGGACATGTGATATCCATGAGAATAGTTTGTTTCAAATCAATAAAAGCCGGAGACTTCAAGTAACTTTAAAAAAATACTATAGATTCAATTTCTACTTTTATTACCAGATTGAAGCTGTAATGTATATGTACCCGCCCTGAAGGGTAATTTTTTGCGCGTTTGTTGGTGTTAATGTATTCATGTATGACCTCACATTTTAAAACGGTTGAATGGAAAACAGTTGAATTACGAAAATCAGGTTATCGCTGGATCTATGTCGATAGTTCAAGAAAAAAACATTAAAATGTCGACCGTGAGACGCCATGTGGATTGGGGACCTGTGGCCTAAGCAAGTGTTCCTTGGAACCCCCCCTCACCCCCCCCACGATTATACATAAAAATCTAATGTTTTATAAATACATTTATCATTAAATACTTCACTATGAAAACTAAAAAAAAAAGTTGAAATAAAAAAGGGAAATATATTTAAATAAACGTTTTTTTATCGCCTTGTCGCGTCGGGGTCAAGATCATGTCAGCTATATTAAGTGAATAGCTTGTGTTTAAAGCTAATTAACAGCACCAGAGGACATAAAACACAATGGTCTAATTCAAATCATTATTATCTATCAAAGTATCAAATCAATTATTTACCGGCACTTCACAGAATAATACAAGAACTAGCTGATAAATATACTTATTTGACAGGCTTGAAAAATTAATCGTAATTAACATAACACGAATAATATTTTAATAATGTGAAGTAGCGACGACTCAAGGAGAAACGGTTATGTAATTAATATTCTAGTTCATAATTTTTAATATTAATAATGACTAGCTTCCGCCAGCGGGTTTACCCCCTTCCTGAGGGAATTATATTACATATTTTATTTTATCAAAATCCAATCAGCAGTTTTTACGTGAAAGAGTAAAAAATATCCATCTTTCCAAACTTACAAACTTTCGCGTTTATAATATTAATAATAGCATTATAATCATTGAAATAACATTAAACTTGTTGAACCGTAATATTCTATGTTTTGAGTTCAAAGGTGACTGGTATTTTTTCCATCCATTCTCTGTATGATTTAAGATAAACAGAAATTTAAATTCTGTCAGCGTAACATTAATGAATGACGCATGTTTAAAAAAATGTATGCCTATTTTTTTTTTGCTATGGTAATATCGTGATTTTTTACTTGAAATGTTCTCTCGTAAGTAGCAGCATGCGCCCAACAAGATCTGTGGTAGAAACACCGGCCGTTCTCTGCACTTCCCTGAAACAGAAAATCAATTAAAACTAAAACCTAATGTTCATTTACATATAATAGCAGACAGTATATTTCTCATTCGTCATGTGGATTAATAAAGTTAAGGTTGTAAGACTTCCTAAGCCCACTGAATTACACATTGAATAAAGATTTGTTGAAGTGTTATTATTTCAATATTTAAGGATTTGTTTACACCCAAAAAGTCTGAACATATCAAAGGTACTATACATACATATTTAAGAATTCTGAAAATAGTCCGATACACAATATGTTACAAAAATCTGGTCCGACTCATGAAGATATTTCTTTGTACCTCAATGAGATTCATACACTTAAAAAAATAGCCTTCCAAAACATCTATAATCACTACATAGTATGAAATAAAGTCATTCCACTTGTGTCTTTGTGTAAGTTTACATATTTTAAGGTACACATACATACGCAAATAAATTTGATAAATTTAATACAATATTAATTTAATAATAAAAATTCTAACCGCCATAATAAAATAATTCACAAAGGGTTTAAGTTATTTTTTTGCTAAATTGGGACTGTCAGAAATTATTTTTTTTTTTTTGACATGACCTCTTGCAGTTCAGCCTAGGAGGCCGTGTACTGCTTAACCGGACTTTCCTGTGGGGTCCTAAAATTATTATTTAGGCCTCCAGCCAGGGGTTTAGGCCTCCAGCCAGGGGATTTAGGCCTCCAGCCTGGGGTCAGAAATTAACTAGCTTTCGTAGCATTTATACTTATTTGCTAGAGGGGGTACCTGTCTGGCAAACAGTGCATAAAGCTACAAAGATGAAGCATATTTTTACACCTAAGGACGTTTAGAAATTCTCAACTGTTTCTTTTAAATAGCAGAGAAAATAATAATGTTAAGAAAGCTTCATTATTTTTTCAGAAAGCAGGGTTTTATGCATTGCATTGACTAGTAACAATATGTAATCTACTGTGTTATAAAGTGTGAAATACCAATTTATTTTCAAGATTATGAATGGGCCATAAACTTTTATTACATGCAGGTATTTTATGGATTTAAAATTACCTATAACGGCCAGCCTTTTTCACTAAATGATATGTATCTATTCCATCTGCAGTCACAGTTATATCATCTGAAAAAAAAATACACAATTTTATAAGGTGTTAACAACTTCACCTGACTTCAAAAAATTAATAAAATCAATAACAATTCAGTTAAGTTAGGCCAATGAGACTATAAATGTGAAGAATTAGTAGCAATATTAAATTTTAAGTAACAATAAAAATTTAAGACCATGAAATCACTGGTTTTTATGCCTCAAGTCATAAAAAAACTGAACACAAGTATTTAATATTGTTTGCAGTTATATTTTAAAAAGGCAGGAAATATAGTTTGACCATGAAACGATTTATAAAAAACTGTTTGTAATACTTATAAACTAAAATTATAATTATTAAGTATGGTTTTATTAAAAAAATATATTAAGTTCATTATTTATATTAGAAATATGTTATCTATGAAAAAAATAATTAAAATATGTCTTAATGAAACTACAAAATGTATTACCTCCATGCACACAAAAATCACACTGGTACTTGTCCAAAGTCTCAAGTGTGGTGACATAGGGAGCACCCTCCACCACCTGGTCAACCCACTTGATGGCACGCACCATTTTGTACCGCTCCTCTTGTGTGAACACTGGAGGACCCTTATGCTTCGAGATTTCTTCATCTGTGTGCACTCCCACAATCAGAACATCACCCAGAGCTTTGGCCTGCCTCAGCGAATTTGCGTGTCCGAAATGCACCATATCATAACTGGAAATAAAAATTATTCACTACCACAGTTTGATACGAGGAGTAATTATTTAGAGAAAACCATGTGTACATGGAGTGCAATTTAAAATCATTCGAGCCGGATGTTTTATAATTATTCCACTTTGGTACTTTAAGTCATATTTTTGTAAGTACTGCAGGAATTGTTGGCAACTAATGCTATGTGATAAAATCAAAACAACAGGATCATTCGAGTAAGTATAATGTTTCCAATAATCCAAGCACGAAGACACGAAGTAAAAATAAAAACTCGATATTACTCACCACCCATCACACCACACACGAATTTCTTTTTTGTTTTCGTTATTTTCACTCATTTTTATAAAGCCTGATTTTAGTTAAATCACAGACGGAGACCTACTACTTTTACAGTAATATTTTTTGGTAATTGAATTAAAAACTAAACAGTTCGCTCAACTCACAGCGCCTCCGCCCCTTTAAAGGTTCACGAAACAACTGATAAAATTATGCTGTCACGTTTTTAATCTGCGTCATGTGTCAATATGAAATTTTTTGGTGTGGTATTCTCGGTGAATATACAGATTTCTAAACTGCTTTTTGCTTGGATTTAATTTTACCTGACTTAAATTGACTACAAAGTACATTTTTTATTTTATTTTTGCATTAAACTAAACTATCTAAAATGAATAAATACAAAGTACTATGATGATTTTCTGTACCTAATATAAAAAATCATCATTATAAGTTTTCATATTATGAAATTGATAAGCTTTTGTTTGGGCTTATTTTATTTATATTGATAAGCACGACATCATGGGTTATGACTGCTACTACATGAATGAACTTTTAAAAAGATTATACTTGGTCAGTTTTTGACCCGGACTTGTGAATAGGTACCGACTTCTAGAGGCATGCCAGTTTTTTCATTTCGGTCAAACTATTGAGTTCGACTGAGTGAGTTTTGACTCACACCTTTTTCGTACAGTTCACCACCAAATAACTTACAATTCTGAGCTATTTGACTCCCTGCGCATTTGTTCATACATAGTATAATGTCGGCATGGCGGGAAATATTCAATCATGACGAATAGTTACACAATTATCATATCTTGAGTACTTAATGATAGTATATTTAGTTAATACCTACTGCGTACACACACGCATGTAATAAATTACGTGTAGAGTAAATCATGAAAGTATGGTAGTTTGTTTATCTAATCGAAGCGAGAAACTTAATTGGTTCGTTTGAATCACGCCACTGTGAATGACGAAAACAAAACGATTTCGTTAGCGATTGGACTTTGGGTTCGCTTGACTGCATATAGTGACAGAGCGGAGACGAACACGGGTTACAGAAGTTATCTCAATCCTCTGATTTACAGGTCGATGACATTTTCGTACTAACACTTGATAATGTCTCGATCTATATTTAAATAGACTCATTCTAATGAAGCCTTTTCTTGTTTGGGAAAATTTGCTTTCAGCGGGTAGGTACATCTGTCATACGCACAACAGGTAACTGGTACGGACAAAACTTTACATCTATTGTATTTGGGTCTAATTGTATAATTAAAAAGGAAAAATCTGCGCATTAAATCTTTGTATCAAGAGCAGGAATATGTTTTATAGCTGGGATAATTCAGTAGGTTATATACGTTTAGGGGAATGGTCGGGAACTGTGACGGCGTTGAGTCTTCGGTAGTCACCACAAACTCGCAGTGAACCATCTTTTTTCTTCACCACGTGAAGTGGACTTGCCCATGGACTGTTAGATGGTTTGCAAATTCCCATCTCGATCATGCGTTCGAATTCAAGTTTCGCCGCGTTGTACTTGTCTGGCGGTAGAGGGCGCGGCCGAGAGTATATCGGCGGGCCGGTTGTCTCGATGTGGTGTGTGACGTCATGTTTGGCTGGAGTTTTCAGTGACATCGGTCGCAGAACATCTGGGTATTGTTTCAGCAGGTCGTGATAGGCGTGATCGCGGTTGAGCATGTAGATGGTGCCTTCGCAGCTGTTGGTTCTTATGGCGTTCACGCTGAGTTCGGTCACGCGGTCGATTAGTTTCTGCTGATGTAAGTCGACGAGTAGTTTGTGATGCGCCAAGAAATCTGCTCCCAGGATTGAGGTTTTTACGTTAGCTACGACGAATGTCCACTTGAAGCTTCTTCGTAAGCCTAGGTTGAGCTGTAGTGTGCGCTCTCCGTAGGTACAAATTTCAGTGCCGTTGGCGGCAAATAGCTTATAGTTTGTTTTAGCAGGCGTAGCGTTTGTGTTTCGGGCGGCTAAGATTGATATATCAGCTCCTGTGTCGATGAGAAATCTCTCTCTGCTGTCGATGTCGGTCACACATAAGCGGCGGCTTGTTTGGTTTACATCGACTCCCGCCACGGTCGATGTACTTTCTAGTTTTCCTGTGTCGATTTAGAACACGGCGATTGGCAATTGAAAGCTTCATCGCCGAATCTTCTGTGGTAATAGCACAGCCAATCAGCGTCGCCTGGCTTGCTTGATGCGCGGGAATTTCTGCGCGAAACGCTGCGCTGTCGCGATGTTGACGAATGGCGGGAACGGGAGGGAGGGCGGCGCGGGCGGTGTGTCGCGCGCTGTAGTTGGCTTCCACGAAGTTCGGCGATTTCCAGGAATAATTTTTCGATTTGTTTTGTAAGGATGTTGATTTGAATGCTATCTTGTTTCTTTGGCGGATGTCAAGACGTACACCAACCCAAATGTCTTTTTCAAGACGATTCTCTGTTTCTTGTAGACCAGTCTAACGTATGGTAACTGGTTTTATCTGGTATCGGTATTGTTATGCGGAGGTACGGTAATGGTGAAGGTATGGTATTGGTTATGCGGTGGTAAAGGTATCCTGGTGATGTGTAAGACCATGTCGCTACATACGTTATCTGAGTATTAAATTAAATCAGTCAAATGAACTTATCAATGAGTATGAGTAAGCGTCTAATGCATAATTTTATTAAAATTTAATCTAGTATTAGTCATTAGATATTTTTAATTAGATTTATCTGGTATTTGTAAACTTACGAGTATCATAATTCAGAATTGAATAAAATGTAGAATAAGGTTAATAGGGATTACATACGATGAGATGTAAGTAAATAAAACAGCGTATTGCTTTTAAAATGTTTAATCTTTAGCATCAGCCACACCTCCATTTGTTATAGCGAAGGTGGCTTCACTCTCAGGCAAGTCAGGCGAGTCGTATATTTTAGCGATCCTATTTTCTCCGCGACCCTTCCGTAGAGATATTCTCGTGGTAGATGCGTGAGCAAGGATATTTCCTCCTATAGGTTTCTTTGGGTCTACTTGAAAAGATAGTGTTGCCCCGGGATCGGCTGTCATTTGATTCGTTATGAAAACTGCAACATTGTATTCCTCGGATATCTATTAAAAGTAAATTAATAATAGTGATATGTTATTTTTGTAACCATTTAAAACTATTTACTTAGTTTTGTTCCTTTACTTATAGTTTTATCTAGTTGTGATGTCCAACAAAGAACAGTAGGTATGCGTAATTTAAAAATAATAACATTTTCATTAGGTAACTACCTACCTGTTCGATGCAATGACGCAAAAGTATATAATTATCCTTGATTTGACACAATAGATTGTTTTTTTTTTTATTTTAGTGTCAAATCATGCAATTTTTCAATTTTTGATTTTTTTACGCTATGTAGGTTTCTAGGTACTCGCTTCTATCTGTAACTAATTTGATTATTATAAATGCAAAGGAATGGATTATTTTATAATCATTCTAATTAAATACGTTGATCTCACTACAAAATCTATAGGCGCCTATGTATGCGGAAAGGCAGCACTAACTACATGCGATCTTGAGTAAGACAGTCTATTGTTTTATCTCGAGTCAGTTGACTGAGTTAAACGTGGTTTTGTTCAAAACCGGATGCCTGTTTATCTATTGAGACCAAACGAGTCAATCATGAGCTCGCTGTGTTCTTGAACTCGCCCCGTAAACTCGTACCTAATACGTAGTTCTTTTTAATACTAGTGGCGCTTACAAAACGCATGAAATAAGACGCAGAATATCTACCTATTGCGTGACAAGAATATTGTACAGTCATACCTAAGACGCAATACTACACAAGTATATAAATGGTACATATTATGTGTCTATAAATAGAAGAATGATTTTCTATCTGTTAAAATCAAAAACAAAACTTTTCGGATTATTATATAGGTACCTATATAATAATCGGGAAAGTTGTTTGTAATCATGAGTACAATCACGCTAATTACCAGTCACCCTATATATTACTAAGTTCGAAAATGTTGCGTTCTGGTTAGCCAGGGGCCTGAATTTGGTCCCACTAAACAGGCTTTTTACAAAATAGGCTTTAGGACTCGAACATAACGGTCCCCGACGAACAAGGAATCCCGCTATACCTCAGTATCGGAAGATAATATAATATATTTTACAAGGATCGTAATATAGCAGGTCTCAGTTAATTATACATATAATATACCGATTTTACGTCTAGTATTCATTATGATCTACAATAGCACGACCTACAGGTGTATACGAACAATACGTTAACAAACCTTTTGTAACCGTGAGAGTACTTGAGCTAGTTTTTGCTGTCTATCAGCCAACTCGCCTCGTCCTGAGAAGTCGACTCTAAACAATGCCATGATAGAGTCTATTATTAGAAGCTTGAATAGCCCAGCTTCCTCGTGGAACTTGGCTGCCACATAGTCTAGGAGTTCCGCCTGGTTATAAAAGACATGAGAACCTTATAAAACATTGTTACCTATTGATATCTTAGTATTTGAGCTAAACCACTTCCTGGTAAAATGGTTTGATGATGTAGGAAACACTTCAAACTTCGTGTGCATGAGTTCGTGTGTTCGTTCTTTAGTGTTTCTCCCAATGATCCACGGAAGATTCATCAGGGCTTTAAATGGGTTTTTACAATATATCAACGAAAGTAAATAGTAGTAGGTACGTATAATCTTCTGCGAATGGAAAGTCTTCTAAATAAAGTAAGGCAACTAGCAAGGCGCTTCTAGCGGTCCTAACGTACAGAACGCCACCGAAATCAACCGACTGATCTGAAGGTAGTCGCGCATCTCTCGATTCACTTGCTAAGTAGTAGATAAAATTGCGGGAGAAATTCTAGCTCGCGATTTTTTCTTCGCTCACTTCGCTTGCTCGTTCTGCTACTACACTGCGGGGCTGACTTTTTTCTTTTTGAGCCCTCAATTTAGTTTGAAAAGTAGCATTCGCGCATTTTTTTCTTATTATACTCTCATACGTACAACAAAAATGTTTGCTCGTTGCACTCGCGCATTCAGGGCCTATGCTTTTCTTTTTCTGTTTGACGTCCCCAAATAAGCAAAAATAAAGTAGCGCTCACTGCGTTTGAGCAGTCAGCAAACTTTATTGGTAACGTTATTTTAGTTTAGTGTCTTCAAACGACCAAATATCCGTCCCGCATTTTTTATTTCTATTAGTATAAATTCGTAATTTCGTCGTAATTTTCCTATCGAACTTCCTTCTCATTTTTTGTCTAGTATTGGGAATTTGTTAGAAATGTAGCTACAAGGGACCGGAACCAGCAAATGTTAAAGATCTAATATTATGAGTAAAAAAAGTTTGGGAACCACGGGTTTAGAGCAACATCGAGAAATATCAAATACTTACGTTTATTACGAGAAAACTGAGATAAGTATGGGTTTATGGGTGAATATTAAGAGACTAATACATCTACGAAGACAACGTTTATATTCTTCTATACGGAACAGATAGAAAGTAATATATACTTAGGTACTTTATGGACCCACTAACCTGATGTTCTGACGTATATGCTCTGGCATATAGCACGTTATCTAAGACTGCACTTTGGTCCAAATTGAATCTGTCTGCAATTGGCCGCAGTCGGTCAGGTCGGCTGATGTATTGTTATGGAATTATCTAAATAACTACAATTTACAATGCAACTGCGAAGTCGTTGGTATGAGTCCATGATATTATAGTATCTATGGTTAGGTATATAGTATCTATCTATGTATGTACCTATATGCCCATTACTGCTGTCTGCAGGATATACCTACCTGCCAATAAGGAATAATATACTAACTTCATAATTATTTAAGAAACTAATGGAGTGGTTGCTGCATTCTTTCTGAAGCTCTTTTTCATACATGTCGTCTAATTGTAAATATCCCCATATTTTCATATTTAATATATATAAATAAAGAGATATACCTAGCGATAGTTATCTCTGGCTCCCGACTACATATACATACAAAACGTCTGGCAGCAGGAAGCAAATTATTTAATAGGTAACAAGGGGCTCCCGTCACTAGCCACCTGTTATGTCGGTACCCACCTTTGGGTATACCGAGTGCAGTAACTAGACTTTGTTGCTATTGTGTAGGTAATATAAATCTTACTCAATGATCAGAACGAAGAGAAGGTCGAGAAAAGAAAGCGTGAGCGCGAAAGAACAAGAGTTTGAGGCCTCAAAAAATGATTTAAAAAAATAGGCAAGAGATTATATAATTAAAAAGGATACAATGTATGTTCAGTGTCTAGGAACATAACCTTGCCGCCGTGGTAGCCCGTAGAATTGGGTATTTGTGTGGTGACGCATAAAGTGTGCGACAATTGAGTCTTGCCTGTGCGAAATTCACCGAACACTTCAGTAATCGCCATTGATTCCACTCCGCCAGCCAGTAATTTGCTACAAGACGTATAAAAAAAAGTTAACACTTAAAATATACGGATTGATTATCCGAACAAAAACAAAAGGACCTTTTATCGAAACGCTTTTCCGATAGAATGTGTTTATCAAGCGAAAAACATGCCCATAATTACCATCAGCTCGGGGATAAGTGTATCGTGATCAGTAAAGCATAAAATGCCATATTTGTTGCTCATAAATTCTGAATTTACCTACCTATATAAGGCTAATGTAAGGCAATAATTAGGTAAACTGTTGATAACTTGCGATGTATTCGAAATCAACTTACTTCTATAGTTATAACGCCCCTGTCACTCGTAACAAACCTGCCTTTTGTATTTTACGCGTAACGTAGGTAGTCTAACTATGGGAGCAATACACGGCTATAATTTTGCAAAAATAAAATATAAGAAAACGGAGAGACTAGGGGAAAACGGTTTAAATTTACTGTCAATTAGAATTTATCAATAGCCATTAAGCCAACTCATAGTTACCTATATACATAAGTTTACACAGGACGTAAAGCTAAAAGCAAGAAATATTAACGCGCTAATTTGAAATACAACCTTGATAATGCCACTTACTCTAATTCCGTACTTCCCGTACTAATTTTGAAAACTTGTTTTCTACGATCGCTGACTTCTAATGCCGTCATAAAACCAAGAGTTGCAACTTTTTGACAAGCCTCTTTTATTTTCTCGACTTTAGTATCAGAGAAGCCTTTGATATTGCATAGTTTCTTCTTTGTGGACATCTGAATCCCCTTTATAGTACAAATTCCAGCCGCTTTTAATTTTTTTATATCCGCTACATTGATACCATGCTTCTGTAATATGTCTACATCTTGGAAAAAGCTTTCTTCTTCGTCATTTTCAGATATGTTATCATCAAGGACTTGATCAATCATTTTGAAATCTAAAAATATCCAATTTTAGAAGATGCAGTTGTTGTGATTAATTTGTGAAATTGGTTTTGGCGCCCTTTTTTCAAATACTACATGTACATAGACATTTTAAATTTTTTTTCAAAAACAATGTTGCCACATTCATTTTAAGCACGCGACCCAGGAGAACAACTGAATAAGAAATAAAAGAAATATTTTTTATTATCTAGCTATTACTACTACTACTACTACTGAACACCAGATTAATACAAAGTCAATGTATTTCATTAATTTGAGTACTGTATAAAATAATTATTTTGAACCTGATCAATAATTAATATTTTCTGTGAAAATAGTATTAAGGTGGCCTTCCACATGCTACCATAAACAAAAGATAACGTAAGCATAGACGCATTAGTAATAAATTGGTATTCCACCTCTAGTTCACAGCGTCATTTTAGATTTTTGATTGATTGTGTTTTTTGTCTATGGATTTGATGACTTCGCTTCGTTGAGAGAGAATCGTTAGCGGCGCAAATAGAGGATTATTTTTATTATAAATAACGATTACTTCAAGAAATTAACCGTCCAATCCATCTCAGTAAAGGTAAGGGCGTAAGTTAACCCTACGGAAGTACTGGAAAGTGATTATTTATTATGTTCATATATTTCCTTCAGTATCACAGCCATGTTGAAGTAGTGTTGATTTTACTAAGTTTTCGTCAGTTTATCGTTCAAAAAAGTTAAAAGTTGTTCACAAGTATATGTGACAGACCTAAGTTTCGTTTGTGTTGTGATTATAAAGTTGAAAGTCTTTGCAATATGAAAAGTGTTACAAAGTGCAACCAATTCTGGCTTCGAGGCGTCGTCGTGAAGGTAAGGCTGGATGTGTCTTCCAATATACATCACAACGTAGCATTTACCAGTTGTATAAAGTAACGAGTACATCTTTGAACCAAGTTGAGACATTTTGATGATTATGTTTAGACATTCATATGTTGCATACAAATATAAAAGACAACTGGTCTTCATAGTAATGACCCATTTTGTATTCGATAATACAGGACTTGATTAAAAGTAGGTAGGTGTTATTCAAGAATAACTGCTATTCTAGTCTCCAATTTCTGTAGTAGTCGTACATTACAAATTATTATTAATATCTAAACTTCTAAGGTGAGTAACAGCAGTATGCATGTTTTGTAAAACTTGATGAGTATGGAAATTATTAAATAAATATGATAATACTACTTTGACCTAACCTTGACATGTTTGTTTCAATATATTTTCAGCACTTACTTGCTCTATTTCTACTTTCATTATGATATAAGTGAATTAGGTACAGTACTTTGCCAGGTGACAGGTAGCATCAAAATTATTAATAGTAGTCACTCATTCAGTATTAGGTATATCTCTAATTATGTCTATTGGTCATGTGACAGTCTATTGATTATTTTTTGTTATTTTGAGACAAACAAAAACATTTTACTTTACATTTTACATCTTTTTCATTATGAGTTGTATTTAGGGGTTTAAGTAAATCTCCAATGAAATAAAATCAGTCTATGGATATTTGCTGCTGTTGAAGAACATTGAGATTGTTTGAACTAACATATTGAGACAATATTGTATATTTTGACTGGTTGAAGCTATTGAAATAAATGAAATAACAATCAGAGTGCTTGTTTGGGTTGGGTACTAAGTAGAAAGAGATATAAGCTTCATTTGACACTTAAATTTTTACAGAGATGGATTCGGAAGACTCTCGAGATCAGTCTTCGTCAAGTAGTAGCAGTACGAGCTCTAGGAGTAGAAGAAGCTCATCATCAGATAGGAGTGAACCTTCTAAAAAGGATGCAAAGTCCCCACCTCGCTCCCCAAGGTCCCCTAGGTCCCAAGGACCACGTTCCCCCTCCCCTGAAAGTCGGTCCCAGTCACCATCACCACAGTCTCCAATACATGGAAAGCCACCACGGTCACCGGATAACTTGAGTGGAGCTCATTCTGATATTAATTCACCAGAAAATTCAATGCCTGCTTCACCAGCAGGCCCCAAGTCGCCAGAAGGGCCACACTCACCAAGTGAAGTGGGTTCTAATGTAGGCTCACCTGGGCATGGTGATCAATATTCTTCAGCTCCGCCATCAACCGGAGATGGTCCTAAGACACCACAGAGTCCGAGTAGCTCTGCTAGATCTCCTCCTGGCTCCCCAGATAATAGATCTAGACCTGCTTCACCTGACTCTGTAAGGAATCCCAGTCGCCGATCCCCCTCTTCAAGTCCCTCGCCAGACCGAAAGTCTTATAGATCATCACCTCGCACTTCACCTTCCGTCAAACGTAATGAGTGGAGCCCAAAGGAGAGAAATGAGAAATGGAGGAGACATACAAAAGCTGAACAAAAGATGGTCCCTGTCCCTCGGGCCCGCAGTAGGTCAGACTCCAGTCAGTCTAGTAGAAGTTCCTCTTACAATAAAAGGAGTAATAAGGATCCTGCTACAGAAGAAATTTCAGAAGGTATTTTTCTAATTCATAGCAAGTAATTAACATAGTATTATAATAATAATTCAAAAATTCTTAAAAATCTTGTAGAAATCATTTTTATTCACTAAAACATGAGGTAATGAGTTGAAACTATTTTAGGTGAAATGGAATCAGATCAAGAGGACAGGAAATCGAGAAGTAAATCAAGGACTAGTGAAAAGCCTGATGCAAAGGATCTTAATATCAGTCATGAGGATCTTTCTGATGTTTCTGACTTAGATTCTATGGGCCCAGAGGAAACTGAAAAAGGATCAAAGGTACACACATTTTCACAGAGACATAATACTATTATTACAAAGTGTAGTTTATTAACATATTGTTTATTCTTTCAGCCTAAGTCTCCACCAGCATCACCAGAGCACAAAGCAGAACCAGTGAATGGAAAAAGTGTGCAGTCCTCACCACAATCAGATAGTGGCAAAGGCGAAACACATAAACTCGAAAAAGTAATAATTCCAAAGAAATATTTCTGATTTTTATTTTAATAACATCATGAATCAGACTATTGTTCTTTTGGTTGAAACAGTTTTCTGATACAATAGTATGATTCTTCAGGTACCACAAGAAAAGACTAGCAATACTGAAGATGGTGAAGAACAGTTGGATTTCGAGGCTGAGGAAGGGGAATGTATAGAACCAAAACCTGTAGAACAATCAAATGGCGATGCTGATGATAAAGCAACAGAAAAAGGTACAATAGTTACTTATATTTTATTAAAATCTCTGAATAATTTTGAGTTAAGTGGTTGTTAATCAATGTTATGCCTTGCCACTGCATGTTAGCCTCTATCTATAAACTCGGAGTTAGATACACTATTTTTACGTGACAAATCAAGAGTAGCGACCGTATAAACGTGCTAATAGATCTGAGAGTTAGAGATAAGAACAAGAGTCATCATAAAATGTCTTAAATAACATTTTTTAAATTGTTTTCTTTTTTAATAATATTGAATGATTAACAGAAGATGTGAGAGCGGCCAGGCGGTCCCGTGGTTCTTCGTTAGAGGAAGGCGAGGTGTCGGACGAAGCGGAGAGACGCCCAGAGGAGAGTGAACCGCGGCCCGTCTGCCGGTTCTTTTCGAGGGGCGCTTGTACCTGGGGTGTTAGCTGCAGGTGTGTTCAAAATCTATTGAAATTTGGTATTATTTTAAAGGTTTTAATACTAAGTGTACCCGAGCAAGATTGGAATTACCAGTTGGTACAATGTTTTAGGATGTAACCAAGTCTTAATTACCTTCACCCAGGTTCCTGCACCCGGGTGTGACAGACAAAGGCAACTACAACATGTTCGACGTAGTGCGCGGCGTGCCGCCGGGCGGTGCGTACCCCGCGCCCACGCGCGACCAGGCGCCGCCCGAGTCCGCCTGGGAGCGCGGCCTCAGGACTGCTAAGGAGGTAACTTCATTTTTCATACATTTTAAAGTCATTTTGTTGTGCTTCCTATTTCTGCCTGTTGTCTGTATTTTGATGTATACTTTTGAAACTTAAATTCGTGGTCTGTTTAAATTTTTATTTTATTCATCGGTATATACACTTCTCACATCCAATCTACAGGAAAGGTTACCCGTAAAAGAGAAAACGATCCGATCCCCATGTAATCAAAACATCTTATTGTGCAGTGAAATTGCATGAATATACATTCAAACTTCAAAATTATTTCAATTTCAAGTTGTTTGTAGGACTTATGAGACAAATCTTGAATAGGTTTACAATTCAATCAAGTACATTATTATAAAGCAATTAATTTATTGAAAATCCTTCTAGTGCCATGTTTTCACAAAACACAAGCGAGCTGTTTTTTTGTAAACAATCCAAAGACTAATGAGTATATCTAAAACTGAAATTCGTTCTCAGATGCTGCGAATAGCAAACAAACGTAAAGAGCAGGACATGGACTTTGAGGAGAAGAAGCTCCACCTGTCCGTGGGTGGAGTGGTACATGACCCAGACGCGGAACTCGCGTATGCGGCCGCTGCGGTCGGCGCGTCCCCGCCGAGGCATCATGACGGGCCCGCGCCACCGCATTATAGGGATCCCGAAGCGTTTAGGGGGTGAGTTTATGTACACTGTGTGAATGGAGAACGAAATTCATTAATCAATATTTAGACGCCCAATTTTTTTTTATTGTATATCGTTTTTTTTTCTGCTGTAAGTTCTTCAGTTTTACAAGTACATTGACTGACCTTCGGCTGTATACCCTCTTTCTTTTACACCCAGTATATTATGAAGAACTTAATTTTAACTTGGTTTTCTAGTAAAATATCCGTCCCCGTCTTTCTATGATAACGCCAATAATTATAATTATTATAGAGTTATTATTAATTATAATTAATTAATAATAACTCCTAGATTAATGATATAGGAATTTTATTTTTACACTCCTTTGAGATGTCAAATAATACTGTAAGTCTCAGTGCGATATTATATCAGTCAAATGTACAGTCAATGTGTCTCAACACTATTTTCTCACACCAAAACTGACACTTATTCCGCAGTCCATACGGTCCTATGTACCGCGGCCGCTTCCCCCGCCCGCCAGTTGACGAGCGCGAACGTTTCTACGAGCGCGAACACATGTACGAGCGCGAGCGAGCCGGGTACGACCGGGTGCCGCACTATGATGACAGAGTTCCCGTGCCTGAGGAAGGTCCCTATCATAAGGTGTGAATTTTTTTTAGTTAACATTTTTGTGTCCAGTGTCCGTTGTTCTGGGTCTAAAACCATAATCTAATTAAAATAACCTGCTATGGCTGTCATAACCCATGATGGTTCCTTATCAATATGAATAAATTGAAACTCAAACACGAGGTAGTTGCTTAGAAAGTGTTGCATATCTCATTCTTTATCATTCTCCTGAGATTTTCACTCGCTATGATCACAATGACATACTACGATTCCTGGCCTGTGTTAAAATCTTGAAACTTCATACACTAATAAGATCTATACATCTTAAAGGTAAAAATAAACCACATGAACTTGTACACATTCCCTGAGTTTAATAAAATTAATATATGCTTATATTTTCAACAGCGCCGAGTCCGTCCGTCTCGCGAAGTAATAGTACAACGCGCAGAGGTCGAACGGCGGGAGGGTCGCGAGGGACGCGAAGTGCGGGACGGACGCGAAGGTCGTGACATGCGGCGCGGTGACGGCCGCACGGACGACTGGGCCGATCCCTGGATGCGCGCCGAACCAGCCGCTAGGCGACGGAAACCACCATCCTCGGATGATTCTTACTCTTCGTCCAGGTATGATAAACTTCTTTTTTTAAAATACATTATAGTCTTGGTCAGAACATATTGTACAGATTGGGTCAATTAACTATGATCCTCTGGAGTCAGTAATTTCATGCCTCGCGCATGCGTTTTGTGCGTAATTTGATTGCCTGACTGACTAGGCAACTTTGGAGGGTCAAAGTTTTTAACTTGAGCTGTACGGTTAATTAACATCTTAGGTTAAATTATATGGTAGCCTTTATCAGAAGGTATATGGTAGGTCTTCGTTGATATATGGATATTAGGATGAAGTGAAACTGGTGCAGGAAATTTTACAAGCATTTTAGGTATAGTTGTATTGAATTAAGTTTTGTTGATAAATGTTACTGTTTTGTAAGAGGAGTAGGGCAAAATGAATACAGCTGGGGTTTTTGTAATTATTATGGAGCACAAATAGCACTTAACTTTTTCAATATTTTAAAATAAAGATGGTGTAACGATGTAAATGTTAATTTCGCAATATGAGATTTTAATTGAAATTTACTCCCGCTTCGTCCCTCTCCCCTGGGCGATGGGTTTCGCTTTCATAACTCGTCTAATGTTGTGGTGTTTGCGGTGTTCGATTCCTCATGACTCTCATTTTAATCTCGATTAACAAACATACTTGCATGCTCGTTCTTGATATCATTTGTCACCTGTGGGCCTCATGCCGGCCGTGTGCGCATGTGCCATGTCCGTGCGTGCGTGTGCGTGTGCATGCGCGCCTCCCCTCCCCCCCCGTCCGCCCGCCCGCCCCGCGTCCCTCTCACTCCGCAGCTCTTCAAATTCCAGCTCCCGCAGTTCGCGGTCGCCGAGCGCTCGACGCAAGAGAAGGGCCTCTTCGTCTTCGAGACAAAGGTGAGACAGATGTTTCTCGAATTCAATAAAAAATATGCGTAGGAACGTCTTCTTTAATTTTGCTCTCGGGAACGCGAAATTCTTCGCTTATATCGAAAAGCGCGTTTTCATGGAAATCTTCGCTATAATTGAACTATTTTCTTTGCTACTTCTTCTATCTACGGAAATAAACCGAGTTTTTTCTAAAGTTCTTGCTATATTTTCTTCTGCGTCCTCTGATGGGCCTCTCCCATTTTGTGCCACAACACTCGGTTTCCGCTGTTTGTTTTTTTTTCTTACGTCCGCTGAATGTAGATTACCGAGCCTGGAAAGTAAATCTGGTCATAGGCATAATGAGGTTCCTGTGGTGCAGGTTGTCACCGTCAGTGATAGTTCGCGAGCGGCGGTTGGCGACAGCGCGGGCGACAGCTATGAATCCCCCGGCGCCGAGGCGACGTGCGCCGTCACCGGCGGCGGCGCGGCAAATGTCCGCCAACCCGCCGCCACCGGCTTCGCACGCGCTTCACCGGCACAAGGTATATACTTATTATATCACCAAAATAAGCATTTAAAATGTAAACGTTTGACATATATAACACAACATTTTCTTTTACCAGGATGAAATGGACCCTTACGGGCGTAACAAGGCATCGAGTCGTAACAGGGATAGGAAGAAATATTCACGATCCTCATCGTCAGGTTCTGGTACGTATTTAGATACTAAATAACATCATTTCACCCATGATATGAAGAATGTCTTATGGTTTAAGTCAAGCATCAGAATTAACCAGTTGTGGGTAGTCAGAAGCCAAAAGATCTGACAACCAGCTTTACAAAGGACTATAGTGTTACTAGGGAAATTGGGCTGAGGAGGTCAGATAGTTAATCGATTCATGTAAAACAGCGGTACTCTGCTGCATCTGGTTACACTGGAATCTAACCACAATGTAGTTGAGAAAACTCTAAGGTAAACGATGATGTACAAACGGCAGCACATCAACCTGCCTCAATCTGTCAAATTTCTTTATTAGACATTCTAATTTATCACAATTCCGGAAGATTAATATTCGATTGGTAAAATTTTAGAGATTCGGGTAGCTTGACCTGCTGGCGTCTTTACATATTTGTAACGAATTATTTCCTTTGTTAAAGAATCGTCTTCGTCATCGAGCGAGTCGGAGAGTGAGTCGCACTCGTCATCATCTTCGGGCAGCTCCGGCGCGCGGCGAGCGCGGCACGCGCGACTGCTCAACGCGGCCGCTAGACCCAGGTAACTAATTATACATACACTAATATAATTCTTAATTAACTACTTTACCTGTGGTCATTTGAAGGTTTATATCAAACTACAAGTTAAATAAAAATAAATAAAATAATTATGTATATACAGGGTTACTGGGTAAGTCGACCTAGATCCGTTAAGGGCGTGCAGTACACATCTTTTCTGACTGATTTCACTATGAAACAACCTACCCCAAACCTAACCGTTTTCGAAATAAACGAATGTTAATTTTTATTATAAAAAATGCCGATTTTTTACCATTAAATATGGTATTTCAAAATTAGTATGCTTAATTATTATTATTTTTTATTTTTTACAAGCCGGTTAAGATGCTCCATAAACTTAGTAACCAAAATCCTACGTAAGTTAACTAAATACATTGTTCTGGACGATTGAAAGTTCAAAAAGTTATTGAAAAAAATTACAGTTTACTTTTCTCTAAAAGATA
This sequence comes from Heliothis peltigera, assembly GCA_958496145.1. Classification (NCBI taxonomy): domain Eukaryota; kingdom Metazoa; phylum Arthropoda; class Insecta; order Lepidoptera; family Noctuidae; genus Heliothis; species Heliothis peltigera. The sequence goes on along the minus strand of OY292334.1, from coordinate 7,154,758 downwards.
TTAAAAAAAAGTTGTATGGCAGACGTTCGGCAGACATGACAAAAAACATCTACGTTTCATCAGCTATCCAACAAGGTATAACAATCTAGGGTCTTATTTAAACTCGTAAAAAAAATCTTAATTTCATAGGCGATAGTGGACGTAAACTAACTACGCTAATTGATTATTCTTTGGCTGACCCTAGAAACTAAAACAAAACAACAGGTCAGTTTGTACAAAATAACAATCATTAACGTCCTAGATTAAAGTTCGTGTTCAACATGTCCACCTCTGCTTTGTACACATCTTCGCATTCTTCTGCGAAGCCCAGTTTTTATTACTCCAGTGGTCAATGTTCTTCTAATTTCGTTTGCGTTGATTATTCTGTCTTTCAATTCTTCGACAGACGCAATTGGATTTATCTCGCTGTAGACGAGACTCTTCATGTGCATACATAAAAATCCATGGGGGTCAAATTCGGACTTCTGGCTGGTCAGGGTAAAGGCCCACCTCGTTCTATCCATTCATGAGGATAAGTTGTGCCCAGCCAATGTCTGACACTTCTTCGGAAATGTGCAGGGCAGCCATCATGCTGGAACCACATGTCCCTAATTAGGTTCAGTGGCAAATCATTAAAAATCAGGCGAAATCCAATCGCGTCTGTCGAAGAATTGAAAGACAGAATAATCAACGCAAACGAAATTAGAAGAACATTGACTATTTTATTGAGTAATAAAAACTGGGCTTCGCAGAAGAATGCGAAGATGTGTACAAAGCAGAGGTGGACATGTTGAACACGAACTTTGATCTAGGACGTTAATGAATGTTATTTTGTACAAACTGACCTGCTGTTTTGTTTTAGTTTCTAGGGCCGGCCAAGGAATAATCAATTAGCGTAGTTAGTTTACGTCCACTATCGCCTATGAAATTAAGATTTTTTTTTACGAGTTTAAATAAGACCCTAGATTGTTATACCTTGTTGGATAGCTGATGAAACGTAGATGTTTTTAGGCATATCTGCCGAATGTCTGCCATACAACTTTTTTTTAATATCCTTTAGAGAAATGTAAACTGTAATTTTTTTCAATAACTTTTTGAACTTTCAATCGTCCAGAACAATGTATTTAGTTAACTTACGTAGGATTTTGGTTACTAAGTTCATGGAGCATCTTAACCGGCTTGTAAAAAATAAAAAATAATAATAATTAAGCATACTAATTTTGAAATACCATATTTAATGGTAAAAAATCGGCATTTTTTATAATAAAAATTAACATTCGTTTATTTCGAAAACGGTTAGATTTGGGGTAGGTTGTTTCATAGTGAAATCAGTCAGAAAAGATGGCTACTGCACGCCCTTAACGGATCTAGGTCGACTTACCCAGTAACCCTGTATATATAAAATATTTTGTCATGTTCGCCTGAACCAATGTGATGAGTGACGCGTTAAAATGCTTTACACTTGTATGTAGAGAAGCAGCATTCTACTCGTGTATTAGAAATTCGTTAGCTTCATGTAAAGTCTTCATACAAAATTCCTGCACAGGTTAAATGCAAAAACCAGCGCTGGTTTAGCGGCGGCCGTGACAACTGTTACCAGCAAGAAGGAGGTTCCCAGCGATAAAGGCAAGAATTTGATTTCTAGTTTCATATATTGTGTATTTGTTAAAAGTTTGCAATAATATTGTTATGTTATTGTTGTATATGTGTTATAAGTATCTAAATTTCATGTTCTTTATTTACATTTCAGAGTCGGGCGGAAAGAAACGGTCGGCGACGTCTCCAATAAATACTGCGCCGGCCAAGAAATCAGTATCAAGGCGAGAGGAATTGTTGAAACAACTGAAGGCGGTCGAAGACGCCATAGCCAGGAAGCGGTCTAAAATCTAGGGATAGTCTTATACTGAGCGTGTGTACAGCTCATGATTTAGGCTGTTTCGGTAGCATGGCCGAATATTCAGTTTTGCCTGGTGTTTGACTGTAGTAGCATAAACTGTACACTGTGTATCCGCGGGCCTATCCCACAAATATGATGTACGCGTGTTACTGTAAAAACTATAGATCTAGTAAACCTTTATCCAGGCAGAGTTGACCTCGTACAAATTTAAGCATTTAAATTAAAATGGCATCGTGTTGATTAATTATGAAATCTCAAATAAAATAACAAAAATTCTGGGAAGTGATTATGTTAACCTCAGATTTTATTCCCTAATCATTGTTGTTCTGATGGAGAAAGCGGGTGTATCTTTTAAACTGTTGACAAGTGTTGGAATATAGTAAATTATTTTTGCTATTCATCACATATGGAAGGCGGAACCTAGAAATGTAGGTTTTTATGGTGAATTAGAATATGTTATAACATAATTAGTAAAAGAATAAATACATAATTTTTTAAGAAATGATTTTTATTTACGTTGATTTTATGATCACTACATTGGCAAGTCTATATTTTCTTGATGATGTGTTTCTCACAAGGACTTGGTTGAGTCCAATATTTAAAAGGAGTTGCAGGGCATTATATGCAACGTAGCCAACACCGCAACTACGTCCTTCAGTGAAACTGAATGCTCCATGTGAGGCATAGCCCATCACTTGTCTTGAGGCTACATTACGCACTGTTACAACTTTGGAAGGAAGCCATAACTCTCTCATTGACTTCACATATTCTGATGGCTCAGATTTTAGCTTTTTTCGTAATTTTTCCGAAGTTACCTGAAACATTCGGTAGAAGGGATATAAAAAAAAATGTATTGTCTCATCATAGCATCATCATTCATCATCAGCATTATTCATCCAAGATACACTTAGAAAGTACATATTACTTACTTGTTTCTTTTTTAGTTTGGCATTGTTTCTCTTACACTTTTTTAAGAATTTTATGTGCTCAATACGTTTGAGCTTTCTAATTTTTTCATTGGCATCTTCATGATGAGGTTCAAATAAGGTTTTAACATTATTAATATCAGCAGGTTCTGGCAAACATATAAGTGTGTGTTTGTGTAGGCTACCTTTGGCTACTAATTTTATGTAAACTGGAATTAAACATGAACTGGAATTTTCTATATTTGGTAGACTTTGCTTTTTGGTAATGGAATCCTGAAAAGCAAAATGATTAATAATGTCATGTAATTGATTACAAGTCCATTATTCAGTATTTTTTTTTTGTCTTACCTGGATTTCATTCAAGAGAGTCTTATTTCGTAATACAAAATAATCATTGACTTGATTGTCACCCCAATCAGTCAGCAATATGTTCCAGGGGCAAATGAAAGGACTGTTAATTCCTATTTTTATATAATTAACTCTTTTGCTCGGAGGTAATTTAAAGTATTTTTCTCTTGATTCTGCTTCAATGCATTTTTCATTTTCTTTCCCAGCATCTGAATCTGGTGGCAGATAACATTCCCCCATTTCGAATGCAACACTTTCTGTTTCTCGCAAGCCTCCTGATCTTGCCCCAAACATGATAAATGTGAGCCAGAATGGCAGAGCGTACCCTCGAGGCATAATAATATCCCAACCACTGCCATATCCTGGAATTAAAATAATATTTAAATTTGAATAAAAACTGATTTCATTAAATATACTATAATTAAATTAATATATAATTAAACTAGCTGTCCCCAGCGGTTTCACCCGGATCTTTGGTTACTGCTCCGCTCCTGTGTGTCTTACCGTGATGGTATATAAATTAGCGCGTTCAAACAAACAAACAAACTCTTCAGTTTTATAATATTAGTACAGATTACAAACCAATTTTCTTAAATTCAGAGTTCTGGGAACCAGGTCTCTGAATCAATACAATAGGCACACTCTGCAATGCTGGATCATGCTCATCTATCTCACCCGGTACTAATTGATTCTTGGTTACATGTTTTATGAACTGGCCGTTGGTCATGGATTCCTTTTTAATAGTTTCATGTATTTTAACATCCCATAGTGGAGAACTTGACAGATATGGTGGAGCAGTTAGTAAAGATTCTATACTGATTTCAGTATTTGAGTCTTGTTTTGCCTTAGTGCGTCTTGAAGGCCTACTAAGGCGAGGATCTTTAACAACTAACCCAGCAATCATATTTGAGGGTAGTTGCGCTGGAGAACTGGCTGTGCTTATACTCTGCCAGTATTCATCTTTGTTTTTTAAATCTTCAGGCTTATGTAATACAACCCATTTGTCATTTTTTATGCAATCAATATCATTCACACACTTCAAGCTCTTAACCAGCACCGCATGACTGTTTGGGCCTGTCAGACGAAATCTGTTAAATGCTTGCGGCATTACTTTTATTTGAATTTTGGAATCATTCTCAACTCTTCTCCTTTTACTAGGTATGTTAGAGTCTTCTTTGTCATGAGGATTAGAAGCTTCCTCCAGAACTAATTGCATGGCTTTTGCTTGGGATGGATGAACAAATAACCACAAAGATCTAACAGTGCTATGACTTGGTTCCCAAATAAATTGTACTTTACCAATATACCCAAAAGGAAATGAGTTAATGCCAAAGATATGGGCTGTTCCTTGTCTTGTACCATTTATGTAGGCCATAGCACCAATGCTTAGGCCACACACGCCGCTAGTTATCTTTGTAAACATGTCTTTTATATTTTTTACTATCCCTGTTATTTGAATTGGTACATGGTAAGATATATCTTGTAGAAGGCAGTGTGCCGAACTGCCTCTATAGCATGCTCTGAACGCTTTATCGCACGGTGCGTAGGGGAGACGATGTCCCCATCGTTCAATCATATGGAATCTCTTTGCATGCCATATATGTGTTTCCAACCAAACATTACGCTTTTGTCGGCGATTATATTCTTCTAATAGATTTGCTGGTCGACGTCTGTATTTCCTAGATGGTCGTTTTTGTTTAGGAGGCAGCCCACTCTTTTTTAACTGATCTAAATGACCTTTTCGTAATTTGTGCGGCAATCGTTTACAGTTGTGGCTCATAACCCGCCGCCTCATGTGTACCGGCAATGTTTGAAATATCAGCTTGGTTTTGCTCGGTCTTAAAATACTTTCAGTCATTGCGGCGATTTCTACGCTCCTGGAGGCAGCAAACTTTAAACTATTCGCCGAGTACGGAAGGTTTTCAGTACCACCTAATGTGGCATCGAATTCTGTGGCTTCCATAGCTCCTTATTAAAGTACACTGACAAAACTTGAAATAATGCGTATGCTTCTTTTTTAAAAAACGACTTATTTATCAGTTTAAAATATCAAAAACGCCGAGATTAACCTCAAAACACAGACGTTAAACGTCACAAACATAAATTGGCATTTTGACAATCCGTTTTGTCAATTTGTCTGACAGCTGACGTATGACAGCACAGACTACAATATATAAATATCGCAATTAAATAAAATCAAATCGTGCAAGAATGCATGATCGTCCCAAAGAAGCCAAACAGCGGTAAATCAATATTTCTTGCTCTGAGAAACTTTCTCTTTTTTATTTTACTAGAGGAATTGTTCTCTTGTTCAGGAACCCGTTCTTTTAAACATTGGGCACGGCTCGTTATTACTCAAATAAATTAAAATCCACTTTTGTGAAAGCGCCCTTCTCATTTTTGCCCCAGGTTCCCAACAAGGTAAAGGCAGCAGCTTACATCTTCCTTATCAAATGTTATACTGATTTGTTGGAGAACAGTTGGAGAACAAACTGATTTACCTACGTGTTTATAATGTTAGTCGTGTTTGTAATAAAAGTTTTCATTAAGTTGAAAAATAAATTATCCCCATATTCATTTTTTGTCAGTGTGTCTTGATGTCTTGATTCTTTCACAAGTTTCCATCTAGCATCGTCTCACAAGTACCTAATCTTTTGTCGTCTTTTAAACGATCTTCAAATTGCAAAGGGTAAGTTTTTTATGAGGTATAAAGGCCTAAATAGTATTTGGTTCCGCCTGTTGTTTCTTCCGTCTAAATATGATAAAGCTAAAGAAGTGTTAACGCTCTTTTATACCTACCTAATTGTACCTCAAATAAATTACAACTTCAGCCGTTGAACTCGCTGGCCATTGGTTGGGGTGTTACGGCTTTTCATACCTACCTACTTTTTATAACTATCCAATCAATTGCTCAGATATGAAAATGTATTGGTAGGTAGGTACCTAGTTTATCTCATATACTTACGTGATTTGATATCAGCAGTCTCGTTATCATCTTTGTATGTAGGTAGTTATCTATTTAGGTAAAAATAAAGGTAGGTATGCCTATTTCTTTACAAAGTTGCCAGTAGGTATGCCCATCATGTTTGTTTCACATTGACGCTTTTTATTTCTACTAAATAGTTGGTCTACAACAATGTAAAATGAGGTATCCAATGGTGGGAAAACCCAAACTTCTACTGCTAACTCTGAGAAATTCCAGTTGAATCTACACACTTTTATTGAATTTACACATGTTGTTAGGTAGGTACACTAGAACGTTATTCAAGGAATCCTAGAATTATGAAAGATAGGTACCTACTTTACACAAAAGCAAAACAATCTAGAATTATTTCCTACTACCTGCATTTTCTAAAGAAGATAGGTACAAGAACCAAGCAAGCAAGTCATGGCTAACAAAATCACGGATAAGTATGTATAGGAACTTAATTGTTCGGCAATATGTAAAGGTCTGAAATTTACAGTCTTTTAACACCAATAGTTTCACGTTAATCTTTCTAATTGATTACCTATTATTTTAGTGCAATTGCTTGATATTGTGAAAGTTAGCTGTACTTGATACCGATTGATGAATTAGACTTGAGTTAGTGCTCAGCTTTGGTCTAGGTTACCTCCCTATTGCCCACATATTCTACATTATTTACAACATTTTATTATTTTGTAGGTACACAAATAAAGCACAAATCGACAGGCGCTAAACTATGCTGCTCAGTTAAGCAGTAATTTCACAGATTGAGATACATTTTCAAAAGTTACAAAAACATTTTGTCATTCACTTTACCTTTTTATGATGTAGGTAGGTGTGCTGGCGCTACAAATGAAATAATCGATCTCGTGTTACAAAAGTTTTAATATGAAGAAATAAGATTTTTTACAAAAATGTAATGTGCACATAGCGGCAAATGTAATGGCAGTACAGGAAAACTCAACAGGAAAATGGGCATCAGTTTCGTTCGCATAGTGATCGCGTTCACGGTTCACCGAAGAAAGTCGCGTTACGTCGTAGACAGCAATTTTACTTGCATTTAAATGTAACTACGTCGAGAAAACTAATAAGTACTCCTTGGCTTCTTAGTGGGGTCAATAGGCCGAGTCCTGCCGGGGCTGTCGCAAGATACCGCGGTCCTGGCACTCAAAGGGCTCCAGAAGAAACGTAAAAAGTGTGTTTTAGTCAGTCATAACGCTCCCTCCAGCTGCACCCACAGAGGGTATTTGATTATCTACCACTTAAAAAAAGCCCTCTTCTTGGTTTCAATTTGAATACCTCAAAACGGAACATCTAAATAAGTTCAAACTGTAACCGTTAATCATATAGACAGATTAAAGGTATCAGACGCTTTTACTAAGGCGGTAGTTACTTGGAACTACGGCTCTATATCTTAGCTATAAATATACAATATGTAAAGCTTATAAATTATTACGATAGGTAACTGTGTCTATGACGTAAAGGTGACTAACCCTAGCCCCCTGCTTGTTAGCTAGTTGTTTGTACAACAACCTTTAATTTCGCTGAATTTGACGTGTTCTTTAAGGGGTTTTGTAATTAGGTACTGTAACTAGCCACGTTCCATAGTTCATGTGTAGCTTAACCTTAACATATTATGTATGTAGACATTGTCTCATGGACAGAATCATGTTTAAAACTATTGATAATTGGACTCTCTAGTCCTTTCGATCTGAGAAGTAAATAGCATTAGGCTGGCAGTTTAGAAAGCATCAGAACCAATCATCGATACCTTAAAACAATAGATAGATAGACTGTAGTTTATGTTTTGAGTGGTCAGCCAATGCAATGTGATTTCGATTTTCGTAATCGTAAGGCAGTGGGGATCAGAGGAAAAGAGCTGAAAGTCCAGCTTATCCTTGCCTTCCTTACACATCTCACAATGCGATATCGATAAAAAATGAGTAAAAGTTTCCCAATGAACTTTGAACCATACGCTTCAGCGAAAAAGTTGGAAATCTATTAAGGAAATTGACAGATTGTAGTAGCTTGACGCGTGTGCAAGCAACATAGCTTCTAAATTGGAAAAGATTGGCCGGATTTTATATTCGATATAGAAGAATATAATTATGCCACGAATGGCGGGTATCTACATAGAGAGGACACCTATGGGAAATTGGTAATTAATAATTAAAGTATAGGTACAAAACTAGGTTCTGCCCGCGGTTCCATCCGTGTCCTGAGGGAAATACTACCCGCGCACATGGAAAGAAAAAGGTTTTATCAAAACAGCCATGTTTCATTAAAATAAGTAGATTACCTAATACTGAATCATTGCTCTAAAGACTAATAAGGTGTAATCTAATGTAATCGATCATTTTAATAATACCTAATTGGTACTGAAAACTTTCCCATGTATAATGTCAGTAGCATTTTTTGATTGTAATACAGGATTAAGTCGAGTGGAAGCCGATTCTAACACAGCTTGGGAAAAGGCTAGGCAGATGGCTAGGTTGATGAAAATGCCAACACCATAATCTCCATTAAGATCTTTATATTTCATTCACAACCGCGGGTCTGTAGAAAATTATTGAGTTTGAACAAGTTTTGTCGAGACGTGGGGCTCTGTAGTTATGGCTACGTTTATTAGCCAGCACTATCCAGACTAGTCAAGTTTTACATTATAACCGACTTCTCAAAAAGAAGGAGGTTCTTAATTCGACCGACCATATATTTTTTCAGTAAAGGGTTGCTATATCCGCAAAGTAATAGTAATAAAAATCTATTCAGACAATAAAATATTACGATTGAAACTTCGCTAATCGTTTAAAGTAATTTTAGTGGTGGTCATTGACAAATCAGATATTATGTTAAGAAACATGTGCTGTGTTTCGCTAACCTAACTAGAAATAAGAAAAACATAGCTCCCACGAATATTATGTGAAACTCAGGTGCTACTGGACCGATTTGAAAAATTCTTTCAGTGTTGGGTGGCCCGTTTATCGAGGAAAGCTGTAAGCTACTTTCTTAACTCGGGGCGCTAGGTAGTTCCCACAGGACGCCGGTCGAACCGCAGGGGGAAACTAGTTTGTTTATACAAAGATTTAAATATAAGTATAGACATTCAATAACATTATTTTTTTAATTATACCAAGGACTGCCTTTGTGTGAGCAAGTCCACAGTTATTTGTCGATTCGTTACACAAACCTATTAATCTTTATCTCCTAAGTATTTAGAGCTTATAAATTATTTAGATTTTTTGTGTGATAACAATCTTTGATACTCTGTGTCACATTATTAGTAAAACTTAACATTGATACAATCTATTCAATACAATTCTTAAATATAATTTTCACAGTTTTGTAATGTACTCGTATTATAAAAACCCTCATTCTGGAAACATTTTTAAGCTAACAAGCACACGATGATATTTTGGGAATCACATCACAAGAAATTACTGGAAAACCAATATTATCTAAACATAGTACATCATTAACAATAAGTAACTACAAATATTAAATACAGAATTACATACACAACAATACACATGCTAAATATACGAAATATATGATCTTCCTGTTAAATGTTCTTCTATTCCGCTGACAACCGCTACTTAGGAACAAAATCAGCTTTCACAATGATCTCAGAATATGGATCAATCTGTCAAATCATTATGAAAACCAGTTTCGTTATTCCTTTTCTTCTTTCTTCTTGTACTTCGTGCTTCGTGCTTCTTTGTTCACTCCCCGGCGTAACCGCTCATATTACAAACTAGGAACACATTACCTATAGGAAAAACACCTTAATAATGTCCTTGTTACTTACCTAAAGCGTGAATTCGTTCAGGACAGGAAAACCGCACTCGGTTAGCAACGAGCGTCATGTGCCGTTTCGTTATATGAACTTTAATTGCGTTGGAATTGCAAGAATTCAATGTTTAACACAACAGTTAACGGCAATGGAAGAATATGAATGGATTTGTCATCGCTCGATTGGTCGAAGTATGCGGCGGGAATGGGATGTGACGTGGTCGGCGGGACGCTCCCATTAGCCGCATCACCGCCTGCTATGACATCATGCTGACTCAGGCGCACAGCGCGCACTACAATACTTCTCTCCTCCGCTAATTGTCATCCATCTGTAACACATAACACAGTTATTAGTATCAACCAGCTGGAATGACTGCGGGCCGCGCGTAAGAGCCGCTGCGGCACGTCCTTTGACAAAATATATTAGAGCTCATTATTATGTTTATATAATGGAAGTGAATTGACTAAAATAGTAATAAACGAAGGCGGCGGGGTCCGTGGTAAGCAATGCGGGCTCACCCACACCGCACGTCGGCTAATTAGGTGACGCGGTGTGAGTGTGCTGCTCTTGCCTCAAATGGTGCGGATAGCGGCTTCGGCCTTGTTCGGCCGTGCGCGGGAGTCGGCGCCACTACAATTATTTTGTCAATTTATCGACATCGATGGTTGTACCACACACGTACCACCTACGACAACACGAAATGCTCTTGTCGGACTATATTTTGATGTCTACAAAACAAACGCCGAAACCTTTGCACGTCTGTGTCCAGCTATCAGCGTGGGAGCACCTATAGCAGACTTAGCCAAGAGAAGGAGTTACTATTAAGGGTGATAAGCCAATGCGTAGATTTGTTTGTCGATAATGCAAGGTTGATTGGTCATATATTTGTATTTACAGTTGGCTAACTAGTTCCCGCAGAGAAGGTTTGACGAGTGGCTAGTGATGGGAATGAGTGTGTTGGTGGTGCTGGTGGGTAGTGTGGCGGTGTGGGGGCGCAGGTGCAAATGTGACGCTGACGTCACGTCCGGCGCGGTGGCGGGAGCTCAATGGGCGCGCACTATGTGGGCCACACGTGTCGACTCACCCCTCCCCGGTACACGTCCCCCTCTGGGCCCTCACTCACACAAACGCTGCTCTAATTGCTGACAACTATGGGAAATAGCGCAAATGTGTTACTTTTTATCGCGAAGCGTGTTTACATTTGTGATAATGACGAATGTGCCGTCTTTACATACTCAATTTTATCGCTGCGAATGTGGACCCTGTTTCAGCAAATTATATAGCCCAAGGAGACAGGTATTAAAGACGATAAAATAAATAAATACGAGTTCTAAGAACACTAAACGTGGACAAGTGTTACGAGCGAGGCGGCCCAATAAGAATGTGTGGCGAGCGGAAGTGTATAACGTTTTTGACAGAATTGGATCGTGTGAATAATAAACATCAGGTCCGCGGCATAACATTGTTGTATCGAATGCTTTGCTGTGGGACGATGAGAACCGGAGTAACGTCAGAGCGGCGCGGGGGCGGGGGTCGTGCGCCACTGCGACGACGCACTCGCAGACGACGAACAATGGACTTAAAAATGGAATTTAGCGCATGAGGTGACGAAACGTGGTCCCGGCTGCGGCGCGGACGTCGCGACAAGTATGTAGGGCGGGTGACGCGCCGACTATTGATAGTGCGCCGGCGACGCCGACGCCGCAACAACTACCATTATTCTCTATACAATTCTGTGCTCTAGAATGCAGCTCGGAGCCGCGCTGAGCCTGCAAGCGGATCTATAGCCGTTCTATTTACAACCGGACTGTACAAACGCCGACGTGCCTTATATGTCGTGCCGTTTATCACGCTTATTAGGCATATGTTCAATATATTATGTGCGTTGTGCGTACTTACACAGGCTAATATTTGTTTATAGGGTTCGTATGAGCTACGCGTGTAGATAAATTCGTAACCCTTGCTACGCTGTTTTGCCATGGTCTCTTTTTCCGACTACTGCAGATGGGGAATGTCATTGCAAAATTAGCTTTTTTTGGATGATTTTAAAGTGCATCTTTACGTACCTGTGAAAGTTTATTTATTTTTGAAGTATCATTGTTTAATAATTTACAAATATGCCATAAACTTTGGCAATACAAAAATACTAACTAAGAGCCCTTGAATATAACAACAAAACTAGGAAATTGATGAATGTGTTGCAAAGCATCAACATTGTGGAATACTTCTAATTAGCTATAAAAACTATTGCTCAGATGCATCTATTAAGACTAAAAGCCGGTTCCATACTCAAGAAAAGGCTGATGAGTTATGATTGGTTACAATGTTGTGTATAGAGATAGAGCGGCATTCCGCGCCTGTAACGGTGAGTTATTTGGCGGGCGGCGGGTGTAGTGCGCGGCGTGAATGGCCGCGAGATGCAGCCTCCGCTGCAGCGCCGCAGGCAGCGCGGCCCCCGCCCCCCGCGCCCCCGCACGCCCGCGCCCCGCGCCGCCGCCGCCGCGTGCGCATTCCGCCGAGCGTCGAGCGCCGCGAAGCTAGTCGCTTGCGCAACCTCCGTCGCCGCATTCCATTCATAGCGACGCGCGACTCGATAAACACAGCTTGTGACCGCTGCGGCTCGCTCGCGGCCCGCCGGCCGTGTTGCGGTCGCGCCGAGAGGCCCTCGCCTTCCCAGAATGGGAAAACGAGCGCAGTTTTTGAAATTTTAGAGCGTTACGCCACATTTGTTCGTGAACGTCACGGCGGCGCGGTCGGCCGGTGTGAATTCCGCCGGACGTTGACCCATACCGCCACTGCTTTCTCCGACTCAGTGTTTGCTATTGGAACGAATCTATTAATTGGAGAAACTCAGTTCACACATGAGCGTGGAAAGTAGACCGATGAGCTTTAGCTATTCGACTCGCAAGGAACTAAAACGACATGCAAACGCCCTTAATGAATAATAATCATTTCAATTTAAGTTTTCAGACGGTTTTGAAGTCTTAACTTTACGGAACGTCGGCTATATGCCGTTAAAAGTAGCGCTTTATTGTATGAGGTTTGGCTGAGCGGTAATAAAGTAGATTGGACTTCGCGGAGGGGTTCCCCTGTATGTGGCAGTAGTGCGGGGAGTCGACGTGTCTAAGCACAAGTGCAGCGCTCGCATGGTTACGTGTGGCGGGGGATGCGCGTGCGCTGGTGCTGCGCCGAGCGAGGCGTGCGGCCGAATGCCGGAGGCTGCATTCCTCTCCCCGCCGCCCGCAGGTGAAATGTCACCAAACAGCATTCCGAAATATTTGAAACGACCTTTATGGCGCGAAAGAAAGTGTGTGGGGCGCGGGGCGCGGGGCCGCGCGACCGTGGGACAGCGGCGCGCGCGCCAGTCGCACGCCCCCCACCCCCGCGCGCCGCGCCCCCGCCGCCCCGCGCCGCCTCCCGCATTCCAGCGCGCCTCCCTCCCAATTTATTGAGCCGCGACCCGACACAACAGCTCCACACACGCGCTACACCTGGACTCGCATCACCCGCCGCTCCACATGTCACACTACAGCCAGCACAACCTTCATACCTACATTCTTGATAAAAACTGTACACACGTGTAATGGAGCTGACACACCGCTAACTAGGCGCAACACGAGTCGTTTCGTGATTCACTCACACCAAATCATTGACTATCGGGTATTTATATCTATGTGCCTTAATCATACGTTTATCTTATAAGTTATCTGTTTTCGACGGGTGGCGAGGGAGTTATCAAGGATTCAAACAAAAGACTTCAACGCACATTAAGGTTATAAAATCTATGCCATCATTGATCCTTCGGTATGTGTTAAAACTTTAGCAGAATATTTTTTTAATGGTTTGTGAATGATATGTAGGAGAAAGTAAATATGTCTAACCGGGCAAGCAGGTTAAACAATGACAGCCCATGTATCTGATAACGAGAAGTAATTGGAGGTAGGTAATCGAAAAAGAATAATCAAAAGAACGAACTCAAGAGAGTGGTGGACGTTTCACGAAGCAGTAGAAGACGTCGAGTAGAATGTGGTGTCCGGCGGGGGCGCCGGCGGCGGCGGTGTCGCAAATAGCCCGTGACGCGGCGGGCGCTGCACTTTCGCGCGGTCATGTGCCCGGCGCCGCAGCCAGACGCTCGTAATCGCTCCTCTATTTAAAAACGTCGTCGGACGCGGCGCGGCGGGGAATGTGCGGCGACAATGCGCGGCGTCAACGACCGCTCGCAGCGGAAGCGACACACTTCCAGCCCGGAAATGTGCGCCCGCGCCTTAAGGGACCGCCGCCCGCTATTTATAACCATGCAGGGCGCACGCGTGTGGGGAGCCTGATGTAATCAGCTTATTTCGGAACCGATCCCTTTACCCGCATGGCCGCCGCTCAGAACTATCTACTGGCGAGCTAAAATTAAACCAATAACTTTGAATCGAGACATTAGGAGGAAGTCCCAAACGCCATGCGCGGCGACCCCGCCGGTAGGTCCGTTGCTCGCAACACGCGACAGCTCGCGGACGGCGGCCGTTTCATTATTTCTCCATCGGTCGGTTCCACTCGAGTGTGTGCGCACCATATAATTTCTATAACCGCAAGTATGATCACAGTAATAAAAGAAAAATGTGGTGTTATTGTGACACTGTTTCAAAACATGGAAGTAATAACTCAATCGGTAGGGCTGCGGGTTCCCGCGGCCCGTTCCGCCGCCGCGCGCTCATTAGCGGCAGTAAGGAGTGCGCAAGCGCAGGGCTAACCGGAGATAAGGTCAATAAATGCGCGCCTCGGAGCCTCATAATTAATAAGTATGACGATAAGATCGCGGGGCAATTACCCAAATACAAGGAAAGCCGTGCGCACCGCGGAGCAGCAGAGCCTCGTTACCTCGCACGTTCTATTACTGCAGGCTGCCTTAGTGACTGCGTGTGGCGCATTACCGCTAGCGCACCTAGACATACTAACACATTACATACCTGCTCTTTTACACTAGCTAATATAATAATCATCAATTATTAAGAAACAACTGGTTAACGTTTATAATAAAGGTTGAAACATTCTCCAAAAATTAGGCAGAATGCTAGACAAAACCTCCAAAATTGTCGAGATATTAGAATTAATGTACAATTGAACAGCTCAGTCGCGTAGCACCTTCACGACCGATGTCCCACGACTTTCGTGTCTCATCTAGCACGCGTCATTACCATTGTCAGAGAGTTCGTAGCTAATGACTCGTCGTAGAACGCGGCCCGCATATCAACACACGGTAATAAAGTCGAAACATTTAACATTTTTAAACTGTTAATCACGACCACGTATTCGATGTAAATATGACATGATTTTTGAGGCTGTTAAATAATTACCCGCGAGCCTCCTCGTGGGAAACGGTTACGGAGTACCGTTACCTCGGCTGGCTAGTTCACGCTCTGCTGTGCTACGACGGTGCTACGAAATGCTACGAACATTAAACAGTTTGACAGATTGATCAAGCTGTTCCGATATTTCATTGAACCGAGTTCGGATTGATTGTTTGTTTTACTATTTTGTTTTAATGCTCATTTTAATATAATAGTTTTTGTGTAGCATTTTTATTCTATAAATATTGTTAAAATTTTCTTGCGTAGGAGTTTGAATATTTCTTTAAAAATAAATAATACTCACATTATATAAATCACATTTAGGATGACTAAGTATGAGACTGCTGTACGAATTGTACAAAAATACCCGTCCGTCAGTCGACTGAATGACTAGCTAGACAATTTTTTCTATAAAAATAGCAAACAATACAAAATGCTTTCACAACAAACACGTTGCAGACACTTCGCATTCTCTGTGATTGCGTATTCGTTTACTGAATTTATTTACACAGAATAGACATTCTTGCGGCAGATCATATAACCAGCGGGGTGTCATTTACAAAAAATATTTATCGCATTTATAGTCTTAATTTTCCGGTAAATGTTTGTTTTATTGTTTGTAGTTTCAACAAGGAATGTGGAGGTGTAAGCAGTTCGGCGGACGTGTGCGAGTCGCGCGCCCGTGTGCATGTGTGCGTGCGCTGGCTATCAGTAGTGTTTCAGGTGTTGCGGAGGCCGGCGTCGCGTCTAGCACCTAGATTCGTATTGTTTGAAGGCGCGTGCGCGGCGGCGGCGGTGGCGCCAAGGCGCGGCGCTGCATGTATTATTCAAGCGGCCGCGACCCGCGCCGCCCCCGAATTTTGTTAGCCCGGCGCCCCACACTCGTCTCTAATTACATGCTATCATGACCGACTTTACGCTGTCACGTTTATTTCGATTATCGTCAAAGTCAACAAGTTGTGGCGACAGAAAATGTTTTATGAATTACCTCTATTGTAGTTAGGTCGCTATTATTTTGAGACGTTCATGCCACTGAATAAATCGGTTTGACTTAGACTTTAGAGTTTCGTTCCTCTTGATATATGAAGAGGCAGAACATGGGGAGACATAGATTCGCTGGTAGCTAGTTTTTCGCAGAGCAATAGATAATGATGTACATTTAGAGGTGGTAAGTAGGTGAGGCGCGCGAGAGGCGCGGGGGGCGCAGGGGGCGGCTAGTCGGGTGTCGGCTCCGGTGTCGCGGAATAGTCCATTGTGCGCGCGCGCCGCCAGCAGCGGGAAACAGGTCAAGGTCTCACTGACGCCTACCTCACAGTACATACTGCCTACCTACTTTATTTACACCAATAAAACGTATCGAATTAAATAGCTCGCATCTGTCACTATAACTTCACGCCATTTTTATGATTTTATCCCAAATTCATATGAATTCGTATCGAGCAACAATGTTTTAGCGAAGATTTGTGTTCTTGATCTGATTCCATTAAATTAATGAGTATCGGCCTGTCTGGTTCAGTAGGCCGGCGGAAGTATGTAAACGTTAATATTACAATATAAAATGTTGGCACGTGAACGCGATGGTCCCTGAAAATTTGTTCAAGCACATGTAAACGCGCTCCGACCGAGATGTGATGTGAGGCTCAGTTTAGGTGTGAAGGTCAATGACCGATAAGGTTGGCGTTACGTCGACCTCTCTTTTCCCCTCACTTCGGCCACTATCGCCAAGCGACCTATCAGCAAATATGTTGCCAAATACCTACTGTGCAGGACGGGCCGGTGAGCTCAATACGTATGTGACCGATGTTGCCAGCTCATAATGTAATCCGGGTTCTAACATTCGTTGTTTGCGTGATGTTTGTCAGAATATCAAATCGGTTGCGATTCGCTATCGCCCGAGGGAATATTTACTGGGAAAACATAGCGGTTGCGGTAGATTAACCAGTCATTGGGGGCCTCGATTACAGTTTTACAATTTCGTTATAAGGGCGCTTGCGCACATAGATACTTTAACAAGCACTTTGAAAAGGAGTAATTGTTTGTATTGTAAATGAGGGTATTTCCCATACGTGTCTGTAGTTGATAGTGTTTTGATGGGTGCGGGGGGCGGCGGGCGGGGCCGCGGGGTGCTGCAGTATCGGCGCGGGCGCAAGGTGCACGTTATCGCGCCATTGTTAGCGCCGACAGATTTATAACTTCCCTTTGCCCTCAATAAGGGCCCGTGACCTGCGCACACCTTACGCTCCTAAATAAGGCGAATACTTAAAACGATCACTCCGGTACTGAGTTCGTATGTATATGCGGACAGGCGCGGGAGCACGAAATTCCTACGCCACTCAATATTGCATAACGTACACTACGTATAATACATAAGAGGATATTTTATTGAACCCTTTTAGTTAATTAGTTTGAGACACTGAAAATATTTTGTTGAACTCTGTGCTATAATAGTTGAGTAATAAATATTGAGTTGAGTATCAATAATACAAATTAGAGTAAGTATCTCAACTATGTAACCGTATCGAGATATACTGCATAATCGAATAAGCTTTCAGTGTGTTTCAATAGGTGTGAGTGAGTAAAAGTATGCATAACATAAATAAGGGACTCACCTGAAGAAACGGGAAGTTCATTCAGCTGTGAGTGAGAGTCGACTGGCGCTCCAGCCGCGGCGGGTGCGCGTAACTCGCAGCAACTCACCGCGACACGCACCTGAAAACACAACAAAAATCACTTTGTAATAAATAAAACACAAACGCCAACTACAAAACAATGACAAAAATATAAAATACAATCAACGTTATTTATTAAATTCTTATTGAAAATAAGGATTGAGTTCCCAGCAGTAATTTAGACAATCTGTGAGAAATTCCACTTGGCGCCATTCCGACTCCACTAAAGTGACGTCCAATCATTAGGATTTTTTGTGCGGTCAAATAACGTATTTAGTTAATTGCCTTCCATTGCTATTTATTGATTTTACAGATAGTGGGAAACGTATTTTAAGTAACAATCATACTTTTCTGATCTGCCATGCGTATTAGTTGTTCTCTGACACTTGTACGTGTCGCAAAACAACACTTTCACAGAAATTAATGTCGTAATATGTTGAACCAGGAACCACGGCATGCAATGGAAGTGCAACCCCGTGAACGTTCCCCAAAGAAGTCGAGCGTAAAGCTAGCTGAACCAACGAACTCAACTCAACCAATCTTGATCCTATTAGAAAAACATTTTGTTTATTTATGACTACCGTTATTTATTATACAAAACACGACATGTTAATAAACCCTCTGTTAACCATTTTCTTATAAAACTGGAATATTTCAACCGTTAAATAAAATTTTTAAGTGACTATCTCTGCTTTTATTGCCCATTTCGTTTATATGTTTATTATTAGAGATTCTTACGAAAAACTAAGTTTCGATTGGAGGTGGACGTCACAAACGGTGATACTGATGATGTCATGCGTGAGGGCGGCGGGCGGCAGGCGCTGGTATGCGGTATGCGACGCGCTAGCCGCATAACGGTGCGCGCGCGACGTCTGCGCGCGTTCCCAGGCTCCGCGAGCGCTCGATCAACGCCCCGAGATAAGCCCCATTCTATACGAAACCCAATAAGCCATTTCCTTGAAACTCTCACAGGAGAACCGCTCCCGTGAAAAAAAATGACCAAAACCATACAAAAAAAGCTCGTGAATAAGGCGGGAGCGTGAAATAAGAATGGCCCCAGTTCTGGGAAGGCTCGGCGCCGGTGCAGTCTTTACATCCTTTATAATGATCTTTTTTGTGAAGCGACCCTTAATGGCTTATCGTGGGGCTGGGAATGTTGGCACAGTGCGATGCGGTGTGTACCTTATTAGTTGGTGAGGCCCGACGCTGTGGCCGAGCGGAAATCGACAATCGGTTAGAGATTTAACGGTGGAGATTGTGTGTGACGGAAGCGAGCGTTCAATAGCAGCGAGCATGAATGACGGAACGGTCGCACTTGTAACTGCGGATACAACAATGACTGACCAATTTAGTAACGTGACATTTGCATATTACACTTGGATTCATCCTACACGCTGTCGCGACGTGTGCACTTCGTGTCAATGTTTAATGCAGCGGTTTATGGCCAGGGTATCCATCGGCGGCGAGGTGTACGTCCTGGGTACATCCTCGGTGGGAGGAAGCGTGACGAAGGAAACGCTTATGAAATGGTCGCCCACGCGCGTGCGCAGCGCCGGAAGCGGAGGCGCGCACTCGGCAGCGGCGTGCGCTGTAGGCGTACCGCTCCGCGCCGCGCCGACCACACCGGAACAATGTAATCAATGCGCGATAAAATGAGAGCAAAGGTGAGAGGACCGAAGGGCGTCATGTGTGCCGGCTACGTCACAGAGAGATGCTGTGACTCAGCGGGGACGAGGGCACACGTGTCGCTGACGTCACCTGCACCTGACTCATCACGTACTCATCATCTGGGAAAGACAGTGTTATGATAAACGCGCGCGCTGTGCGGCCCGCCGCCGGCCACCGCTCGCCGCCCGACCTGCATTCTTATATCCCTCGTATGCGCACACTATATTTTTCCAAATAAATATCTAAGTAGACTGGATTTTTTAGAATGTCTCTTTTTGTTATTTAAAGGAATAAAATAGCTTACTTTTTAACATTGATCTTTATTCATTTCTATATTTCAATGGGTTTAGTTTTTCCTAACTTCCTACCCGGATAATACTTAAACTGAATTATCCTAAACTTTATGAAAAACCTTATGATAAGATTGATTGTATTGTTGGTATCCTAAAATTTTAATGTCGTTTGTAACTTTTTTAATGATATTTAATTCACTTTATTATTTGGTGTTCAATAATTAGATGTCTAAAATGTTCTAAATATGTTAACATCTAATTGACTGTAAGTTCTAGTTCACTGATAATTTAGTTGACTGATAAGTTTGACAGTTTGTTTATAAGTTAAACAACTAAGCTTATTTGCAAAACATTTTGCCAAACTAGCAAGAATATAATTTAGTTTTCGTAAGTAACACTAACAAAGACAAAGTTTTCAGTTCACTTATAGTATTTAAAAAGAAGAGAAATACATAAAGTGTAAGTTGAAACATTGATGGACATAATTTTCCATTCATCGCATCGAATGATCTCTGTGAGAAAGTGGAAAGTGTAACTGACCGAGTCAATAGAGTTGGAATGCGGAGTGAAGTAAATCATCTAAATAAGCACAACGAGGGTAGGCCAAAGCAAGTGCCAGAGGGCAATGAACAGCCGGGGGTTAAGCAAAACTAGAGGAGAGCAGGGCTAGTGTGCGAGCGGGACGGACGACCAGACGTCATGCTCTGGTGACGTACGTCCTGTCGGCAACGTGCTGGCGCGCCACACTCGGCTGCACAGCTGCGCCACCGTGCGCCACCCCGCGCCACTGTCAACACTCCACCCGCTACCCTGAGCCGGCGCTGTCCAACACTCGCCGAACAATACACTGATACGGTTTCATCAAAGAATAATTCCCTATCATTAATTGTTCTAAGAAATCGTTTTCCAAGAAAGTGAAATAATAAAAAGATACTGACTACCCTCATTTGCAAAAATTAAAAAAAAACTTATACAAAATTCGCGAATTGTAAATGTTCGGATTTTCAATAACCATTTAACTGCAGTGAAGGGTTTGCGTTGATTCGGACAGATACAATATAAGAAAAAGAAAACCAAAATTAAATTTCTAATCTTACGCTACTGGGTGTAACATTCCATTGATACAGACGGAAAATCACTATGTAAATTCACTATGCACTAAATTTCACAGTTGATTTCGGTGTAGGGATTGAACGGACACTTGTTTCCAACACAACGCACGAAGTCCGGCCTCAACTAGCGGCGTTCACTAAACAACGTGATAATACAAAAAGAAGTCAGAGGTTACGATGTTATCGAGGGAGACATGAATATTCGAAGACGCGAGGGTCACGAGTGAGCGGTCGGCGTAGCATCGCGCGGCGGCGTGAATGGAACGACCGACATTTTATGAATCGAGAGCCGTCGCCCATTGAGCTGAGCGCCGAGCGCGGCGAACGCGAGCCCGACGGTGCGCGCGCGCAGCACCGCCGCAGCAGGGCCCACAGCTCGGGCCCGCTCCGGCGCCGGTTCCGGCCCCGGCGGAAGTGACGCTCCGACCGAACATGGCGGCGCGCGCGCAGGAAGTGCGCAGCTTACCTATCGGGACGTCTCCGCCGGCGGGCGGCGGGCGCAGCCGACACCCGCCGCCGTCCACCGCTTTTCGCAGCACACGCGAACCCGCATGCGCCGATACCGATATCCGCAAAAGTGCGCGCGATCACTACCTTGCAAATAAATTATTCGTGCTGTTATCTAAAAATATTCGTGTGCGCCGCAGAGCGCTCGCAGCCCGCAGCCCGAGCTGACACGGAGTTGCACACGCGAACCGCTTCCCCGCTGCGGGGAGACTGATGAGGGCAGGCCGCGCCGGCGCCGGCGGAGGCTCCGACGCATGCGCACACCGCCGCCCGTCCCTTTCCGCGAACGCGCCGCCGCCGCAGAGCGAGCGGGACGACGACAACTCATTATCACAGCGGCGACTCGTGAACACCAATAGACCGAGGAGTAGGGACAAAATATTCGACCTTCACTTCACAACGCACACGAGCGCGTGCGCTGATCGCGTCGCGACAGCTCCCCACACATGCGCGTGCCTCGCAAATTGCTCGCGGCCGTCGCCGCGCCGCCGCCGCGCCGCCGGTGTGCTACATTTGACAATTTTTCCAGAAAACTGACATGCACCGTCACCGTGGCCGAAGCGCGCCACGTGGCAGGCGGCACCACCGACCACCGCCGGCGACAGCCCGCGCACCCACACCCACACCACTCGTACACTAACACTTGCTATTCCTCTATTCTCAACTAAAGGCGACTTAGATTAACATCTAAGTAGACTCGAAAAAGTATTTGATAATGATAAGTGCTATTAAATTACATAAGGAACCACTAAATTTAAGTCAGCATTTACTAATTATTTTTTTGCAACTACCTGCTATTTAAATAAATGTTGAATGTAATAAATTAGTTACTTCATTCATTAGGAGTTGGTTAAGCGGTTTGCAAAATATTTTTTGAATTTTGCCAACTTCTCTCTGTGTAGAAGTGGGCATAAGGCACACTTTACTAGTATTAATTAGTAAAAAGACAACCTTCTAGTCAAATATATTGAGTACCTAAATAAAGGATAATAACATGTCTATCTAATATGATAGCAGAAGTTAGTACTGAAAAAATACTTAGATTCACATTATTATTTTCCTCTGTCCTGGCCTGAAACCGCCAACCTCTCTGACTATGTTTATATTTTATTATTTATTTTATTCAATAATAAAATTATTAATACGTTTAAGATATTATTTCTAATGTTATAAATAAAGAAGGCATCATAATTAAGACAAAGTTCAAATCCATATTACATTCACATGATTAAGAACTGTGTAGGTAAGGGAAAAACATTTTTTTCTTCTAATTAAATAGATGTTCATTAAAGGGATTTAAAGTAGGTAGTTAAGATTAAAATATACTAAATATCATTTAGTCCACAGAAAATATTTATATACTTAAAAACTTATTTTTAAATCTTAATTAAACTTGTCCTACTTACTTATCAATTTTTTTCCAGTAAAAATATTTATTTATAAATCTTTTTTTTAATTTCTTAGTTTTAATTGAATGTTTAGTTTGGGTTTAAAATGTTATTCAAATGCTTTGGTAGAACACTAAGAACTTAATGGATTTTGAAAGATTCAAATCCGTTTGTTCAATAGTGGTTTTTATTCAGAGGACACAATAGAGAATTTATCTTACCTATTATGCCAGTAATTGAAATACAGAGAAATGTCATTGTTCGGTTCCTTGAAAGATAAAATTTGATTTTCAACAAATAGATAAATGTTTGTTTTACAAATAGTATCAACTTCATTCCAGCCAAACTTGTGACAATTAATTCAAACAAAAAAAAGGAAGAAAAAAAAATATATTCTAATAATATATTTGTTTTCTTTTTAATAAGTATTTATTTAAATGTCAATTATAACAATCAGTTTATTTAAACTGTTTTAAAAAGTTTGGTCTTGCAAAGAACACTTGATGTTAAATTTAAGTGAAAAATGCCTCTTAAAAAAATATTTCTTAATGATATAATTATTTTTTTTATTTATCCATGTTGCGCAATCCTTAAATAAACATATTCAACACATTTGGAATAATTCAAATAATTACATTTAAAAAAATACCCAAATGTTAGCCTGATTCCAGCAGATTGAGACTGGCTTCACTAGGGCAAAATAAACAGGCTATATTTGATAAAATTTATGTGAAAGTGTTAGGTTTTTTGTCAATTTCTAATAGGCGCTGAGTTATAGTGCGGGTAGATGTGGAAGAAGTACGCAGGAAGTGCGTGCCAGTGTTGCCACACGCAGCCGCAACAGTGCGCGGGCGCCGATGTGCCGCGCGCGCTCTCACACAATCTTACACTACTACCTTAGAATCTATGAAAAATATGTGACTTAATTCAACACTATTATATTCCCTAATAATTAACAAATTAAAAACATTAATTAAAAAATCATTTTTTTGAGTCCTTATTTTTTTTGGATTTTTGTAAATATCAATTTAGATTTTTTTTTGTAACTAAAATATATATATTTAAAATATTTAATGTCTTAAAACACGTTAAATCAAGCGTTAAATAATTATTCTTGACAATTAAAATGAAATGACGATTTGGCCAATGGAAAAATGTTTGTGAAAACAGAGATAATCTCTTTATAGATTAGTTTTTATCGTAATTGATGCATTAGGTATTGTTTCTGGCGAAATAATTGAATTAATTATTTTTAACTTAGTTATTTCTATTCCAATTTAAATAAAAAGAAGTGGACTTATTCATCCTCAATTACAGTGTATGAGAAAATTAGGAAAACTCTTTGAAATACAGTAAAAACCTATATCAATAATACATAGAAAGATATAATGTGTGCATGTGTGTGTAAGGTAGGTGTGCATGTGTGTAAATCGCGTTGGAATCCGGTGTCGTTATCAGAAGTTAGGGCTGAGCCAATCTTATCTTGCTCCCACTTGAGCTCTTAGATAAAATTCACTTCTTTTCAAACATATTTCAACAATTTACCTCACATGTCGGCCCAATCATTCATTAGTCACTATAAATCTTGAAGAATAAATCTCAATTGCCTGGTTTTTACGGTATTAAGTATGAATCAAACTCAATTAAACTAAGTAGAAATTAAAATTCAGATACAAAATCGATTCAATCCGTTACAAAAAAATCATTCGAGGCATGAAATGTATCCATCATATTTATTAAATACAGAGAAAATCATGTTAAGGGTTTTCTAATGAAATTAATTGTTCTTCTTTCCTTTAAAAACATGTTTTATATACTATTTATTACACCAAATATTTAACTGCTTCCTAAATATGCTTAGGTATTTAAATATTTTAGAAATAACACCAACTTTCTACCATTTCAAACATTATTCATAAACTGGCAATATCATTTCATTAAAGTATGGGCATAGGATAAATGGTTAAAACCTCTTTATAAATTTTATTATCCCTCGAATATGAAAATCTAGACTATCACATCACTACACTACACTATCACACCTATCACACAGTTGTATTGCCAGTTCTTTTATTTTTACAAACACTGTCTGTGTACTATAGTACAAAATTAAAAAAATACATGAATAATATACCTACTTTAAATAATTTTATAATTCTACCTAGTAATTATAGTTACAAAACATTAAAATATTTGGTACTTAAGTAAACTGTTATATATTGCAAAATTACAATAAAATAGTAGATATTGTGCTTGTTGAAATGGCAACATTTAATGGGGAATACCCAGAGCTAGGTTTCAAACGTGCCTAACCTAGTGTTAAGAAACTATGTAGGAAGTTCAACTAAGTGAAATGGAGGATATAGCGGGTAGATTTAGTTCACATTTTAAATGGATTATAATACTTTGAAATTAACTATTAGAAAGGTAGTTATTTTATTTTTCTATTACCTAAGTAAAGTCTAGCTTTCAGTTTAAGCTTCTTGTGCACGTTATTTTAAATTCATTTTTGTTAAGTTTGTCAAATGGGCACCTACTAACAAAATTTAGCAATTGTGCGAATGGAATATTTATTTAATCTAAAAAATAAATTATTGCAGTGAATGAAAACTAATTTAATAACCTGTCCCATAAAAATATAAAAAAGTTACTCATTAACAAAAAACCTTTAGGCTTCCAAATAAAATCTATTCATGTTTTACACTAAAAAATAACACTAAAAGAATATAAAAATGAAAATTATTTCAAGCAAAGTAACTTAACTCACCTGTATTTTGAGTAGGTATCATCATTTTATAGTTTCGTAGTCGGCGCATCTTATTAAGATAATTTTCTTCTGATACAGTTTAATTAGTTCACATAAATCAACGCACTGTCAGCTCCCAAATGGAGACCTCAAACACACTAAAATAATCCATTATTGTTTTGCTGCAAAATTCAAATTATCCAATTGTCACCACAGCTGCGAAAATTTCGGAAAAGTGTCAGCGGTTAGAAATGCCGTTACTATTGATAATAATTTGGTAGCCACAGATACACCGGCACATCAGTCCACTAAAGGGGCGCTTGCCTCCACCTCCTGGTTTACGATAACAAGGGCTTAGAGACACAATGGCGTATTAAGGTCGATGAATGTTCGTCCGATCGCATGATTTATAAGAATTGATTTGAATGTGATGGGGCTAGTGGTGTGCATGGGCCGCAGCAGTGTCGCGGCGCAGCGGAGGGCAGCCGGCGGCGGTGAGCTGCACTCGTCTTCTCTCAGGCGTGACGTCCGGCCGGGGTCAGCGAACGCAGGGCCGCCGATAGCTTTCTTGTGCCCGACAAACGACCCTCCGAGATGTCACTCACGTGTTTTCTGTCGCCCCTTCCCCGGGCTCACACTCGCCAACGACTATTCTGCCGTCCTCGCCACGAACTCGCGCGCCTTTTAACTCTCCGTTTTGCTTCCAAACAAATGGCCCAGGGGAGGAAGTCTTGGAAACGTTCGGTTGTCATATTTTGGAGCACTATTATTATTTACTTGTACACAAACACACGCGGGACCCTCGTGAAGAGATATCATTAAGTCTGGGGGCTGAGTCTCGTTAATAGATAATTATTGTGCGATATCATCGTTTGTTGGTCGCGGGCGCAGCCATCAGCGCTAACAGATTAATCGTGGCAATGTATCACACGTGCAGTCCGCGCTAGCGGCCCTTCTATTTGTAAACCGGCGCCGAGGGCCGCGCATTCCTAGCGTGCCTCGTGCCCTGCGCCCGCGCCACCCGAGCGCTCTCCGACGCGACTACCACTACCCACTATCGGTGACCGCCTATAACACCGCTAACATCTACTACTACATTCTTATTTTCCCTACATTTGCCGCAGTGTATGGTGTCCATGGCGATGCAAACGTCTGCTTAATGCTTAAACTCGACTTTGAACTCTAATGCTGTATTAAAAGCAATGTTACTGTTACTGTCAAACATTGAATATTGTTGAGAAGATTTCGTTAAATTCTTCAACCGTATTTGGAGTTGTAAATGGTTTCGAACGCAAGGTTTAAATGATTCTAAAATATATTTTTGTATTTAGATAAATCATAAGTTTGTATAAGTATAGTACCTAAATGGAATTAGGAATGAATTTCTGAATTGTTTTTGGCAAATCAATTCCATTCAAATAATTCCCCAGCCCAATCGAGTCGATTCTCCTTCACATTTAAAGGGCTATAAAAGGGCCAACTCATAATGCAAATTTTAGATATGATAGTTATATTTCCAATCAAATTTCAAGTGAAAACAATCAGAATAAGGGCTTACAGGTCAAGATAACGCGTATACAAAACTATAACCCAAATACGGTTAAATAGCGTCTATTCATAATGAGATGTACCAAAGTACAGTCCCTGCATTCCGATGAATGGTGAGCGGGCGCCGCGACACGGCCGGGGAGCGGGGGAGGGGACCCGCGGGGAGGAAGGGGGGCAGCACGTACGCATGCCTGCGCGTGCGCTTGCCTGCGACAAATAGCCGCTACAACAAATTCTAACAGGTGTCCACTTCAGACCAATTTTGGGCTTTTTGGACTACGTGGCACGTGATTGCCAATCACCGAGCCAAGCCCTTTGGATTACAAGAAGTTTAAAGCTACCGACTATCAAATCCATTGAACGAAGAGCTTCTGAAAACTTGACTTGGGCCAAAAAAATCTTTGTCAATCAAGAATAAAAATCAAATAAAAAATCTTAACATGTCAACCGCAGCTCCATTCAATCAAAACATGGCAGTTAAACGATGAGCAATCATGACCATATTTGGTACATTCTGACTCACCCGGATGCGCATGGAAATGAAAACTTCCGAATTTTCTCAGAACTACGCCATACATACGTAGAATCTAAGCAATTTCCGTACCGACGGCCTCATTAATTACATCGCAGAGATGAATCAGAAGAATATAGCCACCTAATTTGCTCATTTACTAGTTGATTAAATAACCCGAATAGAGGCAATCAGTGGTCAAGCGCTGGTCAATCGAGGAGGTACTGTTTTGTGGAATGTTAATGAATGTGGTGCAGTGTCGCAAATGACTCACAGAGATATTTATTAAAGTGCCACATATTAAGAACATGTTGTAATGGAATGCGGATGCTTCCTGGAATCAGCAACTGTTTAAGCTATGACGGTCCTTCTAACGTGACTTGATTGTTTGAATCCGCTATCTGACTAACTTTGCTTACAACCATTTGAAGAACTTGAGAGCTTTAAGTTTACTAACGCTCATATACGGAACGCTGTTATAATGTCAGTTGAAATGTACTACAGTGTATTAGGTGCTGAAAAAATTAGCGCAAGTTTTAAACAACTGTAGACAATCAAGTCCAAGAAATATACTAGAAAGAACACTTTGGCTTTAGCGGTTTGGCTGCAAAGGATTTGCAAGAGTCGATAGTTTCAAAAATCAGAAACACATTCCTATAGAAAATGAATCAAAACTTGAACCTCATTCTATTTAGAATAGTAGTGCGCCTATACATTTATCTGGATATCACTAGATTATTTTCAGCTCAATTCATGTATCTCACAATGTTGCCGAAAGACCTCCTTAGTAAAGTAAGGAGTTCTCCAAGGCACCATTATAGGTCCAACGTTTATTATCAAAACGGTAAAACTAGCAACCTAGAAAAATACTTAGGCCGCAAAACAATAACAGTTATAAAAATGTAAATAACGCATTTGCACTTAAGGTTTACAAAAGTTGCAAGCTGTAGTAACAAAGTTGCGTTAAAAGCTGAGCGATCGTCCGTTGCGATAAGCGCGCAAAGATGTAACGATAGCAGCTTTTATGATATTTTACGAGAATTTTATGAGACATGAATTTATCTTCGAAGAAACAAAATTTTAAAGCACACAAGCTTTTGGCGCTGGGGTCTGGAAATGAACCCACCTACAAAACTTAAGGTATTTAGAGTTCCCGTTGAATAAGTCCCGCTACTCCGAAGTGAGCCATTTAAATCCAAGTGCAAGCGCAGTAGTATTTTTTCATAATTTCGTCACTGGTAGCTTAGTTAGGACAAGTTACGTTGATTAGATGAAGATAATGGCAGTATTCAAAGTTTGCTTTTGTGGGCGCTTGATTCTTCTTTCCCGTTATAAAAAGTATGTTGATTTTTTTTAAAACGATTCAATACACTTAACTTCAAAATGAATTGAACAGCACGTGTTCTTTCAAAGTCAACTCAAACCCTATGAAGGTCCTTTTTCATTGCATTTCACTGAACTGCCTTATTCTCGTTGAAGACTTGTTAGCGTTCCGATGCGTGCCTAGATGTGTTCGATTCTCGGGTCGAGCCGAAATCGCTTTAAGAAATTTCATAAAGCGGCCCATAGCTCGCAAGTTGGTAATTGATACACTAATGCATGGGATATCACGGTCAAATCGGTTCTGCGCCTAATCCCTCTCCGATTCGAGATTGCCATCCCATCGGGCTATGAGCGTGAGGCAATAGAGAGTGCACCTGTGTGTCCACATAAGTGCTTGTTTAATATGTACTGCGCAGCTGGCTGGTTTCCATAGAGAGAACAGACGCAGAGGCCGACAATCGGTCTGGACGCCATTATTATTACTAGCGTTCCGATAGTAAAACTAGAGTATTATTTGATGAAAAAGCTTAAGTAAGTCAGTGTAAGTTAGTGGTGCAACAAGGTTCCTCGGTGTTGCAGCTTGCGGCTCGCGGGTGGCTGCGGCGCGTGCGCGGGCAGGTGCGCGCGCGCACCCGGCCGCTTGTTACAGCGCGCGTGAGAATTCCCCACCGTTGTAATTATCGACCCTTAGGGTTCTGTTAGCCAGCCTGCCTGCTAATCTTTAGCTTTAGATAATTTAGCGTTAATATTGCGAAAATATCGGAAGTAGGTACTGCATGTTGTGCAGTTACGTACCTACTTTGAAAGATGATTTCATATGAAGGAATGCAGAAGCTACCCTTCAGCGCAAATTCATTTAGTAATCTACAGTTTCGAAAAGTATTGTAATTTCTGATTATAAATTGAAAAATTGATTTGAAGTTTAAGTAGGAAAATTGCTCCCCTTCATAACTAAGAATTTTAATGGATACTTGACAGTAGGTGTTTACTTATAGATAACTGATTGGATGTCCATTATCACTTATCGAAGTGAAAAAGGTGATTATTCCTAAATTCTTAAGAAACCATTTATCTTTGAAACCAGTAGTTGAAGCACGTGCTAGATCATTTAGATATAATTTCAATCTGTTCAGTAGATATTATTTTTTTATAGGTAACTAGCGACCCGCCCCGGCTTCGCACCGGTGCAATGCTGATACTAAAATTATACATATAAACCATCCTCTTGAATCACTCTATCTATTAAAAAAAAACGCATCAAAATCCGTTGCATAGTTTCAAAGATTTAAGCATACAAAAGGACATAGGGACAGAGAAAGCGACTTTGTTTTATACTATGTAGTGAAGAGTGTAACCTATATAGAGAAAATTATATATTTTTTTATAGGCATGTTTGTAATGAATAAGCTCAAGAAATGTACTGCTTTCAAAAAATATTGCATTGTTGGAAATCTGTGTATATATTCACCCCGAATAACATAGGCTATATTTTGTTCGAGTACTAGTAGTAACTTTCGGGGGAAGCGGGTGAAACCGTGGAAAATAGCTAGTTAAATATAAAAACCATTAATGAAGTGTTCAAAAGGTTTATAGAATTAAAAAAATTGGCGCATATTTTAATAATTATAAAAAGGATAACTATATGTAGTGCTGGGTAGTAAAGTTAAATAAATATTATAATAAACGATGTCATATTAATGGAATTTCAAATGTCGAAGTTTAGGAAAATATTATTGATTGACAGAATCATTTTAACATAACCAATTCGGATAATTTAATCGCATAGGTAATAACTTGATTGGCATTTAAGTTTGAAATAATCCGTTAAATGACACTATCACACTGTCTTTATCCTACCCAGATACTGTTTTAAGACTAAGAGAATACATTTTAAGGAATAAAACAATAATATCTTGTATGCATAACCATCCGGAAAATCCTCGAATCCATTCCAGTCCTACAACAAATCCTGTTTTGATGTAATACTTAGTCGATAACTGAATTCAGTATATTTGACAATTCTTCTTTGAGAGTCGACAATTTCAAGCACTATTTGTCATTGTTTTGTAAAACGATGTCGACAATTTCAAGCACTATTTTTTTTTCTTTTTAATTTAAATTGGTGTTCATAATAAAGAGTCTATCTATCTATCTATCTCATCTATCTCATTGAAAACGGGACTAAGCTTGCGCGGCTCTGTGGATAATAACAGTGTTGTTGTGGTGTGCTTAGGGTTCTTAAACCTATGTAAACATCTTCTAATTTTAATATTTAAGTTTAATAATGGTTCAATACTTCTAAGTTTATCAGAAATTCAGGTATGCAGCTTTAACCGCGTTTCTTGTTTATACTAGATTTTAATGATTTTGCAAATGTTGCTAAAGAAACTAGTGTCAGATAATCTTATCTTTACAATTTCAATTGCGGTCAAGTAAAACGATTTCAATTGAATTTTTAGTTAAAGGAAAAGCCCTTAGGTTGCTATATGTTGCTCTTTGTGAATTCAATGGTTGTGGCCAGGAAGCTAAGAACTGCGCACAACATGTCTCCCTTTCAACATATAGCTATAAGTTCAGTGCCCAAATATTCAATCTTAAGCGGCATTCACATCTTAAGCTATCCCTCTCACTTTAACCCAAATAGTAGCAATAGAAATACTTCTAAGTGCAACTTAAAGTTAAGTGGCGTTTATAATGGTGATATCAACACACCAGGATCGACACCAACTAGTCATGTTCACGACTCCACTAAAGAAATAACTTCGGCGCATCCACATGTTACCGTCCACTTTTTTATTTTACAATTGGAGACGTATCCCCAATAAGGAGTTGTTTTTAATTACAATGTTACAATGTAAAGTTCTCAGAAGATGTCGGGTAAAGTGCTTCTAGTTAGATAACGTGAACGGTACTTTATCGGTATTTGCATTTTAGATAGCATTCTTAATGGACACATCGTAATCCCATTACTAGCTCCCAGGAATGATGAGTCTACTGCTTTTTATGGTCGATCGGCTCCCTGTGAGGGTCCCGCGGCTTATGGCGCTTGTAATCGTTTTCAAATGAATTAAATAACCTGTGTAATGTATGTTTGTAATAAAATGCGGTAAATTGTCGCCAATTAGCTCAGTTTTACCACGATTTCTAACTGGTCGTGATGGGTATGTCGTCTTGGAAGAAGTATTGCTTGATTGGTGGACCTTTGCAATTCATTTTTATTTCGGAACGAAATTCAGACTAACATAATGACAGAAGAGAGAGATTGGAGAGTTGTATGAATCGCTGCAAATCCGCGGGGGTAGCCAAGACGTCTTTCTGTAGGTAATCGTAAACAGTAGTAGAAACATAATACCAAGTACTTTATGACCACGTGACTTGTCGATTTGAAATGTCGCTTCCATACATGAATTACGTTTAGATTCTATGACGTGGCTAACCCTGCTGCAGTGTCATATAGCAAGCTATTTTTATACTTCGAGAGATTATTGAAGTTGATTACATCAACATAATTCTTGTTCTAAAGTTGTGTATTGCTAGTTCTACATGTAACCAATCCATAACGCCCTTAAAGTTAACAATTATTTTGTAAAGTACCGACACCAGCATATTAAGCTACCCGACTTTGTGAAAAACTTCCAATCAACTTTGAACCATATGCTTCAGTGATAAAGTTGAAAATCTATTAAAGAACTCTTCTAAAGAAATCTGGCGTCTGTACAACTGAATCATAACTTACGAGGTGTTCTACAAGACATAAATACGTCACTGTAACTATAAGACCCTGCGCTTCAAGTACATTGTCTGTGTCTTCAGGATCACCCTAATAAGCTGCTCGTATAGGGGTGCGAAGCGGCCACGCAGCTGCCAAGCGCTTGCGATGCCAGAGCAAGCTTAGTGTACTCGTATGAACGATGCTGTCATTTTTGTCAGCTTATGCAACATTTTAAAGCTCACATTAAAAGCACACTTTCTTTTACTACATTTTGATATGTTTGCATAGCTATTGTTAATTTTGAACAATGTGCAAAATGATAAGGGCTTAAATATAATGTAAAATTATAGTACCTGGACAACAGGGATTTTGTTCGTTTGCAAAAATCTTAAAGACTGCTTATTTGAGTAGAAATATTAGTTGTTAAGATTGTTATTTTCAGATATTCTTTTTTAACATAAACTTGTGTAAGTTACCTTAACTTTAGGTAGATTATTTCAACGCGTTTTTCAGTATTTTCAATTAGGTATGGTGCGTTGATGACAAGTTGGCTATAGGAGTAATTTAATATGGCTACAAGACAGCATGTTGTTTGTAATTTTTATTAAATAAAATATATAAACCTTCTCTTAAGGTTTACCTTATTATCCTTTAATAGGAATAGAATCTTGCAAAAGTGCATTTTGACTGCAAGAATGAAATTGCATAATCCATTACGTAGTTTCCATTCGGTTCATCTGTGACGGTAATACCTACTTCTAACAGTACGCTTATCAATTATTACCATGATATCTTCTGCAAATCCGAAGAGATTGTATGACGAAATATTGAGTAATTTATTTTTTCGCTCGTTACACTGTTCGGGGTAGGTACCTACTCTGTATGATCATTTATGAGTCACTTTGTTTTTCTGTAACTTCATTCCACGTTTCTGGGAAACTTGAGAAATTTATTTAAAAATAAAAAAGTAAACATAATGACTCACAATTTTTCGGGCGATAAGAGCTGACTGAAATGTATCGATAGCAAAAAAAAATGCATCATATTAATTTATCAGTCGTATTTGGTGCATTGTATACACGTTACCGATAGTGTCTTGCATATGAATTAAATATTATCAAGACTAAGATTTTTCATCGTGGCTTAGCGCGAACTATGTATACTTTGACATTGAGGATTTAATTACGGGCGCATACATATTTTATTTTTAAACCTCATACCCAAAATAAGGGTGTTATGAGTCTGTTTGTCGCACCGTAGCTCTTAAATGGATAAATTGATTTGGATGCAGTTTTTTTTAGTCGAAAGTGGGGTTTCTGGCATTGATTCTTAGACATGTTTCATCAAAATCGGTGTTTAAGCCCATATAAAAGATATGATGTCGTGTCAAGTCAGAATCATATAAATAAAAGCTCGTGGCCGGCATACGGCATAGGCAGGCAACTCCTCGTCAGATATCTGACCGATCTAAATATTACATACCTTATTTTTCAACACACATATTTTTCGTTTGAATTATTCTTTGAAATGAATGAAATTGCATTGTTTATTCCCCAGTGTTCCAGTAAAATTCGGTTAAAATAGGTTTAACCCACGAAGTTGAGCGCTGAAAACTTGAATAAACTGCAAACTTATCTGTGGAATGTTAATTTGTTCGCGTATTTAACAGAAATCGTTAACCTAAATAGATAGGTGCGCATTTTTTTATTATCTGATGTTTTTATACCACAAATATATTTAATTACTGTGGGCATTTCAAATTTAAATTATAGATGTTATACTTGTCAATTGAAATCCCACACACCTTACAAAACAGAAACGTTTACAAGGGTAAAATTCTCTCCCACCAAAAATATGGACCCTGGTTATTCTCCATTTCTGGGGAAAAAACAGGAAGATACACAAATAACTTGAATTCTACATTAACTTACATTTTACAAGATTACTACATATTGTACACTGCCTCGGTGATCAACTAGTCGCATACCGCAGTTGCTGTGCATGGGGTCTCGCGTTCGATTACCTTGTCGCGCCGTAATCGCTTTGTGGGTTTTAGGGTTTTAAGAAGCCCGGAGTCCAGAAGTTGGTGATTGATAAACTTGTTCATAAATGTTGGTCCTGCGCCAGATTTCTCTCTGGTCGTATCGGATAGCCGTCCCATTGGACTATGAAAGTGAGGGAATAGAGAGTGCACTTGTATTTGCGTGTCTGTGCGCAAATGCTTGTGCACTGTATTACGAAGCTGGCTGATCTCCTTAGAGAGAACATTCACCTTTGTCGAAAATTGGTCTGGACGCCATCATGGACATAGATTAAATTGAAAGGTTCTTTTTTAATTGAGCTGTGAGAGAGATTATTTAAGAATCTTATCACAATATACGTCACTAATGAGCTCATGGTTACCTCAGACTATCTTGATCTCCTGCACTAGAATTGTCAAACTGACAAGAAGAGACCAGTCGAGACATTTACACTCAGTTTCATTTAACTACCAAGCTATTATTAAAACAATTATAAGAACAGTAATATTTGGCTATCGGCCACCGCTCTTAATCTCCCAGCTAATGATCCGAAATGAGAATTCTAACGTTTGTTGTCAGTTCACCTATTTTCTGTTACACGTGACACGTGTTTATGACATTCTTATAATGCTGTGTTTTTGTAGGGGCGTTCTGGTTGTGGGTTGTTGTTGCAGCGTGCTTTTAGTAGCACACTTCCAGCTTAAGCGGACAGAGACGGTATAAAAGTGGACGATTTAACGAGCAAATAGCATATGTACAGACGCCAGCACATCAAGCTACCCAAAACTGTCAAATTTTCCCAATAAACTTTGAACCATATGCCTCAGCGATAAAGTTGAAAATCTATTAAGGAAATTTGGCGTGTGTCTGTACCTTTGTTTAGTCTCAATTTGCAATTGATAGATGGCATTTTTTTTTCTTATAACAAATTATTTGACGCCAAAACAAAACGGAACTGGGAGGTTAAATATAAAAAAAACAGGATCTACAATTTATGCGTAATTAAAGTGCGAAATGTTAAGTTTATTTACTGATTAGTTAATTATTTGCGCATGTAGAGTGTGTCATAGGGACACATATTACGCGATACAGATTGCGATGGCCGACCTTTTTACTCGCCTCTGCGCTGATAAAACGAAACAATGACGTTTGCGTACAATTATGTCCATTTCTGAGTAGCTTATTAATACGTTCCCATGAAATCACTTCAGTCATGGTAGAAAGATATTTGCATACACATAAATAAACAAGGATCGCGGTGTCCGCACGAACAATGTGCAGGAAGTAGCTTAGCCGCTTTTTGTTTCCAATCAAGTACCTACATTGATATTACTTGTTATGAAATGTTATTCCCATGACATTACACGAAACAGGCGCTATATTAAAGTGCCAAAAACATTTCAGTAATCATTATTTACATTAAGTGCATTAGCGGTTCTACGCATTATTATGAATTACACGAAGGTCTCGCCTCGCTGCGTTCTAGCATTGAAGAAAAAAATTGTGTGCTCGAAAGCGACGAGAGCATTAATTCGATTGATAAACCTAAGTCGACTCGGGCAACGAAAGTGGAACAGGGTTTGTCAACATGGACCGTCAGCTGGCCCCGACGATAGTGCTTATCGCCTGCGGGACATAGTCCGCTCATTCACAAGCCTGTCCATTCATGCGCCTGCTCCCACCGCCTGCAGCGGACCAATATAGTCCTTAAGACGCCCATTAAAGGGTTTAAATTCGTGTGTGGAATGTGAAGAGTGGGAGGTGGGGCGAGGGGTAATGTAGATCGAGGATATCGCGGGGTCAGCGCGGATTGCAGGCGCCCGATAAACGTCGATGGCGTCCAACGAGCCAACTAACAACCACACACAGACTTGTCACCAAACACACACATGTACATCATATATGAACGTAACGCACATAAATAGAATTGAATTATCACCCCATTAAATATTTTCAACATAATTTCTTACTCTAGTGTTGTCGATAAAGAAAATTTGTCATAAATAAAAAGTTCAAGCGTCCCATTCATTTGTTGCGTGATAGTTAACTCGATAAGGGTTCAAGAGTGTCGGATACAACGGCAGTTATATTGTCATTTCACAGTAATTTCTCTATGTTGAGTACCTACTTGATATAATGGAGTCGCGGTTTTTCTAGGTGCGTGTATCTAGCGAGCTGTTTGGCAGTTAAATTATCAATTAAACAAAACAGTTGTTTATTTAATTTTTAAGACAACTAATCAGCTTAATTAACAACATGATAACATGCCTTTGCGGTTGGCACATAAGCCTTATTTTTGTTGATCTTATACGCCACAGAATAGACAATACAATTGTCTTTTACCATCTGATACATTGCGGGTAATCTTCTCGCCCGGGGTTATTGAACTCTAATTACCTATCTTGATAAGTAAGGGCAGTCACAGAGTAACATTTCTCCAGAAGCCCCTAGAGGGGGTGACCATTTCATAAAACATAGATGACATTACTACATATGTATATGTTGAAGTTATTTTAATTTTAATTACACACCTAAACAAAATTTAATTTAGTACATATCGAAGATAATTCTGTCAATTCATGTCAGTAATGATGAAATACTTGTGGAGTAAAAAAATATACAGGGAAATTATTGAATAGGTATTTTTGATCATTGTCTTGAATACGATTGTTTGCGGCTGAAACTGTGTACTATAAAATATAGGTTGCGCCACTAATTGTAACATACACATCATGTCGACAAGTGACGCTGGTCCAAAGTTGCGTCCTGCAAACCACTTATGAATACGCAGATAATTGTATTAGTCATTTATTTTACTTCATTTAATATGCATTGATTCATTGATCATGTAAAATCATGACACATA
The DNA here is from genome assembly GCA_958496145.1 of Heliothis peltigera. Lineage (NCBI taxonomy): Eukaryota > Metazoa > Arthropoda > Insecta > Lepidoptera > Noctuidae > Heliothis > Heliothis peltigera. Next base: position 7,117,150 of record OY292334.1, on the reverse strand, counting down.
TGTACAATATGGTAACGATTTCCGCTAAAACTTGCAGGAGCCGACCCGCTTGACATTTGACATCGCCTTCTGAATCATCTAACAAATAACTTATCATTCGAAGTAACGGCTGATTGCGTCAAACTTCTAGTAATTGTAACGTACTCGATGCAAATCATTACATTGTCAAAATTAAATGTAGGTACTAAGTAAGATAGTCTTCAACAGCCCAGCTTATAGTTCCCCATGACCCCATGATGCTGGCAAATAACTTTTAGCTTCGAGCTTCCATAACTGAAGACTGAATGACGACTTAGTACCTTTCCGTTCCTGTTTTGCAGTGATGCTAAACAGTCAAGTAGGATAGTCTCCAACAACATTTCTATAAGTAGTGCATACTGAGATAAGCGCCGGTTAAGTGACACATAATATTTTATTAGTTTATTAAAAAGTACTGTAGAGAAATTGCATAGTGACAAACGAAAACAAACGTCAGGTTATGATGCTATACGAAAGCATGCTTCATGCACTCGTCCATTATATTTGTAAGCATCACTCATTCATAATACGCATTGCATTTAAAACGATTTTATTGTCGAGCAAAACAAACTGCATTTACCTATTGATAAAACGGATTACACACTTGGATGTCCCCGCTTTGCGAGCAATCTGTAACATTCTTTGTAATGCATGCGAATATTTCATCATTATAAAATGAACCGTAAGTTTTACGAGGCAAGGTTCTGTTTATATTGCAGTAGTGCACTTCATCATTACGTATGGCTGTATAAATGATTGTTTTGATCTGCCGATGCCACTGCGTAATAACGTGCGTACAGAGTTTAACAATGGTTAAAGTTATCATTGCAAAATGTGGCGCCGGATTGCGAAAACTGGATTTTACTAGCCGCGATATTAATGTGTGCCAAAAAGTGCATATTGATGCATGTGTCAGATGGAATATCTCGCATTTACTTTCATTAAAAAATCCTTTAATTGGTACGTTGCAAATTATCCGCTAAACTAATAAACTTAAATAAATCGATAGAGGTAAGGACTAAAATAAAAATAAAAAAAAAACACTTTCATGACGTAAATAATTAATCATCAAAAAGCTGGAAACGACGTAATTATATGTATGTTTGAGTTAAATATACACATAATACCCACAATCGGTTTATCGGGACAGCAAAAATTTCAAGCGTGTTCGACACCAAAAAATTTGCGGCGTGCGCGATACAAGAAAGCATTTTTGCTGGTTCTGCAACTGCAGTAATTTGAAACTGTAATAGGTGAATGAAGCCTCATTTACACGAGGTATAAAAGTAATGATAGCACGATAACCCGCATTCGGGCGCTATCTACTAATGAAAAACGTCCCTATGGCATGCATGAGCAAAAATCTACCACACAGAATGATACGATACGAACGATCAATCAATGATCATTGAAAGTTTTGAAGCAAAACTTGTATTAGGGATCTAAGGCTGTTCAACAAAGTACAGTTCATGGCAGTAAATATTAGGCAATTATTGCTTCAATAAAATTGCAGGCAATGGCCAAGAAACTTGCCTCGTGTGAATGGCGCTAAGTCACAATAATCTGATTGATTATTCCATCGTCCTTTTTTTTCTAAACTTTGGCTAAACTTTGTAAGGTATCCAATAGTTTGGCTTGAATGACATACTCAAACAATATACAGGCGCACAAATGAAACGTTGCAACCTTAAAAGTCATTTCAGCAAAACCAAATGCGCTAAACACCGAGAACGACGTGTTTACCAGAAGCCTGCCAACTCAACCGGACGTCAGGGGATCCAACTTGACCCGCCAATAAAGGGTCCCATTCATGACATCATTTATTGGCGACGTTTCCACCGAGGGTGCTTATCGAGCAACAAAATTCATTGATTGTGGCACGTCACAGGCGCCATCGCTAAATTCTATCGAGTTATCAATGTAAACGGTTTGTTTACACAGTTAACCGTAATCTTATCCGGTGACCTCCTTAGACTCTCCCGTTTCGAAATTGTATCGTCGGTATCGCGTAGTGTCCTTATTACTTGTCGGCGGAAGTGCGCGCTCGACTCGATCCGGCCAGCAAACGTTCATTCATGTTCTACGTATTTATTTAGTGGCAAGCGTACCTACCGCGCTCTTCAGATAATCACTTCAGACAGTTAAGGCACCTAGTTTATTTTTATGTTTATTGCTTTATCTACACGATGGTACTTGAATGAAGGAGTGACAAATTCTACAATGCGTTGGAATGCGCTGTTTGATGACAAAGAAAGTTCAAAGTCCTCTGTTGCATGTGTGTGGAGGGTGATACGAATTGTTTATACGAGGACAATTCTTGACGAAATGTTGTTCTTTTAACGGTATCTTTATTTTAAAAGTCATCGTTGTTTTTAACCTCGACACTGTTGGGTTCACAATTGTTTTCAGAATTTATGGCAGAAATATGTGTAGTGCCCACAAGTACGGCGGACAGGTGGAGCGCACTGGATATGAAACAAAGCTTACACAAATGCGCCACCGATATCTATGTAACAGTGTTCTGTTTGCTTTCCAAGGTGTCGGTTGGAGCGGAAGTGGCGAGTGGGAGCGGGAGGAAAGGGACGCACGCGCAAGCTAATTGCCGGGAATTTCGGAGGTCGCCCGATAACCCGCGTCTGCACCGGAAGTTGATAGTGCTTTGATGTGTTGCGGTGGCCGCTCCCCTATGTGATATTGTACTTCACTAACAAACGGCCACCTACTAGAGCCCGCTTCGCTCACAACACTTTGGCGCAGTCAGTTGCATAAACAGCTCAGGTTACGAATTCGCAATCCATTATTAATTGTACGTAGAATAAATCGTGGTTTCCCTTTTTTATTATTTCAAAATGGGATGTATATGTGTGCCCCCCCCAAATCGGTAATCGCAAATAAAGCTGAAAAAAAACCACCTTGAAAGCATGACATGGTAAAAATAATGAATATGATTTTTAGTAGGAAGGGAAAATATGATAGGTATCGATTATAATTTTTGATGTTGGCAATTGTAGCAGGATTATTAAATATATAATTGCTGAAATAATTCTAATCATGAAAATCAATTGATTATCTTCGTGCGGATGCTTAGGGATAAACGTAAGTGTGTAATGTTTCTACAGAATAGCGATGAGTAAAATAGGTTTTATTGTTTTTGAGAAGTGAGTACTGTTAGTAATAACATGCAGGAAAAGTGCACCTTGTCAGAACCGCTTATGTTGTGGTGACGGTATCAGTAAAATGATGACTGATAAATTATAATGAGCTGGCCGAGTATTACTCACGTGGGTGTATCGGGCTGGAGACAATTTCAAACACTTATATTTAATGTAATTAAGAGTAAAATGCCGAAAGAGTTATTTGGAAAATGTTTGATTGACAATGCCATTTTCTAACTTAGGGCCCGTTTCACCACCTACGAATAAGTTTCAGCTAGTTGATTTGGTAGATACAAATATTATACATATTTTATTCCATTTTTGAATTTTACTCGGTAGATAGTGGCTATTCGGATACGGTGAAACTGGCCCTTAGACTAAATTTTTATATATCTACAGGTATTCCTATAGATACCAAAATTAATATAAATTGGCAAGTCAAGCCTGCATTCGTTATCTTGTTCTCTATTATTTAGGGTAATAAGGAGGTCCATTGTTTACGTTATCATTTGACTATATTTTCTCGTTAGTTGCGAAGAGCGCATGTCTTTTGTTTTGCCTGATCTAATCCGTTCATCGATTTTCTACATATTGTCTTGGTCACTATCACATTTTGTGACTACCCTCAAAGTGTAAAAAGAGCGGCATTGCGGACAAACAAATGTTTGCCGCTATTTTTTGTGAATCATTTTAATTGGTATTTATGGGGTTATGCGAGTACATACATCTATACTTATAATAAATCTGTAGAGAGGTCAATTCTGTACATTGAATATATTTTCAAAATAACTATCAGGGGGTGATAAGTGATCGATACTGATGCCAAAAATGCAATCAGTAAAATTTTTGTCTGTCTGTGTGTCTGTGTCTGTCTGTCTGTCTGTATGTTATTAATAGGAACAAAAACTACTGGAAGGATTTTAATGAAACTTGGTACAATTATTCTTCATACTCCTGGGCAGGTTATAGGATACTTTTCATCACGCTACAATCAACAGGAGCAGAGCAGTGAAGGAAAATGTTGGGAAAACGGGAGAAGTTACACCATTTTTTAAGCTTTCGTTGCGTGTGCAGCCTTAATGGTTAAAGCTACATAGAAATAATGTATGACGGAAATGTTCTACATAAAATTATCTAAAAAAAATTCTACAACAGCATATGTCTATCTTTAATGGTTGACTCACAATAACACGTATAACTCCCGATAGTTTACCAGTTCGGAGCTTTCTGATTATTTTTTATTGATTTGTTTACTCTTATGTTTATAATATTCTCGCTCATGCCTAATTAACAAAAGATAACATTATAACATATTCCATAAAAAAAGAATCATAGAAATCGGTGTAGAAATACCAAACTTATACATAAAATCGGTCGGTAGGTGTAATAAGGCGGGAGGTCCGAGCGCGAGCTTCTCATCCCGACAAAAGTTAGGCTTTGGTAGCGGTAATCGACATCCACACTGGCGTAGCCGCGGGGGTCCTCTATAGGTTATATATCAGAACAACACATAGACTACTTTTTGTCGCGAAAACCGACATCCACGCGGGCGGAGCCGCGGGCGACCGCTAGTTTTATAATAAAAATGGTTCTACCATAAAAGACTTATCCGAATTTCAGGTCAGGCTATCTTAATACGAACAATAAATACACAAAGTTATTATTAGAACATTTACCGAGTACCTATAAAAGGAAAATCGTAAGGTTTCAGCGATCCTGCGCACGCGCCTGTTTAACAAGTTCCCCTGGGGAATACCAGCCACATCCCGGTAAATTAGTTGACGTCGTTTCCGGGACACATACGTCAATAACTTGTTACTATTCATAGATGTTATATTCCTTTTGTTACGCTAATTGGACGCGCTAACACTCCGTTGTGATGGGAATTATTTTTGTTTTTTTTTTATGGCCTGGTCCGATGAAAAGTATCGATTAGTTTTTCTTACCGACGGTTGTTTTTACGCGTTAACCTCATAGTATAAAAGATAAAAGCTACCGTCCGTAAGCAAAATTAATTGTTTTCTTATTTCTGTACGAACTGGGCATTTTACCTCTTTAGACATTAGCAATGACGAGTTCAAACAGGAAAATACAGCTAGATTTGTAATGTGGTCTTAAGTTGTTTCATTGTTATAATAAAATTGTACTTATTAAAATTTCCAAAACATTTATTTTTGTTATAAAAACAGGAAAACTTGTTGCGATCCCCAAGTTATTAATGGATCATGTAAGCAGTTTGCGTAAGTAAATCAGGATAAACGCCATCACGTGATGTTTCAAAAACAATTGCTTGTTTAGTAATAAAATTCATGATAAACTGTTATTCAGATAGAAATTTAAATAATAACGACGATTGATGTTAGTTAAAACTAATTTGATGCACATGACGTGTCAAGCTATATTCATCGATTGTTGGTCACATCGGTGGTTGACATCTACTCAAATAAAATACTTTTATCGAACTGTCAAAAACGCTTTACCTCTATGCAATTTGTATGAAAACAAAAAACTATGACGTCAGAGATTTTGCACATCAAGCTGTAAACCTACTTATTTTGTTTAATATATAATATGGTTTGTTTTTCAAAACGATAAATGAAAGAGACATTATTTTAAAATGCTTTACCGAATAGACAAAAAGAATTTAATTTTTGTAATACTCGACTAACCAATTGGTCCAGAGCCACCGAAGGATTATTGATTTTACAGAGAGACAAGAGGACTAAAACAACCAGACTGTGTCTAGGATCACATAAAAAATAATTAGAACCGTCACATCGGTAACTGCTTTACTATTTTATCCTATAAATTTTCAAGGAAGGACCAAAGAAACGATGCATGGATTGTGTGACGAACGACATGACAGGAAAGTTATTTGTGAGATGACGTCAGATTGAGAAGTATGGAGGAAGACGACCGAATAAAATTGGGATAAGGGCAAGAGAATGAACGTTAAATGATGTCATATTGTCTCTCGTGTACCAAGTATCCTCAAACTAGCTCCACTTAATTAATCATCATTTCTAAGAGATATTTGTCACGCAAGACCGCGATATGTAACCGTCTTATCGATATAGGTATCGATACATTTATTGAACGTACGAAATTCGTGGTGGTCCAGACCTTTAACCTAGTAGACACTTATCATGGACGCTACTGTGAAAGACTATAATTATGGACGTTACAGCGACATAAAGTAAGACTGAGACTATCATAATGAGGTATCCACGTTGGCTATATTAGTTTGTAAGATTTTTAAACAAGTCCGAGGACTTAAGAACCAAGGTCTAAAAGTGCGTTTTAGAGATGTACAGACGGCTCGCGTCTCGCGTCATGATGCTCTTCAATCTGTCAAATTTCCTTAATAGGTTTTCAACTTTATCTCTGAAGCATACGGTTCAAAATTGATTGGGAAAATTTGACAGCTTCGGGCACATTGATTATTTGTTTTTCAGTAATTTTTGATCACCATTGTCAGATAATACTTTATACCAAGATCCATTCTGTGACGAAGATGTCCTAAGTGTCAACTACAGCACAATATACCAATACAGTTGACGTTAATGAAACAGATAACAACCACATTGAGTAACGGATTGATTAAATTTCGTCACTTTTTTATGATAAAAAATCAATTTGTGTCAGTCTGTTTAACCTCTATTATCAAAGGCCGTATGTTTTTGCTCCAGAATACTATTCAGTGCGACAGTGCATCCTCTTCTGGAACCAAATATGCAATTTGGTCACTTATTTCTGCCATAATTGATGAAATATATTGACATCTTACAACCTTAAAATTTGTTCTCTTAAGAATGTCATGCAGAGTGTACTTGCATAGAGCTAGGGATGCCACCTATCTTGGAAAAAAAAGTAGTTTTTAGTATCTTAATTACACCTATATCATAGATTCATCTATAGTAAAACTCCATCCAAAGGTTGTCTTACAGAAATTGCTTTCTAGTGATAAAACCGTCAATTGTACTGTTTTTTTGTGTTTGTTGTTTCCTGTTTTTTTTATTATTATTATTTTGGTGTACAATAAAGAATAATCTATCTATCTACCTTCTTGAAAAAGCGAACAATATTTTAAGGTGACAATTCTACATTGAGCATACTCTCATTCAACGCCGTAAATCGCTTAGTGCCCAGGCGCAGGGCGCAGACCCAAGGGGCGCAGAAATACAGATCTGAATTTCGTAAGAGCCTGGTTAGAACATTTTCAAGGGCGCAGTTTTGAAAACTCGCACCGGGCGCATAAAAGGCTGGTTACTACACTGCTCTGATTTCGTCAGTTCAGTTAAAGATCCAAGTAGGTGTCTACCAAGTCAGCGGCTACTTAGGCAGAATACAGCAAAGTGTGAACTAGACTATTTAGTAGAATACATAACGAAATGTACTGACAAATCAACAAATTGATCCGTTAACTTATTTATTTATTTAAAGTGAACTAACGGCCGAAGCCAATTACACTATTTAAATTCAAACAAAACATTCTGACATTACCATCTTTCATTCATCTGCGAACACATCAGGACCTGTGTTTGAGTTTAGGAGAGCGTTAATCGCGGCTTCTGTTCGAGGAATAGACGACTTGAAATGTGCCACAGTACAGAAACATGGGACAGTTAGCTAAGGGCGATCGTCAATTTTTTTTCTGCAGCTCCAAGAAATAAGGAGGTTTTGGATAGGGGTGTGTATGAATCTGGAGATGAGTTAAACCGATTTAATTACTTAACCAAATATTTTAAAATTGATATATATAATTGTCTTTATCTATCGTAAAATCATTACCGGTGGAGTCGGTAAGTGTCATATAAACCATTATCGGGGCTACCTCACCGTATCTATACGGTAACAAAATCTCTGTTCAATCCAATATTTTTTAACGTTATCTGTTGGAGTTGTAACATTTAAACAAATACGATAAGGGGACGGTAACTATATAGCTCCTACTTACGAAAACTGTAACAACCGGATGTAAGCCAGTTCTAATGACAATGTTCAAGATATCGGCGCTTAAATCTAAACTAACTTTATGTGGACAGATATTTTGTATGTACAGAGGCACAAAATACCAGCACATCCAGCTACTACAATCTGTTAAATTTCCTTATCAGATTTTCAACTTTATCGCTGAAGTGTATGGTTCAAAGTTGATTGGGAAAATTTGACAGTTTCGGGTAGCTTGATGTGCTGGCGTCTGTACTTTGATGGGTCGGGATAGACACAGAGTAATGCCTTGTGGGCTCCAAATTAATTAATTAGCCATTGTGGCAGTAATTATTATTATATTATACCTTTTCATATTTCTTAAACTATTAAATTAGTATTTTCTTCATTAAGGCAATTTCGGAAATCGAACCCGAGACCTGTGCGCAGTATAGGTACAACTACTAGAACAACGAGGCAGTTAAGCTAAGTTTTGACGTTCAAATGAAGCCAACATAGAACAAACGTATGTATATGAAGAAGAAATGAAGAGCTAATGAAATAAAATATTTAAAAAATCGTATTAAGAATACCTATGTTTGTTTCCTGAGTGAAAATTATTGAGTGTCCAATACAAATACATAGCTAAAACTGAATCAAACTAGATCTAAGCGTAACAAATTACAAACATTGAAACATTTATAAACATTTTCAGTTATTTTATTGAAGCTGATTAAAAAAAAATATTTTTTAATATTCTTATTTGGGAGATATTTTAGGTAGAAAGTAAGGAGACTATCTAGGTGTCCAGACATAGGTACCTTACATGTATCAAAGTGCATGAATCTGTAAAATTTTACCAATCGAATATTAACCTTCCGTTGTAGTGATAAGGTTGAAAATCTATTATTTTCTTATTATTAAAGAATTTGACAGATTGAGGTAGGTTGATGTACCTACTGGCGTCTGTACTGACAGCACCATTTAAATACTTCATTTGTCATAAACTTTTTTTTCATAATTCTATGTAATGCTTATGTGTTGCATGCGATGTACTTTTGCATACGCGACAGGCATACATTGACTCCTCGTCATATTTAATAAAAACAACAAAAATTACAATTGGCTCTCAAGAACGGACTCAAAGAACTTAAACAATCCTAAACCAACACAGAACGATTAAAAGTAGTTGTACAATCGTGCGTTCTCGTCGCTTGTCGGGTTAATTCGTCGAGGTGTCAAACAATGATGTCCACGACGCCTGCCGTGAGCACGCATCACAATTATCAACGACCTATTTACTGCGTACGATTATTTCGTGAACATACGCACCTACACGCGTCAACTTATCACACGTTTGATAAAACAACACCGTTCATTTCAGTTCCTTTTGAATACAAAGACATTTAATATTAATAAGCGGGTGGGGCGCCATGTATTAAGTAAACATAAGTTTATTAGTTAAACTTCGTCTCTATAATGTTTGCTTTAAATTCTACAAATCACGGTACCTTGCAGAAACGGCTACTCACCATCGACAGGAATTTCAGAACATCTGAAAGATAAGGAAAATTCATTTTAGTAAAGATTGTTAAAGTTAGTTATGTTGATGTAAACGGTTGTTTATGTAAGCAAGGCCTTCGAAGACTCAGACGTCAAAAAATAGTTTTTGGGAACCAATATTTGTAGATTCGGAAGGATATGGCGCGGAAGGCGGTTGCTCTCGTGTGTATCGAGGCTGGGCCCTCGTTCCGTGCTCCAGAAAACTGAGAAGCGGGCCGACAGGCAGACAGTCTGCAATTAATCGATTACAATAATTGAATTACGTGATGACGTAGCGACAGCTGCGCAAGCGCCGCCGCCGCTGTGTGCGCAGGTGCCGCTGTGACGCGCTCTTTGAGAAAATCAAAGGAAAACCCACGCGCTCGTCTCGGCTACTATCGACACGTTTTCATTTGCAAAATATTGGTGTTACCACCTGTAATCCGGTTATAATAATGTATTCTGCGCTCGGGGCGTCAACTTTGTTACTTTTTTAACGAAAATCACGCGAAGTACTTATTAAGCGTACCTACTTCACCATTACTGAAATAAAAGTGAGGAAAATGTGAACTTGCAAAGCATAATAAAATAAATTGATAGAACTCCTTGTATCGGGATTCGAGGTGGCGCTTATCTTCCTTTTGTTAAGACTTATTGATCTTTGTGATTACCAGCCTGATTCTCTTCACTACCCTAATATCTTAAAGAATTTGTTTGTTTGCTTGAACGCGCAAGTTTCAGGTCCCCATCTGATTTGAAAAAATATTTCAGTATGAAATAGTTTATTTTTCGAAGTATACTATAGGCTTTTTATCCGGATGCGCAGAGTAGTTTGGGAGAAACCGCTAGCGGAAGGTAGTTGACTAATATGAGAAGCCAACATTTTTCTGAATAAAAAATAACGAGATTCCGTATTTATTAAGGCGGAAGTTCTACAAAGTTTACGCAAACATACATAAAATGCACGAAGTACTAGTTTACACTAAGTTATTCGTCAAGTTAGTACTCTGAACTATGCAGCTTGCTCACTGCATTAATGCAAAAGTTATTACTGTTCACCTTGGGTCATGAACATCATTTAAAGTTATCCTTAGAAGTGAATGAGTCATTCTCTGACTCACAATCAAATAATGATTAATCCACAACTTTTAATTTCAAATTGATATGAGCAATCACTGATTTACAAATTGTGATTCAGAATTATACCACTGTATAGATATATTTTTTTTAATATTCTTGGGTTTAAAACAATTTCATTGTTCTAAATAGTTTTTTTGGAAAATATATCACTGAAAATCTAAATTCCATAAAAACATAACATCATTTTTTTTATTATTCACAATGAAGAAATACAGTCAATGAACGCTTGTATGTATTTTGCTCTAGCAAGCTGGAGGCATACTCCTAAAATCCTGGTTATCTAAAGGATCTCGCCTTATTGAGAAAAAGAGCTTTCAGATGGTTCTTAGAACAAGAAAAACGAAGATTCTGCGTCTTTTCATCAAGTAGATTTACTTAATCATCATTGTAGATATCGTCAGCCCTTTTTATCATCCCACTGCTGGGCACAGGCTTCCTCTCATACAGAGAAGGATTGAGCGTTAATCACCACGGTTGCTCAAAGCAGATATGCTTTTCTTCACCTTTAGAGGGCCATTGGTATCGAAGATAAACTCATAAGAATTGCATTGGTACTTGTCTGACCTGAAATCGAACCCGTACACCTAATACTTGAGAGGCTGGTGCTTTACTCTAAGCTACCTCTAAGCCAACACGACTTCAGCTATTCAAGTAAATAAATTAAAAACCAAGTACGTACACCAGCGGTACCAAAGGTATCCCACAAAATTATAAGGATAGTCTTCATGGAGAGAAAAAAAAAAAACTAACGAAGAAAACTACTAAAGAAGTTATCCAGGCTAACATTGAACATTTTCCTAATTAATTGAGAGTAACGCCAGCAATGCCAATTTGGTGAACATTTTATAACAAAAGAGTACAGTCCTGTATACTCATTCCTACTACTCAGAGCTGTTTGCTCTGGCACACCTTAATCCATAATAAAGGTATCTTGTTTTATGGGCAAATAGCTTGTATGTTTTCGCATTTCCAAATACTCAGTATTTCATTCTAAAAGGGAATTCATGTCTATATTTGAAGGCATCAAGAGAGATCCAGAATGTCCACGAAGCAGATATTGTTAGTGTTACCAAGTAAATGGTATAGCTATGTATATCTGTCACTGTCATTTCAACGTGTGCAGTAGCGACAGAGACTTCAAGCATAGCTTAAGTTAAAGTTTAAGAGGCAACATTCCGTAGAATGTGTAATGTGGAAGTGGCTGTTCCCCACGGTTCTACCCACAGCCCTAGTCAAGTACGGGGGCTGGTGCGGGTAGGTACCAGCATACAAAGTAGTCATATATTTTTCAGGGTCTCAAGACTAGGGTGTCGGTTTTTCAAATTTAATTTAAATCGGTTTAGTTGTTTTGGCGTGGAAGCGCGTCTGACAGACAGACGGACAGATTTACTTTGACATTTATATATTAAGAGCAAGTTTCAGAACGTCCGAATAGAACTACTGAATAAATTCAAAAATGTAACAGAATTTGTATAAAATTATCTACCAAGTAAACTAACTGGAACTTCTTAGTCGATGGTAAAACAGACCCAAAGAGGGATCAGAATTAAATCTAAGTAATTAAGATGAATGTGATGTAGATGATGAGCGTCAATTGAAATGATGGAACAGCGTAAGTAAGAGGGTGAATGAGTATATCTAGAACACATTTTACATAGAGTTTATATGTACCAACTGATTTAAAAAGCAAGTATTTTGTTTTAGTGAGCACTACCAACTTTTAAAGACTTTTTTGCACATATTTAGAAGGTATTCATATTTTTTAGGGGTTGTATTGATCAACCATATGTTATATTTCAATTAAAGGAGAATTCTCTGTCAATAAGGTGAATAAGTTTTTGGTGAAAAGTTAACTATTAAACAAAGTTTTTTTTTTCTCTTTATTTATTAGGGACTTTTATCCTTACAAGGCATGTCAACCCCATCATAACCTAACCTAAGATTAAACAATATGATTATTTTCTATAATATACACTATTTATTACCACGTACTTGCTAGATTAAACAAAGTTACAAATAATTAAGTGGTTTAGTTTATTAACTGAAGCGTTTTTAAGCACCACCGCCTACCTTAGAATGAGCTCCAGCTTCCTTGTGATTTACTACCCTAACCAAATTACCGAAATCAATATAAATAAGATTAATAACAATGTCGTGTGAAAGTATGCAGCTGCATAGTATTTATGTTTTTTATTTTATATTTTTTAAAGCTTTTAATTGAGTTATCATCAGTTTATTTATTCAATAAACTCTCATAAACAAAAAAAATAAATTGTAATAAACGTGTTTATTGTTACGTATCTGAAAATAATTAATATTTACAAAGCAAAGAGAGCTCTCAATTTTATTATAGGAATACCGAATTATTTTAAGCAAATAAAAAATATAGGACAATAAAAAACAAATTTAAGTAAGTACTAAATAGGTTAGCATTAAGGTTTTAAAAATAAAGATTGAAAAAATATTTATGAATTTGAAATAACTGAAATAATATTTATAGCGGCCGCAGGTTGTAGTGCGAGAGGCCGTGCGTGTGCATGTGTGCGTACGTGTGAGGTGTGCGCACGCGGTGGTGTGCGAGCGCGCGCCGCTGCGCGGTAGGTATGGTGAGAGGCCGAGCGGGGGCGCGAACACACACAGCCGCGCGGCGGCCAATCGCCGCGCCTCGAGCACGCACACCACTGCACGCCCGCTATGCCATAAACCTAGTTTTCTTACGAAAAACGAATTCATTTTGTGCAATTTTAGGGTGTGGGTGCCCCCGCGCATGCCACCCGCCCTCACCACAACCACTATTAGCACTTCCACACATTCGGAACATATAGAAAAAAAATCACAAATATTCGCACTGGCGCCGTCACCCCACGGACTTCAAGAAATTGTCAACATTTTTCCATACCTTTTTTCTACAAATAAATTGCATGGTTGGAGAGCTGCTGAAACGCGCTTTCTAATGAGTGGAAATAGATAGAGAACGCAAAAGTAGAAAATATAATATGCTCTTTAAAAGGCTACATCTCAACCAACCGTTCTATTTTGACCTGAATAAAAAAAATAATGTTTTTTATAAATTATTCTGGTTGGGATATTCCTTTGGATCCCTTTTGCAAAATAAAATGAGCAGTAAGAACATGCATGTGAGGGAAAAGGCATGCGCGCGGGGGCCCGCCCAGGCGCAGTCGGCGCGGGCGCGGGGCGGCGGCTTCACTGCGCCCTCGTACTCGCACATAAGTGCTGAAAAAAAACTTTACCACCCTGAACCTTTTGCCCTCAATGCATAGGCGCAAGTCTGTACATCACTTTTATAAAATAAAAGCAGCGAAATATTCGCGCGTGTAACGAGGAAAATTGGTGAAATTTTTCCGACCTCACGGTTGGTTTGACGTCAAACCCGCGACTCCCATAGTAATAAGATTTACAAAAAATATTTTAAATTAAAGTTTAGAATTCATTTTATGCGCATAGTGCATAAAAAGTAACATTTCTTTGCCCAAATGAAGAAAACAGTAAATTATAAAATCGGGAACATGCGTAATGGCGCATTGGCAGAATCGCTGTGCGTTGGCCGATATTAAAAAAATACTGATGTACTATATTAGTTTGAAACATACGTGAAAAGATAGTGTATGTAATATTCTTCTAGTAGAGTTCATAAATGTGCAATTCATTGCGCGCGTGTCCTGAGCGCAGCAGATCTGCGCCCCAAAAAAAGTTTCGCCAAACTTTTTGAGTCCATCGGCGTATTTTTGTAGTTTTGGTCAAGAACATAATATTTTTATATCATTTTATAGATACATTATATATAACTTAAAAAGTAAAGGATAAAAAAATTACACCCTAATTAGAAAAAAAATGCTAGGGCCCGTTAACGGGAGCTTGTCTTTAATGCGATCGAACGGTCGACTTTTTAGAAATCCTTTATTTTTTATGGTAGGTTTTATTAAGGCCATTGGATACTTTTCATTAATTAAAAAACTAATAAATTGAATAAGTATTAATTTTGAAATGGCATATGTGAAATATTAAAGGAAAAATCTAGGTATGATATGCCAACAAAAAATATAGGTACTTTAAATAAATAATTTTACCATAGAGACAATCATCTATTGTAAAAGTCTGAGATTAAATAAATAATCAATACCTACCTAATTTCAGAATAGAACATAATTACTTAAGGGTTGTTAGAGGAATACTGTTATTACCTATTATTATTCTAAAATGAAGCAGATCATTACGGGATTTCAGGGCGCGCGAAATAGCTAAGAATTTTTCCCTTTGAAATTTTATTATATCTAGGTTTTATTATACTGTTTATAGTTATAAATATTGACATAGGTATGTGCGACCTATCAATAGGCAATATTTTATTTTTAACAAATATTGAACAAACTAAAATAATCCTGAATCAAATATCATTAGAATAGTTTTGTTTTAGGGCACGTGTATGGGCCAAGGAATTTTATCAGCGGCGCAACGGTGTGGGTGAGATTCCCGGAATGCCGGGAACTAATCCTAGAGGCGCGAACACACACCGCCTCCCTGACGCCTGCGCCACCGGCTGCGCAAGCGCACCACACAACACTACATTACTAGGAATTTTTGTTCTTCACTGATAAAAAAATATAACAGTGGATGTTGGAAACATTTCCAATAACTTTTAAGAAAAAAATACTCTTCCTGGACATTTTGTTAAATTCATTTCGATTACTGTTCTTAGGTTTTCTTAAGGTATGTTTGGCAAGAAGCTGTTCCATTTTTTTAACTATTCAGCATTTATTTATTTATACACTTTGTCTAATTGGTGCTAAAAATGAGCATATAGTGGAGACATTTGCGTTATTAAGAATTCTATGTAAAGAAGGGTAACTAGAATTGATTCGCAAAACTGCATTGACATCGATAACATTCGCAGTGGCCAGCGCAACACAACACCACGATTTACAATCGAGTTGCAAGAATATTAGAGAAAGCAAACATAGATAACCGAGGAATTTATTAGAAAAGCTTGAACGGTTGTTTTGAAACCACTTCATGTTAGAAATGTGTTTAAGTTTACTATTGAATTACAAATTGTTATTAACCATTCTTGGAAGACATGCCTCACAATATCAAAAGAAATTGCTAAATAATTAGACAGACAGCGAGTTGTCCTTTGATCTCTCCTCTTTAAACAACAATTATAATCGCATAGAAGAATTAAATACATCCGCGCACATTCCTGTAAGATTATTAGCTAGCGCATTCAATGCTAACATGCTTGGCAAAACATCACAGGTTGGCGCAATAGATTAGCGGCCTGCCGAACAACTGAACACAAACGTGATGCAGATTACACGTAGTATAAGTATCTATTTATACGATGTGGATAAAATTAATTATCATACAGTGGGGAGAAGGAAGGGGTGGAGTGCGTTGACCCCGGAACGGGAGCCGCTGCCTTGGCAATTGTTATTTTTTAATTTATCTTGTGCAGGTGCTGAGTGGAATTTTGACGGCATTTTATTTTACAGAATAATAAATTAAATTGAGACTGGTAAGCCAGGTGGCGCTTTTTTATATTTGATGAAGAAATTAGCCATCGATGAGTATTGTAGGATTGTGCGCACGCGCATAGGTTCGGTTTATGGAGTTGCACGCTGCACCTTTACACGTAGCTCCAAGGTGTCGTATAGATGTCCCGCCGTCATTTAATGCGGACCGTGCGTGTCTATGCGCTTAATTATATTAATATTTTAGCTTACTTTATCGCCAACAGATCACTATCGTACAGTTTTTTTCCATCGGCTGGAATTTTATTTCACAATTAATAACGCAATAATTGGTATTAAAATTTTTAGAAGCTACTTATTGGTGTGGTAGCTAAATATGTTCGAACGAATAATAAAATTAACTAGCTGGTTTTTATATCCAATAATAATAAACGTATGAACTACATAGATAGTCCACCTGGAATCCTAAACTAGCTGTTGGGGTTCTACTTTTCTGCATATTGATATTTAAATGGATATAAATAAATCATCTACAAAATTACTATAATTAAATGTAAATGATATATTTTATTCAATACTTATTGTTACACTTAATATTGGATTAGTTTTATTTCACTTTGTTAATGAAGTGTCAGTTCGTTGTGTTTAACAGTTTTCTCTGCGATTGTATGCATCAAAGAACAAAGGTCCCTTTTAGCTAATTAAACGTGGTTTTTACCTTTATTGACGTTATTAATGTTTACCGTAGCTCCTTGTTACCAAAGCTTTGTCCAAAAACTAACGAAAGTTTTTATTAATTCATAGCTGACAATTAAATAAGTAAAATGATCTTTCTTCCTAGACATTTAAGGTTTAAATTCGATAGCCGATCAGCTAAAGCAAATAGGACCTCTTCGTTAATTATAACGTCAGTAATTATGTAAGACTTTTATTACTGTCCTTGGCTTACCCAAGGGAAGCGAAGGGCGGAAATAGAGTTTAGACACACGTGTTCCACATGCGACGATAACGATGCTTTATACCACTGGTGCCAAATATTATCATGAAACAAAATATAATGCACCTTAAGCCGTGGTGATAAAGTTATAATTTCTTTAACATCCGATAACAGAATGCATAGTGGTGACAAAGGGAAAATATATTTGTCGTTGTAAACTGGTGAGTAGAGGAAAATGATACCGCCTCGTGGATAGGTAGGTGATGCACGTGGAGGTCTTCCACGTATTGCTACACAGGAGCTAAGTATGTAGTATCTATAACGCGAACTAGCTGACGTTAGCAGTGGCCGTGCGAACTATAGCTACCTAACAATACTGAACTTGCATGTTTTCCTTGTTGCAGTCGGTACATTTGTCAACTTTTTTAGCACTTAAGTATTGCATATCTAATAGGTACATTTTTCAGCACGAAGATTTCAGTCAGGTTATAAGTAATTCGAAGATGATCATATGAAAAAAGGATTGTCAGCATGAGTTGGGATACGTTTGCAGTGCAGCAGAATTACATCAATGCTTGATTCATAGGTAAATGATTAGAAAGACATGGTGCGCTGACTGTCAATAGTATAAATAGTCATAATTTATACTACTTTTCATGAAAATATTACTATTTTGAGCTATGACTAAGTGAAGCTCCTCTATTCTTCTGAAAGTTGTCAATACGGAAACTTTAGCAGAGACCTATACCTACACTTTTTCCCCACAAAGGGTGACTGAAAGAGCCTAGTTATGGCAATTAATCGGATAAGCTTAGTTGGTTCTTTACACTAAGTCAGGGACTTAAACTAGATTCCACGGAATCTAGGGGACTCCGTAGAATAGTAATCAGGGTTCCTCAAAACAATATTAGCTATTAAAAGATATTACGGAGGAAATATTACTTTGAAATAGTGCAAAGTGTTTGATGTTCCTTCATCTTTTGGAACTTTTCGAACATATAAATTGTTAAGGAATGATGTTGGGAAGGTATTAAAACGGCTATCTTCCCGGATTAAGGTACCATCACAGTTTGGGGTGTCGATTCGGTTTTCCTTATTTAATGTCCAGCGTTTCTGTTATAATTACTGTTCTAGTTAAATTCATTATGAGTAAAGATATAATAAAATAAAAAATTAAAGCAAGTCTTATTTTTTATAGGCATTTAAACTTTAACTTACAGAAGATAATGTATGGAATGAATTTATCATTATTGATTTGATAAAACTTCGGTGATTTAATAGGTTTAAATACAACTAGTATGCAGGTACAAGGCAATGAAATTCTTTTTTGGACTTTAAAACATTACTGCAAGAAAAAAAAGAATTATCGAATTGAGTAGATTCTGGGCAAGAGAGAAATCTAAAGCATTTGAATTTAGAACATACATTCCAAGTTCTTTTATATGTAGGTATTTCAGATACACTACTTATCTTAATCCTAGTTTAAGATAATACTACAGTATGTAAGAAAATACATTCTTGCATAGCGAAGATTATTTGTAGATCACTCTACGTAGGTACCTACCTAAGTATTGATTGGTCGCACTTCGATATCTCTTGCTATCTATGCAAGGATACAAATCGTGCAGGTTGGCGAATTTTGCGTCATATCTTTATATATTCGATAAAACAAAGATACTGAGTAAATAAGCTAGTGCTTAAAACAATGTTTGGCACATAATCACTAATCATCCGCCTATCCATATCTTTTATGTACTGGCAATATCGATAGTGTATTTTATCGTCTGATATGACAACACGGTAGTTGACAACTAGTCAAATTCATTACTTTTATTGAACTGTCAAAAACGGTTATTTTGAAAATAAGAATTATGACGTCATAGATTTTGTCACATCAAGCCTCATATAGGTACTTACTTTGCTTATATTATCAATAAAATTTCAAATTATTTTTCTTTCAAAACGATAAATTAAAGTGACATTATTTTAAGTTGCTTTACCAAATTGATATCATAAAGGATTTTATTTCTAACCTGGTCAACTTACCAATTGAGATGAAACTGTATTTTCATTTTCTTTATCTTTGATGCATTTATTTTTTAATTTTTGTTGTCTATGATGAAACATCATGTTGTTTTTAGTTGTTATCAATAAATTTCAGCATTAATAAGTTAGAACTTCATGATTTTTTTGTGACCTGCGCTTTATGTCAATAGTGGTTGGATATTTTTTGCTTGTTTTATATTTAATTATTAGATAGATCTAGCAAGTATATAGGTTTTAAATATGTGTTTTGATAAAATCATCTTAAAAAAACTAAGGAAACTATACTTTCAGGTAGACATTATTGAAATAATGTGGAGGTGATTAGTTTTGTGGGTTGTTTGATCTAATGTAAGGATAGGTGTTGTTGGATTTGTAACTTAATTTATAAGCACCCTAAATAGTGACGATATAAATAAGTTACTCCAAAATTGTACGATATATTGTATTTTTAAACTGTTTCTTTAATATTATGTTGGTATGTAAAATATTTAAACAACTAGTGCTGTATATTGCGACGAATCAATGGAATAAAACTCACAAATGAATATGGCCGGTGTGACCTCAAATAATATTTCGTGTTTCCTGGTTATATTCAACGGTAGTTTAGGTATACACAATGTGTGCGGAAAATTAGATTGGTAACTCATTAAAACAAAACTCTTTACATTTGCGTGGTGGTTCCAATTAAAACAATAGATTGCGAGTAGGTGCGTAGTCAATTTCCCTAATCGGTCGGCAATGTGCGCGTGCGCCGGCTACCTACTTGGGGCCGCGAGGGTGCCGTTACACACGCTGACACGCCTCCTAACGCACACCACACATTTATAAATCGACTATTAATTCATAATCGTATTAATTCTCATCTGTAACAAATGTAAATCTCATTTCCCTGCCATCTTGTTTGAGAAAACTAAGCTTGCCCGCATATTTTTCAGCAAGCGACAGCGAGAAGCACTGAAAACTTTTCTCGGAAAGTTCGGCCTCCTTACGCACACGGCGCTGCGTGAACCAATGGTTGCACATATATATTACTCACATATAGTCAGTTACGCACACATGTACACATTCGCCCCGTAGGTAGTTATATTTCTGCCATGGCGAGGATCGCGCAGAGGCCTCAAGAATATTAGTTACATTGAGTGGAATGTTCAAACCGTTGCGGCAACGGTCGTTCATAACCGTTCGTGTATGAATTTCAATTGTACAAAATATGGATTATGGCAGTGAGCAGCGCTCGGGAGGCGGTGTGAGTGAGATCTATTAGAGCGCGCTTGTGCGAGTGAGGCCCACCAACTGCCACCGCCGAGGTTATCAATTTATGAATCGTAAAGTAAAAAAGGCGCATAAATGCGTACTGCGATCATGAATACTGTCTGATCACGATCATCTAAGTATTATTTACAACCCGTTATGTGTCAATGCTTGAGCTGAGCCGATATCAACGACGGTTTTGTGTAAAGGACACGCCACCGTAAAGATAAACTAATCACGAGGGCCTCGAATTGTACATCATATGTATGTAGGTACTTGCAGTCGTTATTTTCAAATAAATAACTGAACTGAAACCTGCAGTTTTTAGTGTTTTTTGAGTAAGAAAACTTTTTAAATAAATTAATTTAGAGAATGTACAGTCGGTGTCACAACTGTATTTTATTTGCATTGCTTAACGAATAACGGATTGAGCGTACCTATTTGAATAAAATTAGAGTAAGTACATATTCATAGAGAATTCTTCGAAGTAGTTTAGAATCATTGTTTAAATGATGTGATGAATTTTGGGGTTTGGTCGCAGTGCATATTTTGATCTCAAAACTTTATTAAAAGGAAGGCTAAGGCAATGTAGGCTAGGTTATAATTTTCAAAATATATTTTATGAAAACAATACTGGAAACGTTCTATTTATTATGAAACTTTGTGTAACTATTATAAAGATGCAATTTTTATCGAAAAATGCAGGTGAGTTTGGTAATTACCCACGAACAATGCAATAATAAGGTTTAAGCTGATCTTGGTCTATTGAATTGTCTATAAATAGCACAGCGCAAATTACACAAAGTCGTGTGTTATCGCAAAGGACGTGTGACAAAGTCGAATGTGTTGCAGGAACGCGAGCACGATTAGAGGTTGCATCGCTATGCAGGCGGCGGGGGCACGGGGGCGCGGGGCGCGGCGGCGGGGCGCGGTGCGACTGCGACGACCGCCGGAGGAATGCGACAGGTAACCAATTCCAGGAAGGCCGCGGCCCGTTACCGCGCCGAATATCTCCGGCAGTCAAACGCGCCGACAAGTGCGGCGGCCACTTGCGACAACACCGTCCGATGCGCCCGCGCCGCCCCGTCCCGCGCGCCCCCGCTTTGCCCGCCACCTGCATTCCACACGACATTGAGTTAGAAACCAGTCGAACGGACTCAGCGCATTCTATCTGCAGTACCTGCTGCACGCACCCGGACCTCCTTTACCTAATATCGCTTTACTATCTGTACTTCGGCCACGACGCTCGGTTACTGTGAACCTGACTGCACTAGCTATGATGACTCACATCTGAGATCTACAGGGACGCAGGCGACTGTCGACTGTCGGCAATCGATATCGAAATGAGTTCAACTACACCCCGGACGGAAACGGATGCCTATTTTGTTATTGCTTTTTTAATTCTCCAAACTGATAATAAACTCTTGTGAACCCATTAAGGGAATGGTCGGCGCGCAATAATGACATTGATACCCACTAAACGGGGGTACTTAGGCGTTTGCGCACTTTGTTTGTTTTAGGAAACTCGTCGCGCGCACATTTGCCACGGTCTCGATACCTGCGTAAAGCACTTTAAGCACCCATTAAGGAAACATCTTTACGATGCTAACTTCGTACTTCTATTTATAAACAATTTAACATTGTATACAAACTAGAAAGCAGAGCGCGTCTTTAACATTTCAATAAAAATGTCACTAAAGAATTGATCGTACACTTTTATCGGTAGTAAAATCAACCAAAAAGTATATTGAGAAGTTAAACGTACACGCCTGGGAGTTGGGACGACATCGAGAGGGCTCCGGACGCACCCGAACAAATTCATTCACATAATAATCATTCATAAGCCACAAGGACACGTCCAAGGGTCGTTCATTCATAAACGACCTACGTTTTCTATTTTGATGAAACAAAAAATGTAATGAAGCTTGTGGGCCAAATGTGTGGGGAGTAGCGAGGAGGTGGTGAGTGGTGTCGTTACATGGCTGCTAGATATCGGCTAGTGACAGATGTAGCCTCAGTTCCGAGTCCAGATGTGTGGGTACGTCACTGGCGAGGGAACTGCACATGTGGCGCCCAGCTCGCAGGAAACGTCTATTTGTTTCCTGATTACATTATCACATTGTAATTATGAGAGAGGAAATTGGAGAGCCACGATTGACTTACTGGGAGAATTTTATACCAATGGAACTATTTAATTAGGGACAGAGCATGAGATTAGCCTCCAATTGGGAAATCCTTGATCGAGAAACCTTTCACGGTCTTCACATTTGTTCAATTCGAAATAGTCTAGCTTCCCACTAATCATTGAATATCTGCGTTATACCTTTAAAAGGATGATTCAATAAAAAAGGGCAAAGTAGCTACTCTTTGGCTTACAACTTCTACCTAGCCTTTTCTCAACTATGTTGGATTTGACGTACAGTCTTATAGGATACAGAGTACCGGTGTTTTACATTGAGCGACTCTTTGTCTGACCTCCTCAACGTTAACGTTAACTTTTTTTCGTAAAAGGAAGGCTCTTGCGAACAACCCGCAGCCCCAGTAGGATCCGTTCCTCTGATGAAGGCTTCCATAATATGGAAGAATTCATCATGACATAGATGGTCACCCATCCCAAATCACGTCAGCGTCACTTCAAACAAGAACATACTTTAACTCTTGTATCAGGCTACTATAGTCTGTCAATTTTTAAATTGATTTCAGCTTTATCGCATACGAATAAGGTTCACTGTTGATTGAGTAAATTAAATATGTTGGTTAGAGTAGTTTGATGTGCGTTTGTTCTGATAAATAAGTAAACTGGAGCTGACACAGAAATCCATGTTTAACAACACGGAGTTTAGTGAGATAGGTCCTAAATCTAAGGAGACCTTACCTTAATTCTGAATTAAGAGTTGTTTGTTCAAATTAGTGCTTATTGTTTTATAAGTGTTCACTAGCATGTGTCATGGTAAGAGGCGTTCCCAAAGTCAAGTAAAGTCCTTTACTTTAAGATTTAGATTAAGTGTTTTTTTTCAATTTATAAGTTCCTATGTGGACATGATTTGGTGTGGCGCATTCTCCAAATACAGCTCTTTATATTTTGATAAACTTTATAAGAAATAGATTCATAATCACCATCATCGTCCTCTCGATTGCGCCGCTAAGCGCTTTAGTGTTTCATACTTTTCTGTTTGATCTTAATAGTATCAGATATATGGTTTATAAATTATATCTTAGGGCATACACATAGGTACCTATTCTAAGGACACATATTCTTAAATATTAGGTTTTGTTTATTTTACTTAAGGTATCGGTACTTTTTAATTTTTAAGTTCTCACTTAAGCAAAAGACCGTAATTACTCAATCCCATAGGATTATCCTCGATAGCAAGAAGACCGCTACGGTTTCATCAGTTGTGGGCACAAAAGTTGTTTACAACGGATTGTTTTTCTCGGACACTAAGTTATTTAACCTCTTTAAGTGAAAGCGTCACAGTGCGTAAACAAGGAACGTCATATCAACGCATTTAAAACCATTTGAGATCGACTCGACAAACAAATATGGTGGCGTGTTAATGAACTAACAATCGCACCGAATATGGTCCCTTTAGAAAACGCATCTTCTAGTCATTTGTGTCGGACGTCAATTAATTTACGCCAATTAGAAATTGTAATTTAATTTTAAGGTAGCAATTATAGCGGAGTGGTTGCATTACAAAGTAACGCAGTACGTTACAACAATTAGTTGTGCTATTGTGTTGTTACATAAGTTAACTGCACTAACAGAACACGTAATGACAGCGAAAAACAGAGGTGATGAACATGTGGTGATATTTTTTTTGTAAGGAGAAAGGTTGGCCATCTCTGGCCGTGTGTCTAGCTGTCTAGATATATTTACCAACCAATTCCCTAATTTAGAGTGAGAGCAACAAAAGCCCATTCACATTAAAAGTTTATTTAGTTAGCTGTGTGATCCATTTACGGTTTATTGAAAACGAACCATAATCTCACACAAATACTTCCCCGTCGATTAGTCACCACACATGGCGTCGGAGCTAAGTTTAAAGGAGCAAGCTATTTTGATAGTAGGGAGGAACCACCCCTGATTTATAAATATTATAATGACAAAAGCGAGCAACGGCACGGCTGCCACGTGGTCGCGGGGACCGACACACCGGAAATATCATCGCGATATATTTTGAGAAGAGCGCCCCCTGCGACGCATCTCAATCATCCACTAATAAGCAGACGGAAGGAAAGTAATATAGACAAAAGTTTAAAAATAAGACGTCCAGGAATAGATCGAAAGGTGAGCTTGAGCGCGCCGGCCCCACGGGTTAAAAATACGTGCATGTGGCGACGCCGAGCGGCCTACGCGCGCCCTACCGCCGCAGCACCGCCAGCCGCAAGCACCAACCCATGGACTCTGCGTGCTTTATTTAAATAACTGTTCCCGATTCTATTCATTATATTTAATCTGCTATTTTCTATTGTCTATAGAATAGAGACTGATAGCAAAATGGGAATAAAATGCGCTCTACTATGCATCGTAGCGTGTAGCATTAACTGCATAAACTTTAAAGCAATTTATAAAGATGATTATATTTTATGATTTCTTAAATGATTTTTCTGATCAAAATGGTTTTAAATACTAGGACCAAAAGTTAATGAAAATAATTCAATAATATCCTATCCAGTTATCCAAGAAATATGCAATGGTTTGTAAATTTTATCTGAACTTGGCTGGCGCACTGCCGTACCCTCAGATATATTATTATAATATTTTTATCGATAAAACCTTCTTCATTAGATGAAAATTATAATAACTAGGCACTTGCTTTTATTATCTTAAATTAAAATGGGATGTTTCGTATTTTGTTCCATGTTGCAACGGTCATCGCCAGCCGCCATTTAAATTGCACTTATGATTTTCTATCACTGCACCGAAAGATAAAACGTTAGATTAACGCGATTATGACCCTTATTTCAAAGCAAGTATGGTTGATTTTGTGTTTCAGGAATGTAGTTACAGCCCAAAGTAATTATTTAACTTAAAAATGTGTCTATGAAGAGGTCAAAGTTTAGGTATTCGTTATTGTTCTAAAGAAATGAGAAATTCTCTCCTTGAATTCTAGAGTTGCAACATAAGTAGATAAGCATACAAAACTCTAGGGCGCCACCTCGTTGTTGGATACTAAAGGAAGTTTTTTAAACAATAGCAGTTTCCGAAATTGCAGAGTGCACCTTTTCACAGCCAAATCTTAGAAATCTATTCACCTATCTATATTCAAAATATTGCAAAAAAGGTACATGAATGCAATTGACTTGGCGTTTACTTTACACATTAAGACAGTTAAAGTAACCATATTAACAACAAAAAATTAAGATGCCGTGTGTTTGTCACATTACATTTTGCATTGTTGTAGCGTTGTCATTAAGAAATTAGGCAATCATACTAGTGCGTACTATGTACCCGCGTGCCATATCTACGCGAACTCATTTCGTATGAAATTAGGACAACGCGCACATATCGAACGCACCAAGATAGTTTTATAGGTCGAGTTTAGTTTTATATTTATAAATGGATAATAACACGCATCTTGATATGTTTATTATGTTTTTTAAACGTTTTTACATGATTGAGAAATGTTATTTTGATACAGAATAAACGTAAACTGGCACAATCCCGCTGCGATCCTTGTTCAAATTCAAGGCAATACTATCAGTTTTCGAAGATAAACCTTTTTTTGATCATTGTTAATGGTTTCTGGAATGGTCGGTATCTAATTTTGATATAAAACCTTGACTTTGAAATAGATTCATTTCTATTTCAGCACATATTCATATTTGACCTGAAAACATGGAAACAAGATTCTAATATTAGTGTACCTCTAGTACGTCGAAATCTTTTTATAAACCAGAAATGAAGAAGATAATTTAAGATTGAAATGTTTGGTTTATACCTCTAAAGCCATTTCGTGTATAAAACATGAGATGACGAAACTGTGTGCGTTTAGTATTCAGCGAACTATATTTCAGAACTACGCAATGAGCAGAACATTTATATATTAAGAACATTTTCATGGTTGAAGTTGGTGTCCTAATCAGGATATCCATAGACTAAGTGGTGGCAGAAGTGGCAATTTCTTGCAAATTAAGGACTATTATCCTTATGGGTGTTATACATATTATGAGCAGCGAAAATGCTGAAATGCGGACTGTGTAACTAAAAAGCCTTGTTGGTCTAGAAGTCGCGTAGCGCGACTTCTGTGCACGGGGTCTTGATTTTATTCCCGGAGAAGGCGCGAAACCGTTTTAAAAAGCGGTTAAAAAAACCCAAAGTTTTTATATAATCAGTCTGGACGCTGGATTTCCTTTAGTCCAACAAGAAAAATAATATCTAGAAGATTGTTGACGAAATGACAGGATAATACGCATATCTATGATTCTTGACCGTTTAAGATAGGATTGGTGGATATCTGCAGCAATATTCAACACAATACTGCGTGTGGTACACCCTGGTTAGCCAGCCTCTCTATGATGCTGACTGGTTATTGTTATATGGCAGTAATATTACGTGTTGTGTTCAAGTTTAGGACATAAAAAAAATACTCTAATTCCTTGCTTTATAAGAAGGAAAACTCGGTATTATGATGGCCTAGGCATCGGCCTTGCGAATTTTTAGAGGGATCATCTCGTACGTACGCAATGATTAATTCTATATGGTGATGGTCATGATTATATGAAGTGTGTCGTATTAGTGAGATGGTAGCTGCGTTTCGCGGAAGCCATGGCGTCGCCTTCCGTCTTCGATAGCTACGTGCATTTGACACGAGTGCCTACGTCACGACATGATCCACATTGTTGAGATACTTCGCATTTTAAACTGACCTTGTTGTATTTATCATTCATCAAATAAGGCTTATTTTTTTTTTAAGCAGTGAGACGATAGAAATGCTGATGATAGACTTATTTACGCTTAAAATGGTGATAAAGGCGGTTTAAGCTAATATGGCCCCAGTAAGCCTTCGAAATTGTGTACCTATATCTTTTCAAAATGATGAAAACTATACCTATTTACTTACAGCCTATTTTCATATACACATAGACCTTTATATTTACTGAGTTAATTATTTTAAATGGCACTCAAAAGTTTTCACATATCAGTTTGAGCATGTAAAGGGCGAGATTCTGTCACTCTTTTCAGTTAGTTTAGCATGAATTCAAGCAAGCACGCCTGGTGATGTTTTTGAAACAATTGAATTACTACAGCAAAATTCTTTACATTCCCTAAGTGAAACACTAGATAAACAAGAAGTAACGCTAGCAAAGAATGTAATTGCCTTCAATGCAGTCCCACCCTTTCCCCCTTTGTTTAATCAATTTGTCGCTACGCTCTAACGCTCGGCCAAAGGGTGATTTTATCAATCTATGACCATTACGTATTGCTTGCTTAGCTTTGAAGGAATTTTATTGTAATATATTGTGTGTTTAGAACCCTGTGGAATGTGGAAAAAATGAGGGAACGATGTATGTGACATTCTTTTTAAAATAGCATTACAGTGGCATTGCCACCCAACCGTTGAAGTGTTGAATATAGTTTTGTAAATTTAACATGATGTTCTATTAGCCTGGGCTGCGGATTGTTCGCAAGAGTTACCGTGGCCCTGGCACACAGGGACCTCCAGAAGGAACAAAATGGGTTTTAGTCAGTCGGTGTCCTACAGCGCCTAACCCTTAGCGGGAAGACTCATTTGATGATTTCCAACGACAAAAATATTTAAACATAAACAAAAAAGGCGGCTAGTTATAGTAGACGCAAATTCATGTTGGTCATCACTTGTCACACTGACAAGACGTCATCACGAAGCTTGATGTGAAAATTAATAGTAGATCGTTTACTTTTCCTTAAACTGAAAAATCCAAATCCATTTTCTATTGATAACACTACAAGCCTCCGCTAGTTAATTCCTTTTCACACAGGACACAGTTTCATAGGTTTTAGATTGTATACATATTGTTTACTAATTGTTGACCGTGCGATTATGGGCGCGCTTCGTGTGGTCTCGTGGGAGCATAGATTTTCCCATATTTTTATGAAGCTGTGAGACAAAACAAACTATTCGGTATTTTGGCGGAAGAACGCTCATTAATTGGACGTTTATTTAGCTAACGCGTTTATTTATACATTCAAATGTTAGTTTTAATGATTGAGAGCTTCGCAGGTTAATTTAGAGTATAAGAGAGCGGATTTGTCAAGCTATAGACAAATTGGCTTCCTTCTTCTTACTTTTTCTAGAACGATGCAGATCCAAAATGCAGAAGTATGGTTGTGAAACTTAATTTGCTTATTCAAATAGACAATTTGTTGTTTATCTTATAATATATCAAATTATGTCTTGTATAACGCAGGTAAAGATATAACGAATACTGTAGCCGAATAAAGTATAATGTAACGTGTCAACTGTTGAGCTGTTATAGTTTCAACATTCAAACGGACTAATCAGAAAAGGAGGTTTCATACTAAGTGATATTTACATTTATTTCAAATACCTATATTTTAAGAGCTATCTAATAAAAACTGAATTTATATAGAATACTTAATTATTCTTATTTCTCACAGATACACAACAGTTTTATAACATTAACAATACATTTAAATATTTTGGATATAAATCAGGTACCTGCTATTCATTAGAATTGATGTCTATGTGCTTCAGAATGAACCGGATTTTCCACAAGTATGGAATACATCCTTTTGTTCTGAACACCACATTAATCTTTGCAGGCTGCCGCGTGAAATTCAAAGTATTCAGTTCTCACGGAAACTGAGTCCCACACAAAAGGTACGATTTTCAAAATGTAAGTCAAGGATGATTAGTGTTACGATGCGTCTAAGAACCGTGGGAGAGTTACTCATCCCGCACGCCGCCGTACGTGACTAATACCTACTCAGCTGCTAGAAAAATTGTTGTCAATAATAATTGTGAACTCTGAAAGGAAGAAAAATAATGAGTAGTAGTAGGTCGCATGGGAAAGCGAGCTCGCCCCGCCCCGCTCGCTCCCACTAATATCATTATACGTGTTTCATTCATCTTGCCTTACGACAACGACATTTTATCTGGCTTTGTTTATGCGCGGCTCTCCGCATTTTGATGTCTTTTTTCTATTTAGGTATCTAGCATTTTATAGCTCCGTTTTGTGAACAAGTTTTGGCGTCGAGTTACGAGTTTAGAACGGAGCACTAGACACAAGAAGCAGATATTGCGCACTCCGTTATACTCATAGTTTCGAAACTGTAGAGATAAGGAAATTAACACATATCTCCTAATATTCCTATCTATAGCATTGAGATTTAGTTTTATGTTAAAATGAGTCGAGCAATCTGTAGTTACGCTCAGGTTGTGCGCAGTAAGTTGGCTGTCCATTGTGGCGGCGGTATTGAATGTAGACGAAGGAGACCGCGCGGATGTAAACAGACTTAGTGAGGTTCATTCAATTAGAGTCAGGACACTCGGGAGTGGGAGTCAGGGGACGTCATTGAAGGGCCGATGGTGGCGCGGGGCGCGGGCGGCGCGGCGCGGGGGCAGCCGGGAGCAGGAATATTCAAAGCGTGAGAACGCCGCGCGACCCGCATGCCGCGACTTCACATATCTCACGCGCAACCTCCACGCCCGCTCGCCACGCTAATACCGACTCTAGTCGCCACATGTAAGGCTCTAATTCGGTTCGAGTCAGATTGTGGTTATCGCTTGGAACATCGAGGACAATACTTTTCTAGTTTAGGTACGGCGGTGTCGGCTGGCATTGGCCTGGATACTGCCGATGAGTGCGCACGTCCATTCGCTACTTACTGCCAACGAGAAGGATTCCTAATACCGAATTGGAATGTCTTACAGATGTCGTTATAGAATTGCAATAACTTGTCTCATTCTGTTAACCTAGTCTACTTTAAAACGTTCTAAAGCTTATTAGTCACGGCGGCGATGAATGTCACGATATCCTAAAATAGTCCTTTAGATGCCTGATCTACCACAAATTATGTGGGCAAGGTCTACGTCAAAAACAGCGAGTCGACAATAACGATTGTTTTATTGGTGGAACGCCGTGTTTATGTGTTCGTACACAGTAGGCGTGTCATAAAACATTTTCTTTCGGCCTCAACAACCGAGCTAATCTTATTTTTGCGGTGAACTCAACGATCAACGTTCCTGGAAAGACAATATCTGGGAGGGTCACGGGGCGGGTGCGTGCCTGTCCGCGGTGCAGTCAGCTCCACTCACCTTGAGACCGAGACGGACGGCTCCTAAATAGGCAGGGGAAGCAGCGGCGGCGCTAGAGCGAGCTGCTGCAGCAGTCGTTGGCGGATTGGGGAAATTTGGCAGAGGGTCAGGGTTGCAGCACGGCGCAAGGGGATGCGGGGGCCGGGGGTCGGTTTCGGCGGGCCCCCGGCGGGCGTCGACCTCGTGAAAGGCGCGCGGCGGATCCGCGCGCGCGCCGACCGCTCGCCTTTTTACGCGCTCTTTCCCGCGCCGCGCGCCGCCGCCGCCGCCAACCCCGCGGGCCCCCGGCGCGGTCGCCGCCCGCAGATAGCGAGCCAGCCGCGACCAACCGATTCACTGTCTGCACCGCTATCTTTTATTTTATACTGATACTGATGTTACACTTTTCGTGAAAATTTACACATCGACTTTTCAGCTGCCAATAAAATGGCACTATTATTAAGGTTGGAAAGTCTCAAACACTTAAAGTTACAATGTATATTTTCCGACGATTTTCCTGAAGATGACAGCTTAACAAGCTTCTAAGATAAAACCGATAAATCAGGGCTTACAAAGCGAAACAACCATAATTTTTCGTTCTATCTACATCGAGTTTTATCTACATCGGCGGATATATTAATCACCTACTGACGCCTATGCCTGGCTTATGACATGTTATTAATTATAGCAAATCTGAAAGTCTCTGTTTTTGCCAATTAATGTTACATAGTACTTAGGTAGCCAAAAAATGCTGTGTCTCTATATTTTGAAATAAAGCAGAATGTAAATGAAAGTAATATTTACATGTAGGTGAGCGTAGCGGGCCGCACGTAGGTGCCCCCTGGCCGCCGCTCCGCCGCCGCTTCGCCCTAATTAAACAATAATCGAAAAACTACAATGAACGGGCGCGCGGCTCCGCGTCCTCGGTGTCCCGCGCCGCGCCCCGCACCCCGCGTCCCCGCGCCTCACACCCGCGCACCCCCCTCGCCGCACTCTGGTGTGACGTCACCATTGCACTCCTCATTATCGCCTCTCGACTCGAAGACACACTCACTAATAGATCCGACCGAAATATTCAGACTGGTTTTTTGTCAGATTTGTCTGCGAATTCGCGATGTCCATATCGATGAGAACGCCGCTCCGTGCGCCCGCGCACCGCCCGCTCACGCTCGCACGTTGCAGCTGATACGAACAGCTGTACACGACGCTTGCAATTTTTGGTGATTTACATTTCTTTAAATACTACATAATAAACAAAATTAATCAATAATATGCCAGTATTCATTCCGACTGACACTTATGGAGAAATATTTCTCGCAAATTGTTTTATAGTGGTAAAAAAGAATTTCACAGTTCCGTGACTTGACTTGTTAAGCTATTGGTTCTGAAATAGGGATATATAAGCAATAAGAAAGAAACTTAAAATACTAATAGACGGAGTATGAAAATGAGACACATCTTAATGGATAGATACATAACAATAAATTATGTCAATATAAATTAAAACTTGCATAAAGAAATTAACATGATGTATCTATAAAATAAAAAATTGGATTATTAAGAAAAGCAAAATGCTTGAACGTCGGAGAACTAGTCAATGAGATGCTTGTCTTCTCAAGGGAGTGTGTCGGGAGCCGATATATGTATAGAGCGGCTGTCCGACATCCAGTTCGTCAATCATTCCGTCACGTCACACTTTATACGGGGGTGGCATCGCGTCGCCTGCACTCTATTAATATATCACGCCTTAATTTATAAGCATGTACATAGAGATTATGTGAAAAGCGGCGTGTTTGTCGACGCTGGGATTTACGTAGTGTCGTCACACATACAACGGTGACGCAATGCGAGCTGTAATGTATTCCTTGTCGCGGCACTGCGCCCGCGCACACTGCTACACGCATTAGTATGCCGAGTGCGATGCCTCACTTATAATGATTTAATTACACTAACAATACAATATACCATAATGCCATTGTAGCCGCCGCAATAACTCAAGATAACGAAGGGTGTGAATTTTAACTAATTACAAATTTGTTCGCGCACGTACATGATTCGAATTGACTTGAGAAATGTTTGTGACATAAATACATACAAAATATCTAAAGGCATGATGTCATCACGCTCCAAATAGATGCAAATGAATCGATTCAATTATTTATTATAATTAAACGATTAATGGAAACCATGACCACTGTAGATTATTTTGTGGGTTTGTTTCATTTATTTATAAACATTCTACACTTTTTAGTATACCTATGATAAATACACAGATTTTAGAAAGAAGAACAGTACGTCTTTTCATTGTAGTCGGACATATAGCTATTTAAATGTTGTCAGCGCACTATTTGTCTTAGCTTACTTACTTGTCTGGGAATTTAGCATATACTACGTTCAAACGAATACAGCTCTTAAACGCCTAGCTATACAGTTCATAATCAATATTTATATTGCGTCTGTACACTGATAAAGCTTCATAGCTGATTGAAAAGATGACGGCTGGTACTTATCAACATTGTAATCACTTTTCCCGACTTTGATATTTTTCCTATTCAATATAAATTGCACAGTAAAACCATTTACTAAAAAAATAAGATTATATGTATATGCTGGTAGGTGTAATATAATTTGTATATGTTATGTGGCTTAAATAATTTTGGAAATTATTTAGTTCCATAATTTGAATAATAAGGGCCAGTTTCACAGGTTACTAATAGCCACTATACTACCAGATTAATTAAAAAATGGAACAGAATTTGTATGAAATTCTCTGCCAGATAAACTATTTGGAACTTATCAGCAACGGGTGAAAGTGACCCTAAGTATTTTTTTTAATTTACGATTGAAATTCATGAATGTCATGTTTAACTAGTTTCTCTAACTGAAATTAAACAATAAGTGAAAATATGTAAATAGAAAGAGTAGAGTCTAAAAGAATATTATAAATAACTATTTTAATTGTATGAAGGTCTCACTTCTCATGTACTTGGTCGATATGCCAGGTCGTACGACAAGGAATCTGCTATCATCGATGACGTCACAAGATATATTGTTCGCCGTTCATAACCTCGGCTAGGCCGTTGATCTACATCTAATACGTTTCTAGACGTTAAGTACATAGAGTAGGAATTAGACAACGTGCGCTTTCGTTGCCGACGCTGTTGCTACGAAAGTTGCAAGCAAGATTTGAAATATATTTTTGGACTATAGATGTTTATGGGTGTAATGCTTGATTTTAATTTATCTTACTGATTTTAGTTTTACACTATAAAGTAGGGAAAACGACAAAAGAGAACACAAGATTGGTGCAAATAAAACTATATTAACGATATGAAAACATTGAAAAAAAAAATTGTCATCTTATTTCAGAAAATAATTTCTATTGCTCCATTTTAATCTCAGATTCAGATCGGATCCATTTATCATTCTGATTGTGACTTGAACAATGTTCTAGACATGTAAGTTTGTCTTATTCATACTCAGTGGTGTTGTAAGTACCTCAGTACAGACGGTGGGGGTTCGCTGGTGTGACGCACTCGCTGCGTTTGTCTGCGCAATAGCGTTAGACCATAGCTTATGTTGTACTAGTTACTGCCCTAGGCGTCGCCCGATATATACTTTGTTCGGATATATGTTTTAATTAATAATTAAAGTCGAAGTATTCGCTTTTTATGATAACAAAAATCTCATATAAAAGGTTTAAACGATTTAGAAATTTCAGAACAATTTCAGAACTCAGAAATGGACAGAATATGAGAAACTAAAAATGAATATAGATAAATGTCGCGTTATTGTGTAGCATAAAGCTATTATTTGAGAAAAGATGGTAGGCCGTGCCCGCTCTGCTTGAGACTTGGCTGGGGCACTACCGTGCCCTCAGATAAGAACATACCAAACAGACATTTTGATATTATATATCGAAATATTTACCACATAAGCAACCTTACATCACAAGTTTTTGAAATGGTTTAACGCGATAATGCCCATTAATTACGTCATTGGGTATTTTGGACGAAAAATGAGACTGTTAGTCGTATAACGTGACATTTCGTGATTTCAGTACGGAATTTTGTAAAATGTTTAAAATTTTCATAAAACAGTTACATTGTTTCCAGGAATCGATACATCAGGTATTTCAGAAGGTGATCTGAAGCCACAAAATTTAGATTACTTTTGCTTAGAGCAAGCAAAAGTCATTTTGTTCAAAGTATGCTGAAAGAAGAGGTCAGGCTGATGATGATGCTGAAAACCAGCGCTTTTTGTAGGTCCAGCCTAAAAAAACGGCCGCGTTTCACCACTTCCAATGAGTTATCGCTGGGAAGAAGAAATGGTGGAAATAACTCCCCAGAAAGAGGACCGTAAAGAGGTTGAAACCATGAAGAACTCCATTTGGAAGTTTAGTAGGTACAAACCATAAGTAGATCTGATCGTGATTGGAAGAGGATCGTCGTTGCCAGCGACATGCAAATTGGAGGAGACGTCCGTCTGCGATCCGTACAGCGATCTATGCGTATCTCATTATCACCTCTGATAGTTTTTTGCGCGGAGGCCCCGGCCGAATATTCAGTAGATTTTGACGTCACAATGTACCTACAATTACATGTTACATGATGTCTGTGAATTTTGTCACGATGCCGTCTAGAACTGGACGGATTGGGAAATTTAAAATATTCATTTGTTATTGCATATTATATGTGGCTAGAATTGTGTGTTGTACAGGCTACCCGAAACTGTCAAATTTACCCAATCAACTTTGAACTATATTCTTCAGTAATAAGGTTGAAAATCCATTATGGAAATTTGACAGATTGTTGTAGCCTGATGTGCTGGCGTCGGTACTTCGTGAGCTAAAGAAAAAAAATAGAGGTTTAACAATATCAAGAGTTTTCTGGTATCTACATGTGGAAATATTCATATCATAAGCAATAGCTTGACGACCACGGTGGCGCAATGGTAACCACGCCGGAATGCCGAGCTGAGGGTCCCGGGTTCGACTAGCGGTACGGTCGACATTTGTGTGATCTGGGTGTTATAATATGTTACGTATTTACAAATATGTATGGGAAAATATATGTATTTTACCAGTTGTGTTGGCACCCATAACAAAAGCTAATCAATAAGTTACCTTGGGGCCAACCGAGCGTATGCGAAAGATGTGTCCCATTTTATAGTTTTAATTCCTGGTAAATATGTATATCTGATGCACACTAAAGTTAGGCGCTAGCGACAGGCAACAGTTCTAGACTAGTTTAGATTAGGTGTAGTGTCGGAGATAAAGCAACACAAACAGACAAAGTTGAAGGCTATCGTTTACGTCCTAAGTTATAATTAGTCATGAAGTGTACAAAAATATATAAAATCAATCTTAAATATTTATAAGACACATTCATCATCATCAGCCTTTTTAACATCCCACTGTTGGGCACAGGTCTCCTCTCACACAGACAAGGATTGAGCGCTAATCACCACGCTTGCTGAATGCGGGTTGGTGATTTTAGTTTTTATAGTCCAGGTTTCCTCGAGATGTTTTCCTTCACCTTTAATTAGTCGTTGGTGTCCAAGATATACTAAGAAAGTACATACAACTTAAAAAAGTTGCATCGGTACTTGCCTGACCTGGTATAGAACCCGCACACTAATACCTGAGAGGCTGGTGCTTTAACCACTAGGCCACCACGACTTTTATTTAAGACACTTTGCTCCTCATGAATTGCATTCTTTTTCCATCATTTTTCATCTGATTTTCGATGCATAATGTATAATTATGCGAAATCAAACCTTGAATTTTAGGACACCAAAACGGGGATGTGGAGGTCAGATTGTCAGTTCCTGTGTGTTTTTACAGCTACTGTTATTTTGCTACAACTAGAATGACAGAATCCCAGATAAAAACCCCAACCAGATCTAGCAAAGAATAGGCACAGTTCAGGAACTATATGAAAACATGAAACGGCAAAAAATGCGTTGATGTCTTTTGTTTTAATATCAACTTATTGCACCCTTATTTTGAGGGAACTTTTAACTTTTTCGGTTTTTGATCATTTTACTTATCCATGTATATAATGTTTAATAATGAACCTCACTTGTCTTCAGTATGGGCAGGAAGCTGACGCCAGAGTGTTTTTAAGAGTACTGAAAAGTTGTACCGCATATGAAGGATAATTGCAAGAAGTAGGTAACTGATCTGGTTTTCCATAGAATGAAAATTTATGTATGGTGCTTTTATGCTCCGACCTTATTGTCAGAGATTTACGTTTAGTAACCAACTTAGGCTTCTGAACGAATGATTTTCATTTGTTCCTTATTTGACATAACCACTTATATGACAGGTTGTCAAAGAGAGTCCTCGACTGCCGGCTCGTCTTGCGATTTGTCACGTCATTGACATTGTAACGTAAAAACGAACGAACGGGAACAATTTATAATATTACCTGCAATTAACCTGTAGATTTGAGAAGAGGTTAGATTAAGAAAAGTTTGCAAATCAAATATCTTTATTGGCTGAAGTATGTGTTTGTTACTTTAATCTTGTCCCCATAACATGCGCGTACGCAGCAGAACTGCACTGACCGTTCACATACATTTGAATGCCCGTCACCAATAGGAGACTTTAACATAGTTTGATTTCCAAGAACATACGGCTGTCCTTTACTAAAGTTTTTTAACTGTCGTAATTTATACGTGTATTATGTATTAAGCTGAATATTTTGTATGTTTACTTGAACGCGCTAATCTCAGGTGCTACTCGGCCGATTCGTAAAATCCCTAGCCTATTTATCGAGGAAGGATATTATAGGCTTTATTCAGAGCCGCGAGTTTCCACGGGACGCGGGTGAACCTAGTGTAACTAAACGCTGAATTTATTGCTCCTTCAGCGTCGTGTGTGTTGTGTTGAACTATGTCACTGAACGTGAAGCGTGAACGTTAGCCGTACATGCCAAATGATTTCCATAAATGGAGATGAACATTATGGCGATGTGAATTTGTATCTATTTACATAGTCAAGCGAGATGCTATCTGCTGATACGTATCTTCTAAACATTCCCACGATGATTTCCTATCAGCACTAACATCTAACATGCTGTTGATGCACTGAAAAATGGTCTTTAAAACCATACAAAGTAGACAGGAATGTCTCAGCGTTGCTATTTATGTTCGTATTTCCCTGTGACGCAAACGATGCATCTGTTGCAACAGATAGCGCTTAATGCATAATATAAACGAAACAATCCACGTTATAACGCAAATATGGCGGAACGGGCAGGTGTGTGCGCCGGCGCAGCCCCTCAGGGTAGCCCCTGCTTGCTTCGGCGACCACTTCCGACGATGACTGCAACGCAAATTGCGGTTCACTCGCACAACTGAGCAACTCGAAATACGACCTTCATCCCAACACACAGAGTCCATTATCGATTGAAAATCGCACCGCGTGTATTCATTATGTTAACGGTTTTTGATTTAATTTTAATGAAGCAACTAACGTTTAATTGATGAAAACAGACTTGCATAAGATCCTTGACAACACTTACAATTGAACACTAAAGATAAGTGAAGGCAAGAACTAATGTGACGTGGAGCGACGCGACGCAGTATGTAAACAAACAAACAAGTCACGCATCGAATCGAGCGCATTGTGAAATGCACACACGGGACATGTAACACATGCATAACTTACGTGTTTATGCGCAGGCGACGGTACGTAAACAAAGCTGTAATAGTCCATCGATCGCTGAGTGCAGGGAACCTAGTGATCGATGGTGGCGCTGGCGCTGTGGCGATGCAGTTCGTGCGCGCTCGCGCCGGTGCGGCTGCGGTGAGCTTTATCCCGCACTACGTAAGGACGAATTTAGTTGGATTGGTGAATGTGTGAAGTTGGTCGGGATTTAAACGGGTGTAGAACGCGTGCGCGGTGCATAGGCCCGCGGTGCAGCGTGCAGCGTGCGCGGGGCGCGGGCGCGCGTCGCTGACTGCACGCGGCACCCCGCGCCGCCGCGCCCTCTGACCGCCACCACCATACATTGTCAACAAATGAATGGAAATCACTTTAATGGGCTTCTTCACGTTACATCGCCCATCAATGTTTCCGTACCATCTCAGTGTGCGCGCTGTTTCATGCATATTTAAATTGTTCTAGTTTGATGTCAAGAAAGTTCTTGAATTTATATTATGGATACGGATACCTATTTATTAGATATTATCAGTGTAATCACTTGCAATTTGGTTATTATGAAAATGTTAATTATGATTTTTTATTTTTTGCTCGTGTAGGTAGGTATGTAGGTATATTGGGATGAAC
This sequence comes from Heliothis peltigera, assembly GCA_958496145.1. Lineage (NCBI taxonomy): Eukaryota > Metazoa > Arthropoda > Insecta > Lepidoptera > Noctuidae > Heliothis > Heliothis peltigera. The sequence goes on along the minus strand of OY292334.1, from coordinate 7,078,103 downwards.
AATGGTGTGTGAAAATCACGAAAAATCCGGAACTCGTTTTATTATTACCAATTTAGAGTTGCATTATTTGTATTTGAAGGGGGAAGATGCATGTGTGTATAGAGTCGAGTTAGGGAGTAGCATGATGCGGGCGTGATCCTCCAAAACAAATGCGTGAGCGCGCGTGCCTGGCCAGTGCTGAGCCACATGTAGGCATGCCTCAGATTCCATTCAGAGGGTTTTATCGGTGGCGGCGGAGAGAGGAGCTGCGTACGCGCAAGTATTCGGGTGTTTGGGTGCGCGCGGAGGGGTCGACGACCGCGTAGCGCCGCGCGCCCTTTGAGCGATTTTTCTAATGCGTAGCCGACGACGCGCGCCCGCCGCGGCTGAAGCGTAGGGACTTCAGTTATCGATTCACGTACCATATACTTGATAAAGTTTGTTTTGGAACTACGCGTTTAGTTCATAATGTTCCGTTACATTATTTTTGTTAAACAGCTTTTTTTTCTGACTTTTCATAATGACGTAGTTGACAAAGTAAGTTTAATAGCTTTTAAGAAAACTACAGACTCGGTTTTTGCTGCCGTTTTTCAAATCATATTTCAGTAGTTAACTTAATTAATATAATCTTCTAAGAGTAGGTGCCAGCGAGGTATTAGTTTGATTGATGTTTTAGTTTCTACGAACTCGAAATCAAAAACTACGACGCTGGCGACAACTGCCAGTCAGCGATAGGTGGTAGGTATGGTACATATTTTCCAAATTAACATTTTGAACTTATTCGCTCATAGTTTCTGAAATAATATTCATTATGATATTTTTGAGAACATGATGTACAGACGCCAGCAGATCAGTTTACAACAATCAGTCAAATTTCCTCAAAAGATTTTCAACTTTAACGCTAAAGCATATGGTTCAAAGTTGATTGGGAAAATTTCAGGTAGCTTGATGTGCTGGCGTCTGTACCTACTTATAATAAATTCATAACTATTAAAATATTGCTGACAGTCCTTCAGCTAATTATTATTATTATTTACGTACCCTGCCTGAGTGCATTAATGATGTGCAAAATCAGGCCCTGAATACGTATTAACCCGAATAATAGGTGCAAAATCCTTAACAAAATATTTAAATAGATCTTATTTGAAGCAGCTAAAGCTAAATAAATGAAGTCGTCACATGAGAACGGTCTCAGTTATATTGTTTCCTGTTATAGATTAGTCGATTCTCGGAACACTGATAAAATATCCAATAAAACAGTAAGGTTGACTGGGCTCACTGTGTTGTTCTAAATATAGAGTATTAAACCACGTTAATTACCAAAATAATAATATGAACTCCGATGTTAACAAAATTTGTGAGTTTGTAAGGTCTAATCTCCGGATCAACTGAACGGATTTCGTAAAGTTCTTCTCACTGATAAATGAGAAGGGGACGGTATAATTATCCCGGGACGGTTGATGTAGGCTAAGTATTTTTTTTTGCAGACGTGGTAGCTACAGTCAGGATTCCCATCAGCAGATCCTAACCTGATGAGAATGGCAACAAACGGGTTTCTTCATATGAAAAGGTTATATGAAATTATAACCCTTTCATATGAAGAAATATTTTATCAAATCAGTCCAAGCGTCTTCGAGACATCGAGTTACAAAGACAACAAAAAGCATCTTTTTGGGAAAGCGGTTGATAAGTGTGAATAGATGAATTAATGAAAATTTTATGTTACCTGAATTCTAAAACTTGGCATTACTCGTAGCTAAACACATAGGTACCTTTATGTAGGTGTGTGTAGTTGTTCTGAATATTAAGTACCATTCGGCACAAGTGAGGTGATTGACGGTAAAAGGATAGTAGCTTTACGGTCATTACATGAATCATTGAATAAGCGCAAATATTGCAAAAATATGTAACATCAATTAAAATAAGTTAAGAGCTAAGCTTCAGACATATCGAATACCCTTCGAGCTCATGTTATGGAACAGGCACAGAGATCAGCACATTAAGCTACCTGAGACTGTAAAATTTTCCCTATCAATTTTGAACCGTACCCTTCGGCGGTAAAGTTGAAAATCTATTAAGGAAATTTGACAGATTTTAGTAGCTTGATGTGCTGTCTCGTGTGTCTTGATGGCGTCTGTACAATAATTGTTTAGGTAGGTACCTAAGCATTGGTATTAACGTAGTATTAGAAATAATGTGAAACTAATGTAGATGCAATTATTTGACCAACTTACTGATAACTGTCAAAAGTAATACGATAGTTTAATATCAAGTGTATAGACTACACAGGACGCGAGGGGAATTTTAAGTGTTGTAATAAAATGTTGATGTTAGGCACTTATTTTGAAGATATTGAACATAACTTGCAGTAAACAAGTAAAACGAATGCATGATACAAGTAACTATCAACATTACGATCTTCGAAATAAAGTCGAAAATATCTTAACTGCGTATGTTTCTCGATCGAAGCGGTGCAACATTGTTGCGCACTGAAAAGTTCGTTGTCATAAAATGTCAATTAGATTTTCAATTGTTTCCATTGAGTCTATCACTTGACTCGAAATACTCAAACGGTACCTACTTTAAGTTCTACATAAATAGTACCTACCGCTGTCACAGAATTTAACCTAAGTGTGACGGAGATATAGACATAGTTGATGTTTTATTAGTCCGTAGAATTAAGTGGCATTTCAGTATACGTCCGTTAGTTATATGAGCCAGAATTTCTCTAGTTTTTCTTTCAAATATGTAAGTCTTCTACTTGGACATACTGCTTTATCTTGAGCTTTGTATATGATAGTAACGACATTATTATAGATTACAATGGCCGATTTTTAGATTCCAGGGCGCTGCTACATTTATTATGTTAGCAAATAAGGCAAGTTTTAATCACAAAACGATTAATTAAAATATTTTTACCAGTTTATTTGCGAACCGAAAGATTCTCCCCTGTATATGGACATATCACAAACGTTTTTTTTTATATAAATTATAAGGAACGTAAAGAAATACAGTTCGATGATGTTTAATGACTATTGAGTGTCGCTACTTTAAATGAGAGCTTAGCAATAATGCCTCTTACTTACCGATTTTGGATAATCGATACCTAACAGAAGCAAAAATCTTGAATTTCGTCTTTAATAGGTGGTTGTATCGACATGCGTTTACGTAACTGGGACAATGACGAGCAAATTCCTTTTCTTATTCGCGTTATCTCAAGTTCTTCAAAAGAGCTTTGTGCACGTTCCACGTGTAACTTGATGACTGACTTTTAGATGTAGGTAGATTTGAGGTTTTGGCAATGTTTGGCAAGTTGTTGCCAAGTTGTGCTATGGCTATGTTACTATTGGTATCAGATCCGTGTACTGACAAACCTTGTATTTTTTCATGTGTACAAGCTACTATGCTTGGTTTGTTAAGAGCTATGTATTTAAGCTGTATGATAAATATAAAAAAAATGCGATTGTTCTGGAAGCTACGGACGCAATTTGTGTTCTTCATTCAAAAGGCGGCGTAGTTTACGTTTCTCTACACGATTATTCAACGGGATGGTTTGAAATTTACTACGAAAATGATTGAGTCCTCTTAAGGTTACATGGCCACCGCTCATGGTTGTCTTGAGGAGTTGGCAGATACTTATAGATGTTACCTTTTTTGTCACCTTATTTCGAAGTGCTTGACCGAAGCAGTATGTTACAATTACAAATAGATTCTTCACAACATTATCCAATTGGCGATATGTGACAGCAAATACAAGAGGAAGTGTCGCTGGTACATATCTACGGCCAGGTTTATTAACGACCCAGCCGGGCCCCGTTTATCGGTCCCGTTCCATTTAAATACACTCGATAAGGAAAACTTTTGTTACGAGGTAAAATCACATTCCGTCCGTGGCTCATATACATGTTCGGATAATGATGGAGTTTTTTATAGTTATGTAATTTAGAGTGAAATAGTTACGTATTAAAGATCATAAGAATACTCTTAAGCACATGGGTTCGCCATTTAACACAAAGTTCTAGTAGTAATCATTTTATTTGGGGTCGGCGCAGTATGTTTTTGTCTTCCACGCTCTTCTGTCTGCCGTCATCTCACAAGTTACATTGTTTCTAGCCATATCAACTTTCACGCAATCCATTCATCGTTTCTTTGGTCGTCCCCTTCCTCTATATCCATCCACATTCATGTTCAAGACTTCTTGAATATCAACTGTGTGAAAAATATACTTACCATTTGAAAACATGCTGAACTAGTCGTATATGAACATCTCCAACTATTACTATTTAGAGAAATATTGGCAATTTTATCAGGTTCAGTAAATAGTAAGCTGGAGTCATACATTGACAGCAATCTTATCCGTTTGTGAACTTCACCTTAAACAGATCATCAGTTACATAGCAGTCATCAGTTCTTAGCTGGTTACAATTTTAAAATCAAAAGGGTTGTGAAAAAGTATCAACAAATAAAAGATTAAAAAAATAGTGTTCTGTCGACTGGGGATTTCGATGTAACATCTGTGAAAAAGAACGAGAGCGATGGTTTTCAAATAATACCACACAATGACACTGCATTTTGTATTATATAAAAACAAAAGTAATCTTAAGTAACAATGAATTCGGTACTAAAATTGTGCTATTGTGACAAGGTAACCCGACGATGAATGAATAAATGCAAAATAAACACTTTAAATTCACATTAAAACTACGTTTACTTTGGAAGCACATAAATATAAATTTAATAATTAAAATCTAAAAATAAATCAAAAATTCATATTTCTTTTGGAATTATCTATGGCCTAATTACATGCATTATTACAATGTGGTATTGTGAGCTCCTTCGAAACACACAGTTGAAGACTTAATATTTATGGTATATAAAAAGTATGTGTAAATTTCGATTAAAGGCTAATTTACAGTTAAAACTGTTTAAAAGTTCAGTGTGAACGTTAATTTAATTAGATTCATTGTTTGATAAACTTTTACCTGTTCATACTAACCGTTTGAATAATTTAAAGTGTAAATTATCTTTAATCAAAACCAGAGGAGCTCACCCCTCACTATTTAACTAGTTCTGAAATATGTGCTGTTATGTACAATTTAAAATTCTGAATATAAATTAGGCATCTCTTATAATAAATTCATATTGTCTTTTATATTTTATACTATAGGTATTAATAAAATTTCAACTAAGGCCCGTGTTTGTCACCGTTCATTCTTCGGATTGTTTTACGAAATCGCATCTGGAATGCAACCGTCTAGCTCGTTCGTAAAACATATTGCTTTCGAAGAGTCCCCCACAGACATAGTTACAGGAATTGTTAACTTCTGTGAATAGAAAGGTCTGTCACAGCTATTTTGAACAGTGAAATCATTGACTTAATTGACTTAACTGGGAACATGCATATTTATGCGTTCGCGTTACTGCGCCGGCGACTAGCTGACATGCACAGGCCTTAAAACGTTTGCTTACAATCAATAAAATACTCCTGAATAATGTAATCGCAGTAAAATGTGACTAAATTAAATTGAAACTAATAAATAGTGCGACAACACCCGGGCGCAGGGACAGGTGGAATTCGTCACTACTCAATAAATTTATCTACGCGAACGCAAGTTAACGGAATACCACGAATATCTTACAGACACTTAAACAATACTTTGAAATATAACACGTTAATATCATTTTTGGAATTATAAAGTTGACCACCTAGTGTGGGATAAAGCTTCATTTATTTAATCATAAATGTATATTATGTGTTACCTATACGTTCTCAGTTATTTGAACATACCATTAATCTAATAGGATCGGTTGTAGGATCGGCGTAGGGCCGTGAATATATTGTGTATGTATTTGGAAAATAAACAAACAGAAGTCAGACTTTTATCAGTCAGATTTTTTTTACATTACATGAACATAGTGTAATGTAAACCACTAAATAGTTATAACGTGGTTTAAACATAACGTGGTTGGAACAATCTAAATAGATTGCAGACGATTTTCTCTAAACGAAATCGATGATTTTAAATTCTACTAGGCATATTCTAGTGTAGTCGTGAAAAAATAAGTTTAACAACTGATGTGATTGACGAAGACAGGAATTATATTTTGTTACAGGTAGTCAGCGATAAGCGACATACCTTATGTCTCACTTCAACTACTATTTTCTGCTATTTGGATTATATATTCTTGATTTACGAAGAAATATGTAGCTGTCATACACCGAACTAATTGATTCGATATACATGGTTCGTTCATAGCATACGATAGCTTCTTCGAGACGAAACTTTGCACATGCACCGCTATATATCATACACTTTACATATTTACAACGAATTCCACCTTTTAGTATATAAATCATCTGGCTGCGGCCACAATATACTTATAAAATTGCCACAAATAAATTACACATCTGTTTTCTTACTTCGAAGTTGAGATAAAGAGTTAGGAATATGGATTCTGGTAGGAGTTACTGAACAATAGTTTTTATGCGTCTGAAACATTTAGACAATCGAGCGAGACACGACCGAACACAGGCAGGTAAGGTAGATAGTAACTTTACGACAGTAAGTATCTAAGCCTAAAAATTCACTTATAATCTGTATAATAATGTATAGGTACAAATGATTTTGGATACAATTGACATTCACATCATCAATACAACATTTACACGGAGACTTTCCTTTTAATATACAAGGCATGGTTTATTAAGTATCATCGGCGTTTGTCCACTACCGCTACCCGTTGAGAGCCAATTAGACGACTGAATACAACCAATTATAGAAAACGTACAAAATCTGAGACACGTACACAGTGTTGTCTGTACCGCGCAACTATTTCGACCAATGGATTCTTAACCTTTTAATGACCGGCTAAAAACATGAGATCGCTTCATTATGCAATTAAATTATTGAAACATTCCGACTACAAAGTTTTGATTTGATTGAAATTTCAAGAGCACATTAAGTGATTACATAATTTTTCAGTCAATTGACAAATATGATAATAAATACATCATTCCTATTTATGTATCCAAAATCGAACGCTGATGAGCACATTTGAGTTAATACAAAAATATCTACTAACTTATAAGGGATAACTCATTTCGTTAATACTAGTCAGCATTGTGTCGGCGGACGAAGGCACGGCGTGAGGGAGTCGAGCGCCTTTAGCCCAGACCCACGTCCAGGCACATCATGACCACGAAGCCAATGATGCAGCCCCAGGTCGCCAGCTTGCCGTTACCACTGCGAACAAATGACAGGTTGAAGGTAGGGCAATTTTTCATGTGAAGTTGGGACATAACGTCATAATATATGATTGCAGTACGAGTCTCTGCTGTAAAGTTTAATGAAGTGAAGTCCTATGCTGTAAAACCTAAGATTAGAGAATCATGAGTCATACTAAAGAAGGCTGCGGCAAAAGGCTATGTTTGAAAGGGCTATTAACTGCAGGAGTTAAATACATATTGTTATTTCTTTACACGCACTCGCCAATATTACAACACGACATATTTATCATTTGTTGAATTAAGTAATTGCTTATTTAATTTTCCATACGCGATTCCCTATTTCCAGATGTCGGATTACCAAAACGTGAAGGCTCGCAGGTGTTGATTTGGACAGCCGGAAACTTATATTACAATGTAAACGGACACATCATAAACACATTAAAATGTATGCCTCGTGTTAAGGAGGCAGTAATACGTTTACTGACGCACTTTGACTGTGATATACATAATGGTATGTACATAATAACATATAGGGGTCCGTTATAAAATTCTGTCGTCATACAATGCCGGCCATTGAGAAATAACGAGTAAACGATATTTGAATAACAAATAGGTAGCAAAATTACGATATCGGAAAGGCCGCCGATGGCGCTTGCGTCTCACGCACTCGGATTTACAGAACCCGCCGGCCGGAATACGCTAACTGGAATTACGGGCCATTACATTAAAACGATTCCTAGTAGTTAGGTGCCATACCACGGTGTGTACATACACAATTTTATTGGAAAATTTAACGGTCTTTTTAAACTTCACAACGCATCTTATTAATAAACTGGGAACGAGTATTTTTATGCATGTTCATTTTTAATATTCACAAGTTTCTCAAGTATCACGGAATACAAATTTCCTAATCGAAATAGACTGATTTAGTATGAAACCAAGGTATCAGGCAGGTGCCTACGTTATGCAAAACAGAAGAAGTATACATGATGTAACTCCGTATACGTAATTCAATCATTTAGTTTATGTCTGTATATTTCGGAAATATTTGCCTCAGTGTTGTTTTATCTATACGTTAGCTGAGGACAGTCAATTCAATTCATAATATTCTGGTAGCGTCTGTTTATCAATGTTTGTAGGTGACCTAATGCCAAGTGAGAATATTAACAGCACCTTAGGTAAGGTGGGTAATTCCCATCGTAACACTATACTTAATCGCCGTCTTACATAATAGGGAATACAAGGGTTTGGTCGTTGCAAAAGCGAATTGCCCAATGTGAAGAGAATATCCATTATTTTGGCAGTGTACTTAGACATCCGGCTCGTGACGAGGATTATCGTTAGAGTATGCCATGCTAACGAGTATGACAGCTCGGCGCACATTCTGCTCACGTGCCGTGGGGAACCCCGACTGGACACATGACAAGCACCTAAAAACCGCGGCTGACATCACGCCCAAAAATTGAGGAATTTTCAACAGAAACCCGAAGCTGACGTGAAAACTAATCAAGTGCTATCGTCGGAATGTATCTTGTCATTAAATAATTAAGCATTGCACGCACGCCTGAATACGCAATCAACTTTATTAGTGGCATGTAAGTAAATGTTGAGTTGGATTTATCTGAAAACCAACATTCCGGGGTTTTCTTAAGCTCACATACCAATTCAGTATGCATACAAGAGAATTCTGATAGTGTCTTTATTATTTTAAAACGATCTGATTTAAATATTCGATGGATCGGGAACAAGTCGTTTGTATTAAGTACAAGATATTAGGGCTACAAAAATACTTGATATGGAGGACATGACCGTTTGATAGTCATAAAACAACTTGAATATAGATAGTTCACGCAACTAAAACTATATTGCCGACTCCCTTAACCGATGGTGGCCAAATCCTGCGGCAGTTTTCGACATTATAAGTGACTGTGCGACAATTTTAATCTGAAAACTTGTTATTTGAATAGGGACGTCATTTTGAATATGATGGTGCTGTTGTCACATACGGGGTATATGCGGCGCGATGTCTGGAGGTAGGTCAGGGAGTGTCGGACGGCGGCGCACTGGATTCCCAGACAGTGACGTCAGCGCATAGACAAACTAGAGCGTCGTCACCGACTTTATCCCAGCAACAAACGCGTTATTTCTTATATTTATTGTTATTGACAGTGGCGAGACGGTGACAAGCCCACGCACGGCGGCGGCGCACCGAATTTACTTCATAATGCGCGAGGCTGCGCCGCGCCGCCCTGCGCACGCGCCGCCCGCCCGTTGCAAATAGACGCGACGCGACGCCGCATCCTTCGACACCACGCAGACGACCTCTATCATTATATCTACGTTACGTTAATTGCGGAATTGTCGAAAATATTATTTTAAGACCGGGATCGAGTAAGTTTTTTTTTTAACTTCTATAATAAATTAGACACAACAGTGGAAATCAGACGCAGTCTGATCTCTCACAAAGTTAATGAGTAGTTATGGATAAAAAATAATTAGCATATTATGTACAGACGCCAGCACATCAGGCTACTACAATCTGATAATGATGAAAAATGAAAATTTCCTTAATAGATTTTCAACTTTATCGCAAAAGCATTTTTGGTTCAAAGTTGAATGGGAAATTTTGTCTGTTTCGGGTAGCCTGATGTGTCTGTACATTTTTTCATAACAATGGTGTTCCTTTGATTTAAGGTTCCCAGATGATAGAAATGGATGTCGGCATTGAAGAATATTTGTATTTATTTTACATTGACTGGAAGCTTTCATCTAAGTTTTCTAGATCGATTAACAAGACGGTTGCGCTTTGACTGGTAGTACTTGCTGTGTAATGTATAAGTATGCTTTTAACTTGCCAAGATATCCAAAAAGGATGTCTTTCGGTAATATTGTCAACATGTACTGTATTGGCAACTCACGGCATCGAACCTACTCATTATAATATAATAGATTTAAATAATGTTCTGCCTGTCGCGGACGTCTTATCTAGTTAGTACTGGTTTTTTTTTTTCAGCTTCAACCGAATTGCTTGAAACCGTTTCGAATGAGCTACTAGGACATCTTCCTAGGTTAAGTTCAACAGTTTCTGAGATCATCCCTACCTACGTATGCTAATTCCTAATTTAATATGTCTCGACGTCACATAGCTAGAAATAATGAAAGCTATTCGTTGAATCCTATAAGTTTCAGCATCAGTGCCATCGAGATGCGTCTGTGATCATGTTTTTATCATCAAAAGATTTTTTTTGTCCCACTTCACGGCACAGGCCACTTCTCATACTGAGAGGGAATGAGTGTTAATCACCACGCTTGCTAAATGCAGATTGGTGATTTCAGACTTTCAAGCCCAGATTTCTTCAAGATGTATACATATACTTTGGCCATTGGTGTCTTAGAAAAAACGTATAACATAGAAATTGGTACTAGCCTGACCTGGAATCGAACCACATATCTAGTCGTACTTATGAGGTTGGTGGTTACACTAGGTAGACACAACGGACACCATGTTTTTATGACTTTGACATCCAGCTCCGTAAATTATATTTGAATAAATAAACACAGACGTGCGAACAAGTAGTAATCTAAAGAGAAACTCGTATGCACTATAACAAATTACGATTGGAGTCATGAAAAATTGTGTCGTCTGGCGATTTAGTCGTAATTTAAATTTTATAATGTAGAGTAACAAATAGTGGGACATGTTGGTAGGCAATAAACGTCGGGCTATGTTGTCGCGCGGCGGCTAAGCGTCCGGGGTGTTAGACGGCGCGCCGCTATTTCGGGAAAGGGTATTTGCGTCCCGACGCCCGTCGCTGCGCCTACACTTCACGTGCCGCTTGCAATGCAAAACGCTATTGTCTCACTTGCTATTATTGCAAGCTGGTATACTGCACACTGTATTCAAAGATTCGTTCTATGGTTCAACGAAATCGAATCGTGAATCGTAGTTTTCTTTTTAGTGCGGTCTGCGTGAAAAATATTTCAATTTCAGCCGAAAACTATTGCTTATATCTTCTTCATTAATGAACATGTGAGACATTTCGGGAATGAAATATACATACATAAAAATGAGCTACATAATATGTCTTTGTGTTTTAATTCAGCACCCTGCAGTTTTAGCACCACCCAAACGTTTGGTAGGCGGTGTAAATAAAACGAATCAATCGAATCTACGTAAAAAAGGGGAATAGAAGTACATTCGTATACGTGCTATAAATAAGATTTGGTCAAACCATTCTCCGTCGACAAGAGGTTTCAAAGAGCACTCGTAGAGAGCAAACAGTTGTCATCTTCTACGACAATGCTAATCAGGCTGAGAGATGCGCGCGCGTGCTTCGCGGGGGAGTGTCAGGTGTTGCGCGCGCGCACGCTCTCTACACACTTATTTATTATTTATTTTCATTATTTGGCATTTCGAGTACAAGTGTATTGGTCAAACTTTTAGTTTGGATAGGTACTTTTAGGGCGTTTTTTTAAGAACGATAAATGGCCAATACTTTAAATGTTATATATGTATAATGTTACAGAATATACATATGTATGTGAATCTTCATGATTGAACAAGACGATGACGACGACGAAAACAACACATATTGCTACAATTCTTCAATTTAATTTGTCGAAACATATCTTTCCCACGTTTCGAAAACGATCTGAAACTTCATAAAAGAATCGCGAGATCTGTTGAAAGCTTTAATGAAAATATCTTTAGTAAGCTCCCATCATTATGTATTTGTAAATTGTACGTCTAGACGTCGAGACAGTGTACTCAGCAGACCGCAGACATAATAAGGCGCGCGACAATAGCCTGTGTTCATTAAAATCACACGACTTTATCGAAAGCCCATTGGCATATCTGTCATTCATGCTTCAGCAACTTTTCCTCGCCGAAGTAAACAAAAATATTGTCACAATATTACAATTGCTACTACACTTCCTTCTAGCCCAAACTCGTTCGATAAAACAACTTGTATTCAGACACAACGTTGTACGCGGTTACCACGCTTTGAAAGCTGTTTGTTGCTTGGTCCCAGGACTAAACAATTAGTCAATAACGGGACTCGCCTGACTTGCTAGTCCGGAAGGGAGTCGCAACCGGTCTGCAACAATGCTTAGATGGACAACAATACTGTCGCTAAGGGGAAGCATGTCCTTCGCTCTCACCCCAACGAACCTCTAGATATTGACGGTTAACAATCTATATCGGCCGAAATACTGACATGAATCAGAACAATCGAACAGACGACCCTCGTCATTCCAATTATGTCAAGAGCCCGGAGATTGAATACTGTAGTTTTATATCGATATGTAACGCCACTTATGTGTATTTCGTCTTTATGTAGGAAGTTTTCATTTCTCAAACAAAATTAAGTCTCTTATGTTCAGTACGTCTTGTTAATTCGAAGACAATAATGTCGACACACAGTTGCGTTATGTCGATTTATGATCAACCAGACATAACTTATGCATTTCAATGTTTTAGGAAGAGAGGCGCATACATTTTTTGGAATTTAGCGGTACTACAAACCATAACCCCAGTATGGTAAATTTAATTAAAATAATGATAATGCTTGATGCAGTAATACAATGGCACGTAATACGGAGAACACAAAATCTATGATTTGTATCCACAATGTACAAAACAATCCATCAGGAGTATATGTGTGATTTCATTAAAGATATTTGAACATATGAATAGCAAGGAGATGCCCAATAAAAAGCAGTATTATCCTAACCACGTTAGGGGGCAGCGGCTGTCTCACAGGGGTCTACTACAAAGGTGAACTCGTACTCAAAATCTTTTTGGGTCATCTTCAAGGACAAATCCTTTAATTCGGTATCTGAAGGGGAAACACTGAGATCGCGCATCATCTGTGCTAATCATTATGAACGTCTAGTCTGGGGTTTTATTTGGATTTCAAAGAAGTTGGTAGTTTGGCAAATTATTTAATACAGGTTTTGTTCTTTTGTGTGGGGTTCCAGGTTTCGGGGATCTATTGTATAAGGTAGTAGGTACATGTGACATGTGAGGCTGACAATGGCCTAACACCGAAATGTCATCATTAGGGTTCTTCGTAGGTAGTCCTAATTCATCCAGGGCAGCGTTTAAGGGGATGAAGTATATTTTTAAAACAAACCTATTCTCCTGGACCTGATGAATTGAGGGATCAATGTGTGAATTGAGGGGTCAATACCTATCTGGATTAATAAGCCTTTTTAATTATTTGGCCAGGTACTCTTCGTTAGAGGTATGCCGCAGAATAAAACGTAAATATGACTAATATAATACCTGCATGTGATGACAGAAATAAGTCATTTGAGATTACTTTAGTGACAATTTTGATAATCCTACCTTGCGTATACGACCCAGTACTAGGAAGTCGTTACTCCAATCTAGTAACTATCGTCTTGCGAAAGGGTTGGATGAGGTCAGATAAGAAGTCTCTGCCAACGTTGTTGAAGGTAAAGACGATGTTGTACGAGTAGGTACATAAACAGTAACACACATAAAAACGCATTATTTCAGTAATAAAACAAGACTCACGATGCATTAGCCTCTGGTATGATGTCGTCCGCCACGACGTAGATCATGGCTCCAGCGGCGAAGGCCAGCGCATACGGCAGCGCGGGCTGTGCTGCAGCCACGGCTACCGCACCTAACACGCCGAACACCGGCTCCACCATGCCGGACAGCTGGCCGTACCTGCACAACAAAAATACAGCATGCATAACTTTATATTAATTTGGGCACCGTAGTAGTGAATCGAGCTAATATTTCGAACAACAATGTTTCGACGCCAATTGTAGGGCAAGCTTTGCGTGGTACTAATTGCCACGATAATTACATACAATAGAGAAAAAAGGTAAAAGACAGTATAGTAAAAACTAAATGTAGCACTACAAGTGAAATACCTAATAGTTAATGATTTAGTTAATTTCAATATATGTATTTTACCTTCACAATATAGATTTATAAACCATGGTGTTCTGGGCTTCAATTATATTTTCTACAAAATGGTTGTTTTAATGACGTAATTTTCGGATTCGTAAGATTGATATTAATTTCAAGACATAACTGAACCTATTTCAGAGCAAAATACGAGTAAACAAGATACAATCCATCAAATTCAAACTCATTTATTCAAACTTAGCTGTAAAACAGCACTTTTTGAACGTCAAATGTTACAAAAGACAGCCCCCAAAACGCCCACCCTTCACCACTTCCTATGTGTTTTTGCTGGGAAGAAGAAGTGGCGCAACAAACTCCCCAGCAACACATGTCTGTCTGTTGGTTTGAAGAACCTTTAAACAATATTTTTTTCATACACAATTTTCATCATCACATTTTTCTATCACCTTTGACTGGCTCCGCTCTACTAAATGCTAAGTACTAAATGCTCTAGTAAATGATAGGTTACGGCTCAAAGCCGAAGCCTAGGTCTAACTGTTTAAAGCTAGGTGTAGCCAGCTAGAACCAGAACCATCCCTAACATTAGGGCGGGCCCGGCTCGATAGGTTGACATGACAACGGGAAATGAAAGTCCGCGATGCGGAGCGAGGCGCCGTCAACTAGGAAAATTGATTGTTATTCAGTTTAGGCTGTGTTCCAAGACTACGTGGTTAATTTTCATTTACAATGATTTTCAACGCATGGGCGCATGTGCATTATTTTGTAAAGTGTTAGTTGTTTCAGAGATTATTTTTTAATTGGAGGATAATAAAATATTTTCCGATCGCTTATCCGAGAATTTCAGTTCATTGTGATTAATTTCCTAATATCAGACTGTCGGTAATACTGCTTTTAGCTATTGTATGAATAGTATTTTGTTCTAAAAGCCTACACAAATGGCATATCAAACCGATGGAATTTCCGAAAGACGTTTTTAATCAAACATTCATACGTAATACAGAATGGGGTCGGAATCGTGTACGCTTTGCTCCATCTGATGCATTCTTGACGGTTAGATTGTAAGCTCTCATTTCAACTTTCTCAACATCCTGTCGGCGCGTCTCAGAACGCGCATTCTTTTATAATATCAATTAATTCGTTATTAAGAGAAACATGTAACGCGATGGACGACCTTATGAAACGATCGGCTGAAAATTGCTTACTGAACACAATACTTAGGTATATGTCATACATATTTAAAATGTATGATTTTGTTCAGGATACGAGTACAGATTTCTTCAGCACACCTTTTTCGTTTTTCTTTGTTTTAGATGTATAAATCTGTGGCTAATTCAAAGCCAAGGTAACTTCTAAGGAATTCGCTCATACGCCGTTGTACTGCCGCTACACGTTTTTGTTTTAAAAGCTTTGGTATTTTCGATAGATTGTTTCATTTTCAACAATGCAATCGTGATGATAATAAAAAGTATATCACTGTTTATAAATAAACACATTCATAGATATTGTATCGGATACACCGGACCCAAGCAGCGCTTTTCTTCGCCCAGCTGTATTTCCTGAAAGAAGCTTTCAACGGTAAGCTAACCCAAATGAGTATAAATGTAATCTACGACTTTCAGACTTACAGTTTAGAAGTAAATTTTATTGAAACTAACGAGTTTGGATATCATATATTCGTATTGACTGAAAGCATCGTAAATTTGACCACAAACGTAAGTAGGTAACGTAACAAATTACTTGATCGTAATGCAGTGAAACGTCGTATCTAGGGACCGGAGCTGCTAAAGGGCCGTATTCAAAATACTGATCACGACGTCATGTATCAGTAAGTTGTTAATTTTCACGTGTGCGGGTGGCGGGGTAGCGGGGTGGAGGGGTAGAGGCAAGCGCGCGGTGCGATGCCGAAAGAGGCCGCTAACGAATTGTTTTGGTGAAAGTGCGGGCCAGTGCCGCGACCACATTCCGACGAACTGGTCGAGGAGCCGCTGCTGTGGGAAACGCCGCCAGGGCCACCCCACACGACGACCAGCCTATATCTGCCTGCCAGCGATGCCTACCACGCCAACCGCCAACAGGCTTTCTTACACGGGTACGCCCTTCGATATTAAACCGAACAGGCTGAACTACACTTTTAGGCACCGCCTAGATATTAACAGTTTATCCGTCTCTGTTCGACCATGAATTGGAACTTTAGCAGAAAACCGTTCAATGCTGAATAGAAAGTAGCTCAAAAAGAAATGCTTGAACATTTGAAAGTTCGGCTGGTTGTGTAAGGATATGATAACACGCACATAGGGAACTTTAATTTGCATTAGATAACGAGTAGTGTAGCGGCAATGCTAGGCGGAATGCGACGGGGAACGAGTTTGATGGAGCCGTGCGGTGCGGGGCGGGCGCTGGGCGGCGAGTGCGCTGCGGCGGTGCGGCGGGCGCGCGACGTGATGTTATGTTATCGCATGCATTATTCAGCGGGTGGCGAAAGCGGCAATTTGCGACAATATCCACTGATTCGCAGAATCGCCGACTGTTGAGCCGCCGCCGAGCCATAAAACAGGATACCCGTCACTCAATAACTACGTTGAATTTAAATAAAAGCTCACGAATAAAAGATATACTTTGTACATTTTTACGAATTTATCCATTGTTTATAATTGTACTTGGCAGTGATGTTTTTTGGTGCGCAATACACAATACTTTTTTGCATATTTATAATTACTGAAGGTTTTCATAACTGTTTTCATAATATTTTTGTTTGTCTTGTAGATAGTTAAAGTTTCTTTAAAAATAAAGTCTGCAGCGATTAGGTACTGCTGTTGCTATAAAGATCGAGTGAAGTCAGCGGCATAGCAGAGCAAAATTCATGTGTATGTGTGCAATGTAGTAGCTAGCGTAAAACCGTTAGTGATGGCCGTACGAGTGAAATGGCCAATAGAATTCATTTGGTGTTTTATTTTTTATTGGTTTGCTTCATGCAGTGTTCGGGAGCAGCAAATAATTAAAACTTTTCACGAAATCAATAAGTCTGGTCTAGCCTTTTCCCAAGCTATGTTGGTGTCGGCTTCCAGTCTGCGAGTGACTGTCTATCTGCCCTAAACTCATTTCTCCCAGCAACAAAGAAAAGATCGCTCTATTATTCCGTATTCAATGTAAGTCAGATATCCCAAACTAGTATAAAAAGGCGGAATGCAACAATGATAAACAATTTAATTAATAACTCAGCGGCATGAGGTGATTGAGATGTATGTATTTTACATCTTGGCTGGCTTTGATATATTTTAATGAAGGTACAAAAAAATATATATAAAATCAAAGAACATATGTTCAGTGTGGAGATAAACAATTGTAAGGAAGTAAAAGATATTAGAAATCCTAAATCAGAACTGGTCATGTACCACTAGCTGTGCCGGGAGAGATGGCCAACTGTGTTTGTTTTCAGTCGTTTTTATTACAAAGATGTATAACTTATGTTGGTTTTTCCCAGACCTATTTATTACTGATAGTTTTAAAAACAAAGATTTGATTACAAAATAAGTATCAGCTAGAACATTTGGCCACCACTAATGGGTTTACCCTACACAATTGGGCATCTTCGCAGTTTTCCATGTTAATGCTATATTACTCATGATGGGTACGATGTCATCGTTAAAGTTATAACATTGGTAGGTATTCAGGAAGGAGTACGAGAAGATTAGGCGCGGCAACAACGCAATATGCGGCCGACAAACCGGCCTCGATTGCGCAGAACAGCGCCACCAAGGCTGGCAGCGCCTTCCGCGACGACTTCTTCGGGGCCCGCGCGGCGGCCGCGGCGGTGGCAGTGCTCGGCGTCGCTCTCTCGATTTAATTATTTAACTGTGAAGGCCGATCGCCCGAGGCGGGCAGCGGGCGGTGCGCTGCGACTGGTCGGACGGGTGCGGTCCGGAAGAACGCGCAGACAGCGCGCCGCCGTCCGCTTGCCGCGCAACGCACCAGACTCCGAGGCACCGCAGCGACACATCGCACACCGAGCTCACGCAACACTCAAATTTCGAAATAGACGACTTTCTCGGGTCCAGTTAGCAATGACCATCTGACCAAATAGCGTCGCTTGCGTCGAGAGCGGCCTCCAGACACGCGGACTCGGGGCCCGTGCCGGCGACGGTTAGCCGCCGTCCAGCGCGCCTGCCGAGCACTACTCTCCAACCGCACTTACGAAAACTTTCGATAGGTAAATGTAATCGGTGTAACATTTTGGATATTTGTAAATCGATTTCATATCGATTGCACAAACCGAAGTCCATAAAAGACCAAAGTCTCTTTCAATGTCTTAGCAAACGCTAACAATTTCGTTTAAATTAGAAAAAACCGAACTAAGATATTAACAGTAATTTAATTGATTAGGTTTTCTAACGGATGAGGCCTCTACTTGGTGCGTAAGCATGATGTTTGCTACGTCACTATGAGTCATATGCGCATGCGGTGAGAAATGTTGACTAGACGCATTGTCTACAACAATGGATCACTACACTGGTTGGACTTATATCTTGCCACAAAAAATTACCTCAAGTTGCTGCGACTAAACGACAGTTTTTTTTTATATTTAACTACGTACGTATTAAGTCACTTCAAATCTCAATTATTGTATTAATAAAGAATCGTATAGTTACAACGTTCATGTGTGCTAAATAGATAATCCATCAACAACACCGAGTGACACGGTCCAGATACGTACTTAGTTACAATGTTACACTATGAAATTAGGGAAACTAAGTTCATGAAAGGTACAGTGTTGGAAAGCGCGTTAAGTATCTGATTGACTGATATGCGTGCAGCGGGATAGAATCCAGCACTGGGCAAATTAAAATATGTGGTATTGTAGGTGAATGCTTCTAAATGAACACGAAACAGGATACTTTTCTATGTCTAGTAAAGGAAAGAACTAAAATCGAAATCTTAATTTAAAACAACATCTTGTTTTTAGCAACAGATCGTAGCACCTACAGCAAGGTTTTAATCCTTTTTTTTATTCCAAAATCATCAAATCTTCCCTCCCGATGTGTGCTGTTGGAGGGGTTCATATTTTAGGCAACATAGCCAAACATTATAACGTTCGAACATTCTAACAAACCTACTTCCAGTTAGCGATACCTTGTTTTAACCTCCACAACTTCCTCAACAACAAAAGACAGCAAAGGTAATCCGAATCATTATATTTCGCAATTCTGACGATTACTGTATGACTCTTAAAAAATGCTTTTATGCTAACCTTATAACAAACATAAACAAAACAAGCTATCAATTCATTCTGATTGTGACACCGTAGATCGTTCAAAATGTCAATACCGATTTCGAAAGGTGCCTAACATATAGGTACGAAACGGTGGCAAATGCGATCCCGTATCGGGCATGCGAGTTGGCCAGAGCACTTCTTGCTCAGTCCGCATTCCTCGCCCCTTGAATTCCGTACCGCAGACCCTATCGTACACGTCTCTGCGTATGGTGTACGTACTAACGTACAGTAAGACACTTTCATTGAATTCGGTTATAGATTTCGACGATATAAAACCCTGTAAAATTTTACTTGATTAGAATGACTCAGTGAAACGTGTCTTAACTGGAAAGCCTTAGAGAGAGACAGAGACACCTTGATATAATTGATTGCCATAAGTGATTTACATCAGAACTCAAATATGATATGTAGATCTAGCATAGATCTACCTACTTCATCAATCATTCCAGTTTATAGTAACCATTTCTTCGTTAATTTGTCCAATAACCACCTAAAATAGGAAGGCTAACTGATACTTAATATTTAGATTCTGAAACGTTTTGGTTGTCGTAAGAGACCATATCTCGCAAGTGAGCATTCCGCAAAAAGATATTATTATAGATTGTTTTCATCATTTCATGCCTATTTAGATCTGCAAATATGAACTGAAAAACTATTTTCATAAAGACGATATACGATTCTCTATCATATTACAGAGCAGAACAGACTCATTCCTGGGTTTCATGAAAATTCATGAAACATCACTGAAGGAAAACCATGTGCCAGGCTTGAGTCTTTCTCTCTCGAGTCACCATACCTATGGAAAAAAGTTTTCTTCAAGTTACTTTTTTAGGCGATGTATCATCCCCTTCTAATAGATAGCAATAAAATCAGGTATCCATGTCTCTCCTTACTCGACAGCATCTTTATACTAAGCACGCTGCTTAGCTGCGCAGTTAGATGTAATTAGCAGCCGAGAATTCTATAAATTGCAGAGTAATTGCGTTTCATCGAGTAAATGCTTAGTTGTAAAAACGTATGATCGTTTAATTTTCCGCGGTCGCGTGCAACGTGTCTTAAGGTTGGGGTACACGGCACGAGCGCTCGGCCGGGGTCGTCGCTCGGCGCACATTCCCGGCCTACTCCGCGGCCAGGATTCCCACTCGAGCACATTCTTACAGCCACTGCCAGCTAAGGAGCTACGAAGTAGCCACACAGGACTCCGATTTTCTCCTCATTTTGGATATGCTACTTTATATTTGGCTGAGTTTGGGCCTGATCATTAGTATTCACTTGTGAGCAATGTTAAAACGTTGTCTTCTTCTTTAAGTAAAAGGCCCCAGAGATTTTACCACATACTTCAATTCTAAGTTTTCATGTGCATCTTTCAGTTGATACCAAAATGAGCTATCTTTACTAATGTTAGTAAATCTTTTCACGAGTTCCCAAGTTACAACGTGAACTGCAAATCGTATTTGAGAAGACAGTTCGTCATAAAAATAACGTACCTCTCTTGAAGGCAGACGGCGAAGCCATTTCCGCGTTCCTCAATAAAAGATTTTTAGCATTCTTTAAAGGCATAACGATTATGTACCGCGTTAGTTTATAAAAGTTTGTTAGCATTCTTCAAAGGCATATCCATTACCGTGTTTCGTAGCTCGTTAGTCGCGGGCTGTGCACCGGCGAAGCGGCGCCAGGGCAGCGGTTCCGAGAACACGACGGAATGCGACTATTTACAACTTTTACCTATTTGGTAACGTTTACAATGCGTGCACGTACCACAATGCCTAAGTAACCTTTTGCTCTGACAATTTAAATTTATTTAGAGTGTGTTCGCTTCATGACAAACGTTTTAGGATAAATCTCACAATAATACACCTTTCGAGAATATTGTTGTGCGTAAGTAGCAATATTAAAGATACAATTAGTTTTATGTTTATGACTTACAGAGGTTAAGGAAAATGTGGTAGGTTAAAACAATCTGCATGAGTGTACACGTTTCTAGTTGCCGAAGGGACATCACACACAAATCTGTGCTTGTTGAACTGAGTTGGTCGGGCCGGCAACAGTCGCTAAATGAATTAGCCTGAACAGGAATGGGGTCGTCCAGTCTGGTTGCGTTGGCATCCGGCCTAACGACGAGCGGGCGCATTCTCTAACCGCGCGCCGTGCTCTAACTGCCGCCCGGCAAAACTTGCTGCCACCATGTGAACCCTATTCCACAAACCAGTACGTGGAATGTTGTCAAACATTGATATATCATGACTTTGACGATTCGCTAAGTGACCTCTGAAATGTGGACGGCACGAAACATGACAGTAAATAAGAAAGCGTTATCAGAATTATGTTATTTTTGTATAAACTGAAATGTTTCTACATTTACATAAATATGCAAATCGCGTCAAGACAATTTGAAAGTATGTATTCTCTTTGTTTAAATGTCGTATTCGTGGTACCTACGTCGCTCGCCTAATATGTTCAACTTTTCTTTTAGGGGTTGGGGACATTGACCTGCGTCTTTGTACAGATCGTGGATTTACTATTTATCAATGATCCTTACCAGAATGCCCTCCAGACGGAGAAGCCGGCAGCTTGTAGCGGCAAGCTGACAGCCAGCCCCTCAGGGAAGTTCTGGATGCCGATGCCTAACGCCAGATTTCTGTGGACAAAACAAATAAATTCAATTACAATAAACAATTTTGAACACTCAAGAATAATGCTTCTTATAAACTAACTCTTGTCGGAATGTGGACATTCCGTCAAATCAACTTTTCGCATACTATATATTATGTAGTCGCAAAATAGAATAGTCTGATGACACCGTTACAAGGCATAAGCTTGACGTTTTCAAGGGAGAAATCGTCGATGATTGCGAAAATGTTTGAGAAATAAAGCGGCGACCTTGTACGAATGTGATTATTTTATTGCTTTTCCTTTGAAACGGTGACTCGAAATGTTTAGACACTGATTAATGACGTGAAACGTCATAAGTAGGTAAAAGTTTTAATTTATTAAATCAAGTAATTAAGTGCATATAAGTAATTATTTTTATTAACATCCTGAAACTACATACTTTCAATGGGCGTGTTGGCACGCATAACATTTAGGACACACACGAATACAGAATAAGATATTAATAATGTGAATATAGAACATAAAGTATGTTAACATTAAGTTGCATGTATATCTTAACAAATAGAAGCAATAGCGGATATGTGCTGACACTGGCACATTCCTCTGCGCCGCGTCCCCCCTGCACCTGCCACCCTGGCCGCGAACCGCTCTAGGAATGCGACTAACTGTACTCCGCAGCCTCGGTCACCGTTAAACTCAACTGTTCCCGCGATGCAGCTAAAACTTAGCTCTCGTCATGTATTACGTAATCACTACATAGTATAAAACAAAGTCGCTTTTTCTGTCCCTATGTCCCTTTGTACGCTTAAATCTTTGAAACTACGCAACGGATTTTAATGCGGTTTTCTTTAATAGATGGAGTGATTCAAGAGGAAGGTTTATATGTATAATAACATCCATTAAATAGTGGAGAAGTACTGTTATTTTTGAAGTTTCTAATGTGATGTCGTAAATATTTACATTTTTTCCGCTTACATTGCAAACGCAGGCTGAACCCTACGAGTTTTATCAAAATAATGTACTAAGTATTGTACACATTGAAAAGGTCTACAGAAAAGTCCGTGATGGTATATGTCTATCTCTTATGGATAACCCACAATAACTCTTTTTTGTCATTTACTTTTTACGACAAATAATGGCTAATTTTCGAAGCGATTTTAACCAATACAGCATTAATCCTTAACCAATTAAATATCTTGAATACATTGTTCATTTAATATAGATCTATATGGCCCTTTACAGCGTATGGTTTAAGTGAATATTTTCGAAGATATTACAGATTTAAAAATTGCGGGACGTAGCGTTTGTGGCAGTACCGGCCGGCCAGTATGTTTTTATATACCACGTTCACAGTTTTTCTGCCAGAAGTCAGCAGTGGCGAAATCGAGATCGCTCTGAGACAGCTCAAAAATGGAAAAGCCCCTGGCGAGGATGGCATTACAACAAGGAGCTCCAGAAGCTTTTTAATGCCGTCCTGTTTGAAGGGAGAACTCCAGAGGCGTGGAGTAGGAGTGTTGTCGTCCTGTTCTTCAAAAAGGGAGACAAAACCCAGCTGAAGAACTATCGACCCATTTCCCTCCTAAGCCACGTATATAAGCTGTTCTCAAGAGTGATCACGAACCGACTTGCGCGAAGACGCGACGAATTCCAACCACCGGAGCAGGCTGGGTTTCGGAGCGGATACGGTACAATAGATCACATCCACACAGTGCGGCAGATTATACAGAAGACCGAAGAGTATAATCAGCCCCTGTGTCTAGCATTTGTGGACAATGAGAAGGCCTTTGACTCGGAAATCTGGTATGTTCTGGAGTCCCTGCAGCGTTGTCAAGTAGATTGGCGATACATCCAAGTGATGAGATGTCTCTACGAAGCCGCTACAATGTCCGTCCAAGTACAGAATCAGCAAACAAGGCCCATACCGTTGCATCGAGGAGTGAGACAAGGGGATGTTATTTCCCCGAAACTGTTCACTAATGCAATGGAGGATATGTTGAAGACGCTGAACTGGAAAAGACGCGGCATCAACATCAATGGCGAATACATCTCTCACTTGCGATTTGCTGACGATATCGGCATCATGGCGGAAACGCTGCAGGACCTACAACAGATGCTGAACGACTTGGCTAAATCTTCTCTACGCATCGGCCTACGGATGAACTTGAACAAAACCAAGGTCATGTTCAATGAACATGTTCTACCGGAACCGATTGCGATACACGGCGCCGTTCTCGAAGTTGTTCGGAAATATGTACACCTCGGGCAGACATTGCAGTTAGGTAGAAACCACTTTGAGGACGAGGTGAATTCAGTTGGGTTGGGCTGCCTTTGGGAAGCTACGTCGAGTCCTAACATCGTCGATCCCACAGTGCCTAAAGTCTTCAATCAGTGCGTCCTACCTGTCATGACTTACGGAGCCGAAACGTGGACACTGACGGTACGGCTGGTCCACAAGTTTAAAGTCGCTCAGCGGGCTATGGAAAGAGCTATGCTCGGCATTTCTCTGAGGGATCGCATCAGAAATGAGGTAATCCGTCAGAGAACCAAGGTCATTGACGTAGCCCACCGAATCAGCAACCTGAAGTGGCAGTGGGCTGGCCATATTAGCCGAAGAACCGATAACCGTTGGGGCAAACGAGTTCTAGAGTGGAGACCACGCCTCAGCAAACGTAGTGTAGGACGTCCTCAGGCACGGTGGAGTGATGACTTGCGCAAGACGACTGGCAGGAGCTGGATGCGAGAAGCCGGAAATCGATCTCAGTGGCGTGCACTTGGAGAGGCCTATGTCCAGCAGTGGACTGCGATAGGCTGATGATGATGATGATGATGATGATGATGATGATGACAGTTTTTCTGTAGTGTATTTAGTATCAGCATTGCACCCGTGCGAAGCTGGGGCGGGTCGCTAGTGACGTAATAATATGCTATTCGCTGATTTCGATCGACTTACTTAAAACGACCGTTAACTATGCCGGAGTACCAATCAAAGGTTCCTTTGTACTCGCTAACGTAACTGTATTACAGTAAGTATTTCAGACTGTCTCGTCTGAATGACGACATAAGGAAAACTTTTTCTGAGGATTGATTCCAATGGAAGCGTTAAGTGGCGCAAGTGTTGGCGGAATTAGTCGGATCAAAAGGGTTATTGTATGTTGTATAACGACTTATTTCCGACCATCAGATCTTTGCAAGTTATTCATCAAATTATGTAGTTATATAGCTACTTACATTTGAATGCTTACGCAAGAAAGAGAAGGCTACAAAGCTTTTCATAATATGACTTTAACGGAACACATTGAAGTACCATGACAACTAAAAGTACTAATAGCGACGTAAACGGAAGCCTCGGAAATTCCTGTTAAAATGGTTAAGTTAATAAACATGCATGGCGGCGCGAGCCTTTGAGCTCGGTGAAAGCTGCCTCGTGCGCATGCGACTCACCGCACACGGTACAACACTCATCAATTGAGTTTAAACTTCATCGGAATCAAACAGGACCGATGTACTTCAACTATTTAGTTAGAAAATCACTTTGAGAATTTATTCGCGGAATGTAGACAAGTAATTTTATTCAATAGATTTCTTGAAAAATTACATGAATGAAAAGCGAGCAAATGATAGTAGGTATAATGGCTAACAGATAACAATGTAGGTAAGTTAAACTCATCCTATCGCAGTGACCCCAAATAAATTTGGGTGTAAGGCAGGGGACACAAAATAGAGATCAACACGAAAATCGTCAATGAGTGATCGCAGCAGATTGTAACGAGTTATGCGGTTAAAACACAGCTAAAGGCGATGACCCCTCTGTTCTTGGCAGATAAACGAGAACTCTCTTAGATGCTCAGGAAACAGGTAGGTCACGGTATGGTGCTGAAGAACTTGGCAAGTTTCAGAGTAGAATCATGTAAGCTCCGAAAAAAATCTTGGTCGTATTCGCATACAGTGCTAAAGATACCTAAATAGTCGATTGATCTAAACAGGACAAACATGAAAGAAAAATCAATTTCGATAAACAGGAAATGGCGTGCCAAATACAATGTAGGTACCCAGTTATCAATTTGAGCCAGGAAATAAAAAAAAATAACGTCATCGTGAGCATTTAGATGGCTAAGATAATGATACAATATTTCCATCACGAGAGAGTATTCCTTACATTTAATTATTTCAGAGTTTTTGCACACTGATGCTGAGACAAAATATATAAAATTGTACAATAAAGTACAAAAAGCATTGCTTATATCTCGGAAAATCTCTTTCAGCAGGCCCGCTATTGAAGAGTTAGAATAAAAAGAATGCGTTGACGATTTATATTTGACGTTCAATAATTTGTTAAGTTTTACTCTTTCTGAATCCACTAGTTAGCGTGTTGAACTTTGTAGGTATACATTTGACACCAGAAGATCAGATTTTAGATGATAAGGTACTAATCAATTTTATTTAATATAGATAATATATTTCGTTAAAACAGCAACTGATAATGACTTTTTGGACTCTATGCCAATATTTGGGTGCAAAAATATTCCGTGTTGTATAAACTCATGTATGAGTATACCCTTCTAAATATCAGATAAATATTATTCATTCGGAAATTGTAGTAAGTATTTTCCGATCATGAAGAAGTATTATTTATGATACAATTACGAAGCTTCGACTATGAATTACCAATGACTAACTGGTATAAAGTCTATTGTAAATTCAAATTGGCTTTGTACCGGGGCTACGTCTGACTTAGCTGTTCAGAGAGATATGTAAACTACGAAATATAACTTATGCAGAGGCGGCAGAAAAAGTCATCCTACGCTTCATCGCTTCAACTGTTTACTGTGTCACGGAAACGGCTGCGATGGTGTGCGGCCTATTATGTCAACCAATACCTATAGAATTTTATAAGTGAATGGAGTAACGCTGACTCCGGATACATCCGAATTCCAATTACATCACAGACGGGTCCATTTCACTTTCCGACCTACCCGGAAGTGAATTCCTAAGCACGAGCATACGGCGCGGCCGAATTTTCAGCGACGCAAACGAAACTAGACTTTGTGCACATAGTCATAGAGCTCTCATAGCGAGCCAAGGCAGAAAGTCTTCGAGGCACGCACGAAACGACGAAGCGGATGTGAACGTTGGCAGATGCCGCTCCAAAAGTGACTCAATTGTGTTGCACTAAAGTGCAAATTGTGATGATGGTGAGAGCGACAGTCGCGAAAGTAGTGGCAACTTTCACGGCACGATGGGGGCGCATGAGGCGGCTGCGCGGGGCCCTGCCGACGGCCCATTGACGACACCGTGACCTACATACCGCAGCTCCATTCATACCGTGGCCTCGCCAAGCGCGCACGCACAGGACTCTAGCCCGCACACTTGCCGCTGTTACAGCGACACCGGAATTTCCATCGGCCACTTACACAACTTGTGTCAGTCGCTGTCGCAATCGGACCTGCGTACTGGGCCGAGGTCGCACCACCATCACCACACTTGTTCAATTAGAGCCTCCAATAATATCTTCTAGCGACCAAAATGTACTGTGAGAAAACTAAAGCCACTCGAAATTAAATATAAAACATTAGGTAATAGTTATTAAGATACCAATTAGCTGGACCATATAATGATAATTACCTAATATTGTTTCAATGTGAAACTGAAACATCTGGCGTGCTAATTGATCATCTAACGAGTAGGTAACGACGAGACAGTCTGTGTCAGCAAAGGTTTAACGTGACAAGTCAATATCGTGTCTCTCACGTCCTAATTATATACAATTTATGTATGAAATTCGCACGTTTTATAATACATGACTCTTAATTACACAACATTGACCCGGCTCATACCATCGTAAAACTACAATAATCCTAGTAATCTGCAATTGCAGATTGCGTAATTATGCAAGCACTCATCGGAGTCTACGATTGTAAAATCTGTCTGAGATGCATACTGCATGTTTATTTCGCAATTTCCTGATATTTATAGCAAAACGGGGCCATTACTGACAAACCTAGGCAAAAACAAAACGATAACGTGAGGATGTTTACAAACTTTCCATAACGAATGTCTCAATTTATGAATGCCGTCGCGCTATGAAGGCTAGACCTAGTTTCATCTATTTCTTGTAAAAGCTCTCCAAGAACAAAGCATTCGCGTCAATGAGTTATCTAAGCAATTGGATTAGGTCGTAAGACGCGAAAGATTTAAAATAATATTATGATGTATCTATCTAGTCAACCTTGGGAAGTGGCAATGAGTGAATTGTCGACGAGTATTTACTGTACCTAGCGAATATAAGGTGGTAGATGAATTAGCAATACGAGGTGGTTGCGCTAGGTATCGAGGCGCGCGGGGGGCGCAGAGGCGGCGGGGCGGCGCGTGGCTGCCAGACAGCGGGGCTCCGCATGGGAGGCTAGCACCAGCCTCTTGCATCGCTCGCTGCTCAACGTCGCGACAGCTTCACGCGCTGCTCCACTTTGATTAAAATTGCATATTAAGCCACGTTTACACGACACTTCAGCGAACAACATGTTAACTAGCTTGTGAGAACATTTTGTTGACCTAGCCGAATTAAGTAGGTAGTTTAACACTTAATGCCCGGCATAGCAACGAGTCAGAAGTATAATTCAAGTGCTTGAGCAAAGATAAGTCGTACCTAATACAAATATTGTGGGAATTAATGAAGGAACTAACGACCATTACATAATTGGCAAAGCCAACGGCCTAAAGAACCATTTAGTCTATACAAGTATAATACTAAGTCAAGTCTGTCTATGTATGCCTTTGTTACCGTATTACATGCTTTGAATAGCAAACAAAGAACATTAATATTGAAATTGGGTAATTAAGATTAATCACATGAAAAACTCTATCCTGGTAACTCTACACAAAGAAGGCATAATGATTGTATGATATTCATATCAATCTAACTTGGCGCCACAGTCTTACTTGCATAAACAAAGAGAGTGCGATTGTAACGCAATGTAGATCACTGAAACGCGTTTAGAATACAATCCTAATCGAAAACATACAGTGCATTTGAATACTGCCATCTATAATTATGATTCTTATCACGAATACAAATCTGCTTCTAATGGCCTTATGAACTATTTTGGAGTCCTTTACCAATTTTTGTGATGGATGCAAATATAGACACCAACTCAGTATTAGAAAGAAAGCGAGGGTGGGCAGATCAACAGAACCAACGACTTCAGTATTCACTGTCCACACATGACCATCACTGAGTAGTGCCAGAATATCAATCTACAAATTACTTTTTCAACAGCAGATTCTCTTAACTATAACAAAGAATAGTAACTCGCACACTCAAAACGTGCATGTGTTGAGATACATATGTATGTATATGTTGTAACAAGCACTCATGAACATTCCGGATGATACCAAACTTGCCTACTTAGACATACTATTTCCATATGAAGGTATGTATGGAATGATTGGAATGTAATATTTACTGAATGAGAGAGCAATTAATAATCAACATTGGAAAGCGTAAAAGATTACACGAGAGCCGACGAATTCCTTTGCAGCGCGCAGTCGGTTGCGGCGTTCATCAATAGCAGGACATTAACCAACTTCACCGCGGGACAGATGAGAAGCATCAATAACGACAAACCGATTGCCAAACAAAATTTACACCGCATTCAGTTCACTAACTGTAAAAAGGCATCATTAAAATGACTAATCAAACGATCGACGCTCAAGAATCTAGTAAATGTTAATTATATGTCGGAATTTATTGAAATTATTCGAAATAAAATTAATTCTTGTTGTGATATTTAGTAAAAGAGAGGTTTGGGTCGATTTTGGAGAAGTAGAAGGCTCCCACGGACCGGTTGATGTAAGTGGTCCATCAACCTCTGCGGCTAGCGGAGGGCGATCGCTCCTCTCGGCGCCGCCGCCGCCGCTGCCGCTGGTGCTTGGGGCTTGGGCCCGCACCGCGTAGTCCGTCAGACGCCCTTCACTATGTGCACACACTGCACACTTCTAACCGAACACGCATTAGGAAAAACAACAAGCGCTTTATGTATCAGCATATTCACAGACACCTGGATAGCTTATGATCTTTTCTCTCTATTGTCTAAAAATATTAAGAATGTTGATAATGCCGACAAAATTCGTAGTAAATTGCTAAGAACATATTAGAAAGTGTACTTACTCAGTACTTTAAGAAAAACAGAAATCGTTCATACAAGATAATTGTGGTTGCTTCTGTAATTCAAGTATTATAATGTGCATTTAATATCGATAAAAATACTTTACCACCAAAGTATTCCCTAAAAGATAGAAATCCCAAAGATAAGCGCAAGCCAGAAGAGACTGCTGATAGCATCAGAGTGACAAAATCCTCAGTTTCAACCTATTTAAACGAATTCATCAGTGACGAACACCACAATCATTGAATCGAATTAAGCCGAATATCAGCATATATTTTTTTTTTGATGTCAGAGAAACTGTTTTCTATTTTACTATAAGTAATTACCAAACGAAGGTTGCAATAATAATGCGTATGGGCAATATTTATATAGTTTTAAAGCTGGTCAACTGAAGGCTGACTTCTGAAACTGAAGATCCCATAAGTATGTGCATGTAAATTATATCTTATCAACACTACACAGAACTAGAAATAATTAGAAAAACCTTTCATTTTAAGTACGTAGAAGAACGTCTCTTAAAGTGATATTTGAAAGTTTTGATAGCCAGACTATCATAATCTTAACGATGAAGAAAAAATCTAGAGAGCACAATGCAGACCAATATAAATACCTCTGAACACTCCATTTAGCCAAATACCTCGACTTGCAACGCTTTTCTCTTAGTTAACGGAACAAAACGGACCACTTTCGAAGAGTTCCGTTTAAGTTATAGCTTCAAGCGAAATCGTTACTATGCATCAAACTTGAAGGCACACGCAGGAATGTGGCCGCAAAGTGTTATGTTCCCCGGCAGTGACAATTGTACCTAAGTATAGTACCGGTTGATGTCGCTGATAAGCTGGGGAGGTAACCCAGCAGCAGTTATTTCAGAGTATTTTTATAATGTCCACATATTAAGCGCGCCTTGGTTTGAGACTTTCCCAAAAGTTGAAGAAAATACCGTTTAGCAAGCTACTGTGAGGAACTCAGTATCCAAGCGCTACGGTCGCTTAGTAAATTAACATTTCAGACACAAGAGCGGCTGTATTACGAATAATAAATGACTTCTTATTTGACCTGTGCAATATGGCAAAGTTAGTAAATTATATCATCATATCAAGTCATATTCAAAATCAAATTATATCAAGTTAAAAAGTAAATATCCTAAATCGCAGTCAAGCTATTGAAGCTGATGTTGCTCCTAGTATCAAAGGTAAGTAGGCTTTTCTGAATGCCCTTACAGTAAGACCAAATTCAAGCCAGACAACTAACAGGTAGATTGGGGCTTAATCTTCAAATCATTTATGTTCGATACTTTAAACCCCAATTTTTTCAACTGCTAAATAACCTGTGGCGTTAAAGCGAAGTAAGTCAAGGTACCTAATCGTAACAACGCGGTAGAACCGTTTGTGTTAAAGCAAACCCTTCGGTGAAGTGCATCGAGATCGGCGTCGGCGCCGCTCGCGTCACGCGACCGCATTCCATGGCGCGGGCGCCTTCATTCATGTCGTGATACTAGGGCTGTCGGTAATCCAACTTGAATCCCGGAATTCTAATGTAAATGAATAAGTTGAATTAACGGGCACGTATTTTAATCTTCATCAACACCTACAGAACTAGTGTGATAAACGCTAAGAAGAAATAGATTCCTGCAGAACATTAGAAATGATTATTCTTAAATATCGATGAAGCCGATTACTAAATGGATTAAATTAAAGTTGAAGCTATGAGAAACAATTAACGCTATCTTATCTTTCTATACAATAATACCACCTCGTAAGATTTACATTCTCTATTAAAATATATATAGTTGTTATAGTTGTTAATTAACGCAGTTTCAAATATGCTAATTCCACGGGACTAGGCTAAGTGTGGGAATGCAAGCCCTATGCACGAGCGAGAGGTCGCAACGAGACCTTTGGACGGAACGAGAAAGGCGACGTGCGCCATTACCCAGTATGGGAACGCAATTCGTAGACGCACGCGCACGTATTTGATGCCGGACTTGCTGCGTTCCATCTCGCGCCCGTTTCCCGGCATAGCCGCGTCCCTGTCACTCACTAGGAGAATTTCCTTTCGGCGCAGTATCTACTGATGCGTCTGTTTGCATACTAGCGGTGTGATTTGATCGATCGCCGGTTTCCTGTGAGAAAAACAGGTTGTTTGTCAAGTCAGGTGGTGCAGTGCCTTACCGTTAATTCTTTGTGTGTGTCCGGACCGCACGCAATGCACCTAGCCTATACGGACTTGTCTAGTAGTACGGTTTGTATGCAATAAAGTTTGTAACGTAAACAATAGTTGGCAGCCAAACAATATTTACCTTATCTACATCGCGGCTTTTGCGTTCTTATTGTCGTAATGTAAAACAATGACTAAAAACTGAGTTTAATGTAGCTACACTTTACAAGTGTCCATAGCGAATAAAAGCGACAACTCCAAACGATGTCCTGAAGGTGCAAATGAACAATGCTATTAAATCCCACATCCGTACCCATCCGTGGGTACATCCATAGGTACCTACTAAGTATGTGAATCTGAGGCGGCAGATATGCAATATGTTAGTACGTAAACATCGACTGTTACAAAAAGGACCTGACTTGAAATTTTTAGCAGCTCCACGTATCTAGAAACATGAAACGTTTCACGAGCAATACAAGAATAGAGTATTGTCGCCCCGATACAGTTACGCTTAGTCACATCCGCCTATAAACATAGGTACACAATACAATAGCGAGAATTCTAAAAATAGGAGCAAAATGAACAATGAGACTTTCTTCTAAGAAACTGTTGCCGCTTAGCGCCTCTCTTATCCATATTTATATATTTATTAAAAGTTTTTCGAAACGTCAATATATGCCAAAAAAACAACAACCTTCCGCGCGCTAGTCATCTCAGACACATCTACAACAAGGAGATATATCGTGTGGATATATATGGCATAGGATGTCTTGTTCTTCCATACCTCCCCATCCGAAATCATCTCACAAGTAACACTCTTTGCAGCCACATTGTCTTCACACACATTCCGACCATCATTTCTTAGGTCGTCCTCTTCCTCTAAATCAATCTACATGCATGCATGCTTAACACCTTCCTCACAACAAGATCCTCATTCCTCTGCATAACATGACCATACCGAGATAGCCGGTTTTCAAGCAGCGTCTGTATTAGCTCATGTTGTCTTGTGTAGATAAAATATAAAAGAAATTTCTTAAAACTAACTCAGACATAGACTACGAAGTAACGTGCAACATAGACACAACAGATGTGAAATTTATTTATTTATTCAATATGTCATAAGTTAACAGAAAATTATCCAAAACACTTATAACATTAAAAATTTCGTAAGGCCTTATCTAAAATTATTTTAAATTCATTATACAAATGTACTAATCCGTAAATTATTATATGTACTACAATGAATGATAATAATAAAATGAATTACTATAGCGGATGATACAAAACCATCACAAACTTAGTACCCGAAGAAGGCTTTAACATGCAGACAGACGTTATAATGAAGGATCATTCGAGATAATAACCGTTTCATGTACAGACCGACCAAACTGTCTATCGGTTGCACTTTCAAGTATGCGACGGACAGTTTATTTTATATCTCAACCTGGATTGTTGCCAAAAATGTCACAATAAGGAGAAAAATGTAAACACAGCCGCATTCTAATTCAAAAATAAGGTCGTCTCGTCTCCCTGTCCGTGAACGAGCCGAGGATGTCTCGCCAAAACAAAACTCGTGTTACATACGAGTGCAGGGATTATTTCTGTGCAGACTCATTTATAAATACTTTAATGCTCTCAGACGACAAGACTAATGCTCTACAATATATTGAGACTAGTGCATGCCGCGACACTATACTCACATATTTATTAAAAGCTTTCTTTCGTAAGTTCCAAATAGTCGTCACGCAAATATCGAAGTCTGCGTTCAGATCTTATATAAACGTCTGCGCTCGTGTTTACTCACATACAAAGCGTCTGTTTGAGTCCTTTCAGATCACGTTTCATTAGCATGTAAGCGATGAACATCAGATATGCACTATTTAGCTAGTCTTTAACCTTTTTGAACATTTTGCTTCAGCGTGAGGTTGAAACAATTCGGAACCTGTTTTCGTAATATTCATGTTCAAGCCCTTTGTCAATCGCGTCAGCTATGCAAACGAATATGATGTCATGACTGAGCAATATGCATAGGTATAAGGTATCTTACAAGTAGTTAAACAGATTATGTAGGTACGAGCGAAGGCGCCATTGCGGATTTCCTTCGGCGGTGCAGCATTCCTAGCGAGCCTCCGTCGTTAGTCAGCATCGCGTTTTACCGATAATCGCGCGAAGGTAATCGTTCGCATGTTGAACAGGTGAATTATGAATGGGACACGTCATTACACCCACGTGCGTGTCCGTGAAACCGCGGGCCCGGTGACACAGCAGGCGCCACCGACTGCTCACTCTCCGGACAGAATCCGATGCTACACACGATACTACTCAAAACACGAGGGTAAAAAATTTAAAGCTTTTTAAATGGGCTTATTCAAATACTTAGCAGCAAATCTACCGCACAAAACTTTTGATAAAAGATTACGTTGACCTTTCCTTAAACTTTCACAAAGAATATTGCAAATTACGCAAATTACCAGAGTCATTAGCTATACTTATGTACGTATACCAAGATATTTTCCCTTACGAAGTTGCTTAGTATTTAGTGCAACTAGTACAAAAGGCAAGGCGTCGAAGCATTGCTGTTATGGAATATTGATGACAAGGTGTATAATGTGCGAACTGAGTCATCCATTCATATCACCAAAGAAGGTAAGCGGCAACATCGTTTGGGAATGTATAGGTAGATTTACTCACCAATAAGTCTTTATAATCACACAACTTATTCATGCTATACTTGGAAAAATTGTGCATATGAAGAGAACCGGTCCGGGATGGTAAACAATCATGAGTCATGGATATCTGCAGTAAATAATTACTTATTCATAGTTTAAAAATAGTTGCGGATTTTCCTGTTGCAAGCTGTAGTCGAGTGAGACACGAGAACATCAGTCCTGCATTCAGTTGCGTCGTGACTTATTGATTTGGTTCTGTTTGGCTTGCAAAGTGCAGCCTTTTCATTTTATTTGGAATGGTTAAATAACATAACAAGAGTTCATCTATAAAAATAAATGAATTGTTTGCTAACGTCATGTCTGAAGTGCAATAATATAAATTGTTTGTTACCGGTGTGTTTAATAGGCAATTAGATCGTGGTGTGACGCAGGCAGCATAACGCATGCGCGTGCGTGGCTGACGTGTGGCGCGCACCCACCACGCACTAATTGATTCAGTTAAACAATGCCGTGTAAGAAACTGCAATGAATTTATGTAACTCATGATCAAACACATGCTAGCTGCGCCAAGTCAACTAAATAATACATTGCAAACGCTATACGCACTTCGCACATATGTATACCTTCATAAATCTGCAAATACCTCAATGAACATGTTTCTAAAATAAAAGTTTTAATTCCTGTCTATAGAAAGTATATTTTTAGGTAATTAATTTCCTATTCTACCTACTGGTGTGATCAAGATCATAATACTTCAAGCGTTTAAAATAAAACAAAGCTGACATCGTCCGGCAGAGTGACTAGCTTTAGTTCAGGAGCCCAAAGTCCGGCGAGCGCGCAGGAAATCGTAAAAGCTCATATAGAGCATCATCGGCGCGAGCGCATCTTCCGGTAAGGCGCTTTCCGACGTCTCGCGCGCACACTTCCGCCTTCCATCGTACTTTACGATTGAGACCGGCGTTTAGTGAACTCCTCTATTTCAGGAAATGATGTTATATTCATCAATAACGGTTTTACTTATCATGGGTAACTCGAACTCAAAGATGCGTTGTTAATTGAAAAGTACAGAAATAAGAATCGCATCAGTAATCCGTTATACGATATTGTTAGGTGTCGCGTAACCGCATTAAGTAATTATTAAGTTACTTCAACATTAGTAGCTAGCACTAATTCTTTTAGGTATTAGTACTACATACTTGTTATCATGTGGCTTGGCTTGGAATAAGCTAAAACTATTATTATAAATCTCATGCTTCGCTTTTTATTGATATCGCTTGCAGAGACATTAAGAAGTAGAAATCATATAAACCATTTCTATTACATATATAGCATTTCTATCGATGCCTCGTTTTTCGGGAATAGTGTTACACATTACAATTTTACGGCGAATTCTTAGCGCAGCCATAAACAGTGCCAATTGAACAAGGCGAAATATTTTAACTGCAATACGAAACTAACCGAGGCCAATCAATATAATTCTAATAGCAAATGCCTCAGATTCTACGGTAGGTTACTTTAACTACCCGTTCAAGATTTAAATGTTGCGAAAAGAATTTAAATTGGTGGAATTCAG
The DNA here is from genome assembly GCA_958496145.1 of Heliothis peltigera. Lineage (NCBI taxonomy): Eukaryota > Metazoa > Arthropoda > Insecta > Lepidoptera > Noctuidae > Heliothis > Heliothis peltigera. The sequence goes on along the minus strand of OY292334.1, from coordinate 7,041,543 downwards.
GTAAGTATTAACTTTATCGTATTAATAGCAGCTCTATTGATACGATTACTCTTCTCCCTATATGCAAGGTGAAATTAATATTCAAAATGCATATTTTATCGAACGGACTAACCGAAGTCACCTTTCTCGAAAACACATTTCAAACAAAGCAAAAAATGTCAATACGTAAAGGCGAACACTGTTTTAGAAAGTATCGCGTTAGTAAAGAATTCGTTATGAAATAGTATGAAAAGGTATTGTTTGTGGCGGCAAAGAAAAAATGAAAAAGCAAACAGTTGCGCATTCCATTGGCTAGTGCACGTGGTACATTCCAATGGGGTCATGCACCACACGGTGCGCGCGTGCGTAAAACAAGTGCAACGTTCTCAACCAATCCGGCCCTCTGCCTTCGCACATTTCACCCAAACGAGCCACGGCGAAACCGACGTCTGTGTATCAAATCTCATCACTAAATGCGAAAGTTTCCAACATTAGGTTTATTTGCAGATGCACGCCGCCGTGTCTCAACAGGTTTCAATGAAATTGTGTGATTCTCTTATAATCTTTCAATGTAAGAATGACTCTTCATTAGTTCATGAATATTAGATTTGAATTTGCGGATGTAATCACAGCTAGTGTTCCAATGCATACATGTCCGTCAATAGGAACGCAGTAGCACTCAATAGAGAGGTGTCATTCCGTTACATTTGCATATTTACTCCTACACATAGATTCTGAACTTTTTGCGACAACACTGCAAACTGTACCCAATGACTAATGACAAATAATGCAAATACTGCCATGATACAATCATGCCAAATATTGATGCAATGCATGCTTGTTCACATCCATGTGTGTTGGTGTTCGGGTAGAGTTTTAACGCAGGTATCTAAGGAAATTTATAAAAAGTCAAAGAAAAAGTCAAATGTATATCGATGTCTGAAAATGACATTTTTTTACATTAGTTTCACATCATTGTAAAAAACCGAAGCATCTTGAGAATTTTAAGCGGGCTAATTATGAATGTAAATCGACGTCCTTAAATAGAGCAAGAAAGCTTTAGAATTCTTAGTTTATTTAAAGCTTATGTCATCTTCTACCGTTTGTCGTCGTATATCAAAACCTATCAACCACTTGACCGTAGACATTTGCGGAGCCTCTTATAGGTATTTTTTGCAGGCTCGGGTTACATAACAATGTCCACATAAACTCGTGATACTTATTTCGCTTTCATTCTATTAATACTCTATTTGTTACGCCGATGCGTTGACAGACACACCTAATGAGATTTCAAAAGAAGCTCGAACGATTTAAGAGTTCCGAGAACGAAACTAAATCCACAAGATGTCCGCAGATTCAAAAAGTATGACGATGGACACAACTTTTTATAAAGTAATCAGGCTTTTGAAAACAAGAAGCTGTCGCCTCATAAACAAATACAGAAGAGCCTGTTAAACATGATATTTAGTACAATGTGGATGCAATATAAGAAATGTATGCAATGCTTAGATAGCATTGGATATAGAGGGAAAGCGGCGCTCGGCAGAAGCTGGGACATGCGCACAGGGCGGTGGGTCGGAGGCTTCGCAGGAATGCGGCCGCTCCCCCCGCATCACCCTCCAGCGACCGCCCGCCCGCCCGCCGCGCCAATCATTATTTATGGACTTTGTAAACTTTAATCACAACTTTCAGATTCCTTTTCAATTTATAGGAAAGCTCTCATTTATGACACGTGAAAGCGGGATTAGGTGGTTAGTGCTAGTTGGAAATTTCAATTCTAGTTTTGTCACTTTCGCAGATTTCTCTAAGGTTACTGAATTCTCCCCCATTGGGCAACAGGATTCATTATAACATCGTCCAGTTTTAATCTGTACCACAAATAATAGTTTTCCCCAGTCAATTTACCAATTCAATAAATGACCTGCCTTTCCACGCATTAATTTTCAAGTGATATTAACAACGACTGATCTAACAATTCGTAGTTTTTTTCCAACCAACAAGAATTTTAATCGCCGAAAGGTACAAATTAAAATAAACCATAATCAGATATGATGCGTGTTAAGGCGTTTTCTGGCAAGGAGGAGGTAATATAAAATCGACAAAACGGCTCTGCGTCCATGGAAGGAGCGAACGCCGACACATTCCCGAGGCTTGAATCGTAAATTACGGCAGCGCGAGCGGCGCCGGCGCCGGGAGGAGCGCTTGTTACGATATTTGAACAAATTCCCGGCGGTGTTAATCTGCATAATAACAGCGGCGGATACAAAGCGGTTGCCGACTCCCATTATGCGCGGGCGCCACCCCCTCCCGCGCCCTCCCCGCTCCTCGGGCACACTGCGCCCGAATACCTATACGTGATTACCCACACCAACTACGGTGTTAAATCCACCGCCTTATCGCTTGCCATCGTAATGAACGACCGCTACGAGTTTTCATACGGATTATTTATGAAAAATATGAAGTGATGGATAACATGTAATTTGTAAAATCGTAGCATGAGTAGCGCTTTAATGCACGCGGACTGAATTGTTGTTCCGGTGGTTAGTAATAATTATGCTATCATATTATTGGTAGGTTTAACTTGTGTTACACCTTTTCACATTTACATGCATACCTAAACTCATTTCGCGGTAAGATGATTTCCCTTACAGTTAGTTATGTTTGCCTTTCATGCATATTGCTGTAAAGACATAAAGAATAAACTGGAAAATAAACTAACTTCCGTTTATCAGTTGCACCCGTGTCCCGTAGAAAGTTCTGCGCACATAGATGCCTTCTCGATAGATGGATCTAATAATGTCCAGAAGTTCCTGAGATTAGTGCGTACAAGCAAACTATATTTTCTGCTTCGTATTCTTCTTATGCTTTCTGTTTACATATTTGTATAAATTATTGTCTCTTTGCAAATTACTTATTTTTTTTTCATTTATTTATTACTCAACAAATAAAATATTTATGTACCGACTAATTTTTAAAATGTCAATGAAATGGAACTTGCGTCAGTAGAGATTGACGCTACTGAATTGCCAAAATCAATGAAGATGCGGCTCTAAGAAAGATCTATAAGATCTTAAAATAGGTACTTAATTTCAATTCCATTTTCTTTGCCAATTCATCATCTCAGCCATAAGACGTCCACTGCTGAACATAGGCCTCCCCTTTAGATCTCCACATACACCGGTTGGAAGCGACCTGCATCCAGCGTCTTCCGGCGACCTTTATAAGGTCGTCTGTCCATCTCGTTGGTGGACGTCCTACGCTGCGCTTGCTGGTCCGTGGTCTCCACTCTAGCACTTTTCGACCCCATCGGCCATCTGCTCTGCGAGCAATATGGCCTGCCCATTGCCACTTCAGCTTGCTAATCCGGTGGGCTATATCGGTGACTTTAGTTCGTCTACGGATCTCCTCATTTCGGATTCGATCACGTAGAGAAACACCGAGCATAGCCCTCTCCATAGCACGCTGAGCGACTTTGAGCCTTGAGATGAGGCCGATAGTGAAAGACCACGTTTCGGAGCAAGTCATCACTGGTAACACACATTGATTGAAGACTTTCGTCTTGAGGCACTGAGGTATGTCGGACGAAAAGATATTGCGTAATTTCCCGAACGCTGCCCAACCGAGTTGGATTCGGCGGTTGACCTCTTTCTCGAAGTTGGACCTACCTAATTGGACTACTTGTCCTAAGTAGATATATGAGTCAACAACTTCGAGTACCGAGTTTCCAACAGAGACTGGGGTGGGCACAACATTGGAATTTGACATAATTTTCGTCTTGTCCATGTTCATTTTCAAGCCCACCCGTTGTGAAACCCGGTCGAGGCCATCGAGCATCATACTGAGTTCCTCCATCGACTTTGCCATGACTACGATATCATCGGCAAACCGAAGGTGAGTGATGTATTCGCCGTTGATGTTGATGCCAAGTCCTTGCCATTCCAGGAGCTTGAAGGCGTCTTCCATTGCGGCAGTAAACAGTTTCGGGGAGATAACGTCCCCCTGTCTTACGCCTCTTCTCAATGGAATCGCCTTCGTACTCTGCTCCTGTACTCGGACTGACATGGTGGCGTTATTGTACAAACACTTCAACACCTCGATGTACCGATAGTCAATACGGCATCGCTGGAGTGACTCAAGTACCGCCCAGGTTTCCACCGAATCGAAGGCTTTCTCATAGTCCACAAACGCTAAGCATAATGGCAAGTTATACTCCTCGGTCTTCTGTATAACTTGCCGCAGCGTATGAATGTGGTCTATGGTACTGTAGCCTCTTCGGAAACCGGCTTGTTCGGGAGGCTGGAAGTCATCAAGTCTGTGTTCGAGACGGTTCGTGATAACCCTTGAGAACAGCTTATAAACATGACTCAGAAGCGTGATGGGTCTGTAGTTCTTCAAAAGGGTGTTATCACCTTTTTTGAAGAACAGCACCACCTCACCCCTGCTCCATGCTGCAGGCGTTTTGCCCTCGGACAGGACGGAATTGAAGAGTTTCTGGAGGACTTTAAGTACCGGTGTTCCACCCGCTCTCAGAAGCTCTGAAGTGATTCCGTCCTCGCCCGGCGCCTTGTTGTTCTTAAGCTGCTTCAGGGCCATCCTAATCTCGTACAGACTGATGTCCGGGATATCTTCGGTATAGTGTCGGGATAGCTTGGCTCTTGGATCTCCTACCAAGCTATCGACGGACTTTGCGACCGAAGTGTATAACTGTCCATAGAACCTCTCGATCTCGCTTAAAACCTCTGCTTTGGTCGACGCTATGCTGCCATCCTCCTTTTTCAGCTTAGTCATCTGGCTTTGCCCAATAGACTTGTCCTTCGCGAACACTTTGGAGCCTTGGTTTCGCTGTATAGTCTCTTTAACACGACTCGTATTAAAGAGACGCAGATCGTGTCGCAAGGACTTAGATATACGTCTATTGAGCTGCCTATATGACTTCGCATCATTGGAAGACTGCAGCTGTAGCAGGCGTCGTTCAGCCATGAGGTTTAAAGTTTGATCGGTCAATTTTTGAGGTCTATTTTTACGGCAGGGTCTAAAATACTTAGATCCTACCGTGCGGACAGTTTCCACTAGCCCGTCGTTGATCTCGTCCACTGAAGCTAAGTTCTCAAGGCAAGCAAAGCGATTAGAGAGCTCGAGGTGAAAGTTTTCAGGGTTTTGAATATGGGATCGAGTAGGTCGGAGCGTAGACTTCATCAGGTTGGACCTTTCAAGTTTAACATTGATATTCAGTGAGCCTCTTACGATTCGGTGATCGCTACCGGTTTTAACCCTGTTGATCACAGAGACATCACTGAATATCCGTTTCTTGTCGGTCATGAAGAAGTCTATCTCGTTTCTCGTGAAACCATCGGGACTCAACCAGGTCCATTTCCTTTGAGGCGGCTTCTGGAAGAAAGAGTTCATCATAAAGAGTTCCTCTTTCTCCAGAAAGTCGGCCAGCCTCTGTCCCCTATGGTTCCGTTGCCCATACCCAAATTGCCCCACTCTCAACTCATCACCGCTTTTCTTGCCCAACTTTGCGTTGAAGTCCCCCATAACAACAGTGAAGTGGGTTTTGGAACTATGTATGGCCCTACTTACGTCCTCATACATAGTTTCCACTTCATCATCGGAGTGTGACGAGGTCGGTGCGTATACCTGAATGACCTTCAGCGAATATCTTTTGGATATTCTGAGTATTAGGTATACCACCCTGCTCGACACACTGTCGATGGTTATTATGTTGTTTACGAGGGACTTGTGAACGAGAAACCCGACACCACCTTGGGACTGTTGGTCGCCCTCCCGGTAGTAGAGCAAGTTACCAGACTTCAGGGTTACGGTCTCCTCCCCCTCTCTACGGACTTCGCATAACCCCATAATGTCCCAGTGTAACTTGCTCAGTTCCTCTTCCAGCTCGCAGATCCTTTCGTCAGTCCTCAATGTGCGTATGTTGTGTGTTACCAGGGCCAGTCGTCGTGGGGGTGGGTAGCTCGATCTCTTCCGGAGATTCTTAGCACCCCCTGCTCCGCCGTTACCTTGACCGCTACCCGCGCCAGGGATAGCGGAGCTGCCGGGGACTGGGGGCCTGGTTTTTGTGTTTGTGTCTGTCATTAGGGTGATTTGCCTTAAATCGCCACGCTTGGCAGGCGGGTTGGCGATCGCAGTAAAGGTGGTCAGTACACGGAGGACGCTGCTGCCCGCCCTCCGGTTTGTCCCTTAGTCGCCTCTTACGACACCCACGGGATGATTTGGGGGAACGCAATTCTAAGCCGGCGCCCCACGGCACCTATATACCTATCGGTTTTATAGTATCGAATCTTTGCCAATTGATTCGATACTATAAAACCGATTTAATCTCGAAGAATTAGCGGTTAACATAACGATTCTAATCGTATTCGAGCAACAATACAAGAAAGGAGAAGAAAGTTTATTGACGTTGCAAATTTATGCAGGGCTCTCAGTGCTACAAAAATAATTAAACAAACGTTAGCTCGTTAAAGAAGGTCCAATTATGAATGTAATAAGCGGGAGGGCGATCTGCATAACAAGCGGGAACAAAGGAAACGCCGAGTGCTATCTCGTAGCCTCGTTACCTGCCATTACGCGGAGCGGCCCGACACAAGCGAACCTACCCGCTGCGCTGGCTCTCACAAAACGCAATCGCTAAATCTACACCTTAATATCAAAGTTAATTCGTTGCATTATGCGAGTTTTAATTAGGTCATGTGTTTAGTGTGAAATAATTTTCTTTTACTTGAATTAGTTGTGATTAAAACTTACATCAGTTTTAATATTTCAGTAGTGTATTTCTCGATGTTCCTATAATTTTGCACGAGCGTAAATTTATTGCATAGTCGACTGTTCTTGTAAGGTAGATCCGTGTGCCTATACCAACACGTGTACTACAGTGCAGTTATATTGAATCATGTAATAGTTGCAAGTTTCGATTAAATACGTAGCTACGTTTTGTTGTGATTATTATAAAGACTTTCATATCGCGGAGATAATAACAGAGCTCGTTATAGACACAATAACGCTGAGATTTCGAAAACATTTTTGGGGAAACTGTAACAAATGAGAAGACTTAGAATCTTTCGAAAAGATTCGGTAACGTCGCGTACACTTAGTGAGAGGTGCCAATATTTAACAGTTATGAATATGCTCGGAGGCACCCACGCGTCAGTATAGACGACGCGACAAATCGCCAAGGTTGACTTCAATGATACGGCGCGCGCCGCCGGATTTTTCAGTGAAATAGTTTCATCGGGCGGTTTCGGCGGCGGTGACGGCAACGTCTGCGCCGGCGCGCCGGTCGATGCCCCCGCGGCCACGCGATTTGGCTCCACTCGACGCAACTACTAATGAAACGACGCTGCCAATACTCTCGCTGTGCCACTGCCGCGCTTGTACCACCTTTTCCAGCAGTCTACAACTACAGTATCCCACCATGTCAACTCCTACCGATATCTCAACCTTCATGCTCGATAAACCAAAAGCATCCAAAATTTTCAAACAATTCGCTTGGGTACATACGGCCATCAGGCTTCACAAAAAGCGACCGTAGACGAAACAAAGCACTCTAAATGTTTCATAATGAATTGGCAAAATGAACTCTTAATCTGTATCGCAATCCCCATGCCAAACGGCAAGTAGGCGTGTGACGACTCATGCCAAACACTCGATGAGACGAGACGAGACAATTCTCGACACTACTTATCTTAAACGAAATTATACATTTATTTTTAGTTTGTAGCAAGTAAAAACGGATCGGTGACAAACATGACGGATATAAGCCACATCGGACTGGATACTTAACATGTTAGAATATCGATATAAATTAGAGTCAAGTTGGCACAAGCAGCTATTGTTAACCTCGACTAGCGGGTCCGATGCACAAGCCATAGTGCAGCCGTAGATAGCTAGCTGCATCCTGCTCGCGCCCGCAACTTATCAATGAAATGCCTGCGCAGCCGCCGCCGCAACGGTGCCTCGCGTTCCTTCTTCTGACGTAACAAAATGGCGGACAACATATTTACGTATGTACTTATCCTATTTAAGTATTTATAGAGAGAATTTGCTAGCAGAATTAACAATGCTCACGTTTGACGCTATTAAATAAACATAATTCCCGAGAAGTACTGAATTTGAAGTGTCATGACTACTAAATTATGCTGGAAAGAACAGTTACACAACACAATAGATTTTTAAGAAACGACGATATATTAGTATTGTGCTCGTTTACATGGATATATGATTGAATTTTGCACTAGGCACCATGCAAAGACATGAGAATTTCAGTCTTCTATCACAATTTTACACGAAACTTCTTCTAATTATTATGATTCAGACTCAGACGTTATTTCAGACAATATAATCTGTCTCTATGTTTATCAACGCATAAAATGTGTTTACTAGCGCCACCTACACCTTAACCATGTCATCTGCAAAGTGACTTAAAAATTACTTTACTACTCACACTTCGCAGCGCACGAACACAACAAAAGGTACTAGTTTATATAGATCCCGCTAGGTGGCATTGAGTTCAATCACTGTTGATCGCTACTAACATTTAATTCCGACGCTAGATGGCGCTGCTAACATATACCTAATGTAACTGACTCAGTTTACCTAAAATGAAAGGTTTTCGATACTTTTTGCTCCTATCGTCCGAATCTATTCCTAGCTTGAATGATAGGAGTTTTTTTCTCACCTGGCTGTGTGAAAGTTTGCCTCGTCGGATGAACCGGCGGCGGCGAAGGACACGCCGACGGCGAGCCCCTCTGGTATATTATGTACGGTGATCGCAACTACGAGAAGCATGATACGCTTCCATTGCGACTGCCGCGCTTCTAGCGACCTCGTGACGCTATCACGCCGGTCACCTTCGCCATTCTCACCAGCTTTCTGAAATGGTCAATATTATATTTGTTAAAAAGAAGGTTCGAATTATTTCTACAAAATGTACAGCAATATATTTTTTTCTTTATTTATAATCTTTATGAAGACACTATTTCTAAAAATAAATGACAATGCAAATATATTGATGACCAACAATATGGAATATTTATTAGACTTCATTTATTTATCAATATCGGAATGATGATGATGGCTGTGATGCGGGCTGCTGGCGGCAACAACACATTTTCTATTGGATAAATTATTTGGTTCAACGTGGTAAAGATACGTTCAAAATACCAACACACAAAACAGCAGTAAGAGAAGACCGGCAAAGTGAGAGTCGAACTCACGCACGGATTCCGTACCATGTGTAAAACGGCTAAAAGATCACCTATCGAATAAGATACCTATTGAATGGGAGCAACTAAAGTATTTATTTCATTCCAGTTTCAGTATTTGTTGTTACAGTGGCAACAGAAATACATCATCCATAAAAATTTCAACTGTCGAACTACCACGTTTCATGAAATACAGCTTGGTGTCGTGATTGACTAACAGCGAAGTCTTAGTAATAAGGTACCGTTTTACCTTTTGGTTGTGGAACCCTAAAAGAATACAAAATCGCTAACATCAGAACATTTGTTTAAAAATGTATTACCGAATTTATGGGGCATTTTGAAGCGCCAATTAATTGGCCAAACGAGTTTCAATATTTTTTTGTGTTCATTTATTATGTATGGAATTGATATAATATTACAATTTTGGCTTTTAATGACGAATGAACTTTGCTATCTGAAGGTTCCGAATATCTACACCCGGGTTGAGAGAGTCTTTTACAGAACTTCTACGAATATTTACTGATAAATATAAAATACAATATAGAGTGATGTTTGCAGGAAATTGGCGGTTTAAATGAATATCGTTCAATCATTTGCAAAATTACAAATGGGGTTAAAGAACCGATAACATATACAAGGACATGGTCTAAGGCAGTGTCAATGCGCTACTAAATAAATACAACTTAAAGTACTTTATCGTCAGTCCATTAAGGATAACGTATGTCATTTTAACTTTATTTAAGAATTCCCATTTATTTATTCATTCACGAATTATTTAAATTTCATTAATATGCGTTCTGGTTAATAATGCTCTCGATGAAAAAAGGTAAATACGCCGCGACCATAGTAACATCAAAAAGGTTAAGGTGAACATAGCCAATGAATTACTTATAAAACTTGTTCCTATAACATTGACGTTACAGAAGATCACTGATCGCGAGATATGTCACCAATATAACCTACTGGACATGCAGACATTATTTTCAACTAATCAATAAAAAACTTTATAGTACGGTAGTTTTTCTGTAGTGAACAGGTAACAATGCAGTATTAAATAAACATCGTAAGACCTTTATGACAAGGGCAAGAGCTGTTTTTATTTGGATACAAAGATTTTTTCCGCATCCTTAAATACTTAAGTAAAATAACAGATTGTAATCATTGCATATTAATCTGTGTTGCATTTATATAAAAAAAAAAACCTTTAGAAATAGCTGAGTCCACTCCCACCATATTAGGAAAATGAAAAAATATGTATGTAGATGAGTGTCACTTTCTGGTCCATCACTCTTAATTCCATTGGGACTACTATTCGACACGAAAATTACGTACCTATCTGACCTAAACCTACTACAAAATTTCGTGGGCACTTCGCTCGAACTTGACACCGCATGGATCTATCGGTCACTCATACGTCAAGGACGTCTCTGACAGCGGCGACAGCCATCTTTTAATGTCTGCGCAAACGAAAATTGCCGAGCGGCCAAATATTTTTCGAGTTACTGTACAGTAACCTCCTCGTTTTTGAAGTCGGTTAAAAACTTGGCGAGTTGAAATAAGCTTTGGCTGCGTAGAAAAAAAGTAAGGAACAGAAACATTAAACTCTAAGGCGATCATTCAAATTCGGTTAAAACAAAAGGTACTTAGTCCGCAAAACGACCGCCCTTCTGCCATTCACCACTTCCCATGTGTTTGGAAGAAATGGCGCGAAAACTTCTCAGCAGCACATGCCAGTCTGTTACGTTTGAACATTGCAAGTTAAATAAAAGTTTTTAAAAAGCAGATGAGGTCCTGCTCATTCAATCAGCTAACGCCAGAGTCGCAAGTTATTTTGATGGTACTGTAACGGTGGTGAGATTTACTGTTTATATGAAGTAATGTTTATAAGTAAGTCAGTAACGGACCAGCGAGTGATGCGAATGGTGATGCCCTCTTCGTCGCTGCGCCGTGTGCTGGTTGCTGATGCAGTCGGCGAAGTCTGCCGGCTGCGGGTCCATGGTCACCACACTCGTGTTGTTCGACGGCCGCCGGTTCAGCGCCGTCATCATCTCCAGATCTTCCAACTTCTCCTTTGAATCTTTACTCTTTGTTATAGCTGCAATTTTTAACATAAATTTGTAAATATACTGGATTTTTTTTTAAGTTTTACCTACATTTGGAAATAGTTCATGGACAATGACTATAGCGCGATTAAATAATAGCAATAGACTCGGCTCCCTTATCATATTATTAACGCAGTACACTAATGCCTAAATGGAGATTAAATTAACTTAATAAATCTTAACGATACCTTGTATAGTACTAAAAATCATGACCAAGCATCGAAAATTGCTCTCTAATAACAGCCATAAGATATTATGGTACTAGCAAAGCCAATGCTTTGTTTGGGCGTTAGAACTCCCATTAGAGTAATCATTCCGAACAACTGTATAATAACAATGAATCTATGTAATACATTGTTGACATTCTCATTTAAGTTATCTGCACTATCGTGCCAATACACGAGCTACTCTGTTTTATAATTTTGTTAGCGATGCAGTTAAACTGCAGCGTCACGCCCAAATACGGTGATCGATATTATTTGCGAACTTGTGCAGGTACCGATACGGTTTTAAGCTTGAAGGTCAACCTGGGTTTATTTGACAAACTATTGAGGAAGTTTAAATTTATTAAAAATTCTTTTGTAATATTATTTTTATGTTCACAACTCAGCTTAACGTTATCGCTTCTTCTATTTTATATTCACACAATCGTGGTTTTCGTCACGTTTCGCCTAATTATACAGTCGTAAATATCCAGGCCTCAGGCATTATATTTGTTCATGTGCATATAAATAATTAAGTCAATTTACTACCATTCTATTATGGCTGCTGTTTATAACTAACTCCTGTAATATAATCTTATGTAATTAAAGTAAATAGACGTATGTTTGTTTATATTGATAAGAAACTACCATTGAGTTTAGATATATAATAACTTAAGGTAGCTAAGTCTCGCAGATAACATAGTTATTCTTCATTCCGAGTTTAAAATCAAAAGGGTACACTGGAATCAAATAATACAAAACATAATAAAGATAAGAGAAACAAGAATTAAAACAAAGTAATATTTTAATAAATATACTCAGTACGTACATACTTCCTTGAGTGCTTACTTTTTTCGGAGAAGAAAAAAAACATAATTTATGCCATACATTTTTAAATAACAAATGAGGAAAACCATTAACACCAGTCATACCACTGGAGTTTGGAGGAATTTTAGGCAACTGTGGTGATCGGTCAAAGGTTTATTTTTTCCAGTTTAATAAAGACTATTTATAGACATTTGTCTGGTTTGATGAGAAAGCAAGCAAACATGATATTGGACAAGTCAGATGTTCTAAATGAATAAACGATCTTTTTTTTTTTATAAAACATGTCTATTGTTATTGCATGCTATTGTTATACATTAATATCTTTAGGGCCAGTTAAATTAAAAATGAAACAGATTTTTTATGAGATTATCTGCCAGATAAACTATCTGGAACTTATCAACAACCTGTGAAATTGGCCCCATAGGCTTTTCAATAGGTTGAAATTATTTTTTTAAATTTTAACTTAAAATTATATGTCCAGACGGGGTTTTCTAGATGATTTATCATATTATTTACTATGTATGTCTGTTAAGTATGTACATATTTCTAATATACGATGCGCAGTTAAATGAAAATACGAGACTATGATAATTTATCAATGCATCTTACATTTCTCCGCATTTCAATAAGTCTCAGTATCTGATATCGAACATAGTACTTAGTAAATGAATGGGCGACTAACTGAATTGCATTGATAACTGGACGACTTATTAAAATTAATTAGATTGACAATCAGAATGAATACCAAACTATGGAATATATTTTTTAATACAAACATTTTTGTATGTATTTCTGTACTCTTTACTACTATCACAGATATTCCTCAAACATATGCAATGAATAGGCAAACAACCTATCTGTAGGATCACTCTGAATGTTATCTTCTACTCTGTAAGTTCGGTTATGATCGACATTTCCTCCATGTGCAATGCTATAGGTGCACTATGATAAAAAGATAAAAAGTCATTTGTTCAAAGTAGGCTGAAAATCAGCACTTTTCGAAGGTCAATTCTACAAAAGACAGCCCCAAAAACGCCCGCCCTTTTCTTATGAACAGTATACATACTTATTCTAGATAAAAAAATATACTTATTCAAACTTCGTAGGTACACTTGTTATTGAGGGGGTTACCCGAAAGCGACATAATGAAGTAGGTAATCGATTTTATTAACTTGTTGTATTCGATACTACAGAATTACTAGAATTACCAGAATGGCTGCTCTGAAGGTCATCTGGGTGCACTATGTACTTAACTACTAGATATTGTGAATGAATTAGGTCCGGTTGTTCGTACATTACAGTAAAGGAAAATTTAAAATTTTACTGTTGTCAATTTTGATCACGGTTAAAAAAATAACGCGGTTATCTTTACATTCAGTTGCCCGGGAATATTTTACAATGCTGTTCGTGTACCTTGATTTAATAATTTTCGATGGGAAATGTTTTTTGACCGCCGTTACATCGGCTATTTGACCGCTCATTGAACAATGCCTTTTGAAAATTGTCCCTCGGTCAAGTTTACTTTAACTAAAACTTGATCCTAAACTTGACTTAACCAAGCTTCGAACAACCAGACCTTAGTGACATTTAAATTGACGAATGTCAGTAGCTAAGTAAATGATGAAATAAGATTTTATTCTGATAGATTTTAAATATGTTTTCGCCACGGTGTTATATGTATACGTAACCTTTGTATTCTACATTATCTTTTATTATATGGAGGAAAGATTTATAAGGTCATAAAATGTGTGAATAAATTTAAAAATTTTTAAATCTCTAGGTAACCGAAATGGATGTTTTATTTCATTTGTCAGGCAGAGCAAAAGGAAGTTTCAAAATGTTTAAAATGAGGGTTTTGAGGCTTTGAATAATTTACATTACAACATTAGCTGCTGTAAAATGTGCTCAATTTTCAAAGGAACATTATGATATCGTTAAAGGTCTTGAAAATGTAGCATTTAAAAATTATCTATTGTGTATAACAGTTGCTAGGTACTTAAATTATTCACGGGATTGTCGAAAACAACAATTTATTTTTTTATTTTTATACTGTTTGAAACAAATCAATAAGCCAAATATAGGTATAAAGGTTATTGAGTGCACTCCGATAGCTGGTTTAACTAGTTATTATCTTATTGGTATGATAGGAGACTGCTTTGCTCTTTCTTTTGTGGTATGGATGTCAGAGATGAAATTGTTATTCTCTATTCAGTTCTGAGGACCACTAGATCGACGATTTGAATACCTAGTGTAACTAAAATAATTAACCTAAAACATGTACTGAGTACGGAATAACCGTAAAGCTGAAAGGGGGTTTAATGCCCTCTTATAAAGAGTTAATTTATCATATCACTGTACCTATAAAAAATTACATTAAACTTTTCAGTTATGTGCAAACGTTTGCTTGATTTGCTGGGGTTGGCAATATAATTGTTTTTAATAATTCATTGTATTTTTTAACAATTTTTGTAACACCATGTAAAGATGACACAAAACTTTGATTTTCTGCAAGATTGGAAAATTAAAAAGGAAGAATATATGGAAGTTAAGTGAATTTATTTACTCACTTTAAACAGTTCTGTAAAATTTTAAAACAATGTGAATATGTTTGCATGTAATGGACAAAAGAATTAAAAAAATATATTACAAAACAACTGCCCTCTTTACTCGAATTTTCCTCATATTTTCAACTAGGTTTTTCCTTCACTCAATCCACAAAAACCGAGATATTTTCCTCGATAAAATGCAACATGTCTCTATGTGCCCCATATATTACATACATATAAGAAAAACAGCATGTAGACTACTCTTTACTATTGGGTAATAAATGATTGGGTAAAAAATTATAGAAATAAGAATATTGCAACAATTACTATTTCTATTTTATTTTCATTAAAGCGAACAGAACATATTTTCAAAAAATGTGATAACTTTCTATTCACTTTTATGAAATTCTCATTTAGGTAATAATTCAACTCACAGAACTGTTTATGAAGTGACAAAAAATAAAAATTACAGAAAAAACCTGATTGTTTTCAAACAAAAAACCTTTAAATGTAGACTAAGTAAGTAAAATAAACTTGTATTCTAGCCGAGACTTGTAAATATTATTGTATTGCACATGTCCGTTCACCATATTGCATATCAAACAGTTTTAAATGACCGAAGAATGATAATTAAACTAAAAACTAAACTTTTACTACTTCAAGTTATTTTTTGAGGCAAAATTAAAAGTTTGTAGTGCGCATAAAAGCTGTCAAGTAAGTGTAAATCAAGGCTACTAGGTTTTATATACTTACAGATTACTACTACTAGATTTAGCGTGTATTCTAAAAGGACATGTATAGGAAGGTAATCTGTATTGCTTCCTATTTATTTTTGTATGTTTAGGACAAAACATCTAAAAAAAAGGATCTTTCTTTTTCACAATATGTCCTAAACATATTAAACTAATTAAAATAAATATTATTTTATTTTCGTTATTTCAGGCAACCAGGTGCCATAGATATAGCAAATGAATAAATATACAAAATACAATTATTATTATTCTTCTTAGTAAAACTATTATAGTTGTAAATCATTGTTTGATAAGATTGCACTTTTATGCTAATATTTACTGAAGAATTGATCAAATTGCAATACTGGTGATATCTCACTCTCTCGCTGTTTGGTTTGTGAATATCCATTAAATTTGTTTAAAATCAATTGTTATCTTGATAACTGCTAAACTAATGCAATATTTTATTTAAAACCATAAATATTGATAAATATTATCAATATCTGCTGATCACAATTCTATACTTTACTATGGAAAACTGAAGTAAGTCTAATTCTCAATATCTTATTAGTCCATGTGGCAAAAGTAATTCTTGTGACCAATTACTTTTATTGATTTAATAATAAAAGAAAATTCAAGAATCATTCTTTTGCATACAACATAATATGAAATTATGTTACTAATTCTTTACGCTTTTAGTTTCAGGAAAATCTCCTAAAACTGTAAACAATAGTAGGATGTATTTAATTATGCCATGATTAAAATTTTAAAACAGCTGCTACGAACTTTACTCCTAAAGAAATAAATCTATTTGTTCAATTAAATGTAAGTTTATAGAACAGGAAAGAAAAGCTATCACTTAACAGAAAAAAAGTGAATACTTACTGATCATCATGCCAGTGGAGTTAATTCCTAAGTAATCCAGGAACTTATCAGTTCCAAAAACGAACACTGCTCCAAACAGGAATCCAAATGCAACCGGTAGGAAGGCATACTGTCCATCTGATCCATATTTGTTTGATTTTTTACACATATTGATGGCTGGCTCCAACAGAGACCAGTATGACGCTGCGGTCATCACACCCGCCGCGAAACCCAGTGACACGTCAAGTAATTTCCTCTAAAAAATAAAAACAAATCAATCATGACCATTTTCACCACTTTTTGAATAACTTTTTACAACTTTTCAGGTAGCATCAATAACTTACATGCTTTCCCCTAATAAAAAATACACAACCGGCCCCCACAGCAGTCAATCCCCACGTCAGAAGGGTCCCCAGAAGGGCCTGGGTCACGGCACCGTACCCTTCTATCATTTTGTACAATTTATTTCTAAGTAAATAATTTCAAGTTAAGTACACCTTATCACATAAACATTTTATGTGCACGAATGTTTCTTAAATTACGCGAATTTAACCATCATATTATCGACAAGAGTCACGACTTTAATCTTTTTATACATTCCACATGTTTTTATCGTAGTTTTGACCTTGTGTTGTGTCAGAATTTGTTCACAGATAATTTTTACTTCGTGGTTGTCACTGTCAAAATCGTCGAAGTGTTACCAGCACCAACAAAGAAACCTTGTTTAAGAAATAATAACTACGCTTACAATAAAGATACACCACTTATAGTAATAATTTACGAGTAAGGTTAAGTAAAAGGCTGCTAAATCACTAAAAATTTAAGTAATAATGCCGAAATATTCCTTTCGAAAGAATTTGCTCTTGTCACATCCGCTAAGTCTGAAATGACATATACTGTAAAGTTCGGAAATATATACTAGTTGTACAATAAATGAAAAGCGTTTTGTTTCAATGTCTAAAGATGTATGGAAACTAATGTGATATAATTATTGAGCTTTTAGCTGAAGTTTTCATGTTTTCGGAGATGATGGAAAATAATGTAATACTTAAGTGTAGATACGTCTCCTAATATACTGATTAAGCAAGTAATTAGAAAACTACCGTCTCATCGCACTTCTTAGCATATTATCAAAAATTCTTGAAAAGGTAGTAAACACACGACTTGTTCATTTTCTAGAGAGAAACAACATAATATCAGAACGAAAATTCGGCTTCAGAAAAGGGAAATCTACGGAGGATGCTGCTTCTACATACAAACTCCATAGCGCATTGTGTTGAAAAAGGAAACAAGTGCATGGCGGTATTTTTAGACCTGGCAAAGGCCTTCGGCACTATTTCCACAGATCTCCTCCAGAGCATTAGAGGTACACCACCAGAATGGTTTTGTAGCTATCTTACCAACCAAGGTATGTCAAATCTGGAGTTTTCTCTAGACATTCTAGAGACATCCGCCTCAGATGCCCTGCGGGCTTGTTATTATTATTAGTTTACTTAGCTTTTGTGGCTTGGTGGTTCCGAGGTCAGGACAGGACTCCCGAATCAGGTCTAAGCTTTTTGTATTGTGATTTAATTTTAAGTACCTATTGCGGAGAATAATTTCTTGTGAAAAGTATGCCACTTGATCTAGTAAATCCTAGCTCTTAAAAAATATTTTCCTGTTTCGTACTTACCTATTACTTAGTCATTTCTTTAAGTCTACCTACCTAGCCATTATTTGCTAGGATTATGTTGAAGAGCAGCAAGCTTATTCTGACGTTACCGTAGACCTCCAAGTTAATCTAATCAGAAGCCATCTTACATTGAATTCCGAAATATTGTGTAAATATTTCCTTTTTTATTGCACAAGAATTCAGTAAGGAAACATCGTTAAACGCCCACACTGCTTCGTTTACAGTGTGGAAGTTAAACGTCCACATTCATTGTTAACTAATGACAAAACATTTTACAAAAAATTAAACTTCTAAAACTACCTAATTAAGTACCTACTCCCAAAAAATGTTTCAAAATACTAAAAACACGCAAAAAAAGTAGGTACCTACATCGCTCTAGAAGCCGTTGTTTCAAGTTTGCAGCTATTTTTCTTTTGCCACAATAACTTTTTTGCTTATTTTTAATTGTCAAGGTCCAAAATCATTTTTAATCATCCATTTTTATTCATATTCCTCATCTCTGTCATAATATTCACATTAGGTAGGTACTTACTCAAGTTTTTACCCAATGCATGCCCAAAATTTTCGAATTTTATCCTTGATTATTTCTAATAATAATATAAAATTGATAAACGAAAGAGTTATGCGCTAACCAACATATAAAATATAGATAATCACCCGAATTGGAAACCTTCTCTTTTTTGGAAATCGGTTAAAAATGTGTTTTCCTACTTAAAAAGTGTACCTCGTATCTGTTCTGTCTTTACAGTTAAATTAAATGAGTCAATTGCAGCGAATGCCGTTATAATGAGATGGCATTAATTAATAAAAACATGCGGTTTCGTATAAGTCCTTAGACAAACTATTTCTTTTATCGCATGAGATATCAGTCACGTCGCCGGCCCACTGACGAAAACTCCGTTTAAAAGTAAACAGCTTTTATGGCCCTTCTAAATTGCGTTAAGAAACAATTAAATAAGTATTTTTAATTGCCGTGAAAATGTACACGTTCCTGATTCTGGCAAGTAGGTAGTACAACTAAATTATAAGCAAACAATATGCCCGCCAACTAGTTAGTAAGTAGCAGATAATAATTATAATTGTATGTGAATCATTATTATAATTAGTCAAGTCCTACTTTTGCGTGTCATGAAAACTTTCGTTATTGAGCACTTAATAATTTTGATACACTATCCATTACAATAAAAATTTAAGTACCTATGTATTGTTATGGCTTTAGACATATTGTCCTCATTAGAATACTCGGAACGCAAGAAATGTCCAAGAGACAGGTAGAACTCACCGATATAATTACAGGCCCTGTTATAGCCGATTACTGCTTTAACAGTACAGTACTAAGGCAGTACATTTTCCTAAGCAAACAATGGCACTAGTCTTTGACAGCTGTATCTAATTACTTTTTACCGATATTGTAATTATAGAGTAATTTTACAGATTTTATTAGCGTATCGTTGCGACCCCGTCTCAACCGCGTTTTGATCGCCGTAAACGTGTCACTGGACCGTTACATTTTTCACTGATACGCATACAAAGCTAAAACAAAAATAAAAAAGCAAAGTAATGTGTTAACAACTTTTGTATGTGCAATATACTTAATTCCTCGATTGGATACGAGGTAGTTTTCAATCTTATTGCAATAAAAATTATTTGCACTATGATATTGTAGGTCTAGGGACCGCGCAACTATGGCGATTGTAAAACCTCTGAATAGAAATCAAAAATATAAATTAAATTGGTGCATGTGCAGAGGGGTACTCTGTTATAAAGTAAACTATCCTAATTACTTTTTATTTAACTATATGACAGTTTGCTTGAGTTGGCGATTTTTTTGGCCGTGGCTCTGATAATTTGTTGTAGATATTGTTGGTAGGTAGGTAGGTAGGTACTCATCTGCCTCAGAACATGAAAAATCTCGGTATGTTCGAGATTGTGTGCCTTATGATCAATAGAGGCAACTTCCGCACACACTACTGTATGTCAATATACTTAAGCACTTGACCAATATTTTGAGCTTGCACTTGACTAGTTTTTTATGTCACCTAGAGCCTAATGATGAATAACAACATGTAGTGCGTGCCGACTACTTAAGGCTTGAATGGCGAAATGTGCACGCAGAGCCGTCGGCCACAGGCATTACATTAACCACCGTGCAGTGGCGCAGCAATCGCTGGGCGGTCCTGTCGCGGTGTAGCATTATGTCCCGCATGCTCCACATTTACCACAATTAGCGGGGAGGTACCTCGATACCTCATACAGCCAGCAAACTATATTGCCTCCTTGATTCCAAATGGCTTTTGATAGCGAACCAGCTATCAAGTAAATAGACTCTGGCAACCAATTACGTCAGAAACTGAAGTGTTGAGCAATGCCCCTCCAAATCCTACCCATTAGGAACCAACCTACTTGAAGTTCACTCATATAAAGTTATAATTCTCAAATAAAACAAACAAGACTCTCATTACGCGCCTTAATTCAGTGATCTAAATCACACAACAAGGGAGCTATATAATTTGATGTTCAAAGCTACGCAACTGTTACAAATTCTCATGAGCGAGTGACGTGGTCTGCGTAGACGCAGCCACCGTAGCGTTAAACGAACAAAACATTCCGCTAGATCGTCATTATTCAAATTTTCGCTGTACTAGTTGCCCGCTTGTTCCGGCCTCTGCTTTTTGTCCTATTTTGAACTAGTCTGAAATTACGATTAGTCCGGTCAAAATGAGATGCGGTCATCCGTGGTGGATGGCCGTGTGAACGGTCCGTTATCCAAACAGCTTAAGCGGTTTGTGGAGATGCTCATTATCTTGAAGGTTCGTATGGAACGGAAGTACGCATTTGGACAATTTATTTAAGATTAATAGCATTACAATACAACATTTTCTCGCATTTCTGGTCAAAACTGGACCAGTAACGGAAAGACACCTGCATTCAGAGCAAAATTTTTTTTCAGTTGAAGACTGAGACTTTGATATGAACTGGAACAAAATATTTATTATTTAAGGCCCCTTTTAGGCCAGTTGTAATATATGTGGTCCAGAGCGTGCTACACCGCCTGTCGTTTCGGGTTAACAAAGTTATCAAAAACCATATTCAAGCGACAAACGAATGTAGCTATAGTTATACTATAGCATAAAATTACCTGTTCCCTGTATTTTTACACCCGCGAACTCGGAAAAGTAACTCCTCGTAGTTACTCCATTGTAGCATCAGCTATCTGCCAGCGAAAGTCCCGTCATAAACCGCGTGTTTAGTTGTCCATATCGAGAAACAATTTCCTATAATTGATCTGCCCAAAGCATATGAAGATGTGGCCTGTGTGAAAAATTTCATGAAACTATCGCGTATTACAAGAAGAGAGTGAATCTACAACATGGTTAGGTACGACATATCGGTTAGCCACTGACAATAAAAGCGTTTTTTTAGTATTACAAAATAACAATCCAGTTTTATTTCGATGTATGTATAGACTAGTCCGTCCATGTTATGCTATGTAACGCACAGTCAGTTTGTTGCCCTCATTTAGTATCGGTAATCTTTTATACTGTATAGCTCAAACTAAAAAATCTGCTAAGTACACAGGCAAAAAGTATACTTGCGATCACATAAAAAAGTAATCGGAACTCCACCGAGGCAATTAAAAATTTGTGCGTAGGCTTTACAAATTTTCACGGACCGGCAAAAAACGCGTCTTGTTTTATAAATCCAAGAAATCGATTTTTACCTCAATAATCTGTAAGCATTTGTTTCTTTTTTCAATCAGATTATTGACACCTGGCAATGCTGCCCTTTACCTTACCGTTATGAAAGATCAACTAAAACGTACGTACTTCGGTATAAAGTATGCGGTTTTACTGATTTCCATGTACGCTACCGCACGCTGTTACATAACGGGGACACATACTGTTGGGATCAATTTCGGTGCGTCGGCGGATGATCTTTATACAATAGTAGGTGTCACTGTAGCATGCGGAAGAACGTAGATCATAAATCATAGAATTGGATTCGCAGCGCACGTCGCCAGGTAATGGAGGCAAAAACGGGCGGCAGCAATAGTCGCGTGCCTTGCATTTCCCGGCTGTAGGCGTTATTGTCACATCACATTGTAACAATTTACTGTTTCAATGCGCCTACATTGCTATTGCTTTATCGCTACATTGTTTACTTTAATGCATTTATGTTCTCAAGCGTTTGTTTTTATTATATAGCCAGCAATAAATTGCAGATGTTATTTTTATTTCAGTCTATGGAACATCAAACTTCTCAACTGGGCATTTAAAAAAAAACTGGCCAGGTGTGAGTCGCACTTGACTAATCTAAAAAACGGTCAAAATCTTTTTTTGCCATTATCAGTATTGAGCAAAATCTAGTAAAAAGTTAATACGAAATACTAATTTTACGACAAATACCTACCTACTTAGTTTTCCGTATTTTTTGTTAAAGTAAATAGACCTAGACATACATTATACGTATCTTTGAAAATTTTAACTGTCTGGCTATCACGATTCATGAATAAAATACATGCATCAAATATGTATGTAGGATAGATGACTCACATTTAAATAGCTAATGTCGCTTTTACTACTACTAATAGGTAAATATGTATTTTCAAAATAATTCAAAAGTCGTTAAACGTATCAAAAGCACATTGAAAAATAAAAAAACCATTCGAGAAAATAGTAATTATATTGTTAATAAAAAAGATTAGCGAAGACTTATCATTTTCTGGTCGACTGAATTCTTTATAATTAGCACGTCTTGTAGATCTTTACAATTTACGAGTAACCAGTTTACTGCGCTCGAGCTCTGTGAACATTCAGAAACTTTTCAGTTTTTATTAACTAGCTTTTTATGGCCATTATAATTATTTACACATTTGTATAATAAGATTTCCACCTATCTTATTTTTACTACGATATGAACCCTTACAAAAGCACTTAGTTATCCGTCTGTTCGTTCTTCTATCACCACCCTTTATCTCGGCATGTCCTAGAGTTATGGAAATGAAATTAGTTAAAAAATCAGATGGAAATTACTAGTTCAAATGGGGTATATTTTATTTATTTTCGTCCGACGTAGTAAATATAAATTCGATTCCTGAAGTATTTATGATGATTGTGCATACGGAATCCTCAGTAAGAGAGTGCGGCTCGGACTTTGTCGTGTTTTTTCCGAGATTTTCATACAGTTTGAATTGTTTATGTAATTCTTTAGGGTTGATTTGTCAAACCTAGGATTGCCGATACCGATCGATTACGACTCTAAACCATAAAACCTACCAAAAATAAGGAGCATAACTGTAACCCGTTACCATTGTAGTATCTCTTCAAAGAAAACGTTATGCGGATTACTGGTTTCGAGCTAGACACACAGACATTAGTAAAATCGTTTTATTATGCCTTATAACTGTTGATATGACCATGAAACATATTTTTGTTTCAATAAAAATAAGCAAGACGTTACTCAGTATTTTTAAGAAGGCTTTTACCGTACCACCTTATAAAATTTTACGGTAAAGTTAAAGTAATGTGCATAACAGAAAAATGAAACCGAAATGATGCAGATATTAAATTAATCTCGGGTTCTTTTATTATATCACTTAGGTAGGTACTTCGTACGTTGTACAGACTGTCGAATTTCATGAATATTTTCAACTTTATCGCTGAAGCACATGGTTCATAGTTGATTGGGAAAATTTGACAGTGTCGGGTGACTTGATTTGCTGTAGATACCTACATAGATATAAAATCGTTATGATTTTGTTAGTACCTACAATCTATACCTATACATTTATCAGTCTAACAGTAAACAGGCCAATTATGTACATTTCTAACACTACTCTCGGTCGGAATGGTTCAATTTATTTAACAAAAACATGTGCGCATCAAATGTTATATCAAAGCGTAATTCAAGTGTAAGAATGCACGTCACTCAAGCTCGTACTGTGTATGTAAACACAATCGGTGGAGGTTGTCAGGTGCTGCATGTGCTAGCTGACTGCTGACTACTAAATTGACCATCTGTCGGGGCGTCTGCGCGACGGTCCTGCAACCTTAGCATAAAAGACACAAACATGGCCAATGACAGGTTGTGCTGAGATGGAAAATCTTTCAGTTGTTGAACTTCTTCCTTGTTGCATTATAAGTTCGCTGTAGTTACTCTTGTTATTGTATTTTAAAGTCAAAAATAATTTATTTCAAATTATCCACACTTCAATCTGTACACATTTTGTAGTTTCAGATTTTGATAAGGATTTAGTAACACTAATTTATCGCTAGCTAGCTTTTAGTTTGTTATGTTAACGAAACATACTATAAATCTGTACGATAAACCGAGAAAACTAAATTTTATATTTCATTACACGATACAGTTACTTTAACTTTCCATAGGGGATCTTATCTCTTGGTGTACGACATGCACACATTTGTCAGTGAGGAAATGAATTAAAGAGAAATTTTAATAATGTTATTTTATTTGTAAAGTTGTTGGTTCAATACACAGGTTTTTGTAAGCGTGAGTATAGTCCATGTACTGTAACCACGGCTAATGCACTTCTTTTTACAGCAAAAACTCCCGCCTCCAGCCAAGGGAATGACCCATTAGATAAACTATCAATAGGAAGCTTACCACCATAGACTAGATTATGGAATAACATGTAAGAAAAACTAAATGTTCATAAAAAAAATACCAAGTCTAACTTACACTGAAAAACTGGAATAAATTACCAATATAATTTGATTCAAGTTACTGTCATGAATCTCATTGTTTTAATACAATATTGTTACCGCTTAGAAGGTAAATCGCTCAAAAAATAAAAGTACAGTCATAATGAAAAAAGAAACACGATGTCGATATTGAAATCGCACTTGACAGCTGCGGAAATATGCGCGTAAACCTAGATTAGCAAAGCAAGCAGCTGAGCATATTTAATGGACAGCCTAGACATAGATAGCACTTCACTATCACCACAACGTGGAAAGTAGGATAATTTCCCAAGTTGATGTTCAAACAGACGGGTGATTGATTCAAATTACTATTGAAGACGATGAAGTCTACTGTGTTTATCTACGCAGAATGATAAAGTAGGACTTTTTGATTATTGTTTAAATGTGAAGTGGAGCGTCGTCAATTGCGGTTTACTTGGTCACTCACTGAATAGTTCTGTCGAAAAAATACCAAAATCCGTTCCGTGTATTGCACCGCATCTGTTGATAATAATTGGAAACTAACCAATCGTTTGTTTACTTTAGATTTACAATCGAAACAATTTGCTGCTGACCGCTTTCTTTCAATACTTCACTTAATCAAAGAACCTTTTACTTGGTCCAAATAAATAGATTATTTTGAGAATAAGATACGATTTCGGAAAAGTATTTACCTATCTGCATCAGCATGCTGACCACTCCTTCATAAGTTGGCAAAATAACCATACAAGACGTAGTCATAACCGGCGTTAATCTTAGATAGGTAGGTACTGCAGATGAGCATTGGATAGTTGAATTAAAAAGTTATCTTTGCTTATCTACGACTTTGATTGACTTTCTATAGCGGTTTAATTTCATATCGTTTAGATAGCCCAGTGCCCACGATACCCACCGGGGCTCACTCGGTCAGATATGAAGCTATTTGGTTATCTTATCTGCCAATCATCTTTAGCAGTCGGAGTCATCTTCAGAGATGGCGACCCAAACATAACAACGATGACCCGATACCGGCCGCAACACCGAAATGCCACTCAATCATTAGCAAGGTACGCCGCAATTTCTCCACGCGAATGTCACGGTAATGAACGCGTCGCGGCGCTCGACGGAGCCCAATTCTCCCAATAATCCGACGCCAATCAACTATATAGATCACGAGATAGTTCGAGGCGGTTCGGTGATCGTGTCGTGAGAACGATAAGACACAGGCGAGCAGGTGGTTCCCTCCCCGACCATGGCTAACTGTTCCACCATCATCAACGGAGCGAGCCGAGCGCGCCACCGCGCAGTCCCGAGACACCGGCGCAGCACGCGGGCCGCACTCGACTCCACCACCGCTACCGACTTGTTTGCAACTTGCGCGGGAAAGCTACCGGCGACTGTTGTGTTGCGCTTTCGGACTTATGCAGTGGCAGTGAAGATATTATATTTGACGCATAAATAGCAGTGTTTATTTGTTTAATCGGATAGCTAGTCCGAATTGTTGGGAGTATTTTTTTTTGTATTTCAACGAGTAAGGTAATCGGGGCAGATAGCATTAACGGTTGGCTCCGCGCTCGAGTGTGGCAGACCGCAAGCATGACGAGCGCCGGCGATTGCGCTCTCGTGCTCCTCCTATTGGTATGTTAAAGAGCTTTAACTACTCACTTATACTTTTGTCAATGAAGCAACCACTAAACAGTTGCTCTTTTAGTATGTTTTTCAAAATATCTATACATATAATAAAACAGTAAAAAATCCGTGTCTGTACAAATAATATATTGACAAAAATAATAACTGAGGGGGGTTTAGAAAAAGCAATAGAACACGAATCCGAAAAAAAAATTATGTCTGTTTGTCTGTTTGTCTGTATGTCTGTTTGTCTGTTTGTTTGTACGCGCTAATCTTTGGAACCACTGGACAGATTTGAATGATTCTTTTTTTGTTGTATAGGTGTTAGGTCGGGGCAACATATAGGCTATAAATTATCTTGGAAACTTGAACACCTGATGCAGAACAGCAACAGACCAGCTTAACTATAAGAGATAGAGAAATGCTGCCATAGCAAAAACTGTTCCACGTGATGAGCATTTTCTTCTGCGAGATAAAATTTGAAGATCTGGAACAGCTGTTTTGGACCTCCTAGAGCCCAGCTACACCATTACACATATAGAAATGGCGTCTTAGCAAAAGTTGTTCAGCCTGATGAGCACTCGCTGTTGACGTATAAAAATTGAAGATCTAGAACACCTTCTATGGAACTCTAAGAGCCCAGCTACACCATCAAACATATAGGACTGACGTCTTAGAAAAAGTTGTTCGGTCTGATAGGCATTTCCGGTTGCCTTATAAAAATCTAAGATCAGACACATTTGATGTGAACAACCTCCCTTTTTTGAAGTCGGTTAAAAACAACATCAGCTGAAAGTACCTCAGCGCGGTGAAAGCTGTAACAGTTTAGGACTGCGTTTCGTATAGACGCCAGCACATCAAGTTACCCGAAACTGTAAATATTTTCCAATCAATTTTGAACCATATGCTTCAGCGATAAAGTTGAAATTCTATTTAGGAAATTTAACAGATTTTAAATTTTGACTTTGGTAGCTTAATGTGCTGCATCACTGAAGATTCCGGCCAAAACTCCAATTTTTTTCATTTCCAATTAATATTCCTTCGCATTTACGTTATTTCAGTTTTTAATTTTCTTTTCATTTTTTGAATTGACACGGTAGCCTGCCAGGTTGTGCAATAGAGCAGACGTTTCGATTTTTAAGGATCAAGTATCTTCACAACAAAACTATAACTATGCTTACAAAAAGTTAAATTGTTTCCATTGTCCAAAGAAGCTAAGATTCATCGGATCATAAGATCCCTAGAATCCAACGAAGAGCTTATTTAAGTGTGAAGAGGCTTGATGCTGTTCGAGGACATAAGGCTGCAACTCGCACCATGAAACCTTTTCGGATCGAAAATTACGCCTGCGTGTTCAGCGTATTTACGCTTCCACATCCAGTTCTCTATAAAGAGACCAAAGAAGGGTATGTTGCGCCACTGACCGCTGGTTCGGAGAAACCAATTACCGATACAGAATCTTGCTTAACTTCTCAGCGTATTCGGACATCTACTAACGCTTATGAAAGCAGTAATTAACCTAATGCACGACTAATTTCTGATCGAGATTATCATACATTGTCCAGAATGATGGCATCCAGGCCGATTGTCGGCTACGGCGGCCATTCTCTTTTATGGATTTATCAACATTTTTATTTATTTGTCAAATTTAAAATGTATAGTGCTCAAGCATTCGCGCAGATACAGGTGCACTCTCTATTAACTCACTCTCACAGTCCGATGGGACGGCAATCCGACATGACCGGAGAGAGATCAGGCGCAGGACCGAAATTTACGTGCCCTCCGATGCACGGGTGAATCAATCACCAACTTCCAGACTCCAGGCTGCTTTATGAAAGTTTCTCAAAACTCACAAAGCGATTTCTACCCGGGAATCGAACCCGAAACCCCGTGCACAGCAGTCGCACCTTGCGACTACTACATCAATGAGGCCGTTCAGAATAAGCACATAACGAAATATTCATAAGCAGTTAGAAAGTGGAAGAGACGTATAAAATTGAAGATCTGGAACAACTGTTATGGTATTCCAAGCGCCCAGCTACATTGTTAACTATTGGGATTATAACGTTAACAAAATGTTGAATTTGAGGCATTACAAAAAGAAATCGTCTCGCGCATCCTGTTGTTTTCCCGTCCCCGGACTCATAGAATTCGTTATCAGACGTTTCAAATCTTCGATTTTGACGGCCCTGTAGTCGCTGGCATAAGCGACTGGATCCGCGTACGAAGTCGCGGGCAGAAGCTAGTCTTAAATAACAGAAATTATTAATCGAGCTGTTTAGAAAGTTTTGGTTCGTAAGTAATGTAACGATACGCTATTTACATTTAGCTATAAATCGTTCGGTCGCTCGCGGTGTGCTAAAATCTCAATGTTTCGTCCCCATTCTAGAGTATTGAAGACAAGTTATATTTGAATCCGGTTTGCTTGTAGGAGAGTATAATCATAAACACAGTGTTTGTAATAAGCTCTAAGCTATATCTGCAACTGAACGCTGTCGATTGACCTACAATCACATAGTTTACATTATCGCGATCACCTATGCTACTAATCTGCAAGATAAGTTTTTGTGGAAATCAAGAAGTTTCACTATTTATCACTCAATTATCTTATAAGAAAGTAATTGCTTAATATAATATTGAATTGAGCTAGATTTTACACGACTTTCGAGAAGATGATAATGAATGCTTTATACACATTATTTTATTTAGCTATTCCGGTACATAGAAAACACTGTAGAAGATTTGAACCACAGTTTTTCCAAAAGTTACTAATTAGGTCACAAATGTAAACAAAAATAAGTTTCAATTAAAAAAAATGTATTAAGGGCCGTCAATAGGTAAGCATAGATTATTAAGAGTTAATATTACTCGTATCATACTAATCACTTTTGAGCATTTATGGCACTCATTATCTCCCAGTGCTTGCTCAGATTCTCCAATATCGCAATAACGAGTACTTTAATGTATTTTTAAAATTTAAAATTATTTGTAAAAAAATGTCTTATAACTAAAGGGTGAAATGAAACATCGTTGTAACGCAAGTTGTACATAGGTATAAGTATGCTTATAATGAAAATCTCAGCAATTAATCAACGCTTGATTTTTCAACTATTAAACTGTTCTGAATTGTTGTTTTTTTGTCTCAAATTTAAACTGAAAGTTCAGCTTCTCTAAAGCAATTTGATTACCTATTTATGAATATCTTTCGCTCGACCTACTTGAAACAACGAACGACGATCAAGCTAAGGGTCAATATCACCTCACAGCTTTCCTTTCCTATTACAACTTAATTATCAGTTCCGTCTTAATTATTACTTTACTCTCATTTTATCTAGTAAATATGAGCGCGTATTATAACGCGAAATTTTTTAGGTACTTTGAAATTGGAAAATTATATTTTCTTATTTCTATCTGTTTCCAATAATTTGATGCACTTAGCTTCCGCATTGATAGCGATACTAAGTTTCCGCACGTCAGCAAATTGCTTCTCATCGGAGAGCTCTCGGTGCAATATTTATTGCGTATGAATTTCAGTTTAAAATATAGCTTCAAGTCCCACTATAGAAATTGGTCATAAATTCGGTGTTCATGGACGGTAACTTTCACACGCACGTTTCAGAATCTGAGCTTTTCTCTGAGCATTACACACGCTCTGGTCTTTTTTTCATCTAGCTACGAGCGAACCTATTAATTCTTACAATTAACTGTGTTTACGCTCTTTGGCTATTGTGTGCATATTTGTTTACATAAAATATGTCTTAGACTTTTGTTACTGTAATAATCTAGATAAGAAAAGGAATATCAAACGTCAATCGTTATTCGTCCGAAATATGAAACTCTACATATGTACAAATGTGACTTTCAGCTTCATTCTTTTACTGAACATGAAATAAAGACAAGTTATAATATTAACACACAATTTATATATGTACACTTAGGATAACTTCCCACTTTCATAGTTTTCAAAATAAGAAGAAGATGCAGAATGTTTTTTTTTTAAGATCGTGATCAGGTCAAGTTCAAAACTCGCGTAACGCATGCACAATTCAATTTGAAATCTGAAAATAAAATCTCTTTTTTGTATAAACTATGCGATACGCGGATATAAATCCATTTTATTCTTATTATAAACTAAAATAAATCGTTTAAGAAATCTAGGTTACGTCTACGTGACGTCCTCAAAACTTTCACTGTTCGCTGAAAATGTTTTAATTTAATTTACCTTCGTTATTTTGTTATTTTTTTGGGAAGCTAATCCAATTCGCTTTCTTCTCTTATTTGAGGCGGAGAAATTATTCGTTTTGTTTTTAGGGAAAGACTAATCTTTATTTTTTATACTCGGTATAGAACCTTACAGTATTAATGTGACATACCTAATATCACGTTAAACTGTAGGTCCCGGCTGTCATTGAAAATCCTTGGCAGTCGTTACGCATAGTCAGAAGCCAGTAAGTCTGAAGCCAGTCTAACCAAGGGGTATTGGGTGGCCCGATTAACTGGGTTAAGGAGGTCAGATAGGCAGTCGCTCCTTGTAAAACACTGGTACTCAAATCCTGTTAGACTGGAATCCGACTCCAACATAGTTGAGAAAAGGCTCGGGAGATGAATTTAACTAGCTATTTAGGTTTAGTAATAGGTAGTAAATGTGTAATATATAAGTAATAGCGTTGATACTTACTGATGAGTCTGATTTTCTGGTTAGTAAAACTAGGAAGTCTTCAAGCCAAGAGGGAATGAGGAATGAGGTACTTCTATGCGAGTGTGCTCCTACTTTTTGTGTATCATCTATTAAAACAATAATTTAGTCAATTAGGTGAAGGCTTATTAAACAGTTTAAAAGAAAACAAAGACAACACGAATTTCAATTCATATCAAAATTAAATGCTTTTGATATGCATCGAAATTCAGAAAAATAATCGAATTCGACTCGTATATATAAATTCCAATGAAATTCTACCTTTACGTTCTCACAGTTAATGTATTTACCAAATTTTATTTAAAAAATAATGTATTTCACAAAACAAATAATATGTAGATAACAGCATCTCAATGACATGAAATTGCAATAATTAGCAATAGCTACAGTTCAGTTTAATTTTCAAGTTTCTACAAATCATCAAATTCTGAGTAATAAGGTAAACCTACTGGCCTAGTGGCTAGTAGACCACATTGGTCATAAAATATTTACAGCTTAAAGAGCAGCTACCTAGTGGCAATAAATACAATAGCAATACATTTCATCAGTCTACACAACTGTTGAAGACGTTTAACCTTTTCGTAATTTCCATAAAACCCATTCAAAAGAACAAAACTTCACGCAGATCAAACATTTATATGATATTACGATGATAAAAGTAAAATACCAACCAAACACAGCTTTTATGCTTAAATTAACTGCTAAGATTAGAAAGTATTTTCTAAATGCTCTATCTTTCTCGACCTACTTATAACAACTAGATACAAATAATAATAACTAGATCTACATCGATTTAAATTATTGCAAAACAATGACTCGCTATTATAAAAACCATAGAGGCCACTCTTCTGTAACAAAACGTGGGCTGCGTATCATTAAACTGGCTTCTTAAAAAAATAATAAATTCATTCGATGGTACTCCATGCCCCAATAACTTAATAACTAAATCAAGCCAACAAAGCAGTACAGAACAAATCACAAATCAAATTAGTATACAATTGTAACAAGTTGCTCTTGCCGGTTACTCACCTCACGATCGATAGATCGATGATGATGGCTGTTACAGATCTTGCGCATGCGTGCTTCACTCGAATTAGCCTGCGCGCGCTTTCAATGTCCGCTCCCACCAGACGTAACTGCATTGCACTTAATAATGCACCAACATTCGCATAAAAATGTCTTACTTTAATTTATGATGCATTAAACGTGATAGATATGAGATTAAATTGATTCAAACTGATCAACGGTGAATTTATGAGTTGGCAGCAAACAAAACTGTTCACGATAAGGTAGCAATTTAAGTTGAAATTATGAGCATTCAATATAACAGTTTATATTTTGTGTATTGACACCTTGAACGGTATACTTTAATTTGAATTTGTGTAAGTGTGTCATATTCAGAATCTCCGTAAGGAATGCATTTATGGCAGTTGAACAAAGTAAATGTAAATTACGTATAATAATATTATTATTCAGTAATATGTACCAGATTGCCTATACTGGCTATACTGTACCCGAATATATTGAAGTTAGTTGAAGTTTTTCTTTCCACTTATTTTTATCTTATCAATTTTTAATAACAGTATTTTTTGGGTAACTTTGCCGAAATTATCAAATTCTAAAGTAGAACTAACTGTATATTTCTAAGTTTCTCTTGGACACCAAAGACTGATTAAAGGTGAAGGAATACATCTCAAGCAAACCTGGACCCTCAATCGTTCTCCACGATAGGAGGCCTGTGCCCAGCAGTGGGACGATAAAAAGGCTGTTATGATTAAGTATTTGAATTTTATTCCTAAGTACCTAGGTAAAGTTTGATATTAATTGCATTATCAAAAAATCTGAAATAAAGCAAGTTATGTAACCAAATACCTTACACCTCGATCTTGCAAAATAATAAAAGTACCTAAGTAAACAAGATCATTTTATAACACCACAAACCCAGCAAGCCTAATGAAGAAATTCAACGTAATAAAAATTAAAACGGCATAACATGCCCAGTTTTATATGTAGCCATTACATTTCAACAGTTCAGAGCTGCAATGATACTCACAATAACAGCAAGACCCTGGGAATATGATAAGGTACCGTGGGACTGTGTGACTGACGATAATCTGTAGGTTAATGAAGGAAGTGTTAATTTCTTGTTAGATAG
This sequence comes from Heliothis peltigera, assembly GCA_958496145.1. Taxonomy (NCBI): domain Eukaryota; kingdom Metazoa; phylum Arthropoda; class Insecta; order Lepidoptera; family Noctuidae; genus Heliothis; species Heliothis peltigera. The sequence continues at coordinate 7,008,237 of OY292334.1, read as the reverse complement.
TGCAAACGACTTGATTAGACATATTATGAGAAGAGAGTTCCGCGCTTCACTGTAATTACGACGCGAGACTAAATAGAAAACTAATGGACATGAATATGGACTTCATTAAGCACATAGAAACTGTAATTATGTAGATTGTGGGCGTACCCGTAGTACTTACTTGCGTATTAGTGAGAACTTCTTATGTTATTGGAATTAGTTACACTTGCTATGGGCAGGAGTTATTCATTTCTTTAAGTCTCTTTCTGACTATTTCTTTGACATTGTCTCCATGTCCTCGTAATATGTCTAACACTGCAATCTATCCTTACTGATTTTATTTGTTATGCTTTCATGTTAAAATGGCTGAGCTGATTGAGATTTTTGGAATGATATTAGATTACTTCTTACCGGTGTGCGGTACATAGGTCTTGCGGATGCTTATGTGTTTTGAAGAAGTGGTGGTTTTAACTCCCAAGAAAGCTGCAGTTACGTGCCTTTGGGAATTCCTTTCCCGATGCTGATGTTGTATCTACTCGTACTGATCTGACTGGCCTGACGAGAATAATACAGCGATGGATTGTATTGTTTTTTTCGACAGACAGTCTTGCACTGTGTTTTTATAAATAGTTTTTTTTTGTCAGTGTCCCGTGTTATTTATTTTAAAAGTTTTTTCGCCCACTAAGGGTGCAGCTGGTGAGAGTGTCAGGCTGTTATTGACTTAAACCCACTACCTTCTTTCTCAAGGTCTTTGTGTACCCACCAGAGCCGCGATAACTCTTGCGAACTACCCGCACACCCGGCAGACATTTGTCAACTTAATCAAGAGTTCAGTCATTCAGTTTCGTACCAATGATGAATAAGGTAGCCTACGTTGAAAGGAACTGTCAACATCTGATAAAATCATATAGATCAAAAACCTTTGAATAAATAATGAAATGCTTTTATGCGATATACTTATATTCGAGCAGACAACAACGTAACGAAACCGTTTGAAACGCAGAATCAATTAGTTCCCCGAAACAAGTCTTCACGCCCAATAATCAGAGTAAAACCGTTTTAGAAAAACGAAATAACCGTTTAACAGTCTGTTCAAAAATTTACATACAAGCAAGTAATAGCGATTATCTTGGCCGGACGTCGTTTCCGCACGAATTTCTGTGCCAGCGGTCATCTGAATGACCCGCGTACGTTACCGAAAATGATGCTCAACCGACATACTTTTTTAAACTTAGCGTCTATTGCGCATTCATAATACAAGGAACTATAAGCGTTTCGTATTGATTCAGCAATGTATATTGCACGATTTGCTATATACCGAAGCAGTTGGAGCATGAACCGTGATAAAGTGTATAAAATCGACTTACTTACTTTCAACGACGCCGCATCACTCGACCTCACGTTCACGGACCAAATGATGTGGTATGGTTCGCTTCATTTACAAAACCGCAACCACACTCGTGGGTCTCCTCAGTTGCTGCGTTCAGATTTATGCGATATCTTTATAATATTGCACTAGAAAAACAAAGCGACGGAGAACAGACCACGAGGTTTTCTTCTTGGTTCCTTTTTTTACTGTGTTTTTCACGTATGTATCTGAAGTTATCTATTTTTTTCCTTTTTTTCTTCTAGATTAAATAAAAATATTTGTATTATTTAAACAGGGAATACTTACTCGTTGCTATATACATAGGTACGCGAGTTTAAAAGAAATAATCACAAAATAATATCACAAACAGTCTGATAAAATTTTGCGTCCATGGGAACTTCAGGTATCTACCTACCTAAATTACCTAAACAAAACAATATAAACAAACTTCTGTCACAAAATATCTACAGTGAACATTATCACGTAAAACATTAAAAAATAATACAGTCGACATCCGATTAGCCTTTCCGTAAGATAATCGCAAACATTTTCTTTGTGGTCAGTGTGATCGCTCCTAAGCTATCATTACACTGATTTCTAAAATGATCTGCGCTTAAGCGATATCCACTATCGATACATTTCATAGAACATCAACATTGGTTTATAAAAAGTTGTGGCATTGCTTGGTGGTACCATTCGCAATTTAAATTTCATGATGGAAAGCAAAATACGTTGAGTCAGCGAATATTTTTTCTATAAAGTAAAATACATACATTACATTTTACACACGGAATTATGAATGAAAAAAAATGTTTTTTCATTCATAATTCCAGACAAAAGGCTGATTATTTTTTAAATGTTTTAAAAATCAATCTGATAATCATAGAGAGATATATGTATTTAACAATGGCAGGATCAACCAAGATAACCATCAAATAAAAGAATGTCTGTTCTACTGTAGTCCCAAATAGATCTGGTCGTGATTAGCCTCAGAGTGTTTGTGAACACAATGTGAAAGGAAATTTGTGTATATGTGTGTAACAATACTTACATTCAATTAAACTCCTAATTGTTTGATGGCGTGTTAGTGTTCCTTCCTACAAATTGAATGCTCATTGTTACAGTTGCGGGCTGCATTCGCACAAGACTACGATGGTACGTATACACCGTTATTCATTCTTTTAAACGAGTATATTAACTAACTACCTCGTTTCGATATACTCGTAGGTATGTGTCGAACCTTCAGTTTCGATTTAGAGATCAAAGTTCTGAATCAATCCCATTCAATATGAGAGTTCATTCTTTTTTGATAGCCGCGAAACTGTGTATTAAACAATACACCATGTGTACAAATGTGTAAACATGTGTAAACATAAGGATGGAGAACGGTTATAGTTTATTTACCTAATTACAGTATTTGGTTGTAATTTAGCATCTTGTGGTTGCTTACCACAAGATGCTAAATTGCTTCATTGAGACAAAAAAATACTGTAATTAGGTAAATAAACTATAACCGTTCTCCATCCTTATGTTTTATTGAATTCGAGTGCTATTTATGATCGTAAAACATAAATACCAATTAAGTATAGCATTTATTAGGTACTAAAGCGCATGAATTAAACGCACATTAGAAAATTCTTGACCTGTTCAAGTTGAAGGAGAAAGGTCATGGAAATTATACAGTAGGTAGTTAATGAATTCAGGTAAATGTCAGTTACCGTTTATTTCAGTGACGGATATCCAATGCACATTCGCGAGCGGAGGCACCGGCTTGCGGGATTCCGTCGCCGCCCTTCTGAGGAAGCCAGAAGGGTTCAGGGGTGCTCCACTGTTCGCTGACGACAGGGCTACGGATCCTGTAGCCGATCCTGTCTGCCAAATCCGACCTGAGCCTGAAGACCCCACTGGTCTCTTGTACAGGCTACGGATCACTGATTTCTCGAGATGCGGCGTTCTCAAACGAAACGTAAGTTGAAAGGTCAAGCAGTCTTGTATGACATGATGTGATACTATCATTGCCTTGTACTAGGTTATGGTTACGACTTTACATTAGTTTATTAGATTAACCCATATTCATTGTTCTGTTCGTAAGTACTTGTACATGCACTTGTTCGTTTTGGCATGTTACAATTTACTACCATTTCGCTAACATCCAAATGGTATTTTGTCGTTAGCGATCGAGCTCCTCAATTTTTACGAGGCCTTTGTTTTTATTTCACACATTAAATTAAAGTGTCGTTAGCGATATAACCAACAGACTATGTTCTGGACCACTTTAATTCGGTGTCGTACCGTGCGAAATACTGCTATTGTTTGTCGAGTTAGCGTTAAGTTTCGTGCAGCAGGCGCAGGCGCATAATGATAACATAGACACCGGGTGTTGTGTCATCAGTAGATAATAACGTATTCCGTTACTAACAGTAGAGGTTCACAAGTGGCCTACACAAGGAGCCCCAGCTGATATATTATTAACCACCGAGACCGGTACACTATTGAGGTAAAGAGAAATCTAAAACACGTGCGTCAATACGGGAATGTTGCATCGATTGAATACAATGCACAGCACTTATATCGATGCCTACATTCTCGATAATTGTGTCAATCGATCTAGTTCTAGGTTACGGTGATCAGAAATCTGTTTAATGTCGCATTACAATTCATTATTGTCTCGTAGATTCTTCTGCCTTACTGGTGTGAAGTACCTAAGTACCAACCTGGCTGTTATTAGGCATATTACCTACAGTAACTTTATATTCAAAAGTAATATTTAAGTACCTAATATAAAGTCTATTTAACTACTTCTACATGTTTATTATCTCAGTTTATTCTCGAAACATTCGTAAACAAAATCAGCTCAATGCAAAAATATGCACAGAACCAGGAAGTCAACGCAGTTAAATTTTAATAAAACCAAACAACATAATTATTTTATACCGATAAAATCAACACTCCCATTGAGAAAGGCGAGATAACTGGAAACATAAACACTTAAATAAGTAGTATATAGGTACCCATCGCATTTGGCAAAATATTTTCCTGCACCTGGACATACGTATGACTAATAAACATGCAGTGCCGGGGAACTACTTTATTCCATAAGCAGGCAGGTACTATCGAACTTGTTAACCTGTTTGCCTATAAATACCACGATAATTCACTTCTCTGTTTCTCTCGGGTAACCGGCAACTGGCTGGACAATAAATGATAGGCATCATTTCTTAGCAATAGAATCTGGGTGACTAATATAAGAAATGCTAGTGTAAGTAAGTATGTTTGTTATGCGTTCACTTTAAAAAGACCCAAATTTTATTCAAATAATTATCTTGTAAACTACACGAGCCTGAGAAGGTAATGCAGATTTTCATCCGGATTCAATTAGGTCTTGAGTTTAGCAGGGATTACAAATATTTAATTTTTTATGCGTAAGTAGACCGGTTCTGTTGGTTAAATATTATCTAACGTCATGGAAGCGTGCTTTAGAATATAATGCAAAACCACCGTCAAGGTTTTAATTAAAAATAATTGATGGAGGTTAAACCTATCATAACTACCGGAACTAAAATAGATACTATGACGCAAAAATAAAAGGATTCCAATATTAATCATAAATTAAGCTAATGAGGGCGTCTAATTTATGTTTTAAATTAATCTGAGTTCTACCTGTAGCTATAAATAAACGCAAGTAATTTCTCTGTATCTAGTAAACAAATTATTGTAATAATTGGGTACAGCGATTCCAAGGCTGAAAGTTATTGCATTATTTTATGGCAAGTGAAACCATTTCTACAATAATGTTCGCAACACATTATTGAGTGAAGACACGAAGGCAGTACAAGCCTATCTAGATAGCTATTCCATTCATACCTACTTTATATGACCAGGGAGGCTTTAAGCACTTATTAGCATTAGTAGCCTGTGAAATAAATTCAGCATTTCTTGTACTGTAACAAAAAACACATTGATTCAATGAAACCCTACAGGTATTAATATTGTCTTTTAATGTAGGGATTTGTCCACGTGCGAGTATGGTTCCCGCAATTCCCGGGCGTGGTGATGCAGTCAGACCAAGAGCTGATCATCATGTGCAAGCCGCCAGAACCCACCATCATCGAGAACAAGGCAGCAGGCTTCGCTGGAAGCTTGTAAGTAACACAATTAACCGTTCCATATTCTTATTTAAGGATCTCCTCTACATACATATAGTTTAAAAAAATAAGTTATCCAGGGGATGTGTTTAAAGAAATATATAGTAAAGTAAATATATTTCCGATTTTAGGTAACTCCTAACTGTTGAGTAGATATGCTTTTGATTAATTTTACCTTGCTATGTTTTTTGTCTTTCAATTAAGAATCCATATGCTGTATTTTAAGTGCCTAATCCTATAAACTCCTCGCAGTCCCCACGGAGCCCGAGTATCCGGCGTGGTAGAGGAGACGCCAGGCCGCCTGGAATATGAAGTGGCCCTGTATAAGGAGGCGCCGCCAGTCACCAGACATAACAACCATTCTGTTGACTTGCCTGTCGATCAGGTAACTGGTGTACGTTCCTTTGTTCTATCTATCTTCTTTTACGCCGTAGTAACATAAGTACATGCTGTGTTAGCTTCCCCACTTTTGAGCCAAGAAAATGAAAAAAAAAGCTCTGTTTTAACCGAATCAAATCATTGCATTGTCATCAGATCCAGGTTTAATTTTAAACACCACATGCAAATCTCTCACAAAATGTAGACACGCATCAGGCTTGATTTTAACTTGAGGCGTATGTCTGATGACACACACACACACACAGTACAGTAAAGTTTTAGAATGAATCTGAGACGAAAAGAAGCCGAGGCAAAAATATAAGTATAGAAAAGAAACTCAAAATAAAAGACCCAGGTCGTATTCAAACAGACAACATTTTGTTGTTTGAATCATTTGCAAATTAAAAAACCGTTTCAAATTTAGGCGGTGCCAATTGGCACGAAGCTCCAGTTGCGCGCGCGCATAAACCCCGACTCGGCGTGGCGGCACATCAAGCTGCTGGAGGTTGCCGTGTCGCCTGACCCGGATCGCCCGCACGCGCCCGGTGCCGTGCTGCTCGTCAAAGACGGGTAAATTGACTAAAAAATATCAGTCCTTTTTTGGCTCCAATTGGTAGCCGAGATAGGCGTACATGTTATGATTAGGTAAGCTTCAAACTGCAATAAAAAGAGTCTGAACAGGTTAGTCAAGAGGCTAGTACCTATTTTCCTTTCCCAAAGATATTGGAGAAAACTATATAATACGATGTACCGTAATTGATGGGTTCAAGAAAAACTTAAATGATGAACGTGTCAAATCCCCTAACAAAAATATAAAATACCGTCACTTCTTTCTTTACAACTTTCGTAATTATTTTGTTAATTATCTTATAGATGTAGAAACCGTGACTTCGCATCAATCATACCGCACCAGCCGGCCCGCTACCGGGAGAGGCACAACGAGGTTTTCCTGGACTTCGAAGCTTTCCTGCTCGCCTCCATGAAGGAAAGGTCCACGCTCTGGATACACTCGCAGATAAAGGCGTGTATGGACGCTGCTGACTGCCAACCGGACTACTGTTTAGACTTGTTTGAACCTTCAGGTAAAACATTGGCCAAAAATAAATTAGATAAAACTAGATATATATTTTTTTCGCGGAAATCCTACTTATCCTACTAATAATGTTTGTTACTCTTTCACTCTACAATTACTGACTGAATTTTGATGAAACTTGGTGGTAACATGGCTTATACATATATCAAAACAAACTAGGCATGCGTGGGGAAATAGTTCTCTCGGGTCACAGGTAATACCGCGGTTAGCCTATAATTGCATCCAAAAACACCACAAAAAAGCAGGAAATCTGCACGTCACTGACACTTTCTAAAATTGTTAAGACAATAACACTTGCAATACCTAAGTATTTTTAATTTAATAGGACACGGTCGTCGTCGGAGATCGCTGCCGGAGGTTTCCCACAGCCACAACATCACGAGTTCGGCATTAACAGCTGACAACTCCACGACTCCATTCACACGGTTCAAAGAAAACTTGGAGTACTCCGTCGTAATGCCTGGCGAACTGTTCCATAGGACTCCTATAGAAGCTACTTGCGCAACCTCCATGATGGTTGCGGTGGCTTTGGGAGCGCTGCTGTTCATGTCTGCTTTGCTAGTAAGTGTTAGGTACATTTGGAGATATGCATTTGAGCAGTGCCCTTTTTGGAAATGGAAAACTTCGTTAAGTTTTTTCTGTCCTTTTGGGGACAAAGATAGGTCCATAAAATGCTACTTCCTTATAAATTTTATCTACTGACTTTTCCACATTTTAATACATTTTCAAATAAAATTGGCCTGTTTATCATTTCAGATGTGCTACCTGGCAACGAAACTCAACTCCACGATGCTGAAGGCCAGTAATCTCCAGTCGCCGTCTGGGAAGGGTTTCGAACAGATTTTAAGAGAGCTAGCGCATCACTCATTACCAGACACAGGCTACACCGGTCGTCCAACAGTGCAGTGATATTATTACTTCGCAATATTTATAAAATGTGTTCACTGTCCAAATTCGCATCTATTTTTTTGAATACCTACTTCGAATATTTTCCAAAAATCTCATAGAATGAGGTTAATAAACTAAGAAATCTCAAAGAATTATGGAAGACTTAAATGAACTAAAGCTGTTCCATTACAACGCATACCACGCTGCTTTGCACCCCGCATTGGTGTAACCTACCTAGCTGCTAGCTAACTTTTGGCGTTTGATATCGCATTCCCTTAAAAGTTTAACTAGGTTACCTTCAGAGGCCTATAACTTTATAAGTAATTTAAAAATAATTTATTTTTTACATTTAATTAAACTTATGACTGAAAAATCGCAAGTTTAAGTTCATGCGAATTACTTGGTAATTTTTTCAGTCATGACTGTCACGTAAATAGTATTAAATATTTAGTAATGTCTAGTACCTACTTATTAAGAGATAATTTATTTCGTACCTAAGTTATGAATAGAATAAATGAAAATAAATGAACTCTTGTTTGATGTTACATGCCTATCCCATTATATCTAACACCTGACTTCCTGACTTTCTTGAGAAAGTAATCCCAACGATTAGGAAACCCTAGCTCCTAGTTTCGTTCATAATATCATCCAGATACAATTTGCATGTCAATAAACTTACGTACCTACCGGTTGAAACAATGCCATCTCTATTAGTATATTGCTTTACTCGTGGACGCTGAAAAAAATAGTATCCACAAAAGACTTGCCGGTATGGTCCAAAAACTGTAGCCACATATGGGTGAATAAAAAACTACTCATACTCTCTCATACTCATATACATGGACTTAATATTACCTAGTCCATGCTCATATATTATACTCATCGACAGACTGACGTCATTGAAGTCACTTGACAGTTGACAATGACACTGATGACAGTGACAATGAATGACTTTGACTTCCATTGATATTGATATGATACAAAACTACCGATCAGTAGGTAACCGCGGCATAAGTCTCAACAGAACAAGGCATAAGTGAATAATAAATTCAACAATAATAAAGCATAAATGAGTAAAAGAAGTACAACAATCGCATCAGTAAACATGCATTCAAAGAAATCAAAACATTGGTCTTTAGGGTTAGTGGAATCAATGAAAGATCCCGAATGTATTGTGAAAAAATCTCGACAGGCTGTTGTTATTAAAGATAAATATCCTAAAGCTAAGATTCACTACTTAGTATTACCTAATGAAGATATAAACAGTATTTATATGTTAAAAAAGTCCCACATAGGACTCTTAGAAGAATTTGGAGATATTCTAAATGAAATACAAAATGAAGTGGAATTGCCAGTAAAAGCTGGTTTTCACGCTGTCCCCAGCATGCACAGGCTTCATATGCATATAATTAGCACAGACATGGTATCACCTTGTTTAAAAACAAAAATACATTGGAATAGTTTCACTACAGATTTTTTTAAATCTTATGCGGGTAAGCTATAATGGAATTGAACACTGATTACTTAGAAGTCAATTTTAATACAAAAAAAAAAACAGTTTTCAGAATACATAATTATGTCATTGTCTTCTTATTTTAATTATTATTTGTCTTTAACAATCAATAAAAAAAGAAATAGCCCATTTAATTTACAAAATAAATTTATTTTAAATTGTTTGGAAGAAAAATCTTAAATTTAGAATGTTTTGTTACAGATGTCCTTGAAGAATTAAAAAAAAATGGCTGCATCAATAGAATATCACCAGAATTGCACAAAAGTCTCATGGCTACTGAATTGAAATGTAACCAATGTACATTCAAGCCAAAAAACATGCCAGAACTCAAAGAGCATTTACTTTCACATATTGTAAAGTAGGAATTCATTCATTTTCATTACTCATGACACATCTTAATACAAATATAAAACTATTGTTGATTAGGACTCTTCGCTACATACAATAGATATGTCACTGACTGACCTAAGGTTCCATATTAGTTTAATGATACATAATATACATGATTTTCGTTAAACAGGCATAATGCGGCATTTTTCTATTTTCTTGGAGGGAATAATCTAAGATTTATGTATACAAAGTCTGAAAGTTCAGTATATAATCACACTATGTTCTATACATTAACCTTAGTTATTATTACAGTCAAATAAATATGGATACAAATCAGTCAGTACTGTGTATTCAATTCTATGACAAAATAGCCAGCCATTGAATCAACCTTTTAACTTGATCATGATTCTTACTACTATCTGAAGAAAAACTGATCCATAGAAAAAAAACTATTCAAGTTGAAACCCTAGAAAATCTTATTTAATTATAATTTTTTATACATTGCACTTCATTATTCGCCTAAATTTACATAAATTTTCACTACATTGGTTTTTAACATTATATTGAGCTTATATTTTATTCCTAGGTTTCCAGGATTCACACAGGCCAAATAATCCCGTGATGCATTGTCTGTGTCTGCAAGTGTCTATTGATAGCACTGCTTCGTTCTGGAACCATGAAACAAGTTATTATATTTCATTGTCTGCAGCTAAAGTAAAATATAAAATATCATAATGGGGTATTTGATCATATTGTAAAAAGTTTTTAGAGCCCTCCTGAAAGACAGAGCTTATTCAGCAGTTGTTATAGTTTTACAAGCATTGTTATTATCAATTTAGACTTCTTAGAGGGACCTACTTCCTGGATAAATAAAAAGTAGACAATATACTATTCTGATGTATGAGCTAAATTACTGTTAAGTTTCACTAACAAACACATAATTACAAACTTTCAACACCATTTTCAACATATTTGTGTGATTATTAGAGCAAAGATTTGGTAACACTGACCCATTTGATATATTTCACTACTCCAAAGCTATGCTATCCCCAGACGCCAAATATACGTTTAATTTTATCCTATCTGGGTATTGAAAGAAGTTTGCCGGTGTGTGTGGATGAAACAGCGGAAACAGTTATTAGATGCATTGCACATTATCGAAATTAATTACGGTAATGGCTTTAAAGGAACAGGGAGTTGGAATTGAAACTAATAATCAATATGCTAAATCCACTTACTGTCAAGTTACATTTTTGTAATCATTCATGTGTATCTTTCCCTCTGAAAAGTAATTTACTAGATCGAGGACTATCATCTAATAAAGAACTAGATTCAGTGCTAACACTCTCATCAGCATCAGGGGTATTGTAAATTGACATGTTACGTCTTTTGAAGGTTTTCTTTGTACCTGTTGACATGGGGGTCTTACATTCATAAAACATTGTGCTTTCTGGTGTGTCTGGCACTGTAGTCATTTCTGGTGAGGTCACTTGTAGAGATTTCTCCTCATTACTGGGTGTGACTGGTGCAGGGAGAAGTAGTGACAGCTTAGACGTTTTCATAGGAGTTTGAGATGGACTTTGAGATACAACTTGAGAGTCATTCTCTTCTGAACGAATGGGTGTTATACCTTCACTGTCAAAGGTAGCCCCCATTGGCTGTTTCATTGTGCGACCAGACCTCGCCATCACTACTTGTACAGGATCATCAATGCCCAATTTTTCACACAGTTCCACTGTTTGTGGATTCAGTATTGGTACAGTTGGAAAAGCTTTTCTAGCATTTGGATCGTGAATTTGAGCTGTCCTCACAAAGCTGTCTTCCTTTATAATAAGGTTACCAAGTAATTTGATCACATTTTCTTTCTCTTCTTCTGTAGGTGAAAAATCAAATCTGCAAATAGACATTGAATATTACTCACTGATATAATATTTGCTAGTAATATTTAGTCACAATATTTATGGAAATGAAATATTTAAGTTTTTTTTCTCAGTGCAAAATCATTTATTATATAACATACACACCTCTCATTTCCACCAGGGCCAGGCATGTGACAATTCATATTCTTCACAGTCAACAAATGATTAGTATTCTTCAATATCGCCAGCCATTCCACGTCATGCCTGAGACACAACTCACCATCATACTCTGAAGGTATATCCAATATTTGCAAATGCCTGCGCTTTGGCAAACACTTGTCCAATGCCAAGAACTTTGTTTCTGTATTTGTATCATCGTGCTTGACGAGGGCCGCATATTGACAATGCAGATGTGCTGCAAACCAATAGTCTGGCTTCAGAGTACGAAGTATTTGCATAGCTGGTACACTGCCTAATTGATTAGACTCTATATCTTCCCTAAAATAATTTAATTTTTAAATAAGCTTACTTTCTATCAACATTACTTTAGAGCTGATACACCCTTTTTTTATAAACAAAATTCATGCTATTTTCTATTTGTGATTGCAAGTACTGATAGTATTTCATCTAACAAATAAAATATTTCATATGGTAATCAACAACACAAATCTGTTGTTTTTGCCTTAATCCCTTATTAATAAAGGGTTAGAAAGTTTATAAATAAACAAACCTCAAAAATGTTTTCCATTTTAACAATTTTTCTGTATCTCCATAATCTGTGATACCCCTTGGCCAGTCATGAGATAGCATTACATGGACTTTGTTTTTCAGCTGACTCAATCTGAACACTTCTAGAGACCTTACATGATAAACTGTTCTAAGAGAACTTTGAGTATAGGGTAGACATTCCCAGTGTCCTTGTAAATAGTCCTGTCCTTTGTATATTCCTGACATTCCTGGAAAACCATTAAAATAGTCATATGAAAAGAAACATCAGATTTATAAATATTTACAAATATTGCTGCTCCTGTTACAAACCTCCTATTCTCAGGTCTCCAAACTTCACAACTCCAGCACGGCCCAAGTAATATATATTAGGAGCCACCCACCCCCCATACGGGAGCTCTTGTAAATAGTTGGAGGCTTCATGATTCCCACCAATAAATAAAGTTAATATTGGAGCTCTTTTCTCACCACTGTAATACCTGTACACATTTGAACAAATATAATTTAAGTAATAAGTTATTTTTTTGATACATTTCGAGAGTTATGTATAGATATTTCTCACTTAAACTTACTTATAAAACGAACACATATGTTGGTATTTCTCTGGTACAGCCATTGCCCGAAGATCTTCATGATTGCGGACAGATTGGAAGTCACCACAACATATCAATAAGTCAATTTTTATGCCTTCTCGTGCCTGTATTGTTTCAATACACTCGTATATTTTTTCTAATTCTCCATGGGCGCATCCTTCTACAGCGATTTTCATTTTAAATCAATGAAGTTTAAAATCAGTACACCCTGCAAAATATTACGATTTGCTGACCGTTTACTAGGCATATATATAATTATTTTAAAATTATTAGCTTACTCGAAAGTAATAACAAAAAGCTAACCTATAACAATTTTGGTGAAAGACGCTGACGGAAAGCAGAACCACAAACAAAACAACAATATTTTGACGTTGACAGGAATAAACTGTCATGGAGCATATAGACTTGAAGTTGAATTATTCGGTCGAAATTGCTACCATGGACTCAATATTACCTTAATATTAAGTCCATGATTGCTACTTAGAGGAGCAAGGGCAGGAGAGTGATGAAATCCTTATAAAAGACACCGATTATTTACACAAAATAAAATTAAGAAATAGGGCAGGAGGCAGGCACGTATCTTTGAAAATCTTTGACACGTACGTGTCACGTTGTTTGAGCGCGATGGACTTCTAAACTGCTTAACGGATCTTAATTAGAAAATAATGAAATAATTCTTATGAAAAATCACAGTAACGCGTGGCCTGGTCTGCTAATAGTTTATAAACTAGTAATGTATAAAATACATTAAAATTTATATTGGGTTCGGTTTTTACGCTTTCACCGCGTGTGTTCAAACGGATGCAGCTGAACAGCCAGTATAGCTTTGAAGCAGTTGCCCTTCTGACCTTCTTAACCCAACCTAAGCAACCCGATACATTCCTTATTCCAACTTTTTGGCTTCTGACTACCCGTAACGAGTACGTGAACCGAGTTAAATCATTCCCGCTGACCTACCAAGAAGTAAATACTTGAAGACACTTATCCACATATCAAAATACCTGGGTACAAATGAATCCGCAAATGTTTGTACGCACTTGACACCTTCATAACACTGGTAGCATTTCTTTGTTACAGTATTTTTTTCCTCATTACAACTAAACGTTTATTTCAAAATTGTGGTGTTTTTTACGCTTTCACGTTAAAACAACTGAACCGATCCATAGAAATAGGTGGAGTTCTGAAGGGGGAGGTAAAGTCATACGGGTCTGTAAAACAACTCCCACGGGACCCAGGCAAAGTAGCGGTTAAAATCTAGTACCTATATGAAATAGAGCAAATGTAGCAATGCCTATAGATAGTATGTAGGTACATGTTTAGATACTTACTATGGTTATTTTCCCGCACCGGGATTATTACTCTCGTTTTAATGAACTGCGTTTAATTAATATGAAACGTAACATATTCGGTACCAACAAATATCTACAATAGATATTGCTCAGGGGAAGGTTAAAAACTGGAGAACTCACCAAGCATAGGTAGGTATATTATATTCAGGATATTTATTTTCGCATCGTTAAAAGTTACATGACACAAATTAATGACAAAGTACGTACGTGCACGCATTGAGTAAGCGTGGCTGGTGGTTTACCGTCAATCCCTTCTCAATGTGGGAGGAGGCCTATATCCAGCAGTGAGTCGATAAAAAAGGCTGATGATGATCGCACAGGTTATTTTAAGGATAACCTAGTGTTATTCGGTTCGGCTAGAAGCCGAACTCAACATAAGGTACAAACGCCAGCACACCAAGCTACTACAATCTGTAAAATTTCTCAATTGGATTTTAACTTTATCGCAATACCGGAAGGTTAATATTTGATTGGTAGAATTTGACAGATTCGGGTAGGTTGACCTACTATCTGTATCTATCTGTACCTAGATTAGTTCCCATTTAATAAAACTTTTTGTTCCACAAAGCAAGGTATACCTTATGGTTTGCATTATTTAATATTTGGAAGTGAGGTCGATAATTGTTGGATACAAAAATAAATATTTGCTACCTTGGTGGAGCTTTATGTCAAGAATCATGCGGTTCGATAGAAGAGTAGATAAGATTAAGCTACGCTAGCTGCGGTCATCCTATACAATGGGGATATAGTTACCTTAATATTATTATATTATAAGATCCCTTCATGTCCCGGAGATCAAGTTAAACTATCGCCTGATGTATGTACGGATCTCTCGTATTGAATCGCCGCCCCGTTGGACCATTAGAGAGGAGTGCTAGTGCAATATGTATGTATGTAAGTACACATACCTAGCTAACTATACTTACAAGTATGGCTATCGCAGCTGATCTCTCTCGAGAACAGCCGCCGTGGTCGAAAATGAGTCTGGAGAACATTATTACCATTAGCAAAATATGATGTTACTTATTAATAAATAAATGAGGAACTTGCTTGTGTAAATAAATAATTTAAAGCAATATGGTAACTAGGTACCTGCATGTTTTGCTAACTTGCTGAGGATAGCTTGCCCTCCTCCCGCATACCTTGACAACTCAATTAGCGGTTACATTGCGTGAAGTGGGCACAAAATTAGATCGTGCTAATTGCTACGAAGTGGAAGGTTTAATAAAAAGCAACTAATTGCGTATGTTAGTGGACCGTCGATCATGTAACGTGGCTGTAACACGTACTTGGTGTTAACACTTGATCAATACGTGTTATGCCCTACATAGTACCTACCTACCAATTTAAATTATTGTTTTTTTTCGTAAACCACTGCCACAGTTGGTAGTAAGGCTCTAACATGAGTTCTGAAATTTTGCTGTTTCTGAAATTTCTTAATTGAGCTGTAAGCGATTCGTAGGTGGCCAGTACGATATCTCGATACTGAAATGAACCTCGCTATCAGAGGTCGGACTAGCTTCTCCAGTAGTCACGAGATAAAGACCCGGTCGCTGTGACGTCAGAGCGGTCGGCCGCGACCGCGTGCGCCAATGAAAAGGCGAGGCGGCGCTACAGGCGCGCGCGCACCGCCCACTTCACCGCTGCTGAAGGGAAAACTTGGAAAACTTGTAGCGCTCTCACGTTAACATGTAAACAAAAGATTTATGAAGTTACTTGCAAATCCGCATTACATTTAATGAAATGTTTGAGCTTTTTTTGCGAATATTATTTAGTTCACAAAATAGTTATTCTTTTGGTCAATCTAATTAAATATTATTTTTTATACACCCATACCACTACATATATACAATTTAAATTTAGATACCTGTGTGCCGGATTTATTAGCGAGGCAAAAACATTTTGAAGGCTTATGAATGTCACTCTATCAAGATGTTTACTTAATAGCATCTTTATAAATATATTTACTTTAAAAAGCAATATTATAATGAGTAATCGATAAGTAAACAAATGCGAGACCGACGTATCAGCGGCCGGCGCGCGCGCCCCTTCTGTCAAACATTTTTATAGTTATGAGCAGAGCATAAGGAACTCTTTATAGTCTATGCGCGCGAGTCGGCCGCACGCGCGTTCATCTGACGACTTTAAAAAAATTCCTCGCGGTATTTCAATATTTACGAGTTTTGATACGAAGTTTGGTTTGGTGACAATGAGCTGGGATCAAGATCGCAATCGGCCCTGTGACAAGCTGGAAATTAATGAAGCAGTCGGCAAACTTCTGGAAAGCTTTAATTATGACAGCATTGTGCCCCAACCGACGAGGTATGTTTGTTTACAATGTTTGTAATAATTCTCTTTTTTCATTCAAGAAAAAAATATATAGCTGCGTTTATAATTCGAATTCAAGACCGCGTCCTGCTTACATATTTTTTATAAAGAATTTTCCAATTAGTACCTTTATAAAAAAATCTTTTCATTGCAATGATCCGCTCTTCTTCTAAACACTTGTTTTTAAGGCGAGCATTCGTCAGTTCAGTTTCGTCAGGCAGTGAAATTCGTCGTTGTGTATCGTGTTTGAAATATGAAATCGAATCTAAAAGGTGCTTCATATGTTTGTCATCTCAATAATTAGACAACCATTTCATCGTAAAAGATTAATGAAACACTTGCCTACGACAGCGTAAGTTATAATTAAGCAGTAGGTACATATACCTACCTAATTTCAATTAAAAAGAAAAACGTCGTTTTTAAAAGACATCATAATGCTATATTTGCAAAAATAAAAACTCATGTGGCTAAGTAATATTTAACGGAAAACTCGTACCCAATCTTTTAAAAAGCTAAGCGAGCATATAAACCTTAAGCCTAACCTACCGCAACCCTAACCCTAACACTCGGAAAACAAAAAAATATAGGTATTGAAGGAAATCAGAGACTTTATTAACCAAATTTTTTTAAATCATGTCTCTTAATATACTAACATCCTTTAAATCGATTGCAAGCGACCCTGGATAGGTACTTAACAAGCGATGTTTAGCAATATTTGAAATCGTAATTCAACCGACTTAAAAAAGAGGTCTTAATAACTGACGATCATCTGAAAGCGAAAAATACCTAATAGCAAAAAAAAACAAAGTTACGAAACTTTCAATTTTTTAAATAGGCCGGTAACACGTAGCTTTCAGGCGTATGTACCTACATCTTAGCTGAAACTTTTATTCTGTGTGAACGCTACGCTCACTGGGTAATACAAGAAAAGAGCTTACAACCGTCTTCAGGCCTACCTATTACATTTTCAGAAACAGTTGCAAACTGGCACACTTTTAATCTACTTTTACGAAGCAGTACCTTCACTTTATGGTATGAGTGGAAGAGCAGTACCTACCTACCTTTCTGTTACAGTTGACTGGTACAGTTTTCTTGTCATCTCTATCTAATATTAATTTCGCTTTCCAGTTATTACTTAAACAGCGTCTTAAATTCGTAAGGTAGGTAGGTAATCTTATTTTCTCCTCTTCATTAATTGATTGCAGTTTCAAACGACTGAAAAAAAGAAAACTTTCGATTCGGTTGCGATACTTGCGATCATTATTTTTAAGGTTTTAACATGTTTACGTAAGACAACATGTATAGGTCTCCACGATCGAAAGAACTCCTCAGTAGCCTACAGCAGCTGCCTTGTGTTTGTGGTTTTTTTTATTATCCAACTGCAATTAATTGATATTCTTTCGCGCATATATCTTATGAGTATGCGTGTCATTTTCTGTAATATGATTTATGAGAAAGGAAAGATTGAAATAAAAAATATATATTTTAAATAAAAAACCGCCCGCCCGAAAATCTCAACAAACAAACTCAAAAGACAGAAAATAAGTAAAGCAATCTCAAGTGTTTTTAAATAATATTTTAATCACAAAAAAAAATGGAACACTTTCAGAAACAGAAAAAAATTAATTAATCGACATCGTT
Organism: Heliothis peltigera; assembly: GCA_958496145.1. NCBI lineage: Eukaryota > Metazoa > Arthropoda > Insecta > Lepidoptera > Noctuidae > Heliothis > Heliothis peltigera. The sequence continues at coordinate 6,990,046 of OY292334.1, read as the reverse complement.
CTGATCAACCCCGTACGAGGGTGCTGATGCATAGGTATCTTTTGCTGTGGTCCGATCACAAGAGTTACCGCGGCCTTGGCATATAAAGACATTCATAAGGAACAAAACTGGGTTTTTATCAAAATCATCAAAATGACCCCACCCGCTGAGGGTGCAGCTGGACTAAGTGTCAGACTCTTACTGACTAAAAGCCACTATGTTCCTTCTGCAGGACCTTGTGTGCAGGGCCACGGTAACTCTTGCAAACAACCCGCAGTCCAAAAACTGGGATTTAGTCAGTAAAAGTATAACAGTCCATCTAGTTGCACCCACAGCATTTGAGGATTTCAAACTCACAAAAAATTGGTTGATATCAGTTTGCTATCACTGAGAATTTCTGCTGCAACATCAACATGTTGAGCCTTGGCTAACAACATCAGTAGATAATTAACATACGTCAGTGCGACGCGAATATATTTTGATTTCACAAGACATTCCCAGTAATTTTCCCAAGATAGAGACTACCTTTGCACAAATATCTAGCGGTTCAACCACTATAAGTAATTAAAGAACAATAAATTCGCTTTAAACGCCCATTTGTTTATCGTAATATTATTTATTGCTGAAGTGACCCCGTACAACATGAATTATTCCGTAATTAGTTATACTTATACCTAAATAGATAGATTAACTATCTAGCTAATGTCGGCCCGGGGTCAATGGGGCGGTATACATGAAAACGGCACACGATTACCGCCTCTAATTGAATAGGCACTATGTTATCTGTTCCTTGTTTATTAATTTCATATCAACTGCGTCGGCTCTTTACATCAGCCCCTTTCGGGACTTCAAGAATACGTTAAATGCTCTGTATCTCTAGTTTTTTCTTGGAAAAGTATTCAAGTAAGTTGTAAGATATGTATATTATAATTGATACCGTATCAAGTATACCTACTAACTACTGAAATTCCTCTGTATCAAAATTATAAAACCAATATGGCTTTTGCTGTTATGTACATATAATTTAATTGGTTACATTCAGTAATTTAATGATGCGTGTGTTGGTCAAAGCTGAAACGAAATAATCGTCGTTTCACCCGAAAGATGTACACTGCTGGACAAAGGCCTCCCCCAAGGCTCGTCACCTTGCGCGATATTCAGCAACCCGCATCCATTGCTTCCCGGCGACCTCGACTAGATCGTCCGCCCACCTAGTCAGGGGAAATTAAATAGGTTTACTTAGAGATCATAAATTCTTTTCAAAATCATTCAAATTATTTTTTTTATTTCATTGGTAGGTACCTATATTACCAGGTTTGTATAACTTTTCGTTTTGTACCTACATATGTATATTCTCTTAACCGTTGAGGAGTTCCCTCATAAGAAGACACTGCCGGCTGCAGTACCAGGGTCTTCTTCTTCTTGTAGTCCTAAGTCCCCTAGATTGGGCAGAGGGCATCCACAGGACTCCGCCATCGCGTTCGGTCTTGAGCTTCGCGCTTTATTTCGCTTCACGTCTTGCCTATAGTCGCCGCCTCTGCGATGATCGTCCGCCGCCAGGATTGATTAGGGAGACCACGTTTCCGCTTCCCTTGAGGTTTCCAGTCTAGGGTTTGCTGCAGACTGTGATCTGGGTCCCTACGGAGCGTATGGCCGATCCAGTTCCACTTGCGACGTTTTAGTACAATAAAATTGCAGTACCAGGTTATGTCGACACTATTCATTTATTGAATCATCATCTCCCGAGCCTTTTCCCAACTATGTTGAGGTCGGCTTCCAGTCTAACCGGTTTCGGCTGAATACCAGTGTTTTACAAGGAGCGACTGCCTATCTGACCTCCTCAACCCAGTTACCTGGGCAACCCAATACCCCTTGGTTAGACTGGCGTCAGACTTACTGGCTTCTGACAATGAAGATATACTTAGAAAGTACATAAAACTTACAAAAGGTGCTGAACTTGCCTGAACTGGAATCGAACCAACGAACCAACCAAACCAAACCAACGAACGAAAAAAAATAAAGATAACAAGATTTCGTGACAGCTTAATAATATATATTAATAAATGTATTTGCAGATCATTGTTATGATACGGATGTAGAGAGCTACCTACTACTCTTCCACCCCACACAACCTCAAGGTTTTCGGCTACACTAGGCCAACTAGCGGTGTGTGATAATATTTGTAGTGTTCCCTTCCTGCCTGGTACCCAATTATTTCCGCGTGGCATAGCGATAAATACGCCTGCGCAAACAGTCTCAGTGTGGGGAGCTTATCTCCGCCGCCGTCGGCAGGGAGTCCCCGCAGTCGTTCCATGCCCATTCCTGCTAAACATTGCCGAACGTTATAATCAGATACCCTCGTATGAACTACAAATTAGACCACACATGCGAAAGAGTAATTTTCGACAACATAATCAAAATTTCCGGGTATTACAAGCTTCACAAGACTCATGTTGCGTCATTAGTTTTACCTGTCTTTCAAATTAATTGAGACACATTTTGCAAATTTAAATGTTATTTATTTAGTTTAACAAGATGGTTAGTATGAACTTAAGTATAAAATTATGTATCTTCTTCTTCTTAGTCGATGTACACTGAATGAATCCCCAAATTCACAAAGGAAAACAGAAGAAGACCCAAGAAGTTTCCAGCGACTATAAAAAAACTGTCAAAACCCAAGTCAATATAATACAAACAACAACAAAGATGATTTATTGAACACTTCTATCAATTATTAGTTAGTCCTTTGGTGAGCTTAAAGAAAGCTCCGCGTCAGATTAAGATTTCCTCGCCTGCGTTGATCTCACCGGTGCGAACAAACATCCCGTGGGTTTGCGCAGTGATTGTAGCGCGGCGTGTAAGTGTGTGCGCAAACAGGCACACAGGTGCCGCCCGCGCCGCCGGAACACAACCCCTGTTTGAACAGGCCACTTCGCGCCCTCCGCTCACTTGTTACATCTTGACATTTGAACTTATAATCAAACTTTGGCCGCGGCTTCATTCATGCATTTAGGATAAGTGTTTATTGCTTTCAATCCCTTTCGGCATGTAGTCACTGTAGCGCTCGATAAGCCCAGTCTTTTGTTTACTCTAAGTTAATTAACAGTTTTTCTTGGAACCAGAATTTAAAAATTAGAAACAATACAATTTCGATCCGTCTGTTCTTTCAGAATAATTATCATTTGGATACAACTGTAGTTTCCAGTCTGACAAACGATTTGCGGTCCTCAGGACTTTTAAGATAGATAGATAGGTGTATATCTTTTGTTTTCCTACAACCAGCAAAGTCTTCGAAATGACTTCATCGCATCGCGCTTTCCGGGAGTGGCGGGATAGTTTCAAATATTGACAGAGTGTAATCTGGCCGGCACCGTATGTTGTTTAGCGGAGCCCCGGTAATGTGGCGAGTTAACACCGCGCCTGCGCCGGCCACCGGCTCATTACCGCGACCCTACTATCTGGTACAGCGCGCTAAACGTTATTCGCGATGCCTTCTACGGACTACGCAACGTTTGTGGTTATAATTGGATGAAGTTATGGATAGTGGTTATAGTGTACCTTCGTGTAAATTTAAAATTAAAAAGGAAGCGTTTTTTCGTTCATCCAAGTTACATTCTTAGCTCTTCTTGAAAAACTTTATGTCGGTACTCAACTTCATGCATGCGTTCGCATACAAAGCTTGCAACTTAGCTTAAAATTTTCGAATTTCTTAGAAGAAACATTCGCGTGCTTCACACCGGTCATTGTTACTTACCTTAAAATTTTATGATTTTACTTTTAAAGTCATTTTTTTATTTAAACAATAAAAAGTTACCAATTGAATTGACTTTTCGTGTAGGTACTGTTCTCTGTTAATTACTAAGGTTCTTAATGTAAACAGTAACTTTTTGCAGTAGCAAGGAAAATATAATCAAACCTTAGCGTACGTGCCGACTATGTCCCACGTAGTTCCCCTGTACGACATAGTGAGGTGGGCCCTGCAGTGCTCGTATTGACAAAGATATCGAGTACACGTTATCAGTGTTTTGTGGACACAGATGTGGTCTGCGAGTTCCCATGCATTACCACCCTTTCTTAGTGATATCGGTAATTGATCGCCCTACTGTTAATAAGTCAAGGACTATTGGAAAATATGTTAATTACGTCGTCAATGACTTTCTCGTGAGTTGACTAGCTCTAAATAATAGACAAACGATTTTTTAAGATACTATCTCTCTAAAGAACATATGTTTTTCTATCCTCGTTTTGAAAGACATGAAGGCTTTTGTTTTTTAACGTCTTTTGTTCTTTTTTTTTTAATTTTAGGTTTAGCTTTCTTTCGTAATATATTCAACCAACTTTCAAAGAGAGTAGGTTCTCATCATTCATAATCTTAGCCACGAGTCCTGATTTCGTTCCAACCCATGAACTTCATAGAAAATCTATTATGTAAAGCAAATTATAGAATTGTTCGACTTCCGGGATGTGAGGCCAATCAGATGATTCGCGGAACTGCGCCGGCTTATCTATTAAACAGTAAACAGGGCGCATCTGTAGGTAGACACGCCCTGCTTCGACTTATTTTGTTTTTAATAAACACGGTATGGTGTAAGCTTAGAGAAAGTTCACATACCTTTGGTTTCTAAAGCCTGAACTGATCTTGAAATTAAAGCTAAAATAAACAAATATTTTTAAATGAACACTACATATATTTTTGTTTAAATTTTTCGTGGGAAATCATCAAATGACCCCTCCCGCTGAGGGTGCAGCTTGAAGGAGTGTCAAACTCTTACTGATTAAAACCCACTATGTTGCTTCGGGAGGTCCCTGTGTGCCAGGGCCACGGTAATTCTTGCGAACAACCCGCAGCCGATATATTTAGACTTGCCGTGAACTGCGAGGATATTAAGAATTGCATTTCGTACTATACTCGAGGTATTTATATTTCCTACTTTACCTACTGTTGATATTGTTTTTTCCCAGGTAACCAAATAAAAAACTTTAATGCGCCCTCATAATATAAGAGACTATGGGTATACGTATGGAAATATTTGACATCATTTTATATCTTATCCTTAAAAGTTACGTGTTAGATTTCCCCACTTGAAATACTGCGATATGCTTAAAGCTTCACCCTTCATTGGAATTCAATTCATGGCTTGATAATTCTATAAAACGTCATGTTTACACTATAGGGAATTCTGTGAGAAAATTTTCCCCTTTTCAATCAAAGGAATGGATTCCGATAGGCAGACTGAACCCCACAGAACCCCTATAAATTGATACTCATTTTCCCAGGGACACTTGAGGCAGGTGCTACACATAATCTAATCAATAGGAAACTAAAAAAGAATTACCCCAAATTTACAGTTTTATTTGGCAATGCTACAGACAACCATCTAAATTATTGTACCGGGACAACCTTTTAGAATCTGCTGTTGGCTGTCAGCAAGGTGACCCCCTCGGGCCTTTGATTTTCAGTTTGGCTATAAACCCCATTATTCGACAGCTAAATTCAGAATTCAACGTTTGGTATCTTGATGACGGAACCTTAGGAGGCAATGCAGACACAGTTTTAAAAGATCTTTCATTTCTCCAAAATAAATTCAAAGCAATAGGTCTTGATTTAAATTATTCCAAATGTGAACTTTTTATTTCGGACAATACTGACAGACAAGACACATTTCTAAAATTTAATGCATTAGCCCCCAACATCACATTAATTGATAAAAGTTCTCTTTGCCTCCTCGGTTCCCCAATATTTGAAAATTCTTTTTCGGACTTTATTCAAGACAAAATCCAAAATTTCAATCATATTTCGGAAAGGCTATTCCAAATTAATATGCACTCAGCCATCACAATCATCAGATACTGTTGTTTTGGTCCAAAATTAACCTACTTCTTGCGTGCTTCCAGCCTCTGGAAGCACACAAAACTTTTGGAAAAACTTGATGAAATTATTCGGAATACATTAACATCAATATTAAATGTGGCTATGGACGACCGGGCCTGGATTCAGGCTACTCTCCCCGTTCGTTTGGGAGGGCTCGGTGTTCGCAAAATTTCAAGTATAAGTTTACCGGCCTTTATATCCTCCGTCCACGGTACTGAAATATTGACCAGGAAAATTTTACCAATCACACTGGCCAATTTTGAGGTTCCGTGTTTGACTGATGCTATAGAGGCCTGGAAAATCGCCTGCCCGAATACCGATATCCCCGCTAACCCATCCTTCCAGAGACAGTGGGATGAGCCGCTCTGCAGAGTAATTCGGAAAGAATTAGTTGAAACATCCAATACTCCTGCTGAGCGAGCGCGCCTGCTGGCTGTGGGGGAATGGGAGTCGGGTCTTTGGCTTCACGCACTTCCGTCGTCAAACATCGGCACCATGTTTGATGACACCACTTTCAGACTCGCCGTGTGCCTGCGTCTGGGTGCCCCATGTTGCTCCCCTCATCGCTGCCCCTGTGGTGAAGCTGTCAGCGGCCTCGGGCACCACGGCCTGTCGTGCAGCCGAAGTGCGGGCCGCATAGCTCGTCATTCGAACATCAATGACATCATCCGTCGTGCTCTTGTCGCCGTAGGCGTACCAGCTGTATTAGAACCAAATGGCTTGGTACGCGACGATGGTAAGAGACCAGACGGTATGTCATTATTTCCTTGGAAGATGGGTAGGTCTTTAGTGTGGGACGCAACCTGCGTCGACACTCTGGCGCCTTCCCACCTTGCTGGGACGGCGTGTTGTGCTGGCTCTGCCGCTTCGGAAGCCGAAAACCTCAAACGGCGCAAATATAGTACCCTAATAGGCAACTATACCTTTGAGCCGTTTGGGGTTGAAACTCTGGGGCCGTGGGGTCCGAGTGCACACCTCCTTTTTAAGGATATTTCCAAGAGACTCGCTGACACTTCCCGCGACCCAAGGGCTGGCTTTTATTTCGGCCAACGATTAAGCATTGCCATACAACGTGGCAATGCTGCCAGCCTTTTGGGTACACTCCCGGCGGGCAGCGATGAGGAAGAATTTTTTGACGCCATTTATTAATAAGGTTTTTTTTTTTTTACTTGTATATATTAATTTATATTTTATTTGTAAATATATTGTAAATATTTATGTGAATAAAAATAATACATCAATAGGTAAGTAATTATTCGTTAGGGTACTGATAAAACTCACTCGAGTGGTTAAATAATGATTTTGAAAGTCATCTTTCAGCTACCGTCGGGTTTTACAGCGCCATTAATTGTTTTATAGCCGTTGTTACATCCACTGTAAAGATAACTGCGGTCGTGGGGATGTTTATAAAACGCTGAAGGGGAGACTTTTAGTGCACTTCCAATGTAAACATCTTGGTCTCTGTTTTGACATTGATTTGCTAATACAGGATTGTTTTAGGAGGATTTTTTTTCATGGGATATCATCAAATGACCCTTTCCGCTGGGGGTGCAGCTGGAGGGAGTAGCAGACTCTTCATTATCATTACATAGTATAAAACAAAGTCGCTTTCTCTGTCCCTATGTCCCTTTGTACGCTTAAATCTTTGAAACTACGCAACGGATTTTGATGCGGTTTTTTTTAATAGATAGAGTGATTCAAGAGGAAGGTTTATATGTATAATTTTAGTATCAGCATTGCACCCGTGCGAAGCCGGGGCGGGTCGCTAGTACTGACTAAAATACACCATGTTCTTACTGGAGGTCTCTGTGTGCCAGGGCCACAGTTAATAATGACCCAAGACCTCGGACCTACGGGGCCCCTCCGATTTTGCTGACTTCTCTTCGAGAAGCGCGTGAAATAAAATTGTCAACGAAAATGTCGTCCTTAACTGTTACAACGTCGGCCCATTTTATACACTTCGTGTGCAACCACCGTACGCCTTGCCCCCATATCATCACGTAGAACAATTTAAAGCATTTATGGCCAAACGCTTTAAACGTAGAACAGCAAAAGAAAATTATATATCGATTTTTTTTTTGCAGATGACATTTTATTTACATTAACGAAGCGATCTTTACCATGCCATTAATTGTAAACATTTCAATAAAAAAAATCTACGTTTCGCTTGTTATTTCAGCTTTTGCGTGTAATTTAATATAATTACCATTGAAAATAAAAGATCTTTATGTTCGTTAAAAGATTAAAGATTTAGTTTTTCTTTGCCGTTTACCGTCGCCGCAAGTTAGAGTTACCTTAATTGTGATAAACTAATTTTGTTTTTTGAAAGTTTATCGCTCTTAGTCGAAGGACAACTCGGTTTTAACGTTACCAGGATTTCCGTATGGTACGCGTACGCGGACAAATCTTGGTCAGTATACTGAATTATCACATTAGTCAAGGAATTAAACTTTGAAAATAATTTGGCCAACTTCGATTTGACCATTGTTTTTGACATCAATGTGGTTTATTCCTTGTTTGAAAATGTATCTGGAGATTAAACTGCCTGATATACCTAGTGGTCTCACGTTCTACGAACAACATGTGTTATTAATTTTCCACATGCATCTAGATCGGATTAGCAACCTAACCCAGCTTCGAACAGATAAAAATAATATGGTACCTAACTAAACTTTTCTCATTAAATATTTATCTAATGGAGAAAAAATCGCATAAAAATTCGTTCAGTAGGAAATACTATCTAGACTACTCTTACAATAAAATTTAAAAATCTAGAATATAATTTTCAGTTGAAGTTATGCACACTACTTACACATACACACTTTTAAAATAAGGTGGTTATAAAGAATGTTGCTAACTAGGACAGAGACGCAGCAAATCAATAATGTATTGATAAAATCAGTTTCACGCATCTCATCAATGAAATAGTTTTACTGCTTAGTTAATGTAATAAAACAGAAAAACCCGCTAAATTCGTGTGGAAGCAGACGTGTGCAAGTTGCGTGTTATTTGATTTTCCGTAAATTGGTAACGAAAAATTCATTACTCATTCATTGAAATTCTCGGATTCCTCTCTGAAAATTAGGAAAGAAAAAACTGCCGAGTCTACATAGGACCACAACAACACATGCAGTAAATCCGTGACCCTTGTTACGACTGATTGTTGACTATCTGTAGACCATAGCTGTAGACTTTCGAAGCTCTCAAAATGAAAGTCAGTATATCTAGATGGTCCACTTGATCTTAACTTAACCTTAATCGATCGAGCAGGTTCGGCCGATTTTCTTTCTTTTGATGACTTAATAGGTGTTCTTACATAGTTTTATTAACTTAACAAATTGTGTGTCTTCCTATAAAACTAGACCATTTTTCGTTATTAGGGTGAATATGCTCGTAAGTCAAAACTCGCAACAGGAATACTGTAACTAATGCACTTTGGCGGCAACACTGTCAAACGCCAGTTCCCTTGGCAAATTTATGCGCAATAACACAATAATACCTAAGTACGGTGGGCGGCTGCGTCGGCGCAACTCTGAAAAGCAGAAATAGCGTGGGCGGGCTCTTCACAGATGACAGCTATCTGTTCTGTTTATGACTTCCTCAGCCAATGGCCTCAAGCGAGTGCATGCTTAGCCTAGGATAATTTGGCTTTTTAATATAATTCATAAAAATACATTTAATATCTAATCATATACGTAAATTAAGATTCTTATTAGTGTTTTTAATTGCATTAACTACGGCCGATGGGTAGGGGTAATACCTAATGTGTGTGATGCAGGAAAATTAAAGTATTGTCGCTGTACGCATCGTGTCAAATAACTGAAATATTCAAGTTTGACGTCATCTTTTGACGCCTCACGCATGGAGCAATGTTATGATCATTATTATTTTGACTATTGTGAATTCAGTTGTAGCCAACATCGGACAAGCAAGCATCTCGACTAAATCTGTACGAACAAATGAGCAACAAGCATAAAGGTCCTCCTTTAACTTCAGAATTGAACAATTATCTGGCGCATACTTTAGGTAGGTACCTACTAAACGTGTTAAGGAGTACAGGGTTGAAGGTAGGTACCTACCTAACTTACATGAATGCGTAATAGCATCCATAAATACTTGTACAAAGTCAACATGGCCACAGGTCACGGGACACCATTTACTTAATTGTAAACATACTAACCTAGTTCGTGTTCAAAGTCAGCAAATACTTATGAAACAATAGTTTTTCACTAGGCAATACTTCATATGTAACTGTATCTTTGTTTTGGCACATGGATCACTGTAACTAATGCGTGCCAACATTCGGCTGCTGAGCATATATAAACAATAGCTAATAATACCTAAGCTTACCTTAGGACTACGTTATGTTGTTGCTTGCCTAAATTCAACGCGTGTATCCTTCAAAGAATTAGTTCAATTGTTTTCAAACTAACGCTTTGTAAGAAGTGTGCAGTCAATATTTTTGCTACACATTATGGCATGTTATTATCAATTTTATCAGAGCTCCAATACATGCTATTCCAATAGGGATGCGGACAGCTAGTCAAATTCAATACTTTTTTAGAACTATCAAAAACGGTTACTCTCTATGCAATTTGTATGAAAATACCACATATCACGTCACAGATTTTTCACATCAATCCATATACTTATTTCGATTATATTACCAATAAAAAAATAAAAACAGTTTTCGGTTCAAAATTATAAATTAAACTGACATTATTTTAAGATGCTTTACAAAATGAATATGATAAAGTATTTTATTTATGACCAAGTCCGCATCCCAATTAGACTGATAAATCAGCATTTTCAAAGGTCAAAACAAAAGACAGCCCCCCAAGACACCCAACCTTCATCACTTTCTATGTATATTCGCTGGGAAGAAGAAGTGGCCCAACAAAGTAACGAGCAACACTATCAAGTATATCTGTTAAGTTTGAAGAACCACATCCATGGCCATGACGTAGCTTACGTTCTTCATAAATATTTTGAAGCAAACCTGAGCCGCCGAGAAATCCATCCTACCCTGAACAACTAACACTGCCTATTCCCCATCCGCTGTATCAAAATGCAATTTTCTGACACAATCTTAATACGAAGCACTACTTGACTATTTATCAGAAAGTACCACATTTATTCATCAACACCGACTTTGACACAAAACCGACTGGAGTCCATAACAAAAACATATTTAAACAAGATTGAGTAACGCGGATATAATAAACACGTGCCCCTTAAGCCTAAAACTGAAACACTTGTAGATAAAAGGTGCGTATAGTTAACTAATACTTATGGCACTTATAAATCCTTAACATATACAGATGTACGGCAGACGGATGACTGTGAAATCTGGCCGTAAATCATTGCGCGCGCGACTATAAAACTTTTTGTCAATGACAACGTCCTATTATGTTTTTAAATTAAACTTTAATTGCGTAATACTTGGTGAAGTTAACAAAGAATTCTATGAATTATTTATAGCATGAAAAATATATGTATCACTCAACATCAAATGCAGCTTTCGCTAACATTTTAACACTTTCATGAAGTTTGCGGTATTTTTCAGCCCATATTCAGTCTATTACATACATTCACAACATTTTTCTTTTTTAATGTTCTACTTATTGCAAAGTTTATCTGTTACTCTTGCAACATTATTTTTTTAACAATGACGAAAATGTTCTACTACGAAAGATGTTGTATAAGTACAGAAGCCAGCACATCATCAGCTACCAAATTTTCTCAAACTCTCAAATTTTCGCAATCAACTTCGAATCTCATGCTTCAACGATAAAGTTGAACATTTATTAGAGAAATTTGACAGATCATAGTAGTTTGATGTGCGATGTCTGTACAATTATGCCGAGATGATATTGGTGAAAATTTGGTGACACGTCTTCGCATATCTACAGCTATACATGTATAAATCAAAACTTATGTGCCATGAACCGACATAAATATTGTATCGATCCAGCTTCAAATGATTTCATACAGCGATGAAATTTCTATAATTTCTAAATGACAACGGTGCCATATAAATCAGAGTGATCGCTGTATAGTTACCACTTTAAGCTCATAATGTTTCTTGTGGCAATTAAAGCAGGAGCTCCTATCTGTGATTGTCAGGAGACCGATGTTACTAACCAGATGGCGGCGCGCGGAGGGTCTGTCGCAGCAAAAACTAGTACTCAATCTTTCATACAAAAGGAAGCGCCCATATGTACAACTATGGACAAACTACGCACTTTAATTTGTCATTCTTTGAGTAATTCTTATGACAAAGAATATTATTTTGTGTTGTAGAGTAGTAAGTTTTCAGGTTGGATTTTCGTTATGATACAAAGCTTCTACAAGATACGGGCGTGAAAACCATAGAAATATTTTAAATAAGCATTCATTTCTCAGTTTAGTATTAGTGTAATAAAAATGTTTTACATTATGAGAACTCGTTCTGAGTAATAAACAAGGAAACCGCTGAAGTTCGCCGAAGCGGTAAGTGATTATTTCTCCTCATATTACCTACTTCCCGAGAGTAATCCGTTAGAAATCGATCGACTTTTAGTGGCGTGTCAGTGTTTGAAGAAAAAAACATAATTTATTGTCAGCATTCAGATCGCAAGGAAACCCGAACGGGCATTAGAAAATAAAAAAGTAATAAAATAAGAGATGTTTACGAGCGTAAAATGACGTGAGTCGTGAGGCCGCGCCACTTGGGCTGTTTACAAATGTTGGCAGCGCAGGCGCACCACTGTTAACTGCGCCCGTACATAAAGGGTAAATCGTAATTTATTTTCTTTATAGTCGTTGGTCGTCGACGCTTGATGGGTTTGGTTACCTAGTAATTATCGGGCGCGCGCCGAAAGCTAAACCAATTTGAGTAGCGGGGCCGCGCCCGCTCAAGTGCGCATTTCATATTGTTTATGTCAATACCGGCTTTTTGTTCGGATATGGAAACAAAAATTATTTATAGCTCTGCTCCAAACAAAACAGCACGTTTTTATAACGTCAGTTTTTTTTTATCTTCTGCTGTTTATGACTCTAACTGAGAAGCTTAGATACAAATATATACACAGATATCAATATGTATATAACGAATATATAAAGCTAAAAATATTAACATACCTAGATTTGCTTTTCACTAGAACTTGTCTGGAGTCAGTGGTTCCTTTGTTAAGTAAATAAACTTTTACTTTTCGTTTACCTACTGCATCCTGCAGCTATATTCCTTTGAGTTAGGTAGTACACGACTTAGTTGGAAAACGGATTGTCGTAAGGCTTACATCACATTATTCCAACATGCCCTGCGCTACTTTACCTGCGCATAGCCCGATTTGGTGTCCGTTTTTTTTAAAGAAAATAATTAGTGCTGCCTAAATCAAGCTTTTACTTTAGAAAGAAACAAAGCACAAAAAATTTTAAAAATATTTGGTCCAAATTGCCATCAATAAACAAGTATTATTAATTTCAGCTTCCGAAAGCTAAAGTTATTTGAGGCCTGTTTTACCAAAGTGCTCGACCAGACTTTTCAGTTAAATAAAAAGGTAAAATTAAAATAATGCATCACTGTCATCAGGGATCGTGCCCAAAAGTCTTTTTTATTTTACTAAACTCCAAAACCTTTACTCTGAAAGGTTTTCACCTATGAGAACTAATTATATAACTTTTTCTCAACAATTTGTCATCAGGGGTGGTGGCTGCATGCGACGTGCGCACGTGAAAAGACCCATGAACGCGTTCATGGTGTTTGCTCAGGCCATGCGCAGGCGCCTGTCAGAGCAGCGGCCTTCGCTACACAACGCGGAACTCAGCAAATCTTTAGGATCCATGTGGAAGTAAGTTACCTAGACTTCATATCAGCAGAATGTGTTTTCCCATTTTGTAGTTATAGTTAGTATACCTAGTAATTTCCCAAACCTTAATATGAATCATTTATATATCTTAGCATAAAAACTGGCCTCAAAATATTTCCAATAGCCTCATGGATTTTTAAAGTTTCCTGTTAGCATACGCCAGTTTAACGTGAATGTTAGATAGTTTTACGTAGATACATCACATTCCTCAAGTCATATCCAAGTGAAATTGACCGGAGCTCGATGCCGGCGGTGCGCGTGCGGCTTCCAACAGCGCGGCGTGCATCGATTGTTTACTCATTAAAATGCTATCGCCACTAACTGACGCGATAACATCTCTAACTGTTTCCACTTCGGCTCGCTCAAATAGAAAATTGTGGAACAAATTCGCACGGAGATCAATCGGCGGTCGAGTTTGTTGTCTTTGTTTAGGTCAACCTAATATGAAACTCAAATACAAAAATATATATAAATGTTTGTCGTAGAACTTAACCGTAGTGAGAGGGCCTAGTAAAAATCTAAAATAATATGTCATTGCATTTTAAAACAAGATAATTTTAAACAAGTTAATATTTAATAAAAATAAAAGATTTGAGCAGTACGTTAAAATACTACGCGCCTACGTAGCCGCAAATAATTGACTACGCGACATTTTCGTAGCAAATGTAGCGTTCAAATACTCATGAACATAGATACTTATGACTTCAATTTCGATATGAATTCTTTGAAATGAATGTACACTATTTCTGAGCATGGGATCAAATAAGCACTAAGTACTGGTGAACGATCGTAAAAGCAACTTGTCGTAGGCCACCCGCGCACTGCGCGCTCTCCAAGACACGATGACGAGAATGACATGACCACTACATCATAAGTATGAATAAAGGTTATAGAGCCCTCATAACTATCTCAAGGATCGTGCATAATATTTTTGAGTACCTAATGCACACTTTTAAATATGATTTGTGAATTATCATCGGAATAGGATAAAGTGGAATATCTTTTATTTCTTAGTATATGGTAATTACAGATGTTAAAATTATGAATGATTCACAAATACTACCATATCTGGTATAGAAATATTACAATTAGAATAATATTTAACATTTTTTAATACTTATTTAGACAATTAATATACATTTAAAACATGTTGTTTATTTGATTATGTTATTTTAGGATTGTTTAAATTTTAACATAAGATTGTACTTTTTTTTGTTTTATATCTTAAGATTATATTTATCCATAATTTTACCTACCTGTCTTTTAAGTCAATAAACATATTTTCACCTGTAAAGACATCTGGCTGAATGAAGAAGTCAAAAATTCGATCGTATAGGTCCGCTCTATATATTTTTTATACGCTACGCTCGCGCTGCTGTGGCACAAACTCGAATCATCAAAGAAAACAGTCGGTGAAGTGAGCTTGATTGCCGTGTTGTGATTGGTGGGCTCTCTTACATTGTCATCGCGCTCACCTCTCGACGCAGATCTGGATCAAGTAGATTAGCAAGGTCACAGGTCGCAGATGTACTTGATCGGCTTTCAAATATTTGTCGTAATTGAATGTCAGACCAAAAAAGTAAACTGCTGATACTTTTATAGTTGCTCCAATTCAATTGAGTTGCCGCTGCCGACAATAACTTCCAGTTGACATTTGCTTACATTTCTTTGCTTCTAGTTTACATTTTATTTAGTCTCATCAAGTCATAATTGTTTCCTTGAATTTAATTGAAACTCAAATAAAAAATATCAATATTTGTCGCAGAAATTAAAAGAAATTCAAAATTAAAAACAAAACATAAAAAAAAACAACTTTTGTTGATTTCAATTAATGTTGATTTCGTTGAATTGACAAATAAAATAAGGTGATGCCAAAGCTCTTAAATTATCTATTGCATTTGTGTATTCTACGAACCTAAGTACAGCGTCGAGCAAGTTAAGTGGCGCGCATTGGAAGGGCTTACGGTACATTAGCAGAGACGCGCGGCATCTGGAAATAGTCGCGTCGATACGCCGCAGAAAAAACCGCTCTGACTCAGCAATACACATCTAGTTTTATAGTCTAACATAAACAGGTTCTACAATTCCTCTACTCGTATTAAATACTTATAAGTGGTGAAGTTAGTTTAAAGGTTAGTCAGAAGCCAGTAAGTCTGACGCCAGTCTAACCAAGGGGTATTGGGTTTCCCAGGTAACTGGGTTGAGGAGGTCAGATAGGCAGTCGCTCCTTGTAAAACACTGGTACCCAGCCGAAACCGGTTAGACTGGAAGCCGACCCCAACATAGTTGGGAAAAGGCTCGGGAGATGATGATGAAGTGGTGAAGTTAGTAACTTGTGTCCTTCTCCTTATGGAAAGGGATACAAGTTACTCTTCATCTGCCTAGCTTTTTCCCAAGGAATGTTGTGGTCAGCTTCCAGTACACGGGATGCAACATAGCACCAATGTTTTTCATGAAGCGATTGCCTATCTGATCTCCTCAACCCAATTATCTAGACAATATTCCTAGATTCCTTAATAAAACTAGTTGTCAGAATTTGTTGGTTCTACCCCATAACTACTACCAAGATGAACAAATGACAGCCAGGACTGATGATAGGTACTTAGACACAAATCGCACAATAGCTTTAAAAGATGTTCATGGTTATTCCCTGGCAAGAAAATGACTTTTCCCGAAATATTTCAGACCTGGCCATTATAATTAACAGAACGATATGTTGATATTTACGAAATCCATGAGGACTAAAAAAAATACTAAATATACTTTCATAAACACCTTTTGAGGAGCAGAATGTTGAAATTGCAACTTTGTCAGCAATTCGTGCAGTTCATGCTACTTCACTTGCGTGTCTGCGATTAGTTACAAAATAACCTATTATTTCCTTTACAGAAGTCTAAGTGAGGAAGAGAAAAAGCCATTCATCAATGAAGCTGATAAGCTGCGAACGCAACATAAGAAGGAGTACCCGGACTACAAATATCAGCCGCGGCGCCGCAAGCCTCAGCCAACGTCAGCAGTGCGGCCCAAGAGAGAGCCATCGCCAGAGAGAGATCAGATTGACTTCGCTGGCATGCCCGACATCTCACCAGCACTCCTCGCGGACGGCCCGCCAGATAATGCGGAGTTGGAGCAGTACCTGAAGCCAGGCTCTGGGCCCGATTACCACGAACTGCAGCCACGGTACGCCGCCCACAGCCTCCACCACCCCCCACCGCCATTGTACGCCCCCGTGCCACCTCACCTACATCCCGCATGCGAGTGGCAACACTACGCAGGACACCCTTAAATACTGAGGAAATAAAACATCTCAACTTTATCGTGATTGCAAGTTGGTGCCTCAAAGACATTTAGTTATATCAACAAGCTATATCAAAAAATCTAAATATTTTTTATCGCCGCTCATGACTTTTTTATAGGTAACTTATAAAATAGGTCAGCCAGTTGTATATATAATTGGGTAGACATGTAAGTGCTGCGCAGAACGAAGCGCACGTGCGTTCAATTTGTGTTAGCTGAATAAATATTTATTAGGTTAAAAGTTTTAAATATGTAAATTATTATTTTTGTTAACTATCGGGCCAAAATGTTTAAATGTTGTCCATGTGGGTATACTTTATAAGATAATGTAGCTGTACCAGACAAATCATATCAAACGCCTTTCATTTAAACAGGGAGTGTCCAAACCTGGATTATTTTAGAACGCATACTTATTTTTTAAAGTTCAGAGTAGAATAAGAAGATCCTCTACCTATCTAGGTACCTACTTTAACTCTATGACTACTCTACTTACATGGTAGGCACATTAGTTTGGTACTTTACGAAATTCCTCAAGTACCAAAGCTTAAGGTTAGTTAAGTGTAGTTAGGTTATACATAGCTAGTGAGTATAATATCTGATAAGTTATTGTTGTGATTAATTAGTTTTATTCCCTTTAATAACAATCATGTTGTTTAATAAATATATTTTTCTATGTTCTGCACTATTCTCTTGGTTTGTCTGCACCCTGACCAACCTACTTTACTTAAAATTTTTACCTTCACAAAATGAACAGATCAGCAAGTACATACGAAGTTTTTATTTTAGACCAAGAAACTTTGTTAAGTAAGAGTGTAAGAAATACTTATTATTTACAATACAAACAAGGGATATTTACTATTTTTCCATTGATGTAGAAGGTGTAATTTTGATTTTATTATTCATATGGGTAGAGTCGCCAGCACATATTTCCTAAATAGACTTTCAAATAATTAATCGCTGAAGTACCTATATGGCTCAAAGTTGCTGGGGGAAAATTTGACATTTTCGGATAGTTTGATGTCCTAGCATCTGTACCTATATATGTATATAATAATTAAAGTCACTTACATAAATAAAATTATTGTGGGCGCACATTAGTTAGTTGCTAACTTTGTTTCGCGGTCAAAAAGTAGCTATCTCTTTGATATTAATTCGACTCCGCAGTTGACATTTCTGAGAATTGTGGTGTTGGGGTACCTACAGATCGTCGGCTGATGCGCGATAGGGCGACCCCTGGCCGGCCGACGCTTCCGGCGCAACGCATCAGGTCGCGCGCTCGCCCGCCCCGGCGCGGACGCACAACGCCTCTCTTGTTCTCACCCCTATCTTATCACTCTCACATTTTTCGCGACCGACACTAATGAGGCCAATAAACATATCGGCAAATTATGCAATTATGATACTTTAAGAGAATTTATGAGAAATAAGGATGATTTATCGCGGGCGGAGTTTAAGATGTTACCGACCACCGATAAGCTCGGATCGAATCATCGATGAGCTTGCATCCGTTCGCTATGTCTCAAGATAATGCAACGATAAAGGATTGTAAGACATGTAAATAGCTGAGTACCTACTCAATACTTACTTAATTATTTCATTGTATCAACATGTCAACACGGCCTAATCGATTAACAATGTTAATTTATCATCGCATGACTAATGTTACAATTCCGAGATTTCAAACTTCCAGAGAAATAAAAACATTGTACAAAAAGGTTGTTTATGAATATGTAATGGTGCATCGTGGCTGCAATATTAAGATTGAGTGCAAATGAAGCGCGAGGCGCGTGCGCAGGGCGGCGGCTCGCGTTACACATACGCTACACATGCACCGACTGACGGACGAGTGATATCCTATACTTTGACTAACACAGTTTTTGTGCGCCAACACATAAGATATTAATTACAGAGGCGGAGAACAGCATGCTCAATTTTACGCTTTAATCTTATGTGTTTTTGCTCTTATTCGTCGGATAACTACTTCATTAATATAAAACAGTGATCTTAGAGTCTGGCAAAAAGATAAATTGAACCAATTTTTTTTAAACATGTTCAGCGAACCAGACTATCAGACAAGAAAATTGTTAAATGACAGCAATCGGGCCACCGAAACTGTTCTTTTAGAATTAAACTGAACATTCTCAAGACCAATACATAGATAAAAGCACAACTTATAAGTTGGAAAGTAGCATTCCGCCACTGCAAGTAAGTATAAAACTAAACAGTCCGACTCAAGTGGAGTGATCGAGCGACATTTCGTGTGAACATAGTCCATCTGTGGCACGCTCGATGTAAGGCGATACCGCGGCGTCTGGTGAGCATCGAGGAATCAAATCCTCCACTACAATGTAAGTACCCGCTGATACCAACACATGTGGAATCACTCCGTTCAATTATTTACACGAGATGATCCCTATGTATGGATCTCATTGTCATGTATCTGCGGACTTGTATTCTGGTGGTTTTCCCATGTAACCTGTACCTATCATAAAAAGAGGGCAGAGAGTTATCATCAAAAAAGTTCTTATACATTCACAAAGAAACACATACACAAAACATCCGAAAGTAGTTAAGTGCTTTTAAGTTAGGACACAATACGTACCTATAGGTAACTTTGTAACGAATAAACACTCATTTTTAGTTGCCAAAATAACCGCAACCTACATTGAGGTATGAAAATAATAAATAATAGTTTATCAAGAGTAAAACATTTTTTTTTGAACTCAAATTAAAAGTTAAACTGTATTTCAGTTTATCTATTCCTTAGGCTTATTTGGGATTGGAAGCTCTATGTACGAGTCCTACCCGCACTTGATCGGTTTTTTATACAGCATGGGAAGTTCCAAGCATTCATGTAATTATTTTATCTATATTATCCTTTGTTGTCTCTTACAACCTAGATGTAGTATCGAATTAATTACAACTGAATAAAATATATTTTTGAGCCGGTTAGAGCTGATGTGGACATCATAATTATTTACAAGACTAAAGTACGGTTGAACGGATTACATTTAATTTACCATATAAGCCGGATAATTGCTAAGATCACTACTAAATGGATCCCACAGGAGGGCAAATTAGACAGGATGAAGTGTTGTTAACAAAACATACGACTACTTAATCCTTTTTCAAAGAACCGCTTTGCCACGAAAGGTGCAACAGTGCAACCCTAAAAAAATGTTTTTAGTGTTGGCAACTATAAAACGTTCCAAGTACGCGTTTCGTAAAAGCAATATATGTAACATAAGATTTAGTAAGTTTTAGAGATGTTAATCGATTATTATTACTTGGTAACAAAAAAGAAGACGTATTATTTGGGGAAACATATTATTCTTTATTTCATAAATTCTGATAACACATCCAAAAAATCCCTCTATTATTTAAAATTATTAAAACAAAGATTTTTATTTTTCAGAACTTCGTTGTATGTATGAGTATGGCATTTCATTACTGTCAAATAATTCTTATGTCAAAGTTGTCAATTGATGATTTGGATTTGACAAATCGAATTTATTTAACTAGTCAAAAGGAAAATGTTATCGGATTTGCGCTTATAGTTCTCACTAATGCAATAGTATGAAAGTTTTTGGATGTGATAACATGTTTACTCGTAAAGATTATTGAGTGACAGTATTAATGGCCGATTTACCGAATGGCTGGGTTCAGCTGGTGAGTTCGATCGACTGTCCCTATTTATTTATCGGGATTCAATTCACTGTGTTTCTCGCTTGTTTGTGTGCCTGTACTGTCTTCCTTGAACTCTATAATTGGATAAATTGTTCAATTGAGCGGGCAAGGTACTCTATATTTTTGATATTCAAATGCATCATTGTGTATAGTTGCATTAGGCGTGTTTATTATGCAGTTTAAGCTGAATATCAAATGTGTGAGATAGTACCATTTGTTCTCAATGTTATTTAATTTCCAATACTATAATTACGACAGTATTTCACTATCGTAATTAAACATTTAATCAAAAGTGCTTTGATCCTGCAATAGTGTTTACTAATGGTTTGGTTTCAGGTACCTTTCTGAAGGCTTCCAAGTAATAATTGAGAAGTCGAAGGACGCAAAATGCTCTCTAAAAGATATTCAGTTGCGTTTCTTGTGCCCTGATGACCTAGAAGAGGTTAGTATTAATTATCACAATCTCTGATATGACCTAATGCATGACCCTGTAATATATGAACTCAACCTATAATAGGTCATACCACCTTTTTAATGTATGTTTATGTTATCTAGCTAATTTACATGAAAAATGGTATTAGTCATATTATTCAAAAGTTTAAATAAAAAAGCCTTTCACATAAGTAAATTTATTTCACAAGCTAGGTACATGTTAGTGTATGAATTCATGGCTAAAAATAAAATACCTAAAGCAAAATTCCATGAGTAATAAACATTTTTCAGATGGGAAAAACATTCCTATAAATTGTGTGAATGTGTTGCTTATATGAATCATCAAATTGATTAAACTTTACTTTAATTCACTTTTATTAACATAGTTATTTTTAATATTAAAAACTCTAAGGAATATCCAATTACCAGTACTTTACATTCTCTCTCTAAACGCTTAGTAAACAAAAGGTCAGAGATCAATATTGATTTAAGATCTACTTATCATTGCAATATGTCAATGATTTTATGAACAATACATTCAAATAAAGGCATTATTCATATTTCAATGGCTATGTACAAACAATCACAGGCCTTCACAACATTAAGTGAGGGGAACATGGGAGTGCCGTGTCACAGTGGCTGTAAATTGCCTTGCACAAATGTTATTGTATGCCTTGCTGTATAAGTTTCTGGGATTTCATATGTTTATATTGAGATCTGGGTTTTCTTATGACATTATTCTCTGACTATAAATATATTTTTTATGTAAATTTTAGTAGCTTTATTAAATGAATTTAAAATATTTCAGGTGAGATCTCTCTGCAGAGATTGGTTTCCTATAGAATACCCTCAATCATGGTATGAGGACATAACTTCATCGGAGAGGTTCTTTGCCCTTGCGGCGGTGCACAAAAGTGAGATTATTGGCCTTATTGTGGCTGAAATAAAGCCTTACCTGAAACTGAATGCGGAAGACCGGGGAATACTTTCAAGATGGTTCGCCTCAAAGGACACACTTGTTGCCTACATACTGTCTTTAGGTATTTTTCATTATTTAACTACTCTTATTAATAGAATAATGAGTACGATATTTTCAAGAATGCCTAATGATTTTGTACTGATTAAGTTGCCGTAAACAACACTAATTGTATTAACGGAAAGTATAATTAGTTGTTGATTCACAAACTTCTTATTTAATCAGCTTAATATTTGCCTCTTTTACCGTGAGTCACTTTACCTATATGATTATTCTGATCTAAATGTGACAAACAAGGTGCACTATTTATTTTAACTCCAGTAGTTCCCTGCGGATTCACCCTTCTCTAAGACAATACTTTCCACACTCATATAAAATATAGTTTGTGTTACTTTATATTGTCTTATATATTGTAACATACTAAATATGAAATAATATTTTAATATTCATTATTTTCATAGTGAATTGTCAAAAAAATCTCAACAATCTTTCTTTTTCATAATATACATAAAGGCATTTGTGTAGATTTCCAAGTTGTAGAAGTTTAATATATGTTACGCCTGCTATCTCCAGGGGTAGCTCGTTCGTTCCGTCGCTCAGGCGTGGCGACGATGCTGCTGGACGTGCTCATCAACCACCTGGCGGGGCCCGTGCCGCAGCCGCCACATGAGCACCGCGTCAAGGCCATATTCTTGCACGTGCTCACCACCAACACAGAAGCTATACTTTTTTATGAACACAGAAGGTGAGTTTTTTTTTACCTTTTTTATCAGCACGTTTATTTGTTTCTTTTAGTGTATTTTTTTAAGAGTGTTGTTCTTTATCATTTTGGTATACGACTAACCTGCGGAACCCTACAACACTTTAAGAAAGCTACAGCTAGCAAATCTTTGAACTATGCAAAATGATATGTTGCTATGCGTGGATTAAATTAATCTTTAGTACAGACGCCAGCACACCAACCTACCTTAATCTGTATTTCTTTAATAGACTTTCAACCTTGTATACCGGAAGGTTAATATTCTTTTGGTAAAATTTGACAGATTCGGGTAGGTTGACCTGCTGGCGTCTGTACGTTGTAGAACATCTGTACTCAGTGATCTAGGTGCGCCAATCAATAAAATGCGTGTCACGTTCATTCTTCGAAAATACATTTTTATCAATAAGATACGTACAACCAACATAGTATGTAGTTGAAAGTCACGGTAACGCGTCGTGGAGCTCGACGGTAGGACAAGGTCCTGATTCACGCTTTATCTTTCAGCACATTTCCGTTTCGACATACTGTTTCGGAGATTTTAGGCTAAATAGTAAACCAGTGCGCATGTACTGAGAGGAGTAATCTGAAAATAAAGCTATACGTTCTAAATATGTATATGTATGTTCTATGTATCGGGAGTTTATTCTCTTGTTCCTCCTATAAAAGTAGATATTTAAATACGTAAAAAAAATGGTTTAACAACATTATACCTATTCTGAAATTATCTGTAGATTATCTATCTACACTAATATGATAATAATATCAACTCGGCGAAAACGGACATTTTATCAAAAGTTCTTGTTATAAATTATGTAATTCAGTAAGTAAATAAAATGTAAAATGATTAAAAAAACAATAATACCTTGGGACATTTCCACTCCAATGATCTTTTGTTTTGTTTGGAACGTGCCCAAGTCACCCATGGAAAATCCAGTATAGTCAAAATCCCACAGTCTGATATTACTTATTTACTAGTTGACTTCACCAGTTCTACGCTAGTTGAGTCATCTGCACCCCGTGAGAACTAATACGCGCATACGAATGTAAAGATAAATAAATGGGCTTACTAACTCTGAAAGAATTTTTCAAATCGGACTAGCGTTTCGTGAGATTAGCGCGTTCTAGCAAATAAATAAACTATTCAGTTACAGATTATTATCAATTAACTGCCAAACCTACTATCTCACTAAGGGCCCTCGCCCACGGGCCACTTTTTGTAGCGATGCAGTCGCGCGTTTAGCAAACGCGCGACAACATCACTTCTAACGCGTGTTAGTCGCATTTACAACGCGCTACTGCATCGCGATTGTATCGATTTTCGCGTTTTTTTTATTATACCTACCTACATAGAGGCTAAAGTGCGTCTTGATAATTGGGTAGCTTTTTAGAGCTCTTGGTGATTTAAATGATTAAGAGCCAGTTTCACAATGTCCGAATAGCTACTACCAAATAAATTCAAATATGAAACAGAATTTGTATGAAATTATCTACCAAATAAACTATCTGGAACTTATTCGTAGGTGGTGAAACAGGCTCTCATTTACGGCCTGCAGTACCTTTAATTTTAATTGCATACCCTATAATTGACCGGTAATAAGTATCCGATTATTTACAGGAGCCTAGTTTCTGATTCCAATATTAGAACTGAGAGGAAGCAAGCTTCCTTCGCTTCTAATCCTTTAGAAAATAAGATTTTCTATAGTTTCACTTATTCGTTAAAAAAAAACTACTGTAAAGAAGGAGGAGGTTCTCAATACGTGATTATTATATGGATGGTATATGTGTCTCTGACTTTCCTTTCACTCACACTTAAATGACGAAATACATGAAATGAATCTTGTCTACCGTCTCTAGTAAGTTACTCAGTGCCCCATAACTTTATTAAACTCAAAGATAGTATGCATCTTAATCGGTTATTTTGATCTAGCTACCAATGTTATCTCAAGTAGGAAGGTTTTTATCTTTATACATAAATATATCATACCTATAATAATATCTCGTTTTCAAACGTTTACGATATAGTACGTATGTACGTACACTATCTTATCAGAAATCTTAGATTTTGTGTCCTTGGCCCGTTTTTTATGTAGTTGAATGAAAATTATTTCAAAAATGTAAAATAAAATATTAGTATTTCAGCAAAAAGATGTACAATGGTTACGATGCACGCAAATGTTGGTCGTGTAGGTGTAGCAAACATTTGGTTCGAATTTAAACTCGAAATAAAATTTGGCATAATAAAACACGAACCTTTCGTGTCGAACCACCGTTGTAAATATGAGATAATAATCAACATCTATATTTAATTTAAACCCATGAGACCATGACACTAACCCAATTGTTAATATCTAAACCTGACGGCACACTGACTGTCCTGCCTTCTATCGTAACGATACTAGCTTAATTCTACTGGCATGTTATTTTTAACATTAAAATCTTGTCGATGTAAAACCCCGGATAAATATTCACTATTTCATAAAAATAAACGTTGTTTTGTAGATTCCGTCTGCACTCATTTCTGCCGTACTACTACTCGATCAAGGGGCGATGTAAAGACGGGTTCACGTACGTGTACTACGTGAACGGCGGGCACGCGCCGTGGGGGCTGTACGACTACGTGAAGTACGTGGCGCGCGCGGCGTGGCGCGGCGGCGGCCTCTACCCCTGGCTGTGGGGCAAGCTGCGCACCGCGCTCACCATCGCCTGGCACAGGTAGTGCCGCACCCTCTCCCCACTTGCCGAGTGTGACCTAACATGCCGTGACTCCGTGCTTCTCTGTTCTCAGTGTCTATGTTGTTGATCCCAATCGATTCCTATGTAAATACCTAGTGACTAGTCCACACGATATGTTGCGATTGCGTTTGCGATCGGCTGCGTCTGGCATGTGTCTGTTACGTAGTGTATGCTGTACACATCCGCCGGTCGAATACAGTAACGACTAACCCGCTAATAATATGCAATATTTTCAGTAGTTTTAAACTAGTTTTACCGTTGTCACTCTTCTTCAAAGCATGTTTTTGTGATTGAATAAGTCCGTCGAACAAATATTGTGACTCACCCGATGTTTTCCTTAGATGTAACAGGAAAAATCTGGCACTTTGTAAAAGGAATTGTTATTATTGTTACAAATTTAGTTTTTAAGTTAAAATATTTTGCATTGTGTTTCTAAGGCGTTTCTCCACCACGACGACGCGGGTCGGCGCGGCTCGGAGTGATGGAGAACCGATCTAACTCTACGCATTCCTGAGATAATCTCATCATGAGATCGGAAACTTTATGGATTTAGTTTACAACTTTGCTACGTTTTCAGAAATTTCCACGAAACGTAGAAGTGCAGTGTGTAAGCAGTGATTGAACGAGAGAATTTATTGATATCACTAAGTTATGGATAATTTATAGAGAGCACTGTTTATTGTTTTTTACATTGACGTGAAGCCAAATTTGATCGTAGTATATTTGCACAACAAGAACAACACCAACCCTGTGCTGTTGACATATTTTTATATTATTACGTAATTAGATTAGAAGGGGAAACACCAAACTCAAACAAACACTGATCCCAAGAGGGACCATCAATTTGGCTTCATATATCAAACTGACAAAGTTATTTGTGATATTTTTATTACTCAAAGCTTTAAATTTAATAATTCATTGTATTTTCATATAAAACGAAAGAGGAATGATCATTTTGTACACGAAAATACAATTTGGTTTAAAATAGTTGCGTTTGTTTGAGTAAGAGGGACGGCATCGATTGCTACAGAAATATAACCAAGACGTGTCACGTGCCATGATATACTGCCAAGATTACTAAAGTAAGGTGCCTGTGTGTTCAATGTAAGACATAATGTACGGATAAACAATAATATTGTAACAATAACATTATTATTTACGAGCAATACCTGTATCGGCTGCATGAGCAATGCACACGTAAGCGGAGAGATCACCAATGAGGGCGAAACAGCTATCAGCGTTAGTCTGATTAGACCACTCACTGCAGAGATGAGCAGACAAGACGTACGGCTTATTAAGGGCTAAAACAGGCTATCATCGTACCACAATTATCAATATCGTTCACTTTAGAACTTCGAAACACTGAATAACCCGAAACTTCGTCTAATGTCGTACGTATTCAAAAACATATATACGTATAAAAGTAACTAAGGTGTTTGTTGTTTAAGCTCCTTCCTTGTTGATGTAACGTGACTGCATGCACATGGGGTCTCGGGTTTGATTATCGGGCCGAAATAACATTGTGGGTTTTAAAAAACTCACAAATCAGGCCGGAGTCTAGAAATTGGTGATTGATACATCCGTGCATCGGAAAGCACGTAAATGTCGGTACTGCGCCTGGCGTGTCGTATTGCCATCCCATCGGACTATGAGAGTGAGGGAATAGAGAGTTCACAATAAGTGCTGCGCAGCTGGCTAATCTCCTTAGAAATAACAGCCGCCGGCCGACAATCGGTCTGGACGTCATTATGATTAATATAGTTATATCAGACTTCTAATTTTAAATAAGTAATTAACGCAATATCTCGAACTGTTGAGATGAAGAAAAAGCGTTTATACATGAACAAAATTTTTATTTATTGTAGTGAACACCATGGTTTTAACATGGTTCTTAATGGGACATAATGCTGATATCTGTTTCTAACTCCGTGAGTACGTCCATTAGTAACGCTTTTAGTGTAAAATATAATACTCTAATACTACACAATAACGTAGAATCTTCTTGTGGTAAATGTAAATTATTCGATTAGTAATTTATGTAAATAGTTTTTTAACGTGTAATTAAAATAGGCATGTACAGATTACGAATAAGACGAATTTACAATAATATTATCAAAAGAAGGCTGTCGTATTCTTTATTTCACGTGCCTAAACGTTTTCGAAGTTTTGTGAAGTATTAAAGTAAGATATGTGTGTACATTGTGTTCAGTTTGTAAAGTTTTTAGTAGGTAAAGTACCTATACAACTGAACTGTCTCTCCGATACATGCGTTTGTTACAGTAAATGAATGCTTAAAGCCTCAGAGAGCTTTTCTCTCCGAGTGCTCTTAATTAAATGTACACTATTTAGCCGAACTTTCTGTAATTCGTGTATATTTTGGGCACATCTAAACAATGTATTTCTGCCTTCAGTCAATCCAGTGTACGTAGATTTATTATTGTACTCACTTGAACCAAAGTATTTATGTGTTAGGTTTGTTATCACTCGTACAATCGATGTTTAATTCTTTTTGATTTAGTATTAATCGAATTAATGTTTATCATTAATTTTAACATTGAGTATTATTATTCGGACCATTATTAAATTATTTATGTAAATTCCAAAAGCAGTCATGATAGTTGTGTTACGTTTAGTAATTTGTGATATTATCATCACGACTTGTAAAGTTTTGCAACATTGTAATATTAAGGTCGACATTTGTGTGTTAAATTGTCCTTTTCTATATAGCACGTTCCTAATGTTAAATGGAAATTTTACGTTATAATTCTATGTTTAATACTCTAAAATAGGAACAGATTTTAGCTTCCAAATAAATATCATTGTTGACAAAGCTGTCTTTTATTGCGATACGCGTAAAGGTTTTGAAAGAAACAGTTGATAACAATTTCAGAAAATGTTTAATTTTAATAATTGCTTCATTTTTCATCAACTATGCTGTACAAACTATATCGCTTACATTAGAATTAGCAATTAATAATTGCACGTAAAAAAACTTAACAAATAGGTTTCTTCAACTTTTCGATTGGAATGAACGATTATTACAATAAGTAATATTTTTTACAATATTTATATTTCTACGAAATGAAAATCTATTCAACAAGCAGTCACAATCGCCCAATGATATGTTAAAATTATTTGTATATAATTTTATGTTATTGCATTCTAAGTACTAAGGTTCGCGCCGTGTGTGGGGCGAGGCATGTGTCGCGCTGCGTCAAGCTAGAAGCGCCCTCTACACACTAACTACGTGACTAGGTTGTCTCTCTCCGTGGCGCCGCCCTTGTGGTTTTGGCCCTTGAAGTCTTTCAATCTAATCGGCGACGACTCGCTGCCAGAATCGCCCTGAAACATTTCCCCCGTAAGTTCAATCTATGTATCCTACGTAGGCTTACTACTCAACAACTACGAAGAACAGATTTTCTAATGCCTGATTGACATGTGACAGGATTAAGATTCCTTTAAACTAACTTTCTAACAATAACAGTCCTTTGTTTGAATATGGAACAGTTTTTACTGTACTGTCCTTAATTTTTGGTTAAGCCATACATATTTTACTTCACATCTATTCCATCACTAATTTGTTGTATGCTCTAAGCAAACAGTTCTTATTAGCATGCAAATACATTATGGGCACTTACGTTAGCACCGAGCGAGGTGGTCTCCTGGAGTAGCAGCTCGCTGTCAGTGCCCCGGGACTCCTTGTTTTTGAGTATTGAGCGCGAGCGAGAGTCGCCCTCTAGCGGCCAGCCCCCGCCGCGCTTGTTGCCATTCTTACCTGAACAGGTTCGCATAAGTATCAATAACTTTAATACCGCAAATCACTATAAATACAAATCAATTCTAAAGACTATTGAGGTATTTTTTTTTATTAATATGTGGGTAGTAATTTTAAACAGCCAAAATAGAATAATAATTCTCTGTAGGTAGGTGTAAATGCCAGCCTGGATTGTATATTTTGTTCGGTCAATAGGACAAACCTTGACAGACGAATTCTTGCCTGGTGAATGTTTATGAATATAGCTTAGTAGCAGTGTCAATTATCGTGAAGGTAGCTAGGCCTTATTATAGGGTGAGAAAAAATGTAGGCAGGTATTTTTTTTTGTTATTGGATAATTCAAACCACACGTAAAAGTTATCATATTAGAAACTCATTTAACACAAATGCTTTTTTAACTGATTTCCCAAAAAGAGGAGGTTTTCAATTCTAGCCCGTATACATTTATAAGTTATTCATTTTAATTCTTACAATAACAGAGAATCAGCTGACGTAGGTAAGTCCAGTCTAGGTACAGACGCCGACAAATCAAGCTACCCGAAACTGTCAAATTATCCCAATTAACTTTGAACCATAATTGCATCAGCGATAAAGTCGAAAATCTATTTAGGAAATTTGTCAGATTGTAGTAGCTTGATTTGCTGGCGTCTGGACCTACTTGTAATGTCTGCAATGACATTTGAAATTTGCTATGTGCTTACACAGTTGTACCTAACTATACGTAAATAAATCGAAACAAACCAAACAGGATATGGTGATTAATGATCCTCGTGGCTATCCCTCTCGGCGGCTTCCTCTCTTCCTCCGTCCAGTCCTGTAGGACAAACGATCATGTTCGCGTTACCCACATGACCTTTAACATAAGCATCGTAAAATGAAAGCCGTAGTGATACTGCATGCATTTCAAAGACAGAATTAATACCTATTAGTCAACATGTGCTACGTCATGCAATCATCACGTTGGACAAGGTTGGGAAGACGAGGACACTCGAACACACTACCGCACCATTTGTAAGAAGCTGTGTGATGTCGGTGAGCGGCGCTGCGGGTCACTGTCGCTCACCTGTTGGAAGCGGGCCTTTCTGTGTTTGGGCTTGGCGTCGTCGGCGGCGGCGGGCGCTTCTTCCAGCGGCTGCGGCAGACTCGTGCGCGACGCGTCCAGCGGCCGTGTGCTGGACCCCGCCCCCTGCACCGCGCCTGCGCCCGCCAGGCTGACGCGCGAGCCTCGCGGCGACCCTTCGCCCTGTGAACCTTTGGCACACAACACGCTTCCATCCCCAGATGCACTCCTGCGGACTCCATTAAACTCAGCGGACACCCCGCCCCCACCCCCACCTGCGCCGCCACCGCCGCTACCGTCCAGAGGATTCACATACAAGTTTGATGAGTCGTTCTCGCATGCGATGTCGCCCTCTGAAGGAAAAGGGTGCGTAAGGCATGATGCAAATGTATCTGTAACGTAAGACATAACACGCACATGGAGCCGCACACGACAACATACGGCGTATGCTGCTCTTATACACATATACGGTACACCTGGTTAGAGTACAGTAAAAGGAACATTGAAGGTAAGTGCCGAAAGGACATCGACATTACAACAGTGAACGAATAAGGACAAAATACTAAATTGTGACAATTATTTATAGATAAAAATGTTCTACGCCTACGGGATTATTGCACATTTAAGGAATACTATAAACACAATCTATATTTTTTTTAATTGTAAAACAACAAGGTATGAACACGACTTGTACACAACAGAACTGTTCATACAGGTTTTTCGACACTCTGGTGAATTTATTAAATGTGTTACAACTTCTGTAGTATACAAATGTGTCGTGACGGTGCTACAAAGGTACGTGTGAGTCGAACTGCTTACGCACCTGGGCTGTCTAGGCTGTTGGGCGTGGCTTCAGGCAACGCCTTCGGCGCTGGGTGTCGCTGAAGACACGCTAGCTCCACGCACACGGGTTGTCGCAGATCCGACGTCGACATGGGCATCAGCTGCTCAGCGTCAATGAACTCCTTATAACCCTAAACCAAGTGTTACATTAACTGTTATTCATGTCAGCAAAGGAAGCACTAGGAACTTGTAGCCAATCGTTCTGAACACGCTAATGTGAACTCTTGAAATAATTCCAGTATCAGAGATAGAGAGAAGGAACTTTAGAGAAGATAAAGTAGGAAATATGCAATTTTGGGCGCTATCAAGTGAATGCTAATAAGGTATGTTCGATAAATATTACCTTTAAGAATCCTATGTTAATTAAATGATTAGCTGCAAACATTTCAACCGAAAGAAATCATATAAACCTACGGATGGGTAATTATTGTTCTAAATCTAAAATAATAAGTATGTCAATACTTACTGGTTAATGCTAGATGGAAATATTAATATTAGTCAAATACACCAAATAATAATAAAAGAAAGTCGCATAATTAGGTAATTAATAATGAGGCATCTACAATATCATGAAGGCGTTAGTATCTTAGTACCTTGAACGTGCAAAAACAACATTCAAACTCAGAAGGCAGCTGATCCAAGTCAAGCTGTTTGTCAGCCATCTTCTTTTCCTAGAAAAAGAGAAATCATTAGTAACTAGTTACCGTCGCCCATAGCCTAAAGTTAGAGAATAAGTAGTAAATAAGTCCAAACCGCCGACGAGGTGCTGTTTCGCTTTGAAGAATTAGAAATGCAATCGGTGATCACCGACGGTTCATACAAGCTTAAATCTGTGTGCGTTTTAAATTCGGCTTTGACAAACAGGCAGCTATGCTAGTATTACAGTTCTACAATGATTAATTGTCGACTCGGCAACAACCGTTAGCAAAGGTGTAAACATAGATGATATCTTACTGGTGTAGGTTCAGGATTTATGAGCAAGCGTTTCTCCGGTGAACCGAGCCCCTCGTTCGAGTAACGACGCTCTTTCTGAGGGCTGCTCTGAAACTGTTACCTACAGTGTTAGCGGAAAGCCTATTGCTGCAATGTAACTACAGCTTCAAAAGGGTCCGTCCAAAGCTTAAAGCGAAACTATAAACGTATTTGAGATGGTAAACACTCGTTCTTCTCTAGTGTACTGCTGATATCTGCTGAAGCAAAAATAGATTGTGAAGTGAAATTGCAAGATAATTAAGAACAATTTTCGTTTTATGCTGTTTAAATATCTACTTAAAGGCTTGTTAGGACTCACCCTACAATAGCCAAGATGAATGTTGGACGTACCCAATACGATTGAGAGCAAGTGTATTACCTGGCTGGGATCAGTACTCTGAGGCAGCTTACTGGTGATAGAGTGTTCGTATTGTTTGTAGCAGCCCGTGGTGGCCGGGGCCTCGCCCTCGAGGCTAGTGGCGTCCGCCTGCGACAAGTTGTGTCCTGAAGACACATACCACTGTGAGTAGCGACGTATTCCATATGGTTCACTATTATCCCCGTAATATTTACTGATTTAATATATTAATAGTACGAAGAAACATTTAAAACATGACAAAAAACGGCGTAAACTACACAACACACATTCCACACGAATAGTACAGTACACAGAATCCAGCGTCCTCCGGATACACACATCAGACAGTCCACAGAAGATGAGTGTTATTCTAAGAAGCGTTAGGCTTACGCTGACAACGTAATCGACCTTATATTATAGTCTTCGTCGCACATCGCTAGCTACACGCGACGCGACTCGACCCCGAGTAACAGACTTAATATAAAGGGGTCGAGCGTGACCACTGTGACAGTGGCAAGATGCTCATCTGGCGTCGTCTCTCGCCTCAATGAGGACGCACTTGTCACCTGAAGACAAGGAATAAAACTCTCTGAGTGCACCTCGCCGCAACCAACGAGTGAACATAGCGGTAGCTGCGATGTATCGTGAACTGTTTGGTTTGATTTTGAGATGTCTGCGAGTCCGGAGAGCCATCGATGCGACGTGCACACATTCAACATTCATTACATCCAATAAACACAGACACTGTTTGAGCACGGAAGGCATGCGTGCACAGTGATAGAGAGAGTTAACGTGCATTCCGAGCGAGAGACATGACATGGACAAGCGGCAAAGCGAGTGGTCTGCGCAGTACTGACCTGTGTCCACGATGACGTCGATGAGGTCCATGCTCTTGGCGAACGCGTCTCGCAAGTTAATATGGTGGAAGGATACGATGGAGCCCTCGCGTTTGGCGCGTTCAAGCGCCTCCCGTCGTTTGAGCGCCTTTTCGCGCCGCATCTGATTCTTGTAAAACTCGGCGAAATTGTTGACGATAATGGGGATGGGTAACGCAATTACCAACACGCCGCAAATACAGCAAACTGAGCCGATGACCTTGCCCAACGGGGTCGTGGGGTAAATGTCACCGTATCCGACTGTGGTCATGGTGATGCCGGCCCACCAAAACGTTTCCGGAATGGAAATAAATTTAGTTCCCGGCTCTTCTTTCTCAGCGAAATATGCCAATGAGGAGAATATGAGTACTCCCATCGCAAGGAACAACATGAGCAATCCAAGCTCCTTATAGGAGTTTCTGAGCGTAAACCCGAGCGACTGTAGCCCGGTCGAGTGTCGGGCGAGTTTGAGAATGCGCAATATTCGCATAATACGGAAAATTTGCACAACACGACGCACGTCTTGAAACTGATCAGTAGCGTTCTTATTGGTTTCGAGCAGGAAGAGAGATACAAAATAAGGCAATATAGCCAGTAAGTCTATCACGTTGAGTCCACCCTTGAAGAACTTCCATTTATCCGGTGAAGCACTGAACCGCAGCACGTACTCGAGTGTGAACCACGTGATGCACACCGCCTCGACCATGGCCAGCTGCGGGTTATCCATGGGCGCGCCCTTGTCGTCGTACACTTGCATCTGGGGTATCGTGTTGAGAGTGAGCCCTATCGTGGACAGCACGATGAAGAGGATCGAGATGACCGCGATCACCTGCAAGCATGCACCAGTGAGCGGCGAGCGCGGGCGACTCGCTCGCCGCCACCGCGCTGCCACACTGCGCAACTAAGCCTCGGTACCTAGGCGTATGCCACATGTGTCAGATCGGTCAGTAATATGCCAGTGTCTACCTCTACACAGAGCTACTCTTCCTACATGTTTGTACATCGGTAGTAATGCTACTTAAATATTCGTAAGTTATGTCATAGGTATATATGTATTTACAGACAAACGGTTAAAGCCAATATTGTATGTAACAAAAATAATGTCTTAATAGTAATTGTAAATTTTGGTGTAGAAATAACATCTATTCGTGTGACTATGTTAGTAGTGTTGTGTGATTTCGGTGTAGATAAGTAGGTAATTCATAGGTACTATAAGTGTGGGTGAACGGACGCGCGTCCGAGTTCGAAGTGAAATGCGTCTAGAGCAGAGGCGGAACGAAGCAGACGCTCGTCCGTCCATCGGCCGCATCGCTCGGTTAGTCGGATCAGTATCACGAAGCGGAAGCGCTGGTGGAGGAAGTTCGGAGCAGGAGGTGAGCGGGAGCGAGGAGAGGAGGGGCGGGGGCGGGTGGGGACGCCGGCGGGCGGCGCCTCGCCGTGGTGGGAGGCGGCGCGGGCGCAGCGCGGCGCCCGGCGCACGCGCGTGCGGCGGGCGCCCGCGCCGTCCCGTGCCACCCCGCACGCCGGCCACTGTGCGCCGCCTCGGCGGCGGCTGGTCACATCGCGTAAGCCCATCCCATCTTTGCAAATTTGCGACAACAATTAAGCTTTGTTTTTATAAAGTTCTCCCTATTGAGAACAATCGACGCGGCTGTGAACATTTATAAAAATTTACTGTAACAAAATATTATGTACAATTTTGAAGATTGCTGTGAGTTGAAACTAAGTGTTTCACTTGACAGTAAGCATAGTTGTATATAATTTTAAAAGCAGCTTTGAAAAGAAGTTAAGAACGTCAATGAATACATAATTATTTAAAAAAATCACAAACTTAATTTCATATTGTAGTACACAACTAGGTATAATCAATAAACTCCTTTTCAATATTGATATGGCAAAGACGGCCTTCGATAAACTACAACACAACTTGTTGCACGATCAGTGTTACCAACAATGTTAGTACATACATAACTACTGAGTACTAGTAGGGGTCAATCCGTATCTTGTGTTGTAGAATACTGTTACCTATATATCTCACAATTTGAAAAATCCATAACTGGTTTAGAACTTAAGTAGGAGGCGTAAAATCGCATAATTACAGTACACATACATAAATCTAAAATTAATAAACAGTAGTATATAATACAATAGATAAAAAAAAGTTATAGAGATGCAATGCACTTAAGCAGTGTTCTGACATACATTTTATAGAATAAGAAAGAACAAAGGATTTTGAATTTTTAAATAATTTCTAGAAAATACAGAAATAAGTAAATAAATAAATGTACTATTTAAAGTTAATACTTACATACGCAAAAGGTTGCACCGCTGTTGTCGAAAATTAAAAAAGAAAGTACACAAGAAAGTAAGCAGAAAGGTGCTCAAACATAACAATATACACAACACAACATCGATTCGACAAAAGCGATCATATAGTACGATCACAGATCACGATACAACATACAAAGGGAACACAACACCACATTCCATTACACGAGAAGGAGGAACTGACTTGCAACACCGAAGGAGGAGCCAGCGATAGATGTTATTCATGCACCACAACACAACACAACACATAAGTATAAACTGTTGTACCAAGCTTGTTTCCTAAATGCATTCATTCACCAAAGCTCAGTAGTGACAATCAAATCCTTTAACTACGTGTAGTCAAGTGATATGGGTACGGATTACGAAACAAGCCCTTCATGTACATTTAGGAAATAGGTGTTTGTTAAAGTTTACTTAATAGTTTATCATATTTTATGTGTGTGTTACAGTAGAGAAATGATAGAGAACATTACATACAGAGTGTTTCAGATTGACGTTCATGGAATTTCTGGAGACAGTCTTTAGTGAGGTGCTTATAGTGCTTAGTGTACCTAAACTTAAATGAGTATAGTATTTTAGAACTGTGCCCTTAATGGTATGTTTAAAGGTTGTACAAAAACTACATCTGCAAATATCTACCAGTGACAGTACAAATCTTGCACACATGGACATCTCAAGAGCCTTAAAACTCACAATTCACAAAAGCATCTATCTAAAATGTTACTAGATTTAGAAAAAAAGTATCTAAGTAACCCTTGGGTACCTCTCCCTGATATAAACTATCCTTGGCAGCTTTGCTAGAGTGGCAGGGTTAATAATTTCGGTAACTTGTTACTGTTTCGGTTGAGGACGTCGCGATACTTTACCCTGGCTGCTATACTGGTGGTCGGCTTCTCGAGCAGGTCCCAAAGCCACTTCTGGTACTGAGCGCATGTGCCCTGGCCGAACTCCTCTTCCTCCCGCTGTCGCAAGCTCTCGGCTTCCTTCCTCATCTCTTCGTGCACGTGCTCCTTGCGCTGATGGTACTTGTGCTGACAACACGACTCCAGGTACAGTTCGTCCACGCCCCAATACTCGAGATCGTCGCTAAACGCCAACACACACATTTCATCCACTAAATGTAACTTTCCAGTCCGATAGAAATTGAGTATTGAACTGAAGCTCTTCGGGTGCCTGAAACGGTAAAAAAGTTTATCGCAAACAAATACACTGTCTAGTCTTCTTGAACTTATCTGAGAACGGAAAGATTTCATACCTATCGAAAAAATACTCGTTGTCTTGTAACGAGTAGTCATCGCAGATTTCCGTGATAGCCTCGTGAGTGTTGCAGTCCCGGAGCCGGCCGAGCCTCGTGTGTGGCAGCCGCTCCAGCGTGCGCCAGAGCACCTCGTGCCGCACGCCGCCCACGTTGATGATCACTCGCTTGCTCAGCGCCTTGGCGCGGAGCATCATAAACGGCTCCGGTGGAAGCGACGACATCGACCTGCAATCGTCAATTGATTGCTCTCAAAAATAATGGTAAAAAGAACCTACATATATCACACGTATACAAGTTTTCCGGGTGAGTGATCAAAGCATCTATTATATCTATTTAAAGTTCAATCCTAACTGTACAACACATACATAATGAAAACGGACCACTCAAACTATGTATAATAGGTTGGCATTCATCCTGAATCCCTCGAACGCGTCCGGAAAATCAATCCGAGGCGGGGAGCTGCAAGGGCTCGGTATTTTGCTTACATGGAAAATAACGTTACGACACGTTCTATTCCCCGGAAATTTGCCTGTTATACAAGATTGTTGACTGTTTTGTCTGTTTTTAATCAAACTGTCTGAAGTAGTCCTGACACAGACCTTTTGTGTACCAGCTATTGCAATGTAAATATATAATTCATGTTCAAATGGGGGTAACTTCTAGACAAATTATTGGAAAATAAATGTTGCAACGCACCGTTGCAACTCTCTCCAACAGAGAGAGATTGTGTTTCCGTACTGACTTAGCCAAGTTACAAAAAACAGCTGCATTTGAATCGGTTCATCCGTTTAAGAACTTCTTTTTGCCTCAAGGGCTAAAATTGGAAATAACGTGCACTAGAGGTATACAAACGAATGCCAATGAATTGCAATTTGAATTCGTGCATGCTTGTGTAATATCGTTTAAAGCTACCAATATAGCTTAATCGATTTAAGTGACCAACGACTACCACGAGTCACCCAGCGCAGAGATTCTGTCCAATTAAGTACAATGCCTGAAACCGCTCTGGTTCTACATGTACCACATGTTGTACCTGGAGTGTGTCCGCTGGAGCACGGCATTGCCGGCGGGCGCGGGCGCGGGCGCCGGCGCCAGCCCGCGGTCCAGCGGCGCATCCTGCGCGGGCGCCGCGAAGCCCATGGGCGCGCGCGGGGGCGAGTCGCCCACGTGCCAGCGCGCGGCGCCGCGGCCCGCCCCCTCGCCCCCCATCCCCGCTAGCTCATGGCGCCAAGCGCCGCCGCCTCATCGGCTCCAGACAATGCGCACGCGTGCCCCACGAATCTGGAACCAATAACATTTAACGGTTACTGAACTGCAGCCAACGTTGGATCATTCTGATAGATCAATTACATTTCAGACTATTTCTTATGTTTGCCTCTTAATTATGACAAAACACGATCATCTTCATTTAAATTCACCTTACATCTACGAGTATAGTCACTTTCACTCTCGTATCGCTGACGTTGTCTCATGAATCCAAGTAGGCACCGATCTAAATATTCAGGGGTGAAAGCTGACACAAACTACATTATACAACGGCCACAGTAATTTGTGTCAAGCGGTGAACAACACCCTTTTTGAAATTCACTACCCTTGACTACCCTAATTCATTTTTTCAGTAGAGACCGACCGTCGCCCAGTGCCCTTTTTATCTTCTATTATTTTGACACGAATATGCCGACTGTGATTCTAATTGCAAGATTGTTGAAACCATGTTACCTACTTATAATCAACAAAAGAATACTGTAGGTACCTATTCCATATTTTGGAATGCTAGGTATTATCTATACTTATAACTAGCGGTCGCCAGCGGCTCCGCCCGCGTAGATGTCGGTTTTCGCGACAAAAAGTAGTCTATGTGTTGTTGTGATGTATAACCTATAGAGGAACCCCGCGGCTACGCCAGTGTGGATGTCGATTACCGCTACCAATGCCTAACTTTTGTCGGGATGAGAAGCTCGCGCTCGGACCTCCCGCCTTATATTAGACCGTATAATATTTTACCGACTTAAATACTTAGACCGACCTGCTGATTATCGTATTTTATGAATAAGTTTGGTATTTCTACACCGATTTCTATGATTCTTTTTTTATAGAATATGTTATAATGTTATCTTTTGTTAATTAGGCATGAGCGAGAATATTATAAACATAAGAGTAAACAAATCAATAACAAATAATCAGAAAGCTCCGAACTGGTAAACTATCGGGAATTATACGTGTTATTGTGAGTCAACCATTAAAGATAGACATATGCTGTTGTGGATTTTTTTTTTAGATAATTTTATGTAGAATATTTCCATCATACATAATTTCTATGTATCTTTAACCATTAAGGCTGCACACGCGACGAAAGCTTAAAAAATGGTGTAACTTCTCCCGTTTTCCCAACATTTTCCTTTACTGCTCTGCTCCTATTGATTGTAGCGTGATGAAAAGTATCCTATAACCTGCCTAGGAGTATGAAGAATAATTGTACCAAGTTTCATTAAAATCCGTCCAGTAGTTTTTGTTCCTATTAATAACATACAGACAGACAGACACAGACAAAAATTTTACTGATTGCATTTTTGGCATCAGTATCGATCACTTATCACCCCTTGATAGTTATTTTGAAAATATATTCAATGTACAGAATTGACCTCTCTACAGATTTATTATAAGTATAGATAAATCTGTAGAGAGGTCAATTCTGTACATTGAATATATTTTCAAAATAACTATCAAGGGGTGATAAGTGATCGATACTGATGCCAAAAATG
The DNA here is from genome assembly GCA_958496145.1 of Heliothis peltigera. Classification (NCBI taxonomy): domain Eukaryota; kingdom Metazoa; phylum Arthropoda; class Insecta; order Lepidoptera; family Noctuidae; genus Heliothis; species Heliothis peltigera. Next base: position 6,950,229 of record OY292334.1, on the reverse strand, counting down.
CAATCAGTAAAATTTTTGTCTGTCTGTCTGTCTGTCTGTCTGTCTGTCTGTATGTTATTAATAGGAACAAAAACTACTGGACGGATTTTAATGAAACTTGGTACAATTATTCTTCATACTCCTGGGCAGGTTATAGGATACTTTTCATCACGCTACAATCAATAGGAGCTGAGCAGTGAAGGAAAATGTTGGGAAAACGGGAGAAGTTACACCATTTTTTAAGCTTTCGTCGCGTGTGCAGCCTTAATGGTTAAAGCTACATAGAAATCATGTATCACGGAAATGTTCTACATAAAATTATCTAAAAAATATTCCACAACAGCATATGTCTATCTTTAATGGTTGACTCACAATAACACATAAAACTCCCGATAGTTTACCAGTTCGGAGATTTCTGATTATTTGTTATTGATTTGTTTACTCTTATGTTTATAATATTCTCGCTCATGCCTAATTAACAAAAGATAACATTATAACATATTCTATAAAAAAGAATCATAGAAATCGGTGTAGCGGATCGGTCGGTAGGTATAATAAGGCGGGAGGTCCGAGCGCGAGCTTCTCATCCCGACAAAAGTTAGGCATTGGTAGCGGTAATCGACATCCACACAGGCGTAGCCGCGGGGGTCCTCTATAGGTTATATATCAGAACAACACATAGACTACTTTTTGTCGCGAAAACCGACATCCACGCGGGCGGAGCCGCGGGCGACCGCTAGTTACTTAATAAAAACTCGGCGAAGATTATTGAAGCTATAGATACAATTTGAGGAATTCGAAACTTTGGTAGGTACTAAACACTTTTGTGGTTGTCTGAACTCAAAACTATGCAAGCTATAGAAATAAAGTGACCGCGTATACAGAAAAGCATATTCGTATATTTCCCGTACTGAAATGTTTTAAGGTAGTCAAAGTCGTTCCTTATCGAAAGGTCTTGGATGCCATTCTTTTATGTGAAAACATTATAGAATGTAAATCACATTCAGCAAGGCTGCTTTCCATCATTAGTTTTTTTAAATATAAAAATAGCCTTTGATTTAAGATAAATATTTTTATAAACCAACGTTTGCCTTTTTGAAGAAATTAATATCGGCCGTGATTCATCCTGTAGAGACGACCATTATATAAGCTCACTGAAAAGGAAGAAGGTCTCACGAAACACAAAAGGTTATTCACCCTTGTAACGATATTACGAGTTCAGTCGACCGATAATAATAAATATATAGTACTTCTTTTGGTTAAGCTCAACTAAATGACCTACGAATATGTCACTGCAGATGAAATAAAAAACAATGGTCCGTTAATTTTTGAGCCAGAACTATATGCATGTCAATGCAACCATACCTAAAGATATCGTGCTAACGACTTGATTACAAAAGCGTAAAACTCCAATAGCTTTTATAAAAAGAACGTACAATACAAAATACAATAAAGCAAGCTTATAAAACTGTCAACTCACAGAGGCACGAACTACTATGTAAAAAGCCAAAGCACTTCAACAAAGGCGATGCTATTAAATAATAAATTTTGTGGCAGTCCAGCTGGATCGATCGGTCCGAACTTTACGGTAGCTCTTCGAAATATCACGTCTGTGCCGTACGAAACACATGAATACACATTCTAAGATACATATACTCAGCCAGCCTGCCAGCACTTCTACTCCAACTGAATTGAAATGAAATTAAAACTGCAGCTTCAACTTTACCTTTATACATTACGTGGGTACACCTACACCTGGATATAATGTTTGCTTTAGTATCTATTTAAATCGCTACACCTACGCAGCGAAGATTCTCAGGAATAGAAAATATAAATAATATTTCTTAATTAGTTCATGCAGTGGCACATATGGCATCGTGTGACGCTAACTAGAGCTCAACACGTTTCTTATAACATACACACCTGGGCTAAACTCAAGTCATGGTTTATAAAAAAAAATACTAATTCAATATATGAATCAAATAATCTATACCTGTTTATACAAAAACAGTGACCACTGATTGACACTTCAAAAAAGCTCTGAAACTAAGCTAAGTGGCTCAAATTTTCCGTGGGGTTTTTTTGGGTCGTAGGCGCTGACTAGGTTGGCATTCTACTCCAAAGGGGTTGAAGTTGGTAGCAGTTTGTAAGGGACATAGCGATTCAAACCCTGATTGAAATATGACTCAGACATTAATTGAACACATATTTCGTGTTTTTTACGAGCTGTGCCGCCTTAGACACTCATAATTGCGGTCTAGCTTATACCACCCCTCTTTTTTCGTCGTGTATAAAATACTGCAAAGCTTAATTGATACATAAACATTTTTCAAAGCGTGAATGTAGGCATAGTACTTCTGCAAAGTATCCACGTAAGTTACTTAGCCCCATTTTTGCTATTTTGGATAACCCGAAATGCCCGAAAGCCAGTGATTTAATAAAAATATCTCAAAGGAAAACTTCGTTTCAATCTGTACCGTCCTTTGAATAATAACAAAAATCATTATCGCACAGTCGCCCAGCAAGGAGGCAAGCGTAGGATAAACAAGTCCAGATCCTAATTCACTATTCAATAGAATCCTTCATAAAACTACCGAAGTTAAACAAATAGGAGTCGCGTGGGTATATATTTGTTGGAGACGAGGAGAGCATTGAGAGTCGGTGGGTGGTCAGCAATCGATTACTGGGTCGCGTGGCGCGCCCCGCGACCCGAGCTTATCAAGCCTTCTGACCGACCCTAATCTAATAATAGACATCATGGTAACGTCCTCCACGCAGTCATTATTTTGTCTGCCCTTTGTTTGCATTTCACTTTACAAAACATTGATATAAAGTTTATGGCATGGCCGCATTTAACTGATTTTGAATGCCTGATGTATGCTCACAATAATGTTTGAATTTCTTATAAATCGCGCTTCTTCTTCCTGTACATAAATTGCAACCTACGCCCAGGAACTCGTAAAACTAGTAATAAAACCCGAACATAGTACAAACGTAAAGAATTTATAAAATTTTTGCTATTTGAAGAAATGTTTCCGGTTCCGCTCTTTCCGCACAAACTGTAAGAGGAAAATACGTAACCTAGTTTAAGGCTCGCGTAATAACGTTACTTGCCTACCGCCTGCATTGAATTGCAGGTTTTTAAAACATTTAATGATCCGTCCGCTTTACGAATTTCGCTTTAGTTAAAATACTGCAATTTACTCAAAAAATTGCGATGAACCGCGATGTTACACAATTTGTATAAGCATGTGTGAATGCTGTTTTGGTACTAAATGAAAGTTTCAAAACTTAATATTGAGTCCTTTTTTTTCGTGGGAAACCGTGTTTCTTCTCTTCTCTTCTTCTCCTTTGCTCGATTCCTAAGCAAAATGTTATTCAGCAGTTAGTGAGTATACAATGTGTAGATCTACTCCATTCAACTGATTCTCACTCTCTAATGCTTAGTATGTATTGAGATGAAACGAATATTTTTTTATTAAAAAAGCAAGAACTTTAAATAAAGACTTCTAAACAAATTCCTAAAACATTCACTTCAGATGCTCGAAGCGTCGTATGTAGACTAGCACTGACAGCCGACAAATGAGCGGAGCTTTCCGCCTGCCAACTGTGCCTTTGAGTTGCTTCAACTTATCGCCTAAACACATTTAGGGTAATATTAGCTTCTATATGATTATTATCATTTAGTTATTCATTAGTTCAGAACCATAATGAACTTTGGAAAAAAGCACATTTCTGTATTGTGATACCTAATCTGTTTACAACGAATGTGACACACACAACAAGATTACGATTATTTGACTCGGTTCTTTTCTTGGAAAATCATCAAATGATACCCCTCCCTCTCACACTCTTACTGACTTAAACCCACTATGTTCCTGGAGGTCCCTGTGTGCCAGGGCCACAGTAACTCTTGCGAGCAACCTGCAGTCCCAGCAGATTTGACTTGATTTACATTTATAAATAGTATGTTTTGGTTGTCGATGTTAGAGTCCGACCCGTTTACTTAGAGGTGTTGAAGCAATTATTGCACATCACATATACACCCAAGTCTATAAACTCTTCAAAGATTTACAAACTTAGTTTGAGTCGGAGGCACGGACGGAACCCAATAAGAAATGAATGGATCTTATGGAATTTCGTCCTTGAAAATACAGGTTACCCCTTTAAATTCTTTGTAATTTCTAGTTTATTTCAAAGTCACTTTATCTTTCCTGACTCTATTATAAAAATCCTATTTTTGTTTTAATAATAAAAAAGTTAACAATAAAAGTTATTTTACTGCTCACTCACAATTTGTTTTAAATATCACCAATATAATAATATGATATGACTTTAAATTAGCAAAAATATTTTATGGCTACGCAATCGCGCATGCATTCCATAACTACAATATTTACCAAAATACTGCGGGTCCCAATGCGGGAATCGTAAACATGATTTTATGAGAATATTTTGTTGGTGTGTGTGTTCCTGCTTTTATGTAACTACAAATACAGTCAAATTACGTATATAAAGGTAACTCAGACCCTTTCTATCTCATTGAAACCGGAGGTCTGGAATATGTGACAGTCAACAGACGACGTGACTCCATAATGGAAGAGGTTCTCCCTTATCAATCAATGAAAGAAATGTCTGTCGCAACCCGGCGCCGGATAAAGTCTTCGCGAATTGCGTCACAATAGCCCAATTTTTCCTTATGTCGATTCACAAAAAAGCTGGCAAGAGTGTTTTAATTGTACTAAAAAAGGAGGGCTGGATGTGATGTGCGCAACGCCGTAGCTCATGTTACAACTCACCCCATCCCTCAATACCTAGCTCTAATAGGTCCTAATATGATAATGTATTTCGGACTCCAGACGTTAGCTTTGAATGACAAATATCGTCATAAATACAATAAGTAAGACCAAATCCGTGTGAGCGCTTCGCACCACAGAAGGATACTCCAGTAAGAACAAAGAAGTATCTTGTAGTGGTAATGGTCTGGGCTGCGGGCGAAAGTTCTTATTGGCCTATATACGTACAACTAGAAATAGGTCACGTGACGTTTATATCCGGAGCCAGCCATTATCTCGACGCCACTCCGTCTGCGAGGCCTACTCGTCGCACAGACCTACTTAAAATCGTACCCACCGCAAGTATACATACCTGATACACAAATAGGTAAGCTGTTCGGAATATTTTATGAGTTGTATAATTCTGTTACTTTCTATATTTGTGTCGGTAAGAGCGGGACGGAATTACGTAACTGCTTAATAGGCTTGCTAGGTACGAGGGTGGAGACTGGCTCCGTATTGATCTCAAGTCGTGAACGGGACAGCCGCCGCCACTAGTAAATAAGTCAAAGCTTCGCAAACTTTTATCATCGCCTTACTAGTTTTGTTTGCACGAGTCAACAGCGCTACACCCTACATCAATACACGCGACGCTATCTTTATCTGGAGCGAAGCTTATGCACAGAAACAATCAAAGACAGCAAGAATCCTTTGCCAAGAGTACGGAGGGCGAGGGTGGTTATTTATATGTTCAGATTAAGTCTTCCGAATAGGATAAACTACACTGGAAGCCATTAACACGGTTTTCATGTACATAGGAAATGTTTTACAGATGTTATTCTGTGAAAATATACCTAACAAAAATTAAACACTTTGAAAACTTGTTAACTGAATGTTTTACAGCACGATGGCAAATCATACTGGCCAACCATTTGTTAATAAAAGCTCCCATAAGCATAATGATTAGAATGTACCGTAGTCGTTACAGGGGCTGCTACGAGGCGTAGAGCGCAACCGATTCGTAGCAGGGTGCTACGCGCTCTGGTAACCTCTGACCTTTATCGACGCGCCCGCGCCGCCCACCGGCCCGTTCCGGTTAATGTAGCCCCCACAACCCCTCTACACTGAGCTTCCAGTAATTGAATCCAGAGCACGTGTGCATGAATAAACCATTTTAATACCAGCCTTTGAACTACACCCGCATAATACCTGACTACAACGACTCATTTTAATAACCTTTTACCGTCTACCATTACAAGGAAAGATTAGCCAATAAATATTGTTTCCCTGATGATTAGCCATTCACATTATAAGTGGGACAATCACGCAAAATGTTGGAACCTATTAAAACCTCCAGCGGGTAATGTGAATTTAATGAAAAACGATCTAGCGCCTTTACGCACAATTACTGGCCTATGTATCATGTTCTATAATGGAGGCAATTCTGCCTTTATCCTGTCCACGGATGCTATTATTATGTCGTAATACGTATATGGTTGCAAGCTCGTATATTACACTGATGCGTTCACCGACAATTTGTATTCGTTTTACCGTTTACCTAAATAGTTTGCTATCTAAACGGCGCAATAAATATTATATGAGCCTTATATTTAACATTACAATAATGATAAGATAATGGTTATTAGATAGCGCAGCATGAATACAAAGGAAAGCTTTCAGGATGATTCGTCACTATCAGATCGATGTGCAGTCACGTGCAGACACCGCCGCGACTGTCATTGTCATCCACGATATAACTTTACGCCTATTTTATTTTGTGTGCTCAGTCGAAAGTTCCGAGGGCGATAGAATACATTTTCTAGTCCATTAAATTGATTCGAATTACACCGAGTGGCTGAAGGACTAATGACGCCAATTACGACATTGTTTATCTGTACCTCAACAGCGCGTTTATATACACTACACGATAAATATTATGCAGACATATTATTCCAATGGAGCTGAGTTATACGCTAAGAATAATCGTTATCATTCATATGCAGTACAGTCAATGAATTTATTCATTTATTTTCATTGAAGAACAAAAATAAATTTGAATTATTAGCCTGTCTTATTTACAAATGATTGTTTTGTTTATATTTCTATGAAATCTATTTTTGAAGCACTTTTATTTATATTTTATTTTCACTCAATTCTCAATAATAAATTTAAGAAGTCTTTGAGACAGTATAATTTAATATATTACGACTTAAATTGATTTGTAAAAACTGTAGTAGGCAAAGTTACTTAAAACTGGTCAGTCACATCATTCCTTTCACCAGCGGTATCACGCGCGTCCCTTAGTAACTAAAATTGAAATGACAAACAATAGCTTTATACTAGTGTTAAAGTTAAGTTTGTATAGTATTAGTATAGACAGAAAACGTTTAGAAATTATTAAGCAATTGTTTAGGAATCCACAAATGACAACGGTTACTCATGATAGAAACATGGAGCCGAATATCGAGTTCTCAAATCACAATGCAATTCGGTATTTCATCATGCTATTGCCCAAAATGTGAGTGTGCTTATGTGAGATGTTCCTTACAAAGGATCTCTACGTTACTAAAATTAACTTATAGGTAACCGACTGTCAACAATGGGTTTCATAAAATCGGTCTGAATATTAGTTGTAATCCCTAAAAGGCTTTTAGTGTAACCAAAGCGTAAAATGACAATCATGCTTACACAACAAAAACTTTTGTAAAAAGAACCTCTCCTAGGACAATTTATTAGGAGGAGGGGCTAGTGAAAACATTAGCAATCCATTGAGTGAATAAAACTTACTTAAGTTATTTTAATAAGTAGATATTATTAGAAAGCCGAAATAACAAATGCTAAAACTATAAAGTCGGCGGCTATATTAGCAGAGACGTCATAATGTCGCCCGTTAATAGGCGATCTACCTACATCAGTTATTTACGAAACTCATATTCTTAGCACAATAAAGATGTTCTTACAACACGCATCACAAGCACATACATTTCAGTGTTTCAGAAACCCCCTCATTACCCAACTGCCAAGTGGGGTTGCTTTACATTTTTCGTTAAGGAAAAATCGACGAATTTATGTGGGAAATAAAAAATGTCGGCGTACAATTTTCAGTCCATTTTGTGGTGACAAGCATGTAGAGTGGCAGCGGCCGACACATAATATGTATGTATAGCCGTGTTATTGACACACGCACGCAACCTGAAAGCATTTAAAAATTGTATGCGATGTGGAAAAGCTATAACAGATTTCATGATAAAGTTCACTCAGTGTCGTCAAACATTAACAACAAATTGGAGCTTTTTACCAATTCTGACTTTGAAATTAAATTTATAGTGTCGCTAGCATGTGTGTAATGTTCTAAGCTCAAGTTAATTGAATTAAAATTGTTTGGCTCATTACATAACAACTAATAACCTTTCGTATGTTGAAACACCGGCTCCCGGTATAAACATATTTTCGCCGCAACTGTTGACATACCGGGAGCCGGTATGGTTGAGTGTGTTCTCTTTATCGCTCTCAAACACGTCATTGTATGTACCTTAACCTTTCTAACACGTTACAAATGCCTAAAGAAGAAACAGGATAGCAAGAGAAGCCAAAATCTCGTGCAGCTTTAGCGGCAAAAATTTAAACAAGAGTCAGTTGAAACGCCGCGATTGCAGAAGTGACTTTTTTTTTACTATATTAAGAACATGATTTGTGTAAAAAATATGTATGGTGGCACTTGAAGTTTGAGTTGTATTTTATACCTAATGTGATAAGTTGTAAATAAAATATTTTATTAACTTACAAATATTGTTGTAATTAAAATTATAACCGAAACTTATCTAAATATCACAGTACCCTATCGCCCATTATCATGTTGAAAGTTCTATGTTAGCTATAATTGAGTATTTATATAGAAATGGTTAAAAGTAAATAAAGATTATTCAATTAACAATAAGATTTTTAACTTGAATTAACTTGATTCCAACTAGATACGGAAAAAATCCAGTTATAGTAAAAGTCTATCACAAAAATGGGCTGTCTGTTGACCATACCGGCATCCGGTATAACAGATAAGACAAAGTGGACTAATGTCATTCAACATACGAAAGGATAATCCATTGAATACTTCAGGGAATACATTCATACTAAGCAAAATTTTGGCACTAAATTAACATGTCCCATACAATATGACAAGGATAAACACGTAAGTAATTACGAAATGGACAGAAAGAAGTGCGCGGTGCGGTGGCGACGCGTGACAGTTCGCGCGCGACTCTCGCGTGACGTGGCCGCCATATTTAGCACGACCAGTGTTTTTGGCACAACGCACGATGTTCTTCCCGTTTGTCTCCCGCTACTCAGCCCACCACGCTCCAGAACGTTTACTACGCAAGATGACAACGAAAACAATCATAACATCATTAGAGGATCTTCAACTGAGTGACTAAGACTAACCGACACAGTCTTCTGGGAGTTCTGTCGTAAACATAGCTTCACATATTTCATGATTCTTTGTTTTGCACGTGCCACTTAAATGTGCGTGTATCTTCCTTTCGTAATGTCGCTGCTTCGCTTCGGAGACACAAAATACGTGCGGCTTTGTACATGAATTTTATAAAAATAAGGTTAGTGTACGTAATGTCAGCTCTCGAATATTCTTCTTTTGAATTCCCAAGGGTGGAATTTACGAGTACATGGAGCTACGTTGCGTGCTCGAATGAGGGGAACTTTTTGCAGTCCAACAGAACCGTCACAAAAGAAACAGACAAATAGCCGATTATACACGGTCAGCTAGGTCCGACCGCCGCCGTCACTAGCTTCAACAGGTTATTGTGTTTATCACGCCCTAATGAGGTGGCTGCCTACTTATTAAATGCCTTAGAAGCAAACTGTTGATTCACATAACTTATTCGGGTAATACATTTGGTATAATATAAATAGTTACATCAAAAACTGTGATATGGTCGTAAGAATTGTAATAGAGAACTACGCTTGTGTTAGTTAAAGCTATCAGGAATACTTACTAATGAGTAACATAAGGACGGCTAATTAGCCGAGCTACGGTAAAGTCCATCGACACCATCAGTTACGACATGTTGGTCTCCGAAATAACATGGATACGTGTGGCGCCGGCGACGTAGGTCAAGACGAGTATTTTCGTCCTCGCCTTGATACAGGGCTACCGCATATCATACGCGGCAGTTTAATATTGACTACGCCGTCATTCGCAGAGCATGCCGATATTCCGATTCAAACTCCAATCCCACTGACAACTTCCAGACAAGTAATGGCCACTTATAAAAAGCAGCGAGTCACGTTGAACGCGGCGCCGATGTTTTATATCTTATATCGTCCAATATTAATCTCACGAATAGATGTTAGTTTTCGTCCGAGATCTTTGAAAATATTCCATGACTGGAAGCGTAGTGATTAAAAGATTAAGGTTTGTCATAGATAGCAAGGGTATGCGCTCGATCCGGCTCGAGACATTGACCTATCTATTTGCCCGACTATCGGCATTAGGAACGCGTACAGAGCTATACATACGCAGTGCTATTACGAATATGTGCCGAGTGGAGATATTTTTGCCGGAGCAGCTGTAGCATGCGACCGCGGCTCATCTGGCACATCCACACATCGATCGACAAGCCGCCACTACATCTGTACCGAACTCGCAAACTTTCCGCGTAAACAATACCCATTTACATTTAATGTCACTGATATCACCCTTATTTTTATCGAAGGCGTGCGGACAAATTTCATTTCAGAAATATCAATACACACCTTACCTGGCTATACATAGAGTTCAATAAAAAAAACTTACTTAGTAAAAAGTATCTTTAAGGTTTTTATAAACTATCTTGAATATATGTAAGCCTCCTCTATGACTGAATAACACATTTTAGTCAGAATAAAAATAAAAAATAAAAAGTCTTTCAGCAAGTTTTCTTGATAATAATTGATCGTGTATGATTGTGTATTTATGCAACTCAGAGCCCGCTTGGGTTCAATATACGTATATTTTTACGAAATGAAAAGTAAAGAAAATTTTACTAATGATATCGTTAAAGTTGGTTACAAATAAAATATGCGTTCACATGCTTTACTGAAATTACTCTCACATTTTCTAAGAAGTTACAGCTTTAGAACATTTTTATTCTGATTACCTAAATGTTTATTAATGAGTGCGAATCCGAGTGCAAATGAACGCACCAGTGTAAATATTGAGGCGCTAAGGTATTTAAACGCATTCAAATATAATTAAATTCCAATTTGATTTTGTTATTGAGGCCAGATATAAGGCGCTCCGCACAAAGCCATTTTATTCAAAAGCATCTGGTGTGTGCCCAAATTGTTGAAAATACGCAGAAAAACCAAATGTTCTTGTAAACCTTTATTACAAGCTCAAAATATCTTAATCAAATAAATATGTACAATTTTGTGTTAAATACTTATTTATTTTGATGTTGCTACACGTTTAAAATCGAGTAACAAACATAAAAAAATACAGCCGAATTGAGAACCTCCTCCTTTTTTTTTGAAGTCTGTTGAAAAACAAACGACCTTATTATGTGAAATACAAAACATATTTACCCATCTATATGAATATACAAACTCTTTGCAACGTAATTTACAAGGAAAACTAAAACAAAAAGCTGAAGGGCCAGTCCATTACAAGGATTATACCCTGTGCAGCCCCGTAGCAATCTAGTTATAAACCAAGCTATTATTAATCCATCAATAGACACTAAACCACGTCCAACATCGACCAATATGTACGTACATGGCCCTTAAGCGATCGACGTGTAACGTATCATTATATGTCTAGAAGTATATACATGTACGCCTAGTGTCTATACGATGTGATATTATACGATGAAGGCGGATAGGCATAACGTAAAAGTAATGCCGAGCAACCGCTTTGTGCTATATTTCAAAGAAATGAACACGAATGTAAACTCTTTTAGACTTTTATCTCCGAGGTATGCTTTAATACGCGCTTCAGTGCTAATACAAACGACTCAATCTCATATTCAGGTTAGCTTTTAAATTCTCAACTACTTTTATTATCCAGATACATATTATTCTATGTTTAGACACACAACATAATGTGCACAATGTAAATAATTTAGTTATAAACATTTCGTGGTTGCCGAATATGATTTTCCAATAAATTACAACTGTATTTATAACACTATAAAATAGATTTTATACCGTCCGGTCGTAAACAATTATGTGACCGTAATGGAATTTGTTTGTAGGAAAACATATTCAAATTAAATATGTTTAGTAGATTCTGTGATGGATTAACACTTTGTGTGGTACAGAAATAAAGAGTTCTTCGTAATAGTTTGGGTGTAACCACTTGGACATGTTTAAATAAGCAAATCGTTGCATACGCCGGCAACCTATTGACCAGACGTGTATGTTTTGTATACATTTGTTTCCCCTAACGGTTCGAAACAGCAACAAACATAATGACGTACTAACTGAGTGCAGTCGGTTGTTTCTCACGTGTATCGCCGCCGGTGTCTCCAGACGTAATGTCGGAGTCAACTACACAGCACTGACCTACGATCTAAAACTTTGTAGTTTAGTATGTATTTAGTTAGTATGTACTTATTTACAAAAGCAAAGTATATAAGTACGTTATCAGTTGTCTAGTACCCATATTACCAGCTTTGCTTAGTTTGGGACTAGATGAGGTTGTGTGAATGTCTGAGGAATACTATTATATACTCGTATGTTATATTATAATATTTTATATTCTACGCATAGTTCGCTTAAAAGTAAATATGTATAAGTATTCATCATTAATCAATTTTCCACCTCCACCAAGATATGGAAAAAAAAACACATAACGTTAGGTGGAAAAAGAAAAAAAATACAAGTAATATTTTGAGCGTGTTAGCTGATTTCTTATAGATGATTATCTCAAACAATCAGAAAATACTTAATTCAAGTTAATCAGTAAACAAAATCCATTTCGTAAATAGGCTTCCGGCAATTTTCATTCTCGTTCGTGCGGTTCCAAAAATTACGTAATGCGAGTTTGTTGTTTGTTTGTATAGCTTTTGGTTATTATGATGTGATTACAAAATGACCACGTCATAATATTTCACTATTTAGTTAAAGTACAAACATAAAAATCTACGCAGTTGGCAAAGGCAGGGATCAATTCCCTTCTTGTAAGAATATTTTCTGTGGTGGCCAGTGGCGAATTTGCAGGATTGAATTCTGTATCTTTGTCATCATATAATTAATCCCTACTAGTTCAAACTACAAGTTCAAGCTCAGCCAGACGGTAACATTGAAATTGGGCTATTTCGTAATCCCTGCTGCGTCGCGACCCATGGGCTGCCGTCACCGCGAGTCTCATAAAGACTCCAATTTAATGGCTGTCAATAATGGCCAAGTTTATGAGCCATCCTACCAATTTACGGTATATTGGCAAGCAGACGATATAGTGCGTGTTCATTATCTTACGACAAACGATAGCTTCGATATTAATTGTTAGCAGCGAACACATACAAACTGAGGGCGCTGCTATAATCCCCATCCTATTTATTGAAAACAAAAGGTTATTGCACATTGCACTTACTAAGTGATGATATTTAAAATAGGTGTTTATGTATCGAATCGATAAATAGCTACTGAAACACCTACTTTAAATTTCATCGCATTCGATTTGCGAACTACTAAATATCTGCAGAATTACAGATTAAAATCTAGTTAATGAACGTCTTAACTGTAGAGGTGGAGTGATGCTGCCGTTTACCTATTGAATTATATACAAACGCTATGTACGGTGAGTTTGTTAATGTAAACATTTGAGACCACTGTTATTATATGAAGACTTGTGTTGGTTAAATCGATATAAATATACCTAAATCGATGAGAGACAATAGGTACAAACCAGGTAGACTGGTTCTATATTTAAAATTAATATCCTTTTTTGGTCATCGATTTTTTAAATTGAAATTGATTGATTTTCCTAAATTGTATAGAAAAATAAACAAAAAAAAATATATATTTATCACCAAAATACACTCACTTTCAGAAAACAATAAACACTAGCGACATGTAAGCGCTTAATGCAAAAAGCTAACTAAGAAATATATAAAAAGCGTAGCGTCTCGTCGTAGCAAATATGCTACGCCCTGTCCGTCTACGAAATCTTCGTAGGTCTCGTAGGCTTACTACGATCATAATTCTTCCGTTTAGTTTTCAGGTTCCTTAATTAGTATCTGTCGTCTACAAAAGATGAAGGCGGTCGCCACATGTTGTGCTAGACGGGTAATTTATGTTTTACTTTCTCTAAACATCTTTATGGCCATTCGTTAGTCAAACTTGTATATTACCACAGTAAACCCAGTAAATTATATAGGAGCTGAACTTTTGCCTAGCACGTTGTGCCAGATTAAAGTAAGCCATAAATTACATGCAGTTAAATGATACAGCACGACTCGTATCTTTTATTGACGGGTGTTCGAAGCTTCGACCAGCTCGAGCATATAATTGATGAATGACCGACCCGGACGAACGGCGGGCTGACACGACGTGCAGCACAAAACGGTTCTATCGTCAGTTTAAATTTCACTGCAGGCACGTTTTATACCAAATTACTATAATATCCCAAAATACTGCAATGTATGTGATGGAAACCGAAATGTACAGTACGTATCGGTGGTGGGAATACCGGCCGACGACAGTATACGTCAATGTGTATTGAACAAAACGTATCACGCGCGCACTCCAGTGTGTTTGCTTACGTTCACGTCGAATGATGTTCACCTAATGTACCGAAGCTCTCAACTCAATAAAAACAGCTTTACTAAACTTAATCAAATTTTAACGATCCGCACGATGCAACTTTGACCTCGTTCGTTAACTATAAGCAAGTATTGGTAATCAAGGAAACGCTATCGTTAATTGTATCCCGAAAAAACCAAAGATTCTTTATCCGCGATGTAATTGTTTATTTTGTATGTTTGCCAACAATTACTGCCTAATTGACAGCTATAAAGGCAACGTAAAAAACAAAACGTTTGTACATTTCCATTTAACTAAAGTTTGGCGTCGGCTTCCATCCATTCACTGTCACTGACGTCCCCGGTGGATTTATGTGCGATCATGCCGATATTTTAATAAACGGACATACATTTTCATGATTTATATTGCGCACGTAATATTAAAAATGAACTACAGCTGTATAAAGAAATAAAACACTGGAAAACGTGACGTCAGAGTACGAAAGGTCATCGGACCCAACCTTGTCGTGGCGTACAACAACAAAATAAATCTTAAAACTAATACTCGTTAAACCAAATATTTATGAAGGCCAAGTTAAATTTGTTTTAAGTTTATCACGGGTATTGTAAGATCAACGATCCTCGCAGCATGTTACAAACGTCTGCGATATAGTTTAATTATAATGCATCCTGTATTATAAAGTGCGCTAAATTCGCCCCTTTAACATCAAAGAAACTCGATCACTCCGACATTGTAAACACAACATCGGCATCCCACAGCGAGTGCGACGCGGAGCACATTTTCTCAGAATATGAACCAACCAGTTCCCTGTTCCGTTCTACAGAATTAACCGTCGCACTGTTAATCCGACGCTAATAGAGCCGACCTTGACAGTCGTAAATATTTATATCAGGGTTTACGATGGTCAGTGTGAATGTCTTCTAATTTTAAGATGAGATGGGACTGGAAGATCTTTATGTAAATAGTGGTGACAGACGTGCTTCAATAATATCAGGGTTCCGGATCCGCGTCCAATGTTCATTTTTATACATAGCGGTCCTGATAGAGATTCGCACTAGATATCTTTTACTATTAAATACAAAATCTTAATAAAATCCAATTAATGTATTATTTTCGAGCTACTTGCATAAAGACGTATACGTGGGCTCAAGCATTGAAGTACAAACATAATATGTATATATCTATTTAATAAATAATAAGCCACAACATGAGTAATTTGCAGCTAAGTCGCTACACATGAAAGCTTAGAATACAACCGATCTATCATTTCTATCGCAATTAAAAGGCAATGATAATTCAAAAATAAAGTTCAGTGCTTTTAATTACTGTGATCAATATATCCTTAAAGGTTCGAAAGAAAATCTCCATATAAACTCGACGTTTTCATTCTGATGACATTGTGAAAAATTACCATGGTGTTCATGGTACGGAATTTAACCTAAATAGGAGCTCACAGCGAGCAATCGTTAATTAAGTGTCATGGTGTTTGATGAGCTTCGACTCCATAGTTAGTCAAATGAGAACAAACCGCCTACAATTTGGGTTCTGTATTCATAAAATGAGTTCAAACCTTTAAAATACTTACTACGAATAGACGAAAATGGATAGTATGAAATAATTTAATTAAATTAATGTAACTGTTGTTACTTTTTCCTTCATCTATTTGCGTATGTCGGCAGCTCCAAACGAATAGTTCAATATTAACATAAGCCCGGAACTGTGAGTAGTGTGGCGGCGTAATTGCGTCGCTCATGTAGTTTCGATTAGAACCATAAAGCTTGTACCTGACCTCATTACTTCACCTAGCTAAGGATGAATGAATAGGTACTGTACTACATACATATTTGCCTGTAAAAGCTGCCTTTAAGTTCCAAGGATTTATTAATGTAGAAAAATCTTGGTTTGCAGTACTAGAAGTTTTTTATCCTTATCACAAAATTATTAGGTATATGGTCAACAGTGCCTAAACAGCCGTAGGAGAGTGGAGTGATTTTTAACCGAATTCCAAAAAAAGGAGGAGGTTCTCAATTTGGCCGGTATGTTTTTTTTTTTTTTTTTATGTATGTACACCGATTACTCCGAGGTTTCTAGTCCGATTTGTGTAATTCTTTTTTTGTTCGATGCAGTATACTTGCCATTTGGTCCCATAAAAATTTCATCCAATTTGGTTCAGTACTTTTTATTTTATGAGCATTTATTTGCTTTATGTGGACGATGTGTATGTGGATGATATTATAACGGGCCGGTTAATGAGAATTTCCTACAATCTTGAGTTATGATAGCTATTATAGAAGGTATGGAGTGTATAAATGGATGACGAAAACAGATTTTGGACCTGATACTAAAAAGATAAAAATATTTTTTTTTTTACAAAAAAATAAAACCGACTTCAAAAACACTGAAAAGTGAAAAAAAAGTGCTTTTAAGTACATCGCTCTAGAAGTCGGTGTCCAAATAAATACAGTATTACAGTTGCAACTTCTTGACACCGACTTCTAGAGCGATGTACTTAAAAGCATTATTTTTTCACTTTTCAGTGTTTTTGAAGTCGGTTTTATTTTTTTGTAAAAAAAATTTTTATCTTACATAGGTCTTTGATAATATTAGAAATGGCATAAAATGAATATTTTTTTTAAGCTACACATTCATAATATGTATGTTGTACGAACACTCCTTACCGAAAAATCTTAAGTGGAGCGAATTCTTGGCATTTCACAACAAACAATGAAACGATGCTTTTGTAAAAAAACATGTGTTTGCGCTTTGTGGTATTAATAGCTGACCCACGTAATTGCGTTTATATAAAATGTATATGCGTTTATATGTAAATTACATAAATAAGTCCATCATTACTTTAGCCACGTATGTTTAGTGCAATATTTAATATTCGCATGTGGTTACTAAGCTACAGATACTTTCATTGAGTTAGGTTTGTTACCCTACAACTCCAACCACGAGCCTCTTTATTAAGAAAATAAACCAGACTAGCGGTAGTCGGACTCGCCAACCGAGAATTCCGAACATATGATCAAAATCTTAGAGTAATTACTAAACAATCAAAATAGATTCAAATTCATTATGGTAAAATTTAGGTACTTCAAAACTGACAGTTACAACTCAGTCTACTTTGATTATATGAATACAACCACGCTTTTAAAGTCAAAGCTGGTCAAAGCATTCTGAACTATGGTTCTAAATTTAAAAACAAAACCTTTTTTTTTACTATTTTAATAAGCTTGTTTTAGGATCGTGTGGCACCTGGCACTCCCAACAAGACTGTCAACTCGCAAATAAAATGCGAGGAAAAAGCAAAACATAACCGTTATTTCAGATTTTTTGACAAATCGTTTACAAAATACAACTAAGCCCTTTTTTATATCAGAAAGGATAATTAGAAGAAAATAACCTACTAAGATTTCAAAAAATAATGATTTATAATATCAAGAAAAGAGTGTATTTATTTATTTAAATAAAGAAAATCATTAAGATTGTTTATTCTCTTTATAAGGATGTTTGAAAGAGTGCCATAACTAGAAGCAACTTGCAAGCGCAAAAGAAAAAAACAACCATAGTGTTTATTATTATTGTTGTTACTTTTACGACATGAAATCTAGTGTGTTATCTATTTTTCTTTATAAGTGTGTAGAAATCGTTGTTTGGTACAGTGAGGACATTTTATCGTTACAGTTCACGGCTTTATAAAACCTTCTCTTGCATAAAAATGTAAGTACACGCAATTTCAGTTCTACATAGGTACCTACTTCGAAGATAAAAGGGAATCCGAATTTTTTGTACCTATATTTGCCGAGCCTCTTATTTTTTTATATTAGTTTTGATAATTATCTTTTTCATGTACAGACGCCAGCACATCAAGCTACTACAATATGTGAAATGCATTTAATAGATTTTCAACTTTATCGCAGAAGTATTTTATGGTTCAAAGTTGATTGAGAAATTTTGACAGTTTCAGTGTAGCTTACCTACCAAATTTCCATGATCCTAATTACATATACTTATAATTAGATATTTTTTTTTAATTTTCATATTAAAGGAGGTAATGTTGCTATGAAGTACAGTTTCTATGGGTGTGTCCAGAACGTATAAAAGTCATCATATCGCGAACACAACGACTACTAACTGGAATTAAAAACGTTTACTAGTATAAACATAGCAAGAATACCGTGTTTTACACAAATGAGTTAAGACTGTTACGAGTCAACTAGTGTTTGTGTTCAAATGTTTTATTGTTTCTTAATATTCTCAAAGTTTTGCCGGTTCTCTACCAGGTTCTTTATAGTTCAATTGATAAGTTTTTGTACTCATGTACAGACGGGCGCACATCAAACAACAACAATCGGTCAAATTTCCTTAATAGATTTTCAACTTTATCGCTCAAACTTGTAAATAGATTTGCGTAGCTTAATATGCTGGCGTTTCTACATATTTTCAGTGAATTTTCACATATTTCGTTTTGATAATTGCCTCCGTAGATAAAGCCTTCGATCACTTCAATCAACATGCAATAGGTATTTATTACAGTACCTACCCAATGCTGCAATGTGAAGTAATAACAACCAGTGCAATTCGTCCACTTTTAGGTTCTAACCTCATTTAGCTCCGTGTGATAGAAGGTCCGTGCATCGTCATCTATCAGACACGGCTCCAATCACGACCTATAGCCTAAAACTGTCTATGAGAAAGCCCCAATTAACTACACTTTATCCATGCCCACCCGAATCGAAGCCAAGACCTTTAAAGCGGTACCGATCGAAACTAGGCTAACCATATTACGTAATGGGACTCATTGACGTTCTTTTCTTTAAATATTGAATATCTATCAACGATACCTATATTTTTATATAAATTGAATAAATATATCAGATGTAAACATATATATTTTCAAATCAATATTTGACGTGTTCAATGTTTTCAATAGCAGTCCGGATATACTTTGAATAAATATAATATCAGCACAAAATACATATCAATACTTAAAACTTCAGTTTCTGCGGGCTAAATTTAATTTTATTGCGAATGAATCACTATTTGTATATCCGCGGTGTGAAATGAAAAGTTTGAAATAAAACAACCAAATCAACAAATATTCGAAACGCAAACGTGATGTGTTCACATTGAATTTTGTATGTTTAGTATTTTTTCAGCGGGTAGAGTCTCTCAGAAAATAACAATCCACCAGTTATAATATTTATATCATTGGGAAGCTGTATAATCAGAAAAAAACTACTCATTAATTCGCGAATAAGTCAATGGAGAAAATAGTGATCAATATTATTCATATCCATAAACATGTAAAACAAAAAAAGTTAACCGAGAGATTGATACGTGTTTTTAAAATACGATACATGAGTTAAACACGTGTCAAACGTCTGTGTAAGTTTTTTGTAATAACACCATTACGTCATTATAGCACTTAGCTAGTGCTAAATAAATAATAGGTCTATATTGTTATTCTTAAGCACAATGTTTTCAAAGAACGTGCTGTTTTCAATTAAATTAACGACGTAATAATACAACAACTTTTAATAACAGCAGGAAATTGAAGTAGCGTGCAATTAAAAAGTACGCCAGCAAAAAAGCGAACAGTTGTGAATAAAAAGACATTATTGTGGAATTAATTCATTCGTTCAATAACACTACAAACGTAAAAGTACTGTATAGACGTTCTTTTAACGCGAATTTCAATATAGCTACGTATATTTACACGAATCACTGAATGCTGCTCCTTCGAATGAAAAATATTAAGGAAGTATCGTCGCAAGTGAGCTGACTATGGCTGGCTCCAAGCCAGGTCTAGCACTGCTCCTATCAGACACTTCCAAATCCACTTTCACAGTTTAATATTTCTTATAACTTCAGCATTCGTCAGAAGTTCGGATAAAAATAAATGAAGTTTCACCAAAGCCTACTTGCAATGTACCGTCTGGTTTCATAAAAAGAACGTGAATTATGAAGTTCAGTATACCGAGAATAAATAGGTATTAATAGAACAAAATATTCTAAGTCGTCAGACCTTAAATTTTTAATAATAAACCTCATACCACATTCCATTGTACGAGTATAAAAATCATACACTAAAATATCAATTATAATATATGTAAGCTTAACTATGTATGTTGGTAAGTGTACCTAAATAATCTCACTGCACCACCCTACACCTTATTAATTATATGCTGGACTTATAAAGCTGCGTATTTTTCTTTGTTGTGTGTGGCGCGACCCACAAGCGAGGCATGCAGGACGCTTTCCGCTCGAGTGAACGTGGCTTTCCATTTGTGACGGACCGCAGCGGGAAAAAGGAATTCCTTCTCATAAAACCGCAGCTCAAAGGGCGATTTGAAAGTTAAATTAAGTGACGGTCGCTTTTAGTGACACTTTCTAGGTCAGTTTCACAACTTTAGTCTTTATACAATGACGAAAAGTGAAAGTCACGGTTGAATTAAAGTTGTCGAACTAATTATTGATCAACTTAAAGACAGCAACCTGAAAATACTTCATGAGTCGTGAAACTTTTTCATGATTTTCCCTAGACTTTCGTCACCTATATTGCAAAGGCTATATTATAACATACATACATATAAGATCTAATGTGTAATTTAGTATGCGTGCGGCACACATTGTGCTTGTCTAACATTTCTCACACCCCACAGACAACAATATAATACTTCAATCAACAATACACAATTAATTACCAGCTAATGATGACTGTAGAGCATTCATCTCGTGGCATAGTTCGCCGTAATCATGAAGGAGTAACGTGTGACGATACACTACTGACATAATATTAATATAATCACCTATACATGTATATTAATGTCGGTTCACTTGGCTCAACGCAGCTTTTGTGTCGTATAAATTCGAGTTCAGTGACTCATGTACTTGTTATGAAAATATGTACCTAGCAACTACACCTCGGCTAATTTGATATTAATGTTTCAAAGCTACATTTTTCGGCTTTCATCAGTCCCATGATACATTTTAGGAACGCTAATAATTCAGCTATATTACTAGCAGGTGATTAATACACTGGGCTCATGATTGTATTATAATAATGAATCATATTGTAACATTTTAGATTAAAGTTTATATTTTAGGTCACTTTTTAGTTTACAGTTTATTTTAGATTTTTTTTTATTCAAGAGCAAACGATGTTTTGATTGTAAAAAGTTTTTAATTAATAACTGACAATACGTTTCAATTAAAATAATGTTTGTCAGTTTATAATAAACCTGTGCTAGACAATCGATTGAACTAGATTATAGAACTACGTCACCCACTTATTATGCGAGTCATGAGTCTAATTAGTGCCCTGACAGCCGCACATGACGCAACAAACGCATCAGAGCGGCCAAATGTGAGGCCGTAATGCAACGCGTGCCCTAACGTAACCGCAGTATAGTTAGCGGTGACGTGTTCCAACAGAAATACACCGTCAGCGTGTGGAGCCACCCCGGCCGCTGGGACCGCCTGGTCACCTGCCAGCCTGGCCTGCCAACTGGGTGACCAGCAGCGCCTCCACGATCGCTCATACATAACCAATGCCAAAACTATGTACACCTCAAAACTAACATAATTT
This sequence comes from Heliothis peltigera, assembly GCA_958496145.1. Lineage (NCBI taxonomy): Eukaryota > Metazoa > Arthropoda > Insecta > Lepidoptera > Noctuidae > Heliothis > Heliothis peltigera. The sequence continues at coordinate 6,928,125 of OY292334.1, read as the reverse complement.
TAAAGTTCAGCGAATAAAACGAAACTCATAAATCTTCTTTAGGAAGCTCTCCTGACGTTTCATAATATTTGAATACCTATGCGATGTTTACACTCGTAAAACTTTTTAAGCTTACTGTGTGTATTTTAGCGTTATTTAACATACCGAGTAACTGTACCTACCTACATCTATACTTATAATAAATCTGTAGAAAGGTCAATTCTGTACATTGAATATATTTTCAAAATAACTATCAGGGGGTGATAAGTGATCGATACTGATGCCAAAAATGCAATCAGTAAAATTTTTGTCTGTCTGTCTGTCTTTCTGTCTGTCTGTCTGTCTTTCTGTCTGTCTGTCTGTCTGTCTGTCTGTATGTTATTAATAGGAACAAAAACTACTGAACGGATTTTAATGAAACTTGGTACAATTATTCTTCATACTCCTGGGCAGGTTATAGGATACTTTTCATCACGCTACAATCAATAGGAGCAGAGCAGTGAAGGAAAATGTCGGGAAAACGGGAGAAGTTACACCATTTTTTAAGCTTTCGTCGCGTGTGCGGCCTTAATGGTTAAAGCTACATAGAAATCATGTATGACGGAATTTTTTTACATAAAATTATCTAAAATGTATTCCACAACAGCATATGTCTATCTTTAATGGTTGACTCACAATAATACGTATAACTCCCGATAGTTTCGAGCTTTCTGATTATTTGTTATTGATTTGTTTACTCTTATGTTTATAATATTCTCGCTCATGCCTAATTAACAAAAGATAACATTATAACATATTCTATAAAAAATAATCATAGAAATGGGTGTAGAAATACCAAACTTATACATAAAATACGATAATCAGCGGGTCGGTCGGTAGGTATAATAAGGCGGGAGGTCCGAGCGCGAGCTTCTCATCCCGACAAAAGTTATGCTTTGGTAGCGGTAATCGACATCCACACAGGCGTAGCCGCGGGGGTCCTCTATAGGTTATTTATCAGAACAACACATAGACTACTTTTTGTCGCGAAAACCGACATCCACGCGGGCGGAGCCGCGGGCGACCGCTAGTAAATAATAAAATACTAGAGCTTTTAAAGCTGACGAGATGTCGCCAGCCATCCGCGCTATTGCCACCCCTTCCGCGGGTAGCGCAAAATGTCAACGCCGCTGCTGACGTGTTCCGACATTTCAGTATAAATTGAATAGAAAATTGAAATAGTGTTGTTCACTCTGTTACATTGAGATAACATTGGCATTACATCAATCTCATATATACACCAAGATGCATCATAAGCTAAACGAATGCGTTCCGCCGATTGAAATTTTGCATGTCTAAACGTGAAAGATGATCTTTTAGCGATGGTGAACTCAAGCAGAAACGGAAAAGGGTAATAAATTGTTTGGCTCGGCTCGTATCTGAAGTGAAACATCACCGAAGGCTTTCTGAAATAGGTCACGGACTCGGGGGCTGGCGTATGGCGCCAGCGAAATAACAAATATCTTACCTTACCAACTGTAGTACAAAGAAATACCTTGGCTTGTAGAACGAGGCCTTCCTTTAATAAACCTAATTAAGTGGAAGTTCACTCTCTTTGTAAGTTCCTTGAAGTGAGATTTACACAGCACACGTGTGTATCCTAAACTTAGTATTATTTTAGACCACTTACATTCACATCCCTGTTGCGAGAAGAGAGAACGTGACATTATGTAATTTCATCATCATCATCTCCCGAGCCTTTTCCCAACTATGTTGGGGTCGGCTTCCAGTCTAACCGGATTCGGCTGAGTACCAGTGTTTTACAAGGAGCGACTGCCTATCTGACCTTCTCAACCCAGTTATCTGGGCAACCCAATACCCCTTGGTTAGACTGGCGTCAGACTTACTGGTTTCTGACTACCCGTAACGACTGCTAAGAATGTTCAATGACAGTAATTATGTAATTTATGCCTTTAAATATACATATGTAGCATAATGTCATACGAGGTGTTTTAGCAATTATATCCACCTAATATATAAATGTTAAAGCTTTAATAATATTACCATTTGCCGACTGACAATATTTATTGTTCATACATAACCATTAATCAATCATTGGAACATTAGCAAATAACACTTGTGAATCCCAGCGATTAATTAGATGTGTACTCTGTTATCAGTACCTAGTTAATAATGTGATAACAAAACGCTGGATATTCACATCACAGGCAATCATCTGTTATCAACTACTCTATCGAAATCTGATGTATATGAGAACGACGCAGGCGACTATGTTATTTCTGATTTACTATATTTAAATACCACGAATCTGAAGATGTCTATCTGAAGATGTATTTAGATACATACAAACAAACCGTGTATAATGTAGCAATTTCGAACGTTGCACAGCAGAAATGATTTTCTGATATGCATATCGAAATAAACTACAACGAGAAACGTTAAATGCGCTCCACTTTAGAGCTATGAGCACTTTAGAGTATGCTTTAGGAACATGTTTATAACGAAACTACAATTCATAAATAAAGAGGCTGTGCAGGTAAACCTGGTAAGGTGAATTCTATGTCTTGACGACATAGATTTCAGCCAAGCATGGAGATGGGCTGATGACTGATCTTAAAAAAATAATATTTTCATCACATTAGACTCAGACCATTGCGAGAAAACGAAGAGGACTCAACATCAGATATTGTATAGCTTTGTCCCATCCCACAGTCACAAGTTGCTCCTGTCGTAAAAAATGCGTTTCATTTAAATCTGTGAGGTTTTCCTGAGCTTTAGTTTATAAAACCAGGTGGAGAGTTTTTATGCTCCTAGTTTATATGATTTCACAAATGAAAAGCGTTTGAATAGAACCAACGGTCGGGCAGATTTTCTCGCTCTATTAATATGAGAGTCCTTATACCTTTCACGGTATTGTTTACGGGCCAAACCTCGGCCGACGTATTCAAAAGTAGGCAGGTGTTGGTCTAGTGGCATAGTGCGACTTCTGTATTAGGATTCCCTGATCGGACCGAAATCTTTTTGTGGGTTTAAGAAACTCACAAAGCAGCCCAGAATCTGGAAGTTGCCTCGCAGAGCCCATAAATGTCGGTCCTACGCCTGATCTCTGTCCGGATGTATATATTATATAGCTGGTCTCCATAGAGAGAGCAGCCACTGTGGTTGACAATCGATCCGGACGCGATTATTATTAATATCAATAAATGAAGATGTTGTACCTATTCATAATACGACCGTAGGTGACGAAAGGTCTTAGTCGGTGAAACAAATAACAGCTATTTATACGGCTATAGTGATAAACATTACCTGAATCAAATATTCTTAAAAATCCTTGATGGTTATGTATAAACAACTATTTGGCACTGGTCTCGGTGGAATATTAACAAGAATACCCTCACTCAGCGCTCTTATCGGCAATTAGCTCGGTATTATAGCTCGTTTGATGAAGTCATTAATAGCCGCGAACAACATTCTACATATAATTTAATAAAAATTTAAACATGCTTTGTTATAGAAATTGATTACAGAATTTAAATCTAGGAAAAACAAATTTAAAATATCTAAAGCTCATTAATTTTTGGTCTGACAAATTGTAAAATTGTGAAAGTTATTCTAAGATGGAGAGGTGTTACAAAATTGGTATGCAAGACTGTGACACCATTATGTTCGAAGCGTGATGTGCACAAAGATGAACAAGGTCCCCTTCTCGAGAGTGCTCACTCAAATTTTAAGGAAGACAAAATTCTAACAATTTTTACGTTTTGTACTGGCAATCTCTAGATAACTAATGCATGTATTTTATAACAAAGTAACATAAAATATCAGCCCCATTATCCTAAATTACAGTTTCAGATACTAATACTTTAAAGCTTTCTCATCAAAGTCTCGTAAAACCATCAATCCGAGGTATAACTGTTACGGCTTGAGTGGCGATCGAACAAAAGTTTGAAAAACAAACACTGCTCCCTCACGATAAACAATTGCTGCGCATGCGAGGGCGGCGTCGACAGCTTGATGTGACTGTAACCGTGTGACTGGCGGCCTAGAGGCCGACGCTGGTGTAGTGCCCTATGAACTTTGTAGATCGTATCACATAATTTTCCGTATTCAAGTAAAGGTAGTTTCTTTTGTTTTGCTTTTAAGTTTAAAACACTTTCTTTGCTGCCTTATCGTAACGCAATTATTGATACAGACTTTCTTTTCAGCCAATGAAATAATATGTTGTCGCCTCATTTATACGATTTTATATGAATTTAAACAGGATGGGAATCCGGCTATATCCTTGCATAAAAAGTGATTTGTTAACTTTCATTATCGAACCTATATTATGTTCTTTAGAATGTGAATTTCTGTGAACACTAGGCATATTTACATGTAGTATTACGTGTAGACCACGGTCAATAAACATCGTTGCGTTTGTCCATGAGATTGTACTCCTTAGCTCCTTATGAAACCGTTTGACCGGTGCACCAACGAGCCGTCTGTTTTATCTCCACCGATCTAGCCATAAATTATTGGCAATCGATTTTATGGCTTTACATTGTCTTAGAACACTTCGTTTCTAACAGGTTTCCCGCCTCGCTATAATATATTTTATTGCAAATTCAATGATTTGGTTAACATATTTTTAGATTAGAGTTAGTTGTTGTAACATGCAATAACAACATATTAATTTTTATTATTAAGAACATCTTCAAAGTAGAGCATCTAAGATACAATATTGGTAGCTCAGATAATAGGTATGCTGGGATATTCGTGTCTGGGCTAGGCAGTGGTTGGCCACTGGGCGCGGGCGAGCGTGGGCCGCACGTAGCCGCCCTTTGTTCTCACCGCTCGCAACCGGCACGCGATCAATATTCACGCTAAGTCCAAGATATACACTTTTGTCCGGCCTAACCGCACTAATCTACCTGTCCAACTGTCTAAATAAATGCCCCCTAATTAAGTTTGTGTAACTAATTATAGCAACACACGTTTACATTCAAGCAGAAAAAGGAACATGTCTCAAATTCGTTTTATTCAAGAGCTTTCAGTTCAGCACTGTATGCATTCCACTGAGTTACAAATTCAGCCCTACGCGCAAGAGTTGATACAAATTCTAATAAACTAAGGAGATGATTTAAAAAAATATATTTTTTTAATTCATTCTATTATTTATTCTTTTTTGGCCAGTGTAGCTACATAATTTTCCGTTTTAATGCAATGCATTCGAATAACTCTTAAGTTTATTTATCGTTACAAGAACGCGGATGGGTTACATGAAATTTATTCATAACAAATCAGTCGGGCATTAAGTATGTTTACGTTACACATAAAAAATAACGAAAAAATAGTTTACTGAAAGGCAAAACAATGGCATTCTGATAGTTACTTTACAACGACACCGTACTAAACTGATTGTTGATTTTGTAGTCACTAATTTAAACACATGTCTACATTTGTGCGGGGGCCCCGAATTCTTGAAAGCCCTTTTACTTCACATTCCTGAAATTCCGTATTAATATTTCTACGTGAAGTAAGTAATAAAGTAGAGTGGCTTTCCCTCAGATAACATCTTCATAGACTAGACGTAGAAACACTCAACACATTTCCATTTAAGACAGACATCCGAAATGTACAAATATTCGACTATTATTCGACGACCTATATTTAGAAGTAAGAGCTTATTTTCAGTTCTGCAGGTTAGCTAATAACACTCAGATATACTGTATTTGTAATAACCTAATCCCTTTACAAAACTTAATACATTACCTATAACAAGGTGTGTCGCTTAACGCAAATGAGGATTAGGAATCCATGCATATTTTTCGTCACGATACAATGAGCACTTATAAATAATCCAGTCAAGAAAAATGCTGCTGAAAGTGCGGTAAAATATTATATGAATACACAGTAAAGTAGGTACTTTAGGAGCTTGTAGCTAAATAATAGCCGCACGGATCGAAGTTTAAGCATCGTTTGGCGGATCATTTTGTCCTGACGGGTTCCTCCGTGTTTCGGAAGGCACGATATACTGGTGGGTCACGGCTATCATTTGAACATCTATGGCGTTACAGGTCGTTACAGGTAATCGCCTGTCGTCGTTACAGGTAATCGCCTGTCGTCGTTACAGGTAAATAAGACGCTCGAAAGTCTGACAGTCTTACCAAGGAGATTGCCCAGGTAACTGCTCCATGGTCGAAGCTGTCACTGGTACTCGGATGTTTCCGGTTTGACTGAAATCCGACCCTTATATAGCTGAAAAAAGGCTAAGCAGCTAATGATGACAGTAAAGTACTTTTTAAGTACTCTTTATGGTGTTCTAACACGCCCAACGATAACGATTCTCAAAGCAATTCACAAACGGAGCTTTTACCATTCGCCTGTGAGAAAGTACAGTAACCAAACCGACGATTAAATTACCTAACAGTAAGTTCCGTGAGTTTGTCATTAAAGTCCGGACCGGCGCCGGATTGGTCACGTCACTACTACATAGTTGGCTGGAAAATAATCCAGGCCAAATGTGGCACAAGCCCCGATGTGTACTGGCTTCGGACTAGATACATACTACCTTGACATTTGGGCCAATTTGGACATGAATCAGTTTTGAACTTTTGACTTACTTATGATTATACGCGTATCTATTATTATGTATATCAGTAATGGAGATATCATTTGACATGAATATATATTGCAATTGGCATATTTACGAATAATAAATCTGAAATAGTAAAGAGAAAGCATTTTTATAAAGCTTAGTGAAAGGAACTTAATTAAGAAATATCTGTTTTTTTATACTATTCCTAACGCTACTATTATTATAAGTCTAATAAATTATCGTTGTAGGTATATTGCGGGAATGCAGTACAATGTAAAGCCATTCCCCTTCAGCAAATCCGATTACTAGTCTATAGAATGCGAATGATGCGTTCGATGCGTCAAGCCACAAAGCCCATATAGGTTCCAAGCTGTACTTAGAGATATTATGTACACCTAACTTAATACGGCAGTATTTTAATGAGGCTTTACTTTTCAATACAGATATTCTTTATGGTAATCTGATTTTAAAACGGATACCAGGCCCATTACACATGTTGATACCACCTAATGACACTGTCGTTTAGGAGACTTTATCTGGAAATCGTTTGTCATGCTATGGAGGTTAGAGATGTACATCCCCATCACATAATGTGGAGGGATGAAATTGGAAAAATTTCACTTTGATAAAAAACTTTGTTTAAGCTTTGGAAGATAGATGATAATGACAAATAAGAATAAATTTAAATTCTTTATATAAATTTAATTGAGGCTTGGACATCACGTGCTCCAAAGCTGTATATTTTCATTATGACAGCTAAACACCGTTACAATAATAGCAATAAATCCTTCAGTAAAGTAAACAGTCCAATGGAAGTACCTTTTTACTTGTAATGATTAATAGATGTTTCTTCAATACGAAACAGTGAAACATCCTCTTGAAATTATACAATATAAAAACTCGCTAATGTTCACTTTTTCCACGAACTTTTTACGATACATTTTATTGTTTAAATGCGGTTTTTATTGCAAGAGAGTTGAAGAGAATCAGTGTTTTTTTATTTGATTATTTTATATCTATAGTAGCGGTTCAGTTGAAACTAATTCATTAATAACTCTAACCCATACAGAGTTTAAACAGCAACAGCATACCAATTAGTTGACTAAACATGTCTATAGTACGGAGATTAGCTATAGCGTTATATAGTCGTAAAACGTTGTAGTTGATGTTAACACGTGACATACAACTATAAACATCGCCGTGGGTGGTTATTACAATGAAGTGTGAACTGATGTATTTATTACTTCACTACTATTGGGCTGACTATATTTCGCAATATTTTCATAGACTATTTCGACCAATGATAAATGTACCGTGAATCATAGGACATAATACACCACGTAACCTCGCAGTCACTTCAGTTTAAGACTGAGTACAACTGTTCGGCCCATATAATACCCATGTATATTTATTTTTAATGCATGTATATAAGTAACAGTTAGAATGTAAAATTGCGCTGAAATATGAGGCAATTAAGTTGACTGCCATTTTTTTTTATTTAAGTACGTACCTACCTTTGTTACACTAATTTATAAGTAACCGAATCTGAGTAACGATTTGTGCTTAATTAATTATCAATTTTACTTTCTTCAAATGTTTGCCTCTTATAAAATCTAAGCAACTGAGTAACGCTAAGCAGGGTTTCATTAAGGACTTATTATACTTATTGTATTTTATCTAAATATGCTGTAATGATCATTGAATTATTATTGATGATATTCCATTATTCACATACAATGATAGTGATACATATTAAACTTAATCTTGAAACTAAATAAGTAGATGGATATGATCTTTTGTCGCCGAGACAATAAACTAGTCTGGAAAACAAAGATAATATAATAGATAAATTTAAGCACTTTCTTTATGCTTCATAGGAGACCTACTAGCACAAATAAACAAGAAGTTATTTCATATAGACTCTGAAAATAAAGCCTTTTGGCAAACAAGATATTATGTCATGGCTGACTTGCTGGATATTTGCCAGCCGAAGCCTCCTCGAGAAACTTTAGCAAGTCGCCTAACAGAAAATTACACATCATATACATAAAGATGTTGGATTGAACTTGCACGTCACTTTGGAGTACTTATCGCTTATAATTTCGGATAAATGTAAATAACACCACCTTATTAACATAACCAATAGGATTATACAGGATAAAGAAGCTGTCTTGAGGTGGATTAGGGTCGCCGCGTTAACGAAAATTATGTATTAGCCGTTATATAATATCTGATCCCGTAAACCATTTCTGAAAATATCATTCGATAAGTAGTATTCTAAGATTTATTCGATTATATCGGTTACCAAACCACATTATCTACTGATAATGGTAGCCCACAAGTAACTATGGAAGCAGATTAGCAGTGCATAATCAATCTTACCTTACGTAGCAGGTAGGTACAAATTATAATATTGAAATTTGTAATATACTGTAACTTCTTCAAAATCGGTCATGATAGCAATCACATAACGTTCATCGCTCGTCCCGTCTGCAAGAGGTCTATGACGCAGATAGCAATAGATAATGGATGTTCAAGTGGACGCAATAGGTACATATTGTCATATACCTAGATACAGCAAATAGATATATAACTACTACATAGACATACACGCAAAGTTTGATCCGCACAGACGCATAACTAGGTTCCGGATTCCAATGTTTTGAGATATTATAATCGCATTTGTTTTTTGGCAGAGCCTTCAGCCAGTATAATAGAATTTTGCAGTTCCAATGAACTATTTCTCGGAAGCCCTGGGCAGTGTATTCAGGCTTTGTGTTAAACTTTCGAGGTTGGCGTGGAACTCGGACGGAGTATTCCGTTATTGTGCGAACTAGTTTTCCGAACAACGAAAGTTCGGAAAACTGTTCAATGTTTCGCGACACTTTCAGCTGTTCTTACAGCAAAGTACCGTACCTCAATGTAGTTATATAAAATAGTAATTTATACATGCTTATATCCAGAATACGTGTTGGATATTTAGAAAGGACCGGAGATCCTCTATTGCAAAAAATTACGATATTATATACCTACGAATAAAAATTGTCGATCGACAAAAAATACAAATCAATGAATTAATAGAAGCGATTTCCTTTGATAGTAATCAGATAACGTTTTCAAAGCGTTCGCGGTAAAATTCCGACATAGGTAAAATAAATGAATGATCGAGAGCGCCGAGTGCGGAACGATGAGATTCCAATAATACAGCGCGTCCGTGTGGAAGCATGCAGAGTATGTCGCACACACCACCTTCATCTTGCACGATTAATTCTGCCTGTAGGCACGCGCTTTTACGCTACGATAACTTGTACAAGTAATGTCATGTATGGAAATACTGATTGAAGTTAGAAATAGGTCAGTCCTCGATTAACCCCATTAAAAATCCCATCCCAAATTAAAAAAAATGTATGTTAATAGTTATATTTAAAAACTTACAATCAATTAAAATATAGGAAGGGAAGCTTTTTAATGGACTTTTAAACATTTTCACAAATAAAATCTTTATATGATTTCATTTATAAATGTAAACAATTCATGCTCTAGACTTCACAATATTCTCATTCACAGATTAGAATCGAGCTTATAGACATAATTTCAGACAGCAAAGGCAATAACATCGGTTGCAAAAGCACACAACCTAGGTATTAAGTTCACCCACTTGCATTATAATAGCATCTAAGTACTTTCAGCGATAACACTGTTAAATTGTAGAAGGCGTTTTAGCTCCACGGTATACCACGCTAAGTGTTTACTAATGAAACTAATCAATAATAGATAGCACGCCAGCAACGTTGTAAGACGTTGGATCAATGATGGGTTAAGTGTAGAGCATTTAAAATATGCCGGAGTTCATTTACCACGAGTTTTAACAATGTTTTTCAATCTGTGTTTAAGTCATTCATACTTACCAGAACAATTAATGCATACAGTTGTAGTACCAATAGTAAAAAACAAAAATGGAGATGTCTCGGACATGTCGAATTATAGGCCGATATCTTTAGCCACAATTATAGCCAAGGTGTTGGACAGTCTTCTTGATAAACACTTGAATAAGCATATAAACCTTCAAGATCAGCAGTTTGGCTTCAGGTCAGGTTTATCAACCGAGAGTGCTATCATGTGTCTCAAGGAGACTGTCCAGTACTATGTAAACAGAAAGACACCAGTTTATGCTTGTTTCCTGGACCTGTCAAGGGCATTCGACCTTGTGTCCTACAAGAAGCTATGGGAAAAATTGGATGGGGAGACATCTTGTGAGCAAGAGATTGTAACTATATTAAAGTATTGGTACAATAGGCAAACTAATATTGTAAGGTGGGCTGGGGCATCATCAGATGTGTACAGGTTGGATTGTGGTGTGAGACAGGGTGGCTTGACCTCACCGCGCCTCTTCAACCTGTACATGAATGGTCTTATTGGTGAACTCAGCAGCACTGGAGTCGGGTGCCATATTGATGGAATTAGTATTAATAACATTAGTTATGCGGACGACATGGTGCTGCTGAGTCCTTCAATCTCAGCATTGAAAAGGTTAGTCCGAATTTGTGAGACGTATGCGGAGAGTCATGGACTGCGATACAATTCAAGAAAAAGTGAGGTACTTGTATTTAAAGCCGGTAATAAAAGTTATACCCCAGTACCTATCACCCTAAGTGGTAGCGAGTTGAAGCAGGTGTCTCACTTTAAATATCTTGGTCACTGGGTCTCAGAGGACTTGAAAGATGATAGAGACTTGGAGAGGGAACGTAGGGCGCTGGCGGTCCGAAGCAATATGTTGGCCCGCAGGTTCAGACGATGTAGTGACGCTGTTAAGGTGACGCTTTTTAAAGCTTATTGCCAGTCGATGTATACGTGTTCCTTGTGGGTTAACTATATGCGGACGACGTACAGCGCCCTGCGTGTACAATACAACAACGCCTTCAGGGTACTATTGGGGCTGCCCCGGTATTGTAGTGCCTCGGGCATGTTCGCTGACGCGCACACTGACGGGTTTCATGCCATCATTAGAAAGCGATGCGCTTCTTTGTTACACCGAGTGCGAACCAGTTCCAATAGTATCCTGAACGTGTTGACAGATAGGTGGGATTCACCATTACTGAGGCATTGGATAAGCCTGCATACTACTATGTGATTGTGTTTTGTATGTATTTATCTGTGTTTTCTTGTATCGCTCATATGGACTTGTCCGAAATAAAGTTTTATTATTATTATTAATATTGGTTTACGTTGATATTCATGTAAGTTGCACGGCGCGGTAACGTCGCACGGGACCCGAAGCTTTTTTGTTCGTCTAAGCGTATTGATTGAACATCTGTTTTGCTTCGATAATAGCAAGAAAAGGCTTCCAAACTAAAACATACCTACGTGTTTATTAATTTAAATACAATATTATAATACGGTAGATGACAACTAGTTAAGTTCGTTGCTTTTATTATACTGTCAAAAGCGATTACTTTGTATGCAATTTGTATGAAAATACTTAGATTTGACGACATTGATTTTTTACATCAAGCCATATACTTATTTCGATTATATTAGGAATCAATAAATAATAGAAAAAAAAATCAGTTCAAAACGATAAATTAAACTGACATTATTTTAAGATGCTTTACAAAATGAATATGATAATGTATTTAATTTTTGACCTAGCCATCATCCCAGTTATAAAATAGCAGTATTGTTACTTAACTTTGAATAAGATTATCAGTTTCAATCAATAATACATTAATTTAATATTTCCGCTTAAATCAATAATACCTACATGCATAGCTAGATTATTCAATACGCTAACTTACATAAATACATTTAGATTATGTAAATATGATCCCTTGTAATGTGGATTGAAAAAAGGCAAACGATTTCCTCATTGTGTTTGTAAAAGCTTGCCCGACGCGGTCGGCACAGAAGATTCCTCCTTTATCACGGGCGAAAAGCTTCCATTACTACTAAATGCACAAGAACATCATAATTTTAGATAGCTACCGATTGCGGTATCGTATTATTGTAACGTTTTACATACGCATATACATAGCTGCGTATGTCTGCTCTTCATAGGTTCAGCGAAAAGAGTACCTACATACATACTTCAGCATCGTCAGTTACTTTTTAAATGTATTATGCTATTGATGACTCAGCTTAATAACGCTGATTCATTACCCAGTACAATTCACAAAGGTAGCTCGTAGATTGGTTTCCTTTCCTGTATTGGAAATTAATAGCTAGCTAGGCTAGCTATTTTAATTAACTTACCTACGTCTTATAATTGTGATAAGTGTAAGGAGTTCGTACATCCATTGTAACTGTAACAATTTTTTCGCATTTTGCCAGTGTATAAACTGGTTCCGTCATGATATGGAGTAAAACTTGTACCTATTAAAAACTACCCGAAGGCAAAATTAGACCACAAAGACACTTTTAACCGTGGCCTATCATTATAAATATAACCTACATGGTTGAAATTAAGCCTGCTACTGGGCTACTTTTATCATAATTGGAAAAGCAGCATACATTTAGGATTAGCCATTGATTAAATTTGGTATTTTTCCCGTCTACTTTTCTGTAAGCGATTTTCATTCCCAAAGAGAAATTTCCCCCATCTATAAGTACACAATTTGTGATAGTGGTGTGTTTACAGCACTAAGCATATAATACCCGTGCACGCAACCGCCTCGCAAACAATGGGGAGCTTCGATGGACCGATGGTATGTATTTATTCAAAGGAATTAGTTAGTAGAGCGAACATTTACGAACTAATAGGTGGCTGCTTCTCATCTGCCCGATAAATAATAGTTCCGAATACTGAAAACCGAGTAACAAGACGTGGAAAAATTACTTACAAACAACAAGTTCGGGCCTCTACGTAAATTTGATACCATGTGCAAGTGAAATGAATGTCGCTCATTTCTCATCGGTTTGATGAACTCTGTAAAGATACGATATCAGTAGTTATTTTTAAATGATACACAATTTCCCTCCTCATAATTGGTAATTGCAAGAGAGGCCTCAACTGTAGAGGGAATTTATCTTAGCTTAGCTTAGAGATACGTATTCGTATTTTATGTTATCAATCACTTTAATCAAATGTAAGTTTTCGACTCATAGCAAATGCCCAACTTTACAAAAAAAAAACGTTTAATTTGGCAACCGTCGTCGGCCAATAGTCTAAATAGTTTTTTGAATTACACACATCAAGTCCATCATCGTCCTCTATCCCAAATTTATTTGGCGTCAGCGCAGCAGTTTTTCTTCTTTCATATTCTTCTATCTGCCGTAACACACGTCAAATTATACCCATAACACATTTAATTCCCTACCAGCCTTGCTACTAAACAAATAATAAAGATTACAATCCCACAGACTTTATTTTCTAAATGGTAACGTCAGTCTAAATATCATTCACAAGCTTTGCCAATCTTTTAAGCCCGGTGACTTGAGAAAGTTACACCCGTTTTTTTTTTCTCGAAATATCTGAAGACAACAGTAGAAAATAAAATTGTCCCATCTACCTATTGCCAACGATTGTTACCGAATGTCAAAGTTGCGAAAATGGGTCACCGGATAGAATACATGCTATGCAATGTAATGTACCACAATCGATGCAATTTCACGTTTATTTCTCAAACGTCGCCAGAATCTGCCAACGAGATACGAATATTTTTGTCTAAGTATCCTTCGAAATCCGCCTGCACATTCTTATCTTCACAATTGTTCAATAACAAACATTAAACGTGTTAGAACGTTACATTTTGAATCATTACATTTATACGTTACCGAATAACAATTCCCATTCATTACGGGCACTGGAACTATTTTTGATGAATGAAAGTGAAGTGTTTACCTGCCGTGGTGACCTTGATGTGTGATAGACAATGAAGAGGATAGTATCTGCTATCGATCCTGGAGCCACGTGCTCGCCAAGAGTTGAATCACCAGCGCTGATGAGGCCAGGATTGCGTAAAAGGGTCACAATTGCACAAAGGTTTAACGGCTTAACGCACTATTGGTAAGGAAGTTAAGTCGGGGTACGTACGCAGTTTTAAGGCATAGGACGGTTCACATTTGTGTTAGGGTTCGCGCGCGATCGGTAGTGTCGGTGCGTCAGGTCGCGGGCTCGGGGTAGCGAGGCGCTGAGTGTGCGGAGCGCTCGGGCGTCGGGCGTCGGGCGCGGACTGGCGAGCGTCGAGCCGAGTGTTCGGCCGCCTCGGCGACGCGCGCTGCCGCTATTTGCGCCCACTGCGCCCGCTTGCCGCCCGCCCCGCCCGCCCAGAGCTTTCTCTGCGCAGCGCAACAACAAACATTTCTTTATTCCACCTGTAACTGTTTTCTGATTGCTTGCACTCAAGACATGCTGATGGGAACATCGTATTAACGAGTGCTCATGTGCTATAGCGCCATACATTGAGCTATCCACAAAACAAGCTGCTAAATATAAATTGTTCAGGCAATTCCATTTGTTTTTTGCGCTATAACGTCGAGAAAGCGGCTGAATCGATGTTGATAACATTTTGTACAAAGGAACAGAGCATGAAAGACGGAACAAGACAAGACACAAAAGACAAGTGCGAGTCGGACACTCCCACCGAGGGTTCCATACGTAGGTTCATTATAAATAGGCTTGTATTTAAACGCCTACCGGAAAAGTTATATTTTTGTTACTTATTTTACTACCAAAATAAATCGATTGTATTTTGTAAAGTATTGTAGAAATAAACCTATTTGGCCTTATTATTCTATCCTTTTAAAAGTTATAAACGCCTCTGCGACTGTAATTATTTTTTAATATAAAATATAATTTTATCTATCCCAAAGAGATTATACAACCTGGTTCCTGTGACGGTGCTGTGGGGTCCGGCATTCCTTCACTAGCTTGTTGTCGAAGAATCAATGTAACGATTACTGCTACGGTTGAGGCTGGCCAGTGAAGCCGGCCAACAAGACGCAGCTGTAACTGTAAGCTGTAGCATATATAGATAACCTCCTGATCCTCAGCTCGCGGGCCATCTTGACCCCAGGAACCGACATGATTCTGAATTGCAAGTCGAATTTGCAGCGATTAATTACTATAAAAGTTATGATTGGATGATCTGTCCGTTTCCATTAGAGCTATTTAGAACTATAATTTACGAAATTAATGTGACTATTCATGAAACAATTAAACGAGATTTTAATTGGTATTTTATACGTACCTATGCACGGAACCAACCCACATTGAGCAAGCTTGGTGATTAACGCTCAATCCTTCTCCGCGGGAGAGGAGGCCTCTGCCGAGCAGTGGGACGATAAAAAGGCCGTGATGAAGATGATACACGGAACAGAGAATTAAATCTCTGTTAAGTCAGGAAACTTAGAAGTCGTGTTTTCATGGAGTAGGTATTTCATGGGACCGTTTTGAAAAATAATGGTATTCGTCTACAGTTACTTTTATCGATTTACCTATTGACTTTTACTAAGTATCTCCAATAATCTTTATATCTAAATTGTCACAAAGACACAGTCAATAAATAAACAATAGCTAATTGTGAATAACTCAAACAACATGTAGGTAGTTTTATCTTTATGAAATGTATGGAGCCACCCCCGAAAGTAATCACAATCGGCCAAGCCGTCTGTCTTACAGTGATGAGGGTGAACAAGCATAAAAAATGGCATATCCAAAATCAGAATATATTTTTAAAGAAGATTCAAAGGTAGCAAGCTGTTTTGTGCAACTTTAGCTATGGAGACCTTAACCACGACACAAGAGAAATTCCTAATGTGGCATTCCCTTTTTATTAAAATGATATTACTTCCAATCAACCCTATTTTTGTGTCGTTTCAAAATAAATATCGTGTTAATTAGCTTATTGGAAACATGGCTGATGTGATAGGACATTCCTTCAATAGTACCGAAAGATAAATAGTTGGGCAAAGTATTTCTGGGGAAGTAAGTCTCTAATCCCTATTCATAACTTCAGCACTGTTTATTTCCGACTTTGTGAAATAATTAGGGTTAAGGGGTTTGATAGACTTTAAACACCTTCGTAAAGCCTATACGATAACAATGAATTAATAATTGCAACATATCGTGCGTGGAGGAATCGAGAAAATTGTAATGGCAGCACTGCAGCGGTGCCTTATGTCAATGTCAAAAATTGAAGCAAGAAACTTAAAAAGTTCGTTTGGTTGGTTCGCTAAAACTTTGTTTTTGGTAGGTAGCGGCTTACATTCCATAACATGTGTTCTTGTTCTACTGTTATTGCAATAAGCCAAAGCGAGTACGATATTTAGTTATCAATATAACAAACGCGTCTAAAATGGCTAAATGGAAATTAACTCGTCAAAATTTTGGAACTGAAGAATTCACGGTGTCGGAAGGCGATAATGTAACCGTCGGCAGAGGAATTAATAATATTATAACTCTTTCAAGTGCAGTAATATCCAGGAATCACTGTGTAATACAAGTACAAAATAATCGAGGCCTTATTACAGACTTAAAGGTTGGTTTATGGTTATTCTGCTTCCGAAATGAACGATTCCTACTAAGTTTTTCATCTGTTAAGACATACTTATGTACACAAAGAGATTTCTTCTGTCTGTCTGCTTATTGCATTCCACTATAATTACAATATCCCATTTACAATATATGCTTTAATATTTTTTATGCAATGCATGAATTCATGTGGTTTACTGTTGTCTTATAGAAATAAACAAAAAAATATATATCTCGCATATATTAGCTTTCAGGTCATATATTTGTATAAGTACATGTTTTAATGTGATTAAAACAGATACTGGTTAGCTGAAATGTTAAGCAATTAATTCAATGGGTGGTTATGTTCCCTTGTATGCCATGAATATACTAAATTAATTGGCATTTATTTCACAGGTTTGGTCTCATTGTTTGCTATACCAGCTGTAAGTCACACAATTCCAGATTCAAACAACAAACATACTATAAAATGTATTTCTGATAGATTAAAACAAAATAATCTCACCACCTACACAATTGTAACTGATTATTTTTTTATATGTTCTCAGATTTCTTGACAAATGGGAATAATCTTTGTGTATAAAATGTTACTTTAGTAAATAATTAATAATAAAGAGCTTGTGGCTAGGTAACAGACGCATGGATTGATCAATAATAAAATTAAGCAATGCTTGGTCAGTCAATGGTTGGGTGATCATATTGACAGCTGGAATCCACCGGTACGATGTGCCGATGGAATCGGTGGATTCCAGCTGTCATTAAAAACATTTTTGTCAGTTGTTATGAGTAGTCAGAAGTCAGTTGCCTGGGTTAGCAAGAAGTTTAGGTAAAAAGTTTAGGTTGAAGTTTAGGTAAGCAGTTGCTCCTAGTAGAACACCATTACTTTGCTATATCCAGTTATGACTGGTAGCCAAACCTAAAATAGTTTGAGAAAAAGCTAGCCTATAATGGCAAATAATTCACAATCATAACTCGAGATCCAAGAAATTTCAAAGTTATATATGTATATGCTTGAAAATGAAATTATGTTTTGGTTTTAACTAAATAATTTTCTTTTCTAGAGCTCTAATGGAGTCTATGTTGGAACCACTAAGATACCACCTAATACTCCATATGTTATACAAGATTCAGATATCATCGGTTTGGGATGGACCGTTGGTGCACCACTTGTTAACATAAATGACAGTGAAAAATATGTTTTTAAATTTATCAAAGAAAATTGTGGGTTATCTATTACAAATAAAATAAGATTTCAAAGCGAGAATGAACTTGATGAAACTGAATCCAAAATTGCTAAATTAGATGGAAATGATAATAAGATAACATCTGCTGAGTCTAAAAACAATAGTTCTCCAGTTCTAAATGCTAGAGCACCACTAAAGAGGAAAATGGACCATATTAATGTAAAAGAGGAACCCATAAGTCAGGTTGATGATATTGTTCATATTGTTTTATCTGACAGTGATAGTGAAACTCATGTCAAGCCACTTGATACTGGGGCTAAAAAGACAAAACTTGAACCCATATGTGAAGAACAGTTGAAACCAGTACTTAAAGATACAGACATCAAGCATGAAAATGAATTGGAATTTGATGCATTTAATGTAAAACAAGAATATCTGGGATATGAAGAACCAATTCCAATTGATAGTGACAGCGATAGTGAATCTGAGCAGTGGTTAATTCGCCTATCCCAAAGTAGTCCTGGAAAACCTTTTATGAAAATGGGAAAAAGCCCTAAAGTTGAAAATACACAAGAAGACAGCTCATACAGCCAACTGGATGATTTTGTTTGTATGAGTAATTTGGATCTTGAAGACAATGATGAAGATGATGATTTTGTTGATGATCTGATTTCATTACCTCTTCCGCCACCTGACGATGAAATTCAAAAATTACCTGATAAAACAACTGATCCACCAGTTGAGGATAATGAATCTGAAGAATTGTTTGAAGATATAATTCCTATAAAACATTCAGTAAAAGACAAGGATGAGATAGATGGGTATAATATGGAGGAGGTATTGCGAGAAGCAGATTTGCTTTTAAAATCACCCATACGAGACACTGTGAAAAGGGCGCAATTAATAGAGCCCATTGCTCATGGAACAAAAAATAAGTCAAATCAGATCAAAATAGTCGAAAGTAAGTTATTACAATTACATATTTTCTATTCCTCTGAAGTCAACATATTTCATGACATCATACCAATGTAAACATCTTTTTTTTTTCAGTTAAATCAAAAAGTTCTTCATCAAAACATCATAAAGACAAATCTTCATCAAAACGATACATTTCCAACTCTCAAAAAGAAGAGCGTAAAAGAAAGCTGAAAGAAATAGCTCATAAGGAAAAGGAAACTGAATCAGTAGAGAATAGAGATTCTTCAGGTAACAGTAACAAACCAATATCAACAAATGTGAAGATAACTACCTCTAACCGTGGAGCATTCCTAACAGATGTTGCACAAGCTATAGTTAACCCAATAAAAAGAAAAGAACATGCACCTAAAAGTAAACCTAAGACCTCACCACAATTAAAGGAAGCTAAAACCAAAGATGTTGATGTGAATGAAGATCTTGAAAACAAGAGGAAACAAACAGAGAAAACAAAAGACAAAAGTAAAGGTTCAAAGCATAAAAGTCATAGTAAAACAGAAAATATGCAAGATATAGTTACAATGAAACCTATAGAAAACGAAAAGAGGCTGCCCCTGAAAAGTATAAAACCATTAACAGATGGAGAAGTGTCGTTTTCTGGCAAGCCAGTGTCTAAAGTGGGCCCACTGAAGAATGAAAAGCAGAAAAAGGTGGTGCGATTTTCAGAAGTACCACCACAAGTATTAGTGTTTGAAATTGAACCTGGCAATAGAATGAAAAAGACCAGTTTGGTGAAAACAATGGTAGATGTGCGTCAGGCACCAGTATTTTCATTAGAAAAATTGACACTAATGAAAATATTACGATGGAATCCTCAATGGTTTGAAGAGCAATTAAATAACCCTGAGCCTCCTCCCATTTTAGGACATAATAATCCGCCAATGTCTGTTTTCCACTCATTTGTTAATCATAATCAATATGTACAGTAAGTAATTATTTTATCTTATAAACCGTGAAGTGTTCCCTGTCCACTTGTTACATATCAGTACTGACAATACATCTCTTGCCTGAAACATATATTATCTAGCTCCATACCTACTCTTTAACACTGAAAACATTCATTTCAGGTTGATAGGAGATTTACTTCTAATGGAGATTTGGGAATATCTAACATTAGCGTATATGAAGATACGTAATCAGACTAATGGATTAGAATTGCGAATAGAGTCACTGCCGCCTATACCTTCACACGAAAGATGCCTTGAATTATTCAGTCTTAGTGTTAATGGTAAGAATAAAAAAAGTCTATTGATAAGGTTTTGAAGTATCACATTAACTATTGATTAAACGCAATTTCACATGAAATATTTTTGTATTAAAAACACAAATAGGGAAGTGGGGATGTCCTTAAAAATATTGGTATTTATTTTTTATAAAAAATATTCATTACATTTTTTTCATCCGATTGTGATTCATCTGTGATAAAATACTGCCTCTAGGCTCAGTAGGTAAAAGTATAAGAACCGTTATTTTAAGTGACGAGTAAAAATTAAACATATTAATATACCAAAAAAGCTAAAAGTTTTAATGTAAATGGTTGTTACTACAAAAACTTGTTACAATTTAAGTTCCATTCATGCACTTAAGTCATATTTTACTCGTCGCCTAAAAAAGCAGCCATAAATGGGCGTTGGGCCTAGAAGTTTTTACTACACATAAAGATGTTTGGTCAAATAAACCTTGACCACACAAGAGTATAATACTTTTATATATAGCTTGATTTAACTTTTCAGTGTCTGTCCCGGAAAGGGGATCCAAAATGCTTCCTCGAGTAGGAGAAATACTTCTTGTCACTTTTGGACCAGAACATGCCAAGAATCAACGGTTCTTCTATGTACACAATGTTCGATGTCTTCCATCACCTTCAAGTAAGTATACTTCAAGCCAGTACCAGAACTTTGATACTAACCTTCTTCTTCCTGCCCTGTTCCCATTTCTATTTCGGGTCGGCGCAATATGTTTTCCGTTTCTATTCGTCTCTCTTATCATATTACTAGCCATTCCCTTCCTTAATCATATCGTCTTTCAGTCCAATCCATCTCTTCCTTGGTGTACCTGTACCTCCATCCATTCACATTCATACTTAACTTTGATAATTATATTCCGATTACAATTATAAGGTTTATATTTATATAATTTGTATTATATTATATATACAATAGTATTTTGTTATTACTTTGCAAATATAAATTCAGTTTCCACTGTCAAGCACATTATAGCAATCATGTGCTGTACGTGGTCAGTATATGAAAGCTACGTTAACGCACGTCGTGGTACTGCATTTATCATTGTCATCAATCAATTTAAGTAAACCACTTTCTAATACATCCTTCTAAAAAATAAAAATTATATAATTAAGTACTTAATATTTACTTGAAAATAATTGAATATAGGCATGTTAATTATTATTCAAAATAAAAGGTGAAAGACAAATGTGTGAAAAAATCATTGAAATTTCAGGTAACAGGCACGCATTTTACAGTATATCCCTACACGCTACATACACGGATAAAATGAGGACATTAAAACCTGGAGAGCTAATGATAGGGAGAACATTAGCGTACATCAATAAAGAGTTACAATTGTTTGAGGCTATGGAATATTTGGCGGGATCACCGCTCAGTGACGCCATACTCAGACCAGAACCGCGACACTTTGTTAAGAGTCAACAAGTTCAGTCATTTGATATACAATCTCAGGTATGTACTTTTGTTTAGCCACACAGAGACAATGTTACACTTTTTCCTTCCTTTTCATATAAATGTATACTTTGTCCGTGTGTTGCAGTGGACAAGAACTCTCAACCCTAGTCAGCTGATGGCGGTGAGTTCCTCCGTGGCTGCGGCGCTGGGCGACAAGCCATCTATACAAATGGTCCAAGGTCCGCCTGGTACCGGTCAGTATTATATTTCGCTTTTAACCCTTACTTTATTTCAAACTAACTTTACTAAGACAAGTAGTTCTCAGGTCCAGTTAAAAAGTAGCCCCTGTGTTGTTCTAATGTTTAAGCTATATTATTGTCAAATGTCAATCAATATCCGACCAGTAGTTTTGCATGAAAGAGTTACAAACTTCCACACATACAAGTGGATGCAACAAGCATGTACGGGAAATTGAAATACAAAATGGTTTTATACCTGATATAAGATGTAATGATATTTATTATCATTCGCGCTAATTATATTAAAGTAACTTTTGATGCCTTTGTTTAACCCTAGAAAGATAGTCTACGTCAAATTTACGCATGCGTTTGCGAAATATAGCTCTGTCTTTCTAATTAGCGCGAATCCATACCTGTGCTTTTAGGACATCTCATCTCGTAGCTAAGAGCTACCATTTGGTTACCGTACTACAAAAGTGTTTTTTCCGAAATGTTCGATAAATTAATTAAAATGTTCTTAGAGAACCATTAAACATCACAAATTGTGATTAAATTATGTATTAAGTTCAAAAATACATACTTATATTAAATTTGTCACTGCTTCCACAGGAAAATCAAGTGTCATATGCGCGATCGTCATGACTTACTTCTACAACGCGCAGGTGAAGAAGCAACAGAACAGGGGTAAATTGTTAATATGTGCCACGAGCAACGCCGCCGTCGACGGTCTAGTCATTAGATTACTGAATCTCAGGCAAAGTCTTCCTAAATGTAAGTATATGTACAAAATAATTTGTAAAGCACTATGATATGACCTGTTACCTTAAATATTTGTTAAAATTCTGTAAATTCCAAGTGCCAATATCCTGGGAACATACAGCGTGTTTTTTGCAAGATTTGTCACACTGATATACTGATACTGATTCTTAAAATATAAGTAATTCGAATATCAAATTGCCTATTTCTGATAGGCAAAGATTTTTGACGGTTATAAGATGTTATTTGTACGTGCTACCAGCGGAAAGGTTTCGCATGGTTCGCGTGGGTCGCGAGGAGGCGATGCACCCTGAAGCCGCCAACATCAGCTCGCAACAACTGGCCAAGCGCGACCTGGACAGAATCCACTCGGACCAGCCTCCCGCGCCCGCTGGACTTAACGAAGAGGTAATTTTCGCCTCGAACTCGCCTCCGAACACCGTGCGCGTCGCTGCGCACAACTTGTGACTATGCTCGGAAGTTAGTTGCGAACCGCCATTAAGTTTGGCGAGAACTAAAACAGTTCAAAAAACTTACTAACCGCTCCGAAGTGTTGGCATATGATAGAATGACGTTTAATGTCAACAATAGAAATGCGGGAAACTTAAAATAAAAATTAATATCCCGTTTAGTTTGAACTAATATTTAGTAGGCGTAATGTATCAAGGTTTTGAGGACGACATCATTACTATTTTACAGATTCTACACATAGAGGCAAAAATTAATATGTGGAAGACGCAAGCTCAGGACGCAAAGGACCAATCAAGAGTGGCATACTGCCAGGGTCGGGTCGACGACCTCATGAAGAGAATGGCATTGGTAGGTATAGTTATTCGTATTTTGTATTCTGCATTAGAGTACGATAGTGAGGATTTTACGTAATGCTCTGTTGTAAAATTCCTTCGAAACTGACTTCTTACGTTAAACTTTCATTTTTGTTGTTATTAATTTGTGGGAGAAACGAAAACATAGCTAAGTACTTTATTTTTAGTAATTTATAATTTGACCGTGGCAGTTACGAGCGGGCGCGGGCCGGTCGTGCGGCGGCGAGGCGGTGCGGCCCGAGCACGTGGCGCACGCCGAGCGCCGCATCATAGAGGGCGCCGACATCGTCGTCACCACGCTCGCCAGCGCACAGAACTACAAGATGAAGGGGTACTTAACTCACATAACTAGACTACTTCAATTAATTATGAAAAATGCGATATTAAAGTTGAGATTTCTGAAATGCTCCCACTTAGAATTGATAAATAAGAACCTAAAAAATCGTAATCTTATGTTTATCTACCTCAGTCTAAAGCGTCGCATAGCCCTGTGCATCATAGACGAGGCAGGGCAGGTGATGGAGCCGGAGACGCTGGTGCCGCTCACGCTTGACGTCACGCGCCTCACGCTCATCGGCGACCCGCAGCAGCTGCCCGGCTTCATCTGCTCGCAGGTATTTTACAATATCGCCAAAAATACCGTCAGTTTATGATATCACGCATGATATTTCTTGAGATCGTAAACTTGAAAAAAAAAACGTGCGCGTCTCGGGACTGCCGTGTTCATGAGAGACAGGGAAAGCAGACAGACTAGCAACGTTACGTAACGAAGTAATTACTTAAAAAATGGCGTATCATATGGATATTAATATCTTTTACGTTTTTATTTCAGCGAGCGAAAAGACATGGTCTTAACGAGAGTTTGTTTTCTCGTCTGAGCTCTTGTACAGAGGAGTGGCCGGGCGGCAGCCCTGTGGTGCTACTGAACCAACAATATCGCATGCAGCCCGACATTGCCGACTACCCCAGCCGAGCCTTCTACGACGGCCGGATCATCAGTATGCCGCCAGCTAGGCCAGAAATCGATATCCCTACGTACAATATCATTAGTATATCCAGCGGAGATAAAGGACAAGGTGAGCATTTATGTGTTGGCTTTAATTTCTCCAATAATTAACGATGGATAGATTATGTGAAAGACGAAATGACTAAAGAGAATGTCGACCTCAAATAAAAACACAAAGTCGGTGCGCAGGAGCCGGCGGCGCGAACGAGCTGGAGGCGTGGGGCGTGTCGCGGCTGGTGGCGGCGCTGCAGGCGCGCCTGCGCCCGCGCCGCCTGCGCCTCGCCGTCATCACGCCCTACAACGCGCACAAGGACCTCATCAAGAAACATCTTAGAATGTTACAGCTGTTAGTTAAACTTACTCATTATTTCATTTTTTGGCTACAGGATAAAAATTATATAGCGTAAATAAATAAAAAATAGCCATCATCACTAAAATCTTTTCGTCACTTTATTTTAATGTTACTCACCCGCTGTGTCAAACGTTTTTGTTTGATAATGTTTATCCTTTATTTTTCTGTGTACCAAACTACAAATGAATTAAGTAGGTAGTTTGTTATTTACTCGCTAAAACGTAACAGACAGAAAGACGAATTTTTTAATGATTATTTTTTTATTCAAATAATACGAGTACTATAGCAACTTCTTTGAAAAAACCTTTAATACATTGTAATTTTCGTTTCAGGGGCGACAATCAAGTAGAAGTGAACACAATAGACAGCTTCCAGGGGCAGGAGCGCGACGTGGTGGTGGTGTCGCTGGCGCGCAGCCAGGGCGTGGGCTTCCTGACGGACGCGGGCCGCATGAACGTCATGCTCACCCGCGCCAAGCACAGCCTGCTCGTCTGCCTCAACCCGCATGCGCTCATTGTAACTACAGTTATATTCTATATCATTACAGATTTCCACAACAGAGTTACAAATCGTTTAACATGATATAGTTTCAATATTGAAAGTACACTGTCCGACTACAATACGCAAATTCTAGCTTAATTGCTTCGCCTTCACAATCCCATGGGAAAGTAATACACTACGACTAGAGGCATACCAAGCGCTGGATCGACCAAGATGAGGTCTCACTATGTCATTATGTTGAGAGTAGGGTCACCCATCCATGCGGCCAACTTCGTCGCATCTGCACGTATGTTTATTTAGCTACAAGCAACCCAGTCTGTATGTAGCCCATAACCAGGCCTCCGTCACTCCATGTACTTGCGCGCTATAAGTGCCTACCGCCCAGCCGAGCGGTCTCGGTCCGCCGGCGGAGCAAATTCAGTGCGGCTTTCGCAAGCGAAGCGCGCGCACGCCGTTCAATTTTTAACCGACTTCTAATAGTGCTGTTCGCTCGTACGCGTATTACGATGCCGTGTGGTGCCTTATGTGCTGTAGATGGGTGTAAATGTCGGTGCTTTTTCGATTCGTAATTACCAGCTGTTAGCACCAACATAATTACCAGCTGTTAGCACCAACATAAAAAAAAAATATTTCTTACGGCTTAGTGCCTTATTTGAAGTCGGTTCTCTTTTTTTAAGGCTTTTTTTTTTTCATTTCTAGTGAACATCTCCAAAGATCATGATCAAACTAAGAAGTATTATACTTATTTTAAAACGTTCTCCTAAATGTAACAAATCCTTTTCTGAAAACCGCATCGATATCGGTTTAGCCAAACGCGAGATTATCGCGCACAACCCATACAAGTCAAACTTCTCAGTTTGGCCTGTACCTATGTCTGATCAACTCCTTTTTTTTAAGTTGGTTAAATATTTTATAAATGATAAAATTTTTAACTGCCACATAAAAGTCAGAACATATTAACAGTTCTCAATAACATAGATAAAAATTTATGTTAATTTAATTTTACTGAAGAGGCAGCCCTGCGATTACTGTGGAATCGCGCGTTGCGAAGCAAACACTGCTGTACGCTTGAGCATTTAGGCGCATTTTAGCATACAGTGGTTGTTGACGCGAAGGAGTAGGCAATTATCGTAGTAGGTATTGGAAATTTTCTACTGAGTGAAGTATCTGTTACGTAGTAACTATTCAGTAATCTGTGCCGTAACGATATTTTGATTTTTTGTTTTAGAAAAACCATCAATGGAGAACGCTCGTCGAAGACGCCCAGCGAAGAAATCTGTACAAAGAACTACCGAACAAAATGTGCCAGCCAATAACTGTGGCACAGTTGCCCAATGATAACATTTTGAGTTATATTACACATAAAACTCATCATTAATTTTTTTGCGCAAATTATACCTTCAGCCGTGATGAACTTAATCTTAAGCAACATTAATCTTCTAAACAAATGTTTTGCCAAATGTAATCTTTAAAAGAAAACTATGATATAAAATGATGAAAGATCAAACGCTCTCAGGATTAAATACAATGGTCTTGTGCAAGTAATGGTGAAAGCCATCTGAGTAGTTTTTGTAATATTCTTTACACGCAAGTCAATACCACAATTATTCCACAACGAATTAATTATGTTGACGAGTTGTACAGTTCTGTACTCTTGTATGTTATATGTATTGTTAAAGGTTATAGGACGGTATTTTTTAAAGTGCCCATTCTAGTTAATAAGTATGCCTGTATCGACTACACTCGATAAGAAGTTGAATATTACCTATTGAAATCATTGCTTATTCATTTCGATTTCATAAGACTGATAGCTGGCTGGAAGGTCCAGTGAATGTTATATTTTAAGTGTTGATTGGAAATGTAAGTAATAAATGTGTTAGAGCTTTATTTTTTGCTATTATTATGAATAGGAGATAGAACATATATACGTAAACTTTAACAACCAAGTTGCTCTCGTTAGACGCTTTATGTACGCATCGATACGCAACTGGTATTGTACCGACCGACTCTACTATGGATCCACCGAATAACTTGTTCAGTTGGTCAAAAAAGTAACTTCAGTTGGATAGCCATGTCGCTCAGTATCACCTTTTACCGTGCTGTGCCGCATTCGATATTATCAAGTTTAAAAGACTTGATGAATGTATTAAAATGACAACACAAACCAAAAATCGCAGCCCTGTCATGAACAGTCAAGTTGGTTACATCACCAGTGAGGTACTCTTAACAGCTTATTATAACTATCAAGCGTTTACTATGTTTGTCGTAAGTTCGATCGTAGTTATACATACTTATCGACCGATTTTATAATAGACTCAACTGGATATAGCGCTTTGTTTTTTGGAGACCCGCCCCCCTTGTAAAAGCTTCTTCTTTCTACCATACCACCTAATCGCCATGATCATTCCATTCTATCGTCGATTATATCGACAGGATTGATTGACTAGCGATCGATAGGTCCAGCTAGTAAGTCCAGCCGTGGGTCTACGCGAGAAAGTAAAAATAATTTACAAATACCGTATCAGTTTTTTTTTCGCGCGGATCGCGTCGCTCATTGCAAAACCAGACGACACGCGACAAAATCCACGGATTTTAAGAGTTGTGGAGTCTAATAAAATTAGGGTAGCTGATTATAGACAAACGACGAATTGAAAGACATAATCTAAGTAAATGCATCAGATGAACAGGGAAGTGCGCTGGCGTGTACATTATAACTATCGTTTTTATATCTATTTTCAAACAACTTATTTGATAAAAATGTTTTCTATAATGCTGAGCGAGCTTAGGCGAATATTCATGTAAATATAATAGTGTGGTCATTCGTAGTGTGCAGGCGGAAATGGCACCTACTATGGGGCCACTGTTAGTAAACTCGCGCGCAGCAAAGGATTTGTCGCGAAAAACCCATTTGTTCCCAACGAGTAACACCCTCAAATGTCACACTGTTACTCGATGGGATTTTTTTCTGAAAAAATTCCCAACCGGTCACACTACCAGTCACACTGTTACTTGATGGGAATTTCTTCAGAAAAAAATCCCAACCAGTCACACTGTTACTCGATGGGAACACGCTGTTACAGAACTTAATGAAAATAAGAATGAAATCGGTTTTTTAAATTTTTATTAAAATCAACAAAATAACAACATTGGTAAATACAGTTACTTAATTACGGACGTTAAACGTTAACATTCGTCATATTGCTAGTAATTCTCATTTTAATGTTTTAGTCATAGTAACAATATCTGAACATAGAACTGATAATTGTTGTAAAATGTGATGATTTACTCTGATATATTATATAAAGCTGATTGTATTTAGGTACCTCCCCCCCCCCTTATTACGTGGGACTTAAATATAGATGGCGAGATGTGGGTGTAATATTACACCTCTGCCTACCCCTTCGGGGATACAGGCGTGAGTCTATGTATGTATGTATGTATTTAGGTATTGTAATTTTATTTAATTATTTAAGAATAAAACGTTTTGGACGACCAGATGGCGTGGTGGTTAGTGGACCTGCCTGCCACGCTATAGGTCGCGGGTTCGATTCCCGCATAAGTCAAACATTTGTGTCCACGAACATGGGTGTTTGACTTAGTCTGGGTGTTTCTATGTATAATATGTATGTATTTACAAAAGAAAAGTATATAATTATGTTTATCAGTTATCTAGTACCCATAGTACAAGCTCTGCTTAGTTTGGGACTAGATGGCGTTGTGTGAATGTGTGAGGGATATTATGTGAGGGATATTATTATTATGTGTTCAAAGGAGAATCACCAGCAATATGACGAATAAATGTTTTTAAAGTAAAAACCGATTTAATTCTTCTTTTCATTAACTACTGTAATATTGTGACTGGTTGGGAAATTACTAATAAGAAGTTCCCATCGAGTAAAAGTGTGACTGGTTGGGAAATTAGTTATAAAAAGTTCCCATCGAGTAACAGTGTGACTGGTTGGGAATTTTTTCAGAAAAAAATCCCATCGAGTAACAGTGTGACATTTGAGGGTGTTACTCGTTGGGAACAAATGGAAAAACCAACCCGTCTCAGCCGTACAACAAATGACAGAACAAACTGGCACGCACGATGAATCTTCGTCCACTAGCCCTAGCATAATTAACCAATACTAATTTTATATTAAATCATTGTAGGCACATGGTGTTTGACTGCATGAGTTTAACTTCCAGTTACCGCGCACAGCGCCGTTTTGGTATAGAATACGTCATAACTCCAATCGTTTACATCCAATGTATTGTTAGTTTTCTAATATATTTTATCCTTTCATGTAAATAACTGCGCTCAGGTAACTGGGTACCATGGAGAACCAAATAACGAGCGGAGATGCCACAACGTAAAATCTCCTAAGAAAGTAGCGTCGCCTAAATGCGGGTGTGCGGGGGACGAGGAACGGGCGATGACTCCGCCTATGCTCTGCCTACTTTGGAAACCACCCATTTTTTGTAAATCCACCTAGTGTCGAATAGAATAACTAAAAATTTAACACTAAACTAACATCAAAACTTTTTGCAACATTACTTACACTGTAGGGTACAAATGTCCCAAAACTAAAAATTATATCGTCTTGATAGAGAAATGTCTTATGGGATAACTTAAGATAAGCCCAGCAAAATGTGTAAGATGAGAAACGTTAATCCAAAAATTCTGTTTCTGACTTCCATTGAAGCTGAAATAGTATTTTCTAGACAGTATCTACATACCCGGCGTTCCATGGGAACTTCTTCGCCTCCCTCTATTACATAAGCTATCTAACACAGATTTTTTACAATCAAACCAGTAGTTCCCCAAGATTAGCAAACTTCATAGTTTAAACACGAATACAAACTCTGCAGTTTTATGACATTAAAATAGATGACGCTCTATTTCTAGCAAAACTAAATACGAAACATAGTTAGAAAAGACTTACAACCCTCATTACTATCCAGGCTCAACGGCAGATTTTTTTATTTCATTGGGAGTAATTTAAAATGTAAAGTGAATATCCACATTCAACAAACATTGTGGATTTTTATTCACCTGGGTCTAAAATTACACCTTGGTGTTATTTATGGGTTGACTTACGAACTTTTCTTAATTTTAGTTCGTCTACTCAACACTTTGGCGTGACCAGCACGAAAATTTATTCTAGAACATTCGCCAAAATTCAAAATTAGTAGGGTGGCTGCACCAGTTCTCAGCATACTGCGAGTGAAAAAAACTGATTAGGTACTGATTACGGGAACTGATTTCAATGTTTGATATTGAAAGTTTTAAAGTGTCGGTAAGAAATAGATAGAGGTCATGAGAGTAAAAATGTGGTTACTGTTTTATGTTTGATTTTGGAAGTTTTTTAGTGTCAGATTTTTAAATAGTCCTGAGGATACTTAGGTCATAAGCAGTGATCGATTAATCAGATGCGTATTTGTCTAAAGTTTATGTTTGTTAAAAATATTATGGAAGCGGCTTGCTAAAATATGTATATATATTCAGCTCCGTTTAACTAATCAGCGCGCGAGGCCTTTTCCGTTTCACAATTTGACGGTATCACTTCGATAGACAATTACAATCTAAGGAATAATAGTAGGATAAATTGTAGGCAGTACGTTGCAACCTAAGTTTCAGCGTACATATGTAGTTGTAACATTTTGTAGGTTTCCAGTAAGGTTGATTAATAATACATCTCCGTGTATTTCTTATATTTATATTAATAGGAAATCTAAAACGATAAGAAAAATAAAAAGGAATTAATTGTAATAATTATTTTGAATAAGTTACATGGCTTGTGACTGGCACTTTCACCCTAAAACGTCAAAATACCTATTTGTCAAAATGCAAAATACTATTTTGTTTAAAAATGAGGTCCACTATTCCCCAACAGATGGCGGGGTTTTTGTATTCAAAAAATCCTTATTTCATATCTAAAATTAACAAATTTATTTATGAAATAATTTGTAGTTACCATAAGTGGCGTAGCTAACATACCAAGCATATTAGACTAACATTTGTCGCAATAATAAACATAGTTAAATAATAGTATCAAATCAGGGAGAAATGATAAAAATTCAGCTATTCGACGGCAGATGTCTCTAGCTATCAGCAATGAAAATAAATAAAAAAATTAAAAATACATCTTATTATTACTTATAAGTGAAATTTTGTGCTGTCAACATGCCTCAGTTTTTATTCTGAATAATTTTACCCCCCAAAAACATCGTATTTAACTGTTAAAACTATTATTTCACCAAAAACAATAAAAATACAAGACATCCGAACTGGACGACAGCTCACTTGAGACTGAGATTTTTGGCCACGCCCACTGTGACGTGTGAGCCCTGCCCATGCCCTGGTTGATACGACAAGGCCTGGTTGCCTTGTGGCATCTCCGCTCGTTATTTTGTTCTCCATGCTGGGTACCTATATCTTCACTCAATGAATAAAACCAAAATTGGTTTATTTTTTAATTTTGTAAATTGTTTATTCTGGTTTTAACACTAAATTAATACAAAATTAAATAAATGTATTAATTTGGCATCCTGAAATTGAACTAATAGTCGAAGTTATGAGTTTATAAGTCTTTACGCATGTACACGACTTGATGTACGACATTTACAGTCAATAAAATGGTTATTATATCACTGTTTTGTTATCGTTTATTTAAAACTTCTTATCTACACATTTCACAGTTATATTATACACTCACATGTTGACAGCGCGGGGCTACGGGTAATTTGTGTTGACAGACAGTGGGTGCCATTCTAATCTGCAAAACTGAAATCTCTTTATGGAACTATGCATTTGTATTACGCGACCGACATTTTCCAAGATTTGCTTAGCAGTAGATTAGTAGTACATGACCAGCCTAGAGTCTAGAACTCCCCGAGAATGAAAATATTGCCACCCGAAAAAAGCTTAGTATTACACAAGTTGTGTTAAATTGGGGAGTCAGGGTTCAAAAATAAAACATATAATTCTGTGATAATGTTTTCTTTGTTCACTTCAAATTGCGCCACTGTCGTAATTTGCTAGTCAATTTAAATGGAAGTGTTTCTATAAAATATGTTGTCTATCATAATCATGAAGCCTTGACTTCTTCAAACTTTAGACATCCCAAGAACTTTCGTACAAACAGAACCAGACATCTTCACAACCACGACACTCTTCTAAGAAACAATACCTTCTATGATATATACAAAGTATCTTGTAAGCATAAATAATTATTTTGATATCACTCGGGACAAATAAAACGCATTGTTTCGTAGAATCGTCATTATTTTAGATACAAGACAAATATATTTAATTGGGTGAAGGAAGCCAATTGAGGATCGCTATCAATTAACAATGTGTTAAAATATATTATCATTTTATTTATTGCTTACCTGTACTCCAAACAGAATCATTTTTAGATATAGATTTCTCTAATGCATTCATAATAGTGTGAAACTAAGTTGGCAGTATCCTAAGCAAACAATTCAAACTGAGGTTTGAAAGTATGATTTTAATGGATTTGCTATAGGTTTAATGTCACATGCGTTATTATTTGTATATAAAACTAAATAATTACAATTACCCTTCAAACAAAGCAACATTCTCCATTAACAATATATGAGTTGAGAACAAGATGAAATAAAAACTTTTTCTTAGTACAGAATTATAAGCATATTCAATACATTCGTTTTACATTATAGATATAAATGTATTATTTTTGAGGTTATAACGAATTAGGACGAAATGTTCTTAATTAAAAGATATATTAGTTAATATGAATTACAATGAATATCAGCATGTTTGTCTATTACGGAGATATAAATACATATTAAAAAGGTAACAGTAATTTATTAAAACATAATTACTCTCAGTCATATTTTTATTTAATATTTAATAATTCTATGTGGGGTCAACAAAAAGAAACTGCAATAACAATTTGAGCAGTGTAAAATAAAATCATTTCATAACAGCTGCCCTATATAGAATAATGCAATAATACAAATCTACATTGTAGGTAAATGATATTACACATAATAAAATTAATATGTAAGATCACACTATCAGTAGCTAATGGGTATAGCTAAGCGGTCTCGTTACATTTCGTCTACATTAAAATTTAACTATTCAGAACTGTGTTGGGCATAAATGTAAAAACAATCAAAATGCACTAAATAGTATCAGGCAGCAGGACCCATTGCATATCTCCTAGTACAACAATGACACCACTGGGTAGTTACCTCACCCGCAGTAAGCAGCTGAAGCAATACTCTTAGTTGCTTCTAATTCACAATAAAGAATTTAATAATCGCCTGGAATAGTACTGTATACTTTACAAAAGGCTTGTTATAAATAAGTATAAGTCCTTATTTCTAGCTATTACTTTTTTTTGCGCCAATAACGATCATATTACTCTTAGTACAATGGAACTTAATATTTCATTAACTACAATTAACCTTCGACTGCCGTAGAAAAACATGCAAGCTAACACCGTTATTGCTTAGTTCTATTTATAAACTTCTTATGAGGTCACTATTTGCGGTTACGGGCAAAGGCTGAATTTGGCAGTAATTAATCTTCTTTATCTTAATTTTTAAATATCTGTCAACTACAAATAATAATAATACTAACGTTAACAAATTGCTCAGTTTTTGATTGTATGGCGGTAGCAAACCATTGACTTCAAGAAAACTGTTTATATTTTCCGTATCTGTGAATACTTAACTAACTACGAATTTAAGTCCATATGCTATCTATTTACACAAACAAGTAGACACGTACCAGCCGCGGGTCAATGGTGCCTGGGGTAGTGGTGACCGTTACTGTACCTGAAATATAGGTGTTCATCATTACCTCAAGTATGGTTTATAATGTGCTGTATTATTTTATTTAACGTTAGATGTCTCTCGCAGTATCAACCGCGTTCCGATGGAACTATTTCCCGAACCTAGATGAAACAGTCTGTTACTCGTGTAGAAGAATTCTTGAATGAGTCAATTTTTTTTTTTTAATGAATCAATATGAAAGTTATTTTTTTTTCCTTTTATTACATAATTGGGCAGCTGATAGGTAGATTTTAAGATTACCTGTTAAATCGTTTGTACTTGTTGCTATGATGTTTATTGAAGTGGTGCGAGGGGCGTCGCTCATTGCGATATTTGTTGAAATTACCGCCCCAATGTGGCTTGTTCTGCTTTTCCTGTAAGTAATGTTTTACATAACAACTGCAATTTACCTTAACCTCAATCTCGGTGTATATAAATAAGTTATACATACTTTGTTGTACTCAGGGAAAACAGTAGAATATTCAGGCCAACAGTATAGTTAATCTTTGCAATAATAACCATGCTTCTCATTAAAGTAGTAACAAATTAATTTTATAGCCTGATGATTGTATTAATTACCTGGAAAGGATTGTAACCATTTCTGTTGTTGTTGAAGCGATTGTAGTGATGAAACTTTTTCACTTTCTTGTTGCGTCCTCGATCCATTTCATCCGTGGCTTCGAGAGCTCGCTTCCGTTCTTCACGACGCTCTTCGAATACCTAATTTAAAAAATACTTTTGAACAATCTTAATTATGGTTATGCTGAATGACTGGCAATTTCAACATGGGTTGCCTTTATTTAATGGTTAAAAGATATCTTTCTTTTAACCATAAGATTTCCATTATCATTGACAGCATTACTTTAAGTAAGGAATTTGCCAAACGATAGTGTACCTGCCGCGAGAGCGCACTGTGCGTGCCGTTCCACGTGGCGACGGGCGCGCCGTAGCCGCGGTGCGACGCCCCCTGCAGCGCGCGCGCCGTGTCGGCGGCCGCCAGCACGCCGCCCGCGCCGCCCGCCCCGCCGCCCGCGCCGGCCGCCCCACCGCCCGTTGCACCCCCCGTCCCACTACGATCGCTCAACGGAGACATACTGCTGACGCTCGTGTTAGGACTTTCATCATTTTCGGTTCGGCGTTCCTCTTTTTCTTTAACCCTGCAAAATGTATTACAAATTAATATACGAAATAAGTTCCCTGAAGACCCTTCGTACTTAAAGCAATGCAAATCTTCGAAGATTTGCTATAACACTGGTTAATTCGGCCTTCTTGATTATCAGAATAGAGTACCCGACGGGGAGTGAGGCGTCGTCCTATTGACATCACTCGTGCGATGACGCAATGATATTTCACGATATGCGATCTCACTCGAAATTACTCCTAACAGAAAAAAACATAGATCGCCCTCAAGCAATACTACCTTAAATTGCATTAAAAACGACAGCATGAGCCACATAATACGCTCTATAAAACCGGGAACTGCCCAACCAATTACAAAAGAGGGTGAGCAGACGAGCCGAGCGAGCACACCGCACACCGAGGTATAGTTCCCGTCAAACAGTGGTGGCTCGCACCTTACTTCCGAGCACAGGTACGCGCATGCGGCCTTTAGCCCTCGCGCGCCTTCGCCCTCGGTTGATATCTTAAAATGATTTCTGTGCAACACGCGATATTCCGAGCCGCCATTCTTTTCCCCATTTGGTTAATGAAAACTTAAGACATTCAGTAGGTAGTAGTCGGTTTAATTGCAGGTCGCGCGATTATCACGATCGTGGGACGCACGCACCAGTAGGTAGGACGATGTCAATAGGTCGGCGCCAGAAGGGCAGTGTCGCCACGTACTTGGTGGTGGTGACGCCGTGCAGGCTGGGGCTGAGCAGCGGGGCGCGCTGGCTGCGCACGGTCCAGGCGCGCGCGAGGGCGTGCGTGGACACCACGAGGCCGCGCGGCGACTCGCAGCGGCTCGGCTTCGGTCCGACCGATCTATCGATTCGCTCGTCTCCACTCGATTCAGAATCATACGGGACCAACCTCGATCCCATGCAGCCGTTCCTTGGCGACACACCCGAAGAATCGCTCCTATTCATCTGCTCCTCCAATTTCTCTAGCGGTGACTTAGGCGTCTTGATTAACTTGCTAGTTGATGCCGATTTTTCCATGCTCTTTGAGTTAATGACGGATCTGAGATCTGACTCGCTCTTTGAAAGCTTGGGTTTAACTTGGCAGTCGTCACCATTCTGACGCTTGATTATGAAGCTTATTTTCTTATCTTCGTCCACTTTATTGCCGTTCTTTTCTATGCCATTCAGAATCTTTGGAGGCTGGACAATTTTCTCTACCTCACCATTTTGTTTTACGACCCAAGGTTCAGAATTAGAATTACTAGACTCTGATGACTTTCCAAGAGTACTATTTAGAATTATGGGTTTGTTTTCTGGCTTAGAAACTTCTACTGAAGTGCTATTAAGAAGAACTGGCTTTCTCTCATCATTTCTATAGAATGTGAGTTTTAAAGGACTTTTTTCTCTATTCAGGATATTATCTGGTAGCTGTGGGCCATACACCACGCTCGAAGAAGAGGCCGCCGAAGTGGACGTTTCCTCTATAGTGTTGTCTTTTTCAAAGAACATAATATAAGCATTTGTGCCCAGCACAGCAGACAGAGGTAAAGGTCGAACACAACTGTCATCAAATTGGTAATAATTCCCATTTGGTGCTTGGCCTATTGCAGTGTAATGACCACAATTCTGTGAAGGACCGAGGTGAGTGACTAAACTTACTAGTTTATATGACTGAAACAAAGAAAAGCCTATTATAACAACCATTTCATATATTTTAAGTTCATTGGATAGTTAAGTTTGTACATAATGTATTACCCTATATAAATAACTGCATTACTTATATCAACTTCTTCAAATAATGCACTTAAAATTGTAGTGTTTATTTAAATAACATCTTATAATTTTGAATGATCTTAGAATTATGTCCTCAATATGAAAAATAAAATGAAAATATACACAAAACTTACCAACTGTTGATGACTTTTGTTGTACATATATTTATTTAAGGTAATTTTCTTTCTAAATTGCACATGTTTGGAGAGTTTCCCACCAGCCAATGAGAACCGTTTTAACGCTATACAGAGTACCATAGGGGCACGCTCAATGAAAAACTGTTTTGTGGCTGATACCTGAAATTAAAGTTTTAATAATGTGTTAGAAATAAAAATGTTGTTCATTGATACTCTATAGGAATGACATAAAGTATAATTTAATAACTTTTTTAAAATTATTAATTATCAGTTTACTGGTTAAAAATGAAACTAACCTTTTTATTGCATGCCTCACATTTGTAACCTAAATCTTCTAATCTTTCTCGAGAAAAAAATGAATCTAATGCTTCATCTAGTGTTGAGTGTTTTCTTATATCTAATAGTAAGTCCTGAAACAAATAATAAATGTTAAAATAGTAATGCATTATTCTGCAAAACTATATAAACAAATGGTGAATGGTCTTGTCTTACCTCAAAATGCTGATAGGTGGTTGATAAATGGTGGCAAGCAAGACACCGGACTGTGGAGCGCAAGTACCCACCCAAAATTTGATTCAATGGAGTTGTCTCCTTGCTATATTGTTCTAGTTTGTCATGATTGACAAAACGATTTAAATAGCATTTTTCCATAGCTTCCACCAGATACCTAAACAATACAAATTATTTTAGAAAAATGAGCAAATACAACAAACATATCAATAAACTTATGTAATGGCACATGTATCTCCATTTTATACATACAATTATTTGCCATTGCATGATATAAAACTAACAATGTTTCTGAAATCACTTCATACCTTAGGAACTCATGTGCATCCTCTTGCCTCCCTGGAGTGAGGTGTCTGCAAATGAGGCGTAACTTTGAGTAAACCTGCCAGGGCTTAATTGGTGCTCCGCCACTTTTCTGTGTCGCCATTAGAGTGGCACGCATCCCACATATCACACAGGCTTCTGAAACACAACAATACATATTCTGATAACACATTTTCTTCAAATATTACCTGAATATAAACTGATGATTTTTGCAGTCTTCATACGTATGTATGCATGGTGCATTCCACTGTACCTAAATTAATAGGACATTATATGAATGAGTGCTTGTCGATTTAAATGTAGTATGATTTTGAGTAGAAAATTGTTAATCATGAAAAAGATAACCTCATTCAATAAATAATCATGTTTGTTTATTTAAAGAATTATATAAGGACATTCAGGAACTCATACAATTAAGTAGGAAACTAAAAACATTAAGCTTACCTTGTTGATTACATTTCTCAGCATGAGTCACTTCCATAACCAGCCAGTTTGCAAAAGCAGGCACATGGAACAGAGCCTGCAGGGTAGAATTCAAATAGCATGTGTTACCCACATTTTGCATGCCGGCACCAGCCGCCCATGCACTTTGCCACCCCAAGTGTACTTTTTCAACAGGAAATAAAACCCTTTTTGGTTTAGGTAATCCATCTTCCACATTTTTGTTGTTTTCTGAAAAACAACAATATTTATAAGAAGAAGTCCATATTGATATCTAATTGAGATAAGGTTATATTCACTTACTAAAGAAATACAGGACATGATATAATAGATAAATAGATAAAATTAAAATAAATCAGCTTAATACTGGCATGCCAAAAACATATTTAAACAGAAACACCTTAAATAGAAACAAACTTCAACTTTGGAATACTGGTTGATAGGCCTACTGTCCAACTGTTTCAAGTTTGCTAATAGTATAATAAGGGATTTATTACATTATATTATTACAGCCTAATGAAATAACCAAAGACCTCAATGTTATGCAGATGTTTTATGCTCTATTTGAAAATCTAAATTATTTTACTCATACTATAATAAAATACTTACATACATAAAAATTGCCAAGGTATTTATTAATTAAACTAACACAAGTTAACACATAAAGAAATAGATAATATTACTACAATTTGATAAATGATTCCATGACGTTTATTGACAAGTGACCACAAGATATTATAACCTCTAAACTGATCTTATCGCGCATGTAGATAACAAACAAACCTGCATAATTTTAGCATCATTATCATAGAAATAATTACCTGAAGCTTGGCCGGCAGGATTACACTCTTTCTTAAGAAGTTTATTATCATGCACTGTTTTTTTAGGTCGGATCACCACGTACTTAGATTTCAGTCCGTCGAGAACATTACTTTGATAATCACCAGACTCTTCAAACTCAATCTTGGACAGAAGCACGCTTTTAGCTGATGAGTAGAGTCTACTATCCAACAATGACGAACTTTGGGATTCGTCTGGGGTAAGAGACAAACGCAATGCGCTTGTTACTGGGTCGCAAATGGAAGCGGGCATTTTACCTCCAAAATTGCAATATCACGATATCAAAGCACAAAGCACTTCATATTTCAGTTTACTAGTCCATGTATAGCACAAACAGATTTTAACTGAACCTCATAAAATAGTTCTGTAAACATGTGTATTTTAAATTAAATGCTGTAAAAGGAAAACGAAAGGAATCAAACACGACTGATCCTGGGATCCACGCACGACAACCGCACAATGTTGCCAAGCGTCAACCCAAGGGTAGCGTTCTAAAAATGTGAAAATATCTTTACAGTTTACTGTGCTCCAAAGTGGTTGCAGCTTAGGTAATTAGCATGGCATTTAAAATAAAATGATAAAATAAAAAAATGAGCCAAGGAATTCTAAGTTCATATGAAGACTGGGCTTAAGTCTACTGCTTGCGGGCTACAAAGCGTAGCTCGGCAGTGCAGAGTCTGCTCCTCGGTGTGAAGTCCTAGAGGGCGGCTGCATGCAGTGATGACATAGCTATACCTACATAGTACTTATCAAGTAAAAATGGGAAACTAGTGACTATTGCAAGATGCGCGTGGATGTTGTGCGTCATTTGTCTCAGTCTGGAAGTGTACTTGCAAGATGCGTGCGGTTGTCGCGGGCTTCGGTAACATTTACATGAATTCCCATACTGTAATATATTACGATACAAATAACTCCCTCGTTGGCCTAGTAATTGTATCGCGTGACTGCTTAGTGCTGAGCACGGGGTCTCGGGTTTGATTCCCGAGTTGGACCGAAATTGCTTTGTAGGATTGAAAAGAACTTTCATAAAAAGCAGCCTCTAGTCTGGAAGTGTGATTGATACGCCCGTGCATTATCCTCTCGCTCATGAGTCTTTCGTAAAAGGATCGCATAGCTTAAGTCTTTGGTAGAGTAGGTAAGTTTTATATGGTATATGTGGTAGAATCTGAGGGTAGAATAAAACGAATAACTCGCTAATTCTGGCAACTCAAAGTTTGTCCGTCTGTCAAGTGTCAAATCAAAATTTCTGCTTATCGATTTGCTTGGGTTTCGGTATTCTGTTGTGTAAATTCGGCATTTTAAATTATGTCATGATAGATTTTAAATAACTTTTAGTATAAGTAAATTAAATAAAGATGAATTTATTGACTAGCCAGTGTTTCATGATTTTATCAGGTTAGTATATTAACATTATGTGGTTTACGAACTTCTGTTCTAAAATTTGCATTGCATTGTATTTCTTTTCAAACAATTTGCATAACAATTAGAAATTGAAATAAAGTTTGAACTGATAAAGTAGCATTTAATTTAATTAATTAATGTAATGAATAGTTAACCGGAGATAATGTTTACGCGGTTTTGTTGCAGCACTTTGCGTTGTTTCTTCGTCCAGAGTTCTAGAATTAAGTGACAAATTCATCGATATAAGTAACGATGGTATGTGGTTCGTGAAGTTCTATGCGCCATGGTGTGCCCATTGCCGCAGGATAGA
The DNA here is from genome assembly GCA_958496145.1 of Heliothis peltigera. NCBI lineage: Eukaryota > Metazoa > Arthropoda > Insecta > Lepidoptera > Noctuidae > Heliothis > Heliothis peltigera. The sequence continues at coordinate 6,886,957 of OY292334.1, read as the reverse complement.
GCCTATCTGGGCCCATGTCGCTCAGTCGCTCTACAACAGCCCTATAAAGGTGGCGAAGGTTGACTGTACTAGGTTTATGGCTGTGGCTACTCATTTTAAAGTCAGAGCATACCCTACAATAATGTTGTAAGTTATCAGTCAAATTAATCATGTTCTATACTGTACACATTACCATATGCATCAGTACATTTACTTAAATTGTTCAACAGTATTAAAGGTCCGTATCGTCATGAGTATGTTGGTGAAAGAGTGAAAGATGAGATGGTCAACTATGCCCTACGGATGTCACAACCGGCTGTTCAGAGACTGTCACAAGCTGACAGTCTTGGGTATCTGAAGGAAACACATCCAGTCTTCTTTGGATATGTTGGAAAACAACAAGGACCATTATGGGTATTATTATTTTCATAAAATACAGTGAGATTACATTAAAAAAAATATATCTATACTTAATATTATATAAAGCTGAAGAGTTTGTTTGCTTATGTGCGAAAATCTCAAGAATTACTGGTCTGGATTCAAAAAATATTTCCTTTTTAGTTAGCTCACTTATTGAGAAAGGCTATGGGTTGTATTTTATCTGGGTTTAAATTAGATACCAAAGGATAACTGTGAAACTGCTAGTGGAAGCTAGTTTGTGGTTTTAATTCACTTTATAATAATGTACCGTAATGTGCTAAGATAGTACTTATTTAATGAGTCTTATTTTATTTTCCTTATAGGATATGTTCACACTTCATGCTGAAAAGTATCAGCCCCACACATGGTTCTATGCTATGTCACATGATCTTCTGAAAAATGATGTTAAAATTCCTAACGAAACAGCCATATTTGTGTACAAAGAGGATGAAGCCTACTTTTTTGAAGGTATCTAACAGGATATTAATAAGAGGAAATCATTTTTTTAGAAGAAATATGCTATTGAAATTCAAATTCAATTCAACCATTAAACTATAAGAATATAAGATTAGTTGCGTGAACTGCAGTCCTGATTGAATATAACTCAATTATAGAGCTCAGTACTACATTCACAATGAATTTAACCTTGTTTTACAGCAAATCCATTACTACTCCAAGATAGAGAAGCCTTAAACGTAACATTAGACAAATGGATTAATTCTGAGAGATTTGGATTATTCCCAAAAGTCACTCGATCAAATATAAATGAACTAATGGATATAGAAAAATACATTGTCATCGCTATTGTCTCTGAAAATAAGTTGAATGAAATCACACAAACAGAAAGGGACTTTAAAGATATGATTGAGAGTATAATCAAGTAAGTATTTCAGTTATGAAAAGTAAGTCTTTGTTTCATAATTTTAAACAAACTTATTTGCTGTTTGTTCCTACAGGAAAAGAAAACGCCACCTTCATGAAAGATTCCAATTTGGGTGGATGGGAACTCCTGAACTGGCAAACTCAATAGCAATGTCAGAACTGACAGTACCTCATTTGTTGGTTCTCAACTCTACAACAGGCCACCATCACATGCCTGATGACGATCCTGTCCTCATGACACCTGAAGCAGTTTCAATCTTCCTTGACCAAATTAATAACCAAATGGCACCGGTAAAGTATTATTCTTATAAAGATATAGAAATGGATCGTTTTTATTTAGTCTGAATCAAATTAAAATCTCTGCTACCTACTTCTTGATATTGAAATTCTTAATGAATGTGTTAATAATTTTGCCGAATGTGTAAATAGTATGCAATTTTTTTTATAATGAGCAACATAATTTTTCTTCAGACATATGGTGGGAACAGCTGGCCAGTACGTTTCTATAGAGGCTTCTTTGAAGCTAGGACCACATTGACAAATATGTGGCGTGGAAACCCAGTATTAACGGCGCTTGTTTTTGGGTTGCCTCTCGGCTTTTTGTCTCTAATATGCTACTCGGTGTGCTGCGCTGATATACTTGATGCAGAAGAAGAGGAAACGCCAGGTAAGGATTTTCGGAATATTTTTATTAAAAATACATAGTTATTTTTGCAATTTGGTTGTATTTGAGTAGGATGTATGCAATGCGAAACCACTTTTACTCAATGTGATTTTAGGGTACCTACTTATTGAAGAAAAGCAACTATTGCAACAATTATTTTTGTTCCAGAAACACACGAGAAGAAGGACTAGACCTCCATACCGTCGAATATTATAATAATTATAGTTGAACATTTTTAGTATTTTTACAATATTGAATATTAGCAATTAAGCTGATTTTCTTTGCTAGAATGGAATCTTTTGCATTTAAAAACTATTGTTTGGACTGCCTTAGTCAGTGAGTGCCACAATTATCAGCGCACGGCTCTTTTTAATTAAATATTCTCAGTCAGTTCTCATTGTACCTACATTATAAAAATCTGGCTAATTATGGTGATCAAAGAATAGTTCTGTAGCTTACTTCTATGAGATGATTAAATTACTTATAATGTAAACCGTAATTGGTAGACATTCTTAAATGACTGTATGAATACTTTAACAAATTGGGGAGCTTGGATTACACCTGTGACGCCGAATGTGTTATAAGTTTTCTTAGGCTATAAGTTTTATTACTTTTGATGTTATTTAAATAATCCTATATATTTGTGTGTCGACTATACATTACGGACTTTATTATCAGATAAAATATTTAGGCTACAAATGACGATGAATGTAGCCGATGCCGACATTGTGTATAAAACGCAATACCTAATAATTTTACTATACTCAGGTCGTCCATCCTCGTGGTTGGGATTATTATTGTATCTATGAAAAGTAGCAACTATTTTGAGATCTAATTTTTCATTTTTTTATTCCAATTATATGTGTTATTTACGTTATTTATTGCATAGAATCATGAAGTCTTTATTAAATAAACGTGTTTTTTGAATGGCTAGTCTATTTATTGCCAGTTAGATAAGTCTTTTAATGTACCAAAGATTGATAAGTTAAGGGACCTTAATGTAAACAGAACTACTTGAGGGTTAACATTCATTTATTGTTGTTTTACCTTAAACTCAGCTTTGGGTCTCCTAATGGTTAAAATTTTGTGAACATCAAGAATAAAGCAGTATTGGTCCTGTAATTTCCCAGAATATTTCAATATGAACTATGTTTAAATGAACCTCTCTTAAAAATTTACTTAACTGGTAACTGTGGGTCTCAATAAAAAATTAAACATTCTTATACTTTTTATTTATATCAACTCAACTGGATAAAACATTCTTACATTGTCACATTATATCTTGGATAATTCTTCAATATACAAGGACATTCGAACTTGTTCTACATGCAGTTTTAATTGGTTATACCAATTGACATATTTTGTATTTATAAATTGATCTTTTTTATGATTATACAATGGTGAATCTTTTTTGCCATTGGCACTATATTGATATTGAATCTCATGATTTATTAATTCCTTGGGGCATACTGTCTCAATTGAAACTTTTGGATATTTTTCTGTGGCTGAAGAATCTGATTCCCATCCATCCAAATATTTGTCAGTCTCTTGACTATTCCTTATTTCTCTTCGATTTTGCATTGTTCTGTTCTTATTTACTACTTTCTTATTTTTAATATTTGTATGTTTTTGTGAAGTATTAATATTTCCATAATCATGATGCTGTGGTGGATGACTTTTCCTAGTTTTGTATTTTGTGGATCGAAAAGATGTTGGAAGCCCTGCTTCTAACAATGGTTTTAAAGATTCATTATATTCTGAATCAGATAATTCATTACTGGGTAATATATCTGATGCGTCTACATGGGTTTTTCGAGGTGGTTGTATGGTAATTTTAGAGAACTCTTTAAAACTTTCTTTTAAATTCTGATCCTCATTTAAAAATTTGATATCATTGCTTATTTCACTTAACTTGCTTTCTATATTTTCGTTTGTATTCAAATTTGAAGTTTCCTTGGTTTCAATACTTAAGTTTATAGCACATTCATTATTCTTATCTTCCGTGAAACCTTTGTGTGATGTAAAGCTAGTTAGTAAATCATCAAATGATTCAATTTCATTTTGTTTTGTTTCTTGAAATGACTTGCATAATGACTCAAAACTTTCTGTATCTTCATCAATTTTAGAATTTCCGTTAGTTAATTTGTCTATAAGTTCATCATACCCATCGCTTTTTTCAATGCAATGGTCAAATAATGGGTCTATGCAATCATCACAATTATCAAGATCCAAGTTTTCTTCATCCCAAAAGTTCTTAAAAACTAAACCATTAATAGACCTAATCATTTTTTTAAATGTTGACTCTTCTTGTCCTTCACTAAGAATAGTGACAGCAGTACCATAAGATCCAAATCTCCCAGCCCTTCCAATTCTATGCAAGTATGTTTGCCAATCATAAGGAGGCTCAAAATTTATTACCAAATCTATATTGGATGCATCAATACCTCTAGCTGCTAAGTCAGTAGATATCAATATCCTACATTTATAATCCTGCAGCATCTTCAGAGCATCTAAACGATCAGTTTGTTCCTGCTGACCATGTAATTTTTCTGCAGGCCACTTTTCACGCAACAACATCTTACACAAATCCCTTACTCTTACTTGGTAATTGCAAAAAATCAAACATTGTTTAAAGTTCTTTTTTGATAATATTTTAAGCAGTTCTTCAAATCGGTTCTTAGTTTGTCTTACAATATTAGAGTTACTTTTTACTGTTAGTATTAATTGTTTGATTCCTATGAGTACTGTTGTGCTATCAGGGCAGATGTGTTGAGCATTTTGAACATATTTAGTCATTACAGATTTTAAGATTTGAGGATAAGTGGCACTACTCATTATGACTTGCTTTTCTCTGGGTAATACTGAAAATATATAGTTAATATCTGCCTGAAAACTTTTGTCTAATAATTTATCTGCTTCATCTAGAACCAATAATCGAACAGCTGATATATTCATGTGATTTGCTTGAATCAAATGCCTTAGTCGCCCAGGGCTGCCAACAACAACATGCACTTTGTTTTTTAATTTAGATATATCTTCATGAAGAGGCAATCCACCTATAACAACTTCAACATTCAAATCTGTAACAATGTGAAAAATACTTTATAAGTATTCATGATACTTTAATACATAAGATATTAGAAATTTTGAAATATATTACTAAATAGGTTAGTTCTCTGTATGAGATCACCAGCACTTACTTTTGTAATTTGATCCAATTTGTGTGATTACATTGCATATTTGAGATGCAATCTCTCTAGTTGGAGCTAAGATAATAGTTTGTAAGCCTTTTTCCAAGTCCAACTTTTCCAGGGCTATTACTGTAAAAACTGCTGTTTTACCAGTGCCAGACTTAGCTTCAAGTATTAGATCTGAAAAATATTATTTGATCTTCAATAATTATCACAGAACATTATATGTCAAAAATGCAAGAACTGTGAATAGTTATATACTAAATTGAAAAAAAAAAAATATATATATAAGATTTTAGTGATTTGAGTGAGAGAAAATAATAGCCAATTTAGTACTACCCTGAATATTTTGTTAATACTTTGCTTTATTCAGTTCTTATTTTTTTTATTAGGAACAAAGAAAGTAGAAGATAACTCAATGTTAAGCAACTGGCGCCAATAAACTATCGCAGATAAAACAAGGGACAAATTCAAAGGCTCCACTTACCGAATCCACATTTTCCTAAAGGTATACCGTGTAGCTGAATAGGAGACGGTTTATAAAAGCCACAGTTAGTCAACCCTTCCAAAGTATTAGGTGAGAGCAGCATCGTTTCAAAGGTAACATCTTCCGAAATATGAACGTCTTGAGTTCTCAACCCTTCATTAATATTATGAGCGAGCACCATTCTTTTAATTTTCAATAAGAATAAGACGCCAGAGCACACCTCAATCACATATGATTATAGCCTATATGGGATGAGCAGGAAAAGTTGAAATCAAGATAACACGAATCGAATTCAATTTCAACTAAAAAAACAAATTAAAACCGTAGAGGGAGTTAATTATCCCATTTGCCTTATTATTAAATTTACTTTGTGATTGTAACCGGGTGATCTCTTCGCTTCAATACACTAATCAATTTGTCATATGTCAACCACATGTCAAAAAGTAAGACAACAATCACAGATAAGGCAAAATACAGACTTGATACTTGAAATCTTAGAGTAATTACTAAACTTGAAATATATTACTACAGCGCGGAATATGGCCCAAGGAATAGTCATCTCGCAGTACAAATTCAGATCAAAAACTTATTTTTCAAGTACTCTGATCTCTGACAGGCAGACAATAGCCAATTAAAAATTTAAAAAAAAAAAATTAAAAAATATTATTCGAAACACCTTTTTGGAAGCTGAAAGTTAAACTTGCATGCGTGCAGGGAGCTGCTATTGAACGGTGCATAAACATTCAAACTTTCCTAAAAAACTAAACTCGTTCAAACATCATCAACCCTATAGGCCATTTAAATTGCACAATTTAATATTACGTCGTAATTTAAGTGATCGTCTGTAAGGTCTAGGGACTGCCTAATACAATAGTAGTCAAGGGCTAGGGGCTGTGGGCTCTGAAAATAAGTTATTCTAGAGCAGAGTTCAGCAGAGTTTAATAATATTGAGATTGAACCCTTGATGCAATAAAATATGTTTTATAAGAAATAATAGTTTATATAAAGAAAATGTTTCCAATTTTAGTGATACGATAACTAACGTTCACCGCTTCGATCTTTTAAATAATGCTTCTGGTTTCTTGTATTATGTCTGTGGAATATATTATGTATATAGTGGTGGGGTGGTTTCTGAACGGATTTTTGTGAAATGGCGAATTTGTGATTCTTGTGGATCAATTTATATTTTATTTGAATAACAATTTTATATGGAAAATATGCAGTATTGTGAACTATATTATTCTGTGCATTGTATTTAAAATAAACCATATCCGTTAGTGACTCTGTTCATAATATGATACACGGAACCAGTTGATTGCATTTTTGTCAAGTGTTAGGTTTCCTCGCGAAACAAAATCTACATAGGTAGGCACGGTTTTCAATCATTATTTAATGTATTGCGTTGTAGTGTGTCTATTACTATATTATTTATACATAAATCGAGACTTCCCTTTACTTTATCTACATATCAGACCCATTTAATTATATTCATTCCAATTCATATGTAGGTCATGAAAATAATACACAATCAAAGTATTATACTTATTAGTGGTCTAATTTTTACATACTATCTTAGTAATAGCCAAAAATCAGTGCAGCTTCTCACATTCTCTATTGATATAGATTAAATTCCAAAAGGTTTTACAAAGCTTACACAAGTATTTGGAGTTACAATTTATTTGTTTATAGAATAATACATTTTACCAAGTTTACAATATTATTACTCCAGCAATTTTAGCATACTACGAAATTATATTTTTCAAGCGAAATGCAAGAAAGAATATGGATGATAGCAAACATACTTTATTCTAGGATATAACTATGAACAATAACTGTGGTGGAGTTGGGGCTGGAGCTGTCGGCGGGGGAGGTGGCGCTTACGATGCTAAGATAGCTGGCTTGTATGACTTGCTTGACACCCTTGGCTCAGGACACTTTGCTGTGGTCAAACTAGCTCGTCATGTCTTCACTGGGGAAAAAGTTGCTGTTAAAGTTATTGATAAAAGTAAACTGGATGATGTTTCCAAATCACATTTATTCCAAGAGGTAAGGCGAATATAGCTAACTGTTTTGGTTTTTATGAAATAATGTAATTTTGAATGCCTTTATGACAAATAAGTTTAATTATCAGACAAGGAGATTTTCAGTACATATTAATCACAGTCACTTCCTGTAGTCTGTCTATTTGGTCATAAATGTATGTTGAGTTGCTTATTACATTGACTCTAATCACTATTGTCATTGTATATTGCAGAATGTGTTGTTGGCTGTGCACTAGATATTTTTTTATCTTTAAGGACTATCATAGTTTTTTATGAGGAAAGTTTGGGTATTATAATTTGTTTCTGTGGGAAGATGGTGTGGGTCACGAGTTATTATGATATATTTGTAGTAACACAGGCACCAAAATAATATGCTTTACATGAATGTGACCACTGGTAGTAGGAAATTCATACTCACAAACATTGCTTTCATATTAGTGTGATAATTAATAGCTGCTGTTATTATTGCAGGTGCGCTGTATGAAGCTAGTCCAGCATCCTAATGTAGTGCGTCTGTATGAAGTTATTGACACACAAACTAAACTATACTTAATACTAGAATTAGGAGATGGTGGAGACTTATATGATTATATTATGAGACATGAATCTGGTTTGTCTGAATCTCTTGCTCGTGATTATTTCCGTCAAATTGTTCGTGCAATATCATACTGTCATAGGTATTTTTTTTTTCCATGTGCATAATATTTTAAATCTAAGTACATCAATGGTGAATAATATACTTATAAATGCTTTTTTATTCAGGTTACATGTTGTGCATCGAGATTTGAAACCAGAAAATGTAGTATTCTTTGAAAAACTAGGAGTAGTGAAATTAACTGACTTTGGATTTAGTAATAAGTTTTGCCCTGGGCAGAAATTGGAAACTTCATGTGGATCACTAGCTTATTCTGCCCCAGAAATTCTTCTAGGTGACTCTTATGATGCACCAGCGGTTGATGTGTGGTCACTAGGAGTGATACTGTACATGCTTGTTTGTGGCCAAGCACCCTTTCAAGAAGCTAATGACAGTGAAACATTGACTATGATTATGGATTGTAAATATACTATTCCTCAACACATATCCAATTCATGTAAAAGGTATGATTACAGTTGTTTTTAATAATGATTTGTTTTAAGAATAATACTGACTTATAAAAATATTTACTTAATCATATTAAGTTAAATTTCTTTCTTACAAATTGATATTACATATATATCAATCTATTCTAGAAAAAAGACAAATGTTATCAACAGAATATCAATTGCTATACATTGATGACCTTCCCGAGCTAGGAGGTCATCCTACATCTAATGAATATGTACATTTGAATGACATACACTATATTTATGTTAGATTAATTTAAATAATCACCTGAATTATTTATTTACAATTCCAGGCTTATAGGTAGAATGTTAGTAAGGGAGCCAGAAAAACGTGCCACTCTGTCTGAGATAGCCACTGACCCATGGGTTACTGCTGGTGAAGGGGTCACAGTGGAGGACTTTGACACACCTTTAGTGGCTAAAGAACAGTTGTCTGAAGATGATCGCTCAGCCATAGTGCAAAGAATGGTAAATGGCACCATCGCATCTAAAGAGCAGATCTTGGAGGCTCTCGAGAAAAATGAATATAATCACATTACGGCTACCTATTATCTATTGGCTGAAAGGAAACTTAGATCTAAACGGTAAGTTTCTTTTATTTGTTTTCCATAAAATGAAAAATCATAAATGTAGTAGTGGACAACTAGTCAAAATCAATACTTTTATAGACCTGTTAAAAAGGGTTACTTTGTATACAATTTGTATCGAAAAGCAACCGAATGCCGAAACCGAAACTGAAGTCACAGATTTTTCACATCAAGACCTTATACTTATTTCGATTACATTATCAAAAAAAAATTAAAACATGTCATTCATTTCAAAATCACGGTAAAGTGGCTTGTTTTACCTTGAAAGCGTACCAAACAAACTCTGAAATAGCGACATACCATCTTTGAATTAATAATAGGGTATTATTACATGCATAATTTTTACATAACTTTAAATTTCGCGCGTATTTCGCAAAAATCACGGTACACAGCGAACGTCATGTTTGCTCTCTGGTAATGACGTCATTACGTGATAAACAACAGTAATGTTTTGCTTAAATAGTGTTTTATTTATTTAAATTATGAGTAATTAAGCTCTATATCGTTGGTGGCAAGAATACTAGTGTAAAAACACCAGATTTCACAGGTACGTATCAGTTAACAGTTGTAAATATTTTGGTTCACTACAGTAACGACGTCAGCGACTTTTCGTACTATTCAAAGACAGATAAAAAAACCTTAAAACTTTGAACTGCTATAAAAAATATATTTTGGTATCTGTATCGATATTTTGAACTAAACACACATACTACACATAAATCACCAATTTAAAAAAATGTTATTTGCTATAGACAAGAGGCGACACTGCGAGCGCGGCGACCCGAGGCGCTCAGTGTGGCGCGCGCCAGCCCCGCCGCCGCGCCCGCGCCCGCGCCGCAGCGCTGTCTGCTGGCGCCGCCGCTGTCCGCCGCGCCGCGCACGCCGCAGGACGTGCCGCCGGTTAGTGCCCTCCCCCGCGCCCGCCCCACACGCGCACGATCCAAACTGCTCACATAATCATGTTATTGATTTTACAGCGGTCTCGGAAGTGCAGCATCGTCCGCGAAGAGGAAGATGACGAGGAGGGCGCCGTCGCCGGGGGCTGCGGCGGCCGCGTAGTGGACGCGCGACGGGGCTCGCGTTCCGAGGGCCGCCTGCATCTCGCCGCCCGCGCCTCCCACCCCGCGCCCCCCGCGCAGCCGGCGCCGCGCTCCGCCCACCTCGCCGATAACCTCACCAAGGTCAGAACTCTGTCGCGAGTCCCGGTCCTGTCACCCGACGGCCGGATAATGCGACCGACCGAATTATGCCTTGCCGTAGGTGAACTTGGATGACGAAGGGAGTGCGGAATCGACGGCGCGCGGCGCTCCGCCGCCGGCGCCCCCGCCCGCGCGGCGACAGCGCCTCGAGTGCCGCCGGCGCCGCGCCCGCGCCGGGTCCTGTTCCTCTTCAGATCTGTCCGACGACGACTCCGAAAAGAAGAAGCGCGCCGCGGAACACGCGGACGGGCCGCCCGAGCGCGCCCGCCGCGACTCGCACGACGACTCCAGCGACAGCCAGGAGCGCGGCGGTGGTGCCGGCGCACTGGGCGGCGCCCGCCCCGCCGCGCGAGCGCCCGCCTCCGCGCCCGCCGCACAAGAGCGCGGCGCGGGCGGCGCGGCGGGTGACGGCCGCGCGGGTGGGGCGGCGGGCGCGGCGGGCGGGCGGCGGCGTCGCGCGGCTCGCAAGGAGTCGCGGCTGCGCGAGTCGCGCTCGCTGAACCGCATCGCGGAGGTGGAGGAGGCCAGCGGCGGCGCACGGTGGGCGGGCGGCGGGCTGGTGGCGCTGTGCGGCCGGCCGCTGCTGCGCCTGCTGGCGGCCGCGCGGCCCCCGCCGGCTACGCGGCGGCTGCACGGCCTGTGCTAGCCGCGCGGACGCTCGCGCGCTGCTGGGGGCCGACGCCTCACGTTCCCGCCGACCGTCGTCTTTTTGGGCAGTTTTGGAGATTATTTATTCCGCCGGCGGTCCCTGCGATAACACCACCGCGCGATCGACGGTGGTCGATTTCCGGATATTAATTTTAACCACCATGGATGGACATTTGTGCCCTAGCCGTCGCTACTTTAATCGCGTCTAGAGGAGAAAAGTATTGTCGTCCGAGTTATCATCGAACTGAAAAAGATTTAAAACCTGTTAACGGAATTCTATTATCTCAACGTAAGAGACCGTCGTTATCGGCTTTATGCTGTCTGGTATTTGAAATGTTTTTACTCATTGTATTTTTATAAAAAAAAATCCTAACAGGTAAACAGGGTTTCAAATGGTTCAGTTTAAGCGTAAATTCAAACTCATGAGCGATAATGGTAACACAATAACGAAGGATAACAAACTGTTTTACTTCTAGTAGTACTTTATCTATTGACTGATGCACTTTCATTATCATGTATTTATTCTTGACAATTCGAAATATGTAACAGGGTTTAAACATTTGTTTGATCAACCAAAAGTTTTATCTAATCACTAACTACCATGTTGTTTTATGCCTTGAGATGACTGCCGCAGATAATAATGCTGGTTTTGTTTGTACCATATTTATGACAGATAGAAAATTTAATCATCAAATACCGCGAACAAAACTTGTGGTTATATCATTGTACATCTTTTCCCGCCCATCAAAACTCACTTGACTCAGATTTCTCAATCACGCCCCCTTGTACAATATACAATAGTTTATACTTACATTTAAATTAGATATTTTTAAATATCAAATAAATAACATCGCGTCTTTATATCATCGAATAAGTATTTCGATCGCTACGTTTAGAACACCAACTTGTATAGCAAATTGCTTGAGACAAACGATTAGAAAGGGTTGCGTAAGGAACCGCAAACCGAACCGTTTAAATTTGTGACTTGAGAGTAGATCAAAATATCCCTTATAAATTTATGTTTATTGCGTTTCTAGTTTTCCACAAATCAATTTCAAGTAGTTGTTAAATATACCTGTGTATCGATTACGTTTATTTGTTGACCAATAAGCACAGCTCTTAATAAGTGTGAACCAGTAAAATAGACTAAAAAAAAATATTTAGGGGTCCGTAGTCAACTTTACAATCATGCCATGTTTGCCCGCGGTTTAGCACACTCATAGTTGATTATTCTTATAAATGGCGTAATTGTAACTTATACTCAGTATATCAGTTTGAGAGCAGACTCCGGAATACGCCTATGTACGCGCGACGAGTTTTTTTTAAGACTTTATAGAGCATGGCATTGAAAATAAAAGCCATTCTTATATAGTAATATTTAATAACATAAGTATTACAGATTATATAAAACTATTATTTACTGCCATGATGACAATGTTAAATTAACTACGACTAATAATGCAGTTTGTAAAAAGGAGAATTTTCGTTGTTTTAACATTTTTAAAGATTTATAGATAATATGGGTCATTAGTCCATTATTCACGGATGCTGATAATACATGGTTTGGAATATATGTAAGAGATCGCAGCGCGCGTCGTTTTACAGTTAGTGTTAAAATAGCAATTGTTATTTTTATAAATCACTTTAAGTAAAATTCCTTTTGATGCAATTTTGATTTTTCTATTTAAAGTATAAATGACTCTAATATTGGAAAATAATAAAATGATAGGACGTCATCATTTTGACATAACTTGGTTAAGTTACTAGCGCCAGATGACGTTGCTGTCGTGCACGCTGCTTATTGTTTGAAGAGGCATTGTAATTATGTAATATAGTGAAATCACTGAAATGTGCTACGGAACCTTTCATGACTTTTCAACTGGTTTCGCATTTAGCATTAGCCGCCTTCATGTTGTTCTTCCATCTTTAATTTATTATTTCATACTTAGAAGGAAACAAGATTTTATTTGAGCATTAAAATATATATGTATTTATATTGCATCTTTCTCGTACTCATTAGTAGATCCATTCTTAGATTTTTGTAATATTTATATGCAAAATGGTAAAAAATAAGCTCTTAGATCATTAGAGGTTTTTGTTATATTAATCGCTTCACACATGTTAGTTAGATTTTTGACACCAAAAATTATAAGCAGAGCATGAGCTTGGAATTCTATACAACATAGTATATTTTAAGCACATAGTATGTTTTAATTTGACGTCTAAATATTTTTTTACACATTTTTCTAAGACTGTCTACTTAATCTATATTTCTACATCTGTATTTTGTTCAACCTCATATATTCCAGAATGTTATTTACATATAAAAATAATAACAAAAAATATAAATCTAAACAGAACGCTAAACTAAAAATTAACAAAAAGAAAAAAAGAGGACAATATGAAAAATAACGTGCTCGTTTTTTTATAAATGTGTTTCTAATGAGTTTAATAACATTCTGGAAGATTTTTCCAAAATAAAAGATAAATACTTAATACGAGTGTTACTTTTTTATTGTGATTATTATAAATTTTACAACTTTTCACTAAAAAATCTTTAAATAACTCCAATAATAGTCCGGTAGGCTTGCCTACTACCTCGAGGGCTTGAAAACGTGTAACTAATACAAGCGAATTTCAAATAAATAGGACCATGTTCGAACAAATGTGTCCCATAAAGCACTGTAGCTACAAGTGTTTCGAAGCGTGACGACTAAACCAAGCGCCAAAATAGGTACGCTGGTGTGAAATCGCTCCAAGCTTAAGTCTTCCAGAGTAATTGACACACCGAAGTTCTTAATTGCAAGATTCTCTTATAACTCCGCTTATGAAACTTTGTTTTGTGGTAAAGTTTATACGACATTCAACTCGTGGCATATTTTTTTGTGGCATATCTTGATGTGTGTCTCAAGTAATGCTTTACTTAATTACATTTGTACCTTGATGCAAAACTTCACGTTGAAAACCATTACTAATCACGTAGTCCTAAAAATCAATGAATAAAAGCGCTTTGTATTGTTTAGTCATCCTAATGTATGTCATAGATACTCATGTATAGACAACAATGCGCGCGGTGCCCAATTAATGCAAAGAAAATCATCTATATAATAGCTTAACTCACCTGTAACTCTCAAAAAGTTGACGCATTTCATAAATATTTAGCTATATTAGATTGTGCAAATAAAAAATGTTTAATAATTTGTAGAGAATAAATATGCATCTAGAGAATGTTTTTTTTAAGTAAGTTAATGTTGTGTATTTAAAAATCTATGTACATATTTAAATTGTTGTAAATAAATAGTCTATTTCAAATATAACATAATTAAGTAACTTTTAGTTATTAAAAAAGCAATGTCGCATACAATATTTTACTAGGTTGACGTTGTGAAAATAATTACACTCATAGTTGGTTCATTTGGCACTTTCAATAGTGGTGCTCTAAGTTTGCAATAATTATACCCAGACCAAAGATGTAAAGAAATTGTGTGTTAATGCATTTCCTATTCTTGTGCTGTTCGGTGCCAACTTAAATATAAATTGTATAATTATGGTAAAATTCAGATGTGTGTGAACCACTGTTTCCCTAGTATATTTTGTGTCGGTGCTTGTTATATTTAAATAAAGGTCGAGATTAATTAATATTTGGAGATATTATTAAAAGTATAAAAGTGAAAAATCTATGAAAACATTATTTATTTATATTCACCCACCTAACCCAAAGGGCGCCAGAAATTCCTAAACAAGAGAGGTCTTCCCTTTATGAAATGAAACTTTCGTACTTATAGTTAAAGACAAAAACTCGCCTTTATAAAAATCGCAGTTGGGGGCTTCGTCAGTCGGTGGATTCTTCTGTTTTAGTTAAGGTTTTTCATGAAGCATCGTCGCGTCGCATATCTACGCGGGTGGGCTCCGTGAGTACACTACGGTTTCCGTCGCGGGAAACCGACCCGTATCACCTATTTTTGCCTAGCAATTGACTGAACAAGCCTTCCCGTGTTACCGCTGGCGGGCACCGCGTGTGCCCCTGCGACGGGTTTCGTCACGGGGAGGCATTGCGTGGGTGCTAGGCTTTTGTATGAAAGTGCGTAGGTGCACGCTGAGAGAGCTCACTTTCAGGCCTTTCTTATTTATTTTTTTAGGCTTTGTCTCTTCTTACTTTTTAGTGCGAGCCGTCAACAACCGGCAGCTTGAGTAGTCAACGTCGACTGCTGGAGTGTACGTCGCACAGCCATCCGTGAACGGCCGACCTTACCCTCGTTTTCTCTAGGCTCCCACTATCAAATAAATAATCAAATCCTGACTTGGATGATACTCGCCTTTGTATTATACATATGAAGCTATAAAAGATAAATATGATCTAGCCCGTACCTTGCTGTCCTCCCCAGTGGGGTGCCCTAAGCGCAGAAGAATCGCTGGTCGCCTTGAATTCAATGCTCCCACAGAAAAGACCGGTTGAGCAGTATACAGCTTCCCCGGCTGCACTTCGAGATGCTATTTAAAAAAGTATATCAGTCTGGTGCTAGGGCAGTTCGCATCAGGAGGATGAAAGGGGTGGGGGGCCTGAAATAAGCCACAGGGTGCTGAAATCAGTCGACCAAAGATCGATATAACGTTTTCTCGAGTTTCACATCTTACACCAACAAAAACCAAGGGAGGGCTGGCACTGAGATTTGTAAATAGGAACAATTTTTACACACCAACAATAGAACATTAGTTACATTGTTGGGAGTCAGGTAAAAGAGACAATTTATGACAGTGTTATTTGATTTATTTATTTTTGCTAGTTATACATTGGTAAAAATATTTAATGCTATGAAACAATTTGACTTAGCATTTGGTTTGTAACAATAAATTCACGCATAACAGATGCATGGGAACTAATGTAAGATTTATGTAGTTCCCAAATGATGAGCTACTTTATAGTTTGTAGCTAAAGAGATTGCATTAAATGCATTAGTTATGTGTTTGAGAGAAACATTTAACCTGATGCGAAGCTTGGAAATGAACCAGTAGTACTTTATCTTATGTTCCTAAGAAATAAAAATTTCCTACAATATTTTACACTTGATCAAGTTAAACTATGTATTAAAAAATTAAGCAATTTTCTGTCATATGAATTCAGTAAATGACTAATTACATAGAAATAAAAACTTTAACCTTTACATTTCAGACATGGGATACAGGTTTAATAAAAATACATTATGCCCAGAAATATAAACAACAAAAATGCATATAAATTTGCCAAGAAGTCAAAATTAAATGATTAGTTGTAATACAAAATGGGCATAAATCACTTACCTAAACCAAGACAATCAGTAAAACTAGCCTTAATAATACCAAAAGCAAGTTTAACTTTTTAAAGGCCACAATAATTTAGGTAATATGATAAATAAATGGGTGTTACCCTCTAAATGGGTAATTTGAAGAGCTATATAAAATGAATTCTTACTTATTCACCCAATCTACAATTATTAAATCAAAGTAGCACTTAGCACAAAAGACTGACTCAGACAACAATAAATGCAATTATACATATCTAAGATACACACTAGCATAATAGTACTTAAATTGAAGTCAAATAAATTTTGATACAGTTGTCATAGCTTATTATATAGGAGGAAATAAAGTGAAATACATTACAATTATGGTGTTAATTCAAAGTGAGAAATAGGTAGATTGGGTCTATGGAGAAAAGTTTTGTGGGAGAGAACTAGAAAGTGCTTCCCTCTGGGGGCTGTGACAGCTTCATGTTTTCCTTCAATGTCATGAGACGTCTCAGTTCCTGCAGAACTGTCTTGATAGTGTAATCGCGTTGCCATCTAGCAAGAATTGGAACTTGTCTGTTATCCACCTGCAACAAAAATAATATCTATAGCATTTGTGTCATGTTTATCAATGGCTGACATTGTATATGTCAACATTAGTACT
Source organism: Heliothis peltigera (assembly GCA_958496145.1). NCBI lineage: Eukaryota > Metazoa > Arthropoda > Insecta > Lepidoptera > Noctuidae > Heliothis > Heliothis peltigera. The sequence goes on along the minus strand of OY292334.1, from coordinate 6,869,826 downwards.
TACAAGTCCAGTCTGACTGTTAACACAGTTCATGTTGATTCTAGAAATAAAGCGTGCAGTTGGAGGTTCATCAGGGTATCTGGTACCACACTCAATTTTAAGTGAATACATCCTATTTTCATAAGGAGTCTGTAAAAGAATGCATCATTTAATACTCAATAATATTTACGTCAAATAAGGCAAATTTATACAAATAGATTTTTACCCTAGGGGGGCCGATGATCATTCCAGTCCAATGAGTGAGGGTCATGTCATCATCACTCTCGAGGCCCCATGATATGGTTCCATCGCCCACTCCCTTTTGGCCTTGTTCAAGTTCTTCTAGAAGACGAAAGTTTCGAGGGACCACTGCACAAAAATAATTTTGATTATAATAATGCAAGACATGTAGACACAAAGTCCAAAGTAGTTATAGACAGCTGTCTACAAAATAATAAAATGTTTTTTACAAAAACTTACCAACGCCTGATGACGGATTCGCCATGATCACAATTTCACCGGCGCGCACTACCTAGCGAAAAAAGCGTGTAGTTTAAGATTTATTAAGCAGGCATTTACCATGCAAATCGTTTACTCGCTTTTTATAGCTGAGCCTCCAATAACTAATAATGATAAATGATGAAATTTATTCGCTTAAAATACTTAATTTTTTCACTCAAAGAGAAAAAAAGGAAGGTTAGCAATTTTTTGTTGACTTTGACAAATGTCATTGCTGCTTCCTACTCTATGGCAAAAATATGTAAATCAATTTGAATTAGTCTGAATTAAATAAATAAAAACTCATTGATAAAGCTCCTTTTTCTAAGCATAGAATATTCTAAGAATTTTCTAGTTGTTAATTATAAAAAATCTGGGAATTGGGACGAAGCGGGAGAAAATAGAGGCCACGCAGAGCGAAAACAATGACTATATAAAAAATAAAGTATCCGATAACATTAAAAGTCGATTCCAATAATTGATTTTAATATGATTTCAAGTGAAATAAAAAGAAATAATTTAATCTTAAAATAAGAAGATAACAGAAGAGATATGAACTAATCATAACAAAAATCTGCATTGTTGCTGACGTTGTGTTGTTACATCGATATTTAAACTGCAGAATGACTTACGAGTCCAAATTTTAACAAGATGCATTTTTAATCACCCAAAAATATCTTGTAGATATGAAAAATAGTTAAAAATAAATTCATCTCCGTTTAGTGAGATCTATATAGCTTTCAGTTTGGCTTCGCAATACAGTTTTAGTAACGAAATTCAAATCGTATTGATTATGAATTTACCATGGTATGGAAATTGTCTGGAAACGTAGAAAACAGTCATTTTCATCTCAATCTATAAAGTCTAATTTTATTATTTACTTTTTTATATTTCAAAAATAAAAATAATGTCTATTTTTTGGTATGGTAGCACAGGCTGAAAATTGTCATTCCATTTGCACATAACCTCAAATTTTGATTGAAATTTGTTGCATGGACAAAAAACCTTTGCGTAACTTTCACTTATTCAAAGATTTATTTAACTGGTTTCCATGACGCTGCAATTACTACGCGTCATACGTAATTCATTTGTATTACCAACTGAAAATTTTTCACTTTATTTCGGCCGCCATTGCAGGTTCTTACGTAGCGAATACCGTTATACGGATAGTGGACTGAGACGCGCGAGGGGGGTACGAATCAGCAGCGCCGTTGGAGCGCGAGTTCACTCTGTCACTCGGTCATTACGGTATTTCTGTGCAGCGCGTCCTACATTCACTATCGTGAAAGAAAGAGTGACAATGCCCGAAAACAAACAGTTTCAGCGTCTTCCTCGATTTGTGGTGCCCAAACATTATGATTTGGAATTGGTGCCGAATCTTGAGAAATTTACGTTCACGGGAAAAACAGCAGTGAAAGTATCGGTAAGGGGAAATTTCATCATCGACGATGCAAAAAAAATGTTCCATGTGTCTTGCTAATCTGATTTTGACTGTTTTAGATTCTAAGCGCTACAAATGAAATAGTATTAAATTGTTTGGATTTGGAGCTGAATGACGTCAAGTTGCAATATAAGGATGGAGGACCGGAGTTTATCAAACCAACTGAAGTCCGCCTCAATGCAGCAGATGAAACCGGGACTATTGTGTTTGATAAACCGCTCAAGGAAGGCGATGCTACGTTGCACTGCGAATTCAAAGGCGAGATCAACGATAAGATGAAGGGTCTCTACCGCAGCAAGTATTTGACGCCTAGTGGCGAGGAGCGCTACGCTGCAGTCACGCAGTTTGAAGCAACAGATGCTCGTCGCTGTTTCCCGTGCTGGGATGAGCCTGCCATCAAAGCCACATTCGATATTACCCTTGAGGTGCCTGCTGACAGGGTGGCTTTGTCCAATATGCCAGTTAAAGAAGAGAAATGCCACGGTGATAAGAAGATAATTCACTATGATACTACACCTATTATGTCTACGTACCTTGTAGCGTTTGTTGTGGGTGAATATGACTATGTTGAGAAGAAGTCACGCGATGGTGTACTGGTGAGAGTGTACACTCCTGTTGGGAAAAGCAAGCAGGGTATGTTTGCTCTAGAAGTGGCGGCTCGGGTCCTCCCCTATTACAAAGAATATTTTGATATAGCTTACCCTTTGCCAAAGATTGATTTGATAGCAATAGCTGATTTCTCTGCTGGTGCTATGGAGAATTGGGGATTAGTGACATACAGAGAGACTTGCCTATTGGTGGATGAGGAACACACATCAGCTGTCAGGAGGCAATGGATAGCATTGGTGGTAGGGCATGAGCTGGCTCACCAGTGGTTTGGTAATCTGGTCACTATGGAGTGGTGGACTCATCTGTGGTTAAATGAAGGTTATGCATCTTTTGTCGAGTTCCTTTGTGTCAACCATCTTTTCCCAGAATATGACATATGGACACAATTTGTCACTGAAAATTATATCAGGTATGGTACACAATAATTACTTATAAGATATGACTAGTGGAAAATATTTAATTTAGAAAAACTAGATATAAATACTGTATACCTACATCATCAGTATCACTGCTTAAATTTCTCAATGTAAAATAAAAAAAGTATCACTTGCAACTAATATAAAACAATATTTCCAGAATTTATAACAAGATGTGCTATATCTTTGTTGTATGTTTGTGAGCCTGTTTATGAGTGTAATCATTTGAATGTTTGCCAGCAATGCAAATTGCAAAGTCATTCACCCCGTAAACAAATGACAATGGAATTAGTTGAAATGACCTACATCAATTCAGCATTTATTTACATTGTATTAGGTTTTCATTTTGCTTTCCTTTGTTCCATGTAAGAAACATAATGAAAACTTTTTCATTACAGAGCATTAGAATTGGATTGTTTGAAGAATTCCCATCCTATCGAAGTGCCTGTGGGTCATCCTTCTGAAATTGATGAAATTTTTGATGATATATCATACAACAAAGGTGCCTCTGTTATCCGTATGCTGCATAAATACATTGGAGATGATGACTTTCGTAAAGGCATGAACATTTATCTCACTAGACACCAGGTATATTAACTATGTATATACATATTTGTTTGTTTAAATAAATGATAAGAACATTAAACTCAGCAAATGCTAACATGCTCAATGAAACTAAAGCTAGAATATAGCTCTAAAGAATTAATGAATTGGATATCAATATCTTTGATATAATAAAGCTGAAGAGTTTAACTGCTGGAAAGCACTCATCTCAGAAACTACTGATTTAAAACATATTTTATTGTTACCCCATTTATTCAGGGAAGCTATAGGCTAATCTAAATTAAGTACTTGACAAACAAACATAATTTTGACTTAAAAAGTATCTACTGAGATTTCCATTTTAATATTTTATTACTCCTTTAAAAATTAAGTAAAATATATTTACTCATCAGGATGGTATTATCATTTTAAGTGTTTTAATAAATATGAGTATGAAAGTATGAACCTTATTTAAATGAATAATTATATGTATAAAGTATCATGCCACATCCTTGATAATGCTGTTAATACCACAATGTATTATTTCACAATATTGAGTTGGTAATTGGATATCATCCGATTCAAGATTATAATGTTTGTACTAAGTATAATTCAACTTTCAATATCACATAACTGGCAATTGAGATAAAAGCATTATGAGCAATATAACATTATTGTCAGAATATTCTTAGTCTAGTCATATAAGAATTTATCTGCAATAATGAATATGTGAAAAATCAATATTCATATTGTGCCGCCTTAAAAGTTTTAAATAAAAAAAAAAGTATTAAAATTGTCTCTTGCATTCTTCTGCAAAGGACAAGGATTTTGTATGAACCCCATCCCCAACTCTAGTGGATTTAAAACTGGTGTCACGGACTATCCTTGATGTAGCTTTGCTTTATCAAAAAATAAAAGCATTTAATGTACAAAAATATTATGAGACACTTTAGATGCAAAAATAGAAATTCAGCATTCTTTTTATATTTTCAGTACAAAAATACCTTCACAGAGGACTTATGGGCTGCGCTAGAAGAGGCTTCCAACAAGCCTGTTGGAGCTGTCATGTCCACTTGGACCAAACAGATGGGATTCCCAGTTGTGGAGGTTTGTATAACAATTTGTTATTTTGGTTGAATCACCAGTTAGCAATATAGTTTTTATCTACCACATATCTATTTCTGAAAACTGCATGAAAAGCAGTAGAGTTTTCCTGTCCTTAAAGTTTTTGACAAGGTACAAATTAACCAAATATTGAACTACTGTTTTATTCATGATGATATTTAAATATATTTTAGGTGAGCTCAGAGCAACAGGGAGCAGACAGAGTCCTAAAGCTGACTCAGCAGAAATTCTGTGCTGATGGCAGCCAAGGTGGAGATGTTCTCTGGATGGTTCCTATAACAATCTCTACTCAAGAACAACCTTCAAAGGTAAAGCAAATCACATATAAGGCATATGTTTTATAAAAAAAAATACTATTAAAGATGATATTGATAAAACAATAATATTATTAACAAAAATATGGATAACTGAGCAACCTTGATACCAGTTTCATATAAGTGCATTTTGACCTATTTAAAACAGATTTCATTATCTATTTCAATTGTTTGATAAGAAAATAATCAGATTGAAATGATATGTAAAAAAAAAACAAAAATATTCTCAGTTTTGACTGAACATGAACTGGTAAATTAAAACTTTACAAGGATCTGTAAACTGAAAACATACAAATAATTCTTCTATAAACTTTTTAGAGTTAAGTCACAAAAGAATTATTACTATTCAGAAAGTTTCAAGGTACCTCTGTTGGTGTTTCAGGTAGCATTATCAACTGTTTTAGAGAAGAGATCTCAGGAGGTAGTGTTGAAAGATGTCTCTGAGAGTTCATGGGTCAAGCTAAATCCTGGCACGGTAAGTTTTTTTTTATTTATTTAACACAATCAATATATTAATATTTCATTGAAAAGGAAACATCCAGTCATTATTCTATTAAAACCAGTGGTCTCTATAAGTATGGATCAATTGAAATATGGACAGGGTCATTTGCAATTGTTAAGGCGTTAAAACTAGTGGCTAGGGGCCGCGTCGACCGTCTGCTACTTAAATGTTTTTCTACCAACGTAACCGCCGAGGGAGCGGGGGACCATAATTTCGGACAAACATGCAACTCCTGTAGGCTTTTATTCTGTTTGAAGATTGTGGAACTGGCTGTTCATGGAAATTACCGTAGATGTATCTTGGAGAGTGCTCAATTTTTTTACGGTCTACCGATTTATGATGTATGCTTAGGTACCTATATCATTTGTCCACCTGCGAAGCCGGGGTATGTCACTAGTACACACAGCATTACACAACAAATGTTGTCCTGTTTGGTGACAGTTAGATGGAACTCTTAAGTTATTTTCATCTGCATCAGCAAATTGTTTCACCAATTCCAGGTGGGATATTACCGCACCCGTTACCCCGCGTCCATGTTGGCACAACTAGTGACAGCTATCCGCGACGGGTCTCTACCGCCGCTCGACCGACTCGGCCTTCTCGACGACTGCTTCGCTTTGGTGCAGGCCGGACACACTCAAACTGCTGAGGTATTTAATCATAAACCAAATACATAAGTCGAAATAAAAAGATAAGCAAAACAATATTCAACAAACCAATAACAACGAAGAAACATTAATACAACATTAAAATTTCGTGCAACGTCACTGCTTTGTACAAATTTTACAACACTGAAGTAGAATGTCCATAATCTCGAACTTTAATGACTTAAGGAGTTGATAATTATTTAAAAGACTTTGATACTGATAACTTTTTTTGATTGAATTTATTGAAGTTGTTTACACATGAACATTTTCTTTTTCAGTCTCTGAAACTAATTGAAGCATTTACCAACGAAACCAATTTCACAGTGTGGTCTTCTATCTCTAACTGCCTATCGAAGTTGAGTGCCTTGTTCTCGCATACTCCTCTCGACAAGCCCTTGAAAAACTATGGCCGTAAACTATTTTCGAACATCACTCGAAGGTTGGGCTGGGACGCTGAGGAAAAAGAAAGCCATCTTGACACCTTGCTTAGAAGCTTAGTACTCAATAAAATGATCAGCTTTGAAGACCCCGATACTATTAAAGAAGCAAAGAGTCGGTAATTATAACATTTATTTTTATATTGTATATTTATCACCACTTTTTACCGATTCGGAATAACGGTGCGAGTACTACTTGTACGCGAAATTTTTTCGCTGAACTTAATGGTAAGTCAGTTGCGACTGGCCATTAAGTTCGGCGAAAACAGAACGTATGTTGCCACTATCTAGAAATAGTAATTTTGTGATTAATTTCCTGTTATTTTCTTTCTGTATCTATCCTATAAATGATGTTCCCGACAATATTTTGAGATTATACTTGTCGTAGTTTCGAGAAGCACATATCGGGCGCGTGCACGCTGCCGGCGGACCTGCGCTCGGCGTGCTACCGCGCGGTGCTGGCGGACGCGGACGAGGCGACGTTCCAGCGCTTCCTGGGCCTGTACCGCGCCGCCGACCTACACGAAGAGAAGGACCGCATCAGCCGCGCGCTCGGCGCCGTCAACGATCCCGCGCTACTCAAGAAAGTTCTAGACTTCGCTATATCGGTAAGGATGTTCGTGTTCGCTATTGGATACATAAATATTTTGATTCAACTGGTTTTATTGAGAAATTGTTAAATATGCCAGGTATAGTTATTACTGAATAGTTCTGAAACCTGAATAGTATCTCAAATACAGTATTCTTCATACTAATAATTAAATGAGACCATAATCAGCGATTTGCCAATGTTAATTAACCTTATTATTTTCACTTTACAGGATGAAGTGCGATCCCAAGATACTGTCTTCGTAATAGTTTCCGTAGCAGTCAGTAAAAATGGTCGCGATCTCGCTTGGCAGTTCTTCAAGGATCATTGGCAACAGTTTATGGATAGATACCAGGTATTTTTTTCACATATTCTTGCAATGATTTCAGCACTGCATATCAGGTTTTCAAAGTGTTGGTATTCATGTGCTTTTCTAATTTCAGGGTGGATTCTTGCTAGCCCGACTGGTGAAGTCAACGACGGAGAACTTTGCTTCAGAGACGTGTGCCCAAGAGATCGAGCAGTTCTTCCGCACGCACCAGTCGCCGGGCACGGAGCGGTCGGTGCAGCAGGCGCTGGAGACCGTGCGGCTCAACGCGGCGTGGCTGCGGCGCGACCTCGCCTCCACCACCGCGCACCTGCACGCCTACCACTGACCGCGCCGCGCGCCTCTACCCTAACGACCCTAAGCTTACTTATACATTAACAATCTGCCGCCGAATATATTACTATTTTGTTATTACCAATAGTAAATTATTTGCAGGACCAAATGATACAAGACTGAAAACTACAACGAAATCTACAGTAATGTTTTATCTAGCATTATTATTTTCATGATAAGTTTACTTTGCATATTTATTTTCATTTCCTTTTACTTCATACTGTATTGAACAGAAGTTGAGTATATTGTTTTATGCTATATTTTTTTTTTTAGTTTACTTTTGAATGGTTATTATTTTATTATTGATAATAGCTGATTAAAAACGATTTGTTTGAATTGGATGCTATCATGTTAATATTCCGCTAGTGAAACCTCAGTCCAGCTAAGAATACTGAGTTATTATTTTACCCACAACAATGGTAAAGCCATGATCAATTTATATAATATAAACTGTAGTTTTGTTAAAGTTTATTGTCCGGTCAGACAGATAATTTAAATGATACAAAATATCTACTTATGCATTACAAAATTCTGTTACTAATTATACTAGTGAAACTTCAAAACCTAGATTGATTTCGAGCATGTATTTTATTGCTGGAAGTTATATTATAGTGCATAGAGTTGTTACACTCAATATTGTTGCAAAATAAACTATTCTTATATACATAGATCTAGCATACAAGTCTATACAGCTGTAGTTTAATTTAACATTAATATTACGTAGGTCTTATTCAAAGCTTTTGATTTCTTTGTATATTTAAAATGGGGCTGTAGCACTATCGCTGGAGATGCAAGTTACTAACGCTAGCGTGTCAATCACCTCTTTAGATGTCTTCTTGAACTCAAAGTTGTAATCAGTGCATCTAAAATTTCTGCATTTGGTCTTGTCACAAGGTCAGAAAATTACAAATATATCTTACACATAATAGGCTCATCTGAATAAAAAGAGAATTCGGATTATATTTCCACATAGCCTTTAAAATGTTATCTAATTTCTAATTAGAACAAAAGATATGCAAAGATCTATAAGACTTTGCGACAAGAACAAATATATGGATTATAGTTCAAAAAGTTACAGGCCTAAGTGCAACATGTATTTTGTAAATGTGTATAAATATTATTTAATTTTGTTAAACATGTCGAGGGTTTTACTGTGTATTGGTGCTGAGTGCATTTTTGTTTTGTTTCAGTTCTGTTGGACTGAGTATTTTGGCATGTTTTTACAGTTGCGAAGAAGCTACTTATTTAATGCATTTTACATACCTATATGTAATTTATTGGTGGTTTATAGATACATTGTTATTTCTAAAGAAGAAAATATATAAGTGAATCCAATTTGCATAGATAAAAACTTATTGTATTGTGCGAACGTATAATAATGTGTGTTCAAATCATTCTCTTTATTTATTTTTTGACATGCAAGCTTAGTCAAAATTGTGATTTTGGGGCTATAACAATTTAAAGTTACCATTAGTGTCGCATTTGTTGTCATCATTGATTTTTTTGTAAGACTGTGTTATTGCAATAAATCGTACAAAATAAAAACGACTTTCAACATTTGAAATGAATTATCACGCCCGGCTCTGAATCCTTATGGACATCCTTCGCCGGGGACAGGAAGGGCCGTGCTGAACCCGTACTGGCTAGGGACATGCAGGAGTGGATTACCCAATTAGAGCCCCACTATAATTGTCCCGTCCCTGCTCCAATATGAAAATATAAAAGGAACGTCGCACGGCCGCCTTTGCAAGTTATTGTTCTCGCCAAACACGATGGCGGTCCGCAACTAAACTCCGACCACGAGTATGTGCATGTGGCTCATAGCCTTCTGCTACCTGCGGATAGCTGAAAATAATTTCTACGTAGCAAATCGCGTAGTGTCCGTGAAGGTAAAAATGTTCGCAAGTTTTTTATTAGTAACTTCTTCGTAAATATCAGCATATAGATAACTTATTGAATCAGGCGTTACTTTGCGGAAATCCATTACAATTAATGTTAGAAAAGAATAACAACGCAAGACAATGTCTTGCGGAATTAAAACTAGATATTCTTTTCTAACATTAATCAGCATATAGGATTATTTCCCGCTCAAGTTGATCTCTAGTTCTACCACAGCGAGACTGTGACGTGTTATTCGTCCGTTATTTGAGTAGATCCGTTCATAATTTCTTTATCACGTCTATAAAACATACCTCCAGGATAAATCATCACAGTTTATCCGTGAATTAGCAGGTAATAAAGCAAGAAATTAAACACGTGTATAAAACAGTACATCTATATTGCACTATAACATCTCACTGAGTATTGTACAAATTGTGTATCGTTATTACGAAAATGGATTAATTTATACTAAAATACAATCATTACACAGTGATGCCAATGAAATAGCTAGCGGGTGCATTATCACAACACAAACTAATACGTACACAAGTACATAGGGCACAAGCACTCCTTGCAACATCGGTTTATAAAAAAAAGTATTATTCAATTGTCTGACAGACCCTTGGCAGAAGGGCACGATGGCGATGACTTTCTTTTTTATTAAATTATAATTACTAGCAATAATTCGTTTTCATAAGTCACACAATGTGAATGTTATTGCGTCTTGTTAAACTAGTTCAAGTAGCTAAGAGACGAGTCGTTTGTTCCAACTTTTACGTCACGAGTATGTTTAAATAGGCTTTAATCTATAATCTATTGCTTGTACGTAATATACATATAATTTAATTACAACCTTTTATAATGCAGAAGTCAGATCTTTCAACAACATTTAAACTTCATTATTACATTTAATAGACTTCTTACTCATTAATTATAATAATTATGTACAGAAAAACAGATTTATACATTAAAGGTTTAGGTAAATACACAAATCCACGCAGGTAAGGTACTATAGGTGTATTCTTGAAACAGATGAGCGTTATCTGTATCCATATATCTATACGTATATAGACTTAATACTAGTGTTCATAATTTTTATAATCTGAGATGATACTGAATATTTGGTAATACCTCTATAAAATCACTTGACTGTATATAAGTTTACAAGCATTTTTTTATAAATCAATTTAGTATAAGCAAAATATTTCCACCTTTATTGAAGCCGATATTTCCCAAACATTCTGTATGACCTCTAGTTGAGCGTATTATACACTTATGAGGGCTAGATAGAACATTAAATCTGTTATATGAAAACTTACGTAACGTACTTCTGATTTCAACATGCCTGAATGACAGCCTGATTGTAGTCTAAGAGTCTGAGTATACCCCCGCACAAGCGTATAGTACGCTTCAGCCTCACGACGATACTTATTGTTATGATAAATATCATGTAGCTTTGCAAAAATTGACAATTTTAGCATTAAACGTCCCGTATGAATGAAAGCTTTCAATTATTGTAACAGGAATTGTATTTGAAGCATTCCTTATTAAGTATGTACGACTGCACGTTGCCTTATTAATTGCTTTAAAATGTTGCCGCTATTTTAGAATTAGTTCGTATTTCCAAGAGATGCATGAATACAAACAAACATAGCGGTACTAGGTTTCTGCAGAAGTCTACAAAAAAGTGTATTTCAAAACTGTAGACCATTTTAATAAACTCAATAACTTTTGTATTCATGAACTAAGTATTTTTTTTTATGTATTTCTAATGTCTGACTAGTAGTCTACCATTCTTCGCGCATAATTTTGCGATAGTAACAATACTGAATCCGCACACTTCAATAATTTAAATAGATATAAATTATACTTTTTTTCGGAGTGTACAGAGAGAAAAGGTAGCATTTTTAAAGCAAATTAATGGGCCAACATTAAGACAGTTTTGATCATTTCACTCTCTTCTACATATTATTTACGCATGTGTTTGTATAGTACCATCAGCATTAAATACATGCAAAAAATATTTAACTCTCTTATCTTCAAAATATAATATATTCTAGTTTACCCAATTATAATTGTATATTTATTTATATTTAACCGTTTTCAACGATCGCAAAGTTGTAAACACTTACAAGGGAATCAGCCAGTTGGAATATTAAAATCGTTTAATGCTGACTGTACTAGGTATATTTTGTAAAAATACAGAAAAAAGATCGTCTGCTTACTTGTAGTACCAGTCAAATACGTTAATATAATATCGGACGGTATTTTAACAGTGGTGTTTATTCGGTACAGCTATGTGTACGTTCATGTGTTGTCCGAGTTGCGGCTTGTGTCCCTAACGTATGCGGAACACATCACTGTCATTAAGATAAATAAATTAATATCAAAAACAATTGATTGAAGTTCATTACGAACAATACTGACAATGTCTGAAGACATTCACAGCAATATTATTCAGTAGGTAGATGTGACTTTATAAAAAAATTAACTATTAAACACGCGATTGTATAAAATAATAGCTGTACTTAAATGTTATTTATTATATTTTAATTATGAAAGTTCAACTTCATTAAGTATAGAACCAATAAATTCAACTTTGAATAGCTATTGTACAGACGCCAGCACATCAAGCTACTTCAATCTGTCAAATTTCCTTAATAAATTTTCAACTTTACAGCTGAAGCATATGGTTCAAAGTTGATTGGGAAAATTTAACAGTTTTGGGTAACTTGATGAGCTGGCATCTATACACTATAGAACAACAGGTAGGTTTCATGTGAGTGATTATATACTGCTCTTCTGTACTATACACTATTTTTCTACATACAACTTTTGTTGAAATATAATTACACTATAACTAGTCTAGGTTTAATAAAATAGCAAAATAAAAAATAATTGTTAAAGTAAAGAATGACTAGAGTGAGAGATAGATAGAAAACTGAAATATGATTAGAATTAATAGCTGCTAAAAATAATCTGGTTTATTCCATTCTGGATGTCACGATTTAATCATATCCCGGAGAAACTCGACGATATTGAATCATCAATGAGTTAAAATAGTAAATTAAATATGAATTGACTTATTAATCATAATACACACGAGGTGTAGGGTACACTCCTGCTGCTTTCTTTTCAAAAATACATTGTGAAACTCGCAGCATAAGAACGGCTTGCAGAAATACTGAAGTTTAAGCCATACATTTGAAATATCGTTCTGTCACTGACAATATCAAACGATAGAATGAGACAGCAGGTAGTTTTAGTATGCATACACTTTGCTTGAAATATGTTTAGTGAGCAGTGATGTAAACCATTCTGCGTTTTAAATAACAGAAGTTATATTTGTAGTATGTACAATAGTTAATATATGCATTATTACATGATTTCTATACCATACGTATTAGTATATAAATTGCCATATCAGAGAAGTTGTTTCAGTTAAATGTACATTGCAGACATTTATTTACATAATTTATATGGAACATTTCATATTAAATAAAAATAATATATATTTTTATGTGTGGATAATATTATTAGCAATCTATGAATTACACTTTAACTAATGGACATCACCAAATCTCATGATTCGATCTCAAATGAATTACACTATACATAAAAACACACAAATTACCTATTCTAAGGTGTTTCCCAAGTGTGAACACTCATGTCGCATATTTTGTACGAACTACATTTATTATAACAAGCAAAACAATGTTTATCCTATATAGCAATATACTGCAGTTTGCGTACAAATTATGAACAAGACTGATTGACACTGGGATGTATAAGAAAACGGATTCTAATAGATACTTTCTCTTACAATTACAACATATAATACATATACATATAATTCACATCATTTTTAGTAGGTATTGAACATTGTTGCTTCTTGGGCAATTAATAATAAAATAATTACATACATAAAAACATTGAGGGTGCTTATGTGACTGGAATAATTAACTTAATATTAAAATAGGTTTCACTTTAACTCGGAAATAATGTTAGTCACGTCGATACGTAAGTTTTTTATTTATGCACTATTTTTGTTAGAGATGAAAGGTTCTTTAGGCAGATTAGAAATCCTTCAGTAGACCCCTTTAGATCAAGTAATCTTAGAGTGAGACATATTGTTCACAACATCCACCACGACATGACATCACACAATTTGAGCAATTGCTTAGGAATAAGATAATTCGAAAAGTAAACATTATCTACAATAATTGAGATCAAGAACGCACTTAGGTAAATTATAAAGGAGAATGTGAGACTATTTAGTAATACTACAATGTACTAGCTATAGTTAGTATTCAAGCATAGTTAAAAATTTTATTTTAACATTTTGTATAATTGGTGGGTACCTCACTTACATAACTACGGTTCCTTCAATTGTTTGAAACTAGGACTAGAAGCGTGAAGACTTGAAAAACAATAAAAATGCAAACATTTTGTATCTGTGGGTAGAAGGTATAACACAAAAGTATTAATAATCTAACCATGGTGTTTCTCAACAGTAAACACCACACAATCTTGTGTTTATGAACAATTCGTTTTTAGTTATATTTCTTTTATATTTTAAGATAATCATGTATTCAGCATGTCTCCCGGAAGTACTGTAACTGTAAGGCGAAGCAGACTCTACACATAGTTACATAATAGGTTTACAGACTGTATGGGTTAACACTGTGTGTGGCGCAACCTTGTAACATGCTATGCTATTAGTACCCCTACAAATGTAATCATTTAACATTCTGACAGTCGGAAATCTATATTATAACAGGGAACATCTAGATATCAAAATAAATCAGTGTAGGGTGCAACAACGACCTAACGTCTTGTGGCTAATATAAAGTATGTAGCACATAATGTTATATGTAATGTGTTTGTGATGGGTGGTATAAATGCGGTTTACAAGGTACATAAAGATTAGCTTACTCTATGATGAGGCATCTCGGTAAGTGTTCGTGGAGATAGTCGAAGAGTTCGGGCGAGGCACCGGGGCAGTTCGTGAGCTCCAACTCGCGCAGCTGTCGCAACTGTATGAGGCTCGACAGGCCGCCTGACGTCAACAACGGACACCCTGCAATCAGGTTACCATACTCAGCTAATGTAGCAATTAAACGTAAAAGAGGTTACTAGTTACACAACAGTCGTGCCGATCAATAAATTAGCAAGGTTAAGTAGCGTTTACTGCGAGCTGCAGTCTGGGGTGCGTCTATAAACGGGTGACCGTTCTATTTATTGATAAAAAAAAAACAAATTGAGACCTCTTCTTTTATAATTTCTGCACCCGATTTTGCCTGACAACCGTTGCTACTGATTAGTTTATATTATGCACTTGTGCACTATCTTTAGTGCATGGTTTATCACATTTTAGAATAATCAAAGTGATTATAATTAAGAAAAATTTGTATAGTTATTTCTTGTTAAAAAATATCCTAAGATATAACGCAATATACAACAGGGGACTTTTGAAGTCATTCCTTTGAAAAATATGTATGGGAAAACATTTTTTCTGAAAATTAATCTTTAAGATTGACTGTTGAACAAAGTTGACGCAAGTGACAAAGTAGTAAAGTTTACCGGCCAAAGACAGCAGCTGCAGCGACCGCATGCCGCACAGGTGCTGCACGCCAAAGTCGCGCACCTGCGAGCACCAGCGCAGGAACAGCGCCACCAGCGACTGCATCGTACTGATGTAGCCCACGCCAATGTCCGTTATGTGCACACATCTGCCGACAACGTCACAATAGCTATGGGAATGCCTATCACAAAATATGAGCTCCTAATGATAGACCGTCGTAACATTTTATACAGGGTGGTACAAAAATATTCAAATAAAATATGCAATTCAAAGTCCAAAACATCGCCAATGTATCATTCTTTAGCGTAAAATCAGTGCCACATACAGCAGTATCGTGGTCTCCTTCTAAAGCGTACAAAGCAGTGGCCAAGAACTCAAGAATAATGAAAGCATAATAGAATTCGTTTTCGAAAAGGTAGGAAGGCGGTATAGTCACCTGTCTAACGTCAACTCCTCAAGATGGTTGAGATCGCAGGCGATGTACTCGAGCGCATTGTCAGTAACGCGCGGGCACCAGCTGAGGTCGAGACTGCGCAGGCGCGGTAAGTTCTCTGCTAACAGTTCCACGCCTTCATCCGTTACTTTGCTGCAGCCGCTCAGGGATAGCACCGTCAGGTTCGGAAGAGAGTGCACTGGAATATGATATACACTATGTTATATACCCGCGACTGCTTTGCAAGGACCCTCGGGTCAGATTCCCGGGCCAAGCAGAAATTGCTCCGTGAGTTTAAAACAATTTTGCATATAATTTTTTTTCTTTGAAGTGGTTGTGGCCTAGCGGTTAAAGAGCAGACCTCTCAAGTGTGAGGGCGTGGGTTCGATTCCAGGTCGGGCAAGTACCAATGCAACTTTTCTAAGTTTGTATGTACTTTCTAAGTATATCTTGGATTGGACACCAATGACTGTTTCGGATGGCACGTTAAACTGTAGGTCCCGCCTGTCATTGAACATCCTTGGCAGTCGTTACGGGTAGTCAGAAACCAGTAAGTCTGACGCCAGTCTAACCAAGGGGTATTGGGTTGCCCGGGTAACTGGGTTGAGGAGGTCAGGTAGGCAGTCGCTCCTTGTAAAACACTGGTACTCAGCTGAATCCGGTTATATTGGAAGCCGACCCCAACATAGTTGGGAAAAGGCTCGAGAGATGATGATGGTTTTTTTTCTTTAACTACGCGTCAAACCTCTGTCTAACATTTTTGTAGTAAGGCCCAATGTATCTTTTAAGGCTTAGTTGTAATTTTAAGTGCTTTGAATTCTATGATAAGAACGAGATATGTGAGTTAAGAAAATTATCGACATTTCTTCGCCTTTTTCACTATGGTAGTCCATAAGTATAAAAACTGTATGTAGCTACTTAATCACATTCATTACATTACTTTTAATAGAGCAAAATACTAGAATACATTAAATGTCCAAAGCTGAGCTCTAAAGGAGTACAGCCTTTGTCGAGCCATTTCTCGAGCTAACACGCTAGATGACTCTTGACCTAAATACATGTGGAAGTCAGGCGGGATCGACTCGCAGTAATTGGGTTGCTATTGTTCGGCTTTGAAAAGAAGCCAGAGATATTCCATTCATCTTTTTCTACTTTTTTAAATACTAGTTGTTCCCCGCGGTTCCATCCACCGCCCGAGGGATAATTTCCCGCAGCTGGATAAAAATTAGCAAATTTTTCTCCGAGTCTAGACTGTAATGTTTACCAAATTTTATTTAAATCGGTTCTTGGCGTGACGGACAAACAGACAGAGTAACTTTTGCATTTATAATATTAGTAAGGAATATTATTAAAGAAAGGATTAATTCCTAGGCGTTTCGTTTAGCAGTCATGTTTGTACTAGGAATTAAGAAAAATTACATTATCAACTTTCTTCCTATGTGTACTAAATATAAATTAGATGCAACACAATAACTTGCCTATATTCACAACGCCATGGTTAGTGAGCTCCCAGCAACTGTGCAAACGCAACACACTGAGCGAAGCGCTCTGCTTCGGCGAGAAATACCCTAGAGCTGCGTCCGTCACATGGTAGGCTTGCAGAGAAAACTCATAAAGGGATGGCAGCAGTTGCGCTACTGCCCCGACCTGTTGACAAATTACATCATTACTTGGGTTATTCCCAGAGAAACCCCGAATACGAGTAAACTGGTAACATTTATTTTTATGCAGTACTCGGAAAATAACCCTATTACTTTGGGCTACTGTAAAATATCCGTGGAAATAACACAAGTAAGCTAACTCTACATATGTTACCAGATTGTGGTTCCATAGATGCTATTGACCAATATCTACAGAGCGATAATGTCAGCTAGCAGCGTAATCACCACATTATGGAATTTTTTAGGCGTGAGTTTATTGGATTTCATCCGTGTAGATTTAACCAATAGAAGCATAATGACATCGTGATATTAAATTTAGAGTAGAATTTGCGTAAGGCAGATCACTTGCGTTTCGATACTACAAGAAGCTATTTTAAAAAAAACTTGTATAATTTTGAAAAATAGCTCCCCAAGTATTTTAATTAGTTATTGCAAATTTTAGAACTTATACTTACAGCCTCATCAGCAATGTTAATGCAATCAGTGAGTGTGAGAGAGACAATTCGTGGAGTTAGGCATGCCCACAAACCAGCCTCAGTTATTTCATTGCATCCAGTTAGTTCTAGCTCAAAGAGAACCTAAAAACATGTTAATCTTATTAGAATTTTATATATCTTAATGAATATGGCGAACTGGCGATGATGGCAGCAAAAGATATTTTAATATGAGCATAAGATTTTACAGCCTAAATTGCTATCAGGATAAAAAAGCAATTCAAAAATAAGTTTTTACCTGAAGATGATCCAACACAGCTTCCAGCCCTCTGTCAGTTATTGTGCATCCTTTTAAGCCAATGGCATGAATATGATGGGCTGACAAAGGAAACTGTCTTATAAATTCATTGATATCATCATCAGAAGCAGAAACTAAGACTACTCCACGTATGCCTCTTCTGATCATAGAGTTGTAAAATCTTTGCATACAGCATCCTGTAGCAGAACGTAGCTCTCGACAATCGAGTACCGCAACGAGGCCGGTCCACCAGCGAGGTGAAGAGTACAGTATATCACGCCATCTGGTACACACTTGTGCGAGTGATCTTCTGTCGTTTGCATTGAAGTATAGAAAAAACTTTTCTAAAAACCTCTCTTCTAATATAAATTGATTCCAAGACAATGGTCTAGGTGAAGGACGGCGGCGACGCGGCACTCGCGGCGCGGCTGCTGCGGCAGTGGCCGGGCCACATAACGCATTGGCGACGCGTTCTACGACGCCTGGGGAGCGCTTGCGGCCGCGCAAGCCCAGCCCAGTGATGCGGCGCGACAGTTCAGCCGAAGCTCTCTCCACGACTCCCTGCGCCGACACCGATGACATCTTCACCTTGACGCGGCGTATAGTGTCAGCCGCTGGCCGCCCGCCGCCCGACCCTGCGCCTCCCGCGCCGTGCTCACAACCCGCCACCGCGCTACTATACAACAATTTGATAAATTGAATTTAAAAATAAAAAATCATTACAACTAATATTTTTATGTAAAATCTAAGGAACTAATACTCAGATTTGGTAAATCAAAATAGCCCATGTATTGAGGAAGGTTACTTTCATCGGTAGTTTCCGATTGTATGAGTATTGCTCGTGCAATATAATAGAAATTGTACACTCTTAGGAAAAAGTATGTTATCACAATTTTTGTATACTATGTTGTATGTTTTCCCATGAAAGAGTATAATGTGACCATCAAACAAACATAGAAAATGGATCTCCTAGTAGCAACATAATAAATGCATTCTAGAACCAAAAACAGCTTTTACATGATGTTTTGGAAATGTATTTTTTTCTTCTCATAAGCAATGTTAACTACTTCTTATAAACAATTAGGTTGCTTCCTTTATTTAGGGTGCCAGGGAAATGTTTTACTATTTAAACACTTAACTAAGATAATTTTAATATATGTGTATCTGATAATGGTAGCTATTAATTTTACACACTTGAAGAAAACAATTCATTTCAGTGCCGTTATGTCTTTAAAAAACATGTGTAGAATAGTAGGGTTGTTAATTTTATTGTAAGAGTCCCTTACAATTTTTCTATTAAAACCAGGACTGCATGTATGTATTAGAATACATGTATGTATTAAAGCACCCCTGTGTCATACCTGCTGAAGCAAAAGTATTGTTAATATGTATTTTCAAATCAATTTAAGAGTAACAAAAATCTAGACGTTTTAACGCTAACAAAAGTTTGTACGGCGTTAGCGTTATCGTATGAGAATGCTGGGAAACTATCAAGGTATACAAGGGACTTGAAGACCCAGGTATAATAACGTCAAAATCCGCAATTGGCGCAAACTGACTTAACATTCATAATAATTGTTACGGCTGAAAGTTACTCTGCTATCTAGGATTATTTAAGAAATCACTTCAAACATTTAAAAATAAATAAAAAATCGATTTACTTCAAAATGTACCTTTATCTTCTTTTCTGGAAAAATATAAACCATCGTTTGATATCTGCAGCTGCACTGAATATAAAACTTTGTTACAGTTAATTCAACATTGGAATTATAATGGTAAAATTATTTTTTCACGATTTTTTACAGTTCTCACAAAATACACATGAATTCATTCACTACGACTAGTGTTGTCAAATTATTGTGGAAACCAAAGGTGGAAACGCGACTAAAATGACTAAATATTTCGTTACGTCATTGATTCAAAGAAAAACTTAACTAATATCGATTTAAAACAGTATTGTAGTAAAGCCTTACTGATTTGTAGGATTTTGTGATAAGAAAAGAATAATCAATTAATTTAAAGGCTTCTTAAACATAAAACTTCGGAAGAAATTAAACTTTAAAAAATAATAGTTGACAGAAACAAGGATTTAAGAGAGCGGAGGCGGCGGTTGTAAAATTTTATTAAAAAGCACTGCGCAGCTAAAACCGTGCTACGCGGTGTTTTGCTTTTAATTTTTGTACATATCTTATTCTCTCATAATCATTTTTAAATCCTGGAAATCATTTCATTTTTCCCACCGCGTGCATAAACTTAGTGAAGTATGGTTGAGTTTGAGGTTTTTACACTGTACAGTATAATATCTGTGGAATAAATGTCAACTTTAGAAGTCTGTGGTGATGTTTTGTGTTTTATAACCTACAAATTATCAAATTTGAGATATAACCGCTAAAATTTTATATTTAAACCTTATTAGTTATTAAACATTCCAAAGAAAAATAGAGAATAATTTTATGTATCCAGCGAGTTGATTGAAAAAAGCAACAATCCACACTTATTTAGTCTACAACGATGGAGTTCTTGGAGGCTATGCCAGTTACCTTCAAAGAAATTACACCAAACTATAATTTACCTGATAAGTGGAAGGAAATTATTCTAAACACAGGTACTTAGTACATTAATACATATTTTTGCCCAAATATATAGATAGTCATATGATTTATGCGAGCCTAATGTTTCTAAAAACCGTTAAAATAATCTATATAAACATTTCCTTTAGGTGGTACACATAGCACTTTACAAGACATCAAACTGCCGCAAAAAGCCGGCGGATATTGGTACAAAGATTCCAAGAAGGTTTATACTCGAAATCGTTTCATTTATTGGTAAGTTTTATAATGAATAGAAAATTAATGAATCACATTTTTATTAAAATGTTTTCTACCTGGAATTTTGTTGACTATCTCAATAATCTGCTTCCAGGCAAACAACATCAGATGCAATAGAGCTATCTGAAGCTTCGTTAGATATCAATCTTTCATCCTGTAACTTGAGATGTAAAGTAGCTCCAGGCACTCCTCCCCTGAGCAATATAACTGTGTACGAGAGAAGTGCATCCCGTGACGTGGTCATCTTGGCTGCAACTGTGTCATCTGTACACAGATTAATATTCCCACATCCCGCAACATTAGATAAAAAGGTAACATTCTGATAGTTTTATTGATTGTTGCATCTTTAGCTTGCTTTAATGAAGATAACATGTTTTTTTTTAAGGTTGTGTATGCAAAGGCAAAACAGGATACTATTCCTAATAGGTTGATCTCTATCTGTCACTATCTCATGAACAGTGATAGTGATAAATTGAAATTTTCATAGATGTATTTCTGTTGCTGCTATAACAACAAATACTAACTGGCAACTATAGTAATATTTTAGGGAGCCACCTTACACAAACATGTTTTATTGGAATCTATTCACTTGATATTAATAATGGCAACAAGAAGATGATTTTATAGCTTTCTATAGATAATGGTACGGAACCTGTGTACTAGTCTGACTCATACTTGACCAGTTTATTTACATTAGGACACCTTTCAGCCAGTACTTGCATTGTTATTACTTCCTTCTGATGGCAACATTTTTATTTTCATTTCAGTCTACTTTTGGGTCATTGAGCAGTTCTTCACCATCAATATTTCATGATACAAGTTCCATAAACAATCCCAGCAATTACTGCATTCTTAATCAATACTCCAATGCAAGTAAGTATACATTAGCATTACCAATTGCCATGTCTATTCTTTCATAATATTTTGGTTTCCAATAATTTTGTGTGTTTTGACCAAATAAATTACTTTTTTCCAGCTACAGGTGTTGCTCACACTTGTGCATCCCTGTTGCGAGATAATGGTGAAGCAGTATTTACTCTGGCATTCGGTCATGGTGGGGAAGGTGGTCTATTGTTAGTCAAGCTGCCTGTAACTGGATCAGCTGTTACTACTCTGTTGAAACGAGAGTCTACCGTGCCAAGGTTCTTGTCAGGCATCACAGGAGCTTTGAGGTAAAAAAAAAACAAAATTATGAATAGCTTTACCTAAAAATAATATTGTATCGATTTCGCTAAAATTTATGGCCGCTTGATACATTGCGTTAGTTTCTGTGCTGAAACCATTATTAGGCACCAGCTGCACATTGTGAACCTGTGTGATGTATATGGACCTCTTACGCATACTTGTGCTCAGAATATTGTTATGAGACAGGCACCATAAAGTTCTCTCATCTCGAGAAACAATTTTTCTAATAAGGGGCCCAACACTTGGTTAATTTTAATAAACTAATTCTGATTTTAGGGGAAAGAGTAGCACAGACGGTGTTGAAACATATGGTGTGGTGCTGACAAGTGGTTTAGCCGTGGCAATATGCGGCGACACGTGTCTTCGAGCGTGGCCATTGGACGAGGGCGGCGCACCTATTGCGGTGTCTGCTCCGCTATCACAGACATTGGTCAGGCCGAAACCACCGCGTAAGATTCTTGAATTTTACTTTATCATATAAACTATACTTGTCTTTCATAAGACATATTTTTTTCTATCCCAAGAATCCCTGATATTAATGATTTAAATGTGATGTAATACTAAAAATTAATTGATTTGTTTTAGCTCATGGACACATGTTACAAAGAACTATTGGATCAGATGGAAGTATCGTATTGGTAGCTTATTTGTCTTTTCCCAATGAATGCGAATTTGTTGTCATGAAAATGCACGATGGAGGGTCGGGAGGCGTCAGATTTTCTCACATCAGTCGTATATTTGGACCCCAGGTATTCTTTAACTCTCATTATACATTTTAAGAAATTTGTGTATTTTTTTTTTATGTTTATTAAATGTATTTTCTATTTGCAGTTGGACCTCCTTGATTACGCAATTGGTTATGGAGACGGGAGTGATGTGATCTGGGCCTTATGGAGTCAACCGGATGGTGATACTATTATTACGAGTGGGTATTTTTTTACTTGGACATTTACGTTATTTTTACTTTATCTGTTTCAAACAGATTTTACTTGCACAAAAAATGTTTGCAAGACAAAAATTTAATTATGTAGGAATTAATTAGAAGATAAAATTCATAGGTTTCATGCTTAAGAACAAGTAATTTATACGGTACTGTTGTGCAGGCGTTTGCGTGGGCGCAGAAGCGTACTGGCGGGCAGTGGCGACGCGCGAAGAAACAGGTGCTCTGCCCACACTTAGCAGCCATCAGCAGTACCGCGACCGTCTGCTCGCGCCCGGCCTCTTTCCGCCCTCCGTCATCAGGAAGGCTTTAGTGGTAATTAAGGACTTCAATGTTATTTAAAGTAATACACTTCTAAAAAACACAACTTATAATATTCAAATTAGTATTTGCCTGATTTAAATCTATCCCCTACTTTATTAATTGACATTCGAACGTCTTGTTTACGTACAGGCGCCAGTACATCAAGCTTCTCGAAATTGTAAAATTTTCCCAATAAACTTATGAACAATATGCTTCAGTGACAAAGTTGAAAATCTATTAAGGAAATTTGACAGGTTGCAGTAACTTTATGTGCATTGCCGACCTCAAAAGAATTAGTTTTCAAGCTCTATTATTGATTAATATTGGTCGGAGTTGTGAGCATCAACTGTTACCTAGATCTACAATCGCACGTGGGGCAGTAACGAGCCGGTGGTGGAGGGCGAGCTGGGCGAGGCGGCGGCGGGCGCCGTGCAGGCGCGCCTGCGCCACCTGGCCGCGCGCAGCGCCGCGCCCGACCACGCGCACCTCATGCACAAGTACGTTTCAAGAGCTTCTTTAGTTCTGATGTATATTCTTTATTACTGCAAAGTATCAGCCAAATGCGTACTATAATTTTTGTGTAAATTCAAACATACAAAAAAAAAAGAGGAAGCGAGGAAGAATAGTTGCCTCTGGACACCAACTTCTTAATTGCAGTGTATCGATCCTTAAGTATGATGTCTTAAAAAAACTCGTGTCTTTATGGACCTCGCATATACATTTTTCTGGAATGAGTTTATTTATAGTTTATGTTTCTTCTAGATGTTGGTCAGAGTTGTACAGCTGGTGCATGCAGTATATGGAAAGTTTGCAAAAGCCACTTGGACTCATGGTGTCTAAGCAAGTAAGTACTCATTAATCAGATCAGCTTTTGCTGGTTATGGATATACCATCGATAAGAGCTTTACCAAATATCATCATTGGCCACACAGCATCTTTGTAAGATGATTGTGGCAGTGCTTGTATGTGGATTTTAGTGGCGCATGCATTTTTTTCTATGACTCCAGAGTCCAATACTTGCACGGCATTTTTTGCCACATTTGTCGCAGGTGAAACGCGCATCCACGGGTAGGTCAGCATTATTATTTATTGGTTCAATAATCATTCAATCACCAAATAACAATAAGTAATAAATTCGTTACGTTCGATAGGAATCTGATGTGGAATGCGGTTGGTGGTGCGCGGTAGTCCGGCGGGCCGGAATATCGCTCATTTGTGAACTTGAGCCACTCGAAAGGATGATGCTGTCGCCAGATGTCTCACTGCTGGATGGAAATGGTACATTATTTTATTCATATTTGATGATTCTACATATTTAATAGTAGTTTATGTATTATTTGTGCGTGAGCAGATTTTCGCGAAAGTTTTTCGCCCTATTGCATTAAGTTTGTGTACTGTTGGTGCAAGTGAGGGTACTGTCAGCAGAGAGCGTGGGCGAGCTGTCGGCGGACGCGGTGCGCGTGGTGGTGGCGGGCGCGCGCTGGGAGCGCGGCGCGGGCGGCGCGGCGGCCGAGCTGGAGCGCCGCCTGTTCGCCGCCGCCGCGCCGCAGCACCGCCTGCTGCCGCGCCTGCTGCACCTGCTCGCCGCGCCGCAGGACCAGGACACGCCCGCGCCCGTCAGTACTATCCTCTAGTCAACTTGGCCTATAGTCTTGTCCCCACACAACAGCAAAAAAAAACATTAAGACTTCATAAGAAGGTCGATTTTCCTTTCAGCTCTGTTTATAAAAAACAACTTTTGTCACAATTGAAATACCTTAAATAATTTGATTCTAAAAAAAATATGTTTCCATTATGTTCTGATAATATGCTTTTTCATGCGATTAACCATCCTACGAATTTTATGAAACAGACTCTGACACCGCAGCAGATCGATGACCTCACCTCCATTCTAGAACCGATCAAAGATCTTCAAAGTGCTGTTCTCGAGTTAAACGATGCACTGAGATTGGACGGTCCTGAAAACGATACTACTCAAAGTGAGTATTAGTTACGTAAATTATTAATACAGAAAAGCATCTTTGAAGAGTTGAAATAAAATGTTGATAACCAATTTCACAGACGAGGAGGAGGATACCGGTGAATATGACGGTCTGTTGGCAAGTGACCTAGGTGTGGCCATTGTCACCGAGGCCATACGCCAGATGGCAGAGATGAGGTATGAAACATTATTTTCATGTATATCATTTCACAGTAATTGTGTACCTGGTTCTGAATGTAGTGAAGTCACTTAAAAAAAAAATGTTATTTTTGGGAATTTATGGCATTACAGAAGTAAAAAAAAAAAACAAAGTAAATGGTTGGTAATAAATGGTTTTTAAGTAAAAAGTTTTAAAATAAAAAGTATGGCGCAGGCGCAAACACTTGACATTTAACATAAAAAAAATAATTAAAAATACACTAGGCATTTCTAAATTGATTATGTTTGCTATTTTCTTGTTTGTATTCAAGTATGTAACTTGTATTTGTTTGTGTGTCGGTGCAGATGCCGCGTGGTGCGCGGCGCGGTGTGCGCGCTGGGCGCGTGGCGCGGCGCGGGCGGCGTGCCGGGCGCGGGCCACTGCGCCGTGCACTGGCAGGCCTACCGCGCGCTGCTGTGGCTGCGCGCCGCCACCCTCGCGCCGCAGTCCGTATCTTATACCTTCATGCCTCCTTCAGCCGTTTAATGACACACTGCATACTTGTCCACTGCACACGATATTTGACCATATAACATTGACCGATGCAGCCTCGCAGTGATCAACTCCTTGATATCTCCTCTATCTTGTTCATTGTTGCAGTGGCACCCATTAAACAAAAACACCTTTAAAAAATAAAGAAAATTTGAAATATGCCACAAATTTGAATTTACTAACACATGGTGCGATGTTGCACAGGGTGGCGGGCCCGTCAGAAGCGTTCCGGCTAAAGCTGAGCGCCGTGGGCGCGGAGGTGGGCGACACGGGCGCGGGGCGCGCGGGCGGCGCGGTGTGCGCGTACGTGCGCGCGGCGGGCGGGCGGCGCGCGCGGGCGCACCTGGCGCGGGCGCGCGCGCCCACCACGTGGCACCAGGCGCTGCCCTTGCTTGCGTACGATCTTGCGCATCAACTGTATCCTTTTACTGTTATAGAAGTCGGTTTAAATTATGGGGTCCCGCGATATTCTAAGGAGCTATATGCGTAAAAACGATTAACCTTTTCTAAGGTTTCAATTATTAACACAACAAAATTTCAGGGTGACCTTTTTACTCAACCTTCGTTTCGCCATTCCATACTTTCCCTCGAAAGTCTCATAAGATCTCATGTACCTGCGTTGTGAAATATTTGAGGTAGAAGATTACAAAAATAGTTTTTTCGAAGATTTATGGGTCATCATTCCATGGTTCTGTCCTAATTTGACTGGACTATTACTCAAAATTTTGAAATAGATACTGCACTTAACTGTACACTCAGAAAGAGTAACTTATGTATATGCCTTTTATACGTAAATTGCGTGTCAAACTACTTTCCTGAACGAGAAATTCAGCTGGGCGGTTAGTGGCGGGTTCGAATTCAGTTGGTGGTTGGCCACAATTGACCAGCCTCGTCTAGTACAAAAATACGTGACGATGCTCGAACCATGGTGCGAATGGAACGCTTGCTCACGTACGTACCGTTACTGAATATACGATCTACTGAGATACGATCGATTAACAACACTATAGTTAACGCTAAAAAAGTAATATGATTGCCTATAATTTAGAGAAAAAAACATTTGGTTTACAGGCCAGTTCATCCTCGGTCTAGCACTGTTAGATCTAGACGACGCTGAAAATGCGTACACCGCATTCTGCAAAGCAGCTAAAGGCGTGAGCACAGAACCCTTCCTGCGCCAATTAGTTGCCGCGCCTGACGCCCGCCTCACGCAGCACCAAGCCCTCGTACTCTATTACATGAAGGTTAGTGCTAAAACCTCAACATGTCATACCTCAAAAATATAAAATAGTGGAATGAACAGGGTATACTTAAAAATGCCAAGGTTGCAATTTATTATTTTAGATCTGGTTGTTTTCTAAATTCGCAGGTGATTAAACTGTTTGAGATACACGACGCGGGCGCATGCGTGGTTCGTCTAGCAGAAACTGCGATCAGCATTGCTGATAAGGATGATCCGAACCTGGTGAGTCTTATGAAGATTTTAAGGGTAACTGAGAAGAGTGCACTAATAGAATATATCAATTGGGGCAAGCCTCGGCTTTTTTTTATAGTTACACTCAGTGCAATTTTTACAAAAAAAAAGTGCAAAATCATAAAGCCCATTACAACCGGCTCTGCCCCGATTCCGTTGCTAAATATGTTATGAACACTAGCCTGAAAGGGTGAAGTAAACTAGTATGTGTTTCGCAGGCGATGTTCCAGTGGGTGGTGTTCAAGTGGCACCTGGCGGGCGGACGCACGGCTCGTGCCCTCAGTGCAGCGGCCGCCAGCCCCGCGCCGCACGCGCGGCACGCCGCTGCCGCCACGCTACTCACCACGCTCGGTAACTACACCACGCACACCTCATTACGAAGGCAGCGGCCGCCAGCCCCGCGCCGCACACGCGACACGCCGCCACCGCCACGCTACTCACCACACGTTTATATCTACTTAAAGGTCAAAAACAATACGGGGCCCTGTACTTTATTTAACGTTGAAAGTTCGATGTGAAAGTACAGCGCTCTTATTATTTTCGTCTGTTTCTAATACGATGCTTTTATTTGCAGCATCTCGTCGTGAATTAGGCGCACTAGTATCGTGCGCCGCGCTGGCGGGCGATGCAGAGCGAGCGGCCGCCGCACGCGCCAAGCTACACGACGCACACGCACACAACCCCTACTACGACTTCTTATACGCACTGCACGTGTCCCGACACCACTACAGGAAAGGTATGTTTTTAAATACATTAATAATGTATCAATTTCTGCTGGTTCAATATTTCGGGAGATTGATATTATGTTCTGTGATCGCTATGCCGTGTCGGTGTGTGTAGGCCATTGTTCAAACCAAATTATCATAACCGTGTGTTTGTCCTCACAGCGGCAGCGGTGATGTACGAGCGTGCGGCGCGGTGCGGCGCGGAGCGGTCGAGCGGCGCGGCGGCGGTGCGGCGGCGCTGCTTGGCCGCGGCCATCACGTGCCTGCGCCTCGCGCAGCCCGACCACGCCTTCCTCGCCAGGCCCGCCGCCGCGGGGAAGCATCTGCAGGTCAGCGTCTTAGATGAGCAAGTGTCCACAGTCGACTACTACGATTGTACAACTTGTTTCTGCCCTTTCAGTTCGTTAATTGAGATGTTTCATGCAGGGTACTTTATTATTTTTAAATATACATTTATAGTAAAGTTAAATACTCTATCATAAATAATCGATTATTTTATTTTAGGCTTTATCAATTATTCAATTTATCACTTTATTCCTGATGATTTTGTTCTAAGAATTTTGGAATTAGGACAAAATACCATTGTTACTTTTGAAAAGTATAGTACTAATAGAGATATGTCGTGTTCTCAGATATGAGAAAAAATATAATTTCATTGTTGACAGGTCATAGGCCCAGAGGAATTAGCAGCAGAGCTTCGCGAGGAAGATCCTGATTCTTTGGACCCCGTACAACAAGCATTACTCAGTAAGTTTGTTTTGTAGGCTTTCCAAGTAAAAAATATTAGCAAATGTTTTGGAATCGAAGCACTCGTGTAATTCATATTATGCCTTGTATTATTTTAGGAGGAGACAATTTGGACTTTGATGCGTTGTATCCAATACTGAAAGACGCGAACCCAGAAACACTATTATCAGTATTAAAAAGGGCTATTAGTACTGGGCAGTTTCTCCCACACTGGTTTCTACAAAGATACATGGTAAGCTAAGCCTGAATTAAAAAATAATTTGGGAGTAGGACCATTATTTATAACAAAGAACATAATATTTAATCCCCGTTGCCCCCTATGTTACGATTTAGCGATTCCCGGGGGCCTGATCAGTGACCTGGCGAGTCTCCACCTGCCATATTTACATGCATTATTATGTCATACATTGTTATCAGTAGGTGCCATAGTTCTCGTAGTTCCCGCTAGCTTAGCTAGCGGCTTAGTTAGCTATACTTTATCTACCAAGTACAGGCCACGACCTAGACTCCTCCATTCTAAAAACCATGGATGGTGAAGGTGTATTGATGCTTTCAAACCGCTACCTTAGTTAGGCCATATTTTTACTTGAAACTATATTAGGAGGTGGACGGCGCGGGCTGCGTACGAGCGCTACTGAGCGGCGGGCGCGCGGCCGAGGCGGGCACGCTCTGCTGCACGGCGCTGCGCCGCGCCCTGCACGTGCTGCTGCCGCACTCCCCCGCGTCGCCACGCGCCGCGCCGCTCGCCCTCGCCGACCTACTGCTGGCTGAACTCGCCCACCACACCACAGATCCTTATGTACAACAGGTACTATATGCTCATTACATAATATATTGTTATTGCTTCTGTTGCTCTGCATTTATCGTGAAACGAAGGAACAGAGATACTCGCATTTGGAAAAAGCCAAATCATTGCCACTTCGAAACACTTGCATTTGTCAGTTTGTACACACCTGTCCAGAAGCGGATATTATGATGATATGACTTTTATAACATTTGTATGAATATTGAAAATTAATCTAGTAAAATGTGAACTTCCAAGGTTCTATTGGCTATATTTCTGCACAGCCCTTCGAAATTCAAGTGATAATAATATTAAAATACAATATTGAAGATTTGATACTGTTATTAAATAGGATTGTTAAAATGTTTCAGGTTTACAATGATCTTGATGGGCTAGTGAAGGAGTACACTAAAGTCGTTACAAGGGTTTCTGAAGATATGAAGCTAGTTCGATTGTAACACGCAGTTAACTAGGATAAGAGTTATTTAAATAAGAAATGCTTTTTTTTTAATAACAAACTCATTTTATTAAATAAAAAATAAATAATTATAAAACATGGAAATAATCCGTCACCTCCTCTTACCATCTAATTATTTTATACCATCACATTATGATTGTTACATCTCTTTTAGCTTTAATTAAACCGTGTTACATCACACGACCACGACGCGAAATTATCTGAATCCATATTTAAAGTTACACCTAAAGTCTTAAACCTATTTGGATTTTTTCAAATTACTCACAATATAATTCGAATGAGCTTCTAAATGGTAATAAATATTCTACAAGGTACATCAGTTATTATTTAGTAGGAGAGCAAATTACTTCAAATTGGTAACGACCTTGTCATGATTAAATAAATAATGCTTTAAATGCATAAAGCGCTTGGTATGTGAAAATCATAGATTTTAATGAAGACAGAAAACGATATTTTAAAAATCTTTCATAGAGAGCAGGTTTATTCATATTAGTATGCAAACCAAGTTTTAAACCTAGGTTTTCTTATCAGAGACTAACAATATTGCTAATTCTCTATCAATGTCAAATTATAAACACTTAAATGTTTATCTTCACAACCTTGACTTAATACTTTGTTCAAACAGTCAAGGCCATTGGATCTGCGTATTTTAATACCTTACCAACTTTATGGTAATGATGTGATTTCAAGCAGGGACATTACGTCAATCTGCATAAATTATATTAACTTGATAAAAAAATGTGATTTGGCACGTGCATAAATAAGAATTAAATACAACATCGATAATACAGTTAGTGAATGCGATCGAAATCGAATTTATACTGATATTATAAAGTTTGTTTACTTGAACGGCCTAATATCAGGAATTACAGGCCCGATTATTTTTAAAAATCATTGTGACTCACTTATTTAAGAAGGCTTTATATCGAGTTGCGTAAGTAGTTCCCACGGGACGTGGTTGAATGAAACCTAACTGAAGCTACAACTTATAATAAAATTTTGTTTCGACATGGTTGATAAACCTTCGTTAAACAACATTGAGATGTGACCTTGTTATATAGCGTAATATTGCAATATAACTGGTTTTGATTAGTTTGATGTATTCATTAAACTACATGGAATCTAAGTAAACGATTCAATGCCTACCCATCCGTACTCTCATGATGGTTAACACTAAACGGACTAGTTTTTCGTAAATAATAAACATAAGAGCAGCCGTCATAATAGTCTGCAGTAATTTAGCTTCTAATCCACGGAATGCTACTGATGGCTTGGATTTCACATCCCTAAACAAGGGTTTTAAACTAGTACCAGCACGAAGCCTCGATTGTACCAACTGA
The DNA here is from genome assembly GCA_958496145.1 of Heliothis peltigera. Taxonomy (NCBI): domain Eukaryota; kingdom Metazoa; phylum Arthropoda; class Insecta; order Lepidoptera; family Noctuidae; genus Heliothis; species Heliothis peltigera. The sequence continues at coordinate 6,838,298 of OY292334.1, read as the reverse complement.
AGTGGGTAGGTTAGAGTGGTTGCTACAGCTTTTGCAACAGCACCTATTAGAAATGCAGAAAATGTATCAAATAAACCTTTCGATATTAACTGTCTTTTTAACGACTCATAAACCATAAACTGAATTGCTGGGTTCGAAACTAGCAATAAGGATGGCACTGTACCAGACCACAGACCCCGTGCGCCTTCCTTTTTAAAAAGATCTATAAGCCCTTCTGTCAAGCTATTGTAGGTTGACTTTTCCAGCTTCATCCTAGTATTGACAACCCATAATGGCGAAGTGAGAAGAACATTTATGCTGCCAGCAATTATACCAAACATCAGATCCTTTAACGCAGACGTATCCTTCGACGACATTTGACGTAAACCATGGAATGTATAGAAATATACAAAATTGGACACGGAGAGTGACTGTAAAACAGGCGCCAAACCACGATACAAGGAGTCCAATCCTTCCTCACTTGCTAATTTTAATAGAAGTTCAATAGATGATCCTTGTAGTTTACTGGAATCTTCAACTGAAAATGTAAACAAAATAAAAGTATTATGTTATTGTCATTTGTTACTTCAAAGACAAATAATAATGTTGGACATTACAGGTACTTATAATATAGACCCAAGCAAGCTGTTCATGTCAATGCTGCTAGCATTAATTTGGATTTGCCATGCAATACATCAAACAAGACATAAATGACTCCAGGATGGAAGTTAAATATAAAGGGACTGTCTTTCAGAAGAGTCTTAGTACTCTTCAAATTGTGTAACGGTGCATTCACAGATCAGTGATGTTTGTGATATGCGGCACAGTAAAATTGGGCATGTGACAACAATATTTGACTTGATTATGATAAAATATTATCAATTTGTCTTTAATAGTTATATAGTTGATGAGTTGTCAAAGAAGAATGTACATAGATAGGCACATTACATTGGTATGGCTCACTGCACAGCTCGCTCAGTGGCTCTTAACACCAAAGTATATGTCAACAATCAGTGCTCTCAATTCACACAAAATAATTGTGAAGATGAAATATTAACATATTCAGAATTCAACGTTCTTATGAACTTTAAGGGAAGAATTGCATTCAAAATAAAGTTTTGAATATTCTAAATTTTCATTAAGGGTTAGGGAAATTGCTTCCCCATGTTTCGATTTTTGGAAACATGACCTTAATTATTTATGAAATAAGATGGAAGCCTCTATGGCCCTATGTATTGAATAAACCACTAAATGCGGACTCCAACATTACATTAAATATATTAAAAACAAAATTTAATTTCTTTTTCTTAAGTTGTCCAGAGAGACAAGTTAGGTAGAATAACATGTATCTTATTTACCAATAAGGATAGATATCTGTATAAAAAAATATAAAGCTAATCAATCAGCATATTGTTAAATAGAGTTACGGCCAGTTTCACAAGTTACGGATAAGTTCCAGATAGTTCATCTGGCAGATAATTTCATACAAATTCTGTCCCAATTTTAAAACTATCTGGTAGATAGTGGCTATCCGGAACCTGTGATACTGGCCCCTAATATTATTTCAATATTCTTAACATTTTACCTTGTATTCTTGATCTCAATGTATCCAATGGATAAAAAACAGCCATTCCAACTACACTGCCCTGGAAATAAAATTAAGGTATTGTATTGGTATTATTGCACATACATTATTGAATTCATTATACCTATTAAGATAGCCTTAAGAATTACTCATTAATAGATACGTACCGTTGCTCCTGCAATTGCATGCACTAGGGTTTCGTAACTAAACAATGAAGGTGCCATTTTGAAGAATACTATAAACACCTCAAAAATTTAATAATGTTAACATTAAACAAGATTCATCGCACTTTGACCCGGTCGTCGTCGTCGTTTTGTTTCCTTGGTAATATAATTTGCAAAAAATTTAGCAAGACGTCCACCTTCTTCCGCGACTCGTCTGCCACTAGCACAGAGTACATTAGCATTAAATTAAACTATAGACTATACCACTGACCACAGAGTACAATTTTTGCATGGACTGAAAAGTGAAACAGGCTGTCACTATACATACATATACATACAGTCCTCAAGTCTCCCTCAAGTATACAGGTCAGGTCCTATACGAATCTGTGTCTCTGTGACAGACAACATATGGACAACATAGTATTTAGATTTGTATCTTTTGTATTCACTGAGTTGACAGACAAACCTGACAATGAAGGTGTTTATGTCGGAAGATAATCTTTGCGCTCAGAACTTATTGACTCTAGTATCACACGGAAATGCTATAGTTGCTGAGATATTAAGGCTAAAGGACCATAAACCTAATGCTTACCTGTGAGTTTTTTTACAGAAGTATAACTTTCTGAGGCTCAAGTTCACTACTGCAGCCTACCCTAGGCCCGTTTAAGCATTGAATAAAATAACTCTTGTAAAAGAAGTAAAACAGATGATGCATTGCGTCCATCATATATACAGCCCCTATTGCAGTAAATTATGCAGTGAACTTTTGTCATTTCACGTTAGGCTAAGCATAAAATACTTGTCCATTTCTAGGCTTTCGTTCCTAATACTGTTGTTGAACATAATTCCAGATTAGATAGTAGGGATGTGGTCCAAAAGTATCAAGATGTCATCATGGATTTCAGTTACTTTAAAGTGGCTGATGCTCAAGAAAAGAAAATTAATTCTAGCGCTGTAAGTTTACTACATTTTGTAAAATTTAAGTATAATCTGCCCCTAAGACGACCCACTGACCAAAATATTATTCTCAATTCAAATGCTAACACAGTAGACTGTTGATCATCAAAACTTATTGGGGGACAGGGGTGTAAAAATAATGAAACTTTGGATAATGAAAAAAAAGATTTTTTTTTTTGTAAGCCTTTTCTTCATTATCAATATGTATAAATAGTTTATTTATCCTCTTATTCATCATACTCTGGTAACTGACTGACTAGCGGTTAACTACTAAAATTTGAAAAACATGACTGAATATTATGTGCCGGAGGAAACATGGAGTGAAGCAATTTTAGTAACCGGTTGTTCATTTAACCAGTTCAGATAGTCGATTCTCTTAAATCTAAGTAAAATTTCTATATCAAGATAATACAAAATTTCAGGATAAAAACTGTAATATGTATAATGAATTAATTAAAATATTTCTATTTTCAGAAATTACAAGATTTGGATGATGAACTAAAAGAAAAATACTTGGAAATAATAAATAGATTCTACTTGCTATTTGAAAATATTTATCAATACATTGTAGACCTAAACTCTTTTGTTGATCAATTGTATGATAATACCTTTATCCAGCAAAATATTGAAACAGTACTGAAAGATATTGAAGGCAAACAGTTATTGGTTTGTACAAAAAATAATATTTAAATTAATCATAGATATTTATTGTCACTATCATGAATCTAAACAAAATCATTCAACTCAATGATTTTATTATTTGTTATTTTCAGTGTGAGAGTTTATACCTTTATGGAGCTATGCTCTTGTTATGTGATCTATACATTCCTGGTCCCATGAGGGAAAGATTACTGGTAGCATTTTACCGCTACAGTACAAGCCAATCACAATCGAACATTGATGATGTATGCAAACTTCTGAGAGATACTGGTTATGATCAGCTAAATGGGAAAAGACCTGCAGATTACCCAACTGAATACTTCAGGTAAATTTAGTTCTTTATAATGTTTCTTCAATACTCGTTACATAATAAAACTTTATATTCATATTTTAGCCGAGTCTATATTCGTCCTGAATTTGTTGAGAAAGTTGTGGGTAAACTCCGATCAGAAGATATATACAACCAACTGGCTGTTTATACAATTCCTGAGCATCAGGCATCTGCATTGGGCACACAAGCTAGCATGCTAGTTATATGCTTATTCTTTACTCCACACTACCTACATACAGACACATCCAAAATGAGAGAAATTGTTGATAAATTTTTCCCTAGCAATTGGGTTGTACCAGTTTACATGGGTGTTACTATGAACATTATTGACTACTGGGAAAATTTCAAGGCTGCTAAGTCTGCTCTTAGCAATACATGTAATGGGAAAATGATTAAAGAGGTATTTGCTAAAAGAGGTGGTTCAGTATCTATGCTGACAACAAAAACACATCAGCTGCTTAAAGAAGGAACCCTCACTGATGATTTCATATTGGATAACATAAACAAAATCATAAACCTTTTGTTAAACTCCAATCTAGTTTTAAGGTGGCTTCTCTTACACAACACTGATGTAACTTTCTATGACAATAATAAAAGAAGTAAACAGCTCAAAGAGCTTGTTTTGAAGGAATCAAATTATGATCCTTTGAAAATTTTGGAACTTCTTATAAGTACCGCTGAATTGGAATTGAAAGTCAGGGAGATATTAAATAAATTACTTGAAAATAGGGATTCTGCATGGAATACAAATAAGTCTCTCGCTATTGAAGCAGTGAACAGTTTGTCAGAGCTCTTTTCTGGAGCAAAACCTGTTGCTAAAATACAACAAAATGAACAGCTGAAACTTTGGTTTGACAATATTGCTAAACAAATTGCATCTCTAGGTGAACCTAGCTCATCAAAATCTATTAAGAAAGTTACTCAATTGTTACAAGCATTAGATGAAGTAGAAGAATTTCATGGCATAAAGAGTACTTCTACAATTGTTCAGTATCTGGCTGACAGTAAAGATGCTTTAAAAAATCTTCTGAGGACTGTATCCTTAAAAGAAGATTCCTTAGTTAATCTGGAAACAATTGCAGATGTCAGCTATGCTTGGTGTACAATTGATTTATACACTAAACATATGCAAGATAGCATCAAGGAGAATCCCGCTGTCACCAGCAGGCTTAGAGCTCTATTCCTAAAGTTAGCCAGTGCAATGGAAATACCACTGCTCAGAATAAATCAAGCTCATAGTGATGATTTGGTGTCAGTATCACAATACTACAGTAATGAACTGATCAAATATATCCAAAAAGTATTGCAAATCATTCCAGAAATGGTTTTTAATATTGTAGAGAAAATAATTGATTTACAAACTTGGGCAATTAAAGAAGTACCAACTCGGTTGGAAAAGGAAAGATTGAGGGATTATGCACAGCTAGAAGACCGAATGGAAGTTGCTAAGCTGACACATTCTGCATCGACATTCACTACAGGTCCGTATATATGTCACTCCATTTTTTTCTTGGCAAATCCTATGGTGTACTTGAGCATATCACACTAATATTGTAGTGTACTTTAAACCCAAAAGGCTGACGGGATTTTGATGGAACTTGGCTGTAGCTTATGCATCATTGCATCAGAATAACATATAGACTACTTTTTTACCCGGCTGCCGGTAGTAGTTCTCTGGGGAAGCGAGTGAAAACGTCACAGACCTAAATCGGCACTGAAGCTAGTCAACTAATATGTGACAAACATTATTTTTAGGAATTTTAGACATGAGATCAACATTAGTCGGCGTAATTAGAGTTGACCCCGCCGAGCTGTTAGAAGTTGGTTTGTTGAAAGAATTAGACCGACATATCAGTAAAAAGTTTGTGGAGTTTCTAGAACCCCAAGGCAAAAAATATCAGCCAACAGCAAGCAATTTAATGGGCCGACTGCAAAAACTTGCTGAAAGTATGGACGGCTACCGACGATCTCTGGAATACATACAGGATTATATAAATATCCATGGTTTACGAATTTGGCAGAAACAGGTATGTTTTCATGCGTTCTATAACTGAGCACATGATTTATATTGCTAATGTCTAATTCCTTGCTGCCTGTACTAAAACTTTATTACAATACACTTAGATATTCTGGAAAAATCTTTTGATAATGGATTTTTTATTTTGTATAAGATAACTGCGATCATTACCGAAAGCGTAGCCAAAGAAATAAGTTCTCGGAAGGGAGTTACGCTGTATAGCCCCTCGGCTGGCTTTATGGGCAGTTTGGCTCGACAAATACCGCAATTGTTGGATGCTCGGTACGTGAAAATAATAATTTTATGAATCATCATCATCATCACAGCCTTTTTATCGTCCCACTGCTGGGCACAGGCCTCCTCTCCCATGGAGAAGGATTGAGCGTTAATCACAACGCTTGCTCAATGTGGGTTGGTGATTTCAGACTTTATAGTCCAGGTTTCCTCAAGATGTTTTCCTTCACCTTGGATCAGTCATTGGTGTCCAAGATAAACTTAGAAAAGTTACATTGGTACTTGCCTGACCTGGAATCGAACCCGCACCCTCATACTCGAAAGGCTGGTGCTTTAACCACTAGGCCACCACGACTTTTTTTATTATGAATGCTATATTGCAATGTTATATTAAACAATTTTATTATAAATCGAATTTGTGTTTCAGGATATGCACGTACGTCAACGTATGCGCAGCCTGGTACGACGTCAAAACCCAAAATGAAATAGTAAACAACAAAACTTTCGGCAAATTGAATGATGCGATTGGTGTAGTAGGTCTTCATGGATTAGATACTTTGTATGGTTTTATGATAAAAAACCAAATGCAAAATGTTCAAGATATATTCAGATCCAGTCAAGACAAAATTCTTTTGGGAAACATAAGTCCTGATATGAGAGACATTGATCCGATTATTGCCAAAGGATATAAAACATTCCAGCAGCTTTCAGATTTTCTTGTTCTGATAGGGACCTTACAAATTATAAGAAGGCACATTGCTTATCAGTTGAATACAACCTGCAAATTTGACTCTGCACAGTTAGAATCTTCACTGAGAACTATGAATGAGTAAGTACCTAATTAATAGTGTAAGATCTCACTATAGAACAACCTTTACCCAGCCATAGGTAAAGAGGCTTTTTTAAATTCATTAAAATATATAATGTCTTGTTTTTATATTGACTGCCTCGTTGGTCTCGTCGCATAGCGCGACTGCTGTGCACGGGGTCTCGGGTTCAATTCCCGGGTCGGGCCGAAATAGCTTTGTGAGTTTTGAGAAACTTTCATAAAGCAGCCCGGAGTCTGCAAGTTGGTGATTAATACACCCGTGCATCGGAGAGCACAGTAAATGTCGGTCCTGCGCCTGATCTCTCTCCGGTCGTTTGCCGTCCCATCGAACAATGAGAGTGCACCTGTGTCCGCGCAAATGCTTGTGCACTGAGCTGTGTGTTAATTGACCATTAATGTTTCAGGTCCATTATTAACGAATTAAAGATATCTGCTCATTCCGACTCACAGCCAAAAGTATCGCCGTTACTTATGCAAAATCTGGAAGAGTATTTAGTAAGATGTGGTATTTATGAACCGTATGATAAAATTTATGTGAAACATGCGCAGGAATTGCTGAACGCTGATATGGGTCGAATTCTCGTTGTACTTCTAATATCACAATTACCTAGACTACAGCTTTGCCATACAACAGGTATGATTTATTATTTGCCGCTGATGCTAAGGAATTTACATCCCGCAATCTGTCTGTTTGCTTCTCCTCCTTATGTATGCTTCGATCTTTAAAACTACGTAACGGATTTTGATGCGGGATGTAACATGTATAATAGTGTAGAGAAAGACAATTTCAAAGGTTTCTAGTGTGATGACGTAAATAAACACATTTTATGCGCTAACGTTGATAACGCTGGCTAACCCCTACAAAATAGATCAAAATAATGTACTATTGTATTGTACAACTTAAAAAGGTATATAAAAAAGAGGAAGAACAGAAAGGAAGGTTTAAGTATACCTATCATTTTCATCTATGTGCCATACGGGACGAGTTTCACCGAAATTCGTTTAGCCGTTAAAGCTAATGAAATAAGTAGCTAAAAGTTAGTTTGCGTACTTGTGTACTATGATCGCTAGATCTACAACCATAGAAGATTAGTATGTACAACCCTTTGAACCTAATAAGCCGACGAAAAATGCGAACAGACAAAGAAAAGCGTAAGGTCCATTGTGTGACGTAGTAACATATAGCCATATGAGCTTCATTTACTATTTTATTATGGAATTCATAAGTATTATTTGCATTTTAGGAGATCTAATAACGAAAAAAACAGGAGATAACATAGATGGGTATCCATTACTAGTGGGGATCTACTCTCTTTTACGGCAAAGTAAAACTGATAATGTTGATATCTTTGTTGATTCCTTGTGCATGTATGTAAGGTTAGTAACATTCCATGTTCCAATATTGAAGTTGTGACTTTATACAAATGTGTATTAATCAAATGTTTTTCAATTCCAGAATGAAGCATGCAGAATCACATGATGTTGCTGCTATTATCAGGATACTACAATTATTTTCTGAAACATTTAATTATCCATTTAGTAGATTTGAGGATAAGCTGCCTTTAATATTGCTTACACATACACTGCAGAAATGAAATCGAAATTTAAACAATTATACATATTTTGTAATGTTATATTATATCTGATTATGTTTAAGATTAAAGTATAATATATGTATAAACAATCAATTATTGTGATTTGAATTGATAATCTTCTGTTATGAATAGAGATAAGGTGGTGCATGCAATGACAGGAGCTTGAAATAAAATGTGTATTATTTTATTTATATCAGGCATTCTTATAATTTTCAGTAATAATTTATTCCATGAAAAATCTTTCGGGTCTTCATAGTGCTGCAAGTGATAATATGATCATGCCTCATTTCCAATTAGTTAGGAAAAAAATAAAAAACTTTTCGTATTTGAATGTTTTCACCACCTGTTGTCACAATCACCTTAAAATAACTTATCTATAATTTTGACGTGCTAGTTCTGGATTAAATTGTGAATTATATTTTGGCTTAATCCCAGTATCATTCACAGTTTCTAGTGTAGAAGGATTATGAAGTCCTTTTAGAAACAACTGTGTTCTATATCTTTCTTGCTGTTCACGTTTTAGTCGGGCATCTCTTAGTTTTTGCAATTTTGCATTTTTATCATCTTTACTATGTTTTTTGTTTTTCTTTTTATGTTCTTTTTTTTTGTCAGTAAGGTCTTTTGCTTTTGTTTTCTTTTTGTCTTTATAAGAATAATCATGAAGATGTTTAAATGCATTCATAGGATCAAGCATTTTTTTCTTTTTCCAGCCAATTTCTCCATTTTTTTCATCAGGCTCTTTTGTTTTAGGTTTGCCATCCTCATCTTTCAATACCAATTTGTCATAAGTATCTTTAATATCAGTTGACCTTGAGGCTCTAGCTGTGTCTGGTGGTACCTCATACCAATTCTTTTTGCCCAGGGCTTCATTTGTGTCTTGACCAAGATAAGTTAAATAACCAATTTTTTTCTCATACTCTTCCTTTTTTTCTTTGATATCCTTATCATGTTCTTTATTTGTGGTTTTTATAGCCTCTTCAAGATTGGCAAATAAGTTTATATGTTCAGTAGTTTCTTCTTTCTCAGGTTTTGGTACATCCTCAATACCAAATTCCTGTAATTTCTGTCTACTTTTTTGTTTCAACACATGGAGCCGTGCTTCCCTGTCTGCTTGTTCAACCCTTAATTTTTCCTGCTTTTCTTTTTCTGCAGCTTCTGCCTCGTCTTTGCGTACTCTTGCTATATTTTCTTTTGTTCTGACGTGCCATCTATAAAATATTTCGAATGTATGAATGCAATTCTTATTGAAAATGCAGATAAATTTATCATTTTATAGGTAATAAACTAAGTTGATTATTTCATCTGTATTTTGGTAATCTTTTAGAAATATCCTTAGACAACATTTAAATACTTTTCAGAAAATGCCCTTTGTTTTATGTAAATATATTCAAGCTAATCATAGAAATAAATTTCATCAGGATGGTGACGTGAAAATTACCAGAAAGAGTTGCTTTTGCATTTTATTACAGCAAGTATGTATTGGAAAACTAATTCTGTAAAAACCATAATTTAGTTTTCGCAGCAGCACAATACTGAAAAAGGGTCTCTGTTCAATTAATACAAAAAATACTACCAATATTTACCTTTTCTTCGGAAGAATATTCATTTTACCCAATAGATAATATTATGTGGACGGTATCGCAAACTCAATTTTTTGCCTGACACTGACAAGTGAGATCTGTCAAACTGTCCTTAGAGATGCTCAAAAAGTTACGATAACAACGTCAAGACGAATTTTTGATAAAATCCAATGCCAAGTACATCAGTACCATGATCAGTACATACTATACACAGATACTTCTGACCACGTCTGACTAAATGACATAATCGACTCAATGGCTCACGTCTTCATATTTTGTGCACATCAGATCGCACAGAATTTAACATAAAATAATATGGCCTGTAAAATATAATTATACAAGGTGAAATAAGTAATAGATTACAAACGATTAGCAATTTATATGGATGCTTGAACAAGAAACAAGTTAATATGCTTGAAATATTTTTCACACTCTACTAAGTATAAAGGTTTATTATCTCGAGGGGATGCTACATCTTTGATAACAATTACTCTGTAATTTAATATCACCATATAATACAACAACATCAGTTCAATGCATTCCGTTTCTTAGGTAAACAAACCTTACTTTAATTTAGTAAGTTTTAAAATGAAAACTATTTGTTAATGGTCAATCAATCGAATCAGTCGCTTCCCTAGTTCGCGTAATGGACGTATGTCGTACAGACGCAACGCAAAGCAAACTTTGTCGTTTGATTGAATTTAACTTTATTTGAAACTGGGTAATTCGTGCTAATAATCTTAAGAATTTTAAAAGCATACTTAGAATACATGTGATTAGTTTTGTTGTTGAAAAAATAACATTTATGCTGTGTAGTTGGCATTCGTCAACATAATATAGGTTATGCATAATAAAAGCAATAATAAAACCTTTTAATTATTTTAGTGACAGTATTGGCATAATGGAAGCTGTAGAAGAGCCTCCACTTATTAATGCTGCAGTGGATGGAATGAAAATAACTGTTGTGCTCGATGAAAACGACGAAAACGCCGTGGCTTCGGTAGCTTCGGATGTATGTCACAAATCAAACGGACTTGCCGATTCGGAGACTGCAGAAGTCGCTGCAGTTGAGAGCAATACTGCGCCTACCGAAGATGGAAAATGTGAAATTAAAAAGCCAGCTGACGTGAAACATGAATCGCAAGAAAACGAAAAACAGCCGGCAGCATCGGCCGTGTCCGAACAAGATAGCACTGAAGAGCTAGCCGTCAGCGATGCTCCAACTAACAAGGAGGCTGCTACCGATCCTTCTCCTGAGATTACTGAGGAAGAAAAGCAGCAACTTGGGGTTGTGGATACTAAAGATGTGGATAATAATGCGGGCACAGCAGAAAAACAGTTAGAGGAATTGGCTGAAGAGGACAAAACAACAGAACCACCCATGGACAGAGTCACTTTTCAGACTGAAATTTTGGTGGAAACAAATGACAATGAGGTCATTGAAACTATTACTGAAGAAATAATTGAAGATCAGGATTCTAACAACATACTTAGCCAACTTGGTCACGGTATTGAATTAAGTGAAGCTTTACGCTCATCAAATGTGACTGATAGTGCAGAAAACAATAATTGTGCTGTAAGACAGGAAGTGTTCAATAAAGAGGAATTATTAGACATTTTGGAAGGCAATGATGAGGGACAGCCAGGGAACATACAACCACCCAGTTTAAAAATCAGACGTTCTGATAAAATGTTGGAAACACAAATAGCTTTGCAACAACTTTCAAGATTGAAGGGGAAAACATCTAAAAGGCAGAACTATGATCGACTTACTAGAACCCAGAAGATTGTTAGAAGTGACAAAGGTCAGAAGGATGTTACACAAGAATCTGCTGACATTGACACAAGTTCTTCTGAAAATAAGAATCAGGAAAGTATAGTCAATGTATTGGTTAAAGAGTGGGATGATGAAGAAGCATCTGAAGTTGAAAAGTCAGACAACTTGATAGCGGAAACTGAACAGTTGTTGAAAAGTACTGAAGAAGTTGTAAAAATACATGACACTGTTTGTAAAGAAGAAGAAGTGTCCACTCGGACCTCCATTGATTCCTCAAGTGAAGCTAAAACGCCAGCATTAAACAAAAGCAGTGACGAAGGTCAACCACAACGAAGGCTTGGCAGAGTAATTAAGAAAAAAGTTATATTTGATCCAGACAATCCTGACACATTTACAAAAAGCAAATCAGTTTCAAAAAGCATGGAAAAAGATCAAAATCCAACCAAAATTCAGAAAATTAAGACTGAACAAGCTTTCCAGAGGTCCAAATCTAAATCGCCTACAGCTAAGTTGCAATGGAAAAAACCTTCTCCTAAAAATTGCAAACAAAATAAGCGATTGACTGAAGTTGACAAATTATTGATGGATGAAGGAGCTGTAAATATGATTTATCAACTCACTCCTGAGGCTCCAAAGGGGAGGAAAAATATGAAAACCAAAGCAGAATTCATTAAGAAGTTACAGAGTTCTACACCTGACTCGAAAGAAATGAAATTTCGAGAAAGGAAAAAAGAATCAAAGTATGAAGATGGAGAAGCAAAAAAAATTCTCGGTGGCAAGCAGAGGACTTCACTGAGTAGTTCAGTCAAATCACCATCAGTATGTGAAGACTTTGAGGCACACAGTGCTGATGATTCCATTATTTATAGACGGCATTCTTCAAGTTCTTATTCCAGCTCTTGCATGAGTCCACGCCGGTTAAGTGATGTGGAAGTAAGCAATCAGGGCAGCTCACGTAATTCGTCACAATTTGCTCAGGTTGATAACTCCATGCAAGCAAGTATAGAAGGCAATAGTAATCGCCCAACAGCTGATGTTTTTATGGCAGATGCAGACCCTATTAGGACTGATATTATAAATAAAGATGATTGCTTATCTATAAAAGAGAAACTCAATTCCAAATTAAATCTTGCCCTAAATAAGAGAAAGCGTGAGAATTCCAAACCTGAAAAACCATTAAAGATAAAAAAAGTTATGAAATTAGAAGAAAAAAGTGCTGTACATACAGAGAGAGAAGATTTTAAATACTTATCCATTAACTTTGATCAAAGATTAGCTGAAATATGTGTACAGAAACCAGGGACCAAATGTAATATTGAGGTAAGTTCTCTTTTTGATACCAAGATTTGAGCATTACAATAAATATGTATATGTATAAATGTTTTTAATTGTTTTATAAAACATTATTTTTATTATACATGGTTGTAATTTATGTAAATTCGCCACAGGTTGCCTTAGTACAAAAGTAATGCTGTTATCAGTTTAATTAATATTTCATCAAAAATGTAAATGCTATTAATACTTTTTTTTCACAGCTTATAAGGGAGTTAGAGAAAGCTTTGCTGTTGATTGATTTAAGAAAAGACATATCAGTGACTTTGTTACCATCTGAATGTGGGACTACATACTCAGATTTAGATTTAAGACACTTATTGGATGGCAATATGGAAAAAACAACAAATTTTGCATATGTACTGGCTGAATCTATAAAGTAAGTTCCTTTTTAAGGTGGAAGCACATTTATATGAGCCAATCGCGCCGAACGAAACGAATTTTAAAATTGTGTACATGAAACCTTGCACACTTGCCCGAGTCGAAATGTCTAAGATAAGATACAGACCGGGCAGGGCGGAATTTTAAAATGCGGTAAAGAATATTAAAATGTATCAACAGTAATTACAGTTCATATTTGCTTGCAACTAAATGCGTTCAGCCGACCACATTCTGCGGCGGATGTATGACAGGTGTAAAGCGTTCGGCGCATTCGGCTCGATCACGTTCCTGCGTTCACGTTTAAAATTGATTAAGTAAATGCTTATTTACAGGTCCCTTTTACAAGCAGTGCAACAACATACGAAGCTTATATGCTCAGGAATTAGTGGCAGATGTTCTGGCATCGGCTTGGCCCTGATAGGCCTGAGCGATGTGGCGCTGGCTTCGGAGCGCGCAAGCTTCGCCATCAGCCCCAAGTCACACGGAGCGGCGGCACCTATACAGCCTGGACTATCAGTTTTCACTTCATATGGACTCCTGTCTCAACCTTTAGTAAGTTTCTATAATATAATAATAAAATCTTAGTTTGTGTCCCACTCCTGAGCAGAGGCCTATCCCACGAAAGCATGTAGCATGTCGTCGCAAACATAAAAATCAATTTCGATGAATTTAGAATAAAGACAAAGTTAGAGTAATTTAATAAGGTCCATTTAACCTAAATATACAAAATAAATAAAACAAAACTTTAGTATTTTTTTTTTGTATAATGAAAACTACTTTTTGCAGCTAAACGACCTAATCGTTTTCGGACGCCGGCTGACCGCATCGGAGGCTTTGCGCGGTGGTCTGGTGAGCCGCGTGCTGTGGCCTGAAAACTTCAATGAACAAATCCACACTATCGCTAAAGATATCTCTGCTCAACCTGCTCAAGTGAGTTAATACTCTTCGTAACTATAGTCGTCTTCTACTCTTTGGCAGTGCGCTTTCCATCCCCTTCCTTCGTAAAGCAATTCTGAGATGTGCATATGCGAAATGCCTCCGCTGTGCACACATATGTGATGCTTGGGGCACAGGCAGGACTGGTGCAGAGCTATCAGATCGAAGTTAACGTTTCCACAGAACTCTCCGGTCTTACATAGTGGAAGAGACGAACATCGATATGTCCGAAGGGTATTATCACTAGATGCCATCTTCCAATAATTGGGGCTGCGACAGCGACAGTTAAAAGTTATATTAGGCGGAGTCAGCTGGATGTTCTTATGATGCATTTCTTCAAGTTCGTCAGGATTCATTCGTTGGTAGGCCGTAGTTACATTTAGGGCGTTTTCCTGCATGGCACATTCTGGCCAGTCGGTGACAGGTTGGCAAAACTGTAACAAATCAGTACACAAGCTAACATTATTGCAGCCTCAACTCTAGCAGTGCTATGCACCTAAGGCGAGAAGTATTTTGATATAAATGTACGTAAAGATATCGAGAGGCGTGTACCTGTAGATAGGCGCGGTTGTTGAGCTCGATGAGGCGGTCGGCGGCGGCGCGCGCGTCGCAGCGCGTGCGGCGCGCACAGCGGCACAGCCGCACGAGCGCCGGCGCGCGCCAGTAGCGCAGCACCAGCGCTGAGCACGCCTGCCGAGCGCCGCATGCCGGCAGGCTGCGTTCGCTCTCCTCCTAACAACCGCGGATATTGATTATAGAAAAGTGATAAGTAGTTCGTCATCATTTAGATTAGCCAAAAATATGGTCCATCAACCAACACTGACATCACCATGTATTCAATCTAAAATGACGCAAGCTCGCATCCTTAGATACAACTTAGGACGAGCTCTCTAATATAAATAGTAAACTTGGCGTGATTTTTAACGTTTGCCTGTTATTTATTAAGAAACGTTTTGGATGCTGCAACTATTTCTAAGCCAATCAATTATATGTATCTGTTAACAGTTGTTAAATCATTTTCTGCAGATGCTAAGAATTTACGATTATTTGAAGATTTTATATATTTTGTCTTTCCTAACATCAGTTGTAGCAAAACTGAAAAAGTCTTGCATACTCAGTTTTCTGGCACGTCATCAATTAATTTATAAATTATCTTATTGCATTACGATGTTAATTGTAATACGTGCTCATTAACTGTGTGGTAATAAATTCCTATATAATAGCAAATTAGTCATATTGTATGTATGACACTGACAACACAACTTTCCCTATCTAAAGTTCGGACGTTACTGCACTTTAAGTACTTACGAGGCCGTAATAGTATAAGACAGGCTCGTCGTTGTCATCGCTGCAGGCTCCACAAGAACAAAGCACAAACAGCAGTAGTATGTTGAACCACATAGCCATTGCCACTGCAATACACTAAGCTAAACGCCTTAATAGGTCACAACCTATAGCGATAAGGATAACCTTGCGGCGAGATATAACTAGTGGATTTAATTCAACTAAAATTATCTTTGAGTTCTATGGCAAACTTTGCTTGACACAATTAACTTTTTAATAAGGTCGAATAATGCTATGTTGTAGGTGTTTACAGTGTGCATCGTTATTTGCAAATCAAGAGAGATACATCTACCTTTAATCAAGTTGATCTTAAGTATAATAAAGCACACTTATATCAAAACTATGTCATTTATTGAAAGTGACAGTTATTTTGTACTGTGTCCTTTCTCAGACTCTAGACTAACCCTGCCTGCCTGTCTGTCTGTCACGCTTTTGACTACAACTATACCTATGCTAAACAAACTATATATAGCTTTTTACTACCAAAGCTACCAGCTTTGCTAGCTACCAAATTTTATTTAGTAGACACATAGTCTAGAATCAAAATTAAATCGATTCAATACTTTTGACTCAAAAGCGTGACAGACAGACAGGCAGGCAGGGTTACTTCCTCATTTGTAATATTAGTAACAAATTATAAAATTAAACTTTTGTTTTCAGAACATCTGGTTAAAGAAGCAACTACTGAGTATGAAAATGGGTGGATCGGAGTCTACATTCCTGGCGTATTTGGAAAAGGAGCGGGATCTACTGGTGGAATACTGGACCTCAGTAGAAGGGCAGGAGATCATCCGCGCCGCAGTATACCCCGCCTAAACGGTTTCTGTTTCACTACGGTTAAACATATAATTTTTATTGTGAATTGCTATTTATAAATAAAAAAAACCTTCAGATATGACTCAATTAAATTTGTTTTTAATACTTTTCTAACTAAAAATATACAAATGAAAGCTAATATGATTCAGATATATTTATGAATTTTGTTTTAAGATATATGTGTTGTTGTTCGTAAAATATAAATTGGCTGAACTTTAATAATATGACCAGTTGTCAGACTGACATCAAAATTACTGTAAGTGTAGGTAGTAAGCGTACGAGCCCTAGGGAGGGTTAAGGTATTGTGTAAAGACTGCTATCAATGAGAGGGTAAGAAAAGTGAAGTGTGAATGCATTAAAAGTTTATATGACGTGGTTTGATTTTTGTCTAAAGCAGATTAAATCCTTGGTGTTAATTAGATTTGAATCATAGAAAAATTATGTTATGTTATAGATTAAATTGTTTATGTCTTTGTTTTAGATTTTTTGAGTTTATAAGTTAAGGTTTAGCATAATTTTCTTTACAGCCAAAGTTCGCATTCACGGCTTTATTTACAAACATTTATATAAAATGAATTTTCATTAATGTTGTTAGATTTAATTCATCATTGAAAAATGTAAACATAGGTTTTCATTTCGGTGTCTAGACACGTAAGATTTATACAGTGGGCACCTACGCCTAACTTTTCAGGGGAAAGTTATGAAAGTAGTGTTGTGTAAATAAAGCAGTAAATGTTATTTCATAATAAAATCTCTGTCCTCGGTTAGGTGTATTACAGATTACACTTAGTATTTTCATTCCATTTCTTACATGGAATATAAACTGAATTATGTATGTACTGTAATACATACCCACGTTTGGTTCAAAATAATATTGTTAAAATTATATGTTCTTATATAAGTGTACCTAGTGGTAATTTATTTCTTTTTCTTTAAAATAAAGTGCCTTTTATAATATCGAACTCTATATATTTTGATTGTATACTAAAAATGTACTATAATAAATTTATATGAAATAATAACTAGTACCGTAACTATGAATGATTTTTTAATATGATGATTGGTGCAAAACATCACATGGATTGAATGCTATGGCCACATAAGGTTAAGTTACAGTTGTCTGGGCTGGTGTGGCAATGAAACAACATTACATAAGACGTTTTACCGATATACTTGTGTTGAGACGCGGTATGTATGCATAACAACATATGAAGGCATATTTTATTCATTAAATAACCATTATTTGAAGTTATGGTATTCAAAATACCATGTCTAGGTAACCTTATGACATGCCACTGCTGGCCTCGGAAAGTATCGTAACTACATATACCCCAACCAGATGTATAGTTCTTGAAGAAAGTATCGATTATAGTTATTGACATAAATAAAGCAACGTGGATACAATGACATAGTTTATGTGCATGAGATGCACGATAAATGTTGCATTTTCACCACATAGTACAAAAATATTTGTGTGGTAAGCGAATGTCGCAAATAGTTTAAAAAATGTTATTTGAGCAAGTTTAAATTTGTTCGTTTTCGAGATTGTGTCGGATTAAAACAATGGATGTGTAAATACTTAGTGGTGAAAAGGGTTTGATATTTGGTCAGATTTGGACGGTGATCCAAATAATTTGTACATAAGGAATTTATCGTTGACGGCTTTAATACATACTAATTGATGTGACACCTTGAATGTTTAATGATATAGGAAACTATTTCACAATGTGTTATACTTTAGTACTTAGTTTACACTTATCACGTAGTTTGTGTTCTACATGACTTGCTGGTACACTGATGTGCATCATTCATTTACAACTACTTAGTGGCATTACGAGATAATCTACCGACTTACAACGTGTGTGTGTAACTATTGTATGTATATGTACGTACGTGTGCTACATTATGTATTTTTTAAAATAAGAATATATGAATTTATTCCAAGAGTGAAATATTTATAGTTTGGTGTCAAATCAATCTTGTTGCTAATTTCAAATCGGTACGTCTTTTTTATTATATATTTTCAAAAACTTAACTCTTTTTTCATTAAAAAAAAAACATTCGAAATTATAAACTCATCCATAGTTAAGGCAATTTAATTTATGGGTTATATAGTTTTAAGTCACATCATAGAATGTGAATAGTGTAATAAATTATAATTAAGTACTGTACCTAACATGTTATTTTATTTCCTGCACGCTATCTTTTAATCTGAAACTTAACGCTATTACAATATATTTTTTTTGAAAAAAAAATGTACACCCATCAAGATGTTTAGCATATAGATTAAATTGAACCTGAACAAAAATTATATTCGAAAGAAACAAATACACTTGGGCACGTCATCATTAGCGCTACAGACAAAAACAGACTTGTTTTCAGTAGCTCCGGAAAGGGGGGGATAAATCTTAAGGGAGCAATATTAGACGATTTATCTGACCTTCAAGCCATATTGATTAATTTCTGAAGTTTATATAACTGAAAAATATGTAGAAAAAAAAGGGATGAAATCTTGCTGTTTTACACATCGAGGTCTTTAAAAAATAATAAGCATAGGTTGGGAGTTAGATTCGTTTATTACAAGACAAATATCACAACTTTTCTGCTACATTGGAGATTATGGGCTTAGGTCTAGATTTGAATAATAATTTCTTTTTGACGATAGCCTTTACTTTGTACGATGTTTTGTCTCCTTCTATAACTTTTTCGATGACCGCCATTGGTTGCTCCAATTTTTGTTCTTTGCCATTAAGAATGTGATGGCCGAGGACTAAGACAGGGTGCTTATTTCTATTGTAATAATGCAGGTCGCCAACGACCGTGGCCTCCGTGATTCCCTCTTTCTTGGTTTGGATAAGGCCCTGAAGCTCGACTATCGCCCATTCTGGAGTTCCACCGCCGTCATTGCTGTTACTGAAATGGCCAAAAGTTTTAGTTAGAACTTGTCTGAAAGAGAGAAGAAGAGTGCGGGAATCAAAATAAAACAAAAGTTTCAAAACAATGTTTAATGTATCGCGAAAAGGGGGGGGGGGGGGAGCGCGACGTACGATTAGTATCGGAACTTCTTGAAGAGCGGGTGCTTCTGCGCGCCGTAGTGGCGGCGGTGCTCCAGGTAGAGCGCGTCGTCGGCGCCCGCCAGCGACGCCAGCGCGCCCGGCCGCCGCGCCGCGCCGCCCACGCCGCCCTCACGCTCTTCTTCGCACTCCGTCTCCGACGCCGCTAGCACCTGACGGCACACCACATCATATTTTCTTATTAATGACGAAAACATAATATGTGGAAAACTTCACGTAGGTATATTAGTCAGTATACAATCAAACTAATGTTTGAAAATAGAATTGAGTTTAGAAAAAAGTATAACCTGTTGAAGAAGCATGCCCTGCTCCTCTCGTGTGCCATACAGTAAATCCGGCTCCTGATCCATTCCCTTTAGCTCAGTAATGACCTGCGTACAAAATAAAAATAAATTCAATATTAATAAAAAATCCTCTATTTTATCAAAAGCATCGACTAAAATAGTCTCAACTTTACCTTGTAACTATAACCCTGGTTGACGAGAAACCGTTGTCTTTTACGACTGTAGGCCATTTCTAATGTATCTTGTGATACCAGCGTATAGAAGAATGCGTTATACTCCTCCGCTAAAGCGCCTTTCTTTGCTCTCAGAATACGACCTGAAAATATAACACATGTAGCTGTAATTTTCTAGTAAAACTTGAGTAGATTTTATAATGTCAAGTTACACACGTTCCTACAAACTGCTTTGTTATAATTACCAATGTTAGGAATACACCATTTTCAACTATTTCTTACCCAATCGTTGCGCTTCCTGTCGCCGCGACCCACCGTGTGACGAAATTTGGATCAAAACATTAGCCTCAGGCAAATCGAAACTTGTATCGGCCACTTTACTGACAAATATCGTGTTGACTTTAGGGTTAAACTTAAAGTTCTGCAATATTTGAATCCTTTCGCTCTGTGACGTGGGTCCGTAGATGTAAGGTTTGTTCATTTTGACGGCGTAGTGTCGGAGGGCGAATACGTTATCTGAGAACACTATGGTCTTGTCCCCGCGCCGCTCGTGGTATCGCACTAAGAACTGACACGCACGGAACTTTGATGGGTTCATTACGTATAGCAGCATCTTCTTGTTAATTCTGTGGATAAATTTAATAGTGTTAAACATGTTACATTATTGTAGTGAGAATGTTTGTCATGGCATGGACGTATGGCGAGAAGAAGTAGAGGGTAGAAGGATTCTTATTTTGGGTGGCATTAGGTACTCATTGGATCGAAAATATTGAAATATCTGTCATGAAAGAATAAATGTGGTTGGCTCTAGACCAGAGGAAGGCTAAAAGTGATGAAATATTTCAGTTGGATATTGAACAAAAATGGGGTGAATCTAAGGTTAGACACATATAAATAAAGTCTACTTACTTCTGTATGAGATATTCCCTGTAGAACTCTGGCGTCATGGGACACCACACTTCAGCGCACTGCACGCGCGCGATGAACCCGTTCGCTTGTAACTCCAGCCAGTTCGCTTCGTACAGCTTCGGCCCGATCAGGAAGTTCAGGTCGGCGATTTTGTCGTCCTCTCGAAGTAGTGTCGCGGTTAAACCTAAAAGAAAAGACAGGTAAATAGTGGCAGTAGTTTACTAAAAAAAATGTATCAAAGCTACGTATATGAACGCATGCATCTTCAATATACCGCGGATCTACAACTATCGCATGCACCTACCCAAGTTAGTTTAAAAATTACTACAATATGGAGGTATGTACCCCTCTGTGTTGTACGCCTACTGGCTCTTGGCCAGTTTTTTACTGATGAAAGGAATAAATGCATGTTTAAGGAATGGGACATTTTGAAAAAGGGACTTTCTGAAAAAGGGACAGTGTGCTACCTGTTTTAGGAAGATGTAATTTTGCGTTAGAGGCGCCAAAATATACCAGTACCAGTTTAGGACGCAACTGAAACTGCAGGAAAAAGCTAGTGACAACATAAGTAACGAACGACATACCGAGCTTAGCATGCGAGTGTACAATAGTAAGCACTCTGCGGAACATTTTGGCGGGTATGGTGTGCACTTCGTCTAACACCACGAGTCCCCACTCCTGCGCCTGCAGCCACTTCATGGTCTGCTCCGCCTCCCACGAGCGTCGCTGGCCGTGCGTGATCATGGAGTAGGTTGTTATCAGGATGCCCGCGCCCATCGGCTTGTCCTTCGCTTCCGATGTGAATCTGTATTGGAATGTAGGATCTGATTTTAGGGACAAAGTAGATTAGTAAGTGAGACCTTTTCTTCAAAATGTTTATGAGGAAAGAATAGCATTTATATTGAAATAAAACAAACGCAGGTTTTGAAGCAGCGGAAGGTTGAAGTTTTTTTTCGATTTAGGAACCATTTTGTTATATATATGAACATTTTCGAATCTCATGGAATCTAAAAATTCAAATACAAATGAATAAAATCTTATACAAGAAATTTGCTATGGAATTAATTTTCAAAGCATAACGAATGTCAATGTGTGAATTGTCGCTGCTACTGCTGCAGTACCTGCAGATCATGCTGTCGTCGGCCGTGGACCAGCACTTGAACTGCTGCTTCCACTGCTCGACGGAGACGCCGGAGTTGCAGAGCACGAGCGCGCGCTTGCGCACGGTGCAGACGGCCGTCACGCCCACCAGCGACTTGCCCGCGCCGCACGGCAGCACTATCACGCCGGAACTGCACACGGGGCATATTATAGGCTTGTGTCGTATCACCAGTTTATAGGGACTCTACTGCATCTCATAATGCAAGTAATATATCCAAGCTGTTGTTAATATTTGACAATGATTATAGGAGGACGTGTGTCCATAAATTATTTCACAAAATCTCGAGATTGACTGAAGAGTCTGTGTTAGGTATTATTTCTTAATGAAGGGTTACTATAACTATGTTACTTTATTTATAACTAGCTTCCGCCAGCGGTTTCACCCGCTTTCTGAGGGAAGTACTTTCCATACCCGGATAAAAAGTAGCCTATATGTTATTCTGATGTATAAGCTATATTGTGGTAAAGTTTCATTCAAATCCATTCAGTAGTTTTTACGTGAAAGAGTAACAAACATCCATACATCCATACTTACAAACTTTCGCCTTTATAATAGTAGTAGGATTTTTCTATGGTTTTGGAAGTAACTTAACCGATGAGTAGCTCTCCCAAATCACTCATCTCCATCATCAGATCAGCTCTCAATAGTTATTTTGTATGATGTGGCAAGTTTCTATTTTAGTAACTCATCTAAACGTACCGCGCTCGACCATTGCCGAACATTTTACGCAAGCTCTTCTCTTGATAGGGGCGCAGGACCGCGGTGGGCTTGAGGTCTATGTTGATGTCAGGGTTGATGCTGTCGTTGCGGAAGTCGTACTCCGCCAGCAGCGGGTGTTCCAGCTCGATGCAACGCTTTTGTATCACCTGGGAAGATAAGAAGTTTGAGAGGCTTCTTGTAAATTTCACTCGGTCATAATACTTTTACTTCCAGATTTTTTTTTTACAAAAACATGTAAATCTATGGGCGTTTTGTTGTACAGATACCATAGATTTTCAACTTTACCGCAGAAGCATATGGTTCAAAGTTGATTGGGAAAATTTGATAGATTTGGGTAGCTTGATGTCTCTTTAAATGAGTTTTCCAAATCTCCAAGAATAAGCACATTTTTACATTGTGGAGAGGTTCATGCATGAATTAAAGGAGATTATAGTGATATAGTGCTCATCCAAAAAACGTACTTCAATTTTATCAGGGTCGACTTCGAATGCGACAGCGGTGTTAGCGGTGATATCTGTTACGTCATCATCGTCATCCTCTTTGTCCAACTGTTGGTAGAACTGGCTGATGTCATCCGGAACCGAGCCGTTAGCTGGGGGCGGTTTGTCACTGGTCTCGCCTCAAAAAAGAAAATTGTATTTGTACATTTTATTAATATTTAACCTTCAGTGGTACTGTCAAATATAAATTTGCAAAAAAGTCTTTACATACATATAGGTCCCTATATATTTCTTAGTATCTTGACAAAATATAAAAAAAATGTGTTAACTTGATCGCATTTATCTCAGGTACTAAAATTCTTTCAGCCCATTTATCGAGGAAGTGGGTACAATAGTAAATAAGTTGATACTAAAATATATGAAAATAGATGTACTCTCAAAGTTTTAACCTTTATAAAATATAGGAGGTCTGGCAGTCACTGGCTCTTGCTCTATTAAACTAAGGTTGCTTGAAATTTGTCCTGTTTCATACACTACAGTAAACCTACCTGGTTTAAGCGCAGTAGTGGGTTTATCGGGCAGTGCAGACGACAAGAAGTCATCATCTCCATCGCGACGCAATCTGCACTGCTGAATTATGGGGTCACGTAATAATTTCTGCAGAACTTCCACATGTTTGCTCTCCACTAGATACCTACAAATTGAATTACCCTTATTAAATTGCTCTCTGAATATCTGTTAATACACATATACTGCAATTTAAAATAATTAAATGATTACCTATTGTGTTTTAGTACCAACTTCACTTTTCCATAAGACAATGTACATAGTTGAATGAACTCTATAATGCCAGCCGGCACAGCACACTTGCTGAGCCTCTGAAGGTATTCAATTATGTCCGCTGTCTGGAGACCCACAGACACAGCAGCATACAAACTGTAAGCCGTCAGTTTGTATTCATGGATGTGTTGTGGCCTAAAAATTTACAGAATAACATGTGAATTCTATTTTTTTGTTATTTCTGATTACAGCAAGGCCTTGTATATCCAGAGAGGCAAAAAGAAGACCCTTTTTGGATTATCGAGGAGTCCAGATTATAGTGTGCCATATTTAGTTTGTCCTCATCTTGCTCATCACACCTAACACATAGCCACTTGCACAATCTCTTCATCATTAAACACTTCATATCTTTGTAACTCGCTTTCGGCACCACCAGCAGCCTATTCTTGAGCTTTTGCGTCATTTATTTGAGGATCATTAGGTCCCATTAACCTGCATTGGCCGGCTTCCCCCCGCAACTCCCATTGCCGGGCCGGATTACAGTGATCACCAAACAAGCCGGATTTATATTACCAAGGCCCTACTGTATATCTGATTATATTGTAAAAATTTTTATGTTAAATTAAAATACTTACCGGCACACAGGCTCTGCAATAGCAATAAGAAAATCGTGGGCATGTTTATATACTGGTGAGAATGCTTCCAAGAATATGTGACCATTTGGCGCCACCCACAAAGGACGACTTGCATTGTCAGCCTTCAGTGCCATTTGGCTTCTAAATTTGAGAAAAATTATTAAAATCTTAATCATCTATTATTGCATTATATAATGTTAACATTGTTGACAAGACAAGATGGTTAACCTATAATCCTTAGCACCAAATTCATCTTCAGGCACTTGATCATTTTTCTCTGCGTCCTGCATGGCAGCACCGGGCACACCAACATTTTCAGTGTTATCATCGTCCACTAAATCAATGGTCATTTCTTCTTCAACCTTCTTTTTTTTGCCTGATCAGAACAATTTAGAATAATTGTATTGAGATCCAATAAAACATTTTACTAATCATTATGCAAATATATTTAGTTGAGGAACTTACCTGATCTATCACTCCCTGTTCTTGAATCATATTTTTTTAATTTCTTTGGAGGACCCATATTGGAGTTTCAAATCACTTAGCCCACTGTATTTTTATTATTTGTCTGTTTTTGACTGGATTAGTTGTTGTCAGTCTTCCTAAAACAGTCCATCAAGTCAATTATATAGTCTACCAAGAGCTTATGTGTATAGAAGAGCTATTTATTTTTTTATTGTGTCTTAGTCTAACACAGTTGCCAATTATTGGTTAACCAGCATTCACAAAATGATAAATGACAATAGGAAAAAGAAATTTCATAATTTATTTAATAATGGTGCAGTTAGCACTTCTGTTTTAAATATGAATAATACTTTTACTACAAATACAACATTACAACAGCATACTTACCACCAATGCAAAAAAATAACACTCAGTAACTTTAAATTACAATAATGTTGGTATTAACAAACACAAACCAAATATCACACAGTCTCCGTGACACTAAATTAATTACTTATATATCTACACAGACTACTCAAAGACTTCAAGATAATACGTATTTTACACAGATCAATAGCTAATTATTTTATAACTGGCCGTGATTACTAATGAAACACACAACATTGACATCTTGATTGAAATCAATTGACAAATGATTGACAATGACAGAAGGAACTTTTTTTTGCCCATCGGGCAGGTTAGGGTTAGGCAGGAGGAACATGGGAGGAACATACTAAAACTATTTTATTTTTAAACATGATCTGGTTACTAAGACCTTTAGGTCAAGTCTAATATAATACTAAAAAAAAATAAACTAAACATACCTAATTACGTAGTGCTGTCCCGATGCAATTCTAGACTTGAAAATGTCTTGTCTTAGTTTGTAAAGATATTTTATAAAAAATATTATACTACCAATAATTAATTCACTATTGTAGCGGGCTTCAAACTATTGAAATTGAATTCATAATATGCACTAACTCAGTCTTTTTGATGCACACTAGAAGTACCTAACTAGCTATTGATCTGGCTAGAATCTTGCCAGAAAAGGTTATGACGTATTATTCTGATCAAGTTTTAGTAACTTCCGGGTACGTAACCCTAAAAACGAAGTATATGTTTTAAAGAAGTATTGTTTATTTGGTTTAGTTGCTGCCTATCATATGCTGTAACCACGCGGGAGATAACATAATGAATTCATAGACTTCGTAGACCGCTGTGGATTTTTTGAAGGATCTTACTTCCGGACTTATAGAATATTTCGGAATACATATTAGCCGCAATAAATAGAGGGTAGTGTTATGTGTGGTGCTTAGACGGCCCTCAGACCTACAATATTGTGGTACAGTAAGATTGAAAAGTACTACGAATTCAAACGATCAATGTTTTAATGATCAATCCAAAAATCGTTCAGAAGACTTCTGAACTAGTAAAAAAAGAAAACATTCATTTAATACCAAGTAAGCCGGGATATTACACCTGGACCGGAGTGGTGTTTTTTGAAGATTTTTTCTTCAGGACTTAAAAATTAGTACTTACGCTATATTGACCCTACACGACGGCGACGACGACGCAATGAAAAAATAATGTGCAATGAATATTAAGAAACTTTTGTTCAATCATTGCTGATTATACTTACTGCACTATGCGGTCAATACATGTTCACAATTCGTAATATTGCAGTTGCACATTGTTCACAGAGCTCCTTTAAAGAATTAGCATCTTTGGGTCATTCTCTATTTATTATTTAGCTTGACACATCCTACTAACTTCTAAATGACTGCAGGTTCAGTGTGTCAGGTCTAACAAGGGTCTAACTAACCCTAAGAACTAACCCATCAGTCCATCATGGCCAAACTCACAGAGTACTTTAAGCTTTATTAAGGCCAAACTCTTATCCTTATCCCGCTCTTTTAGTTTTAATTCATCCATAAGAACCACCAATTACAATAAAAATAACCAATAAATTGCAAAAAACAAATCATCGGTTGATCGAATCGAGAGCAATACTTTTGTTTACATATCTGTTATGCTGTTTATAGGTTATCATATTTTGTTAATACTGACCAGTCAATATATATTTGCATATTCTGGCTGATAATTTCTTTATTGTTGATTGACAATAACACGACGACGCTATTTTAATTAACACGGCACTTTCAAACTTCGTTAAACTTATGTTTACACCACAGACTATTATAGTAGCAACTTTACAACTTAGCAAGCTTTTAAAGACAGAAAACAGCTGACGATAAATGTAGTTCTTAAGGTTCTCTCTTTTGGTTTGACAGTGACAGGCGGTTCACACGCAGATTAAATAAAAGTGTTAATAGACGTTTCACATTTGATGCAGTATTATGGAAACAAAATAAACTTCCAATAAGAAACAGTTCAATACTTACAGTTATTGGGATAGTAACACAGATGTGACTCAATGCTATGAACCAATTTCTCTTGCGAAATCGCTGTACATGGAGATCCTCTCTCTGTTTCTCATTCTCACTGCATGTTTGATTAGAGTCCGCCCCTTTGCGATTTAGCGTCTAGTTCCCGGACGCCCTGTAAGTGATCTGACGAATTTCCACCTGTCATATTTACATGTATTATATACATTGTAATTGTTACATGTAGATTGTTACTGCCTCGTTGGTCTAGCAGTCGCAAGGCGCGACTGCTGTGCACGGGGACTCGGGTTCGATTCCCGGGTCGGACCGAAATTGCTTTGTGGGTTTTGAGAAACTTTCATAAAGCTGCTTGGAGTCTGGAAGTTGGTGATTGATTCACCCGTGCATCGGAGAACACGTAAATGTCGGTCCTGCGCCTGATCTCTTTCCTGTCGTGTCGGATTGCCCTCCCATCGGACTATGAGAGTGAGGGAATAGAAAGTGCACCTGTATCGGCGCGACTGCTTGTGCACTATAATATGTCCTGCGCAGCTGGCTGATCTCCATAAAAGAGAACTGCCGCCGTAGCCGACAATCGGCCTGGATGCCATCACATTGTTAGATATAGGTAGGAGTAAAAGTTTCTGTAGTTATCCGTTCGTTAAAGCACAGGGATAATCATCGGTTATGTATACAAAAGGGCTCTAGTTTGCCTGGGACACTCCCTGCACATGGAACTACATTAAGGCAATCCCAGTATACTAAGCGCGGAAGATGCATCATACACTATGGTATACACACCAGAGTTATCAATGGTGTGGCGCGGAGTTAAGACGTTATGCGTGCTAGCAAGCCGATACATGGTTCACATTATAGTTGCTAATTATATAAGAAAGTAGTAGGTAAGTACCTACAGGTGGGACTAACACTATGTACACTTTGATTCTTTTTAATACCTAGTTAGTTTAGGGTCCGCGGGGAACTGGCTTTTGGGTTCAAATTCGTCTTATAAGTAAAGGCCAACACTTTATAATTTTTTTTAGAAAATCATATGAAACCGCCGCGAGTGAGCTTGGTAATTGGTGAAGTTTAGCCTCAGTGCTTTTGAAGTCCGTAAAGCGGATGTATCCTGCAATATTAAAACAGCATTTAGGCCAACAGGTGAATTTAAAACATCTCTGATACGAATGCCTGTTGTAGGTCACCCTGCACCCAATACGATATGAATACATTATACAATTACACATTACAAAAGTTCTAGTTTACCCGTTTTCCGTGTAATGGATGGTTGGACAACGTCATGCGAAAGAAATCATTACACTGAGACTGAGTGGTCTATCTCTATCGTGATTCCGCACATGCGCCGTCAGGATAAACGCAGATCAGGCGCTCCTTGTGGGTCCAGCATCCTGCATCACCGGCCCAATCACGACTCACAACCACCAGCAAGAATTGTATTTATATTGTTATATAGGTACTAACAACTCATTCGTTGTGCACGTAACAAAAACTTTTGACTAATACCGCGTTGAGACTTATAAACGCCAGTCTATATAATATATCATAGATTATAATCACTTACCTAATACTCGTCTTTTGATTAAATCGGTTCGGGAAAACACAATAACACGTTCATGGAACAGCAAATCTGTTCCATGGCGCTCGTACTCGCGATAAGTTTTTTGAAGCCCCAAATGTTGTGCGCGTCTTTGCACATAGAAGCAGAAGTACTATTTTCGTACAAAAAATCGCTAGTCTAAAAAAGTAAATAGAACTAGCGCAAGAGTTCAAATAATGATAAACAGAAGATACCTAATTCAGTGGTGTCAATAGCTACACAGCCAATATGATCCAATATTTTTTTTAACGTAAATATATAATGTAAACGTTTGTTAGTATTTTCAACCCACGGCATGCAGTTTTGATAGCACATGCATAACCTTCGTTATAGACGACAGTTTATTGCACGATCTTTCTGATTTGCATGTATGTCGAACATGGAATTTTGAAATGAAAATCGTTGATCATTATTGGTAGGTCATAATTTAATGCAGTTTTCTTTTATCATTAAACATTTGCTTCTGCTTTTACTTATTAATATGACAAATGGAATATTGTTTGATATCTAGATTAAATATCTATTCTGTGAGACTATTTTAAACAACTTTTATATTTCCATCAGCATTTTGTACAATGATTGCTAAAATAGCGCTTTCGACACTAATTATAATTTTAAGGCAACAAAAATACATGGCGGGACTTAATAAAATGATAAGCTGCGTTATGTATTACAATACTTGTGACCGTAAAATATAAAACAAAAATATAGAAATCTGAAAATAAATTCCTATATTTTTGCCCTGTTGCTGAATACTGTACAACTCTATCATTTAGCGATGTTCAACTTCTCTCATGCACATGTTTCAATGTCAGCATGCATATGCTGAACATACTCACTCTATTTTAAGGTGTAGGCCACAACAATAGTTTGTTATATATTTATATTAAGTATATACAAAAAGTTTAAAATAAATACTAAATTGTCTTTCAATGAACTATTTTTATCAATCGCCATATTAAAACATCGAAGACAAACAATAAATATACAAAACAAATCAGTTTCAAGTAATTATAATTACTTATTTCTTTAACATTTTGAACATTATATTATGGTTCAGTCCGTAAAAATGGCCGCGTATAGCACTCCAATGCTGTCAATATACTAAATTCAATAAAATGCGCAAACTTTTGTGCCATTTTACTAACGATACAGACAAAGGATTGTTTCGCTCCACACATACAATACGTAACGAGACAACGCACGCGTACACACTCGCGGTAATAATGCACTACACTATCTCTTAAGTAACAACAACGTACTTATGTTATAGCTATTTGGAAAATAGGGCACATTTCAATGTATTTCCTTTGTTTGTATTGTGCTGCATACAATTCCAGACAACGTTATAAATACATGAACATCCTCAAGCTTTCATAAATAAGTTATACAACATTTTTGGGATAGAATCAAACTACGCGTGGTAGCGACTAGAATACATCTAAATAAATATAATATCTTCAGGTGTCACATCATTGAATGAATCTCGGAAGCTTGTGAAAATTGTGATATTTATAACAGTTAGAAGAAGTTACATCTATTGCGCCATTTTATTGTAAAATACTCCAGCATTGTAGCTTACTAACGGCAAGTGTTAGGCTTAAGACCCGTAATTGTATTAAAATCAAAACGCTTTTTGACCTATTATATTAATTATGTACAGGAAAAATACAAGTGTTCACTGCAACCTATTGAATAAAGTATAGATGATTAGGCACGCGCCTATTATTGTTAATGGACTAAGACAAACGGTGTTTCATCGCATGTGTGTAAAAACAGTGGGTATAACAAAACACTATTTACTTTATCCGTTGATGATATCATGGATGGCAAACAAAGTTATAATGACTGTCGTGACACTTCAGTGATGGCCGGCAAAGCAAAGTCGGGCAAGTAAGCAAGGTAGCGCAACTTGTCATACAGCACCAACTGACTCTGTCTGTGCCACTATAACATGCAAGGACTCGTTCTGCCGACCGAATAATATAAATAATAAACAGCTAATTTATAACTAAAGAATTCAATATTTTTTTATGTCTATTTTCTAATGAGATTTCTATTCATCTGCATTTTAAATATCAGTCACTAATCGATTGTCAATTATTGTCAGCATGACTAGGTATCGATACAGGCGCCCCAGCAGGCATCGTGACACTGGACACAGACATACAAGGACTAAGGTAGACAGGTGGAAGCAACTAGTACAGTAAGTATTATCGAAAATATTTCAACATAAATATGGAATGTAGCAAACACTCAATTGAAAAGACCCCCGGGTTCTGGCGTTCGGCCATAATTAATCTAATAATATTAAATTAGAGACAATATTTACAATAAAATAGTAACTATGCAACGTAAATTAATATTCCTTGCGTTTACTGTACTGATATGCATCCTTTACATACAATTATAAATAAATATAAAAGTTGTTTAAACACAGAGTTATAGCTGCTGGATAGAAATTAAACTTTAAAATAGGTCACTTAAACATGAAACTGTACACTGCAAGACTTCAGCTCACCGCCGACGGGCCCTCGGCTAATACACGATATCATCGAGGGCGATCGTCGAAAGATTCATTAAATATTATAATATACCTTTAATCGTTTCTATCTGAATCAATTTCACCTAAGACAACATACTTCAACGTAGACTTTATAACGTTATATCTTTTTACTTTATCTCAGTCTTAGTTTTCGCGAAACTCTTAGACGGCGCTCGGAACACGGGCGAGCCACTCGCACCACGGGCGAGCCACTCGCACCCCGGGCGAGCCACTCGCACCCCGGGCGAGCCCCTCGCTCCACGGGCGAGCCACTCGCGCCCACCGCCCGGCCGCCGCCCGCCGCTCCCGAATAAATAAATACCAAGTCTATAATACTCCGGGACGCGCGTGCACTGCGGCGAGTCCCACCGTCCCGATAATGGAATGTAAGCGTGATATGGTCTCTACGGGGCTGGCGCGGCGACGTCACGCGTCGGGCGGCGGCTCGGGCGCGGCGCGGCGCGGCACCATGACGCAGGGCGGCGGCGCGGCCGGCGGCAGGAAGGGCGTCGCGGGCCGCGCGCCCATGCGCACCCACCAGCGCGTGGCCTTCTGCAGCAGCCCGTCCTTCTTGCCGCGCCGCGCCAGCCCCGCCTCCGCGCCGCCCGCCCACTCGGGCACGTCGCTCACGCACTTGTTCGGTGGAGGCTGGAAGCTGCTTCTCGTCAGCTCGGCTTGCTGCAAACCACCGTGTTACATCTTACTTCATGAAATCCATAATACAACCACTTAAGCTTGGTTCGTGAATGAGTCGCCTAAGCTAGGGCTACTGTATTGGCATAATTGGAATGAGAATGTCCGACATGCATTCACAAGTTCTCAGCTGCATTCGGTAAGACTGGAAATCGATGCCAAAATCGATTCTAATATTGAGGAATGCAGTGAGTCAAACCTTCTACTGGCAAAGACTACTTGTTCGCGTTGGTTACCTGGTAAGGGACTCGTAGCTGTAGATGCACGTCCTGGCCGTACTCGCCGTCGGGCAGCTGTATGCTGGGCGGCAGGCCGAGGCGCTCGGCGGCCGCGGCAGAGCGCGCGCGTGTCTCTTGCTCCACCATCTCCTGTAGCCGCCCCACCATCGCCTGCAGCCTCTGCTGCTTCTCCCATTCCCTGGAAACCAATAAGAATAGTGTCATCAGTATATGAGCACATAGCAGACTATAACATAATACTAAAATGACCTCTTTTTATAAGAAGCCTAGAAACAGAGATGGTAAGACGACAGGCCTTTGCCCTGCAGTTTAAGCCACCTCATAAGTGTTTCCTGTGCCAAAACTAACTTGAGTTAGCTACAAATATTATTATAATGGACCACTAGGCATACTTTATGTGGAAATAGCATTATTAATTTGTACTAATATTATAAAGCTGAAGAGATTGTTTTCTTGCTTGAGCGTGGTAATCACACTAACCACTGGACCAAATACTTTTTTTATTCTAGATAGCCCTTTTATCGAAGAAGGCTATATACGCTAATTTTTATTTCAAGTAGTTACCACAAGGGTAAAACCGCTGGCGGAAGGTAAATGTAACCAAGACCCGCTGAGTGCACTCAGATTATTGAATAGGGAAAACTGAGCAAACCTAGTGTGATTTTGCTCGTAAATTGTGGTTGGTGCCACTGTCTGTGAATAGGTAGGTCGACGTCACTTCGCTAGAAGTTCGGACCTGATGTTCGAAGTGTGTCTTTAGTTGTTGCATGGTATAGGTACTCACAATGTGGAATGGTGATGTCTGTGATCGTGCCGTAGGCGCGGTCCCCCCGGCGCGCCCAGCCGCTCCATGCCCGCGCACCCCGGCACTTGTACCGAGAGCATCTGCAAATCACAACACACTACTCTCACTTATGTGGTTATCCTCGGGGTTAATATTCTATCACCAAAAGTACTACTAATGGATATAGCCGCCATAAGAATCAAGTGCATGCCCCCTACTTGATAAAGTGTAAGAACAAAATTATGAAGAGTTTAATTTTTTTTAATATTTTACGATGCTGATTGATATCTAACTTTAGTAATGGCGACGAATTCGGCCTTATCACATTATCAGAAAACTGTTTGTATTTCAGTAGGTACATGTCTGCTCATGCCTCTGCCTCGTATCACGTTAGCTACAGCCGTGACTAAATTAAGTATAATGAGCTACATTTGTATTCTTATGATACAAAATTGATTTTATATTTACTAAAGATAATTTTAGTACATTGTATCTTTAGTATATTGTATGAAAAATTGTTTGATTTGTGCGAGGTGGACACCCCTAAAAAGAAAATCCTGATATTGTATGTACTTATTTCAATCTGTATTTAGATTTAAAATAATTTATACCTAATTTGCTTTATCTTAACAGGATATTGCAATAATTAATTTATTTAATTTTACCTCAAGTAATAATATAAATTAAAAAGGTATTAGGTATGTGTACTTATCAGACAATTTGCAGCTGATATGTGTCGCTTAACAAATCCATCAATTATATAAAAATTTACTTAAGCTCTATGGAAATTAGATACAATAAATGTAAAATCAAAGGTATCTGTAGTTCAAGACATAGCCATTTATCATAAATATAATCTGTCTGGACCGTAACATGGATTTAAAGTGATTTACTTTAACTTCAGCAAATAGACTGCTTTATATAAAGAGTCTACAGTTGGGATCTTAATAAAATGGATATTATTTCTTGCCATTTCTTACTTATATGACTATCAAAGTAGACTGGTAAAATATAAAAGATATATTACAGAACCACTGAAAGCCAATCTCCTGATAGAATATTATTAAATTAGAAACAATAGCCTATATTACCTATAAGTAATTCCTTTACTTTGGATTCTTTAATGTCCAAAAACATAAGAGCGGTATTGCAGAATTAAGTGTTTTCTTTACTATAATTTTCAGAAGATAAGTGTGTATGTGTCATGTGTTATTTTAACTCTACAATTGATAATATTTTTTGATATCTTTAAATAGTAAACAAGTATTTAGGTATAGAAGGAGAGGTCAATGCACTGTCACATTCTTTTGTTTGGTTGAACAATCAGTTATCAACTGAGGAAGGTGCCTTAGTATCACATTGTTTCACAAATAAAAACTAATATTTTGATAAGTATGAACGTAAAAACAAGTAATTTATATGATTATACTTATCTGAATCAAAATAATGTTTCAAAAAGGGCATTGTTCCAGTATTCAAGCTTTAAAAGATTACAATTATTGTTTTATTTTGCTATTTCTTAATTTAAAAAGAATTACAATGTTGTAAGCAGTAATTCTGTTTGCTCCAAAAGAACATTACTTAAGACTTAGACATTTTTTGATTATTGAATATCAACATTAGAGCAAAATAGCAAATTTTGTTGCAGTACTGCGCTCTACTCATGTATAGTAAAAACAGATATGCTATAGGTATTTATCTGGGTATAAAATATGTACCATTGAAATGGGTTATTTATGCTTATTCTTATCATGTATTGGTACAAAATAAACTAAATACAATGTTCTTCTAATGTCAGCATTTGAAACATATGTATTTTAAACATTCAATCTAAGGATACATTTTATATAGGTATGTATCACTGAATATTCTTATTCTGTATCAGTGTTTGCCAATAAGTCATCAGAAAATGGACACAACGAAGCACTGATAAATGACTGACTGGAAATTGTATTTCACAATCAGAATAACCTACAAAACATGGTGAGAACAAAGATTTTCAAAAAGAGTCATTAGACCATTAGACTGTAGCTATTTCTAAATTAAATTCTATTTTCTAATCTTCAGAATAATAATGTGAATTGAAATGACATTACTCATATTTCTTTTATAGATTATCAACATTTTTATCTCTCAGTTTTCATTTCTCTTATCAAGATAAGTACACATGTCTATGTGAACCTCTGGTGGAAACAATTTCCAGGTATTATAAAGTGTAAAATATTGATGACAAGTAAGTACATCTACATGACATGCTTTTCATAGACAGCTCTGAATTGGCACACAATGTTGATCAATATTCAACAGACATTCATAATGATTTTGGGTAATGTTTTAATTTCAATATTCTTACAAAAATAATGATTTAAGCAATACACTAGCCAGCCATACCAATGATAATGTAATGTCTGGGATTGAAATAACCTTTCTGTTGTGATAAGATAATTCTCAAACATTGTATTGAGCCAATTTTCTTAAAGAACTGTGTTTATTGTCTTGGATAGATATTGATATAAGATGGTTTATTACTTTAATCGTCTTTCTGTATACCCACTGTATCTGATGAGCATATTTTCGAGCTTTGCACTTATTATTGAGTTGGCATGTCACTACTATTATACAGCAAGAGGTGATTACGGAACTGTCTGTCATGAAAATTTATTTAAATTCACACAAACAACGTCTGGGTGTGACGTCGCTATCGGCGCGCCTCTTATCACTTGGCACGCTCCCGCCGTCTCGCGGCCATCCGAGTCGCCTCGGGCCTCACTCGACTCCAGTACAAACATTCTTCTATTCTGACCATATTGCAGAGAATATTTACTAATTCTCGTTTAACTAATTCACTATGTTAATAAGGTAAATACAATGGTAACATTGACTGACATAACATTGTAGTTTTCACAAAATGATTATTGGTGTTAAATTTTATCTAGCACGTCTGGGTAAATCAACACTACTTACTATTTGAAACAGTGTCGTCCACAATTTTTGTAGGTTTTCCACCTATGGATGACAGTTAGTGATGTGCTTAGAAATCCAAATTCGATGGCACACTAATCGAGACACAAATAAGTGAATCGATCACGAACATTTAATGTTGTTTGATAATTACACTACACAGTCACTGACATTTGCATATTTTGTTTTGTTGAAGCTGTAAATATTTTAAACAAAACAATCACAGAGCACTATAGAGATATTAGCGCATTTACAATAATTAACTATCATTCACTAATAAATAAAAATATGTTATTCAAGGCATTAACACTATAAAAATAAAATTATTTATCAATTAAGAATAACATTTAAATTCCACTATCGCGTGTTTTGTGATGGAGTTTCTTAACTCCTTTTTTCATATTGGCAGAAAGACGCCTGCCATCGAGCGAGTCTTGTTGTTCAATGACGCGGACGGACGCGGCGCGGTGTTCGCAGTCGCGTAGCGGGGAGGACGGGCGAGCGGGCGGTGCACCGGCTGCCCCGATGTCGCCGCACACTAGCGTTCGTAGTATCATAGTGTGTAACATTGCTATCTCACACATACAAACAATCTGTCTAGTTCACTTTGTGTGCTCAATCGGTACTTCGGTCGTTGGAACACGGCTGTGCTTCGGTAGGTGGGTGCGATGATACGATGTAGCAGTGTAGCTAGTGCGAGAGTGAGTGTGTTTACAGATTATTATAGTGAGCGAGCCGTGTGTGTACATACGAGTCGGCACACATGTAAGAGAAGCTCGATTGCTGCTACCGTCGTAGTTGTTATATATGCGCACCTATAACTGTAATAGTGAGCGATGACGCGTTTGTCGGCTCGCGAGACGAGACGGTTGGCATTGCTCAATGATCGAGTTGTAGTCATAGAATGTACGTAGGTAGGTAACTAATAATCATAGGTGTATGATTTTTTCTGTGTATAATCGGAGTTCAGCGTTAAAACAAAAACTACCATTTGCGAAGTAACATGTGCAATCCTATGTTTAGGGATTACCTAAATGCCTAATATAGTATGATTATGACTAGGATAAAGTTCAGTCCAGCTGAGGATTTATAGGGGTTGATGATAATAGTAAAATGCAGGAGAAAGACTATTAAATTATTATTACCCTTCATGTTTAAGTGAACATTTTATTAGGTACTCAAACATAAGTGATATTTATTTTATCTAACTGTTACCCGGTCGCAATCCCGATGGAACTTTTTCAAAATCCGGATTAAAGGGTGATATTATATCTCCAATCTCCCTGTCAATCTCATTTCAATCGGTTCATTCGTTTAAACATGACAGCGTAACAAAAAAAAAACTCATTTTAGCATTAGAGTACTATTAATACAATAAGGTACATAGGTATACCCCTTGTAATGCAACATGTAAAGATATTTTTACGGATCATTGGTAGGTATACTTGACTGCATATGATGGATCTTTTACTTACACAAGATGAATGCGTCGATTCATATATAGGTATCTCGAAATGTTATTATATTTCGAATGAAAAAGTTTAACGAGTAACACTTGAATTCAAAGAACTTTCGGAGCTAAACAAAGATAATAATATAAAAAAAAATACTTTGAGGGATATTATTAGCGCGTAAGATAAGATCTATATCAGCTGATGTCAACTTAGGTAAAGTATGAAAAAAACCATTTAATGTTTGAATTTCCCGCTACCAGTCGTTGCAATCATCTTAAACAATGTTATTTGTCGGATAACAAAAATTCAATAAGTCCGAAGCGGCTTTGATAATAGTTTTTTGGATTACCGAGATCGTATGTTTCATAGTGATTATTTAGATGGGATTAATGATCCAGTAAGTTGCTGAAGGAAGGTGTGAATCGCGCATAAAGTTATTATAATTAGAATTTACACCTCATATAGGGTTGCTTCATAATACACGGCTATTTACTGTTATTTTAAATTCCATAAAAACCTGATGATATGTGTGAACTTGAATCTGCCTTTTTTAAAGACTTTTTGAATTTTATCAGCGTTTTAAAATTTTATATTGGATGAATATGTACCATAAGTATATTAGCAGCGATCGCGATGTGGGCATACCCATTTGTAAGATAGTGATGACAACGACTCACGGGGTTGGCGGCGGCGGCTGCGGCGGCAGCGTGTCGGCGGCGCAAGTGCGGGCGGGCCAGCGCGCCCGCGGCCGCACACACCAATACAGCGGCGCCAACGCATACGCCCGCCCACCACCACTCTGAAAGAAAGAACGTTACAGGTTACGTAAAAAAAACTAAAAAAAAGGCTTCGATTGACTGTTATACAACTTAATCGATATAATCAAAAGTTACACATCACTACAATTTTGTGTTCTTTTTTTAAGGGTATTGTCTGTAACTAAACGCTACAGGTGTTGGGTGAAAGAAATCTATAATTGTACCTATCTAATAATTCTACATTATGTTGGATTAAACAAGACACATATTGTATTACGTATTAGATTTTCGTCCCAAATATGTATGTATAAAAGCCATGACCTTAATTTGAGACATAATTGTTTAGAGGAAATTTCCAATTTCCAGTGGGTTAGAATTGAATTTATAAATAGTTGACTTAAGTATGAAAATAAAAGAGAGTACTTAGAACATATTAGTGATTTTTTACTGATCATATTTGTATTTGTATCATTAAGCACGTACGGAAGCCAGCACATCAGGCTACCTGCAACTGTCAAATTTTCCCATTCAACTTTGAACCATAATGCTTTAGCGATAAAATTGAAAATCTATTAAGAAAATTTGACAGATTGTAGTAGCCTGATGTGCTGGCGTCAGTCCATTATATTGTAGGTTTCAGTTGTTCCTCGTTCAAATTAACAAACTGTTTAGGGAAAGGTAGGTAACTATCTAGTTAATAAGGTGAATTGATACGGCAACAATATTTTGATCGTATCGGATATTTGTAAGTGATAAATAGTAGATAAGGTAGGCGCCTTGATTAGACTTATTCGAATCTCATAACTGAAGTAGTTAAAGAAATAAGGCTTTAGGTAAACCTAATATGATTTTCTATAACTTTTAGAAAAACAACTGACTTTATTAATGCGATATTTTCAAATAACATATTTGATTAAACTTCTCCTACATAATTTAAGCCTCAATTTCACCTTAAAAAGCGCTGTTTAAGCATAATTAACAAAGCAATCCTAACATCCAATTTCACTGAAAGTTATGAAACTAAAAAAAAAATTCAAGATAGGTCAACGTAACCAAAAAATGTATAGCAATTATAAACTAAGCATCGAATCCGAAGTTACGTTTAGTGAAAATGTAATGCAGTTTTATGTTGCTTAATTTTTTCGTAGCTCGTTACGTAGCACGTGCGTAGACGTATCGTCGTAGCAAACGTAGATCAAAATTTCGTCAGAGTGCTCACTGCAACATACGTGTTATGCTTGAAATCGTGAATAATAATGCTTTATTTTTGTAATCAATGTCAAAACATTAGTTATAAATTCTTCGGTTAATGCAGTTTCGCATTTTGTGCCATTCTATTTTTGCGGGAGAGTTTGTTTGCGTGGTTGAGTTAAATTTAGCAGAGCTTTATCAGAATACATCTCTTGACGGCCGACCGGAGTAAAATCGAAAGCACGTTTTCATAACTTAATTGTATGGTATGTATGTATGTATCTCGGTATTTACAAGCCAGCATAATGATGCTTAAAAACATAACTATTAGGTAACTGATAGGTGCGTGTTTTCTTTCTAATACGCATGTAAATTTTTTTTATTCCCAATGGGGCTAGGACTAGGACGGGACAGTAGGTATAATAGCTTGAAATATGAAATACTTCTGAAAATATTGAATTGAGACAGGTTTTCGTCGTGAAACGCAAGGACGATATAGAGCCGGATTGCATTGCCGAAGTATCAATGACAGCAGGATGCGTCAGCCGCGTCACGTCTAGCGGGCAGTATCAGCGAGCCGGATCTCGTTAAAAGTTAGAGCGGTCGCGGGTTAGTGTCGGCGGTTGAGGCCAAAACAAACGGCATGTGGTCGCGCGTACTCGACAAAAATTCGACATCGTTCGCCCAAGAATGCACAGTGCGGTTATTTATAGAGGTTGGGAGGAGCGCGGGGGCGGCGGCGACGTCTGGTGTCGGTCTGCCGGGGCCTGCCGCCGATCACCGAAATAGCTTCTCCAGCTGGCGGTACCTGGCCACGTGGCGCGAACTCGCCCGTTGAGTGCTGGCTTACCTGCTTGAGCCTTGTCAGCGACCACGTCCTCGGCGCGCTCGTGTCACTGTCGTAAACGCGCCGCTCTACTGGCCTGTAGGCCGCTGTATGTAAAAGTGTGTACTATATCGTAACAAGGTTGAATTGAAACACATAAACGCGAAGGGCCCATGCCGACGATTGATCAGACGTGACGGTCAGACGATAGTGTTGTGTCTATTGTCTAGTTTGCAGGCATATCTATCTAATATCTTAGAGGCCATTGTGTGACCACTGGTATTTAACATGGTCACCCAAAAACTCTGTGTCCCAGGCTTTGAAGAATATGTCAGAAAATATAACAATTTGAGTGGGTTAAGTAAAAATAATAAAGGGGTAAACGAATAGACCGCGATAGCTGTCTAGTCGAAGATTTGATATCAATCGCTCAGATATGGGAAAAAACTGTGCTAACATCATCGTAGTTGTAGTCGCCTGTGTAATCGCGATATAATTCGAGCCTTAATTTTATGCAAGTTTAGCATACAAAGACGATAAATAATTATATCGTTAGGTACATAAATACATTTGTTATCAGTACCAGACGTTGACTGAAAACATGGCGGAGGAACGAAAACACATTTTTAAAAGTTTGACGTGATTAGTGGCCTGACGCTCCTGGCGTCTGGGTACAGTGAGTGCCAATTATCACGTTGGGCATCAACTATCTGTGCGTCGCAGACATCGTGTGCTCTGTACCTACTTACTGCGTATTACGTCGTTGAATACCTTAATAATATTCACTCTTCAAGAAGCTTACAATTACGGGACGAGACGACGCGACGTGAACATTATAGATAACATGCAGGTCTCTCACAATGCTGATACTTATTCTTTCTTCTCTGCCTACATTTGGTAGGTTTGAGGTTGTTGCAGAAGAACAGGAAGAAGAAGGGGTGGAATCATGTGGGGCAGTAAGTTTTTATGGAATTATTAGGATCATCATAAGATAACTAGTCGTCTAAACTAATGCGCCATATTCGTCCATTTCTTCGAATAATAAATAAAAAAATTACATTAAAATAACTAAAAACAAGTGAGTTAACGATACTTTATCGACCAAAACCTATCATAGTTTTTCCATTTTGGCCCAGAGAGTAATTTCATCTGCGTAACCATGAGGCAGTTTGATAAATAATACCTACAATGTGAGGTCATGAATAAGTTGATTCCTAAGTTAATTTGTATCGGAGAGCAATCACGTCAATGGCACGCGAGACGAGACTTCTCTGTTTGAAACATCATACTGTACCGTAAAAATAATGTGGCTAATATCAGCTGCAATTTATGGGGAGTTTTAAACTTCTTATCAGTTTGTACGATAGTATCGCTTTCATTATTGCGCTAAATATGTATGAATCACCTTGGTGGCGTTTATTAATACAGTATTGTTACTTCTTCACAAAATCTCCAAGTATTCATAAATAAGCATTAAAACGATACGAAATCCGTATATCTTATAGATTTCAGGATAAGTCACAACTATCAGACATTCGCTTGCGAGGCAATATTTTGTATGATAATAAACCAGTTCTTATCATCTCTTTCATTTATAACAAAAAGTGTCACCTTTTTCCCCTAACCTTCGATTATTACTGTTTAAGTTGCAGTATCACAATGTCCATACCATTATCTATTTTAGCATCTGGATATTTTCCTCAGTGGATATT
Source organism: Heliothis peltigera (assembly GCA_958496145.1). NCBI lineage: Eukaryota > Metazoa > Arthropoda > Insecta > Lepidoptera > Noctuidae > Heliothis > Heliothis peltigera. Next base: position 6,795,995 of record OY292334.1, on the reverse strand, counting down.
CACATTTTTTGTAAGTACTTGCTTAAAAAAACAAAGTAGGTACGATAATTGATGTGAAAATAACCTTCATCGGTGTGTGTTTTTTTTTCAACACGAGTTATTATCCCAAATTTAAATATTTAAGAGTGCAGTGCATCGCGTCCAAAAGCTAGAAAACTTCAATAACTCAAGCTAATTAGCTATACTTAGAATGACTGTGATATTTAATAATTTCGGGAGAAGAAAACATTACGTCGTATGGTAATCTGAGAAACCATTCAAAATTAAACAAGAAAGGCTATAAGTATTTTCACTGAACAAAGATCTACTTTAGTTGCGTTCTAGAAAAAAGATCGTAAAGGACGGGCCGAATAAGTACAAATATGTGCAAAATTCTAAGCCGTATTTGATAAGGGGGTGGCCCGGGGTGTGGGAGGAGGCTGGCGGGACGTCTAGACGCGGCGTAATTAGGAAGGTGAGCGTAGGCAGCCGACGCGGACGAACCCGGCCCGCCCTGAACGTTGCGTCACCCCTAATTAATATAACAGGTAAATTACGCATTATGGGTGCCAACAACACTGCTTTAATACTCTACCAGTCCAAAGAAGTAATTGATATGATGGGCTTCCTATTGACGACCATTTCAAACCTTAGTGACTATCCAGATCCTAATACATACAATCTAATGATATATGGTCCATTTTTGCTAAAACATAATATACCAAACCACTTGGATTTATAACTTGCAATAGAGTTACGGCTGTATTCTAGAGCATCGTAGTAGCATGAAGGAAATTTTATTTGTCTGTACTTGTTACAAGTATATCGGTCTGTGTCCCCGAAACGGTTCAATGACGTGTCTCGCGGATTTCGTCTTGTTTATCTCACTATTCCTCTGGCGTATCTACTGTACCGACCTATTCACGAGTAAATAAACTTTATGTAATGAGCATTCTTGACGTCGCCGTTGTAGTCGATGTAGAACAGGATGCATTGAAACTAGACGTCTTATTAAGTGTTGTGAAGTCGTCGTAAGTTGTGTACCAAAAATAACACTTAGTAATGACCAACCTACATTCTGGTTCTTAATCTAATAATAACAGACCATTACCCTAGTAAATCGAAAATGTTGTTTAATTTAAATCAGCCTTTTTTCCCTTGTTTATTTCCGTGTCCGCTGTTTGTTTGTGAAGATATTTATTTCCTATAGTTTCATCTTTTTGTTTTCTTGGTGAAGTATTTAATTCTGTATAATTTATTATAAGAAATCGTCATGAGGAGCTTTAATTTGATACTAACATTTCCGAATATTTTTTTTATTCCGGTCTATGGCTTCTCAAACTCGCCATGTTGTTTATTTTAAAGTTTAAGCACATTTAGATAATCAAGAAAAATCCAACCATACCGTGATTGACGTAATCCATTTCACTCCTTCGAAGAATTGAGGTAGCAAAGAATATTATACGTATGTACTACCGAAAAATATATCTAACCCTTCTTGGCACTAGGTATCAATATTGGATCTGCGATGTAAAGGCAGAGAGGTACATAAATATGACTACTGCGAAGGAACTTTCTTTAGTCTATCCATCTGTCAAATTAGATTAGCATTATACATTTACCGAGACCATTATTGATGGTACAAAAGTGCTCTAGAATAATAACAGCTGCCATCAAGTTATGATCATATTGTTGTTGAATATCGGGATGTTAACACAGAAACAAGCAACGGGTCGAGTTGTACCAGTCTCATAACTTTAGATAGTTTGATTGGAGGCTAAATAATGATCGCTTGGGTTAGGTCAGCTCTGGCAGTATCTATTTGTCCATAAAGTTTGTGTATGACACAATAACTGAGTTAAAACTGCCCAGCCACTGATCATCTGGCAAGATACTGAAAATTGCGCCATATTGCAATGAGCACACATAATGTTGTTGTTATATTTCTACATAGACGATTACGCGTGTATCATTGTCATTCGGGACGCTTCGAGTGACACTATGTTGAAGGTCATTACAAGTGAGGATGTGCGGAGTAATGGTCGTGTTCCTCTGCGGAGCGCGAACGACGGCCGCGCCGAGATGCTGCTAATACGAGTTGTTTGTCAACGTCGGCGTCGACTGGTGCCGCCGGTCGCCGGTCGCTAGCTATAAATAAATAACATAAGCAACGCGCCGCGTCATCGCCATCATTTCACGCGAAATACGGTCGCGCAAACAATTGCCATTGTCTATGTGAATGCAACGCCAAGCCGATGTTATTCAGGGACGTTAATGCATTTAGGATGAATGGCGTGTGTCGTAACGTTTTGTTACGTTCTTGATACGTTTCTGTTATTTCTGCCTTTGACGAAATAAGTACGATTTTACGAGTTTTCATTTATGTGTTAGGCACCTAGTAATAAGTGTTGAAATAACCACGCCTTTTATTTTGAGGCCCATTGAAATAATGTCACGATAGTGTTATCGTTTCAGCAGCGATAGTACCGAGTACAGTGAAGCATCTAGAAATGACCATATGGAAGTCAGTTTATTTACAGGCAAGTGAGTGTATAGTTGGTATAAGTCGGGAGCCGCGGCTGGTGGCGGTAAATAGCCGGTTATTTCTATCGATCCCGCGGCCCTCCAACTAAGTCCTTAGAGTACGACAACATTGTTGTGAGGACTGACTTCTGGCTACGTATACTAAGCGAGTGCTTTTATTATCCGTTTATACATGGACACTGGTACGACTAATGAATATTTTGTTTAATACTATGCAGTATGTACTGTCCTACGTCTATGTTAAAAAGTACATACATATATACTGCAGTTTCCTGGAATACATATAAGTTTTCTATTTTGAAGGAGTACTAGTATTAGGATTTTTTATAAAAAATATAATCTTACCAAATTAAACAATTACTTTTGTAGAGTAAATATACCCAAACTAGATACACCTAATCACAGTAAAAAGGTGGATAGATATAGGATGGATCTGAAAAGAAACCAGGTAAAGTTTTATTCCTCTAACCTAAATAATACAGCAGCTTGTGCATTATAAATATTAATTTGGCATACAAACCGAAAAGATACCGTAGTCAGAGAGAACTCAGGTGGAAATCATTTCAACTCGTATTGTTACGTGTCTCTACTTACACACAAACATGTGTGCGCATACTTTTGCAAAATCAATTTGAGGTCGAGTATGCAATATCGATTTTGTGCCGTGAGGTGCGGGCTATGGGCGGCGACGCGGCGCGGCGGCGGCGGCGTAGCGCGGGTGGCGCGTAGCCGCCCGATGTAGGGATGCAGCAAGAATGCGACACGGCCGGTACGCGCCGCGCTGTTCTGGGACGAGAGCCCGTCAAACTTACTAGTTAAACTGGAAACTGGAAAGCGGTGTGCTGGCACATCACTACTTCATTGACTTTACTCGTATTCTCTAGACTTTCTTTAGTACAGACCCGCAACGCGTTGAAAACAGAGCAAATGTAGGTATATTGTTTAAATTACATTAGTTATGAGTCATGAATCAATTGATGTTTCATTGCGTCAACGGCGAGTAACGCAGCTGCCTGCCAGTGGTGGCATGCGGTGGTCGCGCTGCGTGTGTGAGTGAGTGCGTGACCAGTGCGTGGTGGTACTTTCTCCGACACCAGGAGCCGGTGAGCTGGACACTGGCGTGCATATTTCCTCGTCATTTTTGCGCGCGCATGAGGCCGCAAGCGCGGTCTCGATTGTTTTCGTCGTGTTTCGCGGGTTATTTCGGGCGTGTGCGCCGCGGCAGTGCAAGCCACTCGCGCACGTCGGACTGTCCACAACGCTACCACTACAACACTTGATATTCGATCGTTGATGTTGTATATTTTGATAGCGTTGAAATCAACAGGCAAAGGTATTTTTGTAAAAATCATAACCTATAGGTGTAGGATATTCCTATAGCGATGATTTTTAGTTTTATTTTTCACTTTAGATAGGTATCTATCTGTGAAATTAATAATTTAGACCACTAGTGAAGGGTTACAAACATAGGACAGTTGACGAAGCTTGTCCAGAAAAAAATAAGTGTATATGACTTACTTAGTAGTGTTTACTATTATAAAAGAAATGACTGAGATGATGAGAACTATATATCTATCCAGCATAATAATGAATTGAATGTACATATGGAAAGGGAGAGAAAGACCGAAGATGAGATGGATGGATAGTCTGAGCGATGACATGAATAAGAAAGGAGTGCTGGTTAGTATGAATAGTCATCGAGAGGATTGGAAACGAAATAAAACTGAAAATACGAGCAGGACAGGAAGAAGAAGCACAATTTTGTATGCAACTGAGCTAGTCAAGTATTTATTTTATTACGGGTATCAATTAATGAATTTGTGATGTTTGATGACGTCATTGTAATGTCTAGGCCACTCGAATTTACTATGTTGTTTTTTCCTATTTTTATTTGGGCTAGCCAGCCGCTGATCTCAACTTTTTAGATTCGCAATCAAATACTGTTGTTCCGTTATTGTGCGCGTTTTATTAGTATATGGACGTAATTTAAATGTTTTATTACTATTATCGAGGAGAGCCTACGTGGCAAGCAGGTTACGGAATCTAGGTATTTTAGCGCTGAATTTATGATTGACTTGAACATCTCTTAAGTGTTAGTGCGAAACGTTGAGCTCAGGGGTAGCGGCGGTCGTAGGTCGACGGCAGAGGCCGGGCTCGGGCGTCGGCCTCGCGACCCACTTCCTCCCTTGTCCCCCCAGCCCCCCGCGAGCGCCTCCCGTCCCACACTCCTTTATCAAAGTGATAACAAGAAGTTGGCCTGATCCTGCAGTAGTCTGGATCAACTTGGTGCACAAGCCCTAACATTTATCATACCCCTACATCGTACATTTAAGTGCAAGGATGTATATGTGTATCTTGTAAAATAATGACATTCCAATTTTTGTTTATAGGTCCTCTGCTTGAAATACGCAGTTCACTTGGTACACTTGGTTCGCGATTTAGTTGGAAAACTTTAAATGAGAGAGACCAGCGTCGTAGAGTGCGGGCCAACTAGAGTTTGATATAGGATTGCATTTTATGATATCCATGAAATTGATTCATAAACTTATGCTATGATGCTGAACATTTACAACACAATTAACAGTCAAAGAAATGCTTCGTAAGGATAGGATCTTGACAGCAACATCAGGGTCAAGTCTAACAAATCTATTTACTGTCTAACTAATAGCTGGGTATGTTTGTGAAGTTTCTTAGTTACAGAACAAGTGGTTTGCATTTAGCTTGAGCGTTAAAACTAAAGTTATAAATAAACAAACTCAAGAAGTCGAAAATAAAAGCTTGTAAACAGAACTGCACGAGCAGAAAAAACCCGATCCTATTAGGTATGTATAGATACTGAGAAGAGTTAGCAAAGCGTTCATATCAAGAATATCTGACGTCATTTAAAATATCTCGTGTATTGTTGCGATGACCCAGCTCAAAAGCGGGGTTACCAGATTTTTTACTCGTGTCTCACATATTTTGCGATATCTAAACTACTTTAAAAACCTGTCTTGGTTAATCGGATTTAAACGATATTCCAAATGCATAATTCACCATATGAACGATGTAATAGTGCAACACGGTTGACCTTTCCGTGAATCTGAAATCGGGCGTCGCGACATATGTACCTACTTGGCGAATATTTACGATCGATCGAAAGGAATAAATCAGTTGGCGTAAACAGTAGCGGAGTGGTCGGCGGCCGTGTTGTTGGTGTAAATATTGAGCAAGGTGTGGAGAGGCACTGGCGCGATGGCGATGCGACAAAGGCTATGGTGTCGCGGTTGGCCAGAGGGCGACAGGCGGCTGTGTCTGCCGGCGGCGGCGCGCCGCGTTCGACGACCTACCGTCTCAAGGCCGCTCTTACACGTGCCAGTCGTGCCACCGGGCGCTTCCTGCCGCCGCCATAACAAATCTCTCCCCGCCCCACACCCTCTTGCCCAACCCAACCAAGCGCTGCTTCGGGACCAAATGGGATCCTACAGCTCACGCATCTTACCCAATCCTTGATTCTTAGAAGAGGTACTTCCCTAAAGCAATCATTCACAAGATTTAATATGATTTCAGATTTTTCAGGCTTCAGCTACGAAATAATAAACTTAGCTGTAATTCGTTCCTTCGGGAAATTTTACCTATTTAGATTCGGATTCTTAAATATAAACCCATATGGATGTGTTTTTGCCTACATAATAACCTTTATACAGATATCAATGTTTTGTAAGATTACTTATAATTACTGTGTATGTATTTAGATACTATCAGTGGTTTGGTTTTGTATGAAATACGTCTTTTACGCTAAAGTAGGTTACCTAATCAATATTCAACCAACCTGTTACGTTCGTCCCATTGAGTTTTGATTTTCGGGACCTCTGTCAGTTTGATGACATAGGTATCCTTAAGGACTGCTTCGCATTCTTCAATAAAAAAATATGTTTAATATCATAACAGATCCTACCTATTTGGTACTTATTATTATAACCCTGGTATTTAAGTAAGATCAATAAAATTTTCCAATTAGTTTAATATGGAAAAACATGCGTACCACCTACTCTTCCAGAATTCTTCGAAATTGTGTGTATACAGCACACACCTATACACTTAGCTAATGACGACATAACTGCCAGGCCCAATATTACCGTGGTCGCCCAGATGTCATCAACAAGAATGTGTTCTCGTGGAAAAATACTACAGGGAAAACAATAGGTACCTATTATAAGTAAACAAAATAAATATCTAGTTTGCAATGAGGAAATTGATATCATTTCGTGTCTGAACTAATCTTCTATTATAGAATCCACCTAATAAAGGTTACAGATGGCTATCTGTACGTGCAAATTTTCCCGAAAGAATTAAATGGGTGTTATCTCTGGCAAACACAAATACAACACACAACTACAAATAGAAATGTTTACTCTGCTAGTCATTGTTAGCCTGAAAACCCATTTGGGAACCGCCCCTGATATATGTATTATACAAGCTTCGGCCAGCGACTTCACTGGGATCTCATGCACACAGCCGGTTAAAAAATTGCCTTCACCCTACCTTGATAAAAGCCTACATTAGCTGTCTAATACTGAATTATTTAAATCAGACCAGAAGTTCCTGAGCTTAGAATAATTATTCAACCAAAACAAACAATGAAACAGGCGGCTCAGATTAGATGAGGTCGGCATTTCCTAACTGACTACCTTGAGAAGAAGTGTAGTGTAGACTTTGTTTGTGGCTAGTGTTAGAACATAGCTAATCTCCTTACGTATCGGCGTGAACGAATGACCCGGATTAATTGCTCCCAAGTATATTAGTGTACCTTGTAAATGTAGTATTTGATTTTAAAAGCAACACAATGCAATAGTAAGTGGCTGTTTGAAATTGATAAAGCCCGAGAAGTGATAGAAAGAGTAACGGATTTTGGACGTTGAATTATCTTTGTTAAAGTATTGTCTCATCATCCCCAGGAAGGTAGATTTAAGTGTGACTGCTTACTTCTTTTTCTAGCTACGAACTGTTGCTGGCGGCTCTGTGGTTGGCTCAATCTGCAAATTTGTACAATGAGCTTTCGATAGTCTTTACAAGCAGCCAGGCCAGAAAATTGTGTAAATGTAGTTTTAGAATATATCACAAGACGTTATTTTATCACTAAAATTCATAAAGTTCTGATGATGAATGTGAAATGTACTTAAAAGTGTATCAATAAGAAATTCATGTTATCCACGTGCGTTGCTTGACTAAAACTAAATGTCAGTGTCCCTTCTGTTTAAATATGATTATGGAAATGGATCTTTATTTCTTACTTCGCCTCAAGCAAATGGAATTAGCCAGACAATTTTATTTAGTGTATGTAATATTCAAATGCTTTTGTTTTCTATTGCTATTTCATCAAGATAGTATAAAATACAGGATAAGGATTGTATTTTGGGTAGGCATAACTGACTACGCTTTCACGTTATTAGATGAGGAAACATCATGAAAAAAATAGGATCATATTGAAACTGAAAAGTCTACAAAATCTCGCTAATACGAGTATTGATAATTACTGGGAAAAAAGACTCATAGGGCAAGCAGTCGAGCTAATTTAAGCTCGTAAGCTCTTATTTAGGAAGCCTTTTGAGACCGCCGATTTGGCAGGCACTTTGTTTACTACCAACTGTTTCTAATATTTCAATAATAAGAGTAACTAAGAATACGTTTTCTATTATCTATCATGCATAACAATTAATTTGTATGACTGTTTGTTACTGTATGATACATTCAACTGGTAACACGGAGGGCACATACATAGTGCCTAGACGTTAACCCAGAACATGAAAGATTTGAGTGTAACGAAGACGGAAATGATTATTTTCTCACGTCAAGTCTAAACATCGAATGCTTACGTTAAACGTATCGCTTTGTTGGTCGTAAGTAGGTAGTAGACACATCAATCAGGCGCATACGCATAACGTGAGTGAATACATTCGAAGAGCATACTTCAAAGAGGCTGCAAGTACATACCAGCTAAATGTGGGATCGTTGGAAACTTTGTAGTACACATGATGCGTTGAAGTGAAGTCGGTGCAACATGCTTAAGTACTAATTCTCAAGATAAAAGAACGGACAAGTCGTAAGCACCGTTTTGTCCCATGTTATGGCATTTAACATCGTAATGTCGGGCATGGTATGTAGATATAAACATAGTTGCGGTAATAAATAATTCAGATCATTTTATGCTTTGTAATGAAATGAGAGAGAATGAGAGAACAAGTCTATCTTTTTTTAACATTGGTCTCTAAACAGTTTTATACGCATAAAACTTTACAAAAACATTTCCTTTACATTTTTGAAATTAGAAGCTCTTTTCCAATAGTTATTCATTTGTTTTCACGAGATTATTCTGATTAATGCAGGTTATCTCTGTGGCCGATATATTATGCGACAATTAATTGATAGTCGAAGTTTCCTGACGGCGGCAGTAGAAATCAATAGTGATGTAATTTGTTACGGTAATGTCGTTAAGAGATAATGTTTTGATGAGAATATCAGTTAACATCGGGTAAATAAGATCTAGAGTAACATGAACATTGTTTTTGTTTCTCAGGTACATTTTTTGAATGAAAATTTGTTGATCTTCTGAGCTTTACAAAAAATTAATTCAATTTTATTTTTAGGGTTTAATTTGTGGGTTCCGTACTTTTCCTTTTAAAAGATGTAACGATCCATGTTTTTAGCAATAGCATATGGAAGGAACTAGTTTTAGCACAGATTTCTGAATAACTTACTTTGTGAGCTGTGAACTTATTGACCATGAGATAAATAGGTCACTTATCAGAGTTCAAATGTGTACAAACATGTAACGCGGAGAGTCTGTGACTATGTTTGCAAGTTAGTCATGATTGCATTAATATAGGAACGGATGACGTGAAATAATCGACTTCAATAATATCTTGCACTATCAGAATAGCACGCTTACTTTGAGCAGAAAGTTTTTTTTAAAATGTCGTTCAATAAAAGTTTTAATTAAAATAGCGTGACCTAGCCCTACTTTTAAAAACTTATCGTACAAAATATTAATAACATTTTCAATTGCGTCTATTATTAAGTACACCAAGAGGAAAACCATTTTTTTTTGCTGGAGTGTTAATGTGCATATACTTAAAGGTTTTTAGACCGCAGCCATTTGTAATACAAATACACGTCGCGATAGCATCTGAAGAAATGTCAGTTACTTCAGCCTCTGTACATTGTCCTATAGATGGCTGATGCAAATGTCCTTGGTGTTGTTATTATGTATTTCCTACACAAGAAGATAATCCCTGGTATTGTACGACAAACGCGACATTGAAAGTGAAGACTACTATTATCGAAATATCAACCAATGTAGATAGGTAACTACATGATGTACTTAACTGAAATTAAGTGTTTAGTTTGAACCTATCTACTCCTTGAAACTTAAATTTCAAGTTGTTGACCTTAAGATTAGTATCCGCTGTAAAAATACTTTTTCTCGCAATTATAGATTCACTTCATTTACACGTTTAGACGCCAGCACATCAAGCTACACGAAACTGTCAAATTTTCCCAATCAAGTTTGAACCATATGTATGCTTCAGAGATAAAGTTGAAAATCTATTTAGACAATTTGACAGATTTTAGTAGCTTGATGTGCTGGCGTCTGTACATTGACATAATCTAAGTGTTTCTCAAAGTTTTTCGTACTGTAGTATGAACGTTACAATTTATAGTATGAAAACAGAAAGGGAAAGTTCCTAAAACCGTAAATTACTCAATAGAAAGTTAGTTTATTTAGTCAACCATTAACTTTCTTGTCTAAAGCGGGAAATTACTGACTTTAATGACGTTTGCCTTCTCAAAATGATCGTGTGTCGTGTTAGCTGTTATAGACACTTGATCCTAACATAGATATAGAATATTGCTTTTGTTGCTTTTAAGATGGTATAATTATTCATATTTACCATATCGAGAATGTTTCTTAAAGATTCTTTATTATTTTTAGAGCCAGTGATCATAAAAACACAACAGCAAAGATCATAAAAATAGCAAATGATCTGAATTAATTAGTTGTCTTTATTTATTAATTTAACTATTTAATATGTATATTCATATTTATTAAAGTATTTATATCTAATTAATTATGGTAGAATTAACGATGTCAAAATGAAATCATTATGTGTTGATTGATTAAATCTTTTCGTCGTCCACAAATACTTTTACCGTTGTTTATTGTATCTCATTATGTTAAATAGTAGTCAATTAAATAGATAAAATTATCGCTGTACAAGACCTTAGGCATGGTCCTATTAGTGAGCGGCCTAATTAGCAAATTGAATCACGCCTCAATATGCCTATCAGTATTATTTGCATGTGTGTTAACTTGTATACGCTTATCGTGGCTTAATTGCCTCTGTGACCTGTCTGTTCGATATATCTTCATTTTATGGTAATGATTCCGAGAAACGCGATTCAATTGTTTTGTCTTTGTTGATATCTTGAGTTGTTCAGTGCCTACAGATATAGTAAGTACAGTGTCGGTTGCGTGGAGGGGTCCGTTGCGCAGTGCGTGTCGCGAATTCGGCGAGGCGGTTGAGACGGGGAGGCAGCCGGCGGGCAGGGTGACGAGGGCGAGGGCTGCCAGCGACGGAACCTTCGCCCTGATGACCCACATCCGCGCCCCGCCGCCGCCTCCGCGCCGCGCCCTCTGCCGCATTTCTTTCTAAATTCACCGTCTCAATGGAAACGGTCATTACCTTCGGTGCGACTTTATGTCATTGCTTTGGAATTTATTTCACAAAAATTTCGCATTTACTCAATCTTAAAATATCTTGAAAAGTGGCTTCACCATTTCAATTGTATTTTCATCAGGTTATCAATGATGACTGAACGTGTAATTTGTCCATGATATTTAAATAAAATAAACGTGTTTCGTTCCTAAATATCAAAGGATTGTTGTTTCCGCTATCTTAATCGTATCTCATCAAGTGAGAGAAGCAAACACTTATTCAGAAAATATGCATAATACTAAAATAATCTCAAAATAATTCGGTACCACCAGCACTTACCCAATTAAAAATATCGTTTGGTAAATATTTATGTAAGCCACATCCATAGCATTGTTTGTTTTCTACCAACTGATAATAATGTTATCACAGTTATCGGTTCAACACACCTACTTACTAAATGACTTCAGTTTCATGTCAGCATGGTATCTTGTGGACATTTCTGTGTATGTTCTGTGTCATCCTAAATATTATCAGAAAAAAATAGTTTCTTTCATATTTTTATCCCCAAAAAATTTCTGTATTTTAAATATTTAACGCAAGTTTTAAGGCAACTCTTCAATTAATGGTTATGTATTTGTTTTTTGTTTTTGTAGATGAGGCGTCACACCACGTGCGTGTCAGAGAACGAAATTGATAATAGGTTGATGAGTGAGTGAAGCAAAACACCGGCGTGCGGCGCAATGGCGGCGCGGCGTGGCGCGGTGCGGGGTCGGCGCGGCGGCGGCGGGGTCGCGTGGGAGAGTGCGCAGGTGTACTGACCGGGGTGCGCGGGCGGCTCGGGCGGCTCGGGCGGCGGCGACGACTCGGTGGTGTTGGACGGCGCGCTCGCGCAGGCGGCCGCCGACGGCGCATCTTCCGCGGCGCGGGCGGAGGGCGGCAGCGACGGGCCGGGGGGAGGCGCGCACAGCGCGACCAGCCGCAGCAGCGCCACGCACCACCACCAGAGCACGGCGGCCAGCGCGCGGGCAGCGCGCCCGACGCGGCCCGGGGCCCTCTCGCGACCGAAATACGCGCACCGTTGACTCGTGCACCGGCGAGCGAGCTCCCTCACCCGGGTATTCGTGCGGCGTCGGGACGGCTGGCGAGGCGACGCGGGTGCGCGCGCGCGGCCACACGGCGACTGGGGCGCCGTTCCCGACGGCGTACGACCGCGCCCGAACACTATTTCGGGAGCGACGCTCCGCGCCGCTGCCGCCGCCCGCCCGCCGCACGCTGCCAATTTTACGCGAAATTGCGGGCGGGCGGTGATGCGATATGTACCACGCCGCGGCCACCTGCATCTGCGGCACCGGTGCGCTGCTCAATAACATTCTGCAGGGATTTGCCTTTTTCATTGAGAGGGTTTTTTTGCGAGAAGGTGTTGAGGGCGCGGACCCGCACGCTTGCGCCGCCGCCGCCGCTCGACACGTGCGCCACCCGTCTACTCAAAATAGTCGGCGGCGAACGTGCTGCTGGCCCGTGTCAATAGATACAATGTCGCAGCTATTGGCAAGGAAACAGAGACTCGCACTATCTCACTGTCTCGCGCTCTCTGTGTTGTGAATTCTTATGCACGGTTTATATTTAGACGTAAAATTATTTCTGATATAGATAGGTGTTTGACATTACGTTGAACTCTCATACGTCGGGAAGCTCCACCTGTATAAATATTCTGTGCCACAGGAGCGTAATGTTTGAAATGTTATGTAGCATTTCTTCAGTAGAAATACTACAGGAAATTGTTTCTCCAGTACATTGATTTAAAATAAAACAAAATAACATAATAAATCGGTCTATTGATTGATCCACTGTTAGGCAAATGCTTTGTCTTGAACGGAGAGGGCATATGCGCTCACTTGAGGTGGATTCGCCAAATGAAGACTAGATAAATGTGTATGAACGTACCGAATATTTCAAATCCCCGGTTTCCTCTGTATTTACATGTGCTTTTTTTCACTGTTTCTCAATTTTATTTGACAGCTACCAAAGCATAATAGGGCAATAATAATCGCAATTATAGTGAGTACTGTGTTTGTTGATTCTGCATTCAATTAATAGAGAAAGTGGTATTGTAGTTTTTTATGAAGGTCTTTTGAATTCAATCTGGAGTCTGAATACGAATTTACCAATTGATGATGATAGATATTCTCGTAACCTCATGTGATTTAAAGTATATGTCCAGTGAACTGGCACAATGACATAATTATACAACACAATAATAAAAATGCTGCAAGTGAAACTATTTTATCATTCAGCTACGTACGAGTACGAGTGTTTTACAAGGAGCGGTGCCTATCTGACCTCCTCAATCCGAGCAACCCAATACCCCTTGGTTAGACTGAAGTCAGACTTACTGGCTGCTGACTACTCGTGACGACCGCCAAGGATATGCTAACCATACGTCTTATTACATGAATGGGTATTATATATATAATGGGTATTATATAAACGGGCAGTCCCATTTATACAAAATGTTATTAAGGGACATTTATTTTGAATTTTTTATTTGTTGCTGCAAAGCAATGATTTCAGAACCGTTCCAGCAAAAGTATCAACTACGTCTACTGTAACTTCAATGTCCATAAGATATTCAACCTTTCATTTTATTTTTATTTGCAACTGCTGTATGATGATGATGGCATCTAGGCCGATTGTCGGCTACGGCGGCCGTTCTCTTTTATGGAGATCAGCCAGCTGCGCAGGACATATTATAGTGCACAAGTATTCGCGCAGACACAGGTGCACTCTCTATTCCCTCACTCTCATAGTCCGATGGGACGGCAATCCGACACAACCGGAGAGAGATCAGGCGCAACTGCTTTATATGCCGGTGCTCAATGGGTTAGGATGCTTTAATAAGAGATAACAGCTTGTTCTGTGTTATCAGAGGAACTTTTTAAAGAATATAGTACTTTAGTATTATGTCACATAATTCAAATAATGATTTTTTGCGATGTTACTAATGACTCGTAAAACTTAACAATGTAATTTCTTATTGGACTAGGGTCGAATCTGTACTTTGTTTTTTTTTGTTATTTATTTATTATTGAGCTGTAGTTATAAGCCTGTTATTATTCTTTAGTTGTGGTGGCCAAGTTGTAAAAGCACTCGCTGTCAAAGCCGGGTGTGCGGTTCGGTTCCAGGTCAGGCAAATAGTTCAATGTAACTGAAATTAAATAATTATTTAACGTTAATTCTAAGTTATATTTACTGCCAAGACTAACTTGGGCACCACTTGACTGAATGAGTAAAGTTGAAGGAAAAGATATTAAGAAACCCGGACGGAAATCGCTTATCTTCCTTGAGCAAGCTCATTCCTTTTTTTTGTATGAAAAGAGACCTGCAATGGGTCCAGAAAAATGACTGGTGATGAGTAAATAGCGTACAATATTTTTAATGTTACAAACTGCTTACAGGATACGTATCATGAAGGACTGCATTGAGAGTACAGAGTACCGTAATATTCATAAAGCATTTTTGGACGTAATGATAGGTGCTCCTTTAGCACATCAATAGGCGACGGACCTCATTTACTGATCAATAATTTTTTTCATATTCAAAGTAAGATTGCTCTCTCTGTTTTTTTTTAAACAAGTACAAAAATGAAACGTCCTCCATATTTAAATTAATTGAAAAGTGTTGCGTCAGGACCAGTTCGTCACGTTCTTCGTTGTAAGGGACAGGTTGTGTTATGACAACTTTCTTTTAGCCTTTTAATATTATTGTAACCAAACGTAGTAGGCTCAGAAAGCGGAGTGGAGTTTTTATACAAGTAATAGAATTTTTAAGCCTCCAGCCAGCCCAGAATTTTTCAGTATGAGTTGGCGGAGATGAGATTTCTTTATATGTCTTCTTCCCAGCGATAACACATAGGAAGTGGTGAAGGGTAGGCTTGAGGCTGTCTTTTGTAAAATTGGCCTTCAAAAAGAGCTGATTTTCAGCCTACTTTGAATAAACGACTTTTTTGTTTAGTAGTTTTTTGCGTAGCTCCGCCTTGGTGGAGTTTGGGCCTTATATGAGTGCAGTAATTCTGGGGTTGAAAATAGGGCTATGAAAATGTGGCCAGCTAGACATTTTTATGTTTTTTAGAACCTTTGGATCAATCACGAATACATATCAGCAACTTTCAGTGGTTTCTTCTCTAATGTCATATTGGAGATCCTCAAAAGCTGACCTTATATATATTATGGTTGGCCAAATTGTATACTTCGAAAGAGCGGCTCACTGAATAAATTGAGATCTAATCCCATAGTAATTCTGGGTGAATTTTATAGAAAGGTATTACTTCGGGAATAGGTACATCTGGAAAATGAGTATGGAAAAAACTAGTGCGAAAAAAGAGAACCGATGATGGAGATAATAAACGCAGCCCTGGTACACGAACGCCTCTAGAAGGATCAGGTGGATTTTAGTCAGTGAAATTTGACAATCAATTCCGCTATACCTACAGCGAAAGTGTTTATTTGATGATTTCCCGTCTACCAAAAAAGGGTGGAGAAAGTAATTCTATCAACTACCTGCACTAGGTCAGCTGAATTGAGCATATGGAAGTCGACTTTCTTGCAGAGAGCTTGGTGAGGGAATGCATGATTGTTTTGAGTTCTAGGAATAGTTTAAAAATGAAAAGTGTGGTAGTTAGAGTAGGTGCAATGTGCTCATGTGACATCGCAGGCTGCGCTAGGTGGCAGCGCGGCGCGGTCACTGCACTGAGGTCGCGATGCACCGGAGCATGTGGCCACTTCGCGCCGCACACCCCCCGCCCCGCCAGCACAGCCTTCACGTCAAGACATGAGAGAACAGCGATTGGACCAGCTTACAGTACGACACTGAGTAAAGGGCTGCTGGATAATAACAGAAAAAGGTGCTCTTCTACTAAAATAAACCCGAAGGTTTGTAAGACTGTATGACTGATTAAATTGATTGAATATTGATGAAATAGGCTACTTTTTATTTGAGTACGGGAAGAAGTTTCCTGAAATAGCGGGTCTATCACTGGCTAAAGCTAGTTGCGAAATAATTTAAAATAACGTATGTAATTAAGGAAAGTCGAAAGAAAGAGGGGAAGGGATCGGCCGATATATGTATAGCTACATCAGTCAAGTTAAAGAGAAGGTGAAAGTTGGGACATATAAGGAAGTTCAAGAGTTGGCACACGATAGGCAGAAATGGAAGGAGCTGCACCGACAAGAGCTAGGCTCTTAAGTTGAAGATTAATATGTAATTAAGGTGAATTGTGAAATAAAGCAAAAAGTTGAAGTCCAGTATCTGATGCTTGAACTATGGTTAGTTAGCTTACCAACCTTCTCATTATAGTATGTCTATCTGTGTGTTTTTAATGTTTTCACAAGTAGTTGCGAGTTGCCAACCAAGTTTACGAAGACGATCACAGTCCACGAGACAGTTACAGCTTCTAGATCCCTTTGTTGTTACTTGTATAGTGTTCTTCTTATGTGAAGGTATTTTCAGTCTCACATACTATAAAGTTCCTTAAATAGGGAGCTATTTGATCTTCGATTCGAATTATAAGTCCAATCCGCCGAGTGTAATAAAGTACTGTTCCAGGTTAAGAGTAATGATGGGAAAGAACTAGTCACCTTGTAGTTTTAAAACCCTTTTTTGGTAGGTACCTACTCATGTTTTCTAGAAAAGTATAACAGATATAACATAGCAACAACTTACTTCATTCTATTACTTCAGGTTAACTAATATTAATACAATGACGGTTTTGGTTTTAAAACTTAATCATTATTTTCAGTAACACAATTTTAGGCATTTTTAAATTCCTGAAAGGCATCATCAAGGCCTATTTCATGAACTCAAAGGAATAGTAAAAACCTCGTTTATAAGTCGTGGTAGTGTCAGCTGTTTCTTCACTTTTTGACACAAATCCTCTTTCTGGACCTCATTTGCCTACGACCAGTTTCGCGTAACTAACTACTCATCTTACCTGGATAAAACTAGTTGACATTTTTACAGTGACCATGTAACAACCAAACTCTCTTTGGCTCTTAGTAGGTAATTAAAGATAGTGACAAATTTAGCAAGCGTCCTGTCTTTTTGATGTAGCGACCCGCTTGTGTTGTAGACCTCTTGGCGGCTTGCACCGGTTACTTTAAATTTTCATTAGCACGGCGGACCGCGCCGCCCGCCTCTCGCCGCCCGGCGCCGACGACGTCGCCAATTACATTTCGCAATTTACAAAGTGTCTTTTTATTTACGATGTATGCTTTCGCGATACTTGCTATGTTCTTAGCTAAGTTTAATTGTAGTTTTGTATGGCTTTAATTTTAACCGTATGATAGTATCTTAAAGAAGGCGATTTACTTTATTTTATCTATTACTTTTAAAAATTCAGTTCATTTTTCCGCTTATATTATTGTTTGTTTTATTATATTTTTATATAAATGCTTAACCTGTATGTAATCTATTTAAAATAATTGATTCCAGGAAATCGAATTGAAATATTTAAGATGTGTACGCGTTGATGTCTTTTGTTCTATTGACGATTTTAGTAACTTTTAATTATTGGAATTTAATAAAACAAATAAAAAGACGTTTTAATATGTAAGTCATGCTATTACATTATTGTTTTAAAAATATCACGTATACCAGGTTGAAAATACAAACGTCCTTCCATTTGCTATTGCGTACTCATAAAAATATTGGGAGGCTTTTCATATAGTGCAGTCCACCGGCTTGATTAGTATAGTAGCTGCGTAGCGAAGACAAGGCTATGATCAGACGTAATAAGCACGTTTGCAACGAGGCTACAATGTGTGGCGGTAACACATGACGCAGCCGGTTTGGAGCGCTGGTGTGCTTTATTGCACTTGATTATGAAGGAATAGTCGCAACATTTATGTAATGCTTGGTAATAAACACTAACAATAACCCACGAGTGAGCATTAAGTGTAATTATGTGAGCGGATTGAGCTTTAACTTGAATATATATCTCATATCTGCTTATTAATATTATGTATAATTGAGACGAATTGTATAATTCTATCGTTATTTGTATAAAGAATGTTCATTTGTTTATGACTGAAACGAGTAAGAACTTGTTGGTATTATTATCGACATATTTCGAGTAGAGCATCGACAATCAAAGTCCAAGGTCTTTTGTGAAGTCTTGACTTCATTATTGCATTATATTAAATTACGATTTAGGTTAATGTTCGGAGAATTTGGAAGAGCAGTAAGGACGTGAATGTGTCTTGTGCTAATTGAGGGAACAGTAAATAGTCAACGAGAACACAACCATGAAGAACATTTAAATAGTTTTGTTGGACGTTATGTATATTATAAATCTTGCCATGTTTTTGTTCAATAAATAAATAAATAAATAATAATCTTCGAAGAAGTATAGCGATTTATCAGTGATTAAATTAACACTGTGCTATCAGTATATATACCGTGCAATTTTTTTCTACAGTGAAGATGAATACTTGTAAAGAAGCCATGTTCTTACTACCTTCTGCCACTGGGCATTTCGGTGCGCATGCCCTTATATAAGTAAAGGGAGTCTATATCCTTTCTTGATAAATGGGCTGCTTAACACTGTTTTTTTTTTAAATCGGTCCTATAGCTCCTCATATTAGCGCGTTCAAGCAAAAGAACAAAATCTTCAGTATTATAATTTAGTCTAAATTTTGTACGTTTATAAAATTAAGAAAAATTAAGAAAATATAAACTTATTACTACTGCTTACTTTTTCTTTGATTCTTCAGCATTTTTGTTTATTAAATTTAATAATGTTCAATATTATAACTTAAACATGTATTTTGACACGTCGTCATAAATAAGCCTGTAAGTTTCAGAGCAGCAGGCGTCACCGCCTAACTTTCATGGTGTGTTGGCGGCGGCAGGCTCTTTCTTCAACAAAGCGGGTGAAACGTCTTCCGGCGTTACTGAACTAAGCCTCGCAGCCTGCAGCGTTATTCACAAGGTAAAACTTAAACTTGTCCTAACTTACGCTGCGATTTTTGTGTTCTTTATGGATCGTGGTAGTATGGAGTTATTAAATGTAGTGTAGCCTTCTTGGATTAAAGCAAAATGCTATCGGATCTCTTCTATAAGGTTCACACTTTGTTTCTTCTGTAGTAAAAGAACGAAAAACTCTTTTGTTGAAATGCAAAGTTTTATACGTATGTGTGATGTTTTCGCTAATTTCTGTTGCGTTACCGTAGCCTTCTTAATCCGTTTATATTATTTGTCTATTTTTATAAATAAATAGTATTTTATTCATAAACATTCTCTTTACATATTGAAATATTTACATGTATTAACACTAAACAAAAATAGGATAAATTAAAATGATGCATCAAAAAAATTCATCCGCACCGCTGTCAGTGGAGATCGTGCCTAAAAGGCTGGCCGCGTTGCCATCTCTTTGTCTATTTGCATATTAAATACATTTTTAAATATTACTTACAAAACAAGCAAAAAGGTGGCTACAGGTATGGGGAACAAAATCCAGGCGCAATAGCCTTATTATAATGATTCTTAGCTTGCGCAAATGAACCGCTTAATCGCATGTTTTAACACTTTGAAAACTTAGCGTGTCTGAATTCTTTTATTAACAGATTATATATACTTAACTGCTGACGCTTCCGACCAGCATCGTAATTAGTTTTTACGATGAAAAATATTTTTAACAGCAAAATGTTTAATTCGCATAAATTAGTTGTTATCTAAAGTAGCATGTTTAACATAAATTATGACTGAATATGAATAAAAAAACATTGATATACACTTTAACAGTGTGCTATTACATCCAGTAATGAACGAAGCATAATGTATATGCTTGGCACGTTATACGCTCTTCTCAAAATATTCACTATAGCTTCTTTAGTATTGAGTTCCAGGTGTGTATTTTGAGTTTCTAAATTGTTAAGAGCCATTCGCATAAAAACGTGTGTCAGTGGGCGTCGCTGAACTTGCCAACCGCTGCCTTTGTTCGCAAGACTGAGGCATCATTCTGTAAAGTGTGAGGCACAGGCTACGCGCCATGCCATGAAAAGCTTTGTTCCACCAAAATTAAAGGACTTTTCAGATGTTGATTTGTAATAGCCTGCGTTCTAAACTTCATTGAAAAACTGGTATATTATTATAGTAATGCATTTTTAAGGCTATAATAAAGATGTCACTAGAAAGGTTCACGCTCACAACATTGGCTATACATAAACGTGATTCATGGAAAACAAGGCTCTGGAGTCCGTTCGCATTATTATGATAACTGCATACATATAGCACGCGGTGAGAGCGCATGTGTACCCGTACTGATGCGACAGAACAAAGGCAAGTCTCAGTTTGTTAGTAAATTGAGTTAAAGAGATCATGGCTACATTGTTGCGGTTGAGAGGCTACAAGAGGACCTTTTGAAGGATAATGTTTTTATGAAATTAGCATTTTTTGTCAGGAAAAGATAAATGCATGCATTCAATTGTAACAAACAGTCCTGAGGTTTCCTGAAACTTTTCGAGTCATATCGGATTAGGATAGTTTGACAGATTAGTAAAATTGTGTGCGATAATGACGCAGTCCGAAAAAGGAAGTATAAGCCTTTGTTTGAGCTGTATCGAACGAGTTGCATTAAAGAGTGGGCAGTGTCGTGTAATCAATCGGAGTTATCTGTTTACGTGTGGAGCGTCGACCTCGCGCCCCCGCGCCCCGCGCCGCCGCCCCCTCCCCGTCCCGCTCCGCCCCCGGCTCGGGCGCCACCGCTGCACCGCGGGCCCAGCCGTGGCCTGCGCTTATCGCTCGCTGTGCACCCGGTGTTCCGCTTTGTTCTCAATTCCACGCTGACTTTGTACACACACATATAAAGGCAATTAATTGTATGCTAATAATATATTACCTATAGTTATTGTTCATAGTCACGGTGCTCGCTGAGTACTGCGGGAGACAGAGGAATACTTGATCTCGAAATCTGATGAGTAATTTGTTTATTTTAGCTTAGAACTATAAAGTAAAGGTACTGAAACTGGTCACGAGCTAGGGCTATGCTAGATTTCAATCAGTAATATTACCTTTGGACTAATTTGGCGATGTCCTATCCTTCTTGTAAATCATAGTACATGATTATGGTTAGTAATTAATGGTTAGTAATCTCCTGATAATAGCTTAGTTAACCATAACTAGCCAATCACCTTTTGAATAATAATTTTCTATCCCCTGACAATCATGCACGACGCTGCGTAACCAGGCCATGCAGACACGTCTATAAAGATTAAAATAACTAGGTTTATCGCTTTATTAGGATTTAGGTAGCTTGCTTCATTTCAAAAAAGTAAAAAATAAATACATTTCATGCGGTAATAATGTAAGCTCCGATAGTCAAGATTTATATTTTGTGAATGCCATCAGTCTCTCGGTCGTCCGTCGAGACGAATTTTATTATCTTATGCATAATTTTGTTAAAATATTATTACTCTATCTTGAAAGTTACACTGTCATGATATATTTACCTTCGTCTGTATGTTATGTTGAAGTTTTATTAGTGTCATCTTGTTTATCTAGTTTAGATGTAGTAGAGGAGTCCTGGATGAGATTTTGGGGAGTAACTTGAAGGCGTCAGATTAACAAATGGGACGATGCTTGCCTTCTGCTGATTACCCTCGAACTTAACAAGAGCTCTATATCAATACGTGAATCTACGAGTATTCATGACGCGCTTAAAACATTTTTTTTTCTCTCTCCCATTTGGTAACCGCACTACACCGGCAGATTATATTGGATGTCAGTATCACATATACATACGTACATAAATGTCCTTTTGAACATTTTAAAACTCTTTGGACGCTTTTTTATCGCCGTAGTAAAATCCAATAGGGTTCTGCACGCTCGGGATTTGGCCTACTTAGCATTACTGCCTCTCCTACTAACATGAGTATCTAATACTATATACAATCGAGTAAATAAAGGAATCGAAATATTTCAATATAATGCGAGTTCACGTTAGCTAAGCCATTAAAAGAGATACATTGACTTGAGTTGGCCCGAAAATGTCTAAATGTCTAGACTAGATGAAATGTTAATAACGAAGAGTGATTGGAACAGCCAATGAATAAAATTAACGTCGTGGTATTTCAAAACGAATTGGATTCAAATTCTTTCACTTAAAACTTTTCAATTTATTGGCATCGTTATATTTTCCTCATATCTCTACTCTGTAAGTCGCAATTGGTTTTATTCGTGTCTAAAATAAAACCAGCACTTTTCTACATAATGATTGTAAATTGGCTTGTATGTATTTAAGTTTTAAAAGCTCAATTTCAAACAAATCTAGCGGTATTACGAGACGCCATAACTAACCAACAGGTTATCGTCGCTTAGGTACAAATATGTATATAATTGCATAGAACTGTATGAGTCACATACAGAATATAAAGTTTAAGTGACGAATTAAGTTTTTCAGATAATATCTGATAGAAAACATAAATAAAAACGACAGAATATCCTTGTAAGTTGTAGGTACGATGAATTCGGCTAAAACGTTATTGAAACCTGCCGATAAAAATAAAAATATGCTTGAGGTGAATATAGTCATCAGACAAACAAAAGGGTTATTTCGACTTTAAGGATGTACGTTGCTACGTATGTGTAGTGACGCACCTTGCGGGTCGCATTGCATTGCCCGTTTAGCAACCCGACGCGTTACCGCGACCGCGGCCGGCGAGAAAAAAACCAACCGACTTCCTGCTCCGTCTCGACCATCCGACTTCGCAACCTGACACAATGTACTTAACTTGTATACTCGAGCAGTTCTGTACATAGTACTTTTTGTACTGTTTCTTCCTTTCTTTATAAGCTTGCCGACCTTTAGTGTGAGTATGTGGCGATTTTAAAGCTTTTATGGATTTCATTTAATATAGCGAACTTTAAGTCTCATTAACATAAGTACTGAATCAAGGCCTGATAAAGGTAGGCTTTTATGAAGAGTATAAGGTATCGACCCTACCCGCATAAAAACGCAGCTACAAGAATGTGCAACCCAACAACTGCAGCTTAAAATTTATATTTTTGGTAACCGACCTTTCAAAGGCTTGAGTCATTAAATGCATATTTCCAAAACGATGAATTAGAAACACGTAGGTAATGCAATGTCCGTCTGAGAGGCAGAGGTCAGACTGCACAGCGTCGTTGTGTGAGTGTGTAAGTGAAATCAGCCGATGCACCGGGCGATGGTGTGCGTGAGTGGCAGTCGCGCGGCGCAGCCTCCATGCGTCTGCGGCCTGTCTAGACACCCCCCCTCCCCGTCCCGCACCGCTGCGCCGCCGGCCACCCCGCCCCGCTGCTGTGGTTACCACTACTTGGTAACAATTTCATTTGGTCAAGCTTTAATATAATTTCTATGTGGTTTTGGAGATCTCCACTCACTATAGTTTAGTACGCAAATAATCCCAAAAGACTATAACTTATCCAATCAATTAGTACTTGATATCTAATGTAACAAGAACAAAATTATTACTTTAAGTTGCAGTGCAGCTCGATGAGATTATTAGGTATACTTTTTCGCAATTTTTACAAAAACATATTGTACAAAAAGCAGCAACGGAAAACTAGATCTCTATCATGGCGGATTTATTTCTCGAGTATTTTTTTTATCGAGATCATAATTACCAAGATCCGGACGTGAAATATACGAATAAGATGTTTTTGTGGTAATTTTCGATACAATTTATGATTTCAATTGGTAATGATCTAACTGGTAATCTTTGTAAGAATCACGGTGCATATATACAATAAAGTTGTTGTTATTAGAGATGGCTCGTAAACACGTCGTTACAAGCATTCCTGAAAGCTCTAAAGTTCACACATGCGTGACTGTAAGATATGCTGTCTTATCGCTCGGGGCTAAGCGGGAAACGGTCGGCGTTACTACACCATTATCAGAATTGAGTACTTAGAAACGGAAAAAGAGAATAGAATTTTATTGCACTACTAGCGACCCGCCCCGGCTTCGCACTGGTGCAATGCTGATACTAAAATTATACATATAAACCTTCCTCTTGAATCACTCTATCTATTAAAAAAAACCGCATCAAAATCCGTTGCGTAGTTTCAAAGATTTAAGCATACAAAGGGACATAGGGACAGAGAATGCGACTTTCTTTTATACTATGTAGTGATTAGATAAAATGTTTTTTTTTTTACCTTGATCACGAATTTATTTTTGTCACGAAGTGCTATGGAATTATTTGCCAGTCGAACAACTGATTGTTTCATGAACAGCTCTCATACTGCACATTCTGTAAGAACTAACGTTAAGCGGAAGTACGAAATAAAGTGTCTCTGTAATGTTTTTACTCAATTTGAAGTACACAGGTACTTTTGTGTGTTTAATCCTTTATTTGCAAGCACGGCAGGGTGCAGACGGGCAAAAAGGTTGAAGTGAGCGTAGAATGAGATTAGTCTCGGGCCCTGGGGCCGGCTTTGCGAGTTGCAAGCTGCGCCGCCACCGCCCGGCACCCCGGTCCGAGCAACATAATAAATAAGAGGCGTCGATACAATGTTGCGGTGTTCTATGCCGGTTATATCTATGTGGTGGATAGCTATAAATAGACGGACGTGTGGTGTGACCACCTGCCGGGGGCTGCCACGCTGCAGACGGGACGTAACCGTCAATGTTCCATACTTACGTGTATCATATTATTATGATTAATCAACGTAATGAAATCTCACTCGTTGTTTGGTAATATTTTAGGATAATGAGTACCTATATCGTAATCAGTATGTATATTATTTATCAAACTAAGATTTCAATCAGCATACCATAACAACGCGATGCTGTAAGTAGTAAGTAGTTTATACATCCTGTATCACCATGCACATTTCCCTGATGTAACCGAAATGCACTCGTAACTTTGGAATATTTCACCTTAGTTGTAATTGCGAAGGTCTGTCTGATAATTTGCTGAAGCGATATAGATCAAAATTGTCGTGAACATTAATTGAATTTAATGTGGTTCACTATCAAAACTTGTTACTAATAATCTCCTTTTAACAATTGGCTCGTGTTTGGACACCGGACAACAAACATGTCTGGCGTACTCATGTCAATCACTCATATCGCGGCTGAGAGATAACGTGCTTGTTACTCATATGCGTCTGAATAAGGAAAATGGACTATAGTATTAAATGCTAGAAAGGTAGAAGGAAAATATTTGGTTTCTGAATCCGCCTTTTTAATTGTTTCGACGAAATCTGCTTGCTAGACGATATAGATGCCGAAAAAGGCGAGCATCACGCATCGTCTGGCTAATTTCTGGGAATTTTAAAATAAAACCCACATCAGCGCAGACCTAGCTAAAGCTACAGTACGTGAAATACCTGATGATTCAGTGAAAATAGTCACAGACAACTATTAATTCTAAATTACGTCACGTAATCGTCGATTGTGTCGGGAGCCCCGTTTCGGTGTCTGAATAAATATGTGAAAGCGGTCGGTTAGCTCACGACCTCCTGGAACAGACGTCTAGACTCTAGACACATACTCATAGTCTAGATACGTGCTGCTAAACGGGCGGGCTTTCCCCTCGCCGCAAAAACGGTGATGATCGGCTGCGTGCGTCATTGCACTGCAACATGTAATGATACATGCTAGTTGTAACCAAATCCAATTCGGGTGATTGCGTAATCATGTCCGTGGATACATCAAAATCCCGTCTAAACGGAGCGCTGTAATATTTGAAATTACCAAATAGAATGAAACTAGAGTGTTTTCATATCGATGTGTTTCCAACCAGACGATGTTGTATATTGCCTTTACACGTACCTATTGTTTAAAAATTGAAATCCAGAAATATCTGGTTTGTATTGGCAAGTAATATCCCTAATCAAAATATATTTGACTGTATTTTATAATCACAGCTCGTACCAGAAGTCCGGGTCGCACTCTTGTTTGTGAACCTGTTTACCACGTCTACCTGCGTTGAATGCTGACATATACGAGTGACACATAGATTATGTATTCATACTTGTTGAGTTCCAGGTGACTCAAAAAAATGGCGTAATATTCGGGTTTCTTTTTCAGCTCCAATTAAAATAACAGGCATAAAGAATGCAAAAAACTGTCATGTTCACGGTGTTTTATTTATTTATTAATGAATATTATTAATGTAGTTAAGAGGTTGACCGCGGGGCCGATATATTCCAGCAACGTAACCCATTGTTTTGGATTAGTGCTGGCGGGCTAATGATTGTCCTCCAGACGTAACGTAATCACGACCTTGGCCTGACGCGCACTTGTGTCCCCTATTACTAATACTTGTACATTTATTTTTGTCCTTTTCTTTAAGTTTAACAACACCGACACCTATGCGAGAGGACACGGTCAATGCCATTATTTTATTTTTTGTTAGGGTTCCGTAATCGCAAATTGGTAATACTTTTTTCTGTTCGGATTGTACTATTTTTAGATCCAAATAGACAAAGTTATTCTACATAAAGAGATTATCAGAATGATTGTCTTTAAAATGATCTACAAACTTTTTTGTTTTCAGTTCTAAATATAGGCAGGTAAGTACATAAAAAAATACTGTTCAAAGTTCTATACTTAGTTGCATACACGTAAACTATAAATTGCACTCAGTCCAATATACCTACACTTATCTCTTTTTAACACCAAATCATGTTGTAAATTATTCGAAGTTTGGAATGATTTACAAAAGGATGACGCGCAAAAAATATCAGTGGGTTTCGATTTGTTTAACATTTTAATTTGTTACCCGACTGCCAAAAAAGATAATGTTTTTCATTCGGAGCTGTATTAATATAATTTGAAGTTGGCATGCAAATGCACATAACAATTGTGAGTCGTTAGGTGGGTACTGCGCTGCAATAGGTAGACGCGGCTGAGCCCCGCTCGACTCGTGCCTGTATTAAAAATTCGTCTGCGGCCCGTCTAGACGCGCTCCGTTTACATTGTGACGTCACCACGTGCCACCACAAACATCTATTTAACTTATGCATCTAGCTCGTATAGAATTAGGGATTGATTTCGGTGTCTGAGAATAATGTTGTTACCTATGTATTATGTATCTAAACGGGTTATTATAAAGTCTGCTTAATACATTCCGAGTGGCCGGTGTCTAGACTTCAGACGGGTGTTTTGTGTACTATTGTAATTTTCGCCTGCTATATGGATGATAAAATACAGTTCGAAGAAATGTTTCTGTTACTTTTTCGCTAATAAAATGAATTGACTACGCATGGTAGAGTCGTTTTCTTTTCAAAATCTTTCAGCATTATTACGATGCAATATAGGAATTTAGAAATTTGGAAAGTAAATTAACGATATCAAGATTTATATTGAAAATTTAAAACGAATTTGAAGTACAGTTACAGATTTCAGTTATATTTTTCAGTCTACTCCTGAAGCCACAAAGCCTTTAAGAGCAACATAGAAATATACACACAATACGACCACAGGTTGAAACTGACTTATCTAAAATTTAAATGGGCAACAGACTGTCTGAAAAGGAACGTAATAAACTAGTATTTTGATTTGAATTCACCAACAAAGCACTTTGCTTGCATGATGAACATAGTTCTTGTATAAAATACAGCAATGTCTAGTTTACAAGTCGTGGTGAGTCGCTTGATAATTTAAACTCTCTAGACGCTCTCGTCTACGAGTCGACGCTCTCTCCTCGTCGAGTTAACTCCTCGCTGCACCTCTGCACATTGCACTGTTTGCGAATACCTAGCCTCTCTTGCTAGTGTTGTGTCGCTATCCCGTGTGCGTTGTGCAGTCTCTAGTCTAGGGCATGTAAGTTAAATTTAACAAAAAAAAAAATTGAGGGAAACGATGATAAATCTGAATTTCTATAGACAGTCTGTAGACGGCTCCAAACTACAGCAAAGTTTAGACTGAAAATATATACGAACACATTTTTTATAAAAGAAATAATAAAGAGTCATAATAACAAACCGTCTCGTCTCACGCCCAATTTAATTGCCGTATTCCGTAACTAAATTCGTCTGATTGTATAAATCGACAAACTCACAAACATAAAAACGTTGGTACACAATAAGGAGACTGTACTTGAGCACGGAATTCGAGATGTGCTGAGGAGTATTCATTTTAAATTCCATTATCGTCGAAACATTCGAATATATAATTACATATGTACCTACTGCTAACATTTCTGTTTATGTTATGACGTACCTACATATGTTCGCCGACGTAGATGCATTGGATCGCCTATTAAAATCTAATTTGAAATCGTTATGGCTTGTGTCTGATATGAATCTCCAGACATGATTACATTCATTTTTATTCATAGCGTCGTGCAGAGACGACGATTGTAAAAAGCCAATGGCATTTGGTGCAAAATATATGGTGTGTCAATCATTATAATATTCAATGCACATTTTGCTGTTCGTTTTTTGTGCGGTAGACAAATAGCAAGAGCATATGCGCGGCTTAGTTGACGCGGATGGCTTGTCTAGACATACAATTCATATTAGTATATCCCCAGACTAATCTTGATAGCTGTTCCTAAAAAATATCATAGTCTCACATTGCTGCAGAAAACAGACGCGTCAATTAACAGCTGTAAATCGTTCGACACTTTGCGCTCGGTCACACACATGACAATATGTTTAGTAAATTACGTTCTGCTGTATTTTTGTATCGTTGTTTTTAATGATATATGTTATAATTTAATTTGGAATATTTTGACGATAACAGTCGTTGAACTCAGTAGAAGGGAATACCAGAACTGATGACAACAGACTATAATACATTTATGTAAAACATAATTTTTCTTCACATATTAGGATCTCTATTACATATGTAATAGAAGATAATAATAAGCAGTATGTATATGGGCTGTCTTTTTCGTTAGTGAGACCATTTTCATTTGTGCAAGTCTGTTGTGAAATCCGAAATGTTAAGTCAAATACAAGCCGAACCGCAATGACCTCCACATCTGATGGCGATCATACCTGCTACAAAATGACCTTTAAAACATGCATCCTTTTCCTTAAGTTTCATTTCGTCGCTACCAATGACGAATTTTAAAACCTGAATTTTAAAATAAAATGCCTTTAGTTGAATCGTGTCCAGTTTTCCAGTTGATCTCGAAAGTGGACGTACGTAGTGTTCAGGTTGGTTCATTATGTTATACTTGCTTAGTGTCTGGCAGGTGGTAGGTATGTAGGGTTGGTCGGTTGGTCGCAGCGGCCGCTGCACCTTGTGGTGGAACTGGTCGGTGGGGGTGGCGCGGGGCGCGGGGCAGCTCGGGGCTCATCGACCTCGGTGCGAGCGCTTCCACGGCGGCGCCCGCGAGCCGCAAAAAAGCGCCTAACCCAAATTTCGGTAGCCGTCTGGCACGAATGCACGATCTCTCCCGAGACGTCTGTCGCGCTGGGCGGGTCGCGGGCGCAGCAATTCGGCTGTATGTAATCAGCACGCGTGCGCGCGACTGCAGCGGGCTTAATCGAACGGTTAGTCACGCTCGCAGCTCGTGTCACACTTTTCTTTATCAACTATTGTTTTGGTACCAATGTATGATGAAACAGACAGGTTATCCGAACAAAAAATGGTTAATTAACCTGTTATTATACCAAAAATGTATAAACTTTTGTCACGGCAATTGACGTTGGCTAGCTGAGCGGGAACATCCGATCTCGCATATAAATTTCCAAAAGACAATTCTTTCTACACATAACGGAGTGTTTTCACACCTTTTAGATCGTGAATAAAATGAATTACATGAATTTCTTTAAAATCTAGGATTTAAAAGTTTTGATTAACGACTTTTGCTGTAAATACTCAATAATATTATATTCTATTTATGACCGGTTCCAAATGCAATCAAGTATGTCAATAGCTTGTAATCTTCTTATAAACTTGCAGATCGTACTTAATCAAAACTCAACAGTGAATCAAATAATCTAGGATTGCTGGACTTGAATTGCGTATTAGGTACGTATTAATGTGATAAATGATGCCTTCTAACATTTTGATGCAGGTACATAATATACTTATTATAAAAAATGATAAAAAATACTTTTTCGGTACCAAATATGGAACCTTAACACGCGAGGAGAAAGCTTTTTACCTATTTCTAGACTATCGCATTTTTGGTGCAATAGTTTATTTGGCATACATAAACTTCATAATGGGTATGGAGTGCGGAAATATATAATCTCAAATATGGATCCACTACTTTTTAAGTCAAGTAGTGTATTCAAATATGCTTCTACACATTACATGATAGAGTAAGAAAATAAAATCATATATAGGGTCATATATCGTGGTGGCCTAGTGGTTAAAGCACCAGCCTTTCGAGTATGAGGGTGCGGGTTCGATTCCAGGTCAGGCAAGTACCAATGTAACTTTTCTAAGTTATACGTACTTTCTAAATTTATCTTGGACTCCAATGACTGATTAAAAGGTGAAGGAAAACATCTCGAGGAAACCTGGAATATAAAGTCTGACATCACCAACCCGCATTGAGCAAGCGTGGTGATTAACGCTCAGTCCTTCTCCGTGGGAGAGGAGGCATGTACCCAGCAGTGGGACGATAAAAAAAGGCTGCGATGATGATGATGGGCACATGTCATTATGTCCTGACTTAACATTTCGTAAATGTGAGTCACACAAAAACTACTTCCACCTTTAATGAGCGTGACAGTGCCAATAGAATGAAGCCTTCAAGTCCCTACTCATACGCAGCTGATAACGATAGGTGATTGATGATTACCTGTTCACTATCGCACGAAGGTCCTTAAAATTCAACAGTCAGGTGTAGCGAGACGCTCATTGCCCTTGGCAGGCACTTCCCGGACCGGCCAATAAACAAATCGTTGAATGAGTCAGGGAAGTACGCGTTATCATTACTGTTTAAATAGCACATCTAGATATTTGTAATCTATAAATTAATATAAGTATCTAATCTTATATTAAATCATCATTATAGTGAATTCCAAACTTTTTGCAACTGCTAATATATTATGGTAATCAGCTAAATAAATCAATTTTCATTCAAGGTGATATAATTCATTATTGTAAATGAGTATTTTAGTAACATTTGAGGCTTCATCATTTATAACAAACCGTTCAAATGGTATTTTATTGAGAATGGATCTTTATTGTATATATGCTACATAGTATGCTTGCTCGAATATACTTTCTATGATAAATGATATTTATTTTGCAAATAGGTTGAAATCAACACTTTGACTCGTCAAGACAGCTTTTATAAAAAAAACGAGATGAAGTCGGCATTTCCTAATCGACTACCTTGAGAAGAAACATCGAAACAAACTCAAGGGTTATAATCTCTTTTCTACAGGTGTTAACGTGGTTAGGGCTAAAATGTCGATTCGATGACTGTAATGTTGAAAGAGTTTGCTTTGGTTAGTCTATAATATTGTCTTCGTAGATGTTAATCCTTTGCTGACGGTACTAACACGGTCCTCAAAATCTTTTACATTTGAGCACCGATCACAGCAGCATAGATGTTAATTTTTTGTCAATATGGCATGGCTCTTAGCAATGCTTAGGAATAGTAATCCTAATTTAAGAGGTGAGAGGTGAATGAACGTTCGTGGGAGTATACTGATAAGATAAACCAGTTGTTACATCACTGGAATATTCCAATATTCTGATAATGGCATGTAATACAAACTTAATAAAACCATAGTAAATTGCGTAAGTGAGTGATAGCAGCCGATTATTCTAACGTAAACAAACTATTACGCCTGGACGTTAATTTTCAGGAGTCATGAACTTTGAAGTGTTGGAGTGGAGACCACGAGCGCGAAAGAGTAATGAAGGTATAGACAACCGACTAGGTGGACAGACGATCTTGTTAAAGTGGCCGGAAGACACTGGCTAGCCATAACACAAAACCGCCAGAAGTGGAAAAGTTTGGACCAGACCTACACTCCTATTGGGTGACTAAATGTTGAAGAAGAGAAGAGAAGAGAACTTTGAAGGATCGTAAATGTAGTTACTGAATCCTTAAAACAAAAAAAACTTCTATTTGTCCTTGGACTACGGCTGGATGCGATTAGATATATAAGTGAGCGCCATGATGAAGTAATAGCCATGATAAAAGTATGTAATATGGAAATCTGGTTGAAGCTTATAGTTAACCTTATGAGTTAGAGAGATTTCAATAGATACTTATAATAATAAAAACCATTGACTGAAAATGCAGACTTTCACAATGGTCGGCTAGCGTAAAATATCAATATTCGGATAGATCTGGTTACTGATATAATGTTATTAATAATTCACAAATAATCATTATTTGACAAAAATCCAACTAGTGTGTTAAGCAAAATAATCATGAATTGCAAGTTTTTAACAAAAATACCTATATAATTGAAGAGATAGCGACTTAGATAATTTTGACAGCTTAGGCTCATAATATATACATATGGGCTGATAACGATGCACTTACGTAGGAGGGAAGAACTGCTGACAGCGTCAATGCATCTGATAGCGTGATAGAAGTAGAGATAACTACACACACATTGATACACACTGTAACTGTGAAATGGGGATGAGATAACTAGGGATTGGTAGATATAAACCCTTTGAACTAGTTTTATAAGAATCACCTACTTCAAAATATATAAGGACATAAATACGGATATTGCCAAGTCTGTTAGATTGATTACAGTTATATCGATCACTGTTTTGAAACGGATATAGTCAAGGAAGTCAATGTAATATGTAGTGTAGAATACATTCTCGTCGATTTCAAAATTCGGTCATAAATGGGTAAAATCTTTTTTCTGTTTTATGAACATTCACAGGCCATATATGTAAGTAGATGCAGCGGTAAAAAGATTTGATTTTAGACAGACGCTGCGCACTAACGTATACGCAATCTAACACTTCACTTGAAAGGACTATGGACCTTCATCTAGTTTGTTGATGGCATCTGATAGCTCGATGAGTTTAACTCATCGTCATTGAACATCCTTGGCAGTCGTTACGGGTAGTCAGAAGCCAGTTACTCTGTCGCCAGTCTAACCAAGGGGTATTGGGTTGCCCGGGTAACTGTGTTGAGGAGGTCGGATAGGCAGCCGCTCCTTGTAAAACGCTGGTTCTCAGCTAAATCCGGTTAGACTGGAAGCCGACCCCAACATAGTTGAGAAAAGGCTCGGGAGCTCAGCTCGATGAGTTTAACGCACTAATCTGATGTCTACTATATACATTACAAATATGAAATTGAGTTTGTTTGTTTCGCTTTCTCAGTAACACGGGCAGGCAGAAAACCTCGTGAAAAAGTTAGTGTTGTTATACATAAGTAAACAGTTATCTACACGTGCTAGCAGAAACAGAGGCTCTGCCCGGGTGAGTAAAATCACGCTTAAATATGTACATCGGCCTCTATTATCAATTTGATGTGCTTTACTTGGCGTATTGATTACGATAAGGTTGTCTTTCAGAATGAAGTTTGGTGATAACGCTATCGCACCGTAGTTGACTTGCCATATCTTTGTGTAATCTTTGTGGGTACCATTGTTATGAAATAAAACAAAATCTACTTGCTGTTTAATTTTGTTATTAAAATTACTGCATCATGACGTCACAATGTGTTTAAACTATTTGCTAGTCTATTTAAGGCATAAACACGTAATTTGTTTAAACGGCTTTGTTTTCTGTTCTCACATTGCGGTAAGCCTTCTAAGCGTTCTATTTATGTACTCATTATAAAAAAAAAAACTTGTTAAAACATACAGCGTTTACCTTTATACTAGGTACCTAATAGCTTCCGACATCGGTTTCACCTGCGTCCCGTAGGAACCACTACGCGCACCTGGATAAAAAGTATACAACTAACTAGACTGTCTAACACGGCAAGATTTTTTCATATCAGACCCCTAGTTCCCGAGATAAACGCGTTCAATCAAACATACAAAAAACAAACTCTTCTGGTCCTTTTTTTTTTCGTGGGAAATCATCAAATGACCCCTCCCGCCGAGGGTGCAGCTGGAGGGAGTGTCAGACTCTTATTGACTAAAACCTACTATGTTCCTTCGGGAGGTCCCTGTGTGCTAGAGCCACGGTAACTGTTGCGAACAACCCGCAGCCCGCAGTGCTGGGGTTGGATTCCCTAGTCGGGTCGATTGCCGTCGGAATACGGGACTGAGGAAATAGAGAGGGCACCTGTGTCTGCTCAAATGTTTAACCACTATAATATGTCCTGCGCAGCTGGATTGGACTGGATTTCTTAGAGATAACTGTTGCCATGGCCGATAATCACTCTGGATGCCATTATATTACTACCAATATACCTACTTTGGCTATACAATTTGTTCACACAGTGGCAGTCACGGCCAGAGGAAATCAGAATCACAAGATTTGTCAGCATAGAAATGCTAAAATTTATATATATAAGTGACGTCTCTCAGAAAGTTGTTGTATGCTTCTTTTGGCCAGTTTGAGGGAAATAATTTTCACAACAACACAACCTAAAGTACGTGTATAACAATGTTTAGAGCTTCACTGCGGATATTTCGATAAAATTTCCCTGTTATTGCATTTCGCTTAGTATCCATAACTCTTATTTAGAGTTCTACCTGTTCCCGGTACTAGTCCGCCACAAAATCGATAATCCGGCAACTGAGTGCAACGTATTCACAGAACTACGTTAAAATACAATGTGCTGTGCATTATTATTGTTTGAAATGAAATTAGTTGAAAATGTACGTTCTTTGCTTATAGCACCCACCAATGTGACGAGTGTCATTCAATATTTGGTATACTACCTTAGTATATTTCCTATGCAAACTATGTATATACTGCTAGGTTCTTATTCGTTCTGTTCTTCATGAGAATAATATGCTATGTATCAACTATTGAGTGGTTCTGGCGACAGAAAGTCGGACTTTCTGGCTTCTGACTACTAGTCTTACCAAGGGGTATCGAGTTGCCCAGGTAACGGGGTTAAGGAGGTCAGACCCGCAGTCGCTCCTCGTAACGCACTGGTACTCAGCTGCATCCGGTTAAGACTGGAAGCCGATCCCAACATAGCCTGGGAAAAACTGGGCTATATTTAACTTCAGCGTAAATTCGTCCCACAGACTCCGTTACATAACCTACATATAATGGTAAAATAATAAATACCTTCTTAAAAATCTTCTTTTTTTCGAAAATAAATAGGTGCTTACACAATTGGATATCATTTCAAAAATAATAAGTTATGAAATTCTTATTAACAAATATATAACATATTTTTGTAACAATGTATAATAATCTAAATTCCACTGCACGCCTGTGTGACACTAATGAGTGAGTTATTTTAATAGACTCTTATAAATATTAAATTATGACATTTACTAAAGCAGAAAGGAATATAAAATTATTATATTAACATTTAACATCCAATTAAGCTGTTTTTTTTTGCGAAGCTCACAGTAGACAATTCGCATCCAAATTATAGGTTACCTTTTGCACACCTACAATTAAATCTATTATCACGATAATGCTTGTGGGTTTGTCCGTGCATTTAGCACAATTTATCATAACTTATCTTAATAACAAGCAAGCGAATCGGAATTTCCCGCAGCCGTACCGGTGGCGACTCCAAGCGGTAGATCCCGGAGTCAGCTCAGAATTAGCTAGGTAGGTACAGTTGGGTACAGTTTCATAGACAGAGTTTAATTACATAGCAGACAATTATGCGCCAGACAGAAGTGGTAACTCTGTCTAGGTCATTTCGTTTGTACAATGAGAGCTAAAATAATTTGAGCGCTGTAGGTACATGTACTTACGTGAGAATTGTTTTTATTGCACATATGCATATCGTCGTGCGTGACTGAGAAATATTCAAACTAAATAGCTGGTCTCAGTGCGCTTTCATAGAAGCGAAGATATTTTTATTATTTTATTTTTTCTAGCTTTTAATACCAGGTTAAATATTCTAATCTTCGTACAAGAGCTGAAACACATTTTCATTAAAGAATTAATACTCAGACGTTCATTCTTAACGACAGAAGGATGAGCATTTTCGAGTCCTCTTCAACAGGTTGGACTGACAAAAGACCAACTGAAGGCAGATCTGAAATTCATAAATTAGTACTTAAGCTCTATGCTAGGCTTTATAAAACTGCATAACATTAAGGGAGTTCTCCAGCAGCCTTTGCGAAGTGAATTGAGACTTAGCTTGTCAATAACCATTCGATGTTTGCGTAACTTTGCCTCGTAATAAAAATAAATGAAACAAGACTGAAAAGATGGCAGACGATCGAGAGGAAGACCGAGGAAGCGCTGGAGAGACGATTTGGACCGTTTCCTCGAGGACTGGCCACATAAAGCTTGCGATAGAGATAAGTGGAAAGATATGGGGGAGGCATTTGCCCAGGAGTGGGACAGTACAGGCTAATAAAAAAAAACAAGACTTGAATTGGCTCCTTATGTACTATACCTACTACAAAGATTTCTTTTATACACAATAAGGGTTCTCTTTTCAGTATGAACCTTTCAAAGACCCAATGGTATAGAAAAGGAAGTCGTAGTTAAAAGATATACTCTCATCCGTCTAAATGTTTTCAACATAAAGATATACTTAGATAGTTTGTGGACATATGGATCTATGATTGTGATACACGTTTGTGTGTTATCATCTCAATCGTCTGTATACACGAGGAATGTCCAAAGGAAGTGATAAAGCAAAAAAAAATAATTTGTGATAAAATAATTTTCATCATCATTGTATTACAAACCTACTTACGCACCTGTGTCTACAACATAATCCTTTGACTAAAGATAGATAATATGAAAAGTGCGAGTCAGATTTGCTTATGTAGGGTTCAGTACGTATGATCATTATAAATAGTGCTTTTAACACATTTATATAAAAAAACTGCTTTTAACTGCCTCGTTGGTCTAGTGGTCGCAAGGCGCGACTGCTGTGCACGGGGTCTCGGGTTCGATTCCGGGGTCGGGCCGAAATCGCTTTGTGGGTTTTGAGAAACATCGGAGACCACGTAAATGTCGTCCTGCGCCTGATCTCTCTCCGGTCGTGTCGGATTACCGTCGCGTCGGACTATAAGAGTGAGGGAATATGCACCTGAGGTTTAAAATTCATTTCTACGGTAATGCAACAATCGAAATTAAAATTAAGGTGCAGACGCAGACTCATGTTAATAGATTTCAAATTATCATCCAGTTTGATATGCACGTGGCCTGGTTCAATGACCGAAATGGCAATTTAATAAGAGGAGTCACAAATTTGTTACCCACCGAGACGATAATTTACTGCCTACGTCGCTCGCTTGTGTGATGAAAGTAAATTTATTGGGGCGTAGGCACTATTCCTAGTTAAAAAGCTATTGTGGATTAAAATAAGTAATAGCCTGGAATTACAAGTCTAGGTAGCTACTATTCAGTCTGATGTATAAAGTTTATTAATCTGTTATTATAAAGCAGAAGAGTTTGTTTGTTTGGTTGGTTGAACGGTTGAATCTCAGGAACTACTGGTCCGATTTGAACAGAGAACAGAAAAAAAAACTACATACC
Source organism: Heliothis peltigera (assembly GCA_958496145.1). Lineage (NCBI taxonomy): Eukaryota > Metazoa > Arthropoda > Insecta > Lepidoptera > Noctuidae > Heliothis > Heliothis peltigera. Next base: position 6,758,243 of record OY292334.1, on the reverse strand, counting down.
ATTTAATATCTAATGTCAACAATAATAATAATAAATTGTGAAGCTAATTTTGAATTTTTTTAGGCACTATTGAATTAACAAGACCTTTACACCGAGATAGTGTGCTAGTAAAGTGTAGTTTTGGGAAAATACTAACGACTAATTCGTGTTGATAACCCTGTGTGGGTATGAAGTGCAGATATAATAAACGAATTGAGGCAGATTTTGGACCTAGACAATCAAAAGCAAGAAATAAAACGAACTACTAAAAACTCGCTAGAAGTCGGAGGCTTAACAAATGTAGCAATAAACAGACACTGACTTCTAGAGCGATGTCCCGAAAAGTTTTTTTTGATTACCGTGAACTTTTTTATAAAAAGATTTTTGACATTTCGTGTCAGATACAGAAGACAGCGCTGGACAGCTCAGATTACTGGACAGTGTGAGACTCTGCAACATTTTTTACCTTTTTTTTTTTTTTTTTTTTCTTGTTTTGGCACTTCACGTTTTGTGTTAGCCAGTGTCGAGTTAAAGGTAGGGAAACGGGTTTAAGGTATAGTGGTAAAACGGAACGTAGATTTTGGACAAAATTGGAAGATATAGGATCAGTATAAAAAGGTATTTACATAATATATTACATAAGAGGATGGGAAATGGATTGGAAGCATATTTACAGTTTTATTTTATTTAATGAGATGAAGGTAGCTATATGTTTATAAACATTAATATTATTAGTATGAAGTAAGGAAGTAATGGACGTAGGGAAAGGGATGTCAAGAGATAAAAGACTATCTATAAAGGAAGTGCGATCGTATAAAGGGCAGGTGAGGATAATGTGATTTAGATCACCAACATCTGTGCCACACTCACAAACGGGGTCGTCAACAATTTTCAGTCTGGCGAGATGGGCTGGGGTACAAACATGTCCCAATCTCATACGCGTCAATGTTGACGTCTCAATTTTACTAAGCTTTGCTCTAAGGAGCCAAGGCTTTGCAGGAAGTTCTGGTTGAATTCGAGCGTAATGTCGACCTTTTAATTTGCTGCCATAGTGCCATTCCTCCTGCCAGGCGTTCTTTAGAAAGGATTTTGGTAAATTTATTAGATCTTGACAGTAGTTTTTATATGGGAACATGTCACCGCATTGCACCGCATCCTTTGCCAAGGTATCTGCCACAATATTACCGTGGATACCATTGTGAGCTGGTACCCAAATGAACTGTAATTGAAAACCTTGCAATTGAAGTTCAAACACTAATTCCCTTATTTTAAAAATGATGTCTAGTTGCGTTTTTTGTTTAAATGGAAATTTGGCAATTGCTTGAAGAGCGCTTAATGAGTCCGAAAAAATTATAGCCTGTTTTAGTTTAAATATGCGAACGTATTCGACTGCCCTGAGTAATCCGAAACATTCACCCGTATAAACAGAGGTCTCGGGGGGAAGTTTGACTTTTTGAACTATATCATATTGGCTGTGAAATATTCCTACACCTACACATTCGTTCACAGATGGCTTGGATGCATCAGTATAAATGTGATGGAAGTTTATAAAATGCTCGGATATTAAACTGTTAAATCGTGATTGAACACTGGGATCAGATTTACTAACAAAATGGTATATTATTGAAGGAGAAAAGTGTAAACTGTCATATCTGACTGTAAATAAAGGGAGCTTATTTGAGCGGTGTGTGGGGGAACAGAGGGAAATAAACTTCTTATAACTTACAACTAAACAGGGCGGGGATTTGTTGGACCAATAGCTCGAAGATTCAATTTCAGACACTAGAAGTTGCAATTTTGGGATGAGGGGGTGATTAGAGAATTGTAATATTCTGAAAAAATATTTGTCGGAGAGGAACTGTCTCCTAAGATGTAGCGGGGCCTCCCCACATTCCACCTGGAGGGCATTCACTGGACTGGACTTCATGGCACCCGAAATAATACGTAGTGCTTTCGATTGTATTTTATCCAATTTTTGAAAGGCCTTGACGCTTCCCGGTTCTAAAATAAATAAACCGTAGTCCAAAAGACTTCTGATGACTGCGTTGTAAATAAGCTTAAGGGAAAAAGGATGCGCACCCCACCAAACACCTGTGAGGCACCTCAACATATTTAGGCGAGTTTCGCATTTATTAGCGATATAATCGCAATGTGCCATGCTACTTAATTTTGAGTCTAAGATAACGCCCAAGTATTTGAAGTTGTCCTTAACAGGGATCGATACTTCTTTATAAGTGACATTTACATGAGGTATAATTCTTTTACGGGTGAAAACAACAGTTGCGCATTTAGCTATGGATAATTCCAAACCATTCAAATGTAGCCATGAAGACAGTGATGATAAAGCCGAAACAACAGTAGAACAGGCTTGTTCTATTGATTTACTTGCACTGTATAACAGTAGATCATCGGCATACTGCAGTATTTTTACTTCCTTATTTATGGATGATTCTAAATCAAATGTATATATGTTATATAAAAGTGGACTAAGTACAGATCCCTGTGGGAGCCCCCGCCATACCTTGCGAGACAGGTGATTATCTTCAAAAGGCATGTATAAAGTACGATCTGCTAAAATATTGATTATAAAATTGGAAAGATTGGATGGTACTTTTAAGACATTTAATTTGGTCTGTAATACGGAAAGTAAAACATTATCATAAGCGGCGTTTATATCTAAGAAAACTGCAATTGTAGACTGATTGCTCGAAAAAGATGACCGGATATCTGTGGTTAAAATACTTAAACAATCAGTAGTACTTTTCCCTTTTCGGAAACCGTACTGCGAACTGCTCAGTAATCCTTCGCTCTCTATGTACCATTCAAGACGATTCTTTATTAAATGTTCTGCTATTTTAATTAACACTGAGGATAAGACTATTGGTCGATAAGAAGAAACGTCCGAAGGGTCTTTATTCGGTTTTAAAAATGGCAACACCGTATGACACTTCCATTCAGATGGCATGTTCCCCGTTTGCATAACAGAATTAATCAATTTTAGATAGTAGCTAAGAGTATTATCACTTAGATTGGAAAAAAATGAGTATGGTATGCCGTCGAGACCAGGAGCAGAATCTACTGTATTGTGTACTACACCCTTTAACTCATTTAAGGTGAACGGGAGATCCAAAGTCATAGGAGATTCAGACGTATTTGATATTCGCGATGTGCTGTTGACGTCTTGAGGAGCCCACGATGGAGCTAGTTTATCTAAAAATTCAGAGGCTAAGGAATTGGGAATAGGAGGAGATGGTTGTACAAATGCAGACCTAAACCTACGTATATTTTGCCATACTATAGTGGGGTGGATATTTGGAGAAATTGTTGTGCAGAAACTCTGCCACCCTGCATATTTCTTCTTTTTCAAAAGTTTCTTAGTCTCCGAATTAATAGTGATAAGGGCGTCAAAATTGGTATCGGACATGTCATTATTATAATTTAGTTCAGCTTCTTTACGTTTTCTTATAGCGTCGGTGCATTCTGAGTCCCACCATGGGGGCTTAGCGATTGAGTTACAACTATTATTTTTAGGAGGGAAAACTTCATCTGCTGCTGCCATTAGTAAATTAGTTAAAGACCTAGCACACATATTTTCATTACCATTAGAAACGGGTGGTAAAGAAGGAAGTTTTGAGTCAGTAATGTTCCTATAGTTTTCCCAACTGATGTTATTTCTATCAGGAACTTTATGTTTAAGGTTTGATGTTTTTCTAGAATGGGTTGGTTTAGAGAAAGGGGTAGAAATGACTATTGGGAAATGGTCACTACCATATGTAGAAGACAGTGTATACCAAGTTAGAGAGGAGGCTAAGCTAGGAGAACAAATGGATAGATCAATAGCGCTTACACTTTGGTTGGGTGCAGAGCGTCGTGTAGGAGCACCAGTATTCAGGATACAAAGGTTTTGCTGGTCTATTAAGTCCAGTAGTTCATCCCCATGGTTACTGGACATCGAACAACCCCACAGTTGGTGGTGGCAGTTGAAATCCCCTAATATTAATAAGGGTGCTGGTAGAAAAGAAAAAAGATGGTTAAGCTCAAGAAGTAGAGCGGAAGATGGATGAGGAATGTAAACAGAAACTACACAGATGTTAAAAACATTAATAGCTACAATTGAAATATCTTCACTATGAGAGGGTAAAGAGATAATGGAGAAAGGGATAGAGTTCTTAATGAGTATAGCTACTCCACCATACCCATCAGATCTATCATTTCTAATGGTAAAGTAATTATTTATTTTAAAAACATGATTTGGCTTGAGCCAGGTTTCTGCTAATGCAAAAACTAAGGGTTCATACTTATTAAGTAAATAAATTAAGTCTGATCTTTTACTTATTAGGCTGCGGCAATTCCACTGCATGATATTGGTCAGCTTGTCCATTATTAATGGGAAGAGCAAAAAGATTCATATGAGAAGCCACGTTGGACGGTGAAATATTAAACTTTGAAAGAAGTTGAATTAATGCTAAAATAAATTCATTAGTGGTCAAGTTATTTGTTGTTTCACTGTTTTCTTCTTTTCTGAGTGCACAACCATTCGCTTGCTGTGGTACATTATATTCTTTAATTATAGCATTATGAGCATCTTTATCATACCCATATACAGGTTTTTGAGGCGAACGAGGTTTTAAGAATATGGTTTTTTTGTAACTAGTAGTTGAAGAGTCATTATTTTTTGGAGTTCTATTAATTGGCGAAATGGCAGGTTTACTAGAAAAGTTTTTAGAGGGGGAAGAAAGAAGGGTCTCAGCGTATGATTTGCTTACTGGAGGATGTGCCTTCATAGCTTCAGCATAAGATACTGAATTTTGTGCCATGTATGTTTTTATTTGTTTTTGCCTCGAAAATTCAGGGCAAGATTTGCTAGTAGCAAAGTGGTATCCTGAACACATACAACAGGAAGCAGAATCTTCGTCTCTTTCACAGCTATCGCCTGTGTGATTTTGTCCACACTTGAAACACCTAGGCTTGGATCTACATTGTAGTTTTGTATGACCATATCTACAGCAGTTGAAGCATTGGATAGTCGGAAAAATATATAAATCTACGGGAAGGGCGTTGTAGCACATAAATATTCTTTTTGGCAAGACCTGGCCATCAAAGGTAATTACAATTGACTGTGTAGGTTTCCACATAACAGAGCCTTCAATCACAGTTTTGAAGTTCAGCCGTCTCACCTTTAGGATAGGGCCACAACCAATAGGTACTGAAATATTACTAATTATTTCCTCTGGAGACCATTCTGCGGGAACCCCGCGAACTAGACCCATCCGTGTGACGTTGAATGTTGGAATAAATGCTTTAAGGTTTTCCACTGCAAGGTTACCATTATTTAAAAATGTATTTGCATCTACAAAATTTGAGAATGCTAGGGAAATTCTGTTACGCCCTATGCGCTTCACACTTCCATTGATTATGTTAGGTATATTGTTTTTTTTCAAAAAATTCCCAAATGTAATGGGATGCAAGGCGGTACCATCGTTCAGTGTCAAGGTTTGCTTTTGAACGTGAATTATGTATGGTGCACAGTCATTTTTATCGTATGTGTTACGTCCTACAGGGGTGATGGCACTCTGGGAGGCAACAATTGGCATAGAACTATTAATAGGTTTGCTGGATGAATCCCTAGTAATTACTACTTCTTTTTCGGTTTCATTTAATTGTGTGTCTGAGCAACCACAACTAACTGCGTCCGAGCCTTGGTGTCGACGACGACGTTTGTTACAGTGTTTGCAGATAGACATCCTGCTTCTTTTTAGACTTCGGGTCGAAGTGGACCCATCTGTTTCCATGCCCGACTCATTGGACTGGATGGTGACAAAATTTCCTGCCGGAGGGACAAAGTCCCCCGGATCAGGCGGGTCATTCATCCCACTCTCTATAAAATAATTAAAGTTGACTTACCAAATGAAGAAATGTACAAAACTAAACTATATTTACACTAATACACTAAATATATACAATATAATACAGCTACTGATCTTATATTATACTTAAAAATAATTATTTTGAAAAAACCAAAAAAAACACGCCCGGCAAGTTTGAACGTTTCTCGCGCTTTCCATTTTTTACCTTTGTCAAAATGGTTGGTAGGCGAACAGAAACAAGGTTTTACTAATTAAAAAAAAAATATGTGGACTTCTTTATTGGTATTGAACTCACTTCATCACTTTGGATCAGAACTTTACAGTTTTATCGCGAAAGCATTTCACACACTTTTCACTTTGGTCGTGAATTATTTTTTAGAATTCTAGAAAGTTATCTGAATTGCCCGCTAACTTAACTTTTTTTCTGATTACCTTTTTCTCTTAGAGCGGCCATCTTCTTCCTAAAATGTAAAGATTAATTTTAATAATGACTGTGTACGTACGTTTCTTGCGTCATTGGTAGGTTGTAAAGCTTGGGCTGGGAAGGTGTTAATAATACGCTATTTCGGGAACCACTCTTTCAAATAATGTCAACATCATCCTTTGCATTGTTAGCTAAGCTATCCGTAGACTAGTGTGGGTTGTACCTATAAATCTTATCACAATGTACTCAAAATATGTTGGGTGTATCTTTTGTTTCATGAAAATGTCAAGTTTCTCAACGGCCCTTCTTCTATAAAGAAAATATAAATACATATGTACAGTTTTAAAAACTTTTCTTTATTTTGTCAAAGTTTGAACTCAAAGCATATAGTCGTTTATAGTTTATTCAATTACGTTGCTTGTCTATATCCTAGACTTTGTAACGTGTCTAGACTTCAAACGTAGCATCTTGCCAGTTGCCGTCATAAAGATCAAAGACCTCAATTTAGACACGTAAGAGTGACTTCACATGAACGACATGAAATTATCACAAATCGAAATTAAAAAAATATAATACACATTTTATGGTCAGCGTAGAGCATTGACATAACTTAAAAGGCAAAGGAAAGCGTTACATATACATATGTAACTAGAAGTTCTGTAATTCGGAAAGCTGTATATAAACATACCACCATGGAGGGCGAGTGTTTTGTCAGTCATTTACCGAGTAAAATTCCAAATTGCTGACAGCTACTACGAATTATCTAAGTGAAAAAAACAACAACGCTTTGCCTCCTAATTGAAACCGCTGCGCTCGGCACACAAGATGCAAAGCACGCTGGTGAAATTTTTCTTGTTGCTTTTACACAATGATTTATAGCCCTAACATGAGACTACAATATGTATGCCCTACGGATATTTTATTTCCTACGGACACACCTTCATCCAAATGTATGAAACTGTCTGGCTATATTGATTTTAATCTTCAATAATCACCTGCTTCCTCTTTATCTTACCGTGATCAGTTATAACTCTAAGCGAGCGGTTATTTTTTGTACGTTTGAGTTGGATTCTAATCATTTGACTTGTTAATTGCTATGTTATATGTTATTTATATTATGTCCTGTAACACATGATACAACGTCTGCTACTGTTTTAAATAAAAACTCCGTCTGGTTTCTTCGCCTCTTTTTTATGATGGATCTATACCTATATATACTTTGTTATAATAGCACCTACGAGGATTTAATAGGACATGGTTGTTGAATGCCATAGGTTATAAACTTGTGATTGAATACAAGGAAATATGATGATGCAACAGACCAAGACCAGTATTGAAGCTTGTGTACAGTGCATGCGGGCGCTGCTTGTAATTAGATATATAGTAACATACCAATTCAGACTAAATTGTCATAGGAGTTACCGTGTACTGTACTATATTTTGAAAGTACGGTAAAAACTTCAACCAATTGTCCATTTCGTCAATTTGCTGCACACCACATCTGTTCTTTCTTCAAATGTCAAATGAAACCGAAAGCGATTGTAATTGTAATAGACATGGCATGATTTTGGCTGCTCGATCAACTTTGAAATATCAAGTTTATAATTATACTTGCACATACATAATATGTATTAGTTTTTAGCTATTGATAGCTTACTAATTTTGACGCTAAAGACCAATTTTTGCTTTGTGTATTATAGTTAGCTTTAACATGGATATGCGTCGTACCTATTTACCACCTGAGTGACGTAGGTACTTTGGCAACAATAAATGGGATTCATTACATTATGTGTCAGAGGAAGGCGACTGTCCATTGTCGCTAATAGAACTTGCTTGAGTGACAGTAAACACTAAAAGTAAATCTATTTACGTTTCACTCTTGACCTTTCATTGTATACATATACATAACTACATACATATTTATTTATGTGTTACGTTTATAGTCTCGCCGTGGCATTATCATCGTCACGCCACAGCACTGCGCGAGTCGCGGTGTAGGGGTGTCATGTGTCGCCTATGGTCACCGTCGATCGTTATCGTCGAGTGCATCGGTATAGTGCAGCATTACCGCTTGAAAAGATAAGCTGGTGATCGAAACAGTCAGTGCATAGCTGTCGGGTGGCAGACGTGGGGCGCGGGGGGCCGTGGTGCGGGGCGGGGGGCGCGGGGCAGGCGCCCGTCTAGACGCTACGTCACGCGGCCTCGCGATACCGCGCCGGTAAACAACAATGTGCACTGACCGAATATGGCACCCGGCACGCCGGAGCGGTCACCGGTCACCCTGCTCGGCCCACTGCCGACGCCGCTGCACATCCCGTGCTGCCCAATGCACCACATCACCATTGGAATGCACGTGCTTGGTGACACACCCCGCACACAGATGTTCCATCGTCTCACTCCGAAGCACGTGAAAGCATATGGTACTTGTAGTAAACACCTGCCGTTCGACAGCGCATACCAAAGTAAAAACAAAAACCGTCATTCACAAATATGTATACGTAGGTACCTAGGTATCTACGAGTATACTCGTATACACTCTCAAACTTGATTATTGTTTAGTACTTAGTACCCGTCTTTCTTAAAACTTTGTTCGAGAAAAACAAACAACAATTGGTTGGTGCAGTGATGTATGAACCCGTGTACTACTGAAAGTCATTGTCGTGTCAATAGACAAATTGTTAATGAGTGGAGTGTTTAACCGACACGATTAATGTTGGAGGTCGTTGAGTTGACCATCTGTATTTCAGGTTACCGGCGTGACAATAACGAACGACGGTGGCTGATTCTGTTTATTATTATTTAAATGGGTTCTAATGTAGTCTTCTTTTGAAGTATGATAAAGTTCTGCATAACACGATGCTAAAATTCTTTATGACTTTGCAATGCAAGTTACTGGATTGTTATCTAATTTCATCAATTATAAATTACATAGCATGATGCCCTTAAGACACACGTCGTATCTCCAAATAGTATTGGCATCAAAGCGAACAGAGAACACTCGGTAGGTATACTAATTCCTGTGTGTGAAAAACCATAGATACATTATACACTTAATTGAGCATAAAACATGTAGCAAGGATGCATCATTTTGTTATAGTACGCAATTCCTTTCATAGCATGCTCAATGAATTCGAATTTACATTGAGCAGGTAACGGGAATGTGAATCCACTGTTCAAACTACTTCAAACGTTGTGTAAACATATACACACTCGATTTATAGTTTGGCTGCAGTGGAATATGGCTTTCAGTCCATATTGTTTCGGGTACGTGTACAAGGTACAACTATTTGAACAAAACAATGATAGGGTTGAGAATACGTCTGCTGTTTATCTCGTAGATACCTTTTATCTCTGACATACAAACCAACAAGCACATTGTCGCACGTATCTACGCAGAAAGAAAACATGCTAAAGTGACAAAATACGAATTTATATAAAAAACGCAGAACGTTAGTTTCGATGATAAGTGTTCAATTGCAGTAGGTTTTCCTTGTGGATGTAAATTTCATATTGGACTTTACATTAAATTTTGGTATACATACATGGAGAAACCCGTAATCATGGCATTTGAAGGCGGCGACACGACGCGGCGACGTCCGCATATGCACCGCTATTGCGTATATACAATAAATTGTGCTGTTTACGCTCGTGCGTACATGGACTGATAATAACGTTAAATGGTGTCGTCGCGTCGTCACTCGTCACTCTCCATTGCGTAACCGGGATTAAGCATTTAAGCACCAACATTACTGAAAGCTGAAAAAATGGGCAGGTGACTAGAGCAAAAATAAAAAATGACACTAATTTCGTAAAGCATTTTCACATAATGTCACTTTCATTTATTGCTTTGAAGGAAAACTATTTGAATTTGTTATTAATAATTTAAGTGCAATAAGTATACGACTTGACGTGAAAAAATCGTGTCATCATAGTTCTTACTTTCATACAAATGTATGCAATTTGTATGTGAAAGTAACCGTTTTTGACAGTTCAATAAAAGTTATGACTACCTACTATCAACTACCCTATTACCAGCAAGTTGATTAGTTTAAGTATCTTGTTTGATGTAACAATGTATGTACAATAGTGTGTAGTTACAAGTACGCTCCGAAATTTGGGCCGCATAGATATAATATGCCTTCTGTGGGACAATGAAGTCATTTTGCTCTCCGGCTTAGGCAACGCTCGTAAATTACTTTACAAATGCGGCGCGACATAAGACGTGTACTAGATCAGGTTTAGAATAGTCCCCTTAGTTGTTCACTCGTAGAATACTCCCCTAGTCTCCATCAACAAAGATTTGACGTAAACGATTAGGTTCGGTTTTTGTAATGAACCACAGTTTGTGTTTAGAAGATGTGATAACAGTATAAATGTCTTTACTGTTATAAACAAATAATAAAAATCCTTTTCATTTTAACGGGGGCCTAAATCGTCACCTAAAAGAAGCGGCCTGCCAACTCTTCATTTAACTATAAGACTTACCCTTAATTCACTCTTAAAACATGCTTTCAATCCATTTAATTTTAATGTTAAATTGATACAACAATAAGATGTCACTCGCAGCTCACTGTTATTTAACGCGAAGGCATTAAAGTGTTCCTTACGGATATCTTTCAACTTTCACATTGTCTGACAAACTGTTTTTCTAGACAGTCTCCACTGTCTCCGTCTGGCCTTTAATAGGAAGTACATCTCAATATTCAGCATGATACTGCAAAATTACATACACAGTGTTTTATGACACTTATTCTTCGGAGATCTTTAGTGTCTATTATATGAGTTTCCATTTTACTAAAAAAATAGAGCATAACTCATGTCATATATGTATGTTTCTAATATAATGGTTTCGATATCATGCGTAGCGTAGTTTTTACGATATTATTAATTTTGGTTTATCCATTGTCAAATTTAGCGATTTTCAAGTTTTCTTTCCTCAATAAATAGGCATTTTAGGAACTCGGTTATTCTACTCGTAGCTTTAAAATGCCTATATCTATCAATTTTAAATTATATTGACGTCTAGACTGATTGTCGGCCACGGCACCAGCTGCTCAGGACATATATTATAGTGCACAAGTATGTGCGCAGACGCAGGTGCACTCTCTATTCCCTCTATTCTCTCTGCAATTCAACACGACCGGAGAGAGACCAGGAGCAGCACCAACATTTACGTGCTCTTCGATGCATGCGATTATCAATAACCAACTTCCAGACTTCGGGCAGCTTTGTGAAAGTTTATTAAAACCCACAAAGTGATTTCGGCCCGATTGGGGTATGGAACCCGAGACCCGATGCAAAACAGTCGCGCTATGCGCCTATTAAATCAACGAGGCAGTCTTTGTATTTGCTATGTCCATGTATCAGCTTACATTTTTCGGAATAATTTAAAATTCAATTTTAATTCACAGCATTTTCATTACAATTATTTATGTTATAAAAGGAAGACTCGACAGAAAACAAAAGTTTGTTTTATTTAATGAAAAAAAAAAGATCAAAAGACCCTCCTTACAGTTGCTTGCAAGTAAAAATAGAGCACGCGCTCATAAATTGGGACAATGTTAATTAAGTAGGGTGGCTCCCTCCACTACAACCGGTTTGGCAGACGACTGCGGTAAAAAATAAACGTAATTGAGGTGTCTGCTAGCCTGCAGACGTTGCCCCTGGAAATAACAGGGTCCAGGTTAAGATTAATGCTTAGGGAATCTATGTTTAGAAAACCCTTGACTGATGGACTACCCGACCGTCTATTGTGCTGTCTAGTGCTTCCACGCATAGCCTCAACCACGGCTGGGGGTAAATATTGATTGTTTTTCGATAATGCCATATGGGTAATAAATTAATTATCTGTGTCATCATGTGCCTAGCCTTTTTCCTTCTTCGGGTTCTCTTCCAGGCTAACTGGATGTAGATGAGTATAGTGTTTTACACGGAGTGACTGCCTAGCCTCAATCCAGTTAGGCAAAAGACTAGCTTGGTAAAAGTAGTTGTCAGACTTACTGGCTTCTGACTACCCGTAACGACTGCCAATGTTATTCAAATGTCATGAGAAGATTTGCTTAACCTTATGATTAGCCCGTATGCCTATTACTTAAATACGAGTTTCTCATGAAGTAGATTTGAGTAAAAAAAATAACTTAAAAAAACGGGACAGTTAAAGGTTATGTTTATATAGGGAAACTTGGAAAATTATACCAGAAACATCTCAAACTACTAATTTCAAACTCTGGATTGAATATAAATTTTCAGTCTCAATAATCTTTTGACGATGGTTAACCACAAGCATAAAAAAGTACCTTATCGCATAACCAATAATTTGAATAATAATAAAAACCTAAATAAAATAGGTTACTTGTTTTTGTCAACAATAATATTAGGTATTGCAACAATGACACATACGTCAAATCAAATGATACGGGCCGTTAATTTTAACCTATATTGAACTATGCAACGATACTACGTCCGTGTGGGTCTATTAGTCACATAAACTCTAAAGGTTAGAATTTTCCACTGTTCAGTAAACATACGGTTGTAAGCTAAATTGTGGAGCAGTTACTTGGTAAATATTATGGAAAATGTTCCTATTAATAGAACACTTACAATCATGATAATATCCTGTTATGTCTTTCAATGTTTATAACATCGTTCAGCGATCATATATACATATATATGTGTCTAGCCCGCTAGACATATTCACTATTTGCCAACAAACAGGAAATAAGACGTGAAGAGTATAATGTATGTATTAGTTTTTTTTTTAATAATGCTATATGAAAGTGCATCCTCAATGGTACAGTACGAAAGAGTCTAGGAATTTTTATGTAGTGCAAAAGCCAGCACATCAAGCTACCCGAAACTGTCAAAGTTCCCAAATCAACTTTGAACCGTATGCTTCAGCGATTAAGTTAAAAATCTATTAAGAAAATTTGCGCAGACGTCTCTACATGAATAGAAAAGTGTATGTAAAAATATAGTATTTATGATATTATTGATACGAATAGTTTATATTGACGCAAGTCTGGCGGAGTTATTTGCTTATCATTCCGGCTTGTCGATGTTATGGCTAGCAAAAGCAATTTGAAAACAGTCCATCAACCGTGAAGTATTTTATCGGTCAGGTAAAACTGTTTTGCTAAGACTGCAAATATGTACATTTCCTTGTTTAAATAAATTCATATTATTGTGAGTTATAATTTAATGAATAATTCGTGACGCTTGCAGTGTTGCAATAATTAAGTAGGTAATTAATACATTTTTCCGCAATGATTTGTCATACAAAATGTTTTCTTATTTATGTCACGCGACCGAATTATACGTATGTATATTTGGCAATAGTTGTAATGAAACAGAGCGGAGCGTAGATTATTAGGTTCGCATCAATCGATTTGATTCTTGCTATCGGTAAGACCCTTTCGTATCGGTTACTGATTCAGTAAACTTTAAAATATCAATATTTATCGATCGTGATCTTTATTATACGACTCAAAAAAAGTTACCTGTAGGCCAACGTTCATCAATGCGATGTCCGAAACTGAATTTTATCAAGGCCGCTTCGTTACTGTACTATGTAGGTCGTCACACGGTCACCTAATTTATATTTAAATCGTATAATTAGAATGATAGTCATATCATGCAATTAGTTTTATGACTTAACCGTATGTTTTATCTACATATAACGATAACCAGTAATACGCCAATAACATTACAAAACACCTCTTAATGAAAACGATAGTAGAATTTCAAGAATATTGCATCAGAAAACGTATAAAAAATCGACACATTTACGTAGGTATCGTGTACATTACCGTCGGTCGTTACGCTAACTTACTTTCATGTACTTACCATAACACATTTGTAGGCAGTTAGAATAAATGATTGCACAATTAGAGGCAAACGAGGCGCTCTTCACATTAATAATGCGTTGCGGTCAATTTAACATTCACATTACCTTGCAATACGACGGTGTCCAAAGAAACGGGCACACCTGTCTAGACGCGCACACTTCGACGTATAGCTAATGATACGAGCTGATACAAGGCTGACGGACTATTACAATGCATCTTCAAAACGCAATGCACGTAAACACTGTCCAGATAACATGCGCACTATGATTTATTTTAGACGTCCGCCATAAAAATATCTTCTCGTTAGTCATGTTGATTTACATAATGTTATGTATATGTGCTATAATCTAGTTAATCCTGTATCTGTCTTAACTATTGCGACAGTTAAACTAAGAAATCAAACTATATTAATTCCTCACAGCAAAATGAATGTCATAATATAATACATATATAACTTGTCAAAAGTTTGGAGCTGTTAAACGTACTGTAATTACCAACGCGCCTCCATGTTCTAACATAAAGTTAAAGCGTGAAGTCGTAACAATATTTTAGATGTCACATGTAATAAAACTTAGTCCGGAGTCTTGACAATCATTCGGCGAGCTACCGAGTTTAAGCCGACAGTTATAATTTTAATCTTAATTTTGATAACCGACTTCACAGACTCTTATAAGCTTATTCTTTATTTATAAATTAAGATCTCTGAACATTACAATTTGCAAGATAATTGTGACTTGACATATTTTGTCTGGATGTAACTTGTTCGTTAGAATAACTGCCTAAGCTTGAATAAACGTAAGAAACAAATACTCTTACACTAAAAATGTTACATGATTATTATTAAAGAAGTTAACATGTTAGGAACATTGTTTTACAAATAGAACAGTGCATGCGCGAATGAATGCAAAGATTCACAACAGTTAGTACAGACGTTTCATAGTTTAGTGTCATGGTCACGCTGTGACCAGTGCATACTTAAGGAAGCGGGAGCCGGCCCTGGCCGCGATACACACGCATTCATTCATTCATATTCACTCTCCAAAAAGAACAATCAATATAAAATGACGATACGATCTATGAAGGTTACCTCAAACGTCATTGTGCTTCTATTATCTGCTGAAACGCATTCTTCTTGCAACGACATCACGATGTAATTGACTTTCAAAAGGTAAATAATTGATTTTACTGAAACGACTGCACTTTTATTAGAAGCACTGCTGAATGATTTATTTGTTAGAAGGTAGGTAATTGGTCCAGTTATGCCATAAAATCTTTTGAATTGTTTGAATTGCTACGGTTATAAAACAAAATAAAAATTTTAACAAGACGTACTTAGTAGGTCTAATTTCACCGTTAGTCTTGGAGAGAAAACTCATGGTCATTATGACATTTTTCTCACCGTAAACTTTACAACACTGACTCGTAAATGCATGCGAACTTACTGTTCGTTGGAAAGTCGCAATCTGCGCTGTATACCCGGTATTTGTAGCAGAGTGCAATAAAACTGTAGTCTAGTC
This sequence comes from Heliothis peltigera, assembly GCA_958496145.1. Lineage (NCBI taxonomy): Eukaryota > Metazoa > Arthropoda > Insecta > Lepidoptera > Noctuidae > Heliothis > Heliothis peltigera. The sequence goes on along the minus strand of OY292334.1, from coordinate 6,742,612 downwards.
CCACCTTTGTCTAAATAATGTACTTCCTGTAGACTATCCGCTGCGTCCGCTTTCGCCCTCAGTGTATGGAATCTAGCCAGACCAGACGCCACGCTCCGCTGCGTGAGAAAAATGTGTCTACCAACATAATAGTTTCAATAGAAATAGTTCTAGAAATCACATTCAGTTAATAGCTTTATGGCGAACTGAATTTGATAAATCATCACTTTTGATTGATGTCTCCATTTGTCATTATGTAAAACTCGCGCGTAACATATCATTTTATGTCAAAGAAATCAAATAAATTTCCTTTCCTGCAACTGTTACGTTTTTTTTTGCAATTATAGTACCGTAGTGCAGAGATTTTTATTAGGACACGTTATTAGTGATTTTTTAAGTTTTATTAATTATACTATCGATATCGATAGCATGGACTCTCTAATTCTTAATCATCTGATACTAAAGCAATCTATTCTGTCTTCTCTGAGCTAAGTATGCCACCCTAAAATTTTGTAGGTATACCTAGATACACACTTCGAGATAATTATGTATGATGGTGTAAGAGTTATAACAAAGTTTGATAGAATTGTGTAAGTTGAAGACGAACTTTTTATATAGACTTGACTCACTGATTGAGTTAAAATTAATTTCTCACTTAGTAGAAAACACTTTAACAAAATGATGTAATATCAATTAAGAAGAACCTAAATTTAGGCCTCAGCCTGTTTTCAAAAAATATACAATTTACTTAGGATGAACCATGATCAATTGGTTTACTTTATCACCAATATTGCAATTACTTTCTCCAAATAAAACCAGTCGTGGTGGTTAGATACCTGCTACTCTGTATTTTCGTAATTCGAATTCCCCAAACGAACCCACGTCTCGATCAACGTCTAGCACAACACGTCTCGATCCGATTGTTTGTATTCGATTCGTTCGACATCAAGAGTGACGTGACAATTAAGTCACGTGAGCTGGGCTTGCGACACATGGTAGGCGCCAGACGTCTAGACGGCCCGTCGCGTCACCTGAAGGCTCTTCAGGAAGGCCGCCAAAATTCCTCTCCCCAGCGCCGCCCTCCTCCCCCGCGCCCCGCAGACGGCAGGCGACCTCTACTTTCCTATATACAGTACAGTAATTCTCACAAATGAACTAGATACGCCTTCTACAACATTGCTGTAATCCGTGGCATTAATGGTTTTCTGTTGTCGCTCAGACCACTTTTAAACCAGAAAGTAATTCGTGATTATTGTATTTAGGTTATAAACCTTGTAGGCTGGTAACCTACTAAACTAATAAGAAACATGGTTTTCACTGGAATCGTTTTGTTATCTAACGCGTCTGTTTAATATTAAATGGAAAAACCGTAGCTCATGTAAGCTCTTAGAATACCGAAGAATGTATGTTATCTAAAACCTATCTATGTTTCGATAAACGTTACGTTATGTATTTAATTCCTTTGATATTGCGAATACTTAATCATGTTAGACATATCAAAGTAAAGCAGCAAAGGTCATGCACAACTATGGAACAATAATTTAAATTACGTATTTAATTATGAGACCTTACGAACGAAGGTCTCTCCAAGGGTAAATGAAGGGCTTTTTTAATTTAGGCTCAAAATTCGAGCATAAAACATTTTACGTTCTTTAAATTGTTAATAAAAGTTAATGCGTATGATGTAAGATTGGCGAATGTTTAATGTGAATCGTAACAATTGAGTGTTATATATTGTCCAGAAATAAAACGACGCGGTCTGATTAAAACTGCTCACTGAGCTGACATTTTACAATGTTGCGTCATTAAACATGTGAGAGTAGTTTCCTTCTGCTTTATTAAAGACAACAAGCATACAGTATTTATTAAGAAAAAGTTAACTTTATCAAAGAGAATGGAGGCCAACATACTCTTCCATTTAAGTCCATAAAAATGTCTTATTCATCACTACAGAATTATCAAGTCCAACATTTTGAATATTTTGCAGTTTAAGGAAGAATTTTGAATTTATGGTTGTTTTAGACCTAAAACTTTCAAACTGCAGTATCTCTCTAATTACTTGCGCTGACTCGGACTAGTAAAGCATAATAGGTTTTGGTAGCGCTGTTACAATCGCTGAAATATAACAAAATTATGAACAGACTCCAGTATATAATTAATTTTGATTCGCCACTGACGTCGAGTACCCTTCACATTCAGAGAAATAATAAATTCTAATGAACCAATATTCCAGAAGAGGGACTTGAATCTATAATTTGGGTAACATTTTCATCTCATTACTATTAGTGTCCAAAAAGCAAGTTTTATTTGATTTATAAATTTTATTTTCAGGTGGGTTTAGTGGGTAGGTCTTTAAGAAAAGACCGTAAAAGCAGGAGTTGGACTCGCTCACCTAGGGTTCCGTATTATAATCAAAAGGAGGTTCTCCTTTCAATCGCACATATTTTTTATTTGGTACCCCATTTAAACTAGCAATACCATTTCGTAATTTCTACCCAAAAAATCCCAATTTTTTAAATTTAATTACAATTGTATAGTTTTGGGATCATTTCCTGTCTATAACGATGGTCTTTGCCAAATTTCATTTTTGTAAGTCGATGGGAAATACCCCATAGTATAGGTTATCTCTATTTACGTAAAATTATAAGTTTGATTTTTCACAACTTCATGGAATTGTAAACCTGAGTACCTATGCAGTTCAAATCTGATCTCGATACCTCCACGTACTCCCAAAATAAAGAGTCGTGACTGACGGACAACGAATTGATCTTAAGCGTTCTGTTTTTTCCTTTTGAGGTAAGGAATTCCAATAAAAAGCAAATGTGTTCACAAAAATGCCACCGTTTTAATAAGTTACGTCAAAACAATACGTAACATTTCTCTGTAAATGAAACATGTCTCGTGATTTTCATATTTTAAGTACACAGAGCGCAGGCATTTATCGAATTGCTCGCTTAATGTCAGTAAACGTACATATACCTACGTTCTTATGTATGTATTTAGATAATGTCAAAAACAAGACAAGAATCTGAATCACCGACATTTCTCTGACTAATGATATCATCAAGAAGGAAACAAGAGCTTCACAAAATGTTACAAGTGTATATAACTGCCACTTGATGATCCATCCACTTGATAAATAATCACTAAAATGTTTAATAGCCTTGACTAAACGCAAGCCAAAATGATGACTAAACGTTTATCAGACTATTATGTAAACATAAAAGATACGTATTCCCCGTATGAATTTTTCCACTGGCAATTATAAGAGGTGATGTTGACCTCATTAGTGGGTAGACAGAGCGTAACGTGGCTAAACAAACATTAGCGCAGACAGATAGAGTGCAAACGTTGCGTATCTGCGGTATCAAGTGCCATCGACGCTGATAACGGCCGGCCCGGTGATTATCATCGGCCGACGACACTACGCCCTATAAAGTGTAATCTGTCTACTCTATAAATGCCTTTAAAGGGGTTAAGTTTGTCTTTGTGTTTAAAGTTTGGAGCTCGGATTTCCTTTAAAATTTTCATTTTCACAGAGTGCCATAAAAGCATGGAACGCTGGTCTACAAACTTGTCTTTGTGAAAAAACAGGTCATTTTATATAGTAACCGTACGAATACGAATATGAATAATTTACATAAGTAAGTAAGTAATGTTAAGTGGTAAGTGCTCAAAAGAGGATCAGTGATTCCTCATTAGATATGTTCTACTTTTCCCGACCCTGATTCATCTACATCGATAGTTTTAGTTGTACCTTTTATTTTGTTAAATTATGTAATGTAATGTAATATATTATTAAAAAAAAAAAAAAAAGTAAATTAGTTTTGCGATTGCTGGCCAAAGTTAGCTTAGATGCCATGCGAAGGTAAACGTATGTTTATGTTTCATGTCTAAATTGTTTATTTATGGAAGTTTAAATTTACTCAGAATTTTATTTTAAGACTGATTTTTTAATAGATATACCTACTCATTATATTTGCAGTAATAATCTGCGCTTGAAATGATTTTTATTATGCAAACACGACAAGCAGACGCGACATAACGTGAAACTCGGATGGTTCGCAATATAACGCGAAAATAATTTTCAAAAGTAAGTATTTGCGGAATTGCGAATGTCAGCTCAGTCAAATATAAGATGGTCATTAATATCATTTGAAGTATTTACTGCAAATTTTAACACGTCTAGTGGAATTGATGATAACTATAAAATTTATTTATTTATTTTTATTTAAATCCTCCTTGGAATATCTTTAAACAACTGCACCCGTAAACGACCACTGCCTTATTAACTCAAATCCACCATGACACAATATTTGGAATATTGGACAAGGCGACATTACTATATGAATACATAAAAAAATATTTCAGAATAAAATCTTGCATCAAAATTGCAACAGTAAATATGCAGCACATTATGTATGTGTCGTCACGCCCCAGACAACCTTACAATGCTATCTGAGAATCGCGCCATAGTTCTGCCTCGTTTCCTATCCAATCTCGGCGGAGTCAGAACAGTGACAGACCTATTACTGTCACGATTTCACGAGCCTCGCTGATACGTATCCAAACAAAGTACTTAATAGTTTTAACGAATTTTCGGATACCATAAACAATTTATGAAGACTTTCAGTGAAGCATTACGGCAGATCAATTGAGAACAGATCAATAATGACGCAGACGCATTATGCGTCTAGTATCTGCTCGTGCTAAGATAAAATGCGAAGAAAATTAAAGGTGAAGGTTCAATCTGATATTCAAGCAATCTATAATTCACCCGTTACTTTACCATAGGGAACAATTATTACAGTAGGCAGGACTTTTGAAAGCGAGAACAGACTCAGTTGCGATTGCGCAAACTAGGTAACGAGGCGACCAGACAGAATCACCAATGATAATAAATTTGAGCAATCTAGAACAAATAACTCGATAAACTGTAAAAATAAGATATACGAGTAATTAATCGTTAGAATTCTTAATACGTCCAACGTTCATATCGCAAAACGGGTCAGTGAGGTACTAGGTCCAGACTTTGTTGACAACAAGAATTTGAAGTTTGGAAGCGACCACCCGTTCAGTTCTTCGACTACATAAAAGATTAATCGTTATTCAGACGCAAGTCTACGAATGGCCTTTATTAAAAACTAGCGGCCCGCCCCGGCTTCGCACGGGTGCAATGCTAATACTAAAATTATAAACCTTCCTCTTGGATCACTCTATCTATTAAAAAAAACCGCATCAAAATCCGTTGCGTAGTTTCAGAGATTTAAGCATACAAAGGGACATAGGGACAGAGAAAGCGACTTTGTTTTATACTATGTAGTGATGTTAATATTTCATATGAATTAGTGTCAGCCTATGTACGATATGGAACCAAGAGAGATTAAGTAGTTCTATGCGATCACCGTTTATCAACTTACATTGATCAAGGCTTCTTCATTTAATCATTGCAGCTCTGCTAGATTTTAATTTAGAATTGGTTTGCCAAAAGTCATTGAGATAGCTGCGCGTGATGCAAGGCTTATTTTACAAGGCAACAAGATTAAAAAAACACTCGTTTTGAGATGTTATCGACTGTAAACTGAAATTACCCACATGTTAATAAGACACTTTAGGTTTTTAAGATCTTATCTATAACGCAACAAGACAAAGTTTTTAATGATGAACACTAAGGTAACACACTAAAGTACATAATCTTGAAAATTCTGCCAATTATGTTTCGAGCAAATAGCGAAAATCTGTATATTTCTTTTTGTGAATCCCCTAGTAGATTATTTTTTGTTACGAAGACTGAGATGATAGCTACCCCTTCAAACCTCCTTGGGTACCCTCATGTGTAGTTTTAGAATGCGACCTAAATCGCTGTTTTGCAGACTAAGTTCCGGTCCAAGACGTTCTTCACTAGATTTCAGTTACTGAAATCGAAAATTTTGTTTTGTTTCAGCGTTAAAAACATCGTATCAAAACCTAAGTTTACCAATATGTTCTTTATGCGCTTTAAAATTTATTCAATTGAAAATCGTCAGAAAACTCATTAGGTACTGCGTTTAATACGCTGCACGGCAAAATTGCGAGCTGCGGCTTGTTCACAATGACTCTATCATTAAAACGTGTGTTCGCAGCCGATGTATTTAAAGTGTGACCGACATTAATTCCTCGCTTCATGCACACTGCGTTTTAATTATGTACATGTATATAACATGTTGGGCGCTGTGGTGTGTAGTTGCAGTCAGGTGATTACGAGGTGTCATAGGCCACGTAACCACGGCGATGGTCAGCTGACGCTGCGGCGCGGCGGCGGCAGACGGTAGCGGTGCGGGCACGTCGCTCGGGCACGACCAGGCTGACTCACGCGCCCGCTGTCTGCCCGTTGTTTGGCGCTGCCGGCGGCGGCCGCGGCGCGAACTAGGCGCGCGCCCTCGCGCCGACCTTGCCTCGACACGGATTTATTGATGCGTCACTACGAGACACGACGCATGCCGCTTGACAGCTCGCCTCCACTTACGTGCAAGTTTGTTCAGCGGAACCGATTCAACTAGCGGACCGCCAATTTGTTCCACAAGAATTACTAAATATTTTTGATTATTTAAATTGCACTATCTTGTTACAGACAAGACATTTACGTCGCTGACAACGCAATTCTAAGATAATTTAGATATATAATGATGGATGATGATTATGCTGTAAAAATTGTTTTGACCCAAAATACAATGAGACGACGCAGATACACCATTTTCAAATTTCGATGTGTTGCCGAGGTAAAACAAAAAATTTGGATAGATCCATAATTTTGTTTAATTAAGTTTCTAAGCGTGCTAGTAATTCAATAAGTTATTTTTCCTTACGACTCATCCGTCGAAGAATATGTACCGACTGTACATTATAAAATTAAACTAGCTCTAAAAGGTTTTTGTTTTGTTTTTATTCACACGAATATTTCTTAAGCATGATGCATTTTATTTAGCCGCCCCTGTTACGAAAGGAAGGAAACATGTGGCCAGTACTAAGCCTGATGGCGGTCTGTCAATCATGTTAAGAACATCTCTAGAATCTAATCTAATATCATTAAAAAAAAAACAATTAAAATTTGTCAACTGCGCAAGTACATACTCGTATATCGGTGAGCCAATCAGTCGTGTTTTACTGTACTTATGCAAACGAAAACTTCAAATATCATATTGACATTTTAAAACCGGCCAAGAAGGTCTTGAGACTCGTGCGCAGAAGCCAGAAAGTTCCATATAAACTAAGTACCTATTAGTGTTTTTACAACAAAACTATATGTATGCTTATACGTAGATAGTGTTTAGTTATTTTATATAACATTATAATGCTGTATGTATACTTACATGACATACCTGCATATATATTATAAATCGCTTTCCATTCATTATGAACCTCATTACCATTCTCAGCCTTTTTATTTTCTGCGCTGCAGGGCCAGGGCTCAAACCCCTTCTTATACAGAGAAGGAATGAGTGTTAATCACTACGCTTGCTCAAGGCAGCCAGGCAGTTTTAAATATTATTTCTTTTCAAGTTTCACTGATAAAGTCATCGACTTTAAAATTTGATTTTGATTCTAAATCTATCGATATTTCTTTTCACTTCCCCTTCTTCTACTTCGGAACCCTAAACAATATATGGAAAATAAAAACAGTGTACAATATTCGGAACCCGGTGTGCGGGTGTGGAGTGACGCGATGGTTGCAACAGCGCACGTCCCACGTCGCGTCGCTCGGTAGCCTGAAGGCTTTCACGGAGGCCGCTACGTTTCTGGAAAACAGACCAAGAAAATGTAGTCATTACTATGTGAAAGTAGTATTTCTATTTTATTATGTTGAAGTAAATAATATAGTAAACACAACAGTTGCTAATATACCTGTAACTATTTACCTACTTTCTTTAGTCTAATTTTTTATTTTAATAAACAATACTAACAATAAATTAAATAATGACAAAGAACCCTCCAACATACGATATACTGCGGACTACGATACGCACTCGGCTGCTACTCACAGGTTTAATGGCCCATAACTACGATGTCGGAACTCTAGTAGCGCGATGATATAATGGATGAAAGCAGGAACACTTTATTTCCTGTCTAAAGTAACATAATAGGGAGTACATTTTGTGTTTGTAGGTAATCTCCGAAAATAGTTTGGTTGTTCTCCCATACAATACAAGATTATTCTAAGGGCTTTGGGCTACGCTTTATGCGTATAGAATACGGAAGACAGTTTTTCTTTTGTTTCTATCTATGTGCGATTAAAACAAGAACACTTCAGGATTTATAAAAAATATTATACACCCTAGCCAGCTAACTAGTGTCCATTCTTTCAATTGAAATAAGAAATTACTATTTGCATGAAACCATTTTATTTCAGTAGGAGATCTTCATTTGAAATCTCTGGAATCCTGTAACTGAATTTGTCTTTTCTCGTGTTCGAAATTGCTAGGGATTGCATTGCCATTCTTTATTCATTACTTGGTGTGCATTCGTCGGTTTGTATGAATTTCAAATCGACTAACCACAAGCAAATCCAATAACGAGGAGTCTCTAGTAGACTATTGAGTATTGCTATTATGCCCGATGCCCTGTTAATAGCTATTAACATCATCTAGGGAAACACCTGAGGCAAACCGACCGTTTGTGAAAGATGTCCCGATATTTACTTAGATTCTTGCAGATATGTATGTATAAATTGCTAGCACGATCATGTATATATCTAACTACGTAATATCTAGTAATTTAATTCCTTTACCGTGAGGTAATTTTACTTAAAACCTATAAACATCCTTATGGATATATCTTGTGAATACTGAGCCCTGGTGAGCCAAGTTTCAGTGATCGTCGTCTCCATCTCTAAATAGAAGATAGGTGCGAGTAGTTATGCCAATTGAGACATTGTTTACGTAAATCGTTAAATCATTTGAATTGGTCACCCGCTTGTCAGACTTGTCTGGCTTTTTATATTTCGGAATGCATCTAGTTATGTCTCGTCGTTTCGTTTTAGAGATCGTAAAATGTTTAAATGGGATGGTCAACGTTGGCTTGCGCTCCTCGTGCATATTGCGACATTGCACGTCCATTTACAAACTTTGAGATTACGAGTGCGACGTCAATGCACGGTTTATTCGAGAAGAGTGAATTGATGTACTTAAGTGTGGGGTGAGGGGTGCGGCGCGCGGGGCGCGGGGCGGTGCACGTTGCATTCGATGCACCACAGTGTGTACAATGCACCCGGGGCGTCGCCCGGCGCCCCCGCTGGCCATTGCCACCGATTTCACCAGCACTTACGAAGTCTTTACATTACGTTATCCGTTGGACATGTAAAGAGAAATCTGCAAACGAAGTTATTTTAAATGTCAGCAATGCACTGTTTTTGAAGTAATAAGTAATGTACTTGAATCAGCAGACAGCTTCGAGGTTTGCTGTTTTACTATAGCTGTATTGTAAGAATTTAAATATTCAAATGATGTATTACCACTACATATATCCATTGCTCACAATCTACAAATGTGGTATACCTAAGTACTATGATTCAGTAATTGTGATTAAATGCACTTTATTATGAAGATTGAACAGTGTCTAATCATGGCAGCGCATACTGATTATATTATCAGCTGCATTATCCTCAACTTTTACACATAGGTACATACCTAGCTACTACAGCTTATCTGATTTTTGATAATTATATATACTTAGAGCTCATTTACATAAGTACAGATAAGAAATGCAAGAGGTTTGTGTTAAACATCTGTGTTGAGTTGACTGACAAATCACCTTAATATTATTTTACGATCCTCATTGAATCCGGAATGCATCACATATGCAAATCTCTGTTACTTTGTGACAAACCGGGATAAAATCGTTAACTCGGTACATTAAAACTTGCATATCAACATAAAAAGAACGTTAAAATTATTCCGAGCTATGCTACTTAGTACGGGTTACAGCGCTGAGTTTCTTCAGCAATATATTATCTGAGTGAAGCAGTTTCTGTTGGAGAACAATTTGCTACACTGGAAGACAGACCAAATAAAACGAGCTAACACGCTAGTACCTGTAACGTAGCTGTCCAGTTGATTTACAGCCCATTATAGACTCTCTACTAGTGGAGGCTTTAATTATCTATTGCGGTAATAAAATAAAATAAGGTATATTTGAACGAAGACAGTTACGTCTTTTATCATCAATACCCAAATATCAAAGGTATCTAGAATATTATAGTATTACAAATACCTAGTCAAATATTTCAGCTTGGCGTACCGTTTTTCGTTTACCGTATGTATAGTCATTATTTTGTCATGTAAATAATATTATATGACAAGCTTATTATGTCTTTATTTAATGTCGGCAAATGGTATGGACATTTGTGAAACTCGATGTCAACGACCTCGCGGCTGGGGTTCAGAAAATTGTCAAAGACTCTTTTGAAGCATTTTTGTGCATATTTGACAAAGCTTACGGCGTTGCCATGCTCGGATGTGTGCAATAAAAATGCTCGATTTATCGTGCTCTGTCGTTATAGCCGACGTATAAAATATTTGACGGTAAATAAATTACGTGTTTGCTGTCTCAGGCACACATAACATTTTATACTAAATTTATTGGCGAATGAATTAAGCAATCTTACAATGTATGGGACAGTATAATCCGCTTTACTGGCACATATATTTTTTTATATAAAACAGGGCTTGGAGATTTAGTTTGAAACGATATTGAAAATATTTTGTATTCATTTAACGACCAAGTCGTGGTAGGCTAGTGGTTAAAGCATCAGCTTCTCAAGTACGAAGTGTTCAGGTTCGATTGTTCGATTTCAGGTCAGACAAGTGTCAATGTATCTTCCATGTCTGCTTTCTATGTGGACACGAACGAAAAAGGAGAGCAGATATTCCGAAAGTCGCGGCTCGCGACATCTGCGCGTGGCCCGCGTCATGCATTTTCATACTGCAACAACTGACGCTCGGCCGCGCGTGACAGTCGCTTGTTTCCAAACGAAAACATCTTGAGGAGACCTGAACTAAAATCATCAGACCGCTTTGAGCAAGCGTGATGATGTATGCTCATTCCTTCTCTATATGAGGAGAGTCTTGTGCCCTGTAGAGAAACAATAACAAGGCATAATAACATGTTGATTACAGAATTATCTTCAAAACTTTTGACAGTCTTCAAACTTGTAATACGACAATGACAAATTAGATGTCGGTAAAATAATTACCCATCTAATAGATAGGTACAGACGCCAGCACATCAAGCTACTACAATCTGTTAAATTCCCTTAATAGATTTTCAACTGTATCACTCAAGCAATGTTGATTGGGGGAATTTGACAGTTTCGTGTAGCTTGATGTGCTCTCGTCTGTATATACATACTATCATAAAGTTTTCCTCTCATTACCTACATCATTAAGACCTGCTTGCTGAAGTTCATGTAAATGTCGGTTAAAAACAACTAAGTATTTTTTTAAATGAGCAGTAGGTACACAACGGCGGAAATGTGTCGCCGGAGCGTTAAGATGGAAGTCCTGTTCGGGCAGTGCCGCGTGAAAATCCACGCGCTGCACCGGATGCGCGCTAAAACACCAAGCATGTTGCACCCGCACTCCGCACGCCTTCCTCACCTGCGCGCCATGTCCCTCTTTCCTCATCGAATTTGCACTTAAAAATAAATGATATTTTTTAAAAAGTTACTGCTTTTAAGAATTACATTATGTAGGTATATTTGTCTACGCAGGTAGCTAAACAATGATAGGGTCATTTTTGTAGCGATTTTTATCTTTTTACTTCGTGTGAAATGCTGAATCACTAGTCTGTTCATACGGTAATCAGGAATACCTATTAGCGGTCTGGTTTCATTTAAAGATATTCGTGCCTTGATCGATTGCAAATTGAAACAATAATCTTCGACATAAGTTACAAGCAAGTCATTACAAACCCTTATCTGCCCTAACAACTATGTACATATATTTTTATTAAAATTATTAATTCTGCGGAAAAATTTAAGCCGATTTAAACAAAGATGATGTTTAGGAAAATGATGAAATTTTACGCAATTTCAACGTAAACTTATCATTAATTACATTATAATACAACATGCTCAGTTCTTCTTCAGAACATGATGCAAGATGACCATGGTTACCGTCGAGCACACAAAACTGATAACGAAAATTTTGAAGAAAAAGAAATATCTTGATCTTTCTGTCTGTGTTATATGTAAGAAAACTTCGTAGTATTTCATCAGCAATTTTCACACTCACCGCAAACCTATCGTGTCGTAGAAAAAGTATAGTCCGATAATAGTGGCTAAATAATTATTATAATATATTATTGTCTATTTAATGTTTTTGTAGTGATCTGAAATTAATACTACTGTAACCTTATAACACTTATCAAAAATCCTGGCACAAGTTTGCGTTTTTAACTTTTTTATAAATTTTGAGTGAAGGCATTTTGATTTGAATGTTGTTAATATGTGATCTAATCTTGGTGTTTCCAGTACATTTTGATGAAGTCATAAAGTATGTAATTATTTTTTAATGGATACCTATCGGTAAAAGATATTTGATAATACCACTTTTCCGGAGTGAGTCGGTTCTTGTTAGGCATTGCCAATGTACCTTTCTGGTATGTCCTAACAGGAGAGATAGCATCTGTGGCTTTGATTTGTTTGCTCTGTGCGTATATTATTATATGTAAATATAAGTAATACTCGTATAATGCTGTTTCATGACACACTTCGGCCCAGATGGCCGATGAAAAGATATGGCATATCATTGTAATTAATTGTTATGAAAAAATGTTTTTTTTTTTTTTTACTTTGATATTTAAAAGTAGTTTTAAGAACCGGACGTTAAATTGAACTCATGACAAGTACGTTTTACTCGATAACTTCACGGTAAGGTTATCTATGGGTTATCTTTACGGTCCAAACGACGAAATTTAATTACCTTCATTCATAATAACTAGCTTACGAATTGGGACCCTGCGTTGTTTTATTGCAAAATGTGTTGAACAATACCTTAGCATTCTAAGGTAGGATATAAGATCTATCATTCATAATAACGTATCATAATATACCTTGTCACAAAAAAAATATTGCTGCCTCCCATTAGAAAAAATCATCTTTTTTCTGAAGTCGCTTATTAAAACCGCGGCAGCAAACAGACGAGTTTAATAATTGCATCGCAACGTCCTTCACACATCCTCCGATGCTTAAATGAATATCTCACTAAGATAATAACCACACATTTGAAAATACAAATATTGGCAAGAAAAAATATGGACGAGCTCACCGCGTGGCATGAAAGAGGCCTATGACCAGCAGTTGACTGAACAGGGCTGATGATATCGGTGAAGGTTGTATAAGTATATGTAGGTTCTAATTTTGAGAACATTTATGTTTTGTACCGACGCCAGCACATCAAGCTACTGCCAAATTTTCTTAATAGATTTCCAATTTTATCGCTAAAGCATACGGTTCAAAGTTGAAGTTTACAGTAGCTTGCTGTGCTGGCGTCTGTAACTTTGTCGCTTAGGCTTTTTAATGAAATATGTCGCTCTCAAATATGTCGCCAGTCTAACCAAGGGGTATTGGGTTGCCCGGGTAACTGGGTTGAGGAGGTCAGATAGGCAGTCGCTCCTTGTAAAACACTGATACTCAGCTGAATCCGGTTAGACTGGAAGCCGACCCCAAAATAGTTGGGAAAAGGCTCGGGAGATGATAATGATGATGTCGCTCTCAAATCTTCTGAACTCACAAGTTTGAACATATGATCGATACAACATTAGTTCAAATGATAAAAAAATAAACGAACGACATTGTCACGTCCTGGCAGCCTGTCATTGAGTGTAAAAGCCAAATTGTATTACAAAACTCTTTTGTATGATGTTTACGTCTGCCTTATATTGTATTTGAAATGGATACCTACGAAGTAAATGACAAAACGATGTATTTTTATATCTAGATATCAAAATGTTAATTTTATTACCCATATTAAAATTAAATGTGATAACCGATAGCTTTTTATTGTTGTGTCCTAAATATTTGCATCAGCATCATTACATTTGTCCAACAAACCCTTGAGAGTGTTAATAAAAAAATGGCACTTATGTTGTGCTGCCCAATGTTTTAGGTGATCCCTAAAGACAATCTGATACAAAAATACCTCTATCAGACAAAGTAATGAAACACCCGTCATTCGATTAGTTGTTGCTAAAGGTTGCTATTTACTGTGTTTATGAGACTGTATTGTACGGCCTTTTCTGTAAATAAATTTCCACCGGTACTGAATAGTTGTAGAATGGGTTAACAAACATAATTAAAAATTTAACGTTGGCTGCAGTCTGGGTGCAAAAAGTTGACAATGCTACTGAGCGCAGAGAGGTCGTGGGCACAATATGATGACGTGGCGCTACACGGAGACGACGACCGCTGTCCTTGCGATGACACCTCGGCGCACTTGTCTTAAAACCTTTTGTAAGCAAGGTAGCCGACAGCACTGAGGCTATTGCTATCGGGTTTAGCCTTTTGATTATGAGTAGAAAATCTTATATTTTTTCTTGCCTGATGAAAACAATGATATAATGTCGGGAAACCTTTTAGAAGCAGTTGGCTAGCTCCAACGTAAGCTATCAGCTTGTGTTATGGTTTACCTAATGTATTTTTTATGTCAAGTTTACTTAGCTCTCATTTTTATTAATATTATATGAGGTAATTCGGTTTTATTCTTGTAAGTAGTGAGTTAGTAATAAGAGAGTTACAGGTAAGTTGCCTTCTGAAAGAAAATTCTTGCAATAAGTTTGAAATATAACATTAATTGCAAATGAGTCAACAAGACGAAATGTTAAATTATTCTGATTTTAAAATCCAGTATGAACTATTAACCAGAGGACAGTCTAGGTTAATATGTACCTAAGTAAGACAGCTACATTAATATGTATAAAATATACCGATCAATGTCACACAGGTAATTACTTATTTAATGCTATGCATAACCAATATACAATATAATCTGTATATATACTGAATGTATTGATCCGTGATGAAAAAACTATGCACCCCTTTTAAGTTATGCTGCATCTCTAATCAGCGAAGACGCTGGGGGACTATATCCCCTGGAAATTTATAGCGGGGGCTTATCAAACATGGTCTTAACAATTTTGCATATAACTTAAATTATGTGACGTTTATACTGGTTTACCTAACCAAAATACAAACTCTTTGGTTTAGACCTTTTCAATTAATGATGATCGAACCTTTATGATGATGCGGCATCACTACATAGTATAAAACAAAGACGCTTTCTCTGTCCCTATGTCCCTTTGTATGCTTAAATCTTTGAAACTACGCAAAGGATTTTGATGCGGTTTGTTTTAATAGATAGAATGATTCAAGAGGATGGTTTATATGTATAATAACATCGGAGCGGGCTGCTATGTTTTTATATACAACGTTCACAGTTTTTCTGTAGTGTATTTAGTATCAGCATTGCACCCGTGCGAAGCCGGGACGGGTCGCTAGTTTTCTATATAAAAAATTAAAATAAAATGTCGAAGACGATATAAAATCAGATTATAATAATTATTTTTAGTTTTGAATATGGTGTCTATGGAAATAAAGGCATGGTTGAAAGCGTGTGGCGTGGTTGACAGTAAGAGCATCGGATTGCAGCGGGCAGGGGCGCGGAGGTCGCGCGGGTCGTCGCGGGCGAGGGCGCATCGCTTGCAGCGCCCTCTGTGCCCTTGCGGACGCACGGTGCATGCACCCTGACTGCTACCAGTGAAGCCGGTAACAGAAAAACCATTCTGTATTACTCTAGAATTTGGGTGCTTTTAGAATGATTTTTGTATAGCCTGAAGTAACAAAACAGCAAGAAACTGATTTGTTACTGTACTGACATACTTACAAAGGAAGGTAGTGAACTATTTTTAAATAAGTGCATTTGATAATTACCGAAAACGTAAAAAAGCTTCATCTTTTTTCAGGGGTATCAAATCGACTTATCGAACTTTGCTTAGGGTGAAGCGAATCTCCTATTTCTTGCTAAAAAAATTCTAGATGTTTAGTCGTCGTGGTGATTGAGTGGTTAAAGCTCCTGTCTCTCAAGTACATGTGAGTGGGTTCGTTTTCAGGCCAGACAAGTTACTGTGCAATTGTTCTAAGTTTTATGTACTTTCTGCACTTAGACAATGACTGAAGAAAAAGCGAAGGAAAACATCTTAAGGAAATCTGGATGATTAACGCTTAATCCCTCTCCGTATGAAAAGCCGCCTTAGCTTTGCTGATGGACGTAGGGCAATACAAAGGCTGATGAGGATATTGACGTTTTATCACTGTTCAGGCACCCTTTAGACAGCATTAGTCTGTGGGCATGAATGATTTACCGTAGACGTAGTCGTGGGTTTTGAGTAAATTTGATTTATTTGTGTTTATGTTTGGAAACGGTAGTACTGAGTCATAGTGGAGTTGACGTCTATGTTGTGAGGTAAAAGTCAAGTTTTTGTGCATTTAGCTTGACTTCTACGCATGCCACGATAATCTACTTAGCTTTCCCTTTGTTTGGCGTTTAAAGGCCATTTACCTTCACGTTCAAAGATAAGAATGTTTAATGAAGAAGTAAGTTGTCTTACTAGTTTTCCTTGTCTGTGGCATTGCATCGCCCCCACCCGTCCCCGCTGACGTGGTTCCCTCCCCTCGGCCCCGGTACGCTCACATCGGCGTGATGCTGCATTTTAATAACGTTTTTGACTTACATGTCCAGCCAGGACGGGAAAACTGTTGTTTTTCTTATGTTATATCATTATCTTTGAAAAGTGCAAACAGATAATATCGGGCGTTGCCCTTTCTTTGATATACAACTGAATTTATATTTCTCATCTGCCTAGCCTTTTCCCAAGCTATTTTGGGGTCGGCTTCTACTCTAGCCGGATGTAGCTGAGTACCAGTGCTTTACATCGAATGACTCAACTCAGTGATCTGGGCAAACCAATATGCTTTAGTTAGACTGCTTGTCAGACTTTTAAGCTTCTGAATATCCGTAACGACTGCCAAGATGTACCTTCTTACAAGTGACAGCTCAGACGCACCAATTTAATTTGCCTTCCGAAACACGAAGTTACTCGGCATGACAAAATGTTCAGCCATCCACGGACCAGCCGTGCAAAGCCTTGCTTTACCCGATGATCGATCGACCCGTGCGCTGTTACTTAGGCTCGAGCTCCTCTGAATTTAAATTTATGAATCTGCACCAGGCAATTTGTTCTTATAAATATTTGTTTGAAAATAGCAGTGCAGATGTCATTTGTGGACAATCTGCTCTGCTTAGTTTATGATAACACATAAGTACCAACTGCTTCATTATTATGCTAAAACATTATGCCTGTCATACCAGTTTTTACCTGTAATTTTTGTTTCACTTAGTTGTTACAAGCGATATGCAGGTGAACTTATTTGGTCCATACGACACCTGCTACGAGCTTTGTTAAAAAATATTACCAGGCAGCCTGCCAGATGTTCAGTTACTAAATAATTGTTAAGGAAACTATGACTACGCGTTCTGTTGCAATCCGAGGTCAGCAACCAATATCGAATGAACTATGCACATTTTGTGCAAGACGCAAAAATCGCTATTGTCCGTCAAACGGTAGACTCGGTTATCTATCCAAGTAAAAACTTTTACTTTTACATAAAGGCTTAAGATTACGTATTCCTGTGACTAAAATACAGGCAATAGGGAAATTAGGTTTTTGAAAAAATGTTGGCACGCCCGATTGGACCATACTATGTTGTCAGGCAATTGTACGTAACACACTCTACAAATTGATGCCGACGCCTCTCTGTCCTCGCTTTACAAATTTAATTCACAATAAGTACAACACTTTTGTATGCGACCGTGCACAATACCTATTCAGATTTATTGAGGAGCTGAATCCGTAATCGACAATCTGCCCGGTCGGTAACCCTTCATTATCAATACGCTGTCAAAGGATGGTATTATGAAATCTAAGTACTTAACAGGATGTTTTGACTCTATGAATTGCTATGATTCGCTTAGAAATTTGCTAAAATAAAACATCAATAGATGAGCATGAGCAATTTATTAATTGTATCATTGTACAAAATATCTAATACCACTTAGACATTAATCTTTTCTTGAATATATTGTTTCGCGGACTCCAGATCCTCTATAATTCGTTTTAACTCTTTCGAGAGTGAGATTACCTTTTTCATTAAATCATCCGGGATACGATTACTCAGTTCTCTTGCGGCTTGCTTTTCCAGTTCAACATCGCTTTGAATTTGAGTTTGAATTGGTATTATTTTTTTCAAAAATGTGTCAATAGAGTCAGCATCATCGAAGGCTTTGTCCAGCGTATCAAACGTATCAGTATAGTTACTCTTTATCACGTCTAAAATTTCGTCTACTTTAGCATCTAGGAACTTGTCTAGTATATCTATTTCGGCATTATTTTTCCTTGGAATTTTATTCAAATGTTTCAGGACATGAACTGCATCTGTAATCAGGAAATTTCCTTTGAGTAACGTATGTAGAGTGTTTTAATCACACAAACCATATGAGATAGTTGGAGCTTATGAGTGGCAATTTTTGAGGTGAGAAATCAGTAGGTACCCCCGCTTCCCGCCATGCCCACAGCCGGGTCACGAGTGTCTAACTTTCACTAGACTGCAGCCCTTTGTGTACGAGGGCCCAGCGCGAAACTTCAACGCCACCGGTGGTCGCCACTAGGACACTACGGTGCTCCTTCAAATAGTAGAGCAGACATCCACCGTATCATCCAAATGGTCCCGATCTGATGCAGATACCTCCAGAAACACCCATGTCCGGCGAGGACCCGCGTCAGCTAATATGTTTAATGCCTAGGCACGTCTTTATGTGTGTATATACAATACTACTTACTGCGCTTTATCCTACGACCATCACAGGTCTTGCAATATTGCATGTATTTTTTCAGATCACGGTTCAGTCCAATCAATCGTAAATTGCTGTCTGCAATATCTTCATCTATGCTATGTATTATGGTGGAAACATCGTCAGTGTTCAGATATTCGGAGTAATGATAATACTCATCTTGTAAACTTAAAATGTCGTACATGGTCGTACCGAACTGTTTTACAGCCGCTTCCTTCAATTTCTCTTTATAAATTCCTAACTTCTCTGCATAGATTTTGTCTTTTTCATTTAGATCGTGACTAAAATCGGCGTTAGAATACAAGTCTAACTGACTAAACTTCATATGGATTTTCTCATTTAGATCTTTAAGTCTGACACAATATCTAAAATCATTACTAGTCGACTCCGAAGCACTGGAGAGCTTTCGATTTGTTTTTAATCCAAATCCTAAAAAAAAAAAATACGTATAATTACGGACATGATAATTCAAAAAACTGTACAAAAATATTTTTTGTTTGCACAGACAATACTGGTGGTATACTCACTGGCATTGGCTCTTAAATCGAAAGCATTACAGTAAAAATTACACATATTTTTAATTTTTTCTAATTGTTTTAAAGTTTGGTTAGTGCGGATCTTGATATCACTGCATCTATTTTCTATGTCATGATAATCTTGCAACTGGTAGGCTATCTTCTCGACCATTGGTTGCAATCGCTCGCGCATCTTAGCTATGTCGTTCAGTATATGTAATAGATGATCGGGGCGTTCTTCAATCTGTTTGCGGAAACCTTCTAATTCGTTTGTATATTTTTCAAATACTTTCTTCAGTTCAGGGTAATGTGCGTCCTCAAAGTGTTGTTGAATTTGTAATTTTTCAGCCTCTTTATCTATCAAGTACTTTAAATCGCTGTAACTTATCAAACTATAGTCTTTTTCAGCACAATCTTCGGGATTCACTATTTCTTCTGTTTCTGAAACGTATTATTATAAATTATCACGAAACCATACTTATTTAAAATGTCATCGTCATCCTCGTCGATAGCTTTTTTTTGACAAAAATTGATGACATGGTCTTATTCCAAATTATTTAATGTGTATAAAAATAAATTATTAAAATGCTATACGGAAGCATTATTTAGACCTGTAACAAAATTCCCCTACATTCACGGGTAAAAAGTTAGCATATTTATAAAAAAAAAACAAGTGTCAAATATACCAGAATGCTCTATTTCTGTTTCTTCAGATATCTCAGCTTCCAAAGACAAATCTGGCAAGGGCTTCAAGTCTTCATGACTGTCAACAGCATGCGTGGATACAGTACTTTGTATGAATAAAAATACAACAAAAGGTATAAGAGTAAACATGTTTACGAACACCTGTGCAATAATTTGACTAAATGCTAAACATCAATCTTTTATACAAAATACAGGTAGGTATATCGTTGTAACATAAAGTAAAAAATTCTAAAACATATTTACATGCCAATTCAAATTCCTAAGTTGGAATTTATAGATATATGTAAAGATTTCGTGTCGCCTTATCTATTTACACGTGTATCTAATGCGCACTAGTACTGCGCCATTATTTTTATTTATGTCATACAGACATGAGGATGAGGAAATGAGAGTGCAAAAAAAATTAGTTTACGTAAAACTTTAATTAGGCTGAATAATCCGTCAAACGCCTCGTAAGCACATGAGCTGAAATACGATGAGTGCACTAGAAGCTACTCAAAATTGTCACAAACAAGCTCCCGTCTCTAATAAACCATAACTTATGGACTGAGTTTTGGTACATAGTTAATTAGCTAAGCAAAGTAAAACATGTTGTTATTAAAGGCTTACGTATTGTTAAATAGCTTACTTTTTACAAATCTGTCAAATCAAATAGGTATATGGATTATTCACGGAATAAAGTGTATTGAAAACAATAGTCTGATGTGACTATGACCCCTTAAAATAAAGGTTTGTAAGTCAAATGCATCGTCGTGGCCGCGGTCAACTCGTCATTATGCCGAATAGTTCGGCGACGGTGTCAGGTGCAGTCGACCTCGTATGGTCGCCATGCCGTCTGCTGTCTAGAGGACACGCGGTCAGGTCGACCATCAATTCACATTAAACGTCACTGAATTCGACACTGAAAACTACAAGGCTGATAGTACGCTTAGCCGCTAGTTCACAAACAGTTTTCAATCTTATAAGTGCGTGTCAGTAAATTTTTCACTAATGAATGATTTATTTCAACTAATATTCGGTTACATTTATTCAATTAATTAGTTTCATTAATTTTAAATGAATATATTACATTATGAATGATCATGACACCAAATCAAGACCACAGACAGGCTTTATAAATATGACAACTTCTGCAACAAGGTTTTTTAAACATTCAAGCATACATTACATGCAAGTCATTTACATTCATTTACTAACCCATCGGAACCATTGCTCACATAAACCAGATGAAAGAAAATTGTGAACGAAAAAAACAACATGTAATATCAACATTTCAAGTTCGTCACTGAAAAATTCGCGTTATTAATTGTCATTTGAAATTTCTTCAAGGCACGTCAAATGCATCAAACAAAGATGACTGTTCCAACGTAAGCAAATACCAGTAAACTTTGCCTCACTTCACCTGTCACAGTCTTTCTAACTTACTCCATTATGTAGTAAAACAACAATAAGTCATAGACTACCATAACAAATTACTTACAAGAAACGTTACTCATTATTATTATTTGTTGGTATAATTTTAAATTATTTAAATTCGATCTTTTAGGAAGAAGATGTAATAAACAAGAGTATTCGACATCTACCGGGATTTCCTGATATCTCTGGGGATTTTATGAAATACCTGATATGTTAATTTCCCTGCGACATATAAATTCAGACGAGTATTAGTGCGGTTACGTTGGAATCAAACCACCCCGCAGTAACAAAGAGTCATTCTGTACAAATGGAGCAACAAATGTTACATTGAGATTGAAACATCTCATTGAGTGGTTCTGTTTCAATGAACGGCTGGGAACGGCGGCTTGTAGACTAAATAAACATGAAAGCACGTAAATATTTCCTCGTCTGGACTGTCTTAAGAAATCGAGACGCAGACAGTAAACACTACATTATAAGTACTTACTTACATAATCCGAGTTGTTTGCAGTGCATTTAATCAACGAAAAGATTTCGCAATTACATACTAACTTTTCGCATGATTGATGGGACTAAGAAGTGTACTTTTATTTTTCAATCAAATAATTGGGGTATTTTCCTGCACTTTTATTCGAATGCCAAGAGAAGTTATGTTTTTTCTTAGATTTAATTTTAGATTGAAGTGCATCTGAAACACGTTTTACCCATTATTATAGATATACGTACATGGTAATGTGATCTATCTTGTTATACTTACGTCATTAAAATACTGCTAGCAAACATGAGGTTTTGCGAATTAGTAATAGAGAGGTATGCCATTAAAACAATCTATGCAAATAAAAAGAGAGACCACGTGTAAGAGAAGTATCTAATGTAGCAAAGCGTACCTACCACTACGACATAAAATAAAAAAATACATAAAAATAAAAATGTTAAGTAAGTATGTAAATAATTTCTAGATACATAAAACAATTCAAGTTGTCTAATCAATACAGTGTGACTAGACGTTATTGCGTGTATTTAACACGACTTTCAGCTTCATTTATCGAGTGTCGAGACGAGAAAGGAAGGGGTCGCGAGGGTGGCGAGGGGGTTGCGATGACGCCGCCTGGGGTCAGACGGCGGCGTTCAAGGTTAAGGCCGCCCCACCCCCCCTCGCACGCACGCCCTAATGATACTTATACACAACCCACTAACGCACCTGCACCCTGCACCCAACCCTTTAACTAAGCTCCGTTTAAGTCTAAAGTAAAATTATAAAACTAGATTTTTTGCTGTTTTGTCGTCAATTACTTGACATTTATTGTTTTCTTACTTAAATGATTTATACGCGTTCTAAAGTGTTTTAAAATTTCCTTAAATAACTAACTAGTATTTATAAATAATTCGGTTTGGGGCCATACCAATAGAAATAGTCATTAGCTCGTTTAATGTAATGAAAAAACAACTTGTGTGTAGATGTTTTTCACGACATGAGTACACTGTCAAAACGAGACGGTTAAGCGCTTACAAATAGCAAAGAGACTAATTTTCCCGACAAACAAAGGTTGAAAAATATGCAGAACATAAAGTGCAAGCCGACAATATGGCGTTGGCTTTCCTATTATCAACAATCGCCATCGAAAACTTTTAGCGATGTCGACAGCAACTGCTGTTCGCTCTCTCTTACCTACATTCGAATCAATGAGTATGAGAAGGTACCATTATCGACTACGTTTCTGTATATAGGAAGCGATGTTGTGCCTACTGAGCGTGCATAACTTTGGTCTGGCAGACTGTCCGACGTCGCAGACGAAATACTATTAAGTGACGTCACAGGCTACCTTGTATAAGGGGACGCGTAATCGCGCACTGCCGCCCAGCGACGCCCGCCGCGGCTGTCATGCAGCCGAGCTAATTGTGTAAGCAGCACGCATTCAATAACAGATTCATTGTAAATATCGGTAATGTCTGTATTGTGTCTATCTTCAATTGCGTCTACAGTTTTCAGAAATATTACATTCTTAAAAACTTTGCTTGTTTGCCACGACTTTCAATGTATATCTTAATCAACAGGCGTAATTACATATTTTAAACGCCATTTGTTATTTTTTGTAAGTTACTAGTTGCACTATGTTCACTCTAATAATCAGTCAAATCATTATTATTGTGTATCTGTCTCAAGTCATCATTTTTGCATGCCATATTGAAATTAAGAGTTGCAGCAGATTATTGAATTTTAGTATTTTATTGTTATCATAGTGCTTTTATAAATTGTTTTATAAAAAAAAAGTTTTAGTCAAAGGCGTGTCAGAGTTCGAATACCAAAAAGAGTTTAGATAATAGAATACGCGCACAAAGTAACTTCAAAACCTTTAATAAACTAGTTTTCTAGTAATTACTAAATTCTCTTTGTAATACCAAACATAATGAACCAAACCGAAGTTGCCTTATAACAAAGAACTTAGTATTAGGTATAGAATTTAATTTAACGAGGTACGTGTATGTTTACTATGATGATAAAAAAATGGACAAGTGCGACTCGGCGTCGCCTACTGAGGGTTCCATACGAAAATAGTTGAGGAATTGAAGTTTTAAATAATAGGAAACTAATGCATCGGGAAAAATAAAATTTATTTCTGCAACGTTGTCACTAAACCTTTTATCGGACTATGAGAGTGAGGGAATAGAGAGTCCACCTGTATCTGTGTGAATGCTTGTGCACTATAATATGTCCTGCGCAGCTGGCTGATCTCCATAAATGAGAACGGCTGCCGTAGCCGACAATCGGCTTGGATGCCATCATCATGAGTTTTAATTTCCTTGAGAGTGTCGACATATGCGTTTCCTGATGAATAAATGGCCGTAAATCTTTAATAACGTAAACTTAGGCTAAATTTATTCTTCACATCTTCGCAGGAGTATAAACCTTTGTAAATCGTATACATTGCAATGCAACTTGATACCTCTACGCATTCTCATAACAAAGCGTGGTTACATATGGACGAAAGTG
Organism: Heliothis peltigera; assembly: GCA_958496145.1. NCBI lineage: Eukaryota > Metazoa > Arthropoda > Insecta > Lepidoptera > Noctuidae > Heliothis > Heliothis peltigera. The sequence goes on along the minus strand of OY292334.1, from coordinate 6,718,067 downwards.
GTCTTATAAGGGTTCTGTTCCGTTTTTATTCCTTTCCAAGTTAGGAACCCTAAAACCAGGGGCTCGTTAAAATGGTGTGCTATTTTAAATAACAATGAGGAATCTTTAATTAGGTAAATATTTCAGTGTGTTTTTATTAACTGAATAAATAACCTTATTGTATGTTTGTAATCTAACTACCTTTATTATAATAATTCGTTTATAATTATTTTGTTTCGGCTTAATCGCTATACAAATGTATTTCATCAATACATCTTCCTAGCGACATGCATGGTTAAAATTGCGTACTCTACGTCAGACGTCGTCAGGCGGGAAAAGTAAACATGTTTTCTCAAACAAAAAAAAACTTTTTTTAGCTGATTAAAATCTGCCTCACACGATAGGAAGATTGAATAGAACTGGTCATCCTAATCAACATTAAATATGTAATCAGTCAATAGTGTGTCAGAAATGTAGCGGGTATTAACGACCGTACCTATTTCTCATATCTATAACCTAAGTGTGAAAAATCTTGGAAACATCGAAGAGCTTTTCAAAGAAATATCTGATAAAATGTATGTAAAAGAAATATATAACTAATAGCACACTCTGACACCATAAACAACGTAGGTACATACGTTTACGGTAAAGAGGAACTGTTACATGATTTTAGAGTGATGAGTCAGTTGTGAACCGGTGGCCGACGGATATGAGTGCTTCCTCCGCGCTATCGGCCGGCACTTTTGTTAAATTAAAATGGATGAGGTTTAAAGTGGAGCGGTCGTAACTAACGGTTGGCGCGGCGACGTCTGTACACGATTGCGACAATCTGCCACGCGGTAGAAAATAGGACGCTTCGCCGCCGCGCCGCCGCCGCGCGCCCGCCACCGGCCACGACGCGTGGGGTCGCGCTCCCTCGCCTCACCACTCAACCTGACTCCAGACCGATAACAACTATCTGTAACGAAATCTCTTGTGGTCCACTTCATCGCCAAAGCGCTGTTCTTGTCGCTTCACACAAAGGTACACAACCTACCCGCACTGCAAAAGAAGCGTATTCACGAAAGCTTTAAATTTATTCTGGGATCCCAAAAGCTTTTAATTTATGATTCTTTACTACATATTGTGTGGAACATATAAATAAGTCAAATTAAGTGGGATTGATATTTTATTTTATTTTCTTTCGTAGAGTTAGAGAGACAATAAACTCTAGAATAGAAACCACTAGATCTTCACCTGTACATTGTGCGTGCTCGGCAGTCTCGTCCCCTTTGAGATTTACTGATTTGACCCAAATCCAGCCTGCAAATAATATACTAAAGATAAATATTCAACTTCTGTCTTGTCTTACCATTTAGTTTATATACCTACATACATTGGTTTGTCTTACTTATTCGTCATGAATGATAGTGATTTCTAATTTCTATGCTATTCGCCTAGAAAATATTAAGAAAAATATGTATAGGTATATTAAGACAAATATTAAGTAAATCTATATTTTACAGACGCCAGCATATCAAGCTACCCGAATCTGTCATATTTTCCCAATCAAATAAAAACCATACGCTTCAGCGCTAAGGTTGAAAATCTAAAGAAATTTGACAGATTATAGTAACCTGATATGCTGGCGTCTGTATCTTTGCGTATTTGAATTAAGTTAGGTTTCGTAAAGTAAAGAAATATCGTTCGTAATAAATGATATATTTTTTTTATATTATTAAATAAGTAGATGCCTGAAAAAATACTGAAACCTCAATCGTTGTGTCGCTCACATGTATCTACAAAAAGCTAATTGTTTATACAATTTACGCAGTAGTTCTAGGCCTCTGAACCAGTACTAGTGGAAAACACGTTCGTGAAAACAATTCAGTATTTTTGAAACAACACACACGATAAAACATTAAGTATAAGTAGTTGAGTTATCTACATAATATCACACCACCTAGTCTCGGCCGGTAGCCAGATTAATCAATCAAGTCAATTTTTGCGGTTGTTTGCCGGATCCAGATTGGGTATCAACTATGAATGAATTTAGTTAACAGTAAAAGTAAATGCCTTACCTACTATCGACTTAAATTTATAGCCATAATAAAGATTATATCGGAAGGCAATAAAATTCTCAATCTGTTAATTAGAAAATTCAGGAACTTGTCATCACGATTATATCAGGTAGGAGACGTCGCGAAAACAAGATTTATGTTTTACGATGCCTGTTATATGTTAAGTTCTTAGCAATTACGATGAAAGACAGGCGGTGATCTTATTTCATACCTTCATAATCATCAACAAACTCCAAGCACTTTACTCATTTGTCTCTTCTCAATCAGCTCTCAGTTCAGAAGGCTTCAGCTAGTAGCTGGTCATCATTGTGAAATATTATAGTTCTTATTATTTTATTCATTTTCCCTTTTTAGTGCATAAATGAGATACAAGTACATGTTGGAATGTAAAGAATCGCTTAAATAACATGCTAAGGGGTTTAAAAGTAATTCATATTGTTCGCGACCATCGTCATCCGAGCGAACCGCACTCGACCAGTGCAAATGTGAAATGAACAGTGTTTGTGTCGTGCGTCACCATAAAAAGTAAAACGCTAAGAATTAGTGCGGGTGGCAGTGAAAAAACTAGCGAGAAAAAATAACGATTCGATTTTTGTGTTTACCCGCGTAGTTAATTTGTCATGATAAAACAGTGCATGTTTTTTAGCAAATATTTCGAAAATTAGGCTGTGTATAGTGTTTAAAATTTCGTAAGTACTTAGTAAATAGTAAATTAATATGTTTTTAAAGCAGTTCATAGCCATAGTTGTTGTTATTTGTGAATTATACTTAAATATGATGTGACAGATAATAGTGTTGAGCTAGGTTTTCATGTTTTACAGATACTGTGTCATTAGTGCCTAAAAGCCTAGGTCTCAAATAATAGAAAAATGGATGTCACATGAAAAATAATGTTAATATTTAGGAGATATAAGCAATAAAATAGTGTTTGTTTTGGTCTTTTATTTTAAACCTAGATAGGTTCTAGAACACTTAGTGCATATTGTTGTCATAGGTATCCTCGGATAGCCTATGAGATGCCCTAACACAGACACTTTATAGAATATGAATAACACATATAGTTTGAGAGTTATTTAAATATTTGTCTTCAAATTCGGGCTGTTTTCGTTAGTTTTTCATAGTTTATTCGTTATAGATTTTCAGCCATGAAGACACTAGGTCTGTGTTATACATAGACTGATAGGGCATCTCATAGGGAATCTGGCAACACATGTTACTTCATATTAGTCAAGTGTTTTCATTGATAAAATTGTAATAAATTGTCAAATCGATAATGAAAATAAATAAAGGCGAGGGCCGCATAGAGGGCGCTGTTAGCAGGTTCTCGATACAGTAAAATTCCGGGGTAAAATAGTGCACGAGAACCAGGGAGATTTTGTAGTCATCGGCATAGTTATTTTTAACGTAAATAGTGAATAGTAAATAGTGAAGTCTAGTGCTGCTGAGGGCGCCCTCTGAAGACCTATGTATATTGTATGAAGATGTTTTATTTCGTCGTATCCCTGAAGCCACCACGTTATAGTACTGCTTGACAAGAATATACAGTCCACCGATATTTCGACGTGTCTTCGCGCGTACATCGAACCAGCGACCAACAGGACGTCAGCGTCTCGCTAGTTATAGAAGCATACACCTACTTCGAGTTACGCCCGTCTTGAATACATATGCTCAATTGTGTATCGATGCAATTGTACAGTAAAAGCATATCTAATGTTTAAGTCCTCAAAATAGGCGTCTAGATAGGTATATAAATTTACATAATGCAATTCGTCTAGACTAGACGAAGTGCGCTCGCCACGCGCGTGCCGCAAGGAGACTGTCTAGAGGTGAAGCGGGTCGCAATGCACTGTGCACTTAGTGAGAGAACGCATGTTGCCTCCTACCACAGGCACTTGACTCTTTATAAACGCACCAAAGTCAAAGTCATGCTCTTATTATGATAATTATACCTGGTGGGATTACACGGAGCTTAAATATTCTTAAATAGAAGCTCTGATATGTGTGTCATTAGTCATGGCTTCTCAAAGTCAAGAAGAAGTCCTGTTACTTATATGAGCTTTTGAACTTAACTTTCATATCAACCAATAGGTAAATTAATGATTTTTATTAGATTTTGGATGATATAGGTATTTAATTAAAATTAATAATTCATAAAAGGTTACGGATATTTACCTACCTAATAATATTTCAACTTATGACGCACAGGTACATGTATAAAAAATATCAATAATAGTTCTATACCCTGATTGGAAACGGATACATAAATGTATATTGATGCCAAGATTTGTTATTATCACACATATTATCATAAACTAGTGTATTTTACCTACAAGGAACTGCATTACAGATAAAAGGTATAATTGGTTATCTCTTATAAGCATAGTTTAATATCCGTATTATTTTTAGGTTTAGATTAGATGACGTCAAGTCAGCGGCGATAGCTGTTTGTCTAGTCTAGACGGTGGCAGCGCAGCGGAGGACAACAGACGAAGCGTGCCGACCGAGCGTCTGGAGGTGAGGCGAAGGCCTCTCCATTGCCTTTTACGACTAAATGCATTCTGGACCGTCTAGCCGCCTAGATCCTAGACGAATGACAATTCAACTATCTTATATTTGCCATTCGTACTTATCGACATCTAGTTTATACTGTCTTTATACGGTGTAGGATTTTATGAAGATATTTTCGTTTTCTTTTTTAAAGAAGCTGCCGCCGGCCCCAACTTCGGTAAGGGTATATTTTTATTTTATTATTTTTTTCCGTACAAACACAATAGAAAAGTAAATTGTGTAGTAAATACCTAATAGCGCTTTGCCGGCGATTTCGTCCACGTGTTTTTCAAACTAGCATCTATGAGAAGATACGCAATGGTAAAAAGCGTGGCAAAGATAACTCTATTTTGTGTTTGGTATTGTCGAACGGCACGCCCTACCGGCCGTATGGTAGTGGTTAAATAAAAATAATTTCCAACATACATGGGTGGCCAGTTCCCTCGCCATCAAACGGAATAAAAGCCGACCAGGGCTGTAGGTTTGTGTGAAACAATGATCTCTGTTCACTCCGCGGCTACTTACGTGGGGATCATCATCATAATGACAAAACTAATAGAAATATACATTAATTATTAAATTATTTCTGGTCTATCTCGTAGGGTTCAAACAGTGTTTGCAATTTAAACGTAAACAATGTGTTTATTTAGGACATCACATTAGAAATCTCTGACATTATCATTGTTTTCCTCCTTTATTATGAATGCTACGTGCATATAAACAGTACCTACTCTTGAATTGCTATCTGGCGAAGTGATTTGTTATATACTATGTAGCGATTTAGGGAATGGAAGGAAATTTAGGATTGTTTTATTATTAAGGACTTTTATAAAAGTAAATCCATCGCAATTGTTAAAATTATTTGCAATATAGGTACGAGTAGAAAGGTCACATTATCGTAATTAGTGGGAACGCATAAACTTCTATTCTATTCAGTAGGTACCTACACGATTACAAATTGCAAAACTCCTCTCAGTTACCAGTTGCCTGTCTAACAAGTTGCGAGCGAAGCGTCGTTTAAGTTAATCGAAGGCTTAAGGGCAATTAGCGAGCTGAGTACACACTCGTGCCATAGACGGACGGTAATATTAATTAGTGTCGTGTACAGAGGGCGCGGGCGGCGCGGCCAGCGTCTAGACAGCCTACGCCCGCCTCCCGTGCCTAACTGCCTACGTGCACTGCAAACGCACCCCTTTGTCACAGACTTCTGTTAGCGCACCTACCTGATGCTACGAATCTAACTCAAATATGTACTTTTGTTAGGGACGATAACGCACGCTGACGCAAATACCCGTACATATGTTTCTGTGTCACCTTTATCTTTGCAATCGTCATTATTAGTCATGCGTAAATTCATGTTATACAGCAGTTGGAAATAGCTAATAATTAACTAAAAAAAATTTTATACGATCATATTATGAAAATTGTACTCGATTTCCCAAATTAATTAGTTTTTTTAAGCGACACACTTTTTCATTTCATACAGATAGTTCTACTTTTAATTGCAATGAAAAAACATCCAGTTACGGCAGTAACATGTGAGGCCTAGAATATTATCTTGTGTCAATTTATATGTATATTAACACGAGTTGCAACAAGCACACATATGAAGGGTTTTACTAAATAACTGATGAGTACTAGTGACAAGCTTACAGCTCCAGTATCAGACTCTGAATTTCATATAATACAAATCTAACAAACTTAAGCAGTGTAGGTTATCGAAAAGAGGTCTGGTCTGCAGATGACCTTAGCGGCACCATCAGGTTTAATGTGCCATAATATTGCTTCTTCACCTGGGTTTAATACGATTGCATAATTCGACCTGTAATGGTGCAGGTGTTTTGAAATAAAGTTGCAAGACTTAATTACAGGCACACAAACATTGGTGAAGAGAAATAGAAGCTTAAATAACTGCAAGTAGGCTATAGCCTTCCTTACTAAATGGGCTATCCTGCACTAATTTTAAAATGGGTCTTTACTGCCGTGGTGACAATGTTTCAAATTGTATATACATATATCTACGGCCCAATGACGTAGATTGCTAAAAGGTTGCTACGCACCGTAAAGGGAAAATTTTTGTTAAGTTGTCGTTTTCAAATGATTTATAATACACAATTCGTGTGTACTGATAGTAGGTATTTACATAATGAGAAACGAATTAAACTACGTAATATTATCTACCTAACTAATAAAATGCACCATAACATAGAGTTGCACATTCGCCAGACAAGATAACTGTATCGCGGGCAGCTCCAAAAAAGTGGTTGCATTAAAGACAACAATTTAGCCGAAACACAGCACAAAAACTGAATGCAAGCATTATATCTAAGCATTAGACTGATATGTACAGGTATTGTATATCTATGACTCATGATATCATTGGGAAAATACGCTTGAAATTCCGATATCTTTTCCTTCTTGCAAATACTGAGGTATTGTCTCGATTCTAATTACGATGAAGAAAAAACGTCATAAATTATAAAGATTTGTACTCATACATACACACTAGCAACACATTAGTATCGAAAGTGATCAGTAAACTGCGTGCAGTTACTGTACTATGCCTATGTTTATATTCTTTATATTGAACTGGCGTCTAGACGCGGGGGCGGACGTGCCCAAAGGTTAGATAGGTACGACTCGGGCCCTTTCCTTTCACGACCCTTCAGTGCGGCTGTATGCGGAATTAGGTCACACACACAAACCTACATTTTTACCACAGAAACAAGTTTAAGACATCGTGGAAACATAAAGCTGTTCAGAAAGACGAACGAAATATTCGTTTAGATTTATTGTAACGTCAATATGCCATTACAATTTTAATCTATAAGTGAATGGAAGCAATTAATATAAATAATACGTATAATGTTAATGTATGCGAATTGATGAATAAATAACAATAAATCCGTTGGGTGAAGATAAGTAGTACAATGAACAGACATCGTCTGACGCGTTCGGAGTCTGACCCGACAGCGCCGCAGACGGTTGTTTCCGCTTACGATTTTATTGACTTATAACTTCAACATTATAACCTGAACAATTCGCTCACAGGTCAGACACATTGACCTATTTTATTTTTCAAAATAATAAAGTGTCGTCAAGGAGCTTTTAAGAGCCCAGCTCTTGCAAGATCTGAAGTTAGTGCTCAGTTGACATGCTAGCCATATTTGATTCCTTTAAAAACGTAGATAGCATGAAATTAAAGTTTTGTTGCCTTTTGTTGCCAAAAAAAATGCTTTATTAGTTTTAACAAGTAAATCTTAACAACAAGGGGTAAGAGCCTCCTTTTAAACAAATAAGCCTGTATTAAGAGACTCCAAATCATATCAAATCAGTTTACTAATAGAATAAGAAGAGTGACCGATTTGTAAAATGATTTCAGTGTTTGATAGCCCACTTTGCGAGGAACTCTCGGGTCTTATCCGGGTGCACAGACTAGTTCCCATGGCACGTAAGTTAGTCCGCTATAGTAAATTATCAATAAACTGCACTTAATGTTTTGTCTAGAAAAAAAAAATTAATTTCTGTGGGTACTTGCACAACTGAGAAACGTTAACTGAAAAATGTGTGCAGACAGCGTCTATCACGTAGGTATCTGAAGTGTGTGTATAGGTCTAATATGTGTTACTAATAGCGTCTAGACTTCGTTTAACACGAGCTTCATTCTGTGGATATTAACACAGTACCTATGTATAGGTACAATATACGCATAGTGTTAACTTTGGTAGAAGGTCGCTCAGGTCAGGCGGCGAAATCTGTTTTCATACATTTTCTTTACAGAAGTTTAGAGCGTTATTAATGCAGCTGATTTTTATATTTTTTGATTTTACCAATATGATTACAATTTTAATAGGATTGGATGCAAAATCTCTGCGGTAGTATACCAGCTACGTTTTATATGCTGTCAAAGCTTTCCATAGATTGTAATCCAGCCAAAAATTCAAATCGAAGAAATTGAGATATAACGTAGTGGCGTAAAGGATGCATTTCGCTATTTGCGTGCGTTGGTTTATAAGTTTTATTTATACTAACTCCGGGGAGTTTGTTGCGCTACTTCTTCTTCTCAGCGAAAATATATAGGTAGGAAGTGGTGAAGGGTGGCCGTTTTGGGGGCAGTCTTTTGTTTTTTTGAAATTCGAAAAATGCTGATTTATCAACCTAATTTGAATAAATGAATTTTGTTTTTTTTTTTATTTAATGTTATAAAGCTAAAGAGTTATTCTATGTTTGTTTGCTTGAACGCAGGAACTACTGGTCCGAATCATAGATAAATCATTTAACGAGAAACGAAGAGTGCACGGAATAGTTCTTACGGGATGCCCGTGAAACCGTTGGCGGAAGAAAGTAGGTATATCATATTTGTAAATACACCCACACAATACCTAAAGGAGAAGATAATTGTGTGCCCTGCCCTGAATAATATTCGTACGACCTAGACAGCTCCAGGTCAGGTTATGCGTCATATCGTAAGTTTGTAAACGCATCGACAGACACGATACCGAAGAAATATTATTAAAACAAACCTTACAGTACAACCCAACAATGCATGGTTCGAATAACATCGATGACTTGGCCGATCTTATCAGTAGGTAGGTACGTAGGCCAATGACTCAGTCTAGCACTTCATTAATAAGGAGTTTGTATAAACTAACATTCGAGCTACACTGACGCCAACACATCAAGCTACCAGAAACTGTCAAAGTTTCCCAATCAACTTTAATCCAAAGGCTTCAGCGATAAAGTTGAAAATCTATTAAGGAAATTTGACAGGTGGTAGCTTAATCTGCTGGCGTCTGTACAGAAAAAGTTTCATTATGCTCATCACCTTCATTGTAAACCAATCTGAATCATAAACCAGTCACCGAATCCATGCTCTACAACAATAAAACATTGATAAAAAAATCCATTACTTATTGACGGTATCTATCCTTTAGAACATATTTTAAGATCTCAACTACGTAACTGTCTAGGGGGTTTGTTCCAAACTGCAGTCCTAGAATGCCTCTCCGTTCGAATAAATTCCGTCCACATACAAACTTCAAGATATTCGGAACTGTTTTATTCATTAAGTGTTCTCTCCGCTTACAGCAAGCGAGACATTTAATTATTTCCCATCCCTGAAAATATACAATAAACTCCTGAGATATGGGTATTTCATGGACTAATTAAACGTTATCAAGTTATTACATATGTACTTATATTTTGTGCCTGATATTAACGTAAATTCGTTGAGAGCCGATGATAAGATTATCTTTATGTGAAGAGTCTAGACTTAGAAGTAGTACGCAACAAGTCTAGAGCATGTACAACATAACTGACGTAACTCTCATATGTTTTTTTTATTCGTGTTCGAGTTTACCAAAGTTTGTTCCAAGACCATCTTAGTTTTTCGCATTGACGTCTATTTTATATATAGAGTTGAGAAAAAAAAAATATAAAGAAACGTGGTGTATCTTATGATACTGTTTACTATATTAAAAGGAAAACGTTGAGAATAAAGTCGTTCGCATTGCAAACTGTCTGCCCTTCCGTCGCCCTTTGTCTGTCTGTCTAGGGTATGACGATATTCTAGGTATACGCACACTTGCACGCCGTTACACGGACCTTTAGAGTCCACAAACACACTGAACTAAATATTTTAACAATGTAAATTGCGAATCCATAACATTAATATAAAATTAGGTTTAGTCTGCCACCAGTAGAACAGCCTACAGTACGCACCTGATCTCTTAAAATAAAAGCTTGTGTACCTACACTTCAGTAAATACTTACCTATGATACACACGCCAGCACATCAGGCTACCCGAATCTGTAAAATTTTCTCATTCAACTTTGAACCATAACGCTTTAGCAATAAAGTTGAAAATCTATTAAGGAAATTTGACAGATTGTAGTAGCCTGATGTGCTGGCGTCTATCCTACTCAATTAAAACAGCAAAAAAAATACATCTTAGGAAGTTAGGTATTCTTTTTGTAAACTACAACATAACATTTTATTATACGGTGTCAACAAAGCTTTGGAGTTTCTTTTTTAATTTGGGTCAAGTTAGTACTTTCAATCAATCAAGCTTAGTTTGTGAACACAGGAGCTTAATATAACAAACCCCATGGATATCAATAGAGTCAAATTAAGGTAGGTAAATGTATCACAAAATAGCAGTCAATAGTATTTTATTGACTCAATACACATGTTTAATACAACACACGTAATAGGTCCTTAATTCTATTAGATAAATTAATTTGGGGCAGGACGTTTAAATTAAAGCCGACCAAGCATAATAATCAGGTTACTAAGCGTTAGTTTAGGGCAACCGTAGGTCACATCTTCTGACCTTTTCAAACAGAGCAGGCTTTTCCATTCGCGTAAATGCCGTAGGTAAATAAAAGTAATATGCTTGAGAAAGTTTATAGGCTGTCTGGTCTAGACGTCCCGCCTAACATCGTCTCGCTTGACACTACACAGAACACGTCGGCGTGTCGGTAGCAAAACTTTGAATTTTGTAATTGACGTAGCTCGAACATAAAGCGCTGGAGATGTTCCATTACTTACACTTTAATAACTATAAAATGTAGGTTCAGGATTTACACAAGATATTTTGAATTTCAGGTCCATCCGACTTACGAGATATAAAGAATATGTATTCTTATTATTTATATTCCTTAAGTCAGCCTTTTTATTTTACCACTGATGGCCACAGCCCTCCTCTCCTACATAAAGCACATTGTGGGAGTTTAATAAGTATTAATTAATAGGTTAATGAAAATGTGAAAACATTTTAAGAAGAACTTCACTAATTGTTAGTTAGATGTATTTTCGAAAAATCGAAGTAATTGCACTAAGCTATGGTTATAAAACATTTGAACAAACAATGGTTGCGATGCTCCCCTTTTCCTGCTTGTAGACACGAAGAGCAATAGATGCATAGCGCTGTAGAGGTACCTACTACAAGTTGTTAGGCAAGTAGTTACCAACTGCCGGCTAACAATATCACAAACGTCAGAGCTTCTAAAACAGTTACCTAACTTACGTTTCCGATTGCATGACATCAAAGGATTGAATAAACTTCCTTCACCGTGACTTTTGAGTATAAAATAGTTAATAATAATTCCTTTTTTATTGCTTGATCGATTCTATTCATCACCAGAGCAACATTCTGCATAAGGAACTCGAAGGGTCGGAGTTTAATCTAGTAGTTTAGAACACTTTCAAGAATACAGTTGACAAAACGTCCTAAAACGTACAGTAGAACAAAGAGTTTAATTAAGTATGGAGGCCCCAGCACCCGCTCCGGTTAACATAGGTGGTCGCCGCGAGCCTTCTACTGATCCAGTTAAGGCTCAGGGAATATTGTAAGTTTTATCTAAGACGTGTCTTGTCTTAAATGTGTCTTAGGTACTTAAAATGTGAAGGTTTACTGTATAATTTCTAAAATCACTAGGGACGTCGAAATGAATGCCTAGGTGTCACTTAGTAGGTACTTCGCACTTAAATTATTCTAAAAGTAAACTATTAAGATGAACACCAATGTGATATAAGAGATTCTAAGTCTAAGAAGATTCAGTTTTTTTTTTTAATAAATTTTGAAAGAACTAGGTTTAATAAAATACCTTTGTACATATCTACCGACAAATAGGTATCGCAAACGATGCATCAACGGAGATTGATTCCATAATATCTACCTTTCTTTTATAATTTAAACGCCGAGAAAATTCAAATTCCGAAATTTTCTTACTTTAACATAGGTAATATTTTGTTTTCTATTATGTTTCAGGAATTCAGTAATGCGCAAATCGAAATCCGCAGCCAAACTATGGCCTCAAAGGTGGTATTTTTATAGCAAAATTAGAGAAATACAAGAAGAAGAAGCTGAAAAAGCCGGTACGTAGAGAAGCGTAATATCAGATCAGACCTACCAACTTGCTCTTTCTTTAATTATCTGAGATATACCTAAATTAAAGCCAACTTTTTAAAAGGTTCTCGTTTGAAATCTGTCAGGCATGAGCGTGGAAGAATATCGCGCGGCTCTACAGTCGCACAGTAGCCAACTTGAGCCCCAGCAGTACCCAGTGACGGTAGACCCATCGCCATCGCCTTTACCGCCTACCTCGGCAGGTAAACATTAGTGTACAGAAACATAATTATTAAGCTTTTTCATCAAAAACCTTCCGATAACATCGCGCAGACATCATAAAATATAACTTAGCTAGAAGTTTATAAGTCCTTGGGTGTTATCAAAGGTGACCGAAACATAGTTACGCAAACGGGAGAAGTTAAAAAGACCACGAAATAAAATTTTCAAAGTCCTTAAGTTATTTTTAAAAAAAGAACTGTTCAAATTGAAATATTTTTCCAAGGCAGTTCATGCAATAGTTTGAAAACTTTTTCCAGCCATGATCGGGCGTCGCGCGCAGTGCCCTCTGGAGCGTTTCGGACGTCTAGTGAAAACCGACCGAGATTATCCGCTCCGCCCACCATTAAGACCCGGACAAATTTATGATCCTTACAAGCAGACAGTTGTATTCTTAGGGTGCGTACCTACCCATACACAAAGATGTGTATATTAACGTCTTTATGGCTAAACCATGGAACTCGTATATTACACGTGCTACTTTGACCACAGACCAATGCTTTTTGCTATTTGTCTCTGTTAGTGCCAGTTTCACAATGTCCGAGTAGCCACTATCTACCGAATAAATTAAAAATGGAACAGAATTTGTATGACCAAGTAAACTAACTGGAACTTATTCGTTGGTGGTGAAACCGTCAGTCTTTTATTTTTATTATCTTCGCTTAGAATAGAAGATAGATAGATAGATTATTCTTTATTGTACACCATAATAATAAAAAACATAGGAAACAACAAACACAAAAACTGTACAATTGGCGGTCTTATCGCTAATAAGCAATTTTTTCCAGACAAACTTTGGATGGAGTTTAACAGTAAAAGAATAAAAAAGAATAATAGAAGATTCATTAAATTAAGGATTCCCCATTAAAATATATTTAGGTACCTACCATAAACATTCTTGACAGCCCGTTAAAAAAGTTTATCCCTTAACTTACGATCGTTAAAAAGCATTATATAATTGTTCTAAGTGTTATGTCTTAGGAGCGTGGACGGCGACCCGATCTCGTACAAGTTGCCGCCGTCGCGGTGCGAGATGACAGACGAGATGTGGGCGCGCCCGCAGCAGCTGACGGTGTCGCCGCTCGGGTGGGACAACTTGGAGCGTATCATGAATGAGACTGAATAACTTCATAAAATACTTAATTTTTATATTAATCACGAAAAATTTTGCAATTTTTTATGAAAAAGTTTTTATATTATTAGTAGTAATTTATTACAAAAGAACTTCTTACCATAGTAGGGGTACTATTACTACACCCTTCATGATCAGAAGGTCTATGTAGCTAAACAAACATTCCAAACATTTTTGTCTAAAAATTTAATCCCTAAAGTAAGAGCACCTTAAAAACCTTTTAAGACACAATTTTGTATACGATATAGTTCATAATGTTCTTAACCTATATTCCATTATGTTTAAACTTTTTAAGGACTTCTTGCCGCATAATTATAACCACATTCTTCGACTATTTGTTGCAACTGTCGACAAAACTTGACCTACTACCATTCCATAGATAAATTAATGTAACCAGATCATAGTAATGAGCAATTAAAAAACAAAAACATAATAAATGTCATAAATTCCATTTATTTCACATCATATGTGTCCATGTCGTTTAGTGGCGGCGATCGGCGGCAGCTGTGACACTATGTTCTCTGGCAACACTTCCAGCGTCACGGCTTCATCTTTGTCCAGCCAGTGGAAGTCAGCCAAATACTAGAAAAAAGAGGTCTTATATTAAACCTCGTTAACAAAGAAGCAGGACTTAGGAAAACATTATCTAATAAAAGTATTCATTGCTTAACTGATTGGGTTTACTTTTCTTTTGCATTATTTTTTATGACCTGATATTCTTGCGAAATATTCTAGATCAGGTAGGATTTTGCCGGAAAAGCATTTCAATATACATAACATCAGGAATCAGTTTTCTTCATTTTTTTTAGATTTAATGCACAGTATTGACAGTATACAGTATATTTGGAAAATGTCTGTATAATGTGCATATGCATATTGCGTTTACAGACTTATTTCAGGGAGTTATTCCAAAAGCCTAAGTTGTCATTTGCTATCACTACTAAAAAAAATAGTTAATGGCAAGGAATTACGAACCGCTGAATTCAAGTAAACCCAAAAAATAAAGACCCGAAATGAAATCCAGCTCCGACATCCTCCTACAATGAAGGCTCGTAGCTGACTGTATAAAACAAAACACGATTACTATGCTCACCTTAATGGGTACGATTCTAAGAGGCAAGTTTTTAGCACCGGGTTTCGATTTTCTCTTAGCAGCTGGTTCTAATACGTCCTGAAAATATAAAAGTACGTTAAAATTTATAATCACACTTTAGATATGACCTTCGATCGGTTAAAAATTAGACATTATACAGAGCAAGAAAGTAATTATTTTATCGAGAAGATCGGTATTACAGATTGCCTCCCGTCACGTTCGACAACGTAGATGTCACCAGGCTGCTGAAGGACATTATACACTTCTAAAGCAAAGTCAGGTCAAAATACAGCATCGGCTAGAGGCGCCCAACAAAAAAAACTGACCTGTGCAGTTTTCTCCATGATCCACAGTGAGGTTTCGTCCTGAAAGATGACAGCGTCCCGCGACGGGTGCGCGCTGATGCACGACACGGCCGACTTGCGCGACACCCACTCGGACGGCAGTGCGCTACCCGGCCAGCCTGAGAACCGCTTCGCTGGTAGCTCGTATTCCACTATCTGAGATATAAAATAATAAAATTGTACAGAGTAGGTTTTTAATACATTATATTTTTATTTACCTAAAAAAAAAAGGTCGATATTTATTGGCTTCATCATCATCAGCCTTTTTAACGTCCCACTGCTGGGCACAGGCCGCGTCTCACACAGATAATTTATTTGCTTGACCTTTAAAAATAAAGTTATTTCTTTCTGTAAGTATCGATTTAATAACAGACTTTAATCATTTCAATCATTCTTTTATTTTAAACATACCTTTTGATCAACATACGTAACAATTAAGTTTTCTTGTTGACTGTCTACAGTCAATGCCGAGGGCACACATTGATATTTTGGCAAACTGACGTAGAATTCAAACTTTTTGGCGTTTTGCGTCCAAACAGCAATGGAGCCTTGAGTGTCCGCTACAACTAAATATACAACACCCTTCGGACTTCTCTTAGAAATGAATATATGTAATAGTGTCTTCGCTTTTAGATCTGCAAAAAAATTGTAAATGGATAAGAACATTATTATTTCAAACTATTAAGCTGGAATATGAATAGTTATAAAGGAAAAGGCCGATCGAAAACACAATGGATGCTTTATGTGACAGATATTGCTTGAAAGAACATTTCTTGTGACATGACGTCATTTAGATGAAGTAACGCTGACATCAAATAAAATTGGGACGAGGGCAGAAGTATGATGACTGATGATTGACAAAGAAGTTCAGTGTTCAAAATACATATCTATCAAAATCGGATGACCGATCGAAACACTAAAATACTTCAGGAAACTTGGAATGAATAAACAATTAATAAAAAAACTTACATTTATCTAAAGTAATTGTCTGCACTGGCGTGGCTCCGGCTTCTGTATCAACTTGTAATACGTGCAGGACACCTGCTGAATGCACGAGCAACATGCTCGAGTCTTCAGTAAACGCCACGCGTTCGCATCCGCCCGCCGGCAGACCGTTGATCAGGACTTTAGACAAAGATATGTTCGTCTGGTCCTCATCCTGCAAAATATGGAATATTTGTTAAAGGGCCAATCATGGAAATTATTTATTTGGATGTTGTTGAACCACCTTGTGTATATTTAAGGAATGGCATACAAGCTATGAACTTGAACAAACAAAGCCAATTACACTATATAATACTTATTTAAAATTTAAACTACTAATTTTACACAGTCATGCATCCTTCTCACAAAAAAAAAAACAAACAATCTGACATTATCATCTTCCATTCATCTGCAAACACATCAAGACTTGTGTTTGAGTTCAGGAGAGTGTTAATAGCGGCTTCTGTTGGAGGAATGAGCCATTTAGAATATAACGATTATTGTTAGAAGGCTTCATGCTTACTCACAGTTTCCAATTTAAAAAGCCTGATATCAGTGGCTGTAGAATAAACAACTAGTTCTCCAGTAGGTGACAGCTGACAACAGCGTATCTGCTTCTTTCCCTTAGTTTGTATAGACAAAAGTTTGACAGGCTTGTCTGTCAGTTTTAAACTCTGTTTCTGTACATTTTCTGCTTTAGCTTTGTTGATGATATCAATAGTTGAGTCTTGTTCCAAGTCATTGTTTTCTGTTTGGCTGTCTATTTGAGTGTTAATGTTTGTGACCAACACATTACCACTGTTGTTGGTTGCATAAGAACCAAGTTTCCATACTTCTATATGATTACTGTACCTGAAAAATTTATCAAAAGTACACATGTATTACCTACCTCAATAAATGAAACATAATCTACAGATTCCTTGAAAATTACCTTAAGAGAAGCAGTTTCTTTCGACTGCAAATTGAAGATCTTGGTGCTGGTATCATAGGGGGTAACCTCATCACCCACTTTGGAGGATAGCTTGAGAATGTCAGATAGCCATCAACGCCGATTGAGATTAATTTCTCACCATGAATGACAAGTCCTCTGAAATTTTTATTATTGATTAAATCTAAGGAAAAGTTAAAGAGTATATTTTTCTTTTGCTTTCGAAAAAACTGCATGCACCCTGGAAGCTCTGGGCATCCAGAACTTTTGTGACTTTTTCACTAATTTAAGGTTGAATAATCTATTTATTACATTGCAGTTTACCTCACATCATGTTCATGAATATTTCTCTGCACATTCTTGACCCACTGAGCTTCACTCTGTTTCCCAGTGTTCTTGTTAACTTTAATAAAGTTCATTATAACAGGGTCTACACCACTGCAAAACAAACTCTTCTCATCATCGGATACAGCTATAGACAATATGTCTGCTTTGTGTGTTGAATAGGATTCAATCTGGAATTATAGTCATAGTTATTTTGACATTGTTTCAAGAGATTTTTAGCTCAAAAGCTGCAGCCCTTGAAGGTTGGCTTGCTAGTGTTTAATAAAAGTGAATATTTTACCTGATCTCCCAGAGTACCATCCCAAAATATCAGTCTACCCAGGCTGTCTCCAGACACAATGGTATTATCTGAGAGTATTCCCAGACACCACACTATGACCTCCCTCCCTCTGCGGCTCACTGACATTCGGCTTATTGCATGCCCTGTTGCTACATTCCACAACCTTATAGTGTTTATTGATCCTGAAATTTAATAACAGAATTTAAATGGTATACATTATGTACAGGTAGTTGATATGATATTATGGTAAAACAAGTATTGAAATGGGTTGAATCCTAAGTATAGATATAGATAATGAGGGGATAGTACCATTTAAAAGGTGACAAGAACGACATCACATTGTATTCTTACCTGTGACAAGCACATTTCCTGCATTGTTGAATTTACAGCACAATATCCTGCCTTCTTGTTTATCAAATAGCTTGTTGTAAGTAATCTCGTCGTTTTCTACACTGTATAAGTTCACATAACCTTGCTCAGTTCCTACTGCTACCAATGAGTTATCTGGATTCACATCTAGACACCAAGCCGCATAGCCAGTCAGTAACACCGTAGTCTTCAGGCATAACTTATCTAAGTCCCACTCAATTAACGCTCCCCCGAGACCAGTCGACAGCAACCTGTCATTTACCCAGCCAAGCGCTTCTATAGAACCATTCTCCACACCAGGAATGAACTTGATGAGATACGGCGCATAATTCAAGTCCCATATCTCGATTGAAGCATCTCCTCTAAAATAATAATCATAGTTAATATATTAATCCGATATTCAGCATGGTAAACATTGTTCAATTTTGTTTACAAAAAGTTACCTCGCCACAGCGATGTGTTTACTTATTTTATTAAATGATACACAATTAATAGGTTGTGGTTTTGCATTGTAGTAACGAACTCTGTGTACTTTACTAGCCATCACGAGATTTTTGTACTTAAAAAGTAGATATTTATGCTATTTTACATCACATGTAAGCAGAACATAACCTCAGTGAACACGGTAAAATAAAATAACACACATTGATATTGAGTGACAATCAATGACATTGACAATGTCAATAAATACTATAAAGTACTGCCAATTAAAAAAACTGGGCAAGGAAGACGAGCGACTGGAATCGGCCATACCTTTAATCATTTTCATAATAGTTCACAGTCACATCGAGCTCCTAAAATCTGTATAATATCCTTATAATAGATTTTCAACTTTATCGCTTCATTTCGCTTTTCGCTTTAGAGCTTCATTCAAAGTTAATTGGAAATTTGAACTACTTCGCGTACCCGGTTAAAATAAAAAGTAGCCTACCTAAATCAGTGAAAGGCCTTCCAAACACCATTTTTTTCTTCAAGTAGTAGAGAAACCTATTCTTCAGCTCTATAATATTAATAATGTCTAGAGTATAATGAAATTCAGATTATGCGCAAAATCTCGCAAAGTACCTAGTATTTTTAATTTTTCTGTGTAGTAAAGAGTAGTTGCTCCAAATGCGGGTATCCAAAACTAACAAAGACCTCCTTTATAAAAAAGTAAAAAATCAAGTTTCGAGGATTGCAGTACCGAGTACATATTTTCGTCTAAATCGTGATTTAATTATTGGGCATTTGCATATTACACTTTTCAAAGCTTATTTTTAATATAATGGGGGACGATCAAAGTGAAACTAAATCCTTGCTAAGGGATGGTGAGTCTAAAATTGGTTTTATTGTTTTGACAGCTGATGATTCAACTAATACTTTTGTGATTTTTGTTGCTAAACAATGGAGTAAAATGGTTCGTAGCAGCCGCTACGTAGTCTATCAAAATGCTGGTGTTGTGCAACCGATTTTCCAGTTATTACATGATTGGTTACGTATTTCTAACTAGATATCTAACACGCCAATGTAATATTTTTGTGTGACAGAGGAGGTAAATGTCAGCACAATATCTCCTATCGGGCCTGACGAGCTGCCTCCGCCTTACCAACAAGCTGGAATGCCGATGGTAACATGTCGCGTGTGCCAGGCTATGATCGACATATCAGGGAAGAGGGAGCAGCATGTGGTCAAATGTTCAGAATGCAATGAAGCAACGGTAAGAACATCAAACCCAACTTGTTAATTTGTACTAGAAACCCTACGCCGCCGTCTCGTATTATTAGGTTACTGATGACTAATCAAACTATAATAAACTGATAAAACAAATGATAATATCTAAATTGTTTTCTTTGTTTATCAAAGTTAATTGTCTGTTCTTGTTGTTAAAAGTTCACTGACTTGGCCTCTTTTTTATCAATTTCAGCCAATTAGGAATGCTCCTCCTGGCAAGAAATATGTGCGTTGCCCTTGCAACTGCTTGCTGATTTGCAAGTCATCATCACAGCGCATCGCCTGCCCCCGAGCGGACTGTAAGAGGATCATCAACTTGGCACCTTCCCCTGTCACTCCACCTGTGCCAACCTTGCCTGGAATGTGCAGGGTCATTTGTGCTCACTGTCAGGACACATTTCTGGTATGTATTGTTGATATTTAAGAGAATAAACTTGCCTTATATTTAGGTAACTGGTTACGAATGTTCCTAATTGTTCCACTTTTATCAGTAACATTTTATATTAAAGACAAATCAATACTCTAACCAGTATCAGACACTGATAATTCAATGCAATAATGGTAACCTCGCAAGAGACCTAGCATATATTTTTTTTTCTGTATATTTAATAATAAACCATCCACTCAAATTATCCTCCCCATGTATTTTAAAATCTGGTTTAAAAAAACTTTTTGTTAGACATACATTATACTTGCTGTGATAGATAATATTATACTGTGAAACAACTGACTAATGACTGTGACTATTTGATGACCACTTAGTGGTCTTGCTACATATTTATTTTATCATACATAGTAATATTTATTTCACCAATATAATGTTTTTGTTGTAAATTTTAATGTTAGACTCATTTTTACAAGTGCTTACAAGTTAGTAGTTTGTTGTTTACATGATAAGAATATGCAAAACAGTGGTTTGTATTGAATTTTATCATTGTTGAGTTGTTAAATATTATGGTCAGATGTTTGTTTTGCATTCCCTCAATATTGGGTATTAGGTCTCCATTTAACTTATTTTAGTAAGTTAAAGCAACTAACAACCATAATTTTCTTTCAGACAATTTAGAGGCCTGTACAGGATGTGTAACTATTTTATAATTCAATAAGTGTCTTAAACCTTCTAAATTATTAATTGTATGTGAATTACATAAATGTCTATTGAAGTTGCACTAATTAATCTCTTGTTTATTATTTATTTAACCACTAATGTGCTACTTAATATCCTTAGCATTTCTATGGCATCGCACAATTGGTTTAGAAATATAAAACCCACAGCTGGGGTATTGGTATACAACACGAAACAGCATTCTACATTTTTAATGTATGTAATAGTTTCTTGTTTTCAATTAATGCTCATATGAATATGTGTTCTGTTCCTTGTTAGATAATGGCAATACACATTATCACTGAAAGTACTATGTATTATGTACCTACATATAGTAAAGTATTTATCTGCTATATGTTCATATACATATTTGCTGAGGTCAGTGACCTTTTAGATACATATTTATAGTATATTTATTTAGTTTACTGTATATTTCAGTACCAGCTGCTGAAGAACGCCCCGGTGCGCTGTCCGCACTGCCGCAAGGTGTCGTCGGTGGGCGCCCGCATGGCGCGGCTGCGCGGCGCCACGTTCGCGGTGCTGGCGCTGGTGTTCCTGGCCATCGCGCTGGGCGTCACGCTGGGCACGCTGTCCGCCGCCAAGAGCCACGGCGGAGGCATATACGTTGCATACGTCGGAGGCTTCCTCCTCGCCTTCATCTTGGGCAGTCGAGCTGTCTACTACTTCGCTATGAAAGTTAGCACGATTGAGGGCCCCATGTAATAGTCTTCGAGTCACTCGACTTTGTGATAAAATTTGTATGACTAGAAAATATATTATTATATAGAAAATTCTCAATTCCATATAGCATTGTTATAAGAGCTTGGTATGCCAAGTATATTTAAACCATCTCAATATAGAGCTCAGTATGTTCTATTTGATGATTAGTTTGCGTTGATATTGCGTAAAATGTACCTTAACAACCTTGGGAAGAAAATGTTATAATTAAATCGAATAAAGTGTAGGTAAGTTATGCCCTATGGATACTGCAGTGGACAATTTATTCTATATGTATAATCAATCTGGTCAGATGAATAAATGACTAACTGAGAGAACAGAAAGTATCTGGGATTCTAGTTCAGCTTTTGCAGTTATCTCTTGTATAGTTTATTGTTATGAATATGCATGCAACAATAGTTAAGAAGGAATCTCAAATCCTTATCAGAGGTCAATTGATCCAGAACTTGCATGTAAAGCCACAACAATTAACTAATTACTCATTGTCTCAAGCATTGTATGACAATCATGTAAACACAACATAAAGTTATGAGATTAATTTAATTTTATTTAATGTTCAAAATTTAGATGAGGGTATTATTTTAACAGGGTGAAAATTTTACTGATTGAAGTTATTATGTTATTCAGCTTGCAATATGTCTATAAATATGTAACTACATGTAGCAAATTGTAAATATTATATTTTCTAAAACAATTGACGTAATGAATTTAAATATATCATTATTAACGGGAGTCTTCAATTGGTCACAAAAAGTAAAATTTAACTTTAAACACACATTTAAAAATAACCTTAATCAATGTGCGTGTGTGAAGTCATGTGGCAAACAAACTCGTTTTTTTTATATTTCTATATTCATTTAAATGAGTTAAGTTAAAAGATTTAATGACTTCCCAAGGCCATTAGTCTATCAAGTACCGAATCGTATAAAAAGTATGTCATATAAAATTTATGCAAACATATTGGCTAACCTTTAGAATTGTAGACTGACAATCAATGATGTTATATTAATTCAGAATAGCTATCAAATAAATTCATCGTCACTCATTTATTGCCGACTTCATACCACTATTACTTCGTGTCGTAAAGCGTGCGAATCAAATTGAAGTGAGGTTGGCACTAACCATAGTTAAGTCCTAATTATATAACAATTACTCATCGATAAATTCACATATAAATTAATAAGTAGTTATAAATCTAACCAACTTATTTCAATAAGTAGATACAAATAATTTGGTGCTGAATTTTATAAAGTATGTATGAGTGACGATGACGGAAGAGCCTTACATTTGCTACAGCATTCCAAGCGTTGTACATGGCGTGTGTTTTAAATAAAAATGAGGGAAAAATAACGAAAGATTTGTGCTACCCCGACTTACTGTGTCTATCGATAAAATTGCATTATCATCACCACCAACTCACGCGACCAACTCATACATGTTTATTGCAATAAATGGCGGCAAAGAATACTCAAGGAACTTTTTATGTGAATCCTTATAAAATAGACCTTAGAAAACCGCCATGTCTACCCCTAACAATGTGTTCGGTCTGTGTGACCTATGTGTTTCACTTTGTTACATCCGCAGTCGTGTTTATAAAAGTAAAAATTGAACACGACTGACGAGTCGGGAAATCGCTGTATTAAAACGTGCACAACAATCTGTACCTATTATTTAATCTTTTGCATTATATTCTTTGTCTAGTTATTTTTATTTAAACAATATATTATTATTATATCGGATGGTAGTAAGGGCTAGCAGTCAATGTTTGTGTTATTATAATTATATTGTATAGTTTACTTATAATAATCGAACAATATGTGAGTTAAGTCTTAGATTATTATTTGCTTTCAGTAAAGAAAATTAATAGTACCACCATATAATAATACCATGTATAATTCATTATTAATTATTTCATGAAATGTTAGTGCTTTACACATGTATTTGTAGTTATAAGTCAAATAAATTGTACCAATCGACATCTCACTTGGTTTCTAATTTATACCTCCACCAACACCTGAACGATGACTTTCAACCTTCCAGACAAGTCGTTTTCCAAAAAGGCTTTAGCACCATAGACCACCTCTTCTCAATGTTGCAAGTTATAAGCCGAAGAGTATAGCAATTCCACACTGTGATTGGCATTTGTTGACCTAAGATTCGATCCAAGATTTGATTCGATCGAACCCTAGACGGCGCTCGAGTCTCTCCAGCGATGTCGAAGTGATTATCGATATGTTGAAGTGCGTAATAAAGCCTCCGTGTTTAGCCAGCATTGTTCGATGGCTTCCATTTCAACGAGAGACGTAATCTTTCCGAAAGTGTTATCAGCCGTATTAGAAGATGCCTGTAAGCTTCTGGAATGGCATGGACTAGGCATCAACCTAAATGTCGAATATATCACTCGCCTTTGATTTGCCGAAGATATCGTGATCATCAACGAGTTATTCAGACGATCTGACAAAGTTCGTGGTTTGGTTGCAATCGAGCCTTTTGAAAATCAAAGGGCTGATAGTATGATAATGACCTCCACTTACGTGAAAAAAATAAACGGAACCACGACATTAATATGTATGTATTTTATTAATAATAATAACAAAATAAATTTAAGGTAAATACATTACAATAGGTAAAATTAATGTAGGTGTATTTACCAGTTTTAATGAGAACCTATAAAATCTAAAAACCTATAAATAACCGTGCACTTACTTTATATGACACATTTATATTTTTTGAAAAGATGTAAGTAATAGGTATAATGAATTTTTGAATACATTCAAATAATTAGGTACCTAGGTTACGTAGGCTGCTGCGTACTTTGGACTTACATTTTAATAGTATTTAGATGTTTTGTACTAGGTATTTATTACACAGTTTTAATACCAATTAATGTACGGATAAAATACAAGAGATACGTTACAAAAAATACCATCATTTTATGATAATTTCATTGTTAAAATACATTAAATTTTAAAATAGTTTGTAAAGAATCTAACTCTACACACGACTAGACGTAGGTACAGATTAGATAAAACATTACCCTTCTAATTAGTTGTATAGGGTATCAACTTGTTAGAGATACAATTCGGGGAAAACGTTCCAACTTACTATATTTAGTTTACTTTCTAAGGAAGGAATGTCTTTCGCACAACACACAAAGCATCAAAATATTAAATATACATCGTAGTTATTGCGAAAATTATAATGGATAGAGAAGCTTCGGAGTGGTTTTTGGAAAATCCCCTGATATTTAGGTACAATTGTAACACAACACAGGCAATCCCAGAGGATCCTATTATCCATACTTATTATAAATGCGAAAGTAACTCTGTCGCGCTTTCACGCTAAAAATACTTAACAGGTAAGGTACACATATATTATTAAGTCTAGAGCCTTAGAAAAGACATAGACAACTTTATATCCGGCTGCCGGGAGTTCTTCCCTCGCGACGCAGGTGGAACCGTGAGGAGCCTGTACCGTAATATGCAGATTCCATAAAGAGAAAAATCACTCCTTTTGTAACAAAACTGGTGTATTTTGTCTTCGCATGATGTACGGTCCTGAAGACGTTAAGTTCAAGGATTCAGGATCCGGATTTACATGTTTGAATTGTAAGCCGTGTATGTAAGAATATATTGATGGTTAATGGGTCTTATTGTAAGAGTCCTTGTGCTGGTAGCCGGACACGTAACCCGATGCGTCGACAAGGTCCTTCCTGCCCGCGATGCCTTTTCCTTTGCCTGTCTCATCGAACCGCTGCCGATGGGAGCCCGTGTACTTGCTGGTGTCCGTCAAACGGTCCACAGCCGCTGCGGCCGCTGGCGATTTTGTTACCTGAAATTGGGTATTTGACTCGTTAATGACGCTCTACTTTAAATAGGTCTCGCTGTTCTTCTAATTTCAGAGATAGGTAAGTCAATCATTAGTCATACGAGTAATTCATAAATATTCTTTTTAATATTTTAGTACAACTAAATCTTGCTGAGAATAGAATGTGTGACGTAACGGAAAATAATTTGTTTTGTTTATTAGGTATCTACAATAGTAACGCCTGTACAACGTGACTATGTGTTGATAAAACTCAAGGTTTTCATAATTATGAAGAAGACAATGCATCAGTTTTATGGCTAAAACTCACGTGTGATGAAATGCCGGGCTGTCCACAGCTTGTAAGCTTCTTCTTTATTTCTTCTAACTCTATCTTTTTACTTTTAGCGAGATCCTCGAGGAATTTTTGATAGTCATCAATACCAAGTTTGAGGGTCTTCAGCTTCTTGAAGTGAATGGCTGTGTCCGTTGTAGTGATTTTCTTTCCATCGATTACCTTCGCTTGTTTCATCCATTTATCGCTCTGTGACAGCGTTATCGTTTTGCCGTCTGACTTTGGGTCTCCGAATTTTGAAAATGCTTTGAACGCATCCTAAAAAATATATAAAATCTATTAGAGCATGCAATGTCAGGTACACATAACTTAACTAGACCTTCTGATCACGAAAAAGATAATACCTAACCTGACCCTATTCTTAGAGATCCATTCCCAAAAGGACTCTATTACTAACACTTCTCTATCCGTCCGTCTGTCATCGGACTGTATCTCACAAACCGTGATAGCTAGAAAGTTGAGATTTTCACAGATAATGCATATTTTTCTGTTCTAATGGATAGAACAAACGATTTTTTGCTGTAAGCGCTTTTTCATGTTATAATCTTTAGCATGATGTCTTAACATTATTTACCTTTAGCGGGATCGCTCCTTCGCTTTTGTTGGATGTTCCATTGAGTGCCCCCGGAGCAGTTCCATTCTCCAGCTTGACGTCCTTGACTTCCTGCGTCACCTGCTCCACAGCGGCGTCTGCTTGTGCGCCCTCTGACATCTTGCTCTAATTACTGAAATTAAACAACAAATCAATGAAGTACAAGAAATGTATGTGTCAGAAATAAATGTAGTTTCTTTCTTTCATAACGTAATCATAAAATGTTGATAAGCAGATAGGTAGCGTACGGTTAAGGTCATCGAAGTGATTCACTTAGGTATTCAGATTATTTAATTTGTCAGGCATACTATAGCACTTGACGATTTTTTTAAATAAAATAGGTTTATAATTAGACCATAAGCTGTAGTGCCAGTATGTTTCCTCATTCGGGTAGGATTTTTATAGTGAATGAGCTTTGATATACTTATAATAGAAGGACCACACCTAAGTAGCTAGAGAAAGGTAAATCAAAGTAAATAAGGTACACACTTTACACCGAGCCACTTCGGCCCCTGGCCCTTGTGACCATTAGCGTGATGAATATCAATGTGAACATATGAATAAAATTCCCATTAGTTGTGCCACCTCGAGTAGGTTTACTGGAAATAATACCACGCTATACCTAATTACCTAGCTTCTGTAATACGTAATACTTATTATGATAAGCTGTGTTATTTTTTTTTGTACTTTTCTACATAAATGCATAGGTACGACCTTCTGACATATGTACATAAGAAACTATTAAATATTACAAACCCAGACGCACAACCTACCGCAAAAATTTATGAAATAAAACATTAGGTAATTTAATCTTTACCTTTTATTATGAGGAGCTTTACATTATATAATTTATAATGGTCAATTATCACAATGCGAGTTTGAGTGTACAGGGGTGATGTCATGCATAAACATCCGAATATTCATTTGTCTCTATCGCGGAATATCGTAGGATAACGCGACTCGTAGTGGATCACGTTCCAGTGCTAAAACTGGCAATTACATCACTGACCTTGCGCACGAAACGAATTGTCGGCAACTTGCTGTAAACATCAGCTGAGATTCCAAACTTGCATTAGGTAAGTGCTTAAATAAACTATTTGCCTCCTACATTTTCTTAGTGCTTGTCACTCAAATAAAAGCTTAATACTTATCTAACTAGTCGTTTGTTCAAATAAGGAAATGGCATGCCTGATTTGGCAGTTTGACCTTGGAAACTAGTCTAATCCTGGATGACAATATGGACTAAGTATAAATGTAAACACAAATTCATTAATCAAATCATTTGACAAGTTTGTGGGGGCTGAAGAGGAACAATATGCTATTACACCTCCGCTGATTTGTCACTGTAGGTGCCCTCGTACATTATGCCTGTCTAGATTAAATGATCTGACCTACAGCGCTCTGAGCTAGAGATCAAGGCTGACCATAAAGTATTAATGATTTGATTTAATACAGGAGTCGATGAATCACTTATGTATCTAATATTGAATAGATCATAACAAAGGCGACCTGAAAAAGCTGCTATACTTAAGCACACGTTGTCTACTAATTCCGTCTTTATTCAACTTCCAAAATATAAGTAAAGTAAGTGGGCGAGCTCATAAAGATACAGAAGCAAGGTTTAGGTTTTGGGGTTGGAAATTGTTAATTTGACAAAGCAACGCCCTTGACTGATGGTAGGTGTAAGAAGCCTTTGTTGATTTTATTGATATGTCAAAGAGTCGCAATGCGTATTTCATTAAAGACTATTCGCAAGGACAGGACATGTTTCTATTTCTGCAAATAATAGGTAAATAATTTTAATACGTCCAGCTAATGTTGAATAGCTGGCAAAGAAACCGATTTGAAAAGAATTACAATAGCCGTTTTGTCTGTCGGTACGAATTCCTAGTTGAAGTATAGAGGTAGATAAAGAATACCCGTAATAGCTTCATAGAGAGTCATTTATGCCGTAAGTACAATGGACCTGGATTGGACGGCATGGTGGCACCTCTCCGACCCACTTCTCGCTTTAACCCATATTTATACAATTCCGGTCATAGCTCTCTGCATGTGCGCGGTCTGTTTACATTGAGCTCATAGCACCGCCCTATTCACACAAAACTGAATAGTGCCTTTTGAAACTGCAACTGCATACACATGTTTATCGATAAAAACCGCTATCGCAATGTGATAAAATTAACAACATGTGTAGAGCCGATATCTAATCTTATCTTAGAAAAAGAAAGGACATCATAATAATGAGTTAAGCTAAATATTTGGCTTTGTTACTCCACTCACTGAATTAATATAAATAGCTTTCATTGCAACTGCTATCTACTACTGCAACAAATTACTTCAGGAATATAATATGTTTCCGTATAATCATCATGTGCGTCCTAGTGACCGATGTTGACGTCATTCCCCATTAACATTCGCGTAAACGTCCTTGAGTTATGAGTCACTTCCCAGTAAAAAAAATACAAATAAAGATACACCCTAATATTAGCTCATATAATTGAACTTTCCCTTCAGCAAACATAGATATACCTACGTTTCTATGGACTTCCTTCGCGTGACTAAAACAAATCAGAATACACGTTGGAAAATCATGGAAACAGGTTTTAGAAACTTGGCTTAACCTTAGCGATAAGCCCTCGGCCTAGGATTAAGACCTCAAGCTTTACATTGATGTTTAACTATGTGTCTAGTAGGATGGTTAGGTACTTTGAACGTTCAATGACAACGCTCCTTAAATTAATTATACTTCGGTCGAAAACGGCACAATAGGGAGGCAGAGAGGCAACGTTCAACTACGTTAAACTTGGAACGTGATTTGTGTGTCTAATGAGTTACACTCACACCTATAACATAATGAAGCTATATTTACATGAGAATGATGTCATCTTTTAGATGACCGACAGTCGAGCTCTTGCTTGTTGTGTAAGCAGCCGACAAGTTAGTAGGTAAGTAGATATGTAAGGTACTGTGAAAGTCTGCTATGCTCCTGATGGCGCGCCGTGGTTTGACAATGAAATTGTTATGTTTATATACAATATCCTACGATACCCAATCAATGTAGGTAACTAAAATCGAACTAGTGCGAGTGGAACTTGCCCACCGAGGGTTCCACCGTACGTATGATTATAATAAACAGGGTTTTCGATACACTTAGAAACTATCAGCACGCGTGAATAAACAACAAAAGATTTCTTAAAACCCTTTTGCACTTTTATATTTCGTCACCATGGCAGTAAACCATATTATCAAATATACTCATTTTTTTTAAATATATAATTACTGTTATCTAATAATATGCTGCGGCATGCGTCTGTGATTAATCTAGAGGGTTTCTGTGTAACGGAACTCTAAAAAAAACATTAAAAATTAATAAGGCTGTTGTTCCAATAAAAATAAGTTTTATTACATGTAAAGTTTTGTATGTTGTTTTTAAATTACGTAAGTGTTAAATACTTTTTTTTAAATCTTTAGCAATAAAAAATAGCTTCCAATATTAAAGCATCGAATAGTTTTGACCAATAACTTAGGGCTTAGTGAATACAGAAGTAGGTACTCAGCTTAGTTTCCTGTTAAGAACGCTATTAAACTGTCGGTGAATAAAAACAAAAAAGAGCGACATTTAGCGTGACTTGGAATGACCTTTCTAAATTCCGAGGGGAGCGCGGCAAATCAGATATAACCCCGTAAATAAATAGGAACAACCTCGTTTGCCTGTCCGAAAACATAAAATGCCTATAATAAGAGAAAAATTGCTCCATAAAGAGAATTTACAGGAAGGCAGGTACTAAGTACTGAAGGGGAGAACGTTTAAGGAAATATCAACATGCTATTTAAAATATGTAGCGACTATTAATCCATAAAAATCATAAGTATGGTAATGGTATGTAATTAACTAACGCTAATATGATGGGTTCGAGTCAAAATACCAATAACTATAGGTACCCCCTAAACTAGGAGCTAACACTGAAAACGCGTTATTGCGTAAAGCTACTAGCATTATTATTGACAAAAACTAATTAAATTCTTCATAAGAACTTAGTCAACGCACAGTTTCACAATTTTATAGTGAACTGTCTTCACATTAACTACAAATGGAGGGAAATCGGGAAAGTGAGGTAGCGTGCGAAAAACTAGACAGAATGTGAACGGCCTTGCAAGTTTCTATATTAGAGCTGATAGCTAAATTTTCTGCATAAACTTTCCCTGCTGCTTGTGCCGACGACACTGAGCCATAAACCGAGCTTAATCCGTGCATTCGGTGTGCTTGTAAGTACTAACAAGCACAAACAGTTCATGTTGTTCTATAGTTTTATCGTGTACATAGGTATTGTTCAAAATCTAAATCTATACAGAATATCTATAAGGCTGATGAATTTGATTGTTTGTTTCATTTAACGGATTTATTCAGTCTCTCGTGCCTACATCATTTTAGATCGTAAGCACCTAGTCCATTTATCGGGCAAGGCCATTGAACATTGTACTAGGTACCTCGGGACGCGGGAAATATCGTAAAGCTAGAGAAAACGCGGTATCTAATTAAGAGACATCGTAACCTCCTACTAAATGAACTGCAGTATTGCAATGCGCTGTATTTGGCGAGGCATGTATCTACCCACACCCACATAAAGTTTCTAAGGCATGTGTAAGTGTGCAATAACTTAGAGAACAAAGTTTAAACAAATATGTAGCTATAGTTGCTTATATCCAGCCAGCTTGACTGAAGATAAGAAAAGATAAATCTTATGTTGGCCTACCTCTTTTGTTGTGTTCATGAAAATAAGTATGATAAGCGTGCATCCTTTTTAATTTAAATCCAAATATTTGGATTATCTATGCCGCTATACCCCGCTTTATGGCAGGTATCATAAGAAGGAAGATGATGACCTACGTAGATATTTAACGTTACATAAGTACCTACATTGATGTGGATTACGGCAGGTTAATTGATTGAAACAATTGAACTTATAAATTGCGTAGGTGTACGGTGTCTGTTACAACACGCGAATTGGAGTAAGATAGGTACCAAAAACTGTGTTTAGTCCTCTCGTTAGATACTTGCTATTTGACAAAACAGATATTCAACCTGTACCTTATTTATTGGTACAGGTAACTGCTAAGTTTAACTTACATTTGTTATTCTCACTAACAGTGTAACTGAAAACAAGACACGACGTTTGAAGTTCCAGTTGGCTTCTATTGACTAAAGTAGACACATACACAAACATGCCTTTATACTTACTTCAGTAACAAGGTACTCAAGTTATTAACCTACACTTTGTAGGTACTTTAGTACTTATATCTTAGACCTAGGTCATTTGTTCCAACAATGAAATATCTCAAGGTAAAAATGACATCATCCGCTCTATCACAAAAATAAAAATGTTTCACGATATGTGGAAATTTAACAGTATTGTATACCGACCTACCTAATTTAAATATGTTTGAATAAGCCATAACTTGGCTTGCTTACTTACTATAGCTGATTATATTTTTGAAAAAGAAACATTGTGCTTTTTGCCAGTACGTTTATACTTCTTTCGCGGAAAATAATAAATACCAAAGGTACATCTCCAGCTAGCAAAAAAAGCTAATAGATATGCGCATTTCCTAACTACGTATTGGTAGGTGATATCATCTCCTAACATAAACTTTAAACAGGCTTTCAATAACGGCTTGGCCGTGTTGTAAACTGAGCACTAGGTATTGCGATGCAGTTAACTGTGTCATAAATATAAGCACGAGTCTATTCTATTTTTTTACATTTGAATATATAGGGACTAGGTAGGTGTAAACACAATACAAAATTTCGTCCCTGTGCAAATAATAATAAAGTTATTTGTGTGTTGATGTCATTCAAGGTAAGTAAGTGATTAGCAAATTGCAGAATCGTATTTATCTACTTACATTACACATTTTATCACCGTTGTAAATACATTAATTTATTACTTGCATAAACCGATCGCCACATAATGCAATCAATTTTGGCATCCAAAAATAAGCAAATGTAGCTAAATGCTGATCCAGACCAGTGACAATAACAGTTTCGCTATCGCACCTAGGACAATGTTTATTACGGAACCACGCAGCTTATTCAATGATTATCAGTTTGTGTTTGCGCTGTTTAGAGTTGACGAAGGTTGTAACAGCTACCGTGACTGTTATCACCATAATTGCACGATGAATTTGGAGTGTATCGATACTTCAGATAAAGTGTTTATCGTCAGGAAACTTTTTAGCGTTAAATCACTTATTACG
Organism: Heliothis peltigera; assembly: GCA_958496145.1. Classification (NCBI taxonomy): domain Eukaryota; kingdom Metazoa; phylum Arthropoda; class Insecta; order Lepidoptera; family Noctuidae; genus Heliothis; species Heliothis peltigera. The sequence goes on along the minus strand of OY292334.1, from coordinate 6,685,318 downwards.
TTTATCGCGCCTGTTATAAATACGTACAAATACACAGCTACGATTATGATGCAAGAGCTATGGAAATATTTTTTGTTCTCATTGATGGATAGCTGAATACATTTCCTCGATTGTGAATCTAAAAATATCTAGTGGTAACGCTGGAGGAACTGAGTAATCGCCGAATATCAAATAGCTACAAAAATACATTTTATATTCCCATATTCCCAAAACAGTTTCGGGGATGAGAAGCTAAATGCGTAAGGGTAAATTAGCACCCCTCAATGTACCCGAAATATGTCAACCCTCTAAAGCTTTCTTTGTTTTCCTAACACAAACGGCACGAGATGGACCATCTCTCCTTACTCTTTCATGCTTATGGTTCGTAATATACAATGGCAAAGTAGTAATATATTCTTTTAGAAGTTATTATATTGATAATTTAAGTTCCTTCATATATAAATAAATATAATAGATACCAAAAATCAGGTAATTTTATTAGCAGGGATATTTCGGCTTTCTTCTCATCTCAGGGGACATATAAGCTAAAATATTGTGTTGCTTACATTTATAAAATGTAAATTCATAATAAAAATAAATATAGACTCACATCAATATTTCAGGATATGAGTGAAGCAAATGAGATCACATGAACTAGCGAGTGCGGAGCGAACTCTATTTGTGACGGCGCGCGTCTATCGCGGTTGCACCAATACTGGCGCGAAACAGAGGGGACCTAAATGTTGACAAGCCCAGAGATGCGCAGCGAATTGCGATACTGTAATACGCATGCGCTGCAAAGAGTTCCGTGTCTGCCGTATGCCGTCTCGATGGCTTTGGCCTAATATACGCCCCATAAAGCTAATGAACCCAATATTATAATCCTCAATATAGAACAGATATATCGTATCACGCCCAACTTTCATTAGTGAGCGGAAGTTTCTATTTAATACTTTTTAACAAAAGAGTTTTTTGAGAAAACCATATTAATCCTGTACTTGAGCTCCAGTTTTTTTTACCGTAGTCAAGCTTATCAAGTTAAGATTATTTTAAATAAATAAAACTTAGAAAAATAAACCCGCTGGCTAAGTGGCTCATTCCTTTCACTGCAGACCGTACCTACAGATATATTTTTAATAAAAAAAAATCTCAAATCTATTTACGCTATTTACCGTAGAATAGTTAATTTAGATATTTGTATGTCAACGCTAATGTGTTAACTAAGGTGCTCGGTATATGTATAGCGTCTAGGCAAGCAGATAGTAGTCTATAATAGAACATTAAGGGAATACACTTGTGACTAAGAAAGAAAATAAGAAAAATCTAACGATGTAAATATTTTATTAAAAGCAACATTGTACATTATATACTTCACAACTGTAATAAAATATTAATTTACTTCTGTATACGAATGAACACATACAGTGATAGAGTCAACAAATCAATTTTAATATATAATAATAAATTAAATAAGAACAGTGTGATAGCCTACATTTATTGCTAGTATTTAATTCATTCTTTTTCAATTTCACTTTTAGGCGCTTATAAATATCTTTATACATACATATGTATCTGATTTTAAGGCTCCCACACAATCTTTTATTCCAAAGCAACGAAATGTGGTTAATTAAAGTTTATTATGAGTTAAGTAAAAAAAAACATACATATAAAAATAAATATAAATTAGTACTTATAAAAAATCTTATATATAAATTATGTTAGTTATTGTTACATTTTAGCAGGTTAGTTAATACAGTGCATCACAGTATAAGGGTAAATTAGTAAAATACGACATGGCAAGTTCGGTGTGGTTTAGAAACTTAGAAAGCTTAGCAAATATGTAAGAATATGTAAGACGGGGTCGTGGCACTTAGCTCATTCACACAACACGCTGCCGAACTAGAAAGTGTACGCCCATACTACAAAAGAAAACCTTTCCACATTCAAAATGTATAGCTTACTAGCGACCCGCCCCGGCTTCGCACGGGTGCATTGCTGATAATAAAATTATACATATAAACCTTTCTCTTGAATCTATTTATTAAAAAAAACCGCATTAAAATCCGTTGCGTAGTTTCAAAGATTTAAGCATACAAAGGGACATAGGGACAGAGAAAGCGACTTTGTTTTATACTATGTAGTGATACTTAGACACATTTTTTGTCAGTTTGAGCTTTGTACAATATGTACCTAAATTATTTCACGTGAAGACTTGCTGTTTTCGTTACTAAGTTAAAAATGTGAATAAATATATAACATACTGCATAATTCTATGTACTGCTGTTACCTATATTAATTGACCATAGATTGAAATTCAACTATCACTTTTTGTTATGTGCTGTTTATCTACTTTCACCAGTGTTTCCGATAACAACTCGATAATTCATACAGAATATACTAAAAGTAACTATAGGTGAATCAATTTTAGTTGTGATAACTATGTGCATATTAGAATATTCAAGTTTCTTATCTTGTATATGGTATGAGTCTAATATAGAGCTACGTGGTGGAGTTTTAGTGCAGCAGATGATGAAAACAATGGTTCAATACCGTACATAGAAAAAAGAAAACCATAGGTAGGCATAGTGTAGGTAGGTGGGCCCATAAAATTGCTCTGCATATAAAATTTTCCTAAATCTATGTAAAAAATCACAGTTTAATAAAACACAGTATATTCGCTGGTAACAACACAAGTCAAGCTAATTAATAAAATACCTCATATCAGATTTTGCTGGCAAAACATTTTACTTATCTAATGCATTTTCTATTTTGAATAATATATTTTGTACCTTAATAATACATGTGGGAGTAAACTGCTTATGAATAACTACCCTTTGTTTAAAATTGACCTATGCATTGAACATTCTACATGATTTGTCTACAATTTTGTCTAGATAATGTACTAGTACTATGACAGTACGAGGGGGAGTAGATCCCCTAACTTCGGCAAGACGACGTCCGGTAGTGGGGGAGTCTTGTCGGTGCGCAGTTTGTCCAAATCCTTTTTCGAAGTGACTCCCGACAACACTAATAGTGTCTGGAAGCCGCAGCGCACACCCAGCTCGATGTCAGTATTGCATCTGGAAAGGTAATTTAACAAGACTAAGTTTTTGAATGAATGCGAATTCTAGTACACACCACTCACAAAATTTTGAGGATATTTTTTTCATAGTAAATTTTCATTAGTGATTTTCAATAAGCCTTAACTCCGAGGAAAATGTCTAGTTTTCAGCTCTGCATCCATGAATGAGTGTTAACCAATGCACTGTATTTTGAACAGTAACAAGGTGACATTGCTAATGTGCGAAATTAAAAAACAGTTGTCTAATAAAATTGTGAGAGAGTTCAAAAGCAGTGCAGTAATACTTATAAGATAAAAAAAAAAAATCAGACAGAGAAAATGCCTTTACCTGTCCCCAATCATCAAAGTCCTTGCAGGGTTCAGTCCACATGATTCAAGATACTTCCTAACATAACTATGAGGCTTCCCAAGAACCAGAGCTTTCCTTTCAGAACAAGTCTCTACAGCTCTGACCAAAGTTCCAGTTCCTGGCACAACAATAGAACCACCCTTAGGAAACCTTTCGTCAGTATTTGTGGCAATAAATAAACATTCTTCGGAGGCAAGGTACGAAGCCGCTTTCATGAACTTCGGATAACTGACATGTTCATCAAAGCCCACAACCACTGCACCAACTTCAGGATCTAATTCTGATGGCTGCATAGATTTAAAATCTGGTTTCACAGGATCAGGCTGAAATTAAACATGTTTATCATTAAATTATGTACCATATCCTTAATACAAATATCTATGAACAAATAATTAAAAAACTTCCATAAAAAGGAGGAGGTCCTCAATTCGGTCAATATGTATTTTTTTCATATTAAACAACTTACCCCCACACCCATATGTCTAATTCCAACAGCTTTTAATTCTTCTCCAATACCATTGGAACCCAGTAAATATACCTTCTTAGTAAAGCCTATACCTTTCAGGTAATGAGCCACTAGAAATGCTGTTGAAAGGATTTCATCCTGAAAAATTAATAATGGGTTTTCATGAAAATTAGCAGATTAGTTAAATATAGCATATTGTAAGAAAATATTTTTCCTGTTTGAAGACGATTTACTTCCAGCAATTAATGAGTTTATTATATGTATTTTTTTATTTCATGTATGTATTAAGTTAATGTGTTTTTTGCATCCGGCTTTAAGCTTAAAAACTTATTTCTTATCTATTTTCATAACCTACCTGATTAGCAATGAAACCCAACTGTGTTGCTTTAACAGCAAACTCACTGCGAATTTTAGTAGAATTGTTTGTCACATAAAATATTTTCTTTCCTAATTTTCGGAAATGATTCATTGCATCAGCAGCACCGGGGATTGCATTATTATCAATCCAGAGAACACCTTAAAAACGAAAATCAATATAAGTATGCATACATGATTTATTCAGATAACTAGGCAATTCAATAAGTGGACTTACAGTTAGTTATCTTTATAAACTTAAACAATTGTAAGTACTATAAACAACTGTAAGTAATATACTAAATATTGGTTATAATATTTCTTCAGAAGACATAATATTTCAAGGAATGAAATAATTGATAGAATAGCATATTTTTAAGTCAAAAATTAAATAGCTGGATATAATAAAATTTTCCTTACCATCACAATCAGTTAATACCGTATCAAAAGAATTTAAGAACTCTTGAACTTGGTCTTTCGATGCTTCTTGGAGACTGAATACCGCTGACTTAAACATGGTGCCACTTGTACTGAAATACCTGTATTGATGCGGTACTATAACGTTACCATATATTTTAATGGAAGAATGCAAGCTGTTAATGTTTAAGATCGTATTCAGCAATTTAAACATTCCCGTTCGCATAAATCCAAGGGCTAGGCTAGGTCAAATGTGTCAATGTCAGCTGTCCGCTGTCAGCCCTTACCATGTTATCATTTGAAATGACAAGGCTGGTTAGGTGTCACTGTCGTTGAATACCAATTCAATTTCTTGCTGTATTATTTTGAATTATTTTCATGTAGCTTAGCAAATACATTCCATTAATTTTAACCTCACAATAATTTATAGTTATCCGTGAAGTCTAGAAATTAAATGTTCAATATTGTTTGAGCCTGAATGCTGTTACCTACCTATGTTGTTTATCTAATAATATAAGTTGATAAGACTGTTACTAACCTGTTAAATTGTTACCGAAGTCTATTTTATTTGAACTAAAAATATTCGAGTCTTTATTATCGCAATAACTGCTGAGCAACACTTACCTTTTTCATTTATTTTCCTTGTATGTACTGTAAACAATTCAAGCCTGGCAAGAATTTGCATGTTTTGTAACAAAAACTTGTTTTTACTTTGCACTTTGGACTTGAATTAGGTAGGTATAGGACATTGAACACAAGATGGATATTAAAGAGACCATAATTGAAACTCAGCAAGGAGATATTAAAATAGTTCAATACAACAAGCCTAGCAAGAAGAATGCTATAGACCAGGTGATGTACCAGCGAGTAATAAGAATACTGAATGACGCTGCAACGGATGAAAACATTTCTGTGATGGTGCTCACTGGTACAGGAGACTTTTACAGTAGTGGTAATGACTTCTCAGCTCCACCAGATTCCAATACAGGCAACCACTTGAATCTTCTCAAAGAATATATCAATGCATTTATAATGTTTCCCAAGTTGCTTATAGCGGTAGTAAATGGACCAGCAATTGGCATAGCAGCCACAACATTAGCACTCTGTGACTTGGTGTTTGCTTCAGATAAAGTAAGTATTGTATATACAAAGTGCTTATGACAATATATTTTAAAAGAATAAGGGCCGTTTATGGATAAGTTCCAGATATTTTATCTGGTAGATAATTTCATACAAATTCTGTTCCATTTTTTAATTTATCTGGTAGATAGTGGCTATTCGTAACCTGTAAAATTGGCCCTAATAATTGTAAACTCAATCAAAAAAAACCCTAACATCCAAATTAAACAAAAAATCAAGCAAAGTAAATGTCAAAGTTTTTTTTAAAGAACCATTATTAAAAAAAACTTAAGAAAATAACTATTACTAATTGTATTAATTATCTGTTCCAGTCATATTTCCTGACTCCATTTACAAGGTTGGGCATCGTAGCTGAAGGATGTTCAACATTTACATTTCCAAGAATACTCGGCGACAGGAAGGTATATAGTTAAAATTTAATATAGTTAAAATTTAACATTATTCAAATAGCAGTCAATTCCCTTATATATCAATTATATTAAAATTTATTTTTGATTCTCTGATTTCAGGCAGTTGAGATGTTACTTTGTAACTATAGGCTCTCTGCAGCAGAAGCCCTTGAATATGGTTTTGTAAATTACCTTTACAAGCCTGAGGAACTCCAAAGTAAAGTTTGGGACAAAATAGTTGAGGTGTCAAAATTTCCCAAGCACTGCATCACAGCCACTAAGAAACTCTTGAGGGACTCTGTGAGAGAAGAATTGTTGAAAGCCAATGAGAAAGAAATTGAGGAACTCAATACTATTTGGCTAAAAGGACAGAGAAGTAAAATATGATCAAATCTTTTAAAATATTTTATACTAAATGCATTTTAATATTTTTATAAGTTTATTGTGTTTGTGATGACATTAAATCAATAGTAACTATTTTTTAAACAGTTCAACACACATAATGTGATATGTTTTTAATGAATAGCAAGCATTTAAGGTGTGACACCTGTTGAGGAAAACAAGATCTAAAATTCCAGGTGTTAAGATCAGTATTTTTTTCTGTTTTCCCAATTGTATAAATAAATAAGTACAATATATATATTTATATTTTTTTATTTACGTTTAAGCTTTTGACCAAAGTATTACATTTATCTTACATGTTGAAATTATATTTCAGTAGGTTCCAGAATAGTTTGAAAATACAAGCTAAACCGGTAGGTGGCGCTGATGTCGGGTTTGTCTGTTAGGTGGTTAATTTGCAGTATTCATCGTTTCAGAGAGTTTCATCACGAAGTCCTACCTACATCCGGAGTTACAATAAATTAGCTAAGTAGACGTAGGCATCAATCAGTAACCAACTAGATTGAATATGAAAAAAATACTTCATATATGTGCCATTTTGCGGCTCTAAGTTAATAATATATTCGCAAATAAATAATGTCAAAAATGTCTTCGGTAAGTTCAAGTACTGCTTCGATATCGGAGTTCTTTCGTCCGATCCGGCCGAAAGGCCTTCGATCCAGGGATCTGAGTTCCACACGTCTCAATTTATTGAAAAGAGAAATACAGACTGACATGCACCTCATACCTTTGAGTAAGTAAAAGTATAATTCTCTGCTATAAAATACCCATAAAATATCCTATATAAAATACAAGGACTTATTAGAAAGATCTACTTACAAAAACAGCGTCCACGACGCGACGACTATTTTCTCTAAGGCGATTAGCTCGCCGCCCAGGGCATATTAAAGTGTACGGTACCGACCCAACCCAGGAATCGAAACCGAGTCTCCTTGCGTGCTTGACCCAGTAGTTGCGCTTTGCGACCACTAGAACGACAAATATGAAATTCTTGTTTTGAAATTTGTTTCTCGGCTGAACGTAATGTGCAGAAAGACTTACATAGGTGTAGATTGGGGTCCATTTTAAAACATTTTCAGCGTTTTATCCGAGAGCGGGAAGTGGTTTGTTCGCAACGTGGTAGCACCCACGTGATGATTTTACTTAAATATTATCTCGAAACAATGTTCCAATTCGTTATGATGCCAAATTTAGATCGACAGGTGGTGTGGTGGTGGTAGACTGTCGATATTATAGATATTCCTGATGCTATATTCTGACTATTAAATTTTGTAGAACAATTGTATGAACAGCTGCAGACAGATCCTATAAATGGATTGACACATGCTAGAGCTCAAGAACTGCTAGAATACTATGGTCCAAATACACTTACACCTGCCACTGAATATGGGTGGCCTAATGTATTAATAAAATCTCTTTGTACGGGTAAGTTATTTTGTCTTCTTGAAAGGCCATTTCATAAACTACCAATTTATGCTCCCATCTTGCGGTGGACACCTTTTCTCACATGAGCAAAAGTCCACGTATGGAGATATAAGTCTCTATGACGTTTTATTTAAATGGCAAACAGTTGCCTGCTTAGCATTCGTGACTAAGATTACTAAATTTCTTTTGAATTGTAGGCTTTTCCATACTAATCTGGTTGGGAGCGCTGTTGTGTTTGGTGGCGTATCTAATAGAATCGTCATCGAAAGCGAACCCTGCTACTGATAACCTTTATCTGGGCTGCGTGTTAGTTGCGGTCGACATCATATGTGGGCTCTTCAGTTTCTATCACAACTATAAAAGTTCCAAGGTTTGCAATTATTAGTATCTCGTGATTATATTACTACTCGTGATAATAGTTTTACTTAACCCCTCGACTGTCTGAAGAACACCATGTAAACATAAGAATGAAAAAGAAAAAATCTCCACTTGTCCTATGAATAATGAAAACTAAATATATATAAAAAACTTAAGTTAAGTATTTAGGTAATTTTCATTTGAAAATGTGAATATTTTCAAATTAAATTGGGAAATGTCATATCTCATTTGTTTTTTATTACTTAAGACATTTGAGGGGTTAATTAGATTTGGACTTAGGAGAGGATGTGCATTATTTTATAGCTCGACATAGACATAAACAAGGTACAAGTCAACTAATTGAACCTGCTTTTCGCTTAGCAAGATTTTCATTTCATACATCTTAGGTAGGTACCTAAGTAAGGAGACAATCACAGTATTCTAATATTAGCTTAAAATAAGTGCAAATAGGTAGGTAAGTGGAGACTACCAATTGTACCCGCCTACGTTTAAACCTGATGGAAATAATTGACCGATTGTTTCATATCCTCTACCATATCCTGGCTAAATGATACTGCCGTCTATTCCAGATAATGAAAACATTCAGCAGCATGATACCAACATACGCAAACTGTATTCGAGAGGGGGTATTAAATACTGAGACCCCAGTACGTGACATCGTCAAGGGTGATATAGTGCAAGTACAGGCAGGGGACATTGTGCCGGCAGACATACGTATTATCGAAAGCAAGGGATTTAAAGTACGCATCATATATGTATTATCTGTAACTGACACGTGCACATTCCGCGTGAGGATGCACTTGCACGTGTTCTAGTCTAGTGTAGTAATGTAAAGGTTATCTATTGGCAGGTTGATAATTCCTCTTTGACTGGTGAGTCAGTAGCAGTACCCAAGAGTAACGCTGAAGGAAATCCGAACATTCATGAATCGGCAAATGTTGCCTTTTTCTCGACCCAATGTGTGGAAGGCTGGGCTTTGGGTATATTTATAAAATTTATCGTTTTAATTGATGCAAGAACTATACTTATTATATACCGACTTAGGTACTACTTATGATATGATATCTATCGGGAGTGTGCCCACCTCGTTTAAAACTCGTCGTTATTTTTTCTAGAACACGGAGATGATAAAAATAAGAAAGATATACGTAAGACTAGCTAGCGTCTAACTTGACCTAAAGCCACCTATGTTTAACTCTTCTTTATCTTCTCCATAAAACAGAGATGATAAGAATAAGAAACATATACGTAAGATTAGCGCCTTACCTGACCTAAACCTGAAGTTTGTCTATCGACATCGTGACCAGAAGTCAGTTTCTGTCAGCTACTGGACAAGAACTGTAGATATGTGAATTTCATATATACTGGTAGGTAATCATTGTAGGTGTGGCGTTGTGTTGCGGTGACCTGACGGCGCTGGGCCGCGTGGCCGGGCTGGCAGCGCGGCTGACCCCGGCACCGTCCCCGCTGACTCGAGAGCTGCGCCGCTTCATGCGATATATGTGCATGTGGGCTTTGGGACTTGGATTGTTTATAGCATCGGCATGTTTAGCTGTCGGCTATCCTTTCATGCAAACTATCATATTCGTGATCGGAATGATTGTCGCCAACATTCCTGAAGGTGCATCTCAATATTATTGTACTTTTATTAGTAGTTAAGTCGATAACTATCTACTTATATTTTCAATGTTTTGTGTGTAGAAAGGTAAGACCTAAGTTATTGACCTATGTACGTCGTCTTTTTTCATGATTAAGGTTTACAGCCTACTGTAACGGCGTCACTAACTATAACTGCCCAGCGAATGGTGAAAAAGAATTGCCTGGTAAAAAACTTAGACGCAGTCGAGGCTCTGGGTGCCTGCTCAATAATATGCTCCGACAAAACTGGCACACTCACAGAGAATAAGATGGTCGTGCATCATACATGGACGTGGAACAGAGTTTTATTCGTTAAAGACTCTGAATTCAATAGTAAGACGACACTGTGTTATTTATTATTAGATTTATCGATAGCTCACTGTAGATATCCCTCAGATTCGCTCGCGTCTCAAGGGGTAACTACTTCGAGCCCCCGGATAAAGAGACGCCAAGTTACTCCTTTTATCCCATCGACTATCGGCCAGTGGATGTCCGGCTAAAATCGGTCCAGCCAAAAAGCAAAGTTTTAGAGTATAGCCGAAAAATACTGACCAATAAATACCTAGATCGACAGATAAGAATAAAGTTTTGGTGTTGGTATGCATCAATTATGCACTCAATAAAAAGCGGTTATTTTAATATTCGGTACAAACAGACTTTCCGATTTCCTTTACTTATTTGTTATAGATTAACAGCTTAATTAATAGTTTCATCTAATTAATTTTATGGACTGATAGATAACCTTTACTAATTACTTGCAGATGCGGTACAAAACAATCGGGGTAAGTAAATACTCAGGTGCCTACTTTCTAAATAAACTGTTCAGCAACTCCCTTAATGCCTATACAAGTAAACAACGTAGGTACCTTACATCCAGTTATATTAATTAAACACGCCACGTGAAGAGTGGTGGACAAACTGAAAACTTTGTTGCTATTTAACATTTACTCTCTCTTATATTCACCAGTTATTATTATCCTCCATCACGAACAGTTGTTCCTGTTTCCAGCCTACGAACACTTAAAAAAATGTGGAGCATTATGCAGCAACGCAGACGTTAAACGTGGCGGTGGAATCCGTGGCGACGCGTCTGAGACAGCTATTTTAAATTTCCTATTTCAATACAATGACCCAATTAATGTCAGGAGAAATAACCCTAAAGTTGCTGAAATACCCTTCAATTCGGCGAAAAAGTATCAAGTAAATCTGAGCTTTTCGTAAACTTTACAAATACCTACCTACTTATAAGTTCAGGTAATGTAAAAAGTAAAGTTACAGACATGTTAACAGTAACCTCCAGCCATTTTTTTTATGAGAAATCATCAAATGACCCCTCCCGCTGAGGTGCAGCTGGAGGTGTCAGACTCTTACTGAATAAAACCCACTATTTCCATCTGGAGGTCCATGTGTGCCAGGGCCACGGATACTCTTGCGAACATCCCGCAGCCCCGGCAGATTACCTCGAGCCCTTAGGGCGCCTACAAATTAGGCACAAAGAGTCGACCGACAGCGACGCAGCTGTAGCGCTGCCACCGCAATATGCAACCTATTTTGACATAACAACAATTACAGTTTATTATGCCTTCAATTTAGCCGCAGTGTTAGCACTTTTATTTGTATAGATCACCAAAGCAGCGCTCCAGCTGCCTTTAATTGCGCCCAACCTTCGTAAACGCATGCCCAGGTATGAGTGTGATATTGGTCGTTAAAATGAACATATCAAGATTACCTGGAAATAAATACTCAGCGACTGATATTCTGAATCATTGCTCATTATAATATTTATTTAAATACTAGGTCAGTGTGCATCTCGACACATCGTTGGAGCAATTTATAGTAGTGATGAAAGGGGCGCCGGAAATTGTCTTTGCTCGCTGTGCAACCGTTGCTACCGATACCAAAGATATAACTTTAACAAAAGATATGAAGCTAATGGCTGACACAGTAATTGAAAACTTAGCTAGCTCTGGTCAGTATTCACGTCGTTTTCCTTGTATAATAAAGATGTCCATTTACATTTACCTAAATAAATGAGCCGCCTAGCGAGATGAATTGATCCTGCTATGAATATTTTTGTTGCTATTAATTTTCAACGTAGTGTTACGTTTCATTACACTAAAATTCAGCGAATGGGCATACCTAGTACTGAACTGTGAAATCTTAGAAGGTTAGTGGGTTGTTCAGAGTGAATCCTGTCGATTCAGGTGGTAGGTTTACTAGTTTACAAATATTCAGAAAGTATTTATGATGTACAAGTGATCACGAACTAGTTACCTAAATAGTTTTAGCTTCTTATTTATACTGACACATGCATATTTTAAGGTGAACGAATCATAGCCTTCGCTGACCTTCTTCTAAATGCAAACCAGTTTCCTTTGGATTTTCTGTTTAATACGGATGATGTTAATTTCCCACTGGAAAACTTACGCCTGCTTGGCGTAATGGGGCTCATGGATCCACCTCGTGAGGAGGTCAGTAATGTAGGATTATTGATATAGTAGTTAGCCTCCTTGTTATTTGTTAAGCCCAATTTCTAAATATCTTACAAATTAATGTTATTAGTAGGTGTATTTGTTGGGTTTGAGTATAGAATTGTAGTGATTTCCTACATTGACATGAAATGTAAAATGTATTCATGTTCATAATAGGTGCATACCGCAATCGACCGTGTGCGTGAGGCTGGCGTAAGAGTGATCATGGTGACGGGCGACCACCCAGCCACCGCGCGCGCAGTAGCCGTCAGAGTCGGAATTGCCACTAGCCCCAAATGTCATGTTGTGACTGGTAACGAATTAAGAGACATGACACCCGATCTATTAAATTGGACTCTTGATAAACATTATGAAATAGGTAAGAATAAAAAAAAAGTTTATAATTATTCATTGATTTTACCAGGCTTCGTTAAATATCACGTTAACGGTGATTTTTAAGTGTTTGCAAGAACTTCTCCCACACAAAAACTTCAAATAGTTGAGGCTTGTCAGCGTCAAGGTGCCGTGGTCGCCGTAACCGGAGATGGCGTAAACGATGCGCCGGCACTGAGGCGAGCAGACATAGGGATTTCTATGGGCATCACTGGATCACAAGTAGGTCATTTCTATGTAATTTTATTTGTTTTCCAAGATACCAACTTAATCTACGTTTATTTAATATTTCTAGGTGTCCAAACAAACAGCAGACCTTATTTTGATGGACGATAATTTTGCTACTATCGTGACCGGAATCGAAGAAGGAAGGAGGATTTATGACAATCTTAAAAAATCTGTTTGTTACGTACTAATTTCCAACGTGCCAGAAATTGCACCCGTGTTGATGTTTATACTGTTCGCGATACCTTTACCACTAAGTAGGTATATCAGTAACATTCGTCTTTTTTTTGGTCTGGTAGTGTTCCTATTATGTGTAAATGATAATGTGGTGTAAATAAGCGGAGACAAACACCAAGCATGTATAGGTATCAAATGTAAAACACTTTAAAAAACTTCGTGAATATCACATTAAAATTAATATCGCTACGGCAGTGGGGAATATAAATATAACATCGTGTTATTTTGTTGAAGGTGTTATGACCATATTATGCATAGACTTGGGCACGGACATGTGGCCGGCTGTGGCACTGGCTTACGAGCCTGCAGAATCTGACGTCATGACCCGAGTTGTTCGCGGCCGTGACCCTCTCGTGTCGTCGCAAATGTTATGTTTAGTGTACGGACATTTAGGTCTCATAGAATTTGCCGCTGGCATGTACGCATACTTTATTGTAATGGCCGAATTTGGCTTTTATCCGAACTCTTTATTTGGTAAGGAATCTTCTTCTCATTACAATTTTCTCCGTATCTAGGTATCATATCCTGATTTTTATTTGTAATCGATCTCCCAAACTCTTGGTATTTAATTAACATAATTATATGCTAAAGATTAATCCTAAAAACACCTTTCTTTATCCCAATTTTCAATAAGGTCGATGGCATAGCCAGAAGTTACTCAAATATTTTGGATACGTTCTTAAACTTTAAAAAAATCTGTTTAAAATACCTTGGTGATACAGGTATAAGACAAAAATGGGATAACGAAGCAATTAGCGACTTAACAGACTCACTAGGCCAGGAGTGGACCTACGAGGAACGCAAAGAGGTTGAGCAAGCTGCACAAGCAGCTTACTTCGTAGCCGTGGTGCTCACGCAAATGATGAATGGCGTCATCTGCAAGACCAGATATAACTCTTTCTTTCACGTAGGTAAGAGTAATGGAACTGCTATAATTAAAATGTTGGGCAGCTGCCAATGTTTGATCTCCATTAATTCTTAAATAAGCCCAATAAAATGATTTTTGATGAATTCCAGGAATGAGAAATAAAGTTTTAAATATGGGACTCGTTTTTGAGCTATTACTTGCAATCGCTATCTGCTACATTACAGGGCTAAATGATTTCTTCCACACGTATCCTCTTCGCCTAAGTTGGTAATGACGTTATCTGCTATTTAGTGTTGTTAATCCTTTTATATGCATGGGTTAGTTTTGTGAGACCGGTTTTATTACAGGTGGTTCCTGGCTTTGCCCTTCTGTTGCATCATGTTTGCCTTCGATGAATTTAGAAAGTACTGCATCAGAAGGAGACTGTTTGGGGGATGGTATAACTCTTTAACGTTTTATTAATTTATTGTTATGTCACCAAAATAACAAAACGCTAAATACAGTAATTGTCCGTAATGATAAAGTTTCCTGTTCTAAATTAAGGCAAAACAATACATGACTACGCCGTATCCGTTGATAAGTGTTATATTTAGTAAATGTATATCAACAGGTTATTTATAACAACATCGGTAGGACAAATGTGGAATAAATAAATAAAACAATTGTATCCATAAAATAGTAGGTAGTTTACTGAATTTTATTTAATATTTTGATCCCACACACTCAGATCTCTAAATAATACAAGTTAAACATTTAAGTACCTAATTTACCTAATGAGCAAAAAAAATAATATGACATTTCAGTATCAGGTCACATTAACAACATCACAATAGTTTAAGGCCGGTGCACGACTGCAGACCTTGATTTCAGGAAATGAATGATCGCTACCTTACATTTTAAATATGTTACATAAATTAACAATGAATCTCTTCCTGGTGGCTAGCGACACATTTTCACTCCCTGTTATATAGGAATGTCGTTTTTAATTTCTCTGCAAGTGATTGACTACACACGATAATTAGCGGAACACTTACTCTGAGTGCATTTCAATCGCTTTCCGAGACTTAAAAACTTTGGTTAGGAACAGTCACATACTGCATACATAATGGTAATAATCATTACATTTGATTGGATAATGATTCTTACCGCCCACATGAAATGCGCCAGTACAGATAGGAATGATTTGACTTTTCATAAATATGCAAGTACCCATTTAGATAAGGCACACGTAAATAAAACTTATACAACATCTTTATATAACAGTCAGGATTTAAATTAGTAAATATGTACCTAGTTTTATTTATAATTTAAATACACGTAGGTAATTCAATCAAAGAATAGATCAGTTTTTTATACATTTTGTTCTATTTATGTGTTAATACATAAATGCAATGATATGTCACTACTTAGCTGTTATTAGTTGCTCTTTAATCAATATTTACCAAGACATCAGTTCTAAGAAAAACATTAAAAAGAACAACAAGTAAGAAACAAACGTACTAACAACAAAAGGGCTACAGAAAATACTTATTCCAGCTTTTAATCTATCCCGAGCTGTCCCAGAATTTCCTTAGGTATAAGTTTTCATTAAATTTCTAAACCATTTATGCATTAACACTTTTCATGAACAAAGTTTAAAAATACATTGACAACTTGCTTAACCACACTGAATAAAATTTTATAAAATTCAACTTTGCTTTGGTAATACAGCCTACAATAAAGTATCTCTGAAATAATATATATTTTTTCTTCAACATATCAAAGAATATTTTTTTGAAAACTACTTAAGAACATGCAAGATCATTTATCGCTTGAACAACACGTTAGCGTTTTAATAAGTCAATAAATATAAATTTAAGTATTATGAAAATTACATTTATTTATTAACTATCATAAAGAAATCAATTTAAGATATAATATGTTTTCTTAACGTCAGGCAAGTTTGATATGACCCATAAGTGACTAAGTATCTAAGACACAAACAACAAATATAACTCTATTAGTATTTGAACTATTCATTCATTTCAAATGATAAGTACTCAGTCCACACTCACGCGCAAGTAGGGGGAGCATTGTTTTACACAATTTAAATTTTACGTATTAAGAACTGAAATGAATTGTTTAAATACCAAAATAACTTCAAGTATAGTCTATACAAACGTTGAACACTATTTTCAATAATTAATTAAATAATTAAAATTTTATTTATACATTTTCGATTTATATATTGCAATAAGATCTTTTGGCCTCTTTAAATATAATTTAATTATTCAGAGACATCTAGATATTATTCAACCATCTACAAATAGCTTTTTTATCACGATCTTAAATCACACATAGACATTTAGGTATGTTTTTATTTTAAAAGAAATACGAACTTCTGACTATTATGACTAAGGCATTTTTTATTATTTTTCGCGTCTTACGGATATAAGGTACAGCTTGTGATTTAGTTTTGTGATTAAAAATCCATATTATATTATGTTTGTTCCATTCAATGGTATCATAGTCTTTTATTTATTTCATATCTATACCTAGGAAAAACCCTTCACCAATTATTTGAGCGTAAAATTTTGAGCTAATATGAAAATTAAGTTGCATTGATTATCCAGCAATTAACGAATCATTATTATTATATACACCAGAAGAAATAAAATTACGTTTGGAAACATTTCAGTTTTGTTTTAGCTACATTAGTTGTTGCGCATGCGCGCGGCGAGGATAGCATTGAGGTTAGGCTGAGTTCGCATGTCCGCTATAGAATGTCTGGCTTTTATTACCGCCTCTTCACGACAAACTTCATCTTGAAGAATGCAACCAATTATTTTAGCTACAATTGTCGACGGTGGAACATGAGGATTCCCTGAAAGCGTATAAACTGAGCTAGATATCTTTTTCAATTTGTAATAAAATAAAACATATAGAATATTTCTCAGATGCAAGAGTTTGAAAGCACTGTCATATTAAATCTGTGCGCAATTACCTATGTATGTGCCCACAACAGGAGAAGTTTATACATATACTTGCCGTCAAGATTTGTCCGGTGTGTGTGCGGACAGGCTAGCTGTAGTGCAGGCGCCAGCACATCAACCTACCCGAAACTGTCAAATATTCCCAATCAACTTTGAACCACAATATGTTTCAGCGATATAGTTGAAAATCTATTTAGGGAATTTGGAAGATTGTAGTAGCTTGATGTGCTGTTGTCTTTACATAATAACGAACTGAGTTTCGTAAAATGTCATTATTAGTCACGAAAAGAATAAAAAAGTGATCGATGAGGTGCAAATGGAGGTGAAATTCGAATTGTTATTTTGTATTCATTCTAAACTACGTGCTAACACAGATGCTACAAGTATGTTTGAGTACTTACTGCACTGCAATCTCTGGAACTTGATATGACCTATGACAACTCGAAGAAACGGGTTTCATAAAACGGCAAACAGGCGTGCAGTGTTCTGTTAGTAATTGTATTATAAGTGTTAGTATTCCCCTTCACCAAAAACCTCAGGAAATTATTATCAAAACGGTTAATAAACGGATCAGAATTAAGTGAGCTATTTTCGGTAAATGATAATTCGGCACATCACTAAAGCGCGCCAATTTTCAGCGTTTATTCTATAAAGCTATGTACCAATTTATTTCGATATCGCTACAATAGGTACCGTTACCGATTACTGCTTAATGATCTTACTTTGAGATTCGAGAAGAGGTAGACTGATCAATTTAGATTTTAAACCGCAACGCGCTTATTGAAAAATAAACAGTAAATGCTAAAAGTGCAATTAGGGTGGCCATGTACAGGTATAGATAGACAACTATAGATATAGGTATACATACCTATATCTGTGGTTGCATGCAATCGAATCCGTATCCGTGAACATACAGTTCTAGGAAAGCAGAATGAATTCATAGAATTGTTTTATTTGGATTCAGATTAATTTGGACAAGGTGGTCACTTTATAATGCTTAACTGTCATTTTGCAAAATTTATCTAGATTTTTTAGCGATATCATCCGGATGAAGTCAATTCCAAAATAATAATACAAATATGTATAGACAATAGGCATAGCTCACATAATTGTGATCACTGTTAATAAATACATGTTAATTAAAAACACCATTAAAATATTAGTTACGTTATTTTGTGTTTCCATGATCTTACATACTACATTATTTGATGAAGCTTCGATATTATCTTTGAAAACGTGTGTTAGTATGAGTCCTCATTAGAGAATTTTTACGCCTGCCGAGCTGCGACGGCGACACTAACAGTGACGATAGTGCGAAATGCTACAAAATCTGTGCCCCAGGGAGCTAATTTGTGCCTTACCATTTCTATGAATTTATTAATGTTTTTTGAAAAAGTAAGAAACCGTTAATTTTTACCGACGCGGCGACGTCAGATACTTAAAATTACTTAATTTCTCTTGAGTTTAGCCTCTCATAAACTAAACTCAAAAAAAAAAATAATTACGAGAATTTAGAAACAAAAAATTAATTAGATAAAAATTCTCCAATGGTTCACTCACGCGGTGGCCTGTTATCACATCATGACACCTCTTGAGTTATGAAATACATCATGTCACATACCTGTCAGGCCTCTGTATCCAAAGATACCACAGTCGTGCATACGCATTGAATGTTGTTCTTTCTTGATAAAATCTTCTGTACTGATGCCTTTGAGCTAAAATTAAACAAATCAAAATATTGAAAGGAATATTGTAAAAGAAATTAATAAAAAAATAATGGAACATTTAGACGATAATACTAACTTTAGATGGAGCTAAAAATCGATCAGGTATCCTTTGCAATTTCTGCTGCTTTTCGCTTGGGCCAAACCCTAGTGCCAGTAACACTGACTCAGCATCAACCTTTCGAGCTCCCAATACATTTAGCACAGAGCTGCCACTTGATCCACTGTTATCAGACTGAAAATATAGTCATAATAAATAACAAGTTTACAACACATATATCCACTATACAATAAACAATCAAAATGTGCCGCAGTAAGTCTAATACCTGGAGAGAATGGTCTCTAAGCAATGGGTTCTTAAACTTAGGAGAATATCCTTCCGATTGTATTGAATGGTCCCGCTGCAATCTCTTGACATTTGTCCTCTGTGGGGTACTAGTGAGTAGAGCACTATCCAGTGATTTTCTTTTCCATGCTTCTTTTAAAGGAACATCCAAGTTTTGCTCATCTTGTTCCTTTTCTTTAATAGGTTCAATGACTGTGTTCTCAGTTACTGATTCATCTGCTTTGCTATCATCAGACTTAGGCTCTGTGACCTTCACCTCATCACCAGTAGTTTCAGCCTCAACAGGTGCATCAGCTGGCAAGGAATCAAGCCACTGTTGTACTGGGCTACTGCGCCTCATGTCGTCAATTACTCCACTTAACCAGCCTCTAACTTTTCTCTCAATTATTGTAGACACGGATTCATTAAAAGTATCTACAAGAACAATAAAAAATTTAAAATCTTATTCTTATTGTATACATTTTCACACTAATTGAAATGTTTATGAAAAAAAAAACATTATGTTAAATAGAATCTGTAAATTGAGGAACTCCAGAACTTAAAATGCTGTTTTTGTCTATAAGAAACACTGTTAAAATATCATAACTAATCATATCTGTAAAATTTATATGTCACTTATTTTGACTACAAATACATCAGGTTCAACATTTAAATACTCACCAATTTTTTTACACATCAATACACAATGGCAAAAAAGCAATGAATAGCATTACGATTGTACTTATTGATTGGATAAGGACTTTAGTGTTTGTTATGATATCTAACACACTAAATTCGCTAAGTTAATGTAGCTGGTGAGACCAACCTTGCTTAGGATCCATCTTCACTCAAGGTAACGCTGCATGCAATACGAGGAAGTTCATGAATTAACGTGCAAGATGCTTACGATGGTCACAAAATTACTCGTCAATTTCCTACCATTTTCCAGAAACAAAAATACTAAGTACCTACATTAATATACAAAATCGTAACTTACCTTCTACGAAAATATGCTTATGAATGTTTTCTCAAATACCACACACAGAAAGTATATATTTTGTATCCAACACTCTTGAGCAGAAAGCAGTATCTTAGTTAATTTACGTCTAATTTAATCATTGGAACAATTTATTAAAAAAATACGTATTTGTTCACCACAGAACTCAGTACTGCAGCACAGTCAGTGACATTTATTGACTGAGTCTGACGTTTATTTGACAATTCCATTTATATTGACAGCATTATTCAGTGACAGTGACGGTGTCAAAAGAAGTTATGGTTCGAGTTTGGCTTCGAGCCTGTTGCAGCCTTGTTGGAGCCCTCAGCTCTTCAGCTCGAACAGGCTCGAACCATAACTTCCATTGACTTATATTCGAGCAAGACGCTTTTTTTATATCAATGGATCAAAGAGTATACAAATACTATGCAATGGATGTGTTTGTTTTCGCTACACTCTCTACAGCTTCGTGAGTTTTTTTTAATTTCACAATTCTTGTGACTTTTGTGTATTTGATATATTATGACTCTTAAAATGTATATTAAATTAATTTTACATATGGAGCATAATTTTGTCATTTGTTATAGTAATATTCCTTTAAGTAATTTATGATATATCTTTAAACTCCGAAGGTTTCTTCGGTTCATATGTTCCAGGATCAATTATCAAATTACAACAAAATATAATTATATTTCGGACACATCCATCTGTCTTATAAATTGGCGCATAAATACCTTCATATCTGATAACTAGCTTCCTTCGTGCCTCATGCACCCGGAAAAATAAGCTTATTAGGTCTATACTTGATTAATATACTTGAATGGTAATAAATGTTTTTTTTTTATGGGTCCAGTGAGATAAGTGCGTTCAACAAAACAAACCCGTAAGGATCAGGATAGACTTACAGTCATCTTATTTGAAAATTGCTATAAATGAAAAACAATTATATTATAAATAAAGAATATTTATTTTTCTATAAACACATTATCCTTTTATATCATCAATGGCTGACATCATTATAAATCGCGGGTCGCATTGGGCTTTCGTCAACGAAGTCGAGTGCATGGATGGAGAAGAGTTTTCAGCGGCCGAACCGCGGCCGATGCGCGACGCCGAGACGAAGCACCCAGCGCGCGCGGCTCCTTAGCTAAACAATTTGTGCATCGAGGTTCAGGTAGAGATTACTTTAATCGCTAAATCACATTTGGACACTAATATACATGTATAACTACGTTCAACAAGTGTCAATATTGAGCAGTACGAGGGGGGCCGCGGGAGCGCGCGGCTCGTAGCCTGCGTCACGCCGGCCCGTACACGCAGTCTCCGCGCCGCGCGCCTGCCGTCTCCTCGCCAGGGAGCACCGCAGCGCGCCGCCATTGGTCGCGAACTCGCTCGACGTGCTGTAGCACGCGCACCACATTCATGCCGGCTAGCTTGCGCACGTCCTCCTCGCTCCAGTCCGGGTCGCGCAGTAGCTCCGCCAACAGGTGCGGGTAACGTGACACGTCCTCCAGCCCCTCGGGCGGCGCATCGATGCCGTCGTACCCCGCACCGAGCCCCACGTGCTCTACGCCGGCTACCCGCCGTACGTGGTTTATGTGCGCCACCACGTCTTCCAAAGTGGCTCGCTCCCCGCACGTTACTAGTTTTGCATAGAAATTTATCATGACGACTCCACCGTTCGCAGCTATCATGCGAAGTAAGTCGTCTGGAACGTTTCTACTAGAGTTGCATAGAGCTGCAGCTCCTGAATGCGAAAATACTACAGGCGCCTGTGACATTTCTAATGCATCGCGGGCTGTTTCTTCTCCCGCATGCGACAGATCTACAATCATGCCGAGCCGATTCATTTCGCGTACAACAGCTCTTCCGAATTCACTGAGACCTCCTGCAGTGCCCGCTGCTCGCGCCCATCTCGTATCACAAGTATGTGTCACTGTGAGATATCGCGCACCAAGTTGGTAAAACGCCCGAAGTACTGCAAGCGAATCCCCAAGAGCGTGGCCACCCTCTACGCCAATAAGGGAAGCGATGCGACCATCACGATGCGCATCTAGTAATTCACCCGCATCAGTCACTAGAGCTAAATGCGCAGCATTCAATTCTACAATACGTTTGATAACGTCCATCTGCTCGAGCGCCAGTTGAACTGCGTCACGATCTCTCGCTCCACATGGCACATAAGCTGACCAAAATTGAGCACCAACCTGACCGAGCCTTAAGCGCGGGATATCAGTGTGCGACCAGCGCGACCGCGCCCAAGGTTCAATTCCATCGAGACCGGCACTCAAATTAAAATCACCTATTTTATTATGTAAAAACTTCCGTACATTCCACGCCAAGTCATTGTGACCATCGACTAGTGGCGAGTCTCGTAGCATTCGACGAATAGTGGTGAGTCGTTGTTCTGGAGTAGCCCGCCCTCCGCCACCGAGAGCGAGAGGCAGCGCTAGGGCGGCGCCGAGCGCGGCCAGCACGACCAGCGCCGCCAGAGCGATTCGCCAGCGCGGCCGGCGCGGGATCGTCTTCTCGTCCGAGCTGCCCGACGCTGACGCTGACAGTGAGTCCGGCGCCCAGCGCCCGCACCGCTCCGCCACGTCCGGCAGCGGGCCCGGAAACGTCATGCCTTCTGGCACCGCGGCCTACAAACAGAAAAAATATCATGTTACTTCCGAGAGTGACCTTCAGAAAAGGTTTTGTTGTCAGATGAAGATAAGGTATGTATGGTGTAATACGAAATGAATAGTATTTTACACAAACGATAATTATCTGTGAATCTTTCAATCTAGGTATAGGTATGTATTTATTATAGGTATGAATTAAGCACAGCGTAGCATAGCTCGATGTTGATTTTTCACCCTTATTCACATAAGCATTAATATTATTTAACTTTTACCTGCATGATTATAAGATTTAACTACAAAAATAATAGCGTAATCCTTCAATGATTCCCGTGTTAATAGGTTCGAACATTCTAATCTTTTCTTTTATTCTTATGTAGGTACGTACCTACTCGTCGGATATATATATTTACTTGTTTATACATACATACGGCCTTCTTTGAGTTACGTACCTATAGCTGGCTAGCAAAAAAATAAATACTTTTCTTAGTACGAATACAAATCTAGGCAAATTCAACAAGTAGGTAAATACATATATGAGGTCTGCAGCATATTTCCTTCCATAGGTGACTTATTATTACAACTCCGCCCGCCTTTATCCCACATCATGTTTCCTGATTAAATATAATCTTGCAGACGCGAAGCGGTTATGATACAATGGATTTAAATGACTGACACATTCCGTTGCTACGGTACGTGACTTAGCTAAGGTTTAAAATATATCTACAATATGTATTCATGAAAGCATTAGGCAGTTAATTTATGACCAACTGCTGAAAGCGACTTAGAACTTGCGTTTACGTTTACATAATTTAAGAACAGTGAGACCGTGTTTGTATTTATTTTTGTCACCGCAGAAAAGTATATACTTAAAACACGTAAGTGAAACAGATATAAAAAGGAAATCCATGCCCCAATTTTCCCACAAACTTTTCACCCTGATTTGAATGAAGAATATTGTAAGCGTTCATATCAGTCGATTCAGGCGTGACAATAATTTGCCGCGTGTTCAATTATGCAAGGGGCACACACAGTTGGGGGACGAGACTGTGGGGAAGGGGCGCACAGGGTGAGCCTGAATAGCTTCTGACCCATTTACAGGCAGAACTGGCGCGAAGGCCCCAGTCGCCTGGATTTTAGTCTTAACTGAAACCTCCTCTCTAATTACCATGCTCGTATTGCATTCAATCTCATTGTAGGATGTGATATAGCTATGTTTTTTGCATTCCTTTACGAAGTAAATCATTTTTTAATTAATCAGAAATTTTAGATTAATAAGTACGCAAAATAAATTGAAACATGCGGGAACGGAAGGTTTTTGCAGTTTTATAGGGATATATTTCATTGTATTTCGTCTTCTTAGGGTAAAATAGTTTCCCACGACCTTTAAAATGCGCGTCAAGTTTAAAAAGCAGTATTAAAAATACCATGTTGTTATGTTACTGCATATTTTAAAGCACATTTTGCGCACGAAACTTATCGAACGCGCGTTGCAACAATAGTTGAAGAGTCTAGTCAAATCAATGGCTCTCTCTAATTAGTTGTAAAATAATAATAATTTACATTAATCAAGTCTGATTGATGTAGTTCAGTTATGTATTTATTCATATAGTAAATTCAATACATACTTATTTAGTTTTTGTTGTACTCAAACCAATAAATTAATGAAACTGTCCAATACCTACTCTACGATGTATTTATGTACAGCGATAATTTAACAAATAAACAATAGTTCGTACTATTAGTGGGCACGGATAGTACCAGAGTTCATAATTGATTAGCTTATTTGTAAACACAAAGTTATGCGGGTCAAATTTAAATGAAATATTTCTTATAGCTCCCAAATGGTAGTGTTCCCGGCAGATACGTATCATTGAAACTCAAAAGGACGACGTAACTTTTAGTTTCGCTTTCCTAAACGGATTAAACGTTTGCACAAAATGGACTAACTTCCCAAATTCCTGTAGCGAGAGTTCCCATTATTGATCAAAACATCAAACTGTCTAGAATGAAAGTGACTTTATGTTTAGTAGAACCATTTCTAAATAAATGTTGATGTAGGTAACTTTATTAAAAGTAAAAAAAAAAACTTTTAATCCCAGACAACAATGAGTAGACTCATCGTTGGTATTCAAAGTCATTGACCGGCTTGATGAGGACCGATGTAGACGAAGACCCTTTATTAACAGAACAAAATATCTACAAAACTCGAAAAAAACACATTCGCGATAATTAACTGTCATGTAATTTATATATGATAAGAATAATATTTGCGAAGGCGATGAATATCATGAAAACAGTCGGCGGGGCGAGGCAGGTGCGGGGGCGGAGCTGCATCGATTCGCTGCATGCCAGACAGCGAGATCGCGGACCTCGGAGCTTGGCCCGGTCCGCGGCTTACAGGCCACGGCCCACGCCGCGGCTGCTGTGGCCCCCACTGGCCCCCGCAACGACATAATGTTGCGTGAAATTTGCGCCCCCATTGAAACCTTACCTACAACTAGCCGTCCGTCCGTAACGCCTTTATGGAGCACGGACCTGGATGCTATATGGACCGAGTGTGAATCACACACGTGAAGGGCCATGGTTCAATACGTTTTATTGTGTTTTTTATTGTTTCCTATTATCACACAGTTCAGTATGTTTTCATACTGTTTTTCTTCGAAACGGGTAGGTAGGTCAACATTTAGTAATTTATCTATGAAATACGCGTCAAGCTTCATGCATATTGGAGTACTGTCATATCGTGAGGTACTAAAAGTGATTAATAAAAACTGATTATAAGTTTATGAGAGAACTGTGAAGTTTTATTTCCCCTTTTTTAATTATCTATTTTTATAATTAAAGTTTAGGTAACTACACATTTAAAAACTACCTACAAAAATTCGATTAGAGTGAATCTATATGAATTTGCAAAAGTATTCAAAATATTTCGGTTTAGAACACATTATGTTATTAGTATGCGATGTTTTGTTGATTGTAGGCTAAAGCGTCAATATACCTCTAACATTTTTATATGAAATTTATCTATCCCGTGTAAATGCGTTAAACTTGGACCCCTCATTCTCCTTGCGGATGTTTGATTAGAAGTTTTGCCCTCAGTTTACCCAATATCAATTAAAACCCATTAATTGTTTATTCATTTCAAACTAAGCGCTTCGTGGCTTCCGTTTTGTTTATTAATGTAACCTGCTTGGTTTTTCACTCAATTTTGACTGGTTTGTTCTAATCAACTACCATATTATCCTATTATTGCTTTACATGATCTTTGTAGCCTTCCAACAAAAGGCATTTGAAATAATATGTCATATTTGTTGTATTTATTTTAATAAGCCTTAAAATAAGATATCATTGAGATGTTTTTACTGTTAGAAGGCTTAGCTCAGTCATATAACCCAAAAAATAATGTTAACCGTGCATAAATTCCCAGAAAGCTTAAAATTTGTATGAATGTTAAATGTTTTCATATGTTTTCCTCTGAAAAATATACAACTCTTAACATGGGATCGATGGGGACTTTTTAGTGTTTAATTATGTGTGTTTACATTCATGCCAATTTTCTCCTTTCCGGGAATTTATGCAAGGGTTGATGTCTATTTTGACTGGACTAAACAAGCGGTGGCATCTAAAGAAATATTAGTTCATTTTTAAATTAAGTAAACACCGAGGATTGGCTTTACTAAGGTCAAGTGCAAAATTCAAGTTCACACAAATGTCGAAAAATCTAGTGTTGTGAGAAGTCCCAGCGAAAAATATTTTGTATTTCTTAAGATACACAATTGCTGCCACAATATACAAGACGATT
Source organism: Heliothis peltigera (assembly GCA_958496145.1). Taxonomy (NCBI): domain Eukaryota; kingdom Metazoa; phylum Arthropoda; class Insecta; order Lepidoptera; family Noctuidae; genus Heliothis; species Heliothis peltigera. The sequence goes on along the minus strand of OY292334.1, from coordinate 6,658,661 downwards.
GGATCTACAGGAAGAAACAATCAAGATCGTTTCAACAAATCTACACCGATACAAATCACATTTCCGAAACAAATGTGGCGTCGGAGCGACAGCGTAGCGGCTGACGACTGATATCTGCATTACTTATAAGATAAATCTATTTCAACGTTCAACCATCTTATTCCATTTTCAAAATACAAGTCTAGTCTATTATGTTAATAAATAACTTAAATTGTCTATAACATTTTAGTTGCAAGAGAATAAAATTTAAAGGTATTCGATTCGTCATGCATCCCTTTAGCAAATAAAATAACAATCTGGGTTAGTCCGTTAGTTCTTTAAGTATTGTTGAATAAACTCAAACTATTATTATAGATTTTCTATGCTCTTTCCAATATGTCTTACGATCTTGACACAAAATCAACAATGTGCTTGATAATTTTAAGCTAATTAAACATCCGTTAAGTTTCGTTGTGAGCTTGATAAATTATTGTGTATTGTTTCGCTCTATACTTAATAACTTTTCTATCTCATTAAATATTTTTATTTCATGTTTCTCTGTGATTCAGACATTAGTTTAATTTAAATAGCAATTTTCCAAACCATGACCGTAACCTGGTAATAAATTATTATAATATTTGGTCAACTCAAAACTTCATTGACATCAATATTGTGGTTAACACCAATTCGCACACGCCGTCATCGACTATTAAATCAACAGCCGCCGTTAACACGGCAAATAATTCGCAACACTAACTCTGAGTGTCACAAACTATAAATTAAAATATGTACAGCATTTACCAGACGATATTTTATTTGTTTTATTTTTCGTAGCACCTTCGTAGGCGTGCTACGAAAGCGTAGCACTTTGGTCATTGTCCTATAAGGACATATTTTCTATAATTTGAAAAGGGTTTTTAAGATATTGTCCGGTTTGTAAGCACAGTTCATCAAGTTGTGGAGATTGAATAAATAAGTTTACTGGTATGAAGCATGTGGTTATTTTCTGACGCACATTTGCGTCTTCCGTAAGTACCGAAAAGATCTACGTAAGTATAAATAAGGTATATTTATATAATGGCACATTTTTGTCATAAATATCCGTTGATGGCGTCATTGTTTTAAGTAAATTCTCTTTTGGATGACCGAATTTTTCAACTAGGTCATCCCTTAAAATTAGATGGTCCACGCGGACCCTCATGAGCACACCGCTGCTCTAATGTTCCACAAAGATAGCTCAGATCGATATCTCAATATGGACCGTCTGTTTGGAACAGTGCAAATAGCGAGTGGGAAAGATAAAACTTGTAAGTAAACCACGAACCACTTTGATGTCGGCTATACATAAACAGTGATGCGTGAACAAGGCAATATTTTCAACGTCAAGTTTCCCCTAATACCTAAGTACACCGAAAGGAACTCATAAAAAGGTTCCAGGAAAATATTTGTTAAAAACGGTGAGCGCGGTACGCCGTTTACCCGCCATGATTAAGGAAGAGATATCTGATGTTTTCCTTCCTTTGTGGACCTACCTCTTACCTGCACGACTACATAAACGATTCTCCCCACTAACATAATTTATTAGAAATGGGCAAACTAAAGCTATTTGCTTAAACGAAAACTAAGTCTTAGTAATTGCTAGCTGGGAATGTAATACCTATGTATAGTTATTTGCTTGCATTGTTTATTTAAAAACAATACAGATTTTATGATGAGCTATGCTTTAGTAAGTAGTCACTAATGGAAATGTACAACTAGGAAGGCATAGTCGTATATATATAGTATGCTACGAGTAAAATTTTTCTCTGTCTGAATATTCTACTTTTCTTGTAAAATTTGTTGCTAATTATAATTACAACTTATTATGTATAAGCTAAGTTTTCACATCTCGAGGGAAAACCCACAATACCGAGATCCATGCTCTATTTGATCCCCATTCCTCAGTTCAGACATTTACTACGAAATTGAAACGAACAAATAAACAAAGTCACATTCGCTTTTATAATATTAGGATAGTTTCATCAAATAAAGTTGTCACTATCTCTAATCGAATCAGTTAAGTTCATTTAGTTACATGAGCCGTGGCGTTCTTGTACCTTTCATTATGTGTGCATTCATTAAAACGATTGATAGTCTGAATTACGATTAATTATTAAGTATTAATCGTATTCGAATGGTTAGGGAACAAAAATATGACTCTTCAATAACAAAATATAGTTAATGAGTGATGATTGAACGATTTACCACATTATGTTAATGAAATACACGACTCAGCAGAAATTTCTGAGTAAACTATCCGCCATTTAGCCATGTCTCCGGATTCAAGTGACGTGCATGGCCACTTGTGCTCAGGTGTGAAGAGGGCTTTAGTCACAAAGTCTAAGGGAACAAGCTCGTTACCTATTAGCTTGCATATTTAAACTTGTTGAAAATTGTTTATTTACATCTCGTGTAAGACGGGCCCCAGACTAATTAGAGGGTAATTGTCCTTTATCGTTAGGAGCTAGGCAAACAATTTGCTGAGTATGCACATGGAAGATTAAATTTTAGTATAAACGAACTAAATACATATGTTGGAATTTTCTTTGAAACGATAACGTGTCATAGATGCTGCTGATTGGATTAATTCGGTGACCACGTGATGTAGCTACTGATCAAACCATCAATTATTGTCATTATGTTATTCACAATCTAATCCACCTGGTGAAAATTTTGATTAAATATTATCCAAAACAAAGTCTGCCTGTATGGCAAGTATCATACACATATTATATTCAATTAGTAGGTACCTACTTTCAACGTAAAAGGGCTAGTCACCTCTTTCTACATATAAAAAAGTAAACTTATTGACAGAATGATATATTATAATCAGCTGAAACCACTGCAAATATAAAATGTGTAATAACTGTGCATTAACAAGAATTTTTTTGGAAATTCCCAGAGAGGTGGACGAACTGTTGAAGATCAATGAGCACCTGCGATATTTCGTCGTATAAAATTTATTTCCCAATATCAATGGCCATGTTAGTAGGTATAACAGAGATATTAAGATTCCCGTTCAGCGGAAATGAGACTGAGTTATAGATAAAAATATAGCTGTCGAGTTCTATCTATAAAGTTTTTACTATATAAGTATTCTAAATCTAAATGATTATTCGTGAGATATGCAGAACATTATTAAGTCCATGCTGATGAACGGAACTTAAAACGTAAAATGATAGAAAAGCTGGCAAATTTTCTAACTACCCTGTAAATTGCTGATCACATAAAATATTTATGAATAAGACAAATTAATAAACGCACAATATCAACGTCAGAAGGTTATTGTTTTGGAAACACTAGATAACGCCCTCAAATGTATTAAATTGTATGCTTAGCTTCGTGTTGCGTATGAATAAAACTGGGGAATATGTATATAATACATGTGACGGTAAATCTTTTTAGTGCACTAAAATGGAATAGCGTCTGAATTGAGATGTAAAGAACAGAAGTGTCCCAGCAGGCCGAAATGAAATCGCACGTGTACAACTTTATGACCTTCCATCCTAATGCGCTAATAAAATGGACAAATACTCCATCGTTTTTGTTCTACTGTTGCTCACGATGTCTATATTAATCGTTACCAAATTGAGATGTAACGACAGAACACTGCCTCTGTATATAAGATTGATTTATAGAAAGAATGGAATGTATTATTTTCATATTTCAAGACGAACTGTTAAACAATTGAAAATCTCAACAGCCAGTTAGAGTCTACTACATCCAATGTAAATACCCATAGCCACATACATAAGTAGAGGTATTGTATAGAAAATATATAATTAATCAACATATTCAAGTGAGGTTAATGACTTGAAGCGTTGACTGAAAACAAACGCGCCACCGACAAACAGATTGCGGTTAAGAATGTTGACGCTACTGTCATGCCTCCACTTACGCATTGCTACGACCTGTTATTACCCGTACTCAGTAACTGTATGAGATTTATCCGCTATAATGCAGATCTTACCTTACATCAAGTTATAATTAGATCGGTTATATGTGACCCACACGAACCTTTCGTGCGTTAAGCGTAAATATCACCCATAAAAAGATAAAAAATACTGTGTTCCTTTAATTTTCCATAAAGGGTGGCATTATTATTGCATACCAAGTAGATTCATATTATTTAATTTCTAAAGAGGTATATTAATTGTGTTTGACAACACCTGCATGTTATCTTAACTATAAGGAACTATATACAACATGTCATAACTTGTATAAATACACTGCAAAAATAAATATACAAGAGCTCTTTAGAATAAAACTTCACCCTGATACCACTAATTTATGTATTCACTGCGCGGAATCCAATTTAGTAATTTAAGCAAATTAGATAAATAGCAAGCCTTTTCCGTGTAAACCGGTTGCCTACACGGTCTTTGTTCGAGCCTGGGGTGAGTAGGGCTGCGAGCAATATAAACTTTAATATAAACGTCAAGTGCACCGCTTGAAGCCCTATTAGAAAGTTATATAATTCTACGTTAAGATCAAAGTGACCAAAATATTTTTCCCTTTCGAGGAGTTGTGTATTGCAAACCTTTCCTTGTATTTGAACTTATTTGATGTTTGGGGGTATGGAACTAAATACTGGAATATTGTTTAGTAATCTATCTCTAAAGTCTCATACATAATGTAAGGCTTACAGGTACATAAGGTAGGGAGGGAGCATGAGTAACAATAAATGGTTTTTATAGGATGAAACACGGAAAAACCGCTCGACAGACTAATGGAATTTCCAGCAACAGGAAGTTGTAGATCCGGTTAGCATGGTTAGTTATTGTATAACGGAACGAAATACCAGCTCGAGGGGAAATTAAGAAACCATCCTATGTCAGCGATGCCTTGGTCGTGAGCACAAGTACTTGTATTACATTTAGTAAGAGCTGTGCAAAAGGACTGTTTTGACTTGACAACTATAAACATGGTCTTTACTTCTGTTGGTAATCTTTATTGCTCCATGCGGAGGTATTCCACATACTGAAAATCCCATCTTAGTGCAGATTAACTTTTGATTAAACACATTTAAAAAAATTCCCACTTCAAAACGAAATTATCAGTTGTTAAAGACAAACATGCAAACAGAGAAATGAGGAAAAGTTTTGACTACTTCACTAACGTTGGAAGTGATTAACGTGAACAGGGTATGATCAACACAAATATGTCAATGAACACAAACTAATGTGATTACACAAAAGGTTTACCGCTGTTCATGATTTAGATTGCTTTACTGATTAGATTTAACTTAAATTTTCCTTTTAATTAGGAGTAGTACTTTATATCCACTTATGATGACACTAAATGCGTGCGAATTGTATTCAATGTCAAATAATCATAAAACCTTTGTATGGAAATCAAAATAAAACAAGATGAATGTATAAATTATATTAAAATAACTTCACTTTAACAACCATCAATGTTACATAAATCACAGGTACAAACTGAATACTACGTTATGCAGTTGAAATGACATAATACGACCACTACAAACAAATCAGCGTGAAGACGGTCCCTAGCGGACCGCGGCAAGATCATGCGGGGGAGGGCCGGAGGATGCAAGCGGGCGCGGGCAAACAACGACACGTACGTGGGCGTGCGGCGAGGTGATCGCGCGGCACAGGCAGGCGTGCGCCGCCGGCGCCACCTGGTAGTCCATGTAGTTCCCGTAGCCCATGTGGTCGCACGTGCAGGCACAGTTCTCGATGTGCCGACGCAACTCCAGCTCGAGCTCCCACGGCGGCTCCATGAGCGCGTTGAGGCGGGCGGGCGCGCGCCGCGGCGTGCCCGCGCCTCCGCGCGCTGCGAATGCGGCCCCGGGCCGGGCGCGGGCCGCACCTGCGCGACGCCACCTGCCTCCCCGCCCCCCGCCTGGCGCGCTCCACCATACACCGGCGGCTAGCGCGCGGAGGCGCCGGCGAAGCGGCCCTCGCAGCGAGCTCGGGGCCCTACCCCCGGTGAGCGGCGAACCGCGGCTCGCGCGGTCTCCCGCGTGTCGGCGCGCATAGCGTGGCGGCCGCCTGCCGGCTGGGGAATGCCGCGCCGCGAGCTCGGCCGGGCGCGAGACCCGGGCGGCCCGGCCGCGCCGGCGCCCCGAGCTCCACGTGACAGCCCGCGCTCCGCGCCCCCGCCGCCCGAGTCGCGCCGAGCCTGCTGCGACTCCCACCGCCGGACACGTCTTTCAGATGCACAATCGTCAACCATCAATTAACTCAGCGACGAAGCTATATTTTACGGAAATTGAACTGTGACAATGAATACCAAAACACGAATATGAACTAGTAGATTAGGTTGAATTTTACAAATGGAAAATTTACCCTTAAATTAATTTTTATTTCATTACTATCAATGAAAATTAAGATTTACCTTCGTGGTATTAAATATATCACCGTTTATTCATCATCATCATCTGCCTTTTCCCAGCTACATATATTAGTGTCGGCTACCACTCTAACCTGATGCAGATGAGAACCAATGCTTTATGTGGCGACTGCCTATATGACCTCCACAACCTTTTTACTCGCCTTACTCGAAGAATAAGATAGCCCTTGATTAAACTACTAGTTGTCAGACTTTCTGAATTCTGATTACCCTTATTAATTGCCAAAGATGATGAAATGAGCTCATCAAGCGTTACCTCATATTGAAATTAAATAATTTGTTTACATCACTAGTTTATTATAAATTTTATTTAAAAAATATATTTAAAAAAATTACACTCACTATTGTAACAAAGGGCAAGCTTCCGACTCTTGTTTTAAGGAGTTTAATATAAAAATAATATCTAAAATGAAGTATTAACCAGTTAAGTTATCCTGGCAGCTCACGTATGAATGCGGTTCTAAGTTAAATGTGAATCTCATGTTGCGGCTAAGTTCGCAAGCATTAGACACTTTAACTAAACGTTTCACATAATGTTACATACATGTTACGTTGGAAACACTTCAAAACTGAAATGAGCCCCGATTGAGCGCTTCTTACATTAATTAGCGTTGTTCCAGTTCAAAATATGTTATTTTAACGTCTATTGAAACAGTGCAGACGCACTTCAACTAATGATGGGTACTTTAAACTGATTACTCTTACTACACCTGAAATAAAACATATTTTTAGTTTAAACTGAGTACACTTGAACTAAAATTATGAATAAGGTAATGTTACCAGGTTTTATTTCTTCAAAATTGAATCTTATGCACGCGAATTACGCTCAGAAAGCCTTTGACTATTTAATCTGGCCAATTATTTCAATTACTCGTATTACGAGTTAAAAAGCAACTTAGATCTCGAAATAATAATCGGACCATTAGTTATGCTTTGGTTTCTTAATTACTACAAATATTTATAAATTGTATATTACTGAATTAGAATACCCCGTAAAACACTCAAGCTTATTATTGAAAAGTAGGTTATGTAAAAACTAATCACTATATGAAAGTGAAAGCTAGAGCACGATAATGCTTGGATTTCAAAACAATGCATACACGTCACGGATAACAGTTAAATCACTATATCTGTGAGTTAATTAATAAATAGCGTAACAATCTCGACGATATTCGATTTTATTACAATAATATTTTTAGACTGGAAAGAAGGTACAGCTCAACAAGCATTCATTCAATTAACAATCATTATTAACTCAACGTCAAGAACTTTCCAGTGTTTTGTGAATTCAGAACATTTTCAGGCAAATCTCCTATCGTCGTCCGCTGCGTAATCATTAATCATTCGTCTCTGTGAACCCCGTACGGCTCAAGCATCATCTGCACAATTCTCAAACATCGTAATTTTTATTAACGGAATTAGGACGCAGGTGGACTGGAGCTGAGAGGCTGCATGCGTGCGCAGCGGCCGCGGCACCGAGCGGCCGGCGGCGCGCGGCAGTCGGCATGCGGCGCGCGCGGAGCGTCACGGGGCCCTTGCGCCGCGCCCACCCGGCCTCGGGCGCCACCTGGAACGTCCAGGTACCCACGCCACCCACCAGCCTAGCCCAATACCTTAAACTCAGTACATCTCGCGCTGCAACTTAAACATCTAAGGCCAAGCTTGCTTGTGAGAAACCTAGGCCCTAGTCAGTGCATCTGAATCATCTTGTGAATGTGATTGCAGGAAGCTGGAACTCAACAGTTGGCCAAAGACTTGTTGCTCAATAATTCTGATCTTTGGATACATTAAAATGAAAACCATTTACTTATTTCCATTTAGTATATCGGAAAAGTTGAGATAAATCTCTTCCAGTATAAACTTTTTCGAAGAATCGATTCTTAATCAGTTGAAAACGATCCTCCATGTTTACATGTACTCATAATAAAAGAAATTATGCAAATATGTCCAACAAGATAAACGTTATTAGTCAGTCATGTATATTTGGATCATAAAATTAGTTGATTTGCTCTTTTACGAGTATGTCTGTACTGATCTCCACATTAGAATGGTACCAATGTACATTTGGGGATTATTCTTATGGATATACATATTTATTTTGGCGACTCGTAAGACAACGTCGTCGTAGAATTGTGTCGAGTACGTGACAGCTGCGCGTTGAAACCGCGCGCTCTCCTATTTATTTACAGTTCTTGACAATAACGCCAGACAAAGTGAAACATATCAATACAATTTTATGCAGCGATGATCCACACAGGCAAAGCAATATACAAACATGCAATATAATGAAATTAATGTAATTTTTGTAGACGTTTTATAATTAAACAAATTGTTTCATGCTCTAAAAATACAAAGTTCATTTTCCTACTAAATTGCTCTAAATTAATACATTTTTACAATATGTTTCTTGTTAAGACCTTGTTAACCTTTTGTGTGTAGAGCAACAATCTGACTTCTTTCTCTAGAAAGGAGATGAAGCAACGTCTTTGCGCAAATAAGACGTACTACTCGTTTTAATGAAGTTGCGAATCAAGACTCAAATACAAAAAATAACTTAAAAATAGTAAAAGAACTTTTTAAACCACAAGACTTACGATTCAGAACATTGATTTTATCAACATTCATATCACGAAAAGTAATCATTGAACTTGCGAAAATACCTTGCAAAACAAGTGCGTGGAGCTATCCTCGAGTTCAGAGCTCGTTTGCTCCAGCCTTCTATAAGGCTATGTATGAAGCCAATCAGTAGGATAGTAAGATAGACCGATGATTATAAAATAAATGCATATTTCCCAACTTTTATTTCATGAACATTTCTTTACTTTAGCTGTCATTCACGTTCATAATATGTACACTTTGTGTTCAGGTGGTGAAGGGCAAAATGAGCTCGACGTGCCTGTGGCACGCGTGCCGAGCGCTGTCAGCGGGCTTGCTGCTGATGCTGCTCGGAGCTGCCATGGCTGTCATAGGTAACGTCAGAAAAGAAAATACCGTTTTCCACGTAGAACTGCCCTCAGGATGCGGGTGATAGCATCCTGAGGGCAGTTCTACGCGCACCCGGATAAAATGCCTGTCAACTTTCTTGATAGAGTTTTATTCGATTTTTCATTTTCAACTAAGGGGTATTGGGTCGCCCGGGTAACTGGGTTGAGGAGGTCAGATAAGCAGTCGCTCCTTGTAAAACACTGGTACTCAGCTCAATTCGGTTAGACCGGAAGCCAACCCCAACATAGATGAGAAAAAGCTCGGGAGATGATGATATATAGCTGCTCTTAATGAGAGGTATAATAATGAACAAAAAACAAACTGGCCGGTAAAAGCGTGTTCAAGCAAATTTAATAAACAAACTTAAGCTTTTCCTATTTATTTTTTCGCTCCAACCACTACTTGCATTATTACAGCCGTACGCTGAAAATATGTTAAACTAAGATGCAATGATAGTCAGTTGCAGTTAGTATAATAAACAAAAAAAAAAACAGTAGGTACCTATGTTATTACAAGAGCTTAAATAAGAGAAAAAGCAAATACGAGTACGTGATGAAATCATTACAAAAAAAAACCATAACATGTAGGAAATAAAATGTACAACTAATAACTAAATATAGTATTAGATAGTTGGTTGTAAATATATATGTATATACTTCCCAAAGTGTAAACATCCCATAACTATAAGATAGGTACAGTGCAGATGTTAACAAGCCAAGTTGAATACTCGCTTTTTACCGCCACGGGCATACAAGCGCGAACAAAAGCGCCGGCGGCCGCAAGCGTGTGTGTACGTGTACGTGATGTTGTGTATGTGTGGGTTGCTTCCCGTCGCCTGCACGTGACGGCTGACGCTTCCGGCTGGAGCCTCCGGTCTCACGTGCTGTCCTTACTTATTGATACCTCGCCATACAGCAGCTCCGGTCCATTGTTGTGCTGCGATCTATTTTCTGATTGCATTCTCAAACTGCGCCTCTGGAATATCACGGTAAACACTACTATAAAGTTTATTTGAGGCAGAAAATATTCAATTTCGTGTTCGAGCTGTTTGGTTAAATTGTATAAATGCTTGTTCTTGTTCCATTAATCGGCTTATTTTTTGGATACAGGAGCAGTTTTTAATCAACTTACAAATGCAGGACGGCAGGATGTTGCATTAAAAATATACTCATATCCAAAACATAATAATTTATTTAAAATTTACCGAGTATACACTTAAAGATCATATACAAAATAACATTTATGTAGTAGATAAATCAAATCGCTTGATAATTTTTGTAACTGTACGTGTTATGTTACAGGGTACTACGCCGACACGCTTTCGGTGGCGCAGGAGGTGCGCGGTAACTCCACCGTGTCCGTAAAGGACGAGGCGCGGGGCTTCCATCTTAACAACCTGTCGTACGCAGGACCTATCGTCATGGGCTTCGGAGGTACTTTCAATATGCTACGCTATTACTTCGTTCTGTACTACGACCTGCTACGTGCTACGCGCTACGTAGCGCTACGGCTACAATTGCAACGATTAAACGCTACGTCCTTCGTAGCTGCTACGAGCCTACCGTTTTTGTTTTCGAGTGATATCAAACTTGTGCTTTTTTTTATATAATAGTTGCATATGCGTATTTTGTATATGCAAGTACATGATAGTTTCGTCCTACTTCTTCCGGCGAAAACATGACAGTGAAAGCAGTGAATTAAATATTTCCGTTTTGAGCTTCTTACCAATTTTATAACAATAGTTTTGCGTCGGGAAATCACTTCGGGAAAAGATTGGATACACCGAGTGCAACCGGTGTTGGCGTCTGTTTTGATCACAATTCCCTCCACTAACCTGTGTAGGCTATGGGAGCGCCACTAACGAATTTCCCAAACTATTTATGAGAGACTCGCAAAAAGGAACTTATACACGTTGATTATACTATTCAACTGATATGATACAATAGCTGGTATTCACGGACTAAGATTCTCATCTTCCCTACTACACACTCACTAAACAAATACTCTTAACCATATTTCAGGGTTCATAGTAGTGGCAGCATGCGTGATGACATTCGAGGCGCGCGACAGTGCTGCAAAGGTGACGCCGGCGCGGCCTCAAGCGATGCCGCGGCCTCTGCCACGGCGCGGGCCGGCGTGTGCGCCTGCGCGACTCGACCAGCTCGGCGTGTACCGCCTGCCGCACGCGCTGCCTCTGCCGCATGCCCTGCCGCTCGCGCCGCTGCCGCATCGACACCGCGCACCGCACCATAGGTACTTACCACACTCTACATATAAGTTGTATCGCCAATTTTTTTTTTGATCAGCGAAGAGTAAATGCCTTGTCTAAATGGTGCATGTTTACTCTGCCCATATTTGATATGATCAAACATCTTTATGTGCTGTGAAAAGGAAAAAAAAGCACCTTATTCCATTTTTTCACATTCACAAAAGACAGTAAAGTAAACATGCACTTGTAGGATCACCAAAGTGTAGCCATCCAGCCCCGTAGATAAGCTCCTACGGCTTACCCACGCCCACTGGCTCATGTCATTGCTTACCGCGAACTTGTGATTGAGATGGACAGACTTGAGTATTTTTACATCTCTGGTTATCGCTGAGAAGCGTTGCTGAGACACAAACGACTAGGACGATGATGAGGGCAGTTAGTGTGTCTAACACAGAGTTGGTGGCGAAAGAGCGAAGGTACGGGCTCGGTTCGGTTCAGCGCCTGACCTGCATAGCGCGAGCGCACGCGCCGCCATGCCAGTCAGTGCGCTACGCCGCCCGCTACGCCGCTACGCGCTCTCCGTAGACGAGCCGCCGCACTCAGCCGTTAGGTAATGTCTACACATCACTTGACGCTATTGTTCATGGCCTTCATTTTGTTGTACCATTTCAGCTCAGTAATACCCTTGTTTTGATGCCTAGACGCCTATTTTTCTGTCGATTTCAGTTCTCTTATTGGTTCAGTATATTTTGATGTATGTAGTTAGAGTTATTTAATGAATTATTAAACTTATTGGTGGCGTGGTAGCGCTAGTGCGGCTGAATCGGAGTGTGGGTCGCAGTCGTCGCTGGCGCTGGATCTGCACGGCAGCGGCGCGTGTGCCGGCATTACACTGCGCGTGCGCGACAACACGCGCCGCCGCCCTCTCGCGCGCCAACAGCGACTCAGAGACGATACTGTTCACCGTAAGCATTATTTAATATCTTATTATTATCTTATGTCTGTTATATAAAGAAAACGATAATTATTAGACCAAATAACAGCATGACTGCTTATTTTTAATATTGTGAAATAGCGAAGTCTTAGATTTATCTTTTTTTTCAGCTACTCCGGTAGCGAGTACAACCAACATAAATAATTTAGAAGAATCTACAATCAGGTAATCAAAAGCACCTCTTTCTGCTACTATTACGTGTTACATCAATTGTTTATTTGCAGTAAAGTAATGTAATAAACCATGAAAAAGCTTTCTGACACCGTAGAAATTATAAACTCATAGATATCTTCATACATATAAACTTTATGTCACCATTTCAGAGCGGGCGATGACATTAGCAATAAAAACAACATAGAAGTGGTGCATTTGTGTGTGGAACAAGAGGAACGTGCCAGCAGCGCTCCTCCCGCGCCACCCGCGCATGCGTCGCCGCCACCCTCGCCGCGCCTGGTGGTCACCTCGTGCTTCTCAGAGTCGCCAGCCACGCCGCCGGACACCTGCATCACGATCGAGCCCGTGCAAGACAGCCCGGACCCGTCTTCGGCAGACAAATGAGAACTAGCTGCGTCTCGCCTCGACGAGACACCACAAGTATCGACAAACGATGACACCTGTTGATACACTTTTGTATGAAATATACAACTTTTAGTTATTTAGACAAGAACAATAAAATGTATTGTACATACATACACTTACACGAGTTTTCGATGTGTCTTCATAAATTGGCGACAATTAGTATCTATTTTTTAAACCTACTATTGTAAAGTAGTTTATTTGGTGTACCTATAAGAACATTTTCATTAATTATAAAGGAAAACAAAACACGGGGGCCTACGAATTGGCGAACACTAAATCTAAATACTATGGTGCCGTAGTAAAGGAAGAAAGACATGATTATGTCTCACGCGTTATATGATGTTGATCATGCATAAGTGTATGTCATTTGTTTAATTCTGATATACAATTACCACGAGGAATGACGTATAAGAACAAACCGGAGCGTATAAACAAGTGACTTTTATGTTACGTGAATAGATTCTCGATGTTCACTTGAAGCTAATGTTTCAGTTTTAATCATTGTGAATTCTATTCAACTGACATAAAAGCCATTTGTCAAAGCCCGCTGATGTAGTTTCATGAAGCTCAAATATTGATCGTCGTTGTTGTTGGTAGAATATGTAAGATGTTGAGAATTTGTGATGTTACTCTTTTGACCCCTCTGTTTCACGTGTGTTTCAATTAATCCACAGAAAGCCTTAAGCTCTTGTCAATATTCTAATCTAAAAATATAGTGTAATTAACTTATATCTCACCAAAGATATTTCAGTGATCACTGGTTAACGACTAGGCCAAAATATAAAAAAATATTGCTAAAATAATCAATTTAATAATATTAAACCATTTTAATTTAATCATCCGTTGTTAAATTAAAAGACTGATAAAAGCGAATTTCATAAAAAAATAAATCACATAATTTTACAAGCCATTAAAGTAAATATATATACATATATATCGAATATGGTACAAGAACTTTCATAGCATCGCCCACATTATATTCCATTCATTATATAATTTAATAAAATTTTACCTACAATTATTATTTATGATTTTACAAAAAGTACATAGTTGCACACTATCACACTTTATATTTATATAAGCCTAAAGCCTAGTTCTTTAAAACATCTACAGACTATAGACTCTGGGGCACTTACATCAATTTGTTTTTGATTTGTCTAATCTAAATATACCATAGGTACTATATATGTAGATACCCAGATTTAATTGTCACAAACAAGCACATAGATACTTATATTCAACTTTTTGTAATTTATTTATTGTAAATAATGTGTGTGTACAATGTTATGTAATAAAAACAACTTATGAACTTATCATACATATATACTAATATATAAAGCTCTTTGACTAAGCCACTATAATTTAAACTGGTCTGTATGTTTACTACATATTCGGGCACGATTCTAATTAAATATAGTACGTACGCGTCAGTTAATGTCATGATACTAAGTAAATAATAAGTTATAGGCACCTATTTATTAGGCTGGATTGTGAACTTCAATATGTTTAGGGGAAATATGTTAGAGTAGAAAATGTATCGAGTTGTAATGTCGTCAGTTGACTTCATTGAAACTTAACTATTACGTCCAAATTCTAAATACCAAAATGGTATACAGGTATTTTGCGTAAGAAAATCGACGTAATTCTTTTATTTTTTATAATTTTAATAGGGAATGTACCTAATATATAAAAATGTGTGTTTAATGATTTGCTTTTCATATTGGCATGAATACTCGCCTAAGGCCTAACCTTAAGAAATGCAATTTCGCATTTTTTTATTAAATTAGTTGCCAAATAATATAAATAGTGCGGTTCCGGTGTTATTGAGGATGTGATTCTCGTCGTTTTGTATTATAAGCAGGCCGGACCTCGTGGACGGACATTGTATCGGCGAATCTAAATTTGTATACTGCACAATACATACTTTAGGAACGAAAAGAGCCTACTTCAGGGTTCTCTCCATTTCAGGCTCGCCACATTACCTCGGTCGTAGTTTAGGAGCGGTTTCGCACTATGTACGATCCGATTCCGATCCGAACCCGTCAAATTATTGATCTAAAAATCAGATGAGATTCATGGAGATTGGATCTAGTGCGTAAATTACCATAGAAATAGTTCTGCGGCTTAAACGGGATATGTTTTTATATATTTTTGGGTCCAGATCGGAATCGGATCGGATACAGTGCGAAACCGCTTTAATTGTGTTATTCCTTTAGACGTGCAGCACATACACCCGAACAAAATATTGTGACCATAAATATCAAGGAAAAAGAACTTTGAATTAGTAAATTTCTTTATATTAACTGCATATTATGCAAGCAAGACCTAAGCTAGTGACTTCAGACTTTGTTCTAGGTTGCTTCCAGATGTTTATCTTCACTTTAAATCTGTCAGAAAACGTACTAAAGTTCTTATAACTCATACGAAGTTGCATTGGTACTTGCCGGACCTATTAAATCGAACCCGCACAGTCATATTTGATTTAGAATAACTGCGTATATTCTATAGGAAAAAAGGTTTCTGATGTTCATGTTCTCCATATATTGTTCGTTTATGTATGTACACAGTAAGTCTGCAAATACATTATAACGATGATACTTTAACACAAACATGTAACCAGAACGAAAACTGTATCAAATAATTTAATTCGCGTCGTTGGAATTACTTAGTTTATGTTATTGATTATCTATCGATATCTACTTAATGTGTTACTAATTTCGAAATATTTTAAAATGTTTTTTAGTTTGATTTAAAAGTCAATTAATGTGATCAGTATATGTCAAGGGAAAGGCAGCTGTAAGATTAAACATAACTTACGGAGAGGAGCGGGGAGAAGGAATTTTATAGAGGATTTTACCCAATTAAGTATAATTGCTTTTATAGACTCCTCAGTCCGTTGAATTTGGGTGACAAGGTCCCATACTCATCCATCATGCATAGGTGTCATATTGTCAGATTAAATACCTCTGCATGAATGTATTACAGTTTGGATATCAATAAGAATGGACATCGTGATCGAGTAATGACTGATCCGCAAAAATATTAATTGTACTTTTATATTATACGAACTTTAAAAAGTTTTATACGGTCTGTAATTATATTATAGGATTCTTGTACATAAATATTAGCAGTTATTTTGTAAATTAGAAATGTGTACTCAATCCAAATGGTTGTTGTGATGTCTATTAAATTGTTGATTATTCCTTTTGTTTTAGTATGTCCTGCTATAATTTAGCTAATTAGTGTAATTTCCGAACCGAGGAGACATTACCGTCGACACCAATGGCCCAGTGGGTTGCTCCCGGTGCATTATATTCACACTAGCTTCCGCCAGCGGTTTCACCCGCTTTCTGAGGGAAGTACTTTCCATACCCGGATAAAAAGTAGCCTATATGTTATTCTGATGTATAAGCTATATTGTGGTAAAGTTTCATTCAAATCCATTCAGTAGTTTTTACGTGAAAGAGTAACAAACATCCATACATCCATACTTACAAACTTTCGCCTTTATAATAGTAGTAGGATTTACCTACTCGAGTTCAAAAATGTACTCAAATGTTGAATTTGCGAAAATAATGAATTCTCACCCCCGCAACTACGTAGTTCGTTATTTGCCGTATATACATACTTGCCTATACAAGTATATACCTAGTTTAGCAAACACACTACCACTAGACCTATTACTATCCATTACTATTTATTATAGTTTTGAGCTCGTTTAGGACAATGTAAATATTTTACTACCTATTCTATTATATTTTTGTTATAGATCAATGGAAACAACAGTATGTTGCGTATTTTTGATGATGGAAATAGCCCAGAAAACAAGCGGTGTATATCGGCGGTGTAAGGTGGAGTAAATCGTTTTGTCAATAGCTTTTGGGGGTCATTAATGTTATCATAACGACTGACGGCACATATCGCACTGAACCCAAATAACTTGGGAGCAGAGTAAGAAGAAGGAGAAGCTTTTTAGTGTCTAGCTCCAAAATCTTGGATCGTCATAGTAGGTCCATTATCGTCATAAACTTCACACCCGCAATGGCCGTAATAGCCCATATTTTAGTCGGAAATTCTCATCAATACGAATAAAATACGCCCAAACACGCGATAGTTTTACGTACTCCGTCTTCTCCAGCCTCAGGTCAGCTTTAAACCTTAATTGTTTTGTAGTAGCATTAGACATACACCTAAACGCTAAATGTGAAGTTTTTACCCGACACAATTACAATTTTCGACAATTACACTGGATTTTCCGGCTTTCCATCATATCCAGGACTTGATGACCAACGGAATATTTGGAGAGACCTTTTCAAACATATTTTAGCGACGATGCGGGTCCTCGGCTTGCAAAGTACCTAATACCATGTTCGTGAAAATTTCTAGAAATGTTCGCGCACAACTGTTACTGATTTCTTAGGTATGTCGACCAGAAAAAACACTGTGCTTTAGTTACATGTACCGGTGGAATTTCACGTAATCTCTTCGCTACCATGTGACAATTTGAAGGCATCCAAATTACATTACGTATGATGTGAGAAAACAATACCTCGAAATATTTTTGTACTTACCTATAGTTTTATGTGGAGGAACGAGTCCTGATCGGTGGTTTTTATTAAATTCTCAACTTCCAAGACGTTTTGCTTTTAAGATGACCAAAACGTTTAGATACACTTTGACTCTTTAACTCCTCACGATCAGATATAGTCTTTGGGGTCTATCAGCGCGAACTGCTACTATGAATTGGGCTGGTAGTAATACAATACCTAATGTCACTCCATGGGGGCTTCCTACGTACGCTATAAACACATTATATCCGCATTAAGGTAGCATTAAACACATTACGAACCACATTCAACAGAAATCTCTGGCCGTGTGTGAGCCAAATCTCTGCTAATCCTATCAAAGGTGTCACAACGGATAATCCGTTAAATCTAGTTAGGAGTAGGACCCTGTGATATAAAAGCAAAGGGCGAGATGTAGCAGCCAGCAGTCAGTCTGTGCAGTGGGCAGTCAGGCACACTACCGAGGACTGCTCATTCCTTCCCTACATTCATTCAACATGTACAATCAAACAGAAAATTCCTACTACGATGCACATTTTGCACCATACAAGTGAGTTTTTTTCTTTGAATCTGAGCACTTTTCTGAAATCAAATATTAAACAATGTGAAACTTTTAGGTCGGGTGGGGCGGGTGATGTGGAAATGCTGGGCGCGGGGTTGACAGGGGACGACCTGGCCATGGTGCCCGAGCACTGGCTGTCGTTCCCAGCACCCCCTGCCAGCGCTCACACTGCGCTGGCGTTGCTCTACATATTCTTTACTGCAGCTGCACTAGTTGGCAACGGACTAGTTATTTTCATATTTTCAACGTCTGTACAATTCTTAACTTAGTCTTTACTTCATTTTAATGTAAATTATTAACGTATAATATTTAATTTGCAGAACAAAAAGCTTAAGGACCTCAAGTAATCTTCTAATCCTACAATTAGCAATTTTAGACTTTATCATGATGGCGAAAGCTCCTATATTTATATACAATAGTGCAATGCGAGGTTTTGCAACTGGGACCTTTGGCTGTCAACTATTCGCGTTGATGGGCGCGTATAGTGGTATTGGTGCAGGTATGACCAATGCTTGCATCGCTTATGACAGGTAAATAGAAAAATCATTTTAATATGTATCTATAATTTAGTTATCTAATATTAGTTATTCTTTCCACGCTTTTTGTATGTATGTTTGTATTATTCTTTATTACTTCGAAAGAGTAGAGATTACTCATGCCAGTGGATTTTTTATTATTAAATAACGTTTTTTATTTCAATCTCTTTTCTATTCTTGGTGATGTATTCAATGATAAATATTCCGACTGAATCGTATAATCTGACCCTCGTAATCCGCTCAATTCACAGTCACTTTTCGTTCTTTTATTACTACAGTTATTATGCTATTGTTGTCTTCGATTAACTTTTATACTTTAAGGTGAAGTTCTTAATTTTCAGACATTCAACAATTACTCGGCCCTTGGACGGACGTTTGTCCCGAGGCAAAGTTCTTCTGATGATCGCATTCGTTTGGATATACAGTACACCATGGGCTCTGCTGCCACTCTTCAAAATCTGGGGCAGATATGTTCCTGGTTAGTAACATACGTAATTTTTTACAACAATGATGCCCATTGCCACATTTTTTCTGTTATTTCATAAGGCTATTTGACATCGACTACCTATTGATATTATTTTCTGTTATTTCAGAGGGTTACTTGACATCGTGTAGTTTTGATTACTTAACGAACACTTTTGACACCAAGCTATTCGTAGCGTGCATTTTTGCCTGCAGTTACGTCTTTCCCATGTCGATGATTATATACTTTTATAGTGGAATCGTTAAACAGGTGTTTGCACATGAAGCCGCCTTAAGGTAATTTTTCTCTCATTTAATATCGATTTACATTTTTTAACGGAAATTCAACAATAAATAAAAACATGTTTTTCTCAGGGAACAAGCTAAGAAAATGAATGTGGAATCACTTCGCGCTAACCAGAATGCAGGTGCAGAATCAGCTGAAATCCGAATAGCTAAGGCGGCTCTCACTGTGTGCTTCTTATTTGTAGCATCGTGGACACCTTATGGCGTTATGGCCCTTATAGGAGCTTTTGGGAACCAACAACTCTTGACACCCGGGGTAAATATTACAAAATCATAACATTTATTGGATACCTATAACCTACATACCTGGAACTTTTTGGGAAGTTTAGGATCTAACCGGTCTCACTGCATTAATTATTTTTAATAACAGTAATTATTGGGCAGCAGTTGACTTACGGAAAGCTTTTTATGAACTAGTCTTGTAATTTGGACTTACGGTACCTATACGTACAGTGTATATATAAATCAACACGGCATCATTAGTAACGACTTATTTTTTTGCACAGGTTACAATGATTCCGGCCGTGGCCTGTAAAGCTGTCGCTTGCATCGATCCATGGGTTTATGCTATAAGTCATCCCAAATACAGGTAATTATTCAATCCCAAACCTTTGTTGTTGAATTATAACAAATTAATAACGAACTTAATAACGGAAAGCAATAATTATTTTAAACTTTAACTGATTTCAAACGCAAATCCATCATTGAAACCACAATTTGACTGATTAGGACATTGCGGCTTGAATGATATTTTCTAATTTCATTCTATCATCTCAGGAACATATTCAGCCCAGTCAATTCAGATTTTATCTCCGGAATGATTTCTCATGAGCTGAAATTAAGCCACATCTAACTTCTACTAATCATCATTCAATTAAACAATTAAATGCATATAAAACATGTAGTAAGTAAACCCATTATGAAAACTGTTCAAGAGCATGAAAATACTAGAAAAGTCTATAAAAATTAATCAATCGACACGCATTAGCAGTACCTAGTAATAGTAAGAGTACCTATAAAAGGATGGGTCTCGGAACGTGAAAACGAACGCGAAACGTGTCGATCGATATTTAATAAATAAACCAATATATAAAATAAACGACGGTTGTTTTCGTACTTACAGGCAGGAACTACAACGTCGCATGCCATGGTTACAAATTCAAGAGCCTGACGACACTGTATCAACAGCTACCAGCAACACTGTATCTAACGCTCCACCCGCAGCACCCGCCTAAACCAAATATACATTTTCTAAATGTTAAAATTTAAGCTCAAAATGGCCAACCACCGCTTGGCAAAAAGTCTAGGTGTAGGACATTTCAGGCTAGCTTAAATGTACCCGTAATGGTCTAGTGGCCACAATGTACGTGATTCACCGACAAAGGTATATTTTTTTTGGCTAGATTAGCAGTTCACCACAACACGCGTCAACGATTTTCTGCTTACGACGACTATGGCACGTTTAACGGACTAAATGTTTAATATTAAATACTTCAATTGTATTTCTA
Source organism: Heliothis peltigera (assembly GCA_958496145.1). NCBI lineage: Eukaryota > Metazoa > Arthropoda > Insecta > Lepidoptera > Noctuidae > Heliothis > Heliothis peltigera. The sequence goes on along the minus strand of OY292334.1, from coordinate 6,637,559 downwards.
TCAATATTATGTGTAAATGTTTATATGAAATAACAGATGATGAATTTAAAAAATGACTACTTTTTATTTTATCAAGCTCATGTTTCCTGAAGTGTAAAATTTTGGTATGAAAGGATAAAAGGGCCGCAAAAGTGAGGTACCTACACAGATTCTCAAGGTCCTGTTTATAAAAATGATGGCATCCAGGCCGATTGTCGGCTACGGCGGCCGTTCTCTTTTATGGAGATCAGCCAGCTGCGCAGGACATATTATAGTGCACAAGCATTCGCGCACACACAGGTGCACTCTCTATTCCCTTACTCTCATAATCCGATGGGACGGCAATCCGACACGACCGGAGAGAGATCAGGCGCAGGACCGACATTTACGTGCTCTCCGATGCACGGGTCAATCAATCACCAACTTCCAGACTCCAGGCTGCTTTATGAAAGTTTCTCAAAACCCACAAAGCGACTTGACTTGCGACCACTAGACCAACAAGGCAGTCTTTATAAAAATATTTCAGTGTTAAATAGCTAGAAAGTTTTTAGGCTACATTGACGGGGTACACGGAGTATTCGCCACGGAACGCGGACGAAATCGCTGATAAATATAAACGTATAAACTTATTAAATTAAATCCCGTAGAAGGGGAAACCGTTAAACAACGGAATAAGGATGTAGCTATAGATGCAGTGTAGAACTAGATAGGCCACTAACGTGAAATCTGAGCGTGAAATACTTAAGTGCGAGCGAAACAGAATAATATTTTTTTTTATTAGACTACCATTAGCATTATCTCAGACAAGTCTCAGACAAATGAGCAGAGCAATAACTCATACAAATCACAGTGACTTCATCGTGACGTTATTTGTCACAACCTCTCTTACTAATATCAGTTTATTATATAGTCTATGGTTTATTGCACACCTCTAATTACTTCTCGGATCTGTCAGTGTCATTGTTTACTTTGATAATAATCATAATACCTTGAAAACACTGTACCTATCTCAAATCTATATAGCGAGGAATAAACTACTGGTAAAAAATAATGAAATCGATATCCATACTTATCTAGTATGAAATGTGTGTAAATCAGTGAATAAGAAACAATAATAAAACAAGTATTTTCAACATGGATAAATTAACAGTTATATCAGGTACACTGTTTATGGCAGCTGATGTTTTCGCTATTGTGAGCCTTGCAATGCCAGATTGGATAATTACCGAAGTTGGAGGTACGTACAATTTATTGTGACTGCACTTTAATTATTACAGTCCATCACTATATTAAATACTTTTAAAGTAACTGGTTGTAATTAGTTAAAACAGCAACATCTTTGCTTCTTATAACATGTACTACAACAATCTGTAAAAGTAATATTGTCCTATGATCTATGCGTGTCATTGTTTTTTTGTAACACATAGGTACATATCTTCCAGCTACATTTTAAAATACCATGTTTTTGTTTAGGTGACACAAGACTTGGACTAATGTGGTCCTGCATTACACTGTACAATCGGCCACAAGTTTGCTACACTCCTGATCTACAACCCGAATGGCTGCTCGCGTTGATTTGCATATTCATTGGATGTATATGTATAACCACTACTGTTATACTCTTGGCATCCAGTCATTTTGATAGAAATGTCATACCATATGCAAGATGGGTTGGATTCGCAGCAAGTATGAAATTGTGCATTATTGATGTCCTAACTGCTATTATAAAATGTGATACTTTAATGTTTGTTATACTGTCATGCAGAGGAAACTGTGGGCCACATCTAGTTTCTCTGCTGTTATGAAACTTATATCAGCATCAAATTAATTTACTTTTACTTGCTTTCAGTGGTTGTCTTCTGCCTAGCAGCTGTCATATTCCCAATGGGATTCCATGTGGATGAAATTGGAGGTCAACCTTACCAGCTACCAAACAGCCACCAAGTTGGCATATCTTACATATTATTTGTCCTGTCTTTATGGATTACTGTGATATCAGAATTATTTGCTGGCAAAGTGTGCCTGCCTCATTTTTAGTCTAAGTGTTAAGAATCTCGAATAATTAATTTATATTTAAGATGTATTCCATGTATGTATTTGATGTTGTTATGAATAAAATAAAAATAAATTTTCGCCGATGTTATAATAAGGATAAGTTTTACAGTGGCAATTTAAATGCGTGTCCAGATTTTTGACACATCCATTCATCTCCCATCCCTTTTTCCCAACTATGTTGGGGTCGGCTTCCAGTGTAACCGGATTTTAGCTTTTATATCAAATCATTTCAGGACTTAATTCCCCCCCCCCCCCCACCCTCACAGTTTTCAGTTTTGAAACTACGTACTAACATTCAGTTCAAACCTACCTCAGGTTCAAACACGAATCAAAAAGATCTCTAAGCGGATATATTGCGGTGCTGTCAGTTGTAAGTGCCGCGTCAAGAAGAATGGTTGCGTTTATCTCCAAAAAAAATGTATGTAATTAATATTACACTGTACAGTGTTATTTAAACGATTTTACTGGTCTAAACTGAAGCCATGAGATTACGTATGAGATTTTCGGAAGACGAACGGGAATAAGTTCTAAGATTAGACGAAGTCACTAGGACGAACGGGAACCTTTTTTTTATATCGCGTTGGAAAATCCTCATGGAGAATCTCCGCCCTGGGGGAAGGCCGAAGGGTACTGTCAGACTCGTTACTGACTAAAAACCAACTCGTGTTCCTCATCTATCCGTGTGTAGAAGGGGCGGGTATCGCCGAATCATTCGTCTCTACCCCCCCGACGGTTATTGGCCCGCCAGATGGTAAGGCGAGCCCAGTCACCCACTGCTGCCGTCACCCTGGCGGCAGGACTCCACTATGGGGCGAGCGCGGAACACGATGCCGCCACCTCGAGGCCTGCTGCTGGTCGGACGACTAGACGCCCAAAGTCTGTCGTCCGCAAGCCTCGGCCTACGGTGGCCGAAAATCGGCCACCCTGCGACGCCCAGTGCGTCTACTGTAAGAGGAGAGAGGAGGCAGCCTCTTTCCGCCGTCTCCTTTGCGAGCATCACAGCCTCGCAAGAGGAGGCGACGGCACCCCACCCTGTCTCGCTCCCGGCCATAGTACGCACAGCAGTCGGAAGCGAGATTTCCCGCAGCGCCTACGGCCGCAACCAAGTCACGGCGCTGCTCAGCCCAAGCTGGGCACCACAGAGTACGTTATTATATAGCTGGGCACGGACGGGAACCTTAAAGCAAAGTCCTTGTCTTTATTTCGGCAACTTCTAGTTTTTTGTAGGGTCCTTTTATTCACATCCTTGAAAGCCACAATTTTATATGTTTATTTTGTTAATTACTTTAGAATTCGGGCTTGTATTAGCTTCAATAAAACGATGTATTGTGAAACCAGAATCATTTATTTAGACTAACTCTAAAATAGAACTATTTGCGTGCTTTAAAAATATTTCATAATTAATACAAATAAAACTTGAAATAGACAATCATAAAATCGGAATATTTACAAAAACCGTATGAGATAAACGTTAACACTTAGTCCATTCAGTAGTACACTGTACAAATAAAGTCTTGTGTAAGTCTGTTATCACTTCACATTAAATTAAATTGTTTTTAAATTCCCACTGAACATTGTGCATATTTGCTTTTTTCTTCCGGTACGTATTCTGGGTTGTCGTCTTCATGTTTCATCCTTTTCTACTGTACAACTGAATATGCAACTTTTCATTATGCCGCCTCATCCTAGCAAAGCGCTTAAAATTAAGATGTAAATTATGTTGAGCGATGATCACGACTGGCTGACAGGCACGCAGCAAACGAAGTGCAGCTCCAAAATCGTTACATTACCACGCAACAACACGCTACTATAACAGGACGGCTATCAAATAGGAAATGTTATATACTCGAGACAGCTGGAAGACTCGCCTTGCAATCCAATTGAGATTGATCGCAATCAGTATACGAAAGTGGGAATTGATTTAAAAATTCAACTGCTTTAGAGCTTGATTCAAACGCCAACTCTCGAATGATGAAGTCCACAGGAACACTTTGTCTGTAGCTGCACATATAAAGAAATGTTAATAAAACACAGCCAGCAATGCTGGCAAGATATTTTTTTTAAACTTAGTAATTAGGTGCTTGTTTCAACTTGCATTAACTTATTCTATACGATTTTGTGCGGCAAACAGTTTGGTTGGGCGATATTCCTTCAAGTGATACAGCCGTACTGGACGTGTTGAAGTAAGATGGATCCCCAAAAGATTATTGCACTGCAGCTATTGTTAAATAGATACAGAAGAAAGCTATTGTTAAAATTCTTGCGCTGCGTTCGTGCGAATTCGCGGTTTTGTGTGAGAGCCCTTACTCCCAAAAGTCAGAGGATGTAGACTAACTACATGAACATATCGATCCCATTTAAATTAAAAAATTATATCTATTTAAGGCTTTTTTACCTGTGTTCAGTTTTTAACCGCCTGATCATGTTTTTTTTTTAATTACTAGCTTTTTCCCGCGGTTTCGTCCGCGTAGGCTTGGAAATATGAATTCCAGTTAGAAGTTTCGGGATAAAAATGTTGTGCCAATATGTTAAATCAGGTTATCTCCATTACGAATCTCATCAAACTAAATCCAGTCGTTAAGTTTAAAAATATCACTAATATGCATACAACGTCAAACTACTAGATCACTCCCTAGCCTAAAAGGTAAGATTATGGCAGCAACTAGCTAATCTGATTTTATTCCGCCCTAAGATAAATCACGGAAATCACGAAATGATGTTTTTGATTTATGTTTATAGTCATTATAGCAGCTAAGGGTGTAAGGGTGCATCGTTAAGGAACTGCATCGAATCGACGGCAACAAAGTATTTTTTTTTTAACTTCGGAGTAAAAGAAAAGAGCTTGTATTTTTGCCCTCTAAACTTAAACTAATATTATAAAGGCGAAAGTTTGTGAGTGCGTGGTTGTTTGTTACATCTTGGATTCTTCCTTCTCGGATTTTGATGAAACTTGGGAATAATAGCTTGTACCTACATCAGAAAACCATAGAAACAACTTTTCATAGTTAGTTCCCTAAGAAAGGCAGCCGGAAACTTAGTCTTGGTATAAATTATCTTAAAACCAATATTTCAACCATACCTGTTATGGTAAATGAACAAAGTTATGGCATCAAGAACAGAATGTAGAATATAACCCGGCTGGTTTCTGAAGTAGCATTAAGCAAAATATTATGCAATATTTTGAGAAGAAACCATTGAAATAGGTAAGTTCAAAATCCCAAGAGAATCAAACAGCCTCTCAAAAGTGGTCCCATAAAAATATTCTTATCCTTAAGGAACACGCGTCGCAAATTACAAAAATATCACGACTAGAACTACTAAAATATAATAAATATTATCAGCTAGCAAAAGCATAAAAATATAAGATAAATTGATGATAATATGAATTGATTGAGCAAGTTCCGAAAGTTTTGAATAGATAAATTAATATTGGCTTCAATTGCTAAACACGAGATGATAGGCAAATGTGTTGAACATAACGCCGAGTTTCACTTCAATTGTGACACTATATTTATGATATAAAAAATAAAGGACGTACGACTTTATGATGTATTTCAGGTACTGCTTGCGCTCTCGTTCAACAAACCAGTCCATGAGATATCCTGCCATCAAGGGAGCCGTTTTATACAACAGGAAAAATTTGTGAAGATTTCCTGTGGCCCAAGCGCATCTTGTTTGAAGTGCATGTTTGATACATTCGTTTTCTCTATCTTCTTTTGAAAGAAACTGAAATATTGTGGTTAAATCTGAAAAAAAAACTAAATCAGTAAACACAATGCTTATTTCGGAATAATATAGAGATTATTTTTATTTTCTTTTACTTTTCTACACCCATGCTGGAGTATATACAAAAAATCTCATATTTGTATTTATTGGAATGGAATGGATATGGAATAAGGATGTGACTTTCTATCACTGTTGAAATAATGTGTAAAAAAATTTGTAGCCTACCTAATGTATTTTTAGTGAAAATATAATACAGTATCCTATATGCAGTAAATTCTGGTGCATTGCTTTTGCTATCAGGCAATTCACTGTAAAGCATTTTGAGCTGTGTCTGGCACTGGTTGAACTCCTCATGATCACCTTTCTCAAGAGCAATTCGTGCATGTGTCTCATAAACCTCAACAGTGAAATTGTCTCGAACACCTTGTACCTGTAAAATAAATTACAAGAATCTGGCTTAACAAAAAATAAAGCAAAATGATAAAATTATCCTCTAATAAAATTACAAGCCAGCATACAAACAAATTATTATGTATGTCAAAGAAACTTACTGTTAAATCCTGTCTGATAGATTTCAACTGATCACAAGCATATCTATAGTCTTGTTTATCTATCCATCTTTCTTTAACATTTCGGAGTGAACTTCTTAAAACTGACACTGGCCGCACTTCACATGCTTCTGGTGCCTTAGTCAGTCTTAAGAAGGATTTCTCAATATCCAAGCAAGTGCCTACTATGTGCATGTTATTGATTTCATAATCGCCTTCAGTATCCTGTATGATTGATTTCCTTGCTGTTGGTTCTTGTTTTTTGTTTCCACCCTGTAAAGAGCTTGCAATGGAAGGAACATTACCTACACTACCAAACCTCTCAGCTCGTTTGAGAAGTTTTTCAGCATTACCCTGTAAATCTTCAACAACAAATGGATCAAAAGAGGGTTTCTTTTTATTAGCACTCTTCTGATATACTTTATCTATTTTCTTTTGATCTAAAGATAGTCTATCTTTAACTTTCTGTCGTCCTTTGCCCTTGATACTTTTTTTTTCTTCAACCTCATCACCAGAAGCAGAAGATGCACTGGAAATAACAATTTTTTTGTTAAACACATAAGTACAGAGATTTTAGTGTGATAGCTGATAAAAACTGTTTTATTTTCAAAAATATACCATTATATACCTCAGTCTTTTTCTAGAAGGACTCCTAGATTTGGATCTGCTCCTAGAGCTGGGACGCCTCCTACGTTGTTGAGGGTTTCTGTGACTATTAAAACCTCGAGCTCCTAATTGGCCTCTGTTTTTGGGAAGTTCCACAGCATTTTCTAACTTTTGGTACAAACTTAATGTACCACGTACTGGTTTAACTGCCAAATTATTCCGTTCACTATGGACACTTGGAATTGGTTCTTCATCCCAATTCCTAGTCCATATTTCGTCTTTATTAGCAGCTGCTGTTATTCTTCCTTTGAGGCATATATCAATTTGATCTCTGTCGAACCCAGATTTACATTTTTCATAGCATCTTTTGATATATCTCTCTAAACTTTCAGGCCAAGTGCCTGTAGCAGTAGATTTAAAAAAGTTTGATGAATTATTATTTTGAATAATTTGTTCCGCCTGTGCACTGTCATTATTATTAGATTGGAGCTCTTCTGGTTCTGGTGGTTGAGGTATATCTTCAGTTGCCAGAGGAGGGGGCAGTGGCACATCAAGGGGTGGTGGAGGTGGCTTAGGAATATCTGGAGGAGGGAGTGGTGGCAGGGGAGGTGGGTGATCAGGCAGTGGAGGCTGTACCTCACTTAGACCATCTATTCTATCATCATTTACTTTGTTGTTATTTGGCTTCTTGCGTTTCTTTTTAGGTCCATTATTGTTTGAAAGGAGTGGGTTTTCATTAAGAGCTATTGGTGCTGGTTTCCTTATATTGTTGAGGTTAAACCTGATTGGAGGTTGATTAAAAAAAGGGCGATTGGTATCAAGAGGGGACATTCCAAGTAAAGGAGTGGTTGGTGGTGGCTTGGAAAATTGAGGATGATTCAAGTCCAGCTTCTGGTCCTTGTTTTGATGAAACTGGTGAGGATTGCTGGTAAATCCACCGTTGTTGGCCATTTGATTGAAATATTGATTATAATACGGAGAATACATACCACCATGGTATCCATTGTATTGGTGGTACATGTTATACATCCATGGATTATGATTATGTGGTAGACCACTAACAGTCTGTATTGGAGGTTCTTTAGAATTATTATCTGCCATCGTAATCTGACTCAACGTAGGTCACTTGTATTTATAAGGACATTTTTATCATAACTTTTGACCTTTGACAAATCGTTACAAACAAAATGGCGACAAACCAAGTGCTACATACGATCCGTCCCGTTACCTTTCTGCCGTACTTAAGCCAGACGCTCAAAATGGCCGTTTCCTTTTGTGAGTAATAAATAACAACTTCACTTTTTATAGCTTCCGAAATCTCGTTCTCACTTGTAAAATAATCACTCAATTATAACATAACCGCAGGTACTACAATTTGCAACAACTTTGTCAGACACTCAGACAAGCAAGCAGACACACACAAGTCATGGCATTATTTTATTTGGTTGGTGGTGGGCATAGACTATACGACTATATTCTTCCTTAATCTGAGACGACTCAATGATAAAGGAAGAATATGGATCTGCCCTAAAGTCATGACAGCAAAAAATACTGAAGCTGAACTGATAAGCATAGTGTCATCTTTGTCTAATATGCGAAATTAGAATGAGAAAACTATATGATTATCAGTTCTTTTTAGTGGCAACTTCATCTCTCATTTTACACGCGTGCCGGGTCCGCCATCTTAGTGATCGGCCATTGACTCCTGTCTGTTTGGCTGTGAGGTTGTTTTTGTGTTATTTTTTGGTTTGCTAGTGAAATATATAACGTTTTTTCTGACTTTTAAGTGAAATTATTAGAGATAATAATTTAAAATACCTCATAAATGCAGTGTAGTGGGATGTGGAGCTACAAAAAATAGAAATTACCCAAATCTTACGTTTCATAGGTTAGTGCAATAAAATTTTGTATAAATCGCAAACAAGAAAAAATATTTGCAATAAACGAAGATAGTAACATTTATATTGGTTAGGCGTATTGTTTAAATGCTCAACTGCAATTAATTTCGTACTTTATTAGTTTTAATAACATTGTTTGTTTACGTAGTGTTGGACTAAACGACGATATTTTTTTATCGAATCTCAATGCAATAAAATTACTTATGTATTTTGTTTTGTACACAGAATACCTAGAAACGAAAACAGAAAACTAATTTGGTTGGAAGCCATGGGAAAAGAAAATTTAAGAGCGAATGCTAAAGAAATATTCATTTGTTCACAACATTTTGATGAAAATGCATTTTTTGACGAAATAAACGAATTTGAGTTTGAATTAAAACATTGATTATCGCTTATTTTGTCTTATTTATTTATCCTTCATTCTCCTCCCTCAGATTCTGTACTATGTAATTCGTATACGAGGAAGCCGTTTCAATTTTTAGCTGACTCCACCGGGTAATGGTTTTTTCAGCCTATGTAACGTAGGTACATCAACAACAGAAAAACAATCGACGGACTATCATAAATTATCTATTATAGCGATTTCCGGCGTAAAAAAATAGGTAACGTTCATTAAAATAGCATGTAGCAGGTTAATAAATGTTTTCTCCCAAATTCATCGACCAATTTATCGAGAGGTACAATATATCTACTGTGGTACAACACTAGTTAGTCCGCCATTTTAGTGTGGTTTAGGTATGCACGCATTTTTCGTAGGTAGGGCACTTCCATAGGCTTCCTTTTTCTGAGGAGACGACTATACAATACAAAATACAAAATGAGAGTGGTGGGTGGCAAACAGTGTTGCCCGTCAAAAGTTATGTTTCCTATCGGAAGGTTTTAACATTAATCCTCATACATTACATTAATCCTCAGCAATAAAGCATTAAACTATCCGACAGCGACATCTATGATTCGTAATCATAAATCGACCGACATGGTTCCGGTAGATATTTGTCAGTTCTGTCATTTCGTTGACAATAAATGACAATGGCTAAATAAAAGATTACAAATTCATACTTTTGTAAATAAAAAGGGATAGGAGTCCCAATACGACCTGAAGTCTTTAGATTATAGCAGGTAGGTACATTATTTACTGATAGCAAACCCTGTAAACATGAGTACTTACAGTTGTTTGTGTTAGCAAAATTTTGATATTTTGCGATGAGATATAATTATGCTAGACCAAAACGGCTTTTTAAACATTTGTATGATAGTTTTAATATTTATGCCTCTTATTTTATTTACAGATATTCTTTAAGACGTCTCTGAAGTGATGGATTTACTAAAAACACCTTCTGTTCAGTCTTTATTAGACTCTGACTTGGAATCAGTTGAAAGTCTTCAATATTTGGATATTGAAGAGGTAAAAAGCATTTAATACTGACACGCTATGTAGCACCGCAATTCATCTAAATCGTAAAAATTAATTACAGAACATTGTAGACGTTATTTAACAATCTAACGGAACAGTAGATATTATTTACCTATATAGTATGTTTGTAGTAGGTTATTACTAGCAGTTACGCCCCTCTCTGTTGCTATGGTTTTCAACATTTATTTTAATTTATCATCACAAGATTGTGATCAGGATTTTTCACTTCTTTACCTCTGCTACTTACCATGCTTATATAGGCTTGGATACTCACCTTATTCAAGCTTGATCTGTTCTATCAATTTGCGTATATTTGATGTGGAGACCATGGGTACAATTATTAAAATGAATGATATTTTTTTTTTATTTTTAATTTCATCATTGGGTCAAGCTAAAAACCATGATGTCATAATTAGTTATATTATTGGGTATACAGAATATTCAGTAACATTGTGTTTGATAAGCTGAAAATTTTGTTCATCTAAAAAATAACATAGTAAGCCTGTCTGTTACAAGTGCACAATAAATGGCTGTACTGACTTGGATTGGGATTTGTTATGAATGACATAATAAATGTTCAATGCTCACTGTCAGCATGTTCATGGAAATCCATTTATTATATTTCATGTTCTTGACAGTTAGATGAGATTGAATATGCATTGCCAGCAAGTGAGGCTCCAACATTGGCCGAGGTATTGTCTACTGAAGAGGAAGAGGTTAAACCCAAAGAAACAAAATATATTGAGGACCCAGCTGCTTGCTCTGCATTACAAGTGGAATTTTTACAAGGCATATCACAACAGCTTTTACAAGCACAGGTCAGTATTTATTTAGTTTAACATTTTGCATTACATTTTTCCCTTTGTTTGTATACAAAGTGTTACAAAAAAACCTTAACCCAACAATCACATACATATATGTATGTATATGATGTATGATGACAAAGCAAAAAGTGCCCAGCACTTCAAAGTCAAAACTACATGACAGACTTTAAATAGCGTATATTGATTGTTTTACCATACTATTGGAAAATAAAATAAAATAGATTTTTTTGTAAACTATAAAAAAATATATAAAAAAAGTAAGCCCTCTGTAAAGAGTCATATGTAATTTGAAAAAGTAAGCTGTGTTGTAAGCTGAATAGTTCTCGTACATTCAAAAGCGCGCATTTTGCCCACACTCCTCGCGCTCAACCCTCCTAAAACCTAACAATAGGTTCTACGGAGCGACTCACTAAATGTACCGAGCCGCCATAAAGTTTGGCGATAACGATAACTGCGAATTACTTTTGCGATATTAATAAAAATTCAATAGCGATTTTCTCCTTGATTAATGTTTCATGTTTTCATTACCTACTATTTTGGTAGGAACACTTTCAAAATATTTTTAATTAAATCGCACTGCGAACAATAAAAAAGGGAGTATACACATATTATAGCACATGGCATATATTTTTTTCCAAAGGAAAGGTCATCAGCTGGCGCTGCAACTGCACTGAGTGTTGGCACAGAAGCAAAGTTAACTGTTGGAACTGCACATGGCCACCTATTATCTTTTCATGAGCAAACATTAAGATGGGTCTGTGATTTAAATACTGATCGTGGAGCAGTATCATGTTTAGCATACAATGAAGACTGCACAAGACTCCTTGCTGGATATGCAAGAGGCCTTATATGTCAATATGAAAGTTTACGTGGAACTATACTGAGACGCGTCAGTTTGGGTGGAGAGTTATGGGGCACATTGCGTGTCACTTGGGCTGGCACATCAGGGCTAGCTCTGGATACGGGCGGATCTGTATGGTTGATAAAATTTTCTCGTCCGTTAGGGGTCCGATCAGCACGTTCTTCTTGCCTTTTCTCTGGTGCTCGAGGTGAAGTTGTAGCAATGGCAGCGCGAGACGCTCGTATTTTAGCACTAGCAACATTGTCGCGGGTTATTATTGTTGCTGGGGGGCGAGCTGCCGGATTACGCCTCACCGGACCTCCGGACACCCTCCCAGTCTTAGAGTGGAGCGAAACAGACGATCGCGTGCTAGTATGTGGTCGAGCTAAGACGCTGCAATGGCTATCATTGAATATTACTGGATCATCCATATCACTTAAACCTATCCAGAGAGTCGAATTGAAAGCAACTCCTTTATGGCTAGGTTGGCTAGGCGGTAATCTGGCTATTTTCGACGCTGATGAGAATCTAAGATTGTGGGGAGATGATTATGATAAACCTCTGGATCTTTCGCATATGGAACCAGTTTACGCATCAGCTTTTTTCAAGGTATGTACCAATAGCGCTCCAAAATATGCAAATATAGTATAGTGAGTGACAATAAGACAATTTTAGGGGCATTGGACGGACGGGCGCGTGTCGCGGGCGATGTGCCGGGCCGGCGGCAGCGCGCTGGGCGGCGCGTGCGCGTGCGCGGGCGCGCTGGCGCTGCTGGGGCGGCGCGGCATGGCGCGCGTGCGGCCGCGCCACCTGCTGGCCCGCGCGCACGCCTTCCTCTCTTCGGGGCGCCACCTCAATGCTTTGCGCCTACTTTGCTCAACTCAGGGAACTGAAGCCAAAACATTAGCTTGTCAATTCATAGAAAATCTATCAGAAAGACCTCACATACTGAGTAATAAGCAAGTTGCGGACCAAACGATCAAGGTGTGCCTGAAATATAATTTAAAGTAAGTAAGTCTGATACACATGTGCAGATGATGAAATGTAATTCGCATTAACTTGATGTGTCAAGTATTTATTTTAAAATTTTAGGGAAGAACTATGGAATCGTTTATGGGAACATTGCTCTGATATAAAAGCCTTCGTAGAAGCAATAGGCGATGCAGCTGCTCGCGGAGAGTTGTCGTCAACTGAGCTATCACCTTCACCGGATTCTACTCAGGTGCGATATTCAAGATAGCTATCCCCGATATTTAACTCTTGTCCCTTCCCATAATATTTTATTAATTTTACTGACCCGACTTTGTTATGCGAAATTTGCTTTTGTCATGGCTCTAGAAATCGGTGGCAAACTAAATAACAGCATAAAGACACCGACTTCTAGAAGATCCAGAGCCATGACAATTATTGCAAAGTACCTATTTATTAAAATGTTTTGTGAAGTCGGTTTCTATTTTTTTGAGGATATTAGTGTGATGTGCCATTGTTTTAAAGCGGTTTTCCATGGTTATTGTATACCAGGCACTGATTGAAAAGTTGGCTGATTTCGAGCCCACTCTTATTGAACGCGTCATAGCCTCGTTGCCGCTGACGGCTATCGACCCGCACCGCGCGAGCGTCTTCACCAGGGAGAGAGGATTGTGGAGAGCGGTCGGTGCCATTGCCGCTGCGCTCGGTAATCACATTAGCATATTGTTATTCGCGTTTCATTACCTAACGACAATTTATAATGTAAACATATGAATAAAAGACAACAGTATTCATTTATCTACTCGTTCCCTCTGCTTCTCATAATATACGACAGATGCAATTGCGATTGCGTGGAAGAGAAGTGAACTACTACTGAACTATCGCAACCTTTAAAGCACACGTTGCATAACTTTGGCAACTTTAAAGTCATCCGTTTGATTTGATTGGTTTATTCTTATACTAGCGACCCGGCCCGGCTTCGCACGGGTGCAATGCTGATACTAAAATTATACATATAAACCTTCCTCTTGAATCACTCTATCTATTAAAAAAAACCGCATTAAAATCCGTTGCGTAGTTTCAAAGATTTAAGCATACAAAGGGACATAGGGACAGAAAAAGCGACTTTGTTTTATACTATGTAGTGATATGTAGTGATGTCTTTATGATTAAAGTAAATATCGTGAACAAGGTGGTGGCGGAGGCGCGATGCGCACTCTGGCGCGGCACGCGGCGCAGGCGCGGTGCTCGCGCGGCGCGTGCGCCGGCTGCGCGCTGGTGGTGGCGGCGGCGGACGCGCTGGCGGGCCGCGGCGCCGCCGGCCGCGCGCTGCCCACCCACGCGCGCCCCTCCGCGCGGCATGATGCACTGCACGCCTTGCTTGCCACTGAGGTATGTCCTACTACTCGTCATATATGCAGTACAACCTCGGTCGTGCGTACGCTTAGCGATGTATCCGAACGATTTGTTGCACATAAGTAGATATCAAATGTTATAAATAAGTTTACTTAGCCCTTAGTTATAATGTAGCTGTACTTTCGGCTTTGTGTTTCTTCAAAAAAGTGTTTGTTTGAAACTTCCCCAAAACATTTCGACTTTATGAAATAAAACTAGGTAGGTACTCGTGTTTGGTCTGGTCATTTCACGGCGCTAACTGCGGCCAACAGTTTGGTAATTGCACTAGATTCAATACTTTTCACACGTACTACCTACAACATCGAGATATAAAAAAAAACCTTCACAGGATGAAATTGGAGGGCGATCACCTCTGAAGGTAATGGTAGAACATGATGCGGCTGCAGCAGTCCGGCTTCTGGAGCAGAGTGCCCGGGATCCACCATTTGTTGGGCCCCTTGGGAAACAGAACAAACTGAGAGTCGCCCGTGCAGTACTTACATTTGCACGAGATTTACCGGTAAGTTAACCATGATGTTGTACTGCTCTCTTGTGTTACAATGTGTTTATACACTTGTTTGTCGTCAATATATGTATGTTAACGGGAATGTGTCAAGTGTCAACGACATATCACTAAAGTCTGTTTTTTAATCCCATAGACCAAATTGACACATGCAAATGTCAAATTTACCTAAAATTACCTAATATAAATTCTCATTTAAAAAACCAGTGTGAAAATTAATTGGACCTAAACGGGAGTTCGTTTCCAAAGAATGATTGCTTGGCAAAAGCTTACAAGGAAATAATTATCAATAGTAACTTTTGTAAGTTGTTAAAATGCATGGGTTTTTAGCCAATCCTATTTTTTATAATACATACTTAGCTGATTAACTTTTTTTTCA
Organism: Heliothis peltigera; assembly: GCA_958496145.1. Classification (NCBI taxonomy): domain Eukaryota; kingdom Metazoa; phylum Arthropoda; class Insecta; order Lepidoptera; family Noctuidae; genus Heliothis; species Heliothis peltigera. The sequence continues at coordinate 6,622,402 of OY292334.1, read as the reverse complement.
GGAAGCCGAAGACCGTGTCGAAATCTTGGAGTTTTTAACAGGGCAATTAAATTCAGGTGCACTCCCGTCCGACCAAGATGTAATAAATAGCCTTAGAGAACTGGCGGCGATCACAAATTGCGAGCGAGCCGACCGCGCCTGGCTCGTGCTGCTCGCCCGGGGTCGCGCGCAGCCTGAGCTGCTGGAAGAGCAGTACCGCGCCGCCGACCAGCGGCCACGCATCCTCTGGCGCATTGACGCTATGCTGGCTCGACACGAAAGCGCACTCGCACAGTTCTTTAATATAGAAGCGCCTTCTAATGCCGACGTCGATGAACTTTTCGATTACCTTCAAAATCTCGTAGAAGCAAACGAAGATGGGTCAACATTATTGGAAACATATCTTCCGGCTTTAATTAAACTGAGACCACATGCGGCGGCTTGCCTCGCAGGCGAACGACTTTCTGACTTTGATCAAATCTTGAAATCGGTTTCTGACGAACAAATCATTGAGTTCGGTCAAAGTCTTCTGGAGGCGGGACATTTGCGAGGTGATGCTGCCGCTGCACATTTGCGAAACCTTTGTCGACAAAGTCCAAATTGCGTGCGATCGTTTCTAGCCGATAACGTCGGCCTCGTACGTCCAGAGGAGGCGCTGGCTATTGTCCGCGCAGAAGGTCCTCCCGAAGCCGAACCGTCGTGTCTCGAGGCTGTCGGTGACCCGAGCGCCGCTCTCGACGCGATCCTCCAGCTGGCCGCCGCAACCGATGACGAACACATCAGCTCGCGATTAGTGACCGAGGGCGGCGAACTGTGCGCACGAGCTGCCGCCGCGCTGCCGCCATCCGTCGCTGCGGACATGTGGGCGCGGCTGCTGCGAAGTGCACGAGCTCCGCCACCCGCGCTTCTACTGGAAGCCGCGGCCTACGTCCCCGTAGCCGATACACTGCGCGCCGCCTGCGAGCCGCGCGTGGCGCTGGCCGTGCTCGCGTGTGCCGCCAGCCGGCGCGCCGCGTGGCAGAGCACGGCGCGGGCGGCAGCGCGCGAGGCCCACGAGCGCCTGGCACGTGCGCTGGCGGCGGCGCGGCGCGGGCTGGCGGTGCGCGGGCGCTGCGTGCGCTGCGGCCGGCGGCTGAGCGAGCGGCCGGCGGCGCGGACGGGCCACTGTGGGCGCGCGGTGCACGCGGACTGCGAGGCGGAGGCGAGCTGCGGCGCGTGCGGGCGGCGCGGCCCGACGGACGAGCTGACGCTGGCGCCGCGCGTGCCTCGCCGCCGCTCGCCTCCGCCTCATGGTTTTGAGTTAGTCCTAGTAGCTCCGCCGAGACCTGACCTCGATACATAGACATAAGCATTTCGCGGTTAAGCATCAGTACAAGAACAGAAAATCGATCTATCTGCTAATCTGTTTTCAGTTAAATCGAATAAGTGTACCTACCTATTATATGTATGCATAGAAAATGCTAATTGCGGCGATTGGCACCATGGTATGGGACCACCGCAAATTATACTCACAATTTGATCATTGGGTATCATAAACAATATATTAATAAACCAGAATGTTTTGTTAGTTTAAATTTATATTAAATCCAGTTTAAGTTTAAGAGATTCTAGTTTTAACCGACTTTCCAAAAAGGAGGAGTTTTCAATTCGACCGCGTATATATTTTTATTCCTACAAGTCGCGCATCGCACAGATAAAATGCTATCTTTAGGTCCTACTAGATGACTTAAGGTGAAAAGGTATACTACCTACACAACAACGAGTTTATTCTATATCACTGGCATTTAAACTTATATCGAAAGGATCTTATTTGAAAACAGAGCAACACAGACATAGTCATCGTTGCAATGGATGATGTTGCGACACGTAGTTTTATGGTTAGGAAGCAGGGCAACCATTGCTTCCTAACCTAAAACTGTTAACCCAATACTATTGTCACTCTCGTCCGCGAACTCATTAAATGTATACTAGTGGAATGTTAAAACTCATTATAATGAGATACTAAATAAAACACAACTTATATTATTTTAATCTTTCATTATATTAACTACTTTAATAGAGTAGGTTAAAAATAAAATGCACACATTAAAACACTAATTTTTTTAACAACAATTTCGACATAAAAATGCTGCCCATATTTACAAAAAGTTAAGAAGAAAACAATATTACAAACTTCGGTCAGATCAACAGATCTTCTCGAATATTTATAAAAATTCTGTCTTTACAAGAACAATGTTTTTTTTTTTTGTACAATTTTACACAATTCTTCAAATTAGAGTTTTTAGCGTTATGTCACACAGTCAACACATGGAAGGAACCTTTTCCGACGCATGCGAAACTTGGAGACGGCACCAAGTATAAATTAATAGAGGTTATTTCAAATGCCTTTAACCCACTCCACAATATAACGTAAATGCATCTTCGTTCTTTGAGCCAAAGATTTTTTCTATATTATCGAACTTCCCAAATCAACACAATTTAAATAGTAGTTATACATATATTGTTGCAGTTAGTGAGAGCTGGAGGAATCGAAAAATCGTCTCTCGAAAGTTTTAATGCGATACGAGAAACCGTAGAACTAACCTGGAAGTAAACTTATGGAAGGCTGTTTGGGCCGATAAGCGTGCCGATCTTTGGTAGTAATAATATTCATTATAGATTATCGTATCGTACCCGTGGAGGTCCAAAAATACAAATTATCAAAGCTAACATATCGGTACCGACAGCAAATTTTAACAGTAAAACATTTAGAAATAGGCGTTACAGGCTTCGAACATACGCTAAACTTAGTTAAGGCTATTAAATACCTGGGATAGATACAATTAATCTTCTATCGTAATATGGTGTACTTTAATATCTACGCGAATTCTTTGAAATTTCTATACAATTATTTATTAAAACTCTTTTCATGCGTAGGTTATTTCATATTAGGTACAAACGTAGCGTATATGTATGTAGTTTACTTACTCGTATATACGTTTTTTCTGAGACGGCGTTTGTACATCAATGAAAACGTGTTATTTTTCGGTTTTAAACGGTGTCATGACGATTTAAAAATATATGTAATCATTGACACCTGTGGCGGCTTTACAGGTTTGCATTTAACACCCTGTAAAATCTAAATGCATGTTCAAAATATTAATAGCAAACAACGTTATATGGCCAACAATTTTATGCCAAAACCATATATGACTTCTATAAATTCTAAATGAGGGTCTAGTATATTTCTCAAAACGAAAGTTATACATCAATCCCTACAGTATTTACTTATAAGATTAAATAAATCTAGTTTAGTAACGAGCAATCAATTTTTACATTAACTAATATTATTTATTTTTATAATGGGACCGAACATTAGACTTATGAATATATATTTGTTTGAAACTAAATATTTTTTTTATAAAATTTACACAAGTGTTTTGTTTAAAAAGCATAACAATTGTGTGCATTGGTGCGGTACAGCTATAGTTTGCTTGCGCTTAATAATACGCATAATAGTGCGTCTCTTTCCGTGGGAATAAAAATCAACTTTAAATCTTATTAGCCTCTCCGACGTGAAAGTGAGGTCTCGTTACCCACCATATAACGGAGGAGGTATGCGAGATTATCCGATGTTGTATTTCATACGGAACACGTAGAATTCGTTACGTTGACCTACGCATAGCAGCCTCTTTTACGTTACCCACGTAATTTCATTGCCGTCACGCTTCTGTTAGAGAAGTGACTGCTTTGTGCTCCATGCGCGCAGTGTAGTGCTATTCACTTTTACGTATTCCTTTTCAATAATATCACTGTTAAACGAATTCTCAGGTATTACCTTCATGCATCGAATAGTAAAAACGAAAGTACAAACTATAACAGCACCATATATGAATGACGATTTCTGTATTATTATATAAATGGTGCAATAGTATAAACCTGTTTCGATTATGTTTACGCTACGTTAAATAAAGAAATGTAACATGCTGTATCATAAAATTGCATATAAAATCACTAGAAAGTTGTGTACTTAGTACAGTTTGCGGCTCAAAATTATTTTTATTTTTTTATTCTTATAGTTATGAAAGACAAGAAAAGTAATAATGACACAAACACACTTAATAACTATTCAAATTAAAATAATTTTAAACCGTCCTATAAAAATATTATGTTGTCGACCAGTTGTGTATGCCTGTCTATAATGTTTTTCGTAGGTTCATAATCATCAATTTCTCAAATGCGTTTTTCCAACGCACGAAACCCACATAATATTGTGTACATCTACATTTAACCTAAGAACAGCCATGAGTTTAAGGTGCTCAACTAGCTTGAGAAGACGATTCTTGACATTCGAGGTGACACACGAAGTTTAGTAATTGTGTCGAAAAGGCACGCAGCTGGCTTCTTGGTGCCACTACTGCGATGCACGATAAGAGAGCAGATGGCAGAGTTTGGAAGTCTGAGGGCAGGGCATGGGGGAAATTGACATCTCTCTCCCCTGAGCAGGAGTGGCCCGAACAGAATAGGTGCCGAATTCAATTCTAAAAGTGACACGGGGTAATTATTTCCGGCAAAGGTCCAACAGGCAAGTTTGTGGTTGGGGCCACAACTAGAGGCTTTCGTTAAAGGATTCGTACTTTCCTAGGACAGATGACCAAAGAAATTCACTAAAAGGGCATGATGATGAGATCTATCTACCTATACAATTGACAAACTGAGATTCTGATATTGGTAAACAATTGATAATTTTGCTTTTGCATCCTCATGTCCATTTTGGTTCTTCATGACGCTTGCAGTTCAGTTATATCACCTTGCAACACATCAACACACTGAAGAAATGGAAATTATTAAATTTAATTATGTCTGCTAAAAATGCTTGAATGTTTTTTTGTTTAGGTGAATGTTACACACTCATTACAACGTCAGCAAATCTGTGACCTTGACGACTTATAGAACGATGGCTGCATGATAGATTGGAAAAACAAGTACGCCAGAATGAGCGTGTAACCTCCGCTTTACTGTTTAACACAACAGTAAGTAATGATAAGTCAAAGTATATTATCTAAATATTACAATTCCATAAATATTGCATCTACCAATAAAAACTTGACGGTAACATGTGTATATAGTATAACCGAATTTAATTAGAGCCACTCACTGTACAAAAATGATTACAATTTCTATTAAACTATTCTTTTCTAATAATTTCTGCCATTTATATGAAATTTAACACTGCAAGACTTATATATCTTATATATATATGATTAATTTGGTACATAAACATACCATTCTAGAATTCAGACATTGCAAATATTTTCTATTACTCTGCATTGTCGTAACGCACTCTGCAAGAAAAACATATTTTTATTAGCATATTTTGTTAGTTTAATATAATTTTTGATTAAAATAGCCATTCAATGAAACAGCTAGGTATTTTAGGAAATTTTGGCGAGAACTATATTTATTCTAAATTGTAAGCTTTGCTGTTTTGATGACCTAAGTATGCAGTGAGAAAGCATTTAGAAAAAAATTATCTTAGTTAATGCGAAACAGAATAGACGAGGGTGAATTTGAGTTCAGTCAATCTATCTGTAGGTGCACAACCTGTCATAGGTTCAGCCATTTGTACTTGAAATGTGAAAAATAAACTCGCATTTGTATATCCAATATTTTTAAATAAAATACATAAATAGAATTGATAAATATTTATCCTTGTGTTGACAACACAATGAAACCTGCTCTCACCTCTGACGCTGACCACGTCTTTTACTCAGTCGACGTCCAGATGAAGGGTCCTGTAAGGTGAAGCGGTTTGTAGTTTCTGGAGCCACTCTTAGGTTCCGAGAATCGACAGATCGAGCCTTGCTCACCTGTTATCAAAATGTTCAGATTATAAAATATTGAAACTAAACATGACAATTGACATGAATTGAAATTGTTAACTGCTAATTAATAGTTTTTGTGTCTTAAATGGCATTTGCTTGATAACTTTAATTGTATGTATAGTGGGTATAGGTGCAAAGAAACAGTTCAGATTGTAGTTCTGGCCATTGATTTGACATGCAAGTCCTTAACTTCAAAAACAACCAACATGACTTTAGCAGGAGGTATAGGACACCAGTCAATAGTATTACTGTTACATTATAATCTTACTTATGGAGGCTTGGCTATCTCAAAATGCTTTTAGACATTTAAGAGTTAAAATGGAACTGTTAGATTTAGCTTTAGTTGATATATTAACATAATAAATTTACCTTATCCATAAATTTCTTAATTAACTCAGGACAATTTAAGTTATTTTCTGGCTCCCATGAATCAAATTTACTTGACCATCCCTTCCAATGAATAAAGAAGTCTCTTTTCCCATTCTTCTTGTAGCGAACCTCCAAAATACGATCCACCTAAAAGTAAGTCATTGTAAATAAATATTTGGTTTCGAGTTCATCATCATCAAATTGTCTAAATATAGTCATTTATTCAAAGTATGTTTAAAATAAGCACTTTTTGAGGTTCAATTCTACAAAACAATGCTCCACAAACGCTCGCCCTTCACCACTTCCTATGTGTGAAATCATAATATGTTAATTATTATTAATTTCTAAGTGCACTAGATAAAATCAGCCTGCAACTTATTTAAAAATCAAAAATTTTACTGATACAGTGATATTATTAGTGGGAAACATGTTTCTAATGTTCTAATTCAAAAAATATTGAATCAATCTCAGAAAACCACTTAACTTAAAATTACTTATTGAATAACTTACTCAATACTTTTCGAAGAAAATGAAGGTTTCCTCACAAATGCTACTTGTTGGTTATAAATTGAATTTTACAAAATCATTAAGCAATGAAATTAATGGGATTGCTTACTTCATACTCAGCATTTTCATCAGCATTACTATCATCCCAAGCATTTTTAGCCCTTTTAGCTGGTACTTTGGTTTCCTTTTTAGCTTTCCTTTTATTATTCTTTTTGTCTGCTTTACTTTCTTTATTCTTTGAATTTTCTTTCTAAAATCAATAATCAATATTTAGAAATCAATTATAATAAATATATAAACAGCTTTCTTGGTTCCTGTGACTATATCTGTGTCAAATAAAACAGTATGTTATTTCATCATCACAACAAAAGCTCACTAGTTTGAAGTTTAAATGATATTTATACAAACATATTATGTATATCTAAATATAACTATAAATTATAACTATAGATTTATGAATCTGTATAATAGCACTCCACACAGGTGTTGATTTTTTTTATAGTTCCATAAATCCATAATATTAGGAAAATGTATGAGAAAGTGTAAACATAGAAAAAACATATTTTCTGCTGGCTTTATTATGATCAGCTCATAAGTACCATATAATATGTATGTGCTAATTTACAATGAATAAAAAAAAAATCTTAAAAAATTCTAGCTTTAGCTTTACTCTTACCTCATCATTATACTTGTTTATCAATTCAGCACAAGAAAGTGTGTTTTCCGGTTCCCAAGTGTCACTATCAGCAGAATAACCCTTCCAACGTATTAGATAATGAAGTTTGCCTTTTATCTTTTTGGAATCAACAATTTTTTCAACCTGAAATAGTTTTATTTTAACTTCATATTCTAAGCAAAGCAAAACTTGACAAGATCATTAATCAAACAAAGCTGAAAATCTAGATTTGTGAACTTAAAAAAATATATAAACATACGATCCTTGCTGCAAAACTATGGTATTGTAATACTGAGGCGACTTTGTGTTTTACGCACCTGTATGTATAATCTAAATAAATGCTACCGGGAATGTTTACAAACATGAAATTACGAACCTCATATTCTTCATCCGCGGTATTTTTCTCTATTTTCCTTTTTTTGGTCTTTTTAGCTTTTCCTTTTTTCGGGGTCTCTTTGGTGGTGCTTGTGGATACATTCTCATTTAATTCAACATTTTCAGTTGATTCTGATGCAGGCTCTTTCTCGTCTTGGTGATCTGGGTCAGCTTGGCGTTCCGCGTCGGCATTATCATCAGTGGCATCATTATTATCAACAGACCCATTCGTAGATGATATCACGTCATCATCTGTACGACTTTTAGATATTTTACGCATTATGAATTTTGGGATATAAACAATACTGTACGCTTTCAATGCCGATTGCTACAAAAGGAGGGAAATCCTAGGTAAGTAGCTATGAGTACTTACGGCTACCACGAGCTTGATGGCTTGCTTGCTTTGCTTTGGCTTGGCTGCCCAGTGTTGCCAAGACCAAAAAACACGTTTTCGAAGCTAATAATAGTACATGATGACCAGATGGCGTGGTGGTTAGTGGACCTGCCTGCCACGCTATAGGTTGCGGGTTCGATTCCCGGATAAGATAAATATTTGTGTGTATGAACATGGGTGTTTGACTTAATCTGGGTGTTTCTATGTATAATATGTACGTATGTACAAAAGAAAAGTATATAAGTATGTTTATCAGTTGTCTAGTACCCATAGTACAACCTCTGCTTAGTTTGGGACTAGATGACGTTGTGTGAATGTGGGAGGAGTATTATTATTACTTTGTATGTCTTTACTAGACCACGGGACTATAGAGTCCCGGATTCCTAGAAGGTGAACGTGGGGCCGGAGCCAACACGCTAAAGCCCTTTTGAGACAACTTTAATATATGTAAAGGTGACACAAAATCGACGAATATGCCTGTGTAGGTGAAGCCCTTTTGAGACAACTTTAATATATGTCATGGTTACACAAAATCGACGATTATCCCTGTATACACTATAGAAATGTACCCAAGGACAACCCCCGGTTTGTGCTTAACTATTGCTAAGTATGGAAGAAAAAACTACTTGGGTTATTGTGATACGATGCTAGTGGACTAGGGAAGGGAAAACTATGGGGACTATGACCCCTGCCGATGAGAATGTAATAAATACATGTAAAAATGGCAGGAGGAGACTCGCCAGCTCACTTACCGGGCCCCGGGAACTAGTCGCTAAGTCGCAACAAGGGGGCAACGGGGACGTGAGCGGCTGAAGGGTGGGGTTGCCCCGGCCTTTCTACCCAGATCACGCGCCTTAAAACCAGCATTCAGCCAGGGTCCAGCATCTCTGTGCCCACTCGCCACTTACCCGAGGCATTCACCCTCCGAGCATTTCTCTAGCGACTCCACTCTGGACGGCCAATGAAGGCAAGCCAGAGGTAGGAGACCTATCCCCTTCAGGGTTCACTCCGGCGAACCGGAGGTGAGGGACAGTATCCTCTCCCTGGAGCACTCGATACCCGCGGGGTCGCTACTCCCCGACATATTACATTATATAACTAGCGGTCGCCCGCAGCTCCGCCCGCGTGGATGTCGGTTTTCCCGACAAAAAGTAGTCTATGTGTTGTTCTGATATATAACCTATAGAGGACCCTGGACACTCCTGCCATTTTTACATGTATTTATTACATTGTCATCGGCAGGGGCCATAGTCACCATAGTTTCCCCTTTCCTAGTCCACTAGCAACCCATCACAATACCCCAAGTAGTTTTTCTTCCATACTTAGCAATAGTTTAGCACAAACCGGGGGTTGTCCTTGTGTACATTTCCATAGTGTATACAGGGATAATCGTCGGTTTTGTGTCACCATTACATATATTAAAGTTGTCTCAAAAGGGCTTCAGCGTGTTGGCTTCGGCCCCACGTTCGCCTTCCAAAAGTCCGGGACTCCATAGTCCCGAGATCGAAAAGAGACATACATAATAATAAAAAGTCTTTATTTTTCTCATAGTTTACAATATATGTTCACAGTTATTCTCTGTTCCTATTACTATATACAGTCAGCTCTGTTTCTATTGATTGTAGCGTGATGAAAAGTATACTATAACCTGCCCAGGAGTATGAAGAATAATTGTACCAAGTTTAATTAAAATCCGTCCAGTAGTTTTTGTTCCTATTAATAACATACAGACAGACAGACAGAAAGACAAAAATTTTACTGATTGCATTTTTGGCATCAGTATCGATCACTTATCACCCCCTGATAGTTATTTTGAAAATATATTCAATGTACAGAATTGACCTCTCTACAGATTTATTGTAAGTATAGATTACTATTACATATTTTTCAAAGACTTGCTAAACTATTATTTTTAATCATGCCTACGAATTAAATTGTATGGTGGGGGGCCTAGCGTGCCCTGATACAGCGGGAAAGTTCCATAAGTTATTTTTTTTTCTTTAAATATTGATATTTGTGAATTAAAAAAGACTTTAGAAAAACTAATGTGTTGACAGGATTTCGAAGTTAAACAAAGGCATCAAAATATGCATCAATTAAAACTTTGAGCTAATCAAGAAATTATTTTACATTTGAATTTCCCGCTCCAGACGGAGCTTCGACAACTTATAGCCAGGTACCCATCAGCTCATCGCTGATTTGTGGCCCCAGTTAAACTGGTGAATATAATTAAGTACTCTGTGTCTATTGTTCAGGAATGTAACGAATCTTCAAAATTCTTGGGCATTCTAATTTGTGAGCTAATTGCTAATTTGCTTTGACAAATGACACTTCTGATAGCTTCTGACGAGGTTGACGTTGAAAATCTGGAAATGCTTTTTTTTTTTGCTTGCTTCGTCTTCGTGTAACTAGTTTTAACTTTAGCTGTAATGTTTAATCTTGCCTTCTTTAAAATCTGAGGTTTTAATCTATGTCTAATCTAAGCTTACTACCGATTAATTAATCTGAATCATGACAATACTGACAATGTCAGTCACACATGACACAACAAGACAGGTGACCTTTTTGACGACTGAAGTTAGTGACTTTTCTACAGGTCTTCGAATTAAATATAACTTTTATTTCTGCTAATAGCTAAAGATAGTAAGAGAAAGTGACAAAGTTTCTAAATATATGTTCTTAACGTTTACCAACCTTTTCTGGGAGTAAATACCGTGATAAATTGTTATTCCCAAATAAAGGTTACGTGCCAATGAAAATTTTCAAATCATGACAACCCGAGGAAGTTTTAAAAACGCCCGGATGAACTACAAAGTGCAAAATGAGCCAGTTGAAACCAAAGGTACCAAGCCCACGCGCGAAGAATCCTCAATATTTGAAATTTTCGTATTGATGATTGTGCACATTTGTAAAAAGATTTTGTTCTTTGACACCAATTTGAAAATAGCAGTATATTTAGGAGCTCTCTTTTTGTTATCTATCGTTGCTGATGTACTTACGTTCCCGAAAACATACTTTTCGAGGAGTGATAACTTATTCAACCAATATTTTGTGAAAATTGGATGGTTTTGGACTCTTTTTTTGACTGTCCCTTATGTGTTATTAACATCTTATACAACATGCTGTGGAAAGAGAAGAATAATAGCAACAGCCCATTTATCAAGATTATTGGTTGCCACTGCATTCTGGTACATATGGACCACTGTATTTAATATGATAGAAACTAGTTATGGACGCTGCAATACCAAAGGTTTTAGCAACAAAATATCATGCCTTCAGGGTGGTCATTTTTGGAATGGTTTTGATATATCTGGCCACTGTTTTATTCTTATTTATTCAAGTTTGGTTATGATTGAAGAAGCAAAAGCAATCAATGGATGGGAAAGAATTAAAGACTACATAAGAGATGAGAAGTATGCTCGCAGTGTAGATGACAAATCTGCAAGCATAAACCCATTGAAAAATATAACTACAGATGAATTGAGTATTTTAAAAATATCCTATGAAAATTTTACACCATACGTAAGAGCCTACTTAATAGCCATTGCTTTGCTGCAGTTGCTCTGGGATGTAATGCTTGTGTCTACTATTTTATACTATCACATTATGGTGGAAAAGTTCATCAGTGGTGTTATAGCAGTGCTCACTTGGTTTGTTACTTACAGAGTATGGTTTACCATACCAAGTATTGTACCTAATTTACCTGGAGAAGGTATATTTAAATATAATAATAGAAATTATACAATACCCACTACACCAGTATATCGAAAAAGGAGTTCTACAAATGGCAAACATTTTATGGGTATGCCAATTAATACCAGCTATGACTCTGAAAATACTAAGGAAGAAGCAAGATAGAATAATAATTGGAATGGTGATATATGTGGGTTTGGTTGTAGTTAATAGTTTTGGGATATTTGAGTTTGGGTTTGCTATTATTTATTAAAATAATAATTTATTATCATTATAAGCATTCAGTAGGTTTATGGTTGTATATTTTATGACCTCAAAATGACTATGAAACGAAGTGAATACTGATATGTGTGAAAATATTTTAAGTTCAGGAGTTTTTATTTCATTTGTTTGGTGACTGCCTTTACAGAATGTTATATCATGGTTATTGGGCACATTTAATATATAACTTATTAAGAATTATAAATTCCCACTATTTGCACAGGTGTATTTGAATGTCCTTTTTTTATATAACTTAACATACATTCTAAGTATACTATCTGATTTCCTCCTGTTGCCTTTTTTATCAATAATAGAATTACTTATTGTGAATCTTAGTTTTTTGTACTTGTTTGAGTGCCTCCATGAGTAGTTGTCTCATGTTTTATACATTTTATTATTTTCTTAGTCCTAACATAAGGATGGTAATTATTGTCAAAAATAAATTCTAACAATAACCTGTTAAAAAAAAAAACTATTATACTTTGCAGTTTTAATAAATATATCTTACAAAGGTAAATAATACTGCTTTTATTGTTCAATTTCTAAGATAGAAGAATAATACATATAATAGTACTTAATTATTTACAAGAAAAAAGAAACAGATCATTACTGCTAGCAACCTTTGTTATAAACTAGTTATTCCACCTCTCTCTTCAAAGTGAATTAGGCAAAGCGTCTTCAATGTCTCCAAGATGTACACATACAAACAAAATTTGTGTAAAAAGACACTTCTGTACTGTAAAATTAGTTTGTGGAATTTATGGCATATTCAATAATGATCATAATTGCATAGAGTGGTGTGAGAGAACAATCTAATTTACAAACATTTTGGAACTATTATAATGGTAATATATACCATTTAGTTAATATGTGTATTTCTCTGTATACAAATATATACAACCAAAGTCACTTGTTGTACTTATATTAATGAATTTTTAGGTGCAGCTATTTTGTTCTCCATGGTTTTACTGTTATGATGCTGACTGTACCCAGTTTTTTTTAAGAAAGTCCTACTAGCTTTGGAGTCCATAATCAGTTGACCACTGATAGGTACTCAATCAGCTATCGCCATAAATATTCGAATTGCACATATAACTTATCTTAAATAATTAACTTTTAAAGGCCGATTTCTGAGGCGGCGGGTACTACTGGATGATGATAATATAACTCTGGTATAGAAATGTACAGGAAACAACGAAATATTTCATTTTCATGTTTTATCGTTAGATATTTAGTTACTGTTTAAATAGGTACCTATATATGAAAATAATATTGTTAGAAACTGCTATCATAAAAATAAAATATAGCATCGCGAAGTATGAGCGCGGGACGCAAATGTAAAGAAGTTTATTATCGTGTATCTAGAGTTACCACCTCATTAACAGAAATGAAACAGTAAATATTAGGTCACCTATAGACACTAACATAATTATTATAATTTCGGAACGTCAAAATATGGTTAAATCATAGGCTACAAATAACATAATCAAGTTGTAATATAATACAGAAATAAGTTTATATTGGGTTATTATTGGCCATTTAGGTGTAAGCATACAATAATTAGCGTATAATTTTTTTGAATACATATACAATTGCAACAACGACGCCAATTGATGCTGCTCCTGCAGCGCCTAAGTATGCTGGTGGTTGCGACATCACAATCATTTTAAGATGAACTGGTAAATTTGGTATGGTTTTTTTAAAAGATTCTCGTAGTTTGACGCGATTGTAATAGTTTTCTAACAAGGGACGTTTTCCAGCCGCCCAATATCTACCTTCATATCCGAGTTCCCAAAGGCGTTGGAGGAGAATTGCTAAATTAATATCAGCAATGGTAAAGCTTTCGCAGCACAGCCAGTTACCTAAAAAATATAAGATACAATAGCACAAATAAAAGGTATAGTTAAATTAGTGTATGTATATTAATTATTAAGCTGTGCCTTCAACTTCGTCCGCTTGGTAGTGATTTTGGGTAACATTTACATTTTTGAAACTAATATTAAAAAGCAAATATTTGCTGTCCTTTACATATGTTTACAAATGTTTGAATTTATTTTCGTTCACTTAACATTCCTGATTTTGATTTGAGCTTTATAAAAATAAGCTTTTGTTTAATAATGTGCTTTAGAGAAACATATGCCTAGCTGTTAACTTATAACGTCTCTTATAAAAGAGATATCTAATACTGAACTAGTTTCTTAATAGGTCTCAGTTCCCGAATTTGGCGCGAAATCTTCAGATTTTATAATATTAGTTTAGATAAAAGCTTGCCGCGAGATTTAAGTATTCGTAATTGAGAATTTTAAGAGATAAAATGATTCGTATTATAATTATGATCACCAGAAAATTTAAGTATTTTTATTTGTCCGCCATTTTGGGTTCAGAATTTCAGAATGACGTCACATCATTCATGCATTGTCATCCAAATTGAAACGTGTATACAACATTTAAGTTGAATCGGTTAAAAGTATCGGCTTCAAAATTTAGTTGCAAGGTTTCATCTGAACATACATACAAGCTTGTATAAAATCCTATTAAAAACCTACTTAAACATCGCTCTAGAAGTCGGTAGGGAAATAAAAACATCACGTCATAAGCAGTTTTTTTTTAGCTTACATTGCAAATGCTTGCTGTACCCCACAAGATCAATCAAAATAATATTTTATTCAGGTATTGTTAAGCTTAAAAATATCAACGAAAAAGTTTGAAAAGTTTAAATAAAGGTAGTTTCAGTAGCTGCAGGTCACTTTTTGTATTAATTGAATTGGTTGTTTCAATCAAGACAATATAATCAAAACTAAACACTAGAAAATATATGCTTGCTGCTAGCTTGCCACATGCTCCTTGAATGTTTCGCTACCGTAGTAACCACAGAGGGAGTGTGGGGCCATTATTTCAAACAAACTACAAAGCAACCCCGGTAGGTTTTGATTCTGTTTTAAGGTGGTGAAACCAGCTGTCCATGGAGACTATGGATGTATCTTGGAGTATGAATTTGTTATTACTGAATATTTTGCAATATTATTTTTACTGAAGGACCAATGTTCATGAGGAAGCATTTAGGTACCTAAATCATTAATCCACATGCAAAACCAGAGCGAGTCACTAGTTATTATAAGATTACCTTCAGGCTGCTTTTTCAATTGTTCTTCAACATGAGTTAAAACTTGATCAATAACTTTGAGGACTTTGGAGTACTCCTCTTCATTGGTTATTATTTCGTGTTTTCGGTCTTGTATCTCAGCTTTGTAAAGTAGTATACTTCTAGCTTTGGGATTTTCTTCAGCTAATTTTCTCAGATTTGTAGAATTTCCTAGGTCACCACCTGTGGACATAATATGTAAAACATGGTTCATATTTAGTGTAGCAGTTTTCAGAAGTGATAAAAAGTATTCAGGCAAAAGTACTCTAGTTTTAGAACCTAACTGGGGCAGCACCACCCTTTTGTAATCGCATATGTAAAAGAAGCGGTTTTTCATGCATGTGAAAAATATGGGGGTATAGCTTTAGGGTAAATGAAGACCAAGCGTTGTAAAGGGACTAAATGACAAATAGAAGGCAACATAATTATAAATAGACAACTTTTAATTATAGAAAGGCATTAAGGGTAGCTTGCAAAATAGCTATTTAAAAGGTCAAGGTCTGAAGTTGCAAGTAAGAGCAAAGAAGTATAGTTTATTAAGGATTATGGCTACATTCTTTTATACCTTTTTGTTCATGGGAAATCATCAAATGACCTCCTACTGAAGGTGCAGCTGGAGGGATTGTCAGACTCTTAGTGACTTAATCTCACTATGTTCCTTCTCATGGTCACTGTGTGCCAGGGCCACATTAATTCTTACAAACAACCTGCTGCCCAGATTCTTTTATGCCCTCAATTACACTTTAAGATATTAACATTTTAATTGTTTGATAAAATAATTTGGAAATACTTCTAATTTATATAAAACAGAGAAAAAGTCTCATTTCAAATGTTTTCCTAGATACTCACTTTTAAGTATCTCCCGAACTGGTTGGATAAATGGTAACTTGGGAGTTCCACTTAGATGTGGATGAAAGAACGAACCCACAGTAATTAGACCAGCTGGTAGTGCTTCCAACATCTCACGAAATCTATTGATATTATCAAGCACTTTACTGTCTGTTGACACATTTATTAGTGGTGTCAATTCTAGAAAAAAAGATTACTGATATTAAAACATTCACTTATCAATAAATAAAATTATTATGTGTATTGTTTTTTTACAAACCTGGATCTAGATAAAATTCCAAATAATCCAAAATTCTTGTAGAGTCTGGTATAACTTCATTTTTTACCTTTAACACTGGTATTTCCCCACGAGGATTTATATCCAAAAACCACGAAGAATACTGCTCTCCTTTTGTTATGTCCACTATTAGAGGTTCAAACTCAATATTCTTTTCGTAAAGCGTCATGAGTACCTATAAAATGAATGGTAAAGTAAACAACAATAAACTGAGTCAGATATCAAAATTTATTTTTAGAAACCATCGGAATTAGTGTATAGTCATTTAAAATAGTTTGAAATTAATTTGGAACAACAAAATATAAATGATTTCTTACCTTCTGTGAGTAAAAACTGTAATAATTACAGTAGAGATATATGTTTGATGGCTTTTTACCGGGTGTTGCATTGGTATTAATTGTTGGAATTGGTATTTTCTCTAAGTATTTTTGAAGATAATGCATTTTAAAAGATAATGTATGTTAATGAAATACCCCGAAGAAGAAAATCGCCAATTATTTTCACATTAACAATTAATAACGACGTAACAACGGTCCTATACAGTTTTCTTCAAACTTCTACGCGCTTTTTTCACCGCCTAGTGCTACCAACATAACGATGTTGAAATCAGCTGACTGACAGACCCAGGTGGAAACACAAAACGCCACTACCGGATATATTACAATTACATCCTCACCATAAATTAAAAAAACAATCTAAAATATCTAACAGTCATTTCTATGATCTCAATAATTTTAACTATGAAAACGGACCATTTACTTACGTTGAAATAAAGTCTCACTCCCTTGGATATAGAGCGCAAACAATTGAAAATCGTATGCAAAAAAATGGGAGACTTATAGATAAACCGCGGAATTATGTATAAGTCTCCCATTTACCTCACTCATATTTAACCTGTTTTTTTTTTCAAAATCTTTTTTCAGTTTAATCAATTTTCAGATTTTGTAAAAATCAGAACGCTTGTCTTTCCCTGTTTCCCTTCACTTCTGAGTCAACTCTGAGTCTGAGTTTTCTCTGTTGCGTTGTGAGTTCAAAAGAAAGGGAGGATTTCAAAAGAATAATTCAAAATCACTCATCGTTCTAAACTTAAAGTACGTTGTCTCCAAGTTACAGCTGTGACCCAAAATATATCTATATTGTCGATGGATTTAGCAAATCACCAAAGACAAGAGAGTTTAGTAAATTCATTACGTTTTTTGCTGAACTTCAAGTGAATGAATAGTTTGATTGAATCGTGTAATTTTTATTATTTTTAAAAATGTTGTAATTTAGTATTTGACATGTTATTTTAGAATAAAATACTATGGTTATAATTAAATATTGGCACAGTAACTGAATCAGTTGACAAAATTTTGTATAACAATATTAAACAACACATTGAACTGAAAATGGAGGTCTCCAACAACACCGACGCCGTCAACCTTGGCGTTGGTGAAGTAGAAGCTGAAATTGGTGAAGAATTAAAACAATTAGAGGAAGGAAAGGATTTTGATACACGAAGTGAAGTGTCTAGTACATCTTCTAGCGAGTCGAGTACTCCAAGTATTAGTTCAGTTAGCACTAGATCCAAAGAGAGACGCGCAAATCGTAAACGGACCAAGTCCACCAGCCATTCACCTCCCCAAAATAAACGACGCTGCCTTACAACAAGCAACAGCAAAGTAAAGACGTATGATTACATGACCAAACTGAATTATTTATTCAGGGACACGCGTTTCTTTTTGATTAAATCGAATAATGCAGAAAATATAACTTTGTCAAAAGCGAAAGGTGTATGGTCAACACTGCCACAAAACGAAGCCAATTTAAATCAGGCTTATCGTGAGTCCAGGAATGTGCTATTGATATTTTCAGTGAAGGAAAGTGGCAAATTTGCTGGTTTTGCACGCCTAGGGAGTGAGTCACGGCGAGATGTTGCTCCTATATCATGGGTGCTACCACCAGGCTTATCAGCCAAAGTTTTGGACGGCGTCTTCAAAGTTGATTGGATTTGCCGTAAAGAATTGCCTTTCAGTAATACACTCCACCTTTATAACCCATGGAATGAAGGGAAGCCAGTTAAAATTGGAAGGGATGGTCAAGAAATTGAGCCGAAAGTTGCTGAAGAGTTATGTAGGCTTTTTCCTGAAGATGAAGGTATTGAAATGACTCCTATACTCAGAAAATCCAAGGAGGCTTCAAAGAAAGGCTATTTGAAAAGCGGTGGCAATTACAGGACATATCGAGCTCCTTTGTCTTCAAGAGGATCAAACTTTAGAAACCGCTTGAATTCATCCTCCAGGAGTAGGAGGAAGCCATTTATATCTCCTAGAAATAGAGTTTCGTCGAGCTCATACAAACGGCGATCACCTTCACCATATATGAGAGAGCGCCTGCCAATTTGGTTTGGACGCAACCGTGAGGCTTATAGTAGTAGTAGTACTGCAGCTGAAGCTTATGTGGCTGAATATATGCGATCAATGCATCATCAGTTGCCTCCATTGCCTTATGTACCCCCACCAGGATTCAGTGGAGCTCTGTCTTATGATGGCATACCGCCACCACCTCCACCACCTCCTCCACGTTACTATGACTTAGCTGATTATCCTCGTTCAGTGTTAGTTTACGATAAAAGGTCTTATGAACGCTCTGTTGATGAATTTCTGTGGCGTACTTCAGACCGCTCCCGTGGCCGTAGTCGTGAACGTGAATCACACAGATCCTACCGTGATCGGCGATAAAACTGTATCAACCCCAATGTATTGATATAATTTCTGAATAAAAAAAATTGTGTTTGAACTGTGAACTTTATTGATGGTTAATTAATTATGGTAGTGTTGTGGTGAACTTTGATAATAATATTTTTGAACTTTGTCATGAATTCGGACAATTTAACAAAATCGTAGGTAAAGGAAATGGGACTATTGAAAATAGGTACAATTGTGTGATTAAGTGGAGTTTTATATCAAATGCAAGGATTCTATTTACAGGGTATAAGATATGAAAAAAAGTGATGAGAATACGGTTTCCGATTATGCTAGATGATTTTTCAAGACTGATTTAGTGAAAGTGTAACATCAGCCAAATAATAATGACAGTGTAGTTATGAACTGCATTAATTTTTCTTGGCTGATGATACAGATCACAGATGATTAATAAATATTTAAGCGTCTTAATAATAGCTAATTTTGTACAACTTTAAATGGTTGTGTAATTACTGTGATAAAAAATTTCCACCTATTTTTTTACTGTTATTTTAAATATAATGCTGTGTCCGGCAAAAAAATTTCAACCAAAGAAGTAGCCTCCAATTTTGCATTTCAATGTATATTTATTATTACATGTTTATGTATTATTCTTATGTTTTCAGTTAGCCTTTATAAGTGTATGTACATTTTGTTTTATAAATCAAAATAATTGTTTACTTTCTAATCATTGTTGTCATAATTACACAAATAGGATTCTATAATCAATTCCATATAAAGTTTTTTACCTAAATATTAACTTAGTAATAAACAGTGCTGAGTAAAACGCATATATGCCTAGCTTTTAAGAAACTTTTTTAACTGTTTTTTTGGTATGATTGATACATGCCTCTTTTTTTCTGTGACAGTAGTAGCACATTGAAAAGTGTGTGAGAATTTTAACTTCTTTTTCTACTGTTAGTACGTCTAACAAACTTGGGTTAGGAATTTGTAATGTACTAACAAAAACCCTCCAGTCATAACAAATTTAAACGAAAGTTTTCTTCGGTTGGAGTTTAATCTTTTTCATCTATTTCCTTTGTAGACGGTGTTATTAGAGAAACCACATTTCCATATGACGCGCCCTCCTTAGTTTTCGTTAATGACTCGTCTCAGAAAGGATCGACCGAGAGGGCCTTTGGTTATGACCACAGTTATTAGTAGTTATGGGATAGTTCTCAAGGACTTCCTCCGCCTGGGGTCAGTGGGACTCATACGGGCTGAAACCACCTTCACTGTCACTTAGTATACGTGGTTAACCGCGGGGACGCAGAGTTGCACTCGCGTTGTCCACTCTCCTGCGCCCGGTGCGCCTGCTGTAGTCTAGTATACTACATGATATGACGTCCTCTCAGTTTGACTTCGCATCCATTGATTCTACGTTGCTTGCTAGTCGGCTGTTGTTCTACACCCCTCAACCACGTAAGCGGGCCATTTGAAAAGACAGGCCGGCAAACATGCAGTCCGCCTGTTTCAAGCAGTCAAAGAGGGGCTGATTCAACGACTGTTTCATTTCAGTCGTATTGATTCCCAACGTTTCTGAGATGCCCAACAAGTACTTATTGGCTCCATTTGAGGAGAGGGATTTAACTAAAGTTGTGAATCCTCACCATGCTTCATATGCACAACCGCACATTTGATCACACAAAACTATCCTGATGCCTTCACTGAAGGATTGTGGTTGTTGGTTGGTTGTTGTTGTCAGTTGTAATCAGTTGTGGACAAAGAGTTTCAGGTCGGGATGGGGTGAGCTCAACTTAAAGCCCAGCGGCAATCCTTCCAATGCACATAGGATTAAGGGCTAACAAAACATAGCGAACTCAGTCAGATTGTCTCCCTGGAATATATGTAGGTACCACGCAATGTCCTTATCAGTTCGCTGTTCCCTTGAATCTGACCAGACTATGGATAGTCTGGGTAGGTCAGGGCGTAGAGTTGCATCTACTTTATACAACTCAAGCAAGAGCTATGCAATTGGCACGGCAGCATGTAGACAGATTCGTACGGGGTGGATTAGTTATAGCTGTGAGGAGCAGCTCTCTAGTGCCACGGGATTCATTCAGTCATTCCTATATCTATTCTGAGAAACTGATATGGTTGAATATGTCTCAACATGACGATTTATTGTTCTTTCAGCTTTTTAACTCTAGTAACTAACAAAGCTGTTCTGATTTTAACGAAATTCGCAAGAGTTACCACGGTTACCAGTAAAAGTACCTAAACTCCCTCCAGCTGCACCCAAAACGGACTCTAAAAAAGAGCCCATCTCTTTCATCTTCCAGCCCCAGTCTGAAATTATTAGGCACAACGTGTGAGATTATTATTTAGTAATTCTGCAGTTCATAAACTTTCGAAAGCAATAATGGCGTACAGACTGGTGGTGAATGTCGATGGATATGAGCTATCCAGGACATTGTAGTCGTGGTGGCCTAGTGGTTAAAGAACCAGCCTCTCAAGTATACGTACTGTACTAACTACTAACTGTACGGGTTCGATTCCACGTCAGGCAAGTACCAATGCAATTGTTTTATAAGTTGTATGTACTTTCTAAGTATATCTTAGACATCAATGACTAATTAAGGTGCAGGAAAACATCTCGAGGAAACCTGGACTATAAAGTCTGAAATCACCAACCCGTATTGAGCAAGCGTGGTGATTAACGCTCAATCCTTCTCAGTATAAGAGGTGGCCTGTGCCCAGCAGTGGGATAATAAAAAAGGCTGATGATGATGATCCACGACATAATTATTTCATTGGGGTTCTCGTAAACATGTGAGTTTTCTTTTGCCTCATTTTTCCATAGTTCAATGGGATACCATACCAATCAGCATTGAACGGAGAGAGGTCAGGACACGGACCAACAGGCCTAACACGATCTTCGGCTCGGGTGAGTAATAGAAATGTTAGTAGAAAGAAATTTTGGCTAATCCGGCAGAAAATAAAAGCTAATGCACTGCTGGGGTTTGGGTAAAAGCGGAAGCGAATGTTTAATCACCTAATGCCCACGCGGACGACGTCGCGGGCAACAACTAGTAGTTTTAATATTACCGTATTTTAAAACTAAGCACGAAATACAACAAATAGCTACACTACGAACATAATTTCAAACTAAAACCTCTAAGTCTTCTCTACATGAAGGAAGTTTACAATGACCTAAAATTTACCCCTATAAGGTATACATGATAATCACCCCTGAACAACGAGACTGAAGTAGACAATCCGACTAAAGTAACTGAATAGACCCAGAAGTCACAGCATGCAAACCCATAGTTCAGACTATAAACAGGCACGATCAAGAAACAAATTTTCATCAGAAACTTGCATTTATTTTATACTATATACTATTGTATGTACTACAGTTTACACTATGTTGTAGGTTTTATCTATATCTATACTTATAATAAATCTGTAGAGAGGTCAATTCTGTACATTGAATATATTTTCAAAATAACTATCAGGGGGTGATAAGTGATCGATACTGATGCCAAAAATGCAATCAGTAAAATTTTTGTCTGTCTGTATGTTATTAATAGGAACAAAAACTACTGGACGGATTTTAATGAAACTTGGTACAATTATTCTTCATACTCCTGGGCAGGTTATAGGATACTTTTCATCACGCTAATATCAATAGGAGCAGAGCAGTGAAGGAAAATGTTGGGAAACGGGAAAAGTTACTCCATTTTTTAAGCTTCCGTCGCGTGTGCAACCTTTATTATTAAAGCTACATAGAAATCATGTATGACGGAAATGTTCTACATAAAGTTATCAAAAAAAATAACCCACAACAGCACAAGTCTATCTTTATGGTTGATTCACAATAACACATTTGTAACTTCCAATCGCTTAGCAGTTCGGAGCTTTCTGACTATATTTGTTTACTCTAACTTTTATAAAACTCTCACTCATCCCTAATTAAAAAAAAGTTAACATTATTACCTGTTCAATAAAGAATTAATCAGAAATCGGTATAAAAACACCGTACCATATAAGTTATACATGAAATACAATAGGTAATATGGCATCGCGCCGTGCTATGCCATGCTATAAGGATTATTTTTATGTAACGGTTGCCGCGCTCGACGCAGGTCGCGGAAACGTACGTATTCATTGACTGGCGAGGCCGTACACCGACTGCTTCAAGCACTTGAGACCGACTGCTTAAATCCGCGACCGCGCGGTGCACTATTATCTTTATTCCCTGCCGTGCATACTATCGCTCGAGCAGTCGCCACCACTTGAAGCCGTCAACTGCTCGAGCGGTCGCGAGGCATAGATCGATTGAACAAGCCGTTTACTGTGCTAGAGCAGACGTCATCATTAAATTTCACTTTAAGAGATTGGCACACTGTCATTACAAGGTAATTTAGAATGATTAGGGCCAGTTAAAATTTTCCGAATAGCCAGTGCTATCTGCCGAACAAATTAAAAATGGAACAGAATTTGTATCTACCAAACTAAATAAACTGAAACTTATTCTGAAACAGGCCCTGAATCTGAATCTTCATAATATTCTTCATCTGCAAAGCTTGTCTTACAAGCGCTGAACCTGGTTGACAGTTCTTCTATAAACTTATGGTGGCAACAAAGGGGTCATAGACTCATCGCCTATTAATTCTTGCAATCTTCAAATCTCTTCTAACTATGTAGGTACCTACCTACTTTAAAACAGCTATATCGACGAACCCTCGATGTAAAACCGTATCAAATATTTTGTTCACCAGTCACGAGTATTACAATGTAATGACCCATATAGGATATATTTATTTTTTAAATACTTAAAAAACAATCGAAAACCAATAATTACAGTCAACAAACAACAGATTACAGTCTTAATTGTCGTTGCTGTGAGTATTTAAGCATTATAATCATCATCATCCAACTTAGACCGTGTTTGTATCCTTATAGCAACAGTGAATGGATGAATGATCCCATTGCCATCGGGTTAAAGATCTGATGGTGGAAACCTTTAGAAATCGACGGCAACTCTCGAAATTTGTACGCATCGGGTAAAAAATTGATATTCAGGTATCAGACATGATAACACTACAAAAGTGGAGGAGTCAGAGTCAAGAAAACTCCTCAATGCAAATGGTATGTACCAACTGCCTTGTGTATGAACTTATTTTAGTTGTATAGCTGAAAACTATACACCGAGATGTGTTTCAATGCTATTGTGGATTCGATGATAGAGATGAGGTATAGGTCAGAGAACGCTTTAACAGTTAATAGCAATTTATAAGTGTTTGTTCTTATTTATAAGAACTTTCCACTAATGTGTGTTATGAGATCCATAGCGGGTATAAAGTGTAGGTATATACGCACTGAGTTTATTGTTTGCAAACTAATTAACTCGTTTTTACGGAATACATTGGTGATAAGAAGGTACACTATTATTCGTGGACTCTAGATTGAACATCCGCATACTGTTCAACACATCATTTAATTTTGAGTCATAACCCTACAAGTAAGTAGTAGGTAAGTACCTACTCTTTTATTTATGATTTTACAATTTCAGCTAATATTCAGTGAGTTCTGTCACAAATGTTGGGCAAGAGCTCGGCGGGGAATCCTGGACCTTAGGCCCATAGCACACGGCGTATTTTATACGCATAGATTACGCGCGTATACGCGATTCAAACTTGATTCAATCGCAACCTTGTAACTTAACCACACGAAGCGATCGTGAAACACGACTCTACTGCGCATATACGCGCAGATACAACGATACAGGTCAGACGCGTTGTAGTCGCTCATGGCTTCTGCGTTTTGATGAGACTCTCCTCTTTTTAAAAGCTTTTATTTTTCTATTGCAAAATGGTTTCTGATGTGTTGTCGTAATAAACACTTTTTTCGCTTACATTTTAAAAGCTCGCGGGCTTAAACCTTAGAAAGAAATAAAAATATAATAAAAACCCTAGTCGTTATAGGTGAAGATGTAAAGTAGCCAACATGTGTTAATTTTGATTTTTAATCAATTTATAGTTTATATTTTTTTTTCTATTTCATTCAGGACTCGTTTTTGTATAAATCTGGTTCTGCAAACCTTACAGTCAGACATGTGTTGCTGGAGAGTTTGTTGCGCCACTTCTTCCCACCAAAATACATAGGAAGTGGTGAAGGCTGTGCGTTTTGGGGGCTGTTATTTGTTACCTATGACGTTAAAAAGTTCTTTATGAACCAATTTGATTAGTAAACGTTTTTTTAAGTTTGATTTTTAAGGACAGTACGGCCAGCCGAACCATTCACCAATACATACTTAGATTTACCTTCGCCACACTTTTTACACGTAAGAACACGCGAACGAAGTCGCGGGCAAAGTACTATGATGAGGTATTTCTGTAAGCGAAAAAATGACAGTCGACTGCATTAAATTGGACAATTATTATTCTATTGCAAGTGTTTGTAAAACGATCAGGCCAAGAGTTGTAAAAAAGCAAAATTGTACAAAAATAATAAATAACCTCGTGCGAAGCTGGGGCGGGCAGCGAGTTAAGAAATAAAATAAAAATAGAGATCATATCAACTTTCGATGGTGTGTATCTCGATATGAGGGAGCCGTGAATGTTTAGTCCCATTATGTAACAGGACATTGGGAGGCTCGTAGATATTGTAAGTAGCTAGCGCAGGCGCGAGGCCGTATGGTGAGCGGGGGTGAAGCCGCGTCAGTCGGCGCTCGGCGTCTGGAGGTGCTTCGCGCTTCGCGCCGCGCCCCAAACAGCCGGAGCGTGGCTCGGGGCGTGGCGCTTACGTAAACACGCGTGGCTCACAGCTCGTGTTACAGGCGGCGCGGTGCCGCGCCACTGTCCGTCCCAGAACGACCCCATGTTGGCCCGCGCCGCCATCTAAGTTTATGTGGATAGTAGCGCGCACCCTGTCGCGCGGCCGCCGCTGCCACTGTCACCACCGCCGATTAACGCGCTTATAGGTACTTATTTATAAGATAAAAGATAAATTTTATTTGCATATTTTGCGCGAGTAATACGTAAGAAAGAAAATAAATTCCTTTTACACACCTGAAATACAATATTTAAGTAAATAAATAGTTCACTACGACAATAAGGTTTCGTCTGACTGAGCCTTCGAGTGCCTATAATCTATACATCGTAATTTATAGGTAGGTATACTAAGTGAACAGTTTCGTGTACTGAGTAATGTCTGCTCTCTGCCATATTTTACTTAAAAGTTTGTGTTATATTTGAGTTTTCGGATAGTCATAATCCTCCTGTTTTACCTAATTTTTATTTGTAGTCGTCGCAGCCTGTTCTCATCTAAGCTTTTTGGGTGATTCATGAAATATGCAAAATTTTAGCGAATAGGTTTTTTAAAGCGGTCTAGATAACGTCTACTTTCTCAATTTATTTTAATGTAAAAAACGAGCAGCAAGAAAATCATTACGGGTATAAAGGTCGATGAAGTTTGTTTTACAGTTTTAGTTAACCTGTATGTAATTCACCACACAAGTAGAATATCATTAACTGTACCTACGTATGTTTCACTTAATACTTACACTAAATTTATTTTAATTCTATTTTAACACTTACCATTACACTTATATTATTAAAGAGTCTTCTTAAATATTTTCGTTGAATTTAGTACAGGGATTACATACCGAATTACGATTGTTGGTACCTATCTACCTGCATAAAATGTTTACCTTTAAAACTTAATATTTTTGTGAAACTTCTTTTTTGGTTAATTGTAGGTAGGTAAGTTTTAGTAATCAAAACAAAAAGAAAGCTTTTTATTAGCCAACAGCTATATGTTACTACATACCTACTATGTTATTATAATGAAACTTAGGTCCTTTACAGTGTTTAAAAAAATGTGTAGATATTTTAAAATAATTTTAACAATATCTGCTTCACTTACTTTTGATCCACAAGGATGCCCGTTGAAACCTATATAAAGACGCAGTTACTAACATCTAAGCCAAATAAAATAACATTAGAAACTTGTAACAGTTATATCTACACACAATATACATCCTATATTTCTAAGCTTCAAATAAGAACAAAGGGTCCCATGTAGTTTCTTATAGTTTTTTTTCGATTTACGATCGATTGCAGCTCTTTCACATAGATACAGTACCTACCTGATAAGAAGCGTATGATAGTATCTATTTACCTATGAATAATTTTGAGTTGCGTGTATACCTACATATACCTAATCAATTAATAAGTAGCTTGTAACTTACTGAACATTTATTTATCAACAATTCAAACATCACTTTTTATAAATAACAACAGTCTCTTATATTTTACCGATACTTTTTTATAATCTTTATTTTTACTTTCCTGAATTACCTACTGAAAAACTTTAAGGGCGTATCCTTCAAATCATCCATGGGTAAGGATGTTCGAACAGCGGCTTAGAACCGCGCCTAAAGCTGCAATACATACCTAGATACGACAAGCTCGTTCTCGCATCAGAAATGCGTTATAAATATTGGAATAAGTAGCTTCTTTTTTAAGTTTTCATTGTTTCGGCTAGGCAGTTAGCTATACTTAGTTTCCAGGCAAAGTTCTAGGGTTTTTTTTTGGTTCTTGTAGGTTTTTTTATGAAGATTTGATTAATGTTTGGAAGTAACGCGTTGAATTTCAGTAGGGGCGTAAATATCCGTGTATGTACGGACGGCCTAACGTTCGGCTGGACTTTACGATGTTCCGAAACATTGGTGCTTGAAGATTATTATGTAAACAATACTTACTAGCTATTTCCCGCCGGTTCGCGTTTTAAGAGCCCCCGCACACTACAAAATTTTAGTCAGCCGATAGTTTAATCGGTCTTATAAATATGTGAATCAGTATGGCGGTGGTAGGCAGTGCGCACATTAAAACTATCAGGTATCCGGGTGGTATCAGAATGACTAAAATTCCTTCAAAATAAACTGTCAACCTACAATCGGACCAACTATCGGCCGACAATTCGTCTCCAATTCGCGAGAGCACTTCTCTTAGGCCTATGTCTTAGGAAACTGCTGTTACAGATACTTCACTCGTATGTTACATTCATATATACTCGTACCAGTCCTTCTATATCTCCATCTATCTTAATATCAAAACCAACCAATTCGTTTCGGGTTTATAAAGTTGTTAAGAACTAAGATTGTCCGCGATTTCTGTGCATACTGTAGAATATTTACTTACATATCTTCTTACCCGCGAAAAAAATGCCCATGTTCTTCGGCAGGTTTCAAACTATCCCCGGAATAAGCTTTAGTTTAAGGTTTAAGTTTTACTGTCGGTAGGTTTGGTGTTGCCTCGAAACAGTTTTTAATATAGGGGAAAGAGTTACAATTTATTAAAATACATTATAAACCCGACTTGATTGAAGAAATTTAAAAATCATTCATCATTTCGTAACTCTATGATTTCCATTCCTAGGCTGTATGACACATGTTTATTGCTATGAACTCGTACACTGGAGATGTTACGTGATATGAATACCGATAAAGGGTTTCTCACTTACCCATCTCATTTCGAATCAGAATGTTAGTCCGTCCTCGCGCCTTAAAATTGCCCCACATTCCGACCAATGCATAATTACATATTGCCTTCCATTTGGGGACCATGTTGAAAGCACAAGTCAGTCTTACAATGTCGCCACATCGCATAATCTTGGGTGTTGGTTGAACCTGTGTCTAAAATTATGTGTCAAATGGGCTTTATTAAGTGAACAGAAATTGACTGTATGAAACAGTTTGTGTTTATTTTTAAGTATATTGATTCATGTAAAAAACCCGTATGTTCTGTCATCCCGAGTGCGTCCTTTTTTTCACGTGTTAGGTCAAATATAAGGATAAATGTTGAGTGCTTCTTAGTTCAGTATAAGTGGTACGTGTCACTAG
Organism: Heliothis peltigera; assembly: GCA_958496145.1. NCBI lineage: Eukaryota > Metazoa > Arthropoda > Insecta > Lepidoptera > Noctuidae > Heliothis > Heliothis peltigera. The sequence goes on along the minus strand of OY292334.1, from coordinate 6,593,443 downwards.
CAATGTCAGGACAAAGTATTGTTTATTACTTCAGCATCAAGAGTGGAGATGCAGACGCGCACAGCGCTGATGGCGCTAGCGGCGCTGGGAGCGCTGGCGGCGGCGGCGGCGACGGCGGCGGCAGCGGAGCGGGGCAGCGGCATCAAGGTGGGCGGGGGAGGCGTCGGCGGTGGCGCGCGAGACGCCGGCCGCGGCGGCGGCGTGCGCCTCGGAGTCGACGGGCTTCGGCGGCCGCGCACGTCGCCCGCGCCGCCTCCGCCGCGTGCTCCTTCATCCATCACAGCAGCGCTTGTCGTGCCACATAAAGCCTTTGGCACACGTGATTACACTAAGGCCGAGAAGGCAGCGCTATCGAAGTTGCCGCGTAAATTAAAACTCTTCTCGCACGTGCGCCTAAATATTACGCTTTCTACGCAAGGCTTAACGCCTAGCCCTATGTGTAAGTGTTAGTTTTGCAATTAATTCTAAAAGCCTTAGAAAACTTTCACATCTCTTACAAACACATCTTTACAAACGCTCTCAATAGAATTAGTTTACTAATTTTGAACGCTTTCAGCTATCCTGGATTCGCTATGTAAGGAATTTCTAGCGGTCAATGTGTCTGCTATCCTCTATCTTATGAATCATGAACAATATGGGCGCTCTACTGCCTCTGCACAGTATTTTCTACAACTCGCCGGCTATCTTGGCATTCCGGTAAAACATTTTATCTTTGCATACTTTGATACAAATTCATACTTATTAATATTTGTTTCTTATAATATTTTTATGGAATTATACTAATTAAATATATCGATTTTAATTACAGGTTATAGCGTGGAATGCAGACAACAGCGGTCTCGAAAAGCGAGCGTCGCATGCCTCTCTGCGGCTGCAGCTCGCTCCCTCGATAGAACACCAAACATCGGCCATGCTGTCGATATTAGAACGATATAAGTGGCATCAATTTAGTGTTGTAACTTCAGCCATAGCAGGCCACGACGATTTTATACAGGCGGTTCGTGAAAGAGTTACAGCCTTACAAGTATGTATCACTTGCCTATTCCTAAAAGTATTGTTTGTTACATATTATAACACATTAATAATGAAAAGCGCAAGAACTTTCTGCATATTACGTCTCTTTTAGTCTAGACCACATTCATGGTCTCGGTAGCAGCATGATCAGTTAGGTTTAAGCTTTACATGAGGTGGTATTCTAATTTATTCTAATTAATTTTAAAAACGGGTACCTAGTAAGCGAGACGTTTTCATTGCTTATTTGATGTTTACTAATGAGATTAAAAAAAAGAAACAGAAATAATACACTGATTTCTGTGGGTTTTTCTTAATTTTTATTACCTACTAATTTAAAACAGATCAAGTCGTTGTTTTACAGTAAGAAATTAAATTTACATTGCTAACATTATTCACAGGATCGATTTAAATTTACGATATTGAATGCAATCGTGGTAAAGCGGTCTTCGGACTTAAATGAGCTGGTTACGAGCGAAGCACGCGTCATGTTGCTATACGCAACTCGCGAGGAAGCTGCCGAGATCTTGTCGGCCGCTGGCGACTTGCATCTCACCGGCGAGAATTTTGTGTGGATAGTAACACAAAGTGTTCTTGGGTCTATGCAACAGCCGAACAAATTTCCTGTGGGAATGCTGGGTAAGCCTTAACATTTTTTTGTTTGAGTTGCATTTTACTGGTTAACCACGTCTAATTTAGATTTCCTTAAGGCGTCGTGTATACCTTCGGTATCGCCAAGCTTAAAGCAATACCGAATCGATGAAAACTGATGCGAAAAATGTAAACTATGAATGAGCACATGACATAATAGAAGAAAATAATTTATTTTTTAAATAAGAAATGCAATAAGGTTAAGATTGTGATGAATATGGTCTACACAGCTCAGTTGTTTATTTTTGTTTGGATATGTAATTTTTATGTTTTAGGTGTACATTTTGATACGTCAAGTTCATCTTTAATTGCGGAGATAGCTACAGCAGTAAAGGTGTTCGCTTACGGTGTGGAGTCCTATGTGTCAGAACCCGAGAATATACGTTATCCTCTGGGGACGCGGCTTTCCTGCAGCGGCGCAGGGGCGGGGGAGGCGCGCTGGTCTACCGGCGAGCGCTTCTACCGGCACCTGCGCAATGTCAGCGTGGAGGGCGAAGCGGGCCGACCCAGCATAGAGTTCACGCCAGATGGGGAACTAAAAGCCGCCGAACTAAAAATAATGAATTTACGGCCGGCACTCGGAGAACAGGTGAAGCTTTCAAATTATGATATATCCATAAGTATGTAATTTACTAATTTATTTATGAACATCCTCAGTTGGTGTGGGAAGAAATCGGTACATGGAATTCATATCCAAGGGAAAGGCTGATTATTAAAGACATAGTATGGCCGGGCGGCTTACACACCCCACCTCAGGGAGTGCCGGAGAAGTTCCACATGCGTATAACATTTTTGGAAGAGCCTCCCTACATCAACCTTGCACCGCCGGATCCCGTAAGCGGGCGATGCTCATTGGACCGGGGCGTCATTTGTCGAGTGGCGCCGGAGGTGGAAGTGGCCGGGTGAGTGGTCATACGTATTATCATTCTGTTTTGTCTGGTAGTCGCATGACGTGAATGCCGGGCATGGGTCTCGATCCCGGGTTGGGCCGGAATTGCTTAAACTTAAGCACCAGAATCATTGATAACATAAGGCTCTTGCGCACGACTAAAACCAAAAGACTTCAGAAGATAATATCTTCTTATATATAACTGTTTTTATTGGTCAAAATATCGCCTAACTATTTCTATAGGTCGACTCTGTAGCTAGGCTCAAGATCATCGAATATTAGTTAAACTCTTCCTTCATCGAAGCATATCGAAGTTTTGTAGCTATGCGCTACATATTACTCAATAGGAATACAGCCAGCCACATTCTACATGCGCGTATATCGAAATGTTGCGTTTGCATTTCCATTCGTTCTAGTCCATGACGAATAAAAAAAATATGATTTTTACATCCGAATTCGAGGCAAATGGAAATCTTCTTAGCTACCCACTATCTTGTAGCATGTCGAAAGTTCGTAGCTACCGACTACGACGTAGCATGTCAAAAGTTCGTAGCTACCGACTACGACGTAGCATGTCAAAAGTTTCTAGCTACGCACTACGTGGTAGCATATCGAAAGTTCGTAGTTACACACTACGACATAGGAAATCGGAAGTTCGTAGCTACCCAGTACGACAGCATATTGGAAGTTCGTAGCTACACACTACGACGTAGCATGTCGGAAGTTCGTAGGTACACACTACGACGTAGCATATCGAAAGTTCGTAGGTACACACTACGACGTAGCATATCGAAAGTTCGTAGGTACACACTACGACGTAGCATATCGAAAGTTCGTAGGTACACACTACGACGTAGCATATCGAAAGTTCGTAGTTACACTCTATGTCGTAGCATAATGGATGATCCTGGCTATGCACTACGAACGCATACATACAATCCGTTGCGTCTCTAACAAACTGGGTATATACTCTCTAGCGTTTCCAAATCTTTCATGCGATGCCATTGACGAACAAAGTTTTCATTAAAAATGTACTCTATAAAGACTGTATCCTCCACACTCCAAGCGAACATAAAGGATGTCATTATCATGTATAAGATATGCAAACCCGACAAAAAAGATGTTTTTAGTGTAGAAAGTATACTCGTAGTAGGGTAAAAGAAAGTTAGAATTATAACCAAACGAGGTCAGCAAAAGACCTGCGTTTCGAGATGATGATGTCGTCCTCCCGTGATTGACCACGGTCGGTTTAAGTCGACCTAAGAAAAAGGTATCGCACCTTTATATTAATATATCGCGATTTAGCTCCGATTTTGTATTAATGTGTACAAATCGCGAAAATGTAAAAACTATTTGCAGTTGTTTACATCACTACATTGTATGCTCAGTTTGGAGGCGGGGGCAGCGCACGGGAACAGTTCGCTGTACCAGTGCTGCAGCGGGTTCTGCATAGATCTGCTGCAGCAACTGGCGGAGCAGCTCGGCTTCACTTACGAGCTAGTGCGCGTCGAGGACGGCCGCTGGGGCACGCTACATCACGGCAAATGGAACGGTCTCATTGCAGATCTTGTCAATAAAAAAACTGATATGGTACGCATGACGCACTAGCTCATTTTTATATTAACAAATGATGTTATGTTCAATTTCGTTCGATTTTTTAAATATTTTATGAACATTGATTGTATTGTGTATGTGATTTTATTTTAGGTGCTAACGTCGCTGATCATAAACTCAGACAGAGAGGCTGTAGTGGATTTTAGCGTACCTTTCATGGAAACAGGGGTTGCAATCGTAGTAGCTAAGCGAACAGGCATCATATCACCCACAGCATTTCTGGAGCCGTTCGATACAGCCTCTTGGATGCTAGTGGGAGCAGTCGCGATCCAGGCGGCAACTTTCTCAATATTCTTCTTCGAGTGGTTATCTCCGAGCGGGTTTGACTGTTCAACTGGCAACAATTCAAAACGTGTGCCACAGAATCGATTTTCTCTGTGTCGAACCTATTGGATTGTTTGGGCAGTTCTTTTTCAGGTATGTGTGTTAATTACTATAACTGATCGTTGTGATTATGTTTGTATTTGTATGAATTTGGTAAAAATATACATATTATTGAGTAGGTGAGCTTATGGGCATTATATCGATTTTTATGTTAAATTGCAGGCATCAGTACACGTGGACTCACCTCGAGGTTTTACCGCTCGTTTCATGACCAACATGTGGGCTATGTTTGCGGTGGTATTTCTTGCGATATATACTGCCAACCTAGCTGCCTTCATGATCACGCGGGAAGAGTATCACGAGTTGAGTGGATTAGACGATCCCCGGATAGCGAGGCCTCTCACTCAGCGACCACCATTGAAGTTCGGAACAGTACCATGGTCCCACACAGATGCGACTCTATCCAAATATTTTGCGGAGCCTCATGCATATATGGCTCGGTAAGTTACAAAGTATGAGTTGCGACACGAAGATCGATACGTTCGAATGGTAAACAATTATTTAATTCCATATTTATTGACAGGTACAATCGTAGCACCGTAAGCGCAGGCGTCACCTGTGTACTCACAGGAGAACTCGACGCCTTCATTTACGACGGCACTGTACTAGACTATTTAGTATCTCAAGTAAGTTGACCTTGTGTGACACAAGTACCAGTGATGTCTTTTTATGTATGTAAATAATCCATATCAATCGTGAAGTGACGCAGAATGTTCTGTTCTCAAGTCTTTATTCACTAAAACATAATCCTATGCGCTATTTACAAATATAAATATTAATCTATTACTGAACTGCAATCTTAGTGCTGCTAATCTTTTTGTTTTAGGATGAAGACTGCAGGCTTTTAACTGTAGGTGCATGGTACGCAATGTCCGGGTATGGACTAGCGTTTACTCGTAATTCTAAATATGTCAGTATGTTTAACAAAAGATTACTTGACTTAAGAGCAAATGGAGATCTAGAAAGATTACGGAGGTAAGTCAACTAAACTTTATTTTTAAAGTATATAATTAGAACATTCAAATCTATACTTATAATAAATCTGTAGAGAGGTCAATTCTGTACATTGAATATATTTTCAAAATAACTATCAGGGGGTGATCAGTGATCGATACTGATGCCAAAAATGCAATCAGTAAAATTTTTGTCTGTCTGTCTGTCTTTCTGTCTGTCCGTCTGTCTGTCTGTCTGTCTGTCTGTCTGTATGTTATTAATAGGAACAAAAACTACTGGACGGATTTTAATGAAACTTGGTACAATTATTCTTCATACTCCTGGGCAGGTTATAGGATACTTTTCATCACGCTACAATCAATAGGAGCAGAGCAGTGAAGGAAAATGTTGGGAAAACGGGAGAAGTTACACCATTTTTTAAGCTTTCGTCGCGTGTGCAGCCTTAATGGTTAAAGATACATAGAAATCATGTATGACGGAAATATTCTACATAAAATTATCTAAAAAAAAATCCACAACAGCATATGTCTATCTTTAGTGGTTGACTCACAATAACACGTATAACTCCCGATAGTTTACCAGTTCGGAGCTTTCTGATTATTTGTTATTGATTTGTTTACTCTTATGTTTATAATATTCTCGCTCATGCCTTATTAACAAAAGATAACATTATAACATATTCTATAAAAAAAGAATCATAGAAATCGGTGTAGAAATACCAAACTTATACATAAAATACGATAATCAGCAGGTCGGTCGGTAGGTATAATATAAGGCGGGAGGTCCGAGCGCGAGCTTCTCATCCCGACAAAAGTAAGGCATTGGTAGCGGTAATCGACATCCACACTGGCGTAGCCGCGGGGTTCCTCTATAGGTTATACATCAGAACAACACATAGACTACTTTTTGTCGCGAAAACCGACATCCACGCGGGCGGAGCCGCTGGCGACCGCTAGTATATAATATAATTCTATCCTCAGATATTGGATGACGGGAACTTGTAAGCCCAACAAGCAAGAACACAAGTCGTCCGACCCCCTGGCGTTGGAACAGTTCTTGTCAGCGTTCCTGTTGCTGATGGCAGGCATCTTGCTGGCAGCGCTGCTCCTGTTGCTGGAGCACGTTTACTTCCGATACCTGCGCTCACACCTCGCGGCCTCCAGCGCGGGCTCGTGTTGCGCGCTAGTGTCTTTATCTATGGGTCCGTATGAATTATCAAGAAATCGCCATTACCGTTCCAAACTCACAAATTTTAGGTACCTCTTTACGATATTAGTAAACATTAATACTGTGTCTTCCTCAATTTTTATGTAAGACTTTCGTTTTATTTGGCTTTTCATAATAAAGCCCTGATTTTAGTGTCTCCAAAGATTGACATTGTTTACAATAAACAATTTTGTAAAAATGGCAGGTCAATCCCTTACATTTCACGGCGCCGTCGTGGAGGCGGCAGCGCGTGGATTTGGTGAACGGAGTCATTGCCGTTCCGCAGTTTGTGCTGCACAGGTAATGGAGAGTAGCCACAAAATGAAGATCAAACTAATATGATAAATGTCAGTTACCTAATAATATAAATTTATCATATAGTTTGAATGGATGTGTGTTATTTTTTCACGCAATTATTAATAATGCATTTTGATGAAACTAGACTGTAATATAGCTGGCTATAATAATACTCTTGCTCGAACAGCTAATGGGTGTGCTCAATATAATTTATTTAGTATGAGTGTGCGACGCAGGTGTGGCGAGCGCGGCACGAGCGTGACATGGCAGTGGCGCGCGCGCGGCAGCTGGCGGCGGCGCTGGCGGCGCACGGGCTGGCCGCACCGCCGCGCCGCCTGGCCTCGGCGGGCGCGCTGCTGGCGGTGGGCCGACACGATGCCACGCACGTACGCACTCTGCGCCCGCCCGCCGATTTGCTGCCCGACCTCGATAGACCGCTCTCTTGCGGAGATTTACGCTCAAGGTAAATATGAGAACGTGTAAAGTAAGTAAAATAGAGGCTGTGTTCGCAGTCTCGGTAGTATCATCGATTGAAACATGGACTTCATAATGCTTACTCCTTTCAGAGAACGGACGCGAGTAGAAATGGAAACAGTGCTGTGAGGCGTGTATAGCGCCACCCTATTTCAATTCCTGAAGGCTGTTCTTACACCAAGTTATACAAAACGAAATTAGTTATACCTAATGTTAAAATACGGACAGATAAAAAAACGTTGTAATTATTAAATAAACTATTACAATTATTAAAACAAGAGAGCTGGATGTAGATAGCGAAGCGTTGTTGTGGGACTCGCGCGCGGTGCAGGCTGGGCGCCGGGCGCGTGCCCCCGTGTTGTCTACTACAATAAAATATATTTTTTGGACAATATAAAGTGTTTCATTTTTAAAACCATATCAATTTCAAATTATGTTAAGCCTCGACATTGGCTAACACAAGACGTGACGTGCCAAAACAGGAAAAAAAAATATGTAACTTGTTTGTCAAGTACAACTTAAAGGTGTACGAGTATAACTTGAGTGTCAAATCTAGTAACAGCACTCGTTGCGTAACAGCACTTGCTGCGTGTACGATGATAATTACCTATTGATATTATCATTCGCGACAATCAAGAAGAACGAATAAAGTATCTTGACTTAATTAGCTTACAAAGTTGTTGATGTCTGGAATATTGATTCGGCTAAGTTGGGCCGATTGTGACGGTGGTGTATAACCAATGGTCTATAACCGAGAGCTTTCAACAACATATTAAGAGGCTGACATGAGGCAGACATAATAAGAGGTTATTCAGCTGGGTTGAGAACTGATTCAGAAGATTGAAGGCCCCTTGATACAGTGCGTATTGTGGACTAGACACACCAACTGGAGACTTGGCTGCCTATATATTAGTGATGATTGGCACTATACTCTACACTATACACTTAGGCGATAACATATTGCTACCCAACCATAACAAAAAAAAATTTTTTTCATTAAAAATAATACTATCTGCATTACGTTGGGCCAACAATGACAACACCCTGATCGACTTTAACTTTTAGTATTGCGCTGCGAGCACGGGAAATGCAATTGATTATCCAGCTATATTTTAAGGTTCATGGCCCAAGTCTTCTCGACATTGACATATGTTTAAAATTGTCAATGACTGTTTGACGGATGTGACCCGATGACTGTTGAAATTTGCGTTCAGCCGGAGATTCAGCTTTGCAAATCAACTATTAGATTCGTGAATAGTAATAATATTTTTATTTTATCCTAATCATGTCCAAAGATATCATTGTTCTGGCGCCAAATGGCAGGAGGCAAAAAGTACACTGTACGCCTGATACTAGTATTTTACAGGTATGAAAACTGATCAGTTTCCAAAACATCGGCTTTTTCTGTTTGACTAAAGATAGGTGCATATATAATTTTAGAAATGATGATTTTACTAACAGTATTGACTATAAAAATAATAAATTTTTCGTTCGTCGAGTCGTTGCGATTTCACGCTCGTTTATTATCATATAAATAAATATTTTCCAACAGGTTATATTATTGACAAAACAGAAGACAAAATGAAGCCTTTATTACCTTCTACAAAACTTGTTATTGGAACATTGGTTACAGGTGTTGGAAGATGTTTGCCATAAACAAGGTTTTCAACCGTCGGACTATGATTTGAAGCATCATAACCATATTTTAGATTTAACAACCACTATACGGTTTTCTAATCTACCAAACAAAGCAATGCTGGAAATGGTTGAAGCGGATAAAAAAAGACAAGAATCAAATGTCACCATTGGATTGCAATTGGAAGATGGTAAAATTGAGAGATTCTTTTACTTCCTGTATATGATTTTAAACATAAAATACTGAAGTATAGGAATTTAAAATTTTCTTACAAAATGTCTTAAACTTTCCAAACAATAAATATATGTCTTTTAAATTAATTCCAGGTGAGAGAAGAACAGCTGAATTTGCACCCAACACTGCATTATATGACTTGATTACATCGCTGGCCCCAAGAGAATTGAACTCTTTGGAGCAACCAACTATCTTGTACATGCGTCAGGAGGTTGTGGGAGAACCGGCTCTTAGGGAGAAGACTTTGAGGCAGTTAGGATTAATTAAAGGCAGAGCTATACTCAGGTTGTTGAACAAACAGGCAGAGGCAAGGTATTAATAGTACAACACATCTAACTTAATTTTATTTTGTAACTTAATCTCTAATAGTAATTTTATTTTCAGACAAGCCAATGTTTCTGCTTTTTACCGATGTCCAGTCACTGACACTAAAGTTTCAGATGGGGGAATCGAAAATAAAACAGAACAAGATATAGAAGGCAACCCTGTGTCAGGACCTTCAAATATAAATAAACAGTATCAAGATCCACGTCCAGCTAGACAGCCAGATATAGTTACTAAATATAAGGAAAGCACTCTCCAGCAAAGAAAAATTGCTGAAAGTAAAGCTATTGAACAAGTTGAAAGTTCATCACAAGAGCAAGTAACACCTGCTAAAGAAGAATCAATGGACATTGATGTTCCACAGAGCAATACTACATTCTCTTCTCAATCAAGAGAACACTTAGAGAGAAGACTAAAAATTGAGGAAGAAGTAACATTTGTAAGTGTCCACATAATAGGTATTTATTTAGTTTTCAACATTATGTTGTTGGGCAGCAGTATCTTAACAGGCACCCAAAAAAATTATGTTTCACTGGAATGTCACAGCTCTAGTTAGTAAGTGTTGTTATACATTCAATAATGTTACATGAAAGAAAAATAAAAAAGTTTTTGATTCTTTCTATTCTAATACTGTAATAACTAATTAAAATTTTCATTTAATTTAGTTGGGATCTCAAAAAGCTATAGCATTTACGCAGCCAGACTTCATGGAAGAAGAAATTGATGATCTACCAGATGACTTTTATGAATTAAGTATAGAGGAAGTACGGAAGTTATACCATGACTTACAGCAACATCGGATTACTTTAGAAAACACACCACTATTAACTTCTATGAAACAAAAGGAATTTGAGGAACAGGTAAACCCTCTAATCTCTTGTGCCTAACCTTTTCCGGAAGTATGTTACTCTCTAATCTAAACTAAAATATTTTTTATATCTGTAAAACAGAGAGGCTATTTACTATCCCATCCCAATGTCTTACACATAATAACAATAATAGCACAACATATAGCTAGGAAAAATATCCCTCTGTATTTTTTTGCTCAAGGTCACAATAGCCTTTATTGGATCTACTTACTATCTACCTGCTTATTTTACAGGCATCCATACAAAAGCTCAATTTGTACAAGAATGTTGTGGTCCGTGTGCAATTCCCAGATCATATCATCCTACAAGGAATATTTACACCAACAAACACAATTGAAGATGTTACAAACTTTATAAAAGAGCATTTACAGAATCCAAACAAGCAATTCCATATATGTAAGTAAACAATCATAATCAGTTAAGTTTTGGTTGTTTTCATGTATGTGACAACATGCCTACAATTTTTTGGAAATGGTGGTGTAGTTTGGTACCATTCTAATCTGCAAATCTGAAGATCGCTGCTAGTAAGTGGTGTAGTCCACTTATCCAATATGTCGTAACAGTTAAAAAATGTTTTTATTTATTTTAGTCAAAGTCACGTAATGCGCTTGTGTAGCATGAAGTCTCCGCAATATTAAATATCCCTGTTTGTCGATTGGCTACACGGTTATATTTCTATTTACGATAATGTTGTCAGCAATAAATAAGATTAATTATGGCAATTATTTACAATTTGCAGTTGTAACTCCCCTAAAAGAAACTCTTCAGCCTGAAATGACTTTGCTGGATGCAAAATTTGTGCCCTGTGTTCACATGCACTTCAAATGGATAGAAGAGGACAAGACAAAGCAGCCATATTTAAAAAATGAGATATATCAGAAGAAAACTGCCTCGGATGCTGCCAGTATTCTGGCGTCTAAATACCGGTAAAATATAATCTTATGAATGATTTATATCCTAATTATGTGTTTCATATAAATTAATTTCAACCTCTTTCAGTCTTAACGTTTTGCCATGAAATCTACATTTTAACACCACAGATACTACTTGTAAAAATAAATAACCTTAATTCAGGCGCTTGTATAAAACCTTGTAAGTACAGTAGCGAGCCTAGCCAACCCTGGCACGCAGGGACTTCCCGAAGGAACATACATAGTGGTTTTTAGTCAATAAGAGTCTGACACTCCCTCCAACTGCACCTTCAGCGGGAGGGATTATTTGATGATTTCCCACGAAAAAAAAAGTACGAGTAGTATTTTGGCAGAAAAACCCTTTTATCGAGTTTCATAACTCAAACAAAATGGTACACTTTGGCTTTTAATAAAATGAATCCTTGATTACAAAACTGTAGACGCGCTTTAATTACTGTTAGAACAAAGGAGGGAAGTCTCCAGTGCGGCAGCAGCGCGGCATCCGTTGCTATCGCGGGACTGCTGCCGCACTGTTTGCGACGTAATGTGAAGGCGCCCTTACGTCTTTATTTCGACTGTTGTCTTTTATTTACGTATCTTTTCTTTAAGGGCACCGTCAAGAAGAAAAGCAGACGATACGCAGCAAAATTCGCATAAAACGCCAGCAGCTTCCACATCAAAGAGCAGCAAATTACCAAAATGGTTTAAGAATTAAAACAAAGAATTTTCTTACGAACCATGTTTACAGTTTGACCTCTGCCAAACCATCATAATCGATTGTCATCGAGTTTTGAAACTTATTCTAGGCAAATAAAGTTCAAAATACGTACCAGGTTATGCGGTTTGAGAGTAGTCAATATAATTATTTTCTGAAATAAGTTCTTTTCTTATAGAAGGGACAGCTACGAAACTATTTGTTCCGATCAAAGTTATTTCAAGATTGTCTACAATGACCAATGTAAACTGAATTTTTGTGACTTCTTACTATAGTCAGAACTAAGATCCATTTATCAATTTGTACTGGTTTTTAATATATTTGTCTTTCTGAATAAACTACATTTAAGAGTTCTCGTATAGTACCAAAACAAATCCGAAAACTTGAGGGAATATAATAAAAAGGATATCCTCGAAAAGTTGTTTTTTATTTTTATTTAGTTCATTGCCTTTGACATTCGTGTGTGCCATAGGTATATACCTAGTAAAAACTTCACCAATTCGGTTTACGTAGGTGTTAACAAGACATATTCCCAAAGATAAATCTCATCAAGACGGGTCCAGCCGTTTGGTGATTATGCAACAAATGTATAGTGCAAATAAATAATTATTTTTTATACAGCTTTTGCTATCAGTTTTGTACGCGTGGATTAGTTATACCTTTGCGTGTTTAACGGAGTTAAGCCTTTGCTAGTGCATCTTTCATTTTTGTTCTTAAGCTCGTAGTTAAGGAGTTTATAAAATGGCTATAAAAAAAAAACAATATAAGAATTTTATTAATTATATTTCCTTGAACCCCATACAGATGGGATTAATTTTACAAAACCGTACAAAAATATAACAATATCACACGATACACTTATAGTGTATGCCTATCGCATCATGTCAATCTTCCTATAATATTTCAAAATTGTTAATCTCAAATGAACATTTACAGGAACACAGCAATAAAATAATTAAGATTTTTTTCATCATAAAACGTTTTCACAAAGATTATAAGCAGACTTCAAGATACACTTAAATATATACTTATGTTATTGCTTGTTTGCTTGAACGCGCTAATCTCAGGAACTAGTTAATTCGAAAAAATCTTTCAATTTAGATAGATCGTAGGTTCCTTATCGAAGAAGGTCTTAAACTACTTTGGCATGTGCGGAGTACCTAGTTGTCACGGGACGCGGGTGAAATCGCATTTCAGTGTTTCTTGAAGTCTAAAACCATACATTTTTATAAGTATACGCATTGGCAGTCATAAACCATGATTGTGTACAGTTCTTACCAATTTAATACAATAAACTCAAACAACTGTTTTGCCTTTGCCAAATCTGAAACGGCAGTCATGATGTCATTCGGTATATCGTCAATACAAATAAAATAAGCCTTAAAAACGTGGTGATTATTACATATCGAGTATGCGGAGTTCCCTTGACTCTCTGTCAGATCAGATAAGATCCAAACCTTCAATGTTTTGTAATATCAGCCAATATACATACGAATATTTTTTTTACCCCTTCGGTGCCTACCATCTTAGAGAGTTGCTCGGTTGCTCAGGGTTTCCATCATCAAGTTCTGACGAGGTGGCAATGGGACCAAATCCACATCATATCTACGTTAAAAATGAATCATCTAAGTCGCTTCATAACCGACGAAGTTTTCCCCAAACACATTAAAATATAATGTATGCGGTCGAATTAATAGTAACTTCTTTTTGGAAAGCCGAAAATAAACCATTAACAAAATACTATAACTGTATAAATGAGGGTAATGTTCCTAATTTACATCTGGTGGGCTTTATACCACATGATTCATTAGTGCATTCGTCCTCCTTCTGTCCTTTGTAGTATCTATTATTGTCCGAGTTATGTTCATCTCCAACTTCAGTTGATTTAGTACCACTGATATTGTTTCCTTCAATCTTCGGCAAAGCTTTGGTCTGTTGTAGTTCTAATTTATTATAGCCTTTAATTATTTTAGAATTACGTTTATTCATAAATGGTTCCCTTGTTTGGGTAGAGAGCTTCTTTTTCGTATTCGTAGTAACATTTACATGTCGTTTTAAACACTTACTACCTTGTTCACAATAGCCATTTACGAAATCTGGACATATCTTTGTCTTTTCATTTAATTTTACGTGCAGGTATGGACATTCCGCCTTAGTACACGTTCCTTGTAGGTAAAAATAACAGGTAGGCATTTTCTTAGTTGTTAAGTCGTGAGACAGGAGGCAGTTACTGTCGTGACATAGACCTTTGATAAATTTTCGACAAATGGAGACATGTTTTTTGTCATGCAGGAACTCACAGCTGCCACGTAAACTTCTCAAACATTTTCCAAATTTACGGAACAAGGGGCAGGGTATGTTATTTTTCTTTAGATTTCCTTTTATTTTCTTTACCCTCGTTTGGAGAACTTGGTTCGTTTTATAAAGATTTTTGATAGTGTCCGAGTTTATTTTCGATTTTTCATGTTTCACAGGATTTTCGTAATTAACAAGTTTAAATTTATTTTTCTTTCTATTAGAACCTAATGACCAAATTTTCTTTTCAAGATCAACAGTTTGGGTTTGCGCTTCAAAAATGGGCGTATGCGTCGTATGTTTCTTTGTAATATTGTTTTTGCCACATAGATTACTCTTAACGTCTTTCCATGGAACTGTTTTATACTTATTTATTTGAAAAGTCCTTTTAGATTTCTCTAGAACTGGTTCTCTTATGAGGGTTTCAGTTACAAGACGCCTATCTAAAGAGTAGCGAGAATGCACTATGGACTCTTGAATAACTTTTGCGTTGGCCACGGATTGTTGAATATTAGTGGCCTGTAACTTATTGTATGAACTTGGATCAGGAACAACATCGCGTTTAACGGCAACTGACAAGCATTGGTCTCCAGCACTTTGGGTTTTGATAAAATTAGGGTTAACATATATTTTTTTCGTATTTTGATTTCTGATCTGCATATTCGACACCAAGTGTGGGAAGTTAGGGTTGACATGCATAAGGCCATGGCCCGGTAAAATATTACCCTGAGGTCTATTGAAATTAGGGTTTATATAAACTTTACTACAACTATTTGAACTATTCATGTTCGATAATGGTTTTGTGTTGTTTGGAACAGCCATATTTAACACAACCTGTACTGAAAGTATTTATTACCACTCTTGCAATTAATTGTGTCTACCAGTACAGCATGCAGGGACTTTTCCACTTCTTGATATAAGATTTCATTCAATTCATCCAGAATACTATTAAGTTCCGACTTCTTATCTCCATTCACCCACAGTATGCTCATATGGTGTGATGGATTCTGAAAATAAAATAATATTGCCATAATAATGTCTTCTCGTAAAACTTTACTGTAGCAGTCAGTTTATATCATTTTCATCATATAAAATAGTCTGATTACCATGAATTTTTGTGTTTTTAAATTCATAAATCTATTCCTAATAAATAGACAGATTTGTACTTCTGGAAAGGGACAGTTAAACCTGTATTATTATAAAATATATATTACCTCATAAAATGTAGGCAACTGAAATTCTGTCAATACACGATCAACTCTGTTTGACAGCTCTAGCAAGTGTTTCTGTGCAAATGGATCTACGTCAAGAGATATAAATGTCCTTGAGCAATCTTCATTACAATATATTTTCACCGCACCGAAACCAAGATGAAAACTGAAAAAAAATACTTAATTCTTTATTGTTATATTGGCTAAGTAATAGAAATACGGGTCCGAAAGTCTGACAACCAACCAGTCTTTGTTGCCCAGGTAGCTGGGTTAAGGAAGACAGATAGTCAATCACTCAATGTAAAACACTAGAACTCAGCTGCATTTAATTCTATTGTATTGCTGTTTAGTTATAAGGTCATATCAGGATTGACTGCCTCGTTGGTCTAGTGGACGCAAGGCGCGACTGCTGAACACGAGGTCTCGGGTTCGATTCCCGGGTCCGACCAAAATCGCTTTGTGGGTTTTGAGAAACTTTCATAAAGCAGCCTGGAGTCTGGGAGTTGGTGATTGTTTCACCCGCGCATCGGAGAGCACGTAAATGTCGGTCCTACACCTGATCTCTCTCCGGTCGTGTCGGATTGCCGTCCCATTGGACTATGAGAGTGATCTCATTAAAAGAGAACGGCCGCTGTAGCCGACAATCGGCCTGGATGCCATCATCATCATCATCATACCAGGATAAACTTTAAATATGGCCTGTGGAACTCACAAATAAAGTGGCTTTCTATTTGTAAAAGGATATTCATTATTGGCATTCTTTTCTCAGAAAATCTAAATTTATGTTAGCTTTTGGACATCTTGTGTATTTATTTTATAGGTGACTAGCTGTCCCCAGCGGTTTCACCCGCATCTTTGGTTACTGCTCCGCTCCTGTGTGTCTTAGTGTGATGGTATATAGCCTATAGCCTTCCTCGATAAATGGGCTATCTAACACTGAAAGAATTTTTCAAATCGAACCAGTAGTTTTGGAGATCGCGTTCAAAAAAATTCTTCAGCATTCTAATATTAGTATAGATATGAAATTGTATACATACCTTTCAATATTAGTAAGACATTTGTGAAGTGAGGAACTAAATCCTGATATCAAATGATACTTCAATACAAATGTTCTAGATAAACTAATATGAAAATCATCACAGCGATGATATGATTCTATCTTTGTTACCACAACTTCTTCCAATTTATCAATAAAATTACAAACAGCATCAACTTGACAATCTAAAGCAAATAAAGCAATATGATTAATTACTAGTTTTGTAATGATTCTGAATACATAATAAAAGATATACTTACAATTGATATAAACAAAAGTGGCCCAGTTTCCCCTAACATGAGGGAATAATCGTGACCTGCCACCATGAAGCTCTGGATTATCTGTATGTGTATCAGAGGACACAACTGCTACTTTGCTTAAGTTTGGTGCAGGTAACTTAGGCCTGAAAAATATACACTGATTTACTTCCACATCTTCTAAAACTAATTATTTTCTTACTACGACACATAAATTGGTGTCCAAAGAATAGTGATTTATCTCATCTATTACCTATCAAATTCTTGGCCATTATCTGTATCGCTATCTTCTGAATTAGATCCATATTCATCACATATATAAGACAGTCCTGACATGAGGTATGAAAATGAGATTTGTATATTAAATTTAAACTATTATTATTATCCTTACCATTAAAACAGTGCTAAAAATATGTAAGTGTTAGGAAAATATTATTTTACTTCGGATAGTACGAATAGTCACAACTGCGACAGCAAAACAATGTGACAACTGACAACTGACACTCAGACAACAATGTGAAGTGATGACTGAAGCGCGGGAAACGTTCAAACTTGCCGGGCGTGTTTTTTTTTGGCTTTTTCAAAATAATTATTTTTAAGTATAATATAAGATCAGTAGCTGTAATATATTGTATTATATTTAGTGTATTAGTGTAAATATAGTTTAGTTTTGTAAATTCCCTCATTTGGTAAGTCAACTTTAATTATTTTATAGAGAGTGGGATGAACGACCCGCCTGATCCGGGGGACTTTGTCCCTCCGGCAGGAAATTTTGTCACCATCCAGTCCAATGAGTCTGGCATGGACACAGATGGGTCCACCTCGACCCGAAGTTTAAAAAGAAGCAGGATGTCTATCTGCAAACATTGTAACAAACGTCGTCGTCGACACCAAGGCTCGGACGCAGTTAGTTGTGGTTGCTCAGACACTCAATTAAAGGAAACAGAAAAAGAAGTAGGGATTACTAGCGATTCAACCAGCAAACCTATTAATAATACTTCTATGCAAATTAATGCCTCCCAGAGTGCCATCACCCCTGTAGGACGTAATACATATGATAAAAACGACTGTGCACCATACATAATTCATGTTCAAAAACAAACCTCGACACTGAATGATGGTACCGCCTTGCATCCCATTACTTTTGGGAAATTTTTGAAAAAAAACAATATACCGAATATAATCAATGGAAGTGTGAAGCGCATAGGGCGTAACAGAATTTCCCTAGCATTCTCAAATTTTGTAGATGCAAATACATTTTTAATTAATGATAACCTTGCAGTAGAAAACCTTAAAGCATTTATTCCAACATTCAACGTCACACGGATGGGTCTAGTTCGCGGGGTTCCTGCAGAATGGTCTCCAGAGGAAATAATTAGTAATATTTCAGTACCTATTGGCTGTGGCCCTATCCTAAAGGTGAGACGGCTGAACTTCAAAACTGTGATTGAAGGCTCTGTTATCTGGAAACCTACACAGTCAATTGTAATTACCTTTGATGGCCAGGTCTTGCCAAAAAGAATATTTATGTGCTACAACGCCCTTCCTGTAGATTTGTATATTTTTCCAACAATCCAATGCTTCAACTGCTGTAGATATGGTCATACAAAACTACAATGTAGATCCAAGCCTAGGTGTTTCAAGTGTGGTCAAAATCACACAGGCGATAGCTGTGAAAGAGACGAAGATTCTGCTTCCTGTTGTATGTGCTCAGGATACCATTTTGCTACTAGCAAATCTTGCCCTGAATTTTCGAGGCAAAAACAAATAAAAACATACATGGCACAAAATTCAGTATCCTATGCCGAAGCTATGAAGGCACATCCCCCAGTAAGCAAATCATACGCTGAGACCCTCCTTTCTTCTCCCTCTAAAAACTTTTCTAGTAAACCTGCTATTTCGCCAGTTAATAGAATTCCAAAAAATAATGACTCTTCGACTACTAGTTACAAAAAAACCATATTCTTAAAACCTCGTTCCCCTCAAAAACCTGTTTATGGGTATGATAAAGATGCTCATAATGCTATTATTAAAGAATATAATGTACCACAGCAAGCAAATGGTTGTGCACTCAGAAAAGAAGAAAACAGTGAAACAACAAATAACTTGACCACTAATGAATTTATTTTAGCTTTAATTCAACTTCTTTCAAAGTTTAATATTTCACCGTCCAACGTAGCTTCTCATATGAATCTTATTTCTCTTCCCATTAATAATGGACAAGCTGACCAATATCATGCAGTGGAATTGCCGCAGCCTAATAAGTAAAAAATCGGATTTAATTTATTTACTTAATAAGTATGAACCCTTAGTTTTTGCATTAGCAGAAACCTGGCTCAAACCAAATCATGTTTTTAAAATAAATAATTACTTCACTATTAGAAATGACAGATCTGATGGGTATGGTGGAGTAGCTATACTCATTAAGAACTCTATCCCTTTCTCCATTATCTCTTTACCCTCTCATAGTGAAGATATTTCAATTGTAGCTATTAATGTATTTAACATCTGTGTAGTTTCTGTATACATTCCTCATCCATCTTCCGCTCTACTTCTTGAGCTTAACCATCTTTTTTCCTTTCTACCAACACCCTTATTAATATTAGGGGATTTCAACTGCCACCACCAACTGTGGGGTTGTTCGATATCCAGTAACCATGGGGATGAACTACTGGACATAATAGACCAGCAAAACCTTTGTATCCTGAATACGGGTGCTCCTACACGACGCTCTGCTCCCAACCAAAGTGTAAGTGCTATTGATCTATCCATTTGTTCTCCTAGCTTAGCCTCCTCTCTAACTTGGTATGCGCTATCCTCTACATACGGTAGTGACCATTTCCCAATAGTTATTTCTACCCCTTTTTCTAAGCCAACCCGTTCTAGAAAAACATCAAACCTTAAACATAAAGTTCCTGATAGGAATAACATCAGTTGGGAAAACTATAGAAACATTACTGACTCAAAATTTTCTTCTCTACCACCTGTTTCTAATGGTAATGAAAATATGTGTGCTAGGTCTTTAACTAATTTACTAATGGCAGCAGCAGATGAAGTTTTCCCTGCTAAGAATAATAGTTGTTACTCAATCCCTAAGCCCCCATGGTGGGATTCAGAATGCACCGATGCTATAAGAAAACGTAAAGAAGCTGAACTAAATTATAATAATGACATGTCCGATACCAACTTTGACGCCCTTATCACTATTAATTCGGAGACTAAGAAACTTTTGAAAAAGAAGAAATATGCAGGGTGGCAGAGTTTCTGCACAACAATTTCTCCAAATATCCACCCCACTATAGTATGGCAAAATATACGTAGGTTTAGGTCTGCATTTGCACAACCATCTCCTCCTATCCCCAATTCCTTAGCTTCTGATTTTTTAGATAAACTAGCTCCATCGTGGGCTCCTCAATACGTCAACAGCACACCGCCAATATCAAACACGTCTGAATCTCCTACGACTTTGGATCTCCCGTTCACCTTAAATGAATTAAAGGGCGTAGTACACAATACAGTAGATTCTGCTCCTGGTCTCGACGGCATACCATACTCATTTTTTTCCAATCTTAGTGATAATGTTCTTAGCTATTATCTAAAATTGATTAATTCTGTTATGCAAACGGGGAACATGCCATCTGAATGGAAGTGTCATACGGTGTTGCCATTTTTAAAACCGAATAAAGACCCTTCGGACGTTTCTTCTTACCGACCAATAGTCTTATCCTCAGTGTTAATCAAATTAGCAGAACATTTAATAAAAAACCGTCTTGAATGGTACATTGAGAGCGAAGGATTACTGAGCAGTTCGCAGTACGGTTTCCGAAAAGGGAAAAGTACTACCGATTGTATAAGTATTTTAACCACAGATATCCGGTCATCTTTTTCGAGCAATCAGTCTACAATTGCAGTTTTCTTAGATATAAATGCTGCTTATGATAATGTTTTACTTTCCGTATTACAAACCAAATTAAATGTCTTAAAAGTACCATCCAATCTTTCCAATTTTATAATCAATATTTTAGCAGATCGTACTTTATATATGCCTTTTGAAGATAATCACCTGTCTCGCAAGGTATGGCGGGGGCTCCCACAGGGATCTGTACTTAGTCCACTTTTATATAACATATATACATTTGATTTAGAATCATCCATAAATAAGGAAGTAAAAATACTGCAGTATGCCGATGATCTACTGTTATACAGTGCAAGTAAATCCATAGAACAAGCCTGTTCTACTGTTGTTTCGGCTTTATCATCACTGTCTTCATGGCTACATTTGAATGGTTTGGAATTATCCATAGCTAAATGCGCAACTGTTGTTTTCACCCGCAAAAGAATTATACCTCATGTAAATGTCACTTATAAAGAAGTATCGATCCCTGTTAAGGACAACTTCAAATACTTGGGCGTTATCTTAGACTCAAAATTAAGTAGCATGGCACATTGCGATTATATCGCTAATAAATGCGAAACTCGCCTAAATATGTTGAGGTGCCTCACAGGTGTTTGGTGGGGTGCGCATCCTTTTTCCCTTAAGCTTGTTTACAACGCAGTCATTAGAAGTCTTTTAGACTACGGTTTATTTATTTTAGAACCGGGAAGCGTCAAGGCCTTTAAAAAATTGGATAAAATACAATCGAAAGCACTACGTATTATTTCGGGTGCCATGAAGTCCAGTCCAGTGAATGCCCTCCAGGTGGAATGTGGGGAAGCCCCGCTACATCTTAGGAGACAGTTCCTCTCCGACAAATATTTTTTCAGAATATTACAATTCTCTAATCACCCCCTCATCCCAAAACTGCAACTTCTAGTGTCTGAAATTGAATCTTCGAGCTATTGGTCCAACAAATCCCCGCCCTGTTTAGTTGTAAGTTATAAGAAGTTTATTTCCCTCTGTTCCCCCACACACCGCTCAAATAAGCTCCCTTTATTTACCGTCAGATATGACAGTTTACACTTTTCTCCTTCAATAATATACAATTTTGTTAGTAAATCTGATCCCAGTGTCCAATCACGATTTAACAGTTTAATATCCGAGCATTTTATAAATTTCCATCACATTTATACTGATGCATCCTCTGTGAACGAATGTGTAGGTGTAGGAGTATTTCACAGCCAATATGATATTGTTCAAAAAGTCAAACTTCCCCCCGAGACCTCTGTTTATACGGGTGAATGTTTCGGATTACTCAGGGCAGTCGAATACGTTCGCATATTTAAACTAAAACAGGCTATAATTTTTTCGGACTCATTAAGCGCTCTTCAAGCTATTGCCAAATTTCCATTTAAACAAAAAACGCAACTAGACATCATTTTTAAAATAAGGGAATTAGTGTTTGAACTTCAATTGCAAGGTTTTCAATTACAGTTCATTTGGGTACCAGCTCACAATGGTATCCAAGGTAATATTGTGGCAGATACCTTGGCAAAGGATGCGGTGCAATGCGGTGACATGTTCCCATATAAAAACTACTGTCAAGATCTAATAAATTTACCAAAATCCTTTCTAAAGAACGCCTGGCAGGAGGAATGGCACTATGGCAGCAAATTAAAAGGACGACATTACGCTCGAATTCAACCAGAACTCCCTGCAAAGCCTTGGCTCCTTAGAGCAAAGCTTAGTAAAATTGAGACGTCAACATTGACGCGTATGAGATTGGGACATGCTTGTACCCCAGCCCATCTCGCCAGACTGAAAATTGTTGACGACCCCGTTTGTGAGTGTGGCACAGATGTTGGTGATCTTAATCACATTATTCTCTCCTGCCCTTTATACGATCGCACTTCCTTTATAGATAGTCTTTTATCTCTTGACATCCCTTTCCCTACTTCCATTACTTCCTTACTTCATACTAATAATATTAATGTTTATAAATATATAGCTACCTTCATCTCATTAAATAAAATAAAACTGTAAATATGCTTCTAATCCATTTCCCATCCTCTTATGTAATATATTATGTAAATACCTTTTTATACTGATCCTATATCCTCCAATTTGTCTAAAATCTACGTTCCGTTTTACCGCTACACCTTAAACCCGTTTCCCTACCTTTAACTCGACACTGGCTAACACAAAACGTGAAGTGCCAAAACAAGAAAAAAAAAAAAAAAAATGTGAAGTGATGTGAAAAATACAGATGAACAAAAGGAAATCATAGAGCAGTATCATGTAAGAGTGCTGTCGGATGACTAGACAGGAGATGAGGAGACGCGACCAACCTCTGCTGGCCCGGCGGTCGGTTTGGTTGGATCGTGTATTGTATTGATGATATGACTACTTGCAGTAAAGTTCGTTAACCGGACTTTCCTGTGGTTGGATCGTATGGATATAATGCGTTTAAATGTCAGTGAGTGATCGGTGATCACCACTGTCCTTCATTAATCTGAGACTGTGATAGTATCAATATCTCTAGGTATATATTGGTCTGTGATCATTGTTAACCACAGAATAACAATACTCAAGAAATTACCATTGTCTGTCAGTTGTCAAATTGTCAGATTTGAGCGGGAAACGGAATGTTAACTTTGCTCATGTTATTCTATTATCCAATCCAAATAATATATTTAAAACAAACATTAGGCATATGATTGTGATGTTAATATGTTATGACCAAGTTAGTCGTGATAACGTTTAATCATTTGGGTCTTGGACCAATACGTAAATACGTGGATGAGCAGAAAAATCACATAAATGCACTCGTTGACATGCCAAAGTCCATTACAAATAAATACAATAAAACATAAGTCGTTTGGAGAGATCATCTTAACCGTCTTAATCTAATTTTTGAACGTATAAAGTGCCTACATGAACAGTGAGTAAATTAAAGTTAATACGAAGATATGGATATCATAGAAAACATTAAAAAAGACAAGGCATATCTGAAGTGTAAGCTCATCGTCAAAAGTTGGGAAAAAGATTTCAAGTTGAAGTATGGTCGAACACCTACGAAATTTGATATTAAAGAAGCGCCGGCGAAAATCAAGTATGCTTATAAAAAGTACTTCCAATTGAAAAGCAGTGCTCTTGAAAATTCACTCTCAATATGTGATATTGATGACGAGCCTATTGCATCTCCTGATGTTTCACATCAATTTGAGTTCACTGCTAGTGAGTCTGTGAGCCCTCAACAGGAAATTCCCCCCTTACCTAGTGGCCAGGAATTAGAGAAATTATTATCAAATATTGATAATCAGCAAAACAGTAAACCTTTACAAACTTTAACAACTAGTAATACTCCATTTACCGAAAATTTGTCTAAGAAACTTTTCCAAAATAGAAAATTCTCACTTAGGAACCCTAGAAAGATCACATTGCCAAGAACACAACCAAAAAGTGAAATAAAAACATTTCCAAGTGAACCTATAGCATGCAGTAGTCCTCAACCTGTTTGTACTGGTGTTTCTGAAGTTGATATTGCTGTTAATTATGATAGCTCACTAAAGTTTTCAAAGCCCACATATCTATCAAGCAACTCTGGCTATACAGTAATGCAACCCACAATAAGGCAGTTAAATGACGCATGGCTTGATAGAGCTTCTGGTCATACAGCAGAAGTGACTAAACCTAAAGAACAATATTCAAGTGAACCTGAAAAGTTTGGATTGGGAAATATTAACATATTGGATATGAACAACAAACATCTGGACTATGTTGAAAACAGTGAATCAGAAGAAGAGGGTAATATCAATGATAAGTTTAAACCAGCTCTGAAGAAGAGAAAATTAGAGTCTGTTAGTGTTAAGAGTAACAGCAAACAACATGACTATAGGACTAAGAAACAAGCATTGCAAGATCAAGTTTGCCATTCAAATACAATACAGGTAAATCATACTGCAAAATCTATATCTGATAACCTGGACAAAATCATAGATGTAAATTATGACAATAATAGTGAACAGCGACTGCCAGACATTAAAGAATATATTCCTTTTGGTTTGGAGAAGGACATACAACCTCGTCACTTGGAAATTATGTCTGCAATCAAGAAAGTGGAGGCCATTGTTGACAATGCTAAAAATAATGAAGACTCCAGAGAGATCAAGAGTTTAGACAGCAAAATTAAGGCTGGCACATTGAATGAAAATTTTGTTAAAATTAATATTGAAAAAAAGGTGTTTGCACGGGGTAAGAAAAATATAAACTATAGCAAATATAAAAAATCACTATGGAAATCTAAAAAAAGCCTTCATGGTGGAATGGAATTTCCCGAGTCTGGTAAGATAGCATGTTTCAAGTGTGGTAATACTGGCCATATGGCTAGATATTGTAACGCTCATAAGGGTGAAACTCTTTTGCCACTAGAAAATTACAATGAAAATGAAATTCCAACTCTAGAAGACATGGAAAAGTATGCATCAGACCCATCTTGCAGTAGTCAATCAATAACCGACCAATTACAGCAATCTATGTATGAACCTAGTCAAATTCCAGATTATGTAATGAAAATGCTAGCTGTATCACCAGATCAAGATGAAAATGGCAGTAGCATAAAACCCCTCTATAATAGTTATGAAGATAGCTCAATTGATTTGAAGGAAACTCTGCTTAAGTTTGGCCATAACTGTTTTCGACCTGGGCAAGAAAATGCCATTAAACGCATTTTATGTGGAAAGTCTACTTTACTAATTTTGTCTACGGGAGGTGGAAAATCATTGTGTTATCAACTTCCATCTTATCTTTACAGTCAACATTATAGATGTATCACATTAGTAATTTCACCATTAGTTTCACTAATGGAGGATCAAGTGTTGAATGTTCCTGAATTCCTTAAGGCAGGTTGTTACCACACAAATCAATCACAGACACAGCGTGCAAAAGTCTTACAGTGTCTAAAAGATGGTTTACTAAATATACTTCTCATATCTCCTGAAGCTTTAGTGGCAGGTGATTCAACAAATGGATTATCAGGCCTATTTAAATCTCTGCCTCCAATTGCCTTTGCATGTATTGATGAAGCACATTGTGTATCACAATGGAGTCACAATTTTAGGCCCAGCTATCTAATGATTTGCAGGGTACTGAGAGAGAAATTAAATGTAAAATGTATTCTTGGATTAACTGCAACTGCAAGTCAGACTACTATAAAAAGTATAATCAGTCACATTAATATACCTGATGGGGCAAGTGGTGTTATAAGAAATCCAGCTCTGCCAGACAACCTTTGTTTATCAGTTTCTATAGAAAAAGATAAAGACAAAGCCCTGGTGTCATATTTATTATCTGATCAAATAATACAATTTAATGCTATAATAGTGTATTGTCATAGGAGAGACGAATGTGAAAGAGTTGCAGCTGTGTTAAGATCATGTCTGCAAGAAACAGGAAAAGTAAATATGGAAAGCAAAAAAAACAAAAGAAAACGAATGTCGTATATTGCCGAAGCATATCATGCTGGCATGTCTGCAGCACAGAGGAAAAAAATACAAAAACATTTCATGGATGGCACACTAAGAATAATAGTGGCAACAGTGGCTTTTGGTATGGGTATCAACAAGTCTGATATAAGATGTATTATACATTACAATATGCCCAGCAGTTTTGAATCTTATGTGCAAGAAGTTGGCAGAGCTGGTCGAGATGGGAAACTTGCTTATTGCCACATCATTTTAAGTAAAAGTAGTAATGACAAAAATGAACTTTTAAAACACATACATGCAAATTCTATTGATAGACCTACTATTAGAAAATTACTTTCTAAATTATTCATTCCTTGCGAGTGCCCCAAATTGAACAGTGATACATCTCAAACATATTGTAAGGGTCACGAAGTTGGAATCCCTATCGATGCAACAGTGGAAGAACTGGATTTGCCTTCTGAAAATATTGCTACCCTACTTTGTTATGTTGAACTTCACCCTAAACAATATATCAAATTTCTAAGTAATGCTTATATTAATTGCAAAATTTCTTCTTATGGCGGTCCGAAAAAAATTCATGAAGCAGCAAAGACATGCCGACCTTTGGCAATGGCACTATTACTAGAGAATAAAAAGGACCCTGGAGTTATGAGTAGCAGTGTCCTAGAAGTTAATGTCATTGAAATAGCAGCTGCTATTGGCTGGGAAAGTGGTGTTACCAAATACCAACTGAAGAATTTAGAGTGGATTACTGAATCAGGAATGTCGCGAAGATCTCATTTAAAAGTTGAGTTTAATACTCTGGGTTTCAGAATTAGAGCTAGAGGAGATCTAAGCCCAGCAGAACTTGACAGTATTTTAGATGATTTGCATAATTCTGTGATTTCTCAAGAAAAGACTCGGCTGTACCAGTTAGAAGAATGTAACATAGCTTTCCACAATTTGGGAAATTATTCATTAGAAAATGTCCACTTATCTAATGAGACCCTGTCAAAAACTTCAAACGAATTAAAAAGTACAATACAAAACTATTTTGAAAGAGATAATTTACCAGCTAACATGAATTTAGAAGAGAGACCCTTGGACGTTGAAAGAATTATATCTGATGTTCGTTCTATTATATGTATTTACAAGGACTGTCATTTTACCGGGCGAAGTATAGCACGAATATTCCAAGGAATCTCGTCTCCGAATTTTCCCGCTATAGTGTGGGGGAAATGTAAATTTTGGCGATCTCATCTACACGAAGACTTCAATGGAATAATTAAAATAGCTACACAGCAAATAATTCAAATGAAAATGTAATATTTCGTTACTTATACATTTCAACGTAATTTTAAATTTGTAGTTTGACCAGAATACAGTCTGTATTCTTAATAAAGTATCTAAAACAATAAACGCTGACTAAGATTAACAATCTGTTTAACAATACCAATTTAAAAATATAAATTTTCTTTGCTTTTGGAAATACTACTGAGGGTGCAGCTGGAGGGAGTGTCAAAACTCTTACTGCACTAAAACTCACTTCATTCTCTCTGTCTGGATCTTTGTGCGCTAGAGCCCGCGGTAACTCTTGCGAACAACCTGCAGCCCCGACAAATTCTAAAGTATACCTACCTTACAATGATTATTTGAAAACGCGTGACGTACGTAAAGCTATCAATCTTACATAAATATGTAATCCTATTATTGTTATTATTGTAGACATGTGTGATAAAAGTAATAATAAAAGTTAATTTATTCGGTCATAGAGTTTTCTTTATTCATCTCCTGCAAAGTCTTTTCCCAAATCTATGTTGGGGTTGATCTTGACCAAATTCAGCTATGAGCTAAGTATCAGTATTTGACATGGATCGACTGCCTACGTGACCTCCTAAACGCAGTTACCTGGGCTATCCAATATCCCTTGTTAAGACTAGTTCAGATAGTGTTTATTATTGTATACTGCATTTAACTGCGCTCAAAATCGGACTGAACTATATTCTAAGCTTGGGCACTTGCACTGCCGTGCCCGCAGATCTATTGTTGAACAGTAGATGTAAATAAACACTATTAACTATCATAATTCAAATAATATAAAGTCTATACCATCAATACAAATAAACTTAAACAAATGGTAGCTGCCATAAACCGTTAGAGTTCGTGAACTCTACTTTGTCCTTATCATCGAACCGGCAGCAGTAGTACGTACCGTTGAGGAGTTCCCTCGATTCTCGTCTCCATCATCAGGTCATCTCTAAACCTATACCCACTGTTTAGTAGTGTGTCATCAGGCATATACCCGAATATCAAGTTCCTATCCGAAAATCTTCAAGAGATGCCCTAGATTTCAAAGGGTTTCCATCATCAGAGCCTGAAGCTGATGACATTGGGACCACTTCATAAGTATACCCTTTAAATTTTTTTGTTCCTTCAAATAGGTTTGTATAAGACGTTTGTATAATACGCGCGAACAAACATAAAATCATATAGGTCAAAAGGAGACCTCCTTTTTTTAAGTCGGTTAAAGAAACCTAATATTTTTCCGAAAACTGCATTTAAATCGGTTCACCCCAACGCGAGAAAATCGCAAACATACATACATAGAAACCTACAGAAGACCTAACTGAGAAGCTCCTTTTTTTGAAGTCGCTTAAAAAGTGAAATTTCCTAAGGCTGTAAGCCTTGACCTTAGGATCATATTTTAGTATTCTCTGAAGGATGACCGGGAGGGCAGTCCGGAGAAGTGCCGCGGTCGATCGCATTTCAGCAGACTGAATCTCGGAACCACATGCCATACTAGTAGGAAACTATTGATAAAACCCATGGATAAAACAGATCAATAGATAATCATGAGAGGATGACGTCTCTTATATATTACGTTACTCGTACTTTATTTACTCTTCAAACGTTTTGTCATCACGGAATATTGCGCGAGTTGCTGCGCAGAAACAATTTTAGGAACCAGTAGGTGGCAAACTGCGGGAGGAATATAAGCCATGTGTACTTTAGTTGTGGACCGCCATTGTTGTTTGCGAGTTATAATAGGCTAATTAGGCTTCACCCTGAATGTTACAGGAAAAAAAATAAAACTATTATTGTAACTATCACAATTTTAAAGTAATCAGTCAAGTTCAAATACAAACGAAATTAGTTATACATGTAATCTGTGGTTATACTGTTCCAAAAAAAACAAGAAAATCGACTTCATTGCGTATATTTCTAATTTGTAACAACGGAACTCTCGACTGGCGAATTCTACTCGCACTTAGTGCGTTTTGTAACTGATGCGGATTTATAGCTTTTGAGTATAGTTCAAACAATTCTAAGCTATACAAAACAATTATTTGTCATACTCTTTCCATTCGGCCAGTTACCTTGTTAACTTTACCAATAGTACCTTTAGGATCTGGTGACAATGAGCTCCACTGTGTCGATATACAATTTTCAAATTTTTGACGTCCACATATTAATTTATCACCAATTTCTTTATTTAACATTATACATGAACCTAATACATTATAAAACTCTATTGTCAGTCCATCTATCCACTCTTTTAAATCTTGGTTTATCCTTTGGATATTTGAATGCGATATTTTTTGTAACAAAATACTTTCTTCGGATTCAGGAACAAAGTTCTTTGGTTTGATATTTGAAAAGTTTTTGTAAGAATTTTGAGATCCACTGTGAATAATACTAGACTGTTGATGCGTCAAATCTTTTCCAGAAAAATATTCTAAAGGTGATATAAGAAACTTAGTTGCTACTATTAATTTATTATTTCCAAATAAGCCCACTCTCCAAATCCCGGGCAAAAGAGGTGACTTTAAATTTGGTTTGACAATGTTTGTAAGATTGTTTTCATCCACACGTATGTTATTAACGTCACCAATGATCCCTGTAGGATCTAACCAAATTAACGTTAAATTTTCACTCTTTTTATCAATCTGAGCTGAAAATTCGTAAAGTAACATGGGTTCAGACAAAGGCCCCAAAATATTTGCTAAGTTCCTGAATATCATTTCTTTCTGGTCGTAATCAGAACTTACTTTAAATTGTTTTACATTATCTACAATAGGATTTTCAAAATGAAGTTCTATATGTTTTTTAGGTTTATACCAAGTTTCCAATAAGATTTCTATATTACCATTT
Organism: Heliothis peltigera; assembly: GCA_958496145.1. Lineage (NCBI taxonomy): Eukaryota > Metazoa > Arthropoda > Insecta > Lepidoptera > Noctuidae > Heliothis > Heliothis peltigera. The sequence continues at coordinate 6,562,981 of OY292334.1, read as the reverse complement.
ACAAATGCTTTATGAAGTATTAAATTGCCTTTATAAATATCTGCATGACTATATGAATTAATTTCAATGATCACATCAGGTTCTATTATGCAACCTTCTTCAAATAGAATTTTTGCATTGTGTCGAATTATACTTCCAGCATGTGTTAATATTACGTCGTCCGAGCCAGCAGTTAAATCTTCTATATTGTATATACTTTGCCAATATGCCTCTAAGTTTGGTATCAAATAATGATCTTTAAATCCAATAAATTGCTCTACTCTGTTTAATATTTCTTGATTGATAACAGGTTCAAACTTGCGGGCAAAAAACAACTGCCTGTCTTGCGTGTTTTGTATTCTAGGCCAATCTTCTGTTCGAAAATCGTTAGGAGAGCACCCACACCAATCCACCACATGCTTATACTGACATTTACATCCCAATTTTCTTTTCCAATTGGTAACATGTAAATTATTATCGACATAAGTCTCACAAAAATGAGAGTTTCTTAATACTGTATGAAAAAATGATTCTGCTGGTAACAGTGTATGTTGAAATATTACATCCAAACCAGTTAAAAGTTCGTCTTGTTTTCCAACCACATATGAAACAAATTCTGGGGATAGCGCAATCCAATCGCTGCCACCGTCTATTACTATACCTCTGGGTAGCTTCCTTTCACCAACACGCCACATATGCGTATCACACTCAATGAATGTTTTGTCAAGGCCCTGCTTCTTTATAAATCTCTGTACTTCTCGTCCGTGTGACTTAACAAAGTTAAGGCCTTTATTAACAGACAAGAAGTTTTCTAATTCTTCTAACGACTTTATAGGAAAATCACTTTCACTTAAGTTTATAACAAAATCCCATTTCCATCCCAGCGACATAAAATCTCTCATAGCTGCAAGTAACATTTTGAGCAACGATGCGCCTCCCCAAATAGTTGAATATCTATTTGTAGCCAATTTTATATTCGGAAGCTGTTCGAGCACAGACAATTTTCTGTGTAGATAATCCTGACGCTGAAACAAAAAAAAAATAGAAATTAAAAGCTAGAATCACAACATCGCTATAATTCCTACTAATAGTTTGTAAGAATGTATAAATGTTTGTTAGTTAACTCATTCACGTAAAAACTATCGAATGGATTTTCATGGAATTTGGCAGTAATAGAGCTTATTCGTCAGATTAGCATAACAATACTTTTTATCCGGGTGGGGGAATTAGTTCCCCCAGGAAGAGGCTGAAACTGCTGACGGAAGCTAGTACATATGTACTAGCATACATATTATAAAAAATATACATATGTACTAGCGAAAGTTTGTACGTTTGTTACTCTTCTGTCATGGATGGATTTTGGCAATAATATAGCTTATCCAATTATAACCATGCTGATATACCCTGCGCCTATTGCTAAACTTGTTAACTTGTAACATTGTTGAAACTTTCATAAAGCAGCCTGGAGTCTGGAAGTTGGTTATTGATTCACCAGTGCATCGGAGAGCACGTAAATGTCGGTCCTGCGCCTGACCCCTCTCCGGTCTTGTCGGATTGCCGTCCTATCGGACTATGAGAGTAACGGAATAGAGAGTGCACCTGTATCTGCGCGAATGCTTGTGCAATATAATATGTCCTGCGCACCTGGCTAATCTCCATAAAAAAAGAGAACGGCCGCCGTAGCCGACAATCGGCCTGGATGCCATCATCAGTCCATATTCCTTTTGTTATTTCGTACCTACTCCATCCAAACAAGGTACCAGAACATTTTGGCTCAAAAGGTAATCTAATCAGATAATTATTTATGTAAAAACTAATTTGTTTATTTAATTAATGTTATCGTATGATTAATTATAACCGAAGGTTACACGGTATACGTGGTATAACGCATTATTATATATTATAACAAATAACATGGTTAACTTTTTTTGTTGTTTCAATATAATAATATCATTGGTTCAATTGGCTACTCAATTTCCGACACTCCACTTTACTTCTACCTTAGTTTTTATCTACATAATACATATAATAAAATCGTAGAAAAGTCAAAACCGTACGTTGAATATTTTTTGAAAAGAATAACTGGGACGTGATCTACAATTGATATCGAATCCAAAAATATAGTTCTTAGAATTTTTGTGTTGTCTGTCCGGGATAATCTCAAAAAGTACTGCCTGGATTTGCTTCAAATTTGGCATGAATATAGCTACGAGTTCGGGTCAACATATAGGCTACATATTATCACGCTATCACGTAAGGGGAGTGGGGGGGAGCCGAAGGTTTAATCACCTAATGCCCACGCGGACGACGTCGCGGGCAACAGCTAGTAGGTAATGAGGTAGATATGCGGCGGTGGAGGACAAGCTCGTGGCTAAGTAATAGCCGCAAGGATCGATCGATCAAACCATCTTGTCAGATCTCTTGACCAGACCATCTTGACGAGTTCCTCGTATATCAGAAGGCACGTTAAATTGGTGTTGGCTGTCATTTAAACATCTTTGGCAGTCGTTAAAATATTATTTTGCTGATATAAAGAAACGAGTCTTAATTTCAATAGCTTGTTTCAATAAAATTTTCTATCACACTTAAAAAGATGTTTAGAAGAGTGCATTAGTTAGAAGCTTCTTACAGTAATCCAATAGAGGTGGCCCTATGATTTGCTTGCTCTAAGCTCCAGCCATTATTACAACCACAAGACAGTGGTGTCTTATATTAAGAGAGGAATACTTATACTAGATAGTTTTCAACTTACCTTATCAACGTGTATATAAAAGTAGTGATTGCTTCTGTACAATGCATTAATTAACCGATGAACCTGTCTCAAAGCACGTCCATTCAGTGTCAGTAGAAACACTATTTGTATAGATTCTTTATTTAAACTTGTTGTTCTGGGTACTTGAGGTGTAAATTCTGTAAAAAAAAATATGCATTGCATTTTTACTTGTGTGAGTACTACCATTTCAAAAAGCATTCTGTTCCGATTTTCGCAAGGAAACTGGGCCATGCGTTCATACAAAAGAATGTAAGTGTCATATGACATTTGATGATTTTTTCAGATTAGAATCAATCAAATAATAATTGTTAAAGAAGATATAAATATTAAGGGCCTTACTACAAAAAAGTTAGATGTTTAACACATGTTTAAAACAATTTTACATAAAAAAAATCCCTACACATGTATCAAAAATGTCTGTTTAACTTTTTTTGTAGTAAGGCCCTTCGTTTCCTCCCTGGGCTGCAGGTTGTTCACAAGAGTTACAGTGGCCCTGGCACACAGGGACCTCCCTAAGGAACATAGTGGGTTTTAGTCAGTAAGAGTCTGACACTCCCTCCAGCTGCACCGTCAACGGGAGGGGTCATTTTATGATTCCGATGAAAAAAAAAGGCCCTTAGTTTCTATTTATTATTCCCTTAAATACTACTTACTTGATAAACCAGTTTCATAAATATTCATTGTAAAGTATCCTCCACAATGTTGGCTTGAATTTCCTGGACATTTCATGTCACACAGATGGTCAGCAACTGTGGTCGCAGATTCGGGTAGATTTTCTCCACAAAAACACTCCGAACTGAGAAAAAATTGTAAAGAAGTTCAATAAAATTTTTTGTTTAATTATTAGCATCTGTATTTGTGAACAGGAGTAATGAAAATAAATTGTTTAAAAATAGTTTACCCAAAATATTATAATATCAAATGTTGATACTTACGCATACTGAACTCCAGCATAGAGAAATCCACCTTGGATGCATATGTCCAAACAAGCAATTGGGGAATTTGTGTTTGCATAATTCCCATAGAATCCTGTTAACAATCTCAGTTTTTTCTCATCTGCATAACATCCAAGATGTTTGCCATAAGTTGTTTGACCACGAAGGCAAACATTTGGTAATTCTACAGGATAAAAATTTCCACTCTGAATAAGACATGTTTTGTTCACTATTTGCTGTTTGCAATTTTGAGTCTTAGCACGATGAATAGCAGATATAGATTCTCTGCTTTTAATCTCGCACGGAGGCTTAAAGTCCAGTTCTTCAAGCCGGAGATATGTTGACTGTTTTTGATGCTTATTATTTGAAGCTATATCCTCATCATCACTAAATCCAATGTTATTCTTTCTAGCCGAAACTTCACCCACTATCTGTCGAACACTGGAAATATATCCATTCTTTTTCAATAAATTATCATTTATTGACGGAAAGAAACTTATTGCTATAAAAATATGAATAAAAAAAGCAAGCAAAACAGTTATCACTAAACACTTTGTATATTTATAATAGTATTTCCTAAACGTAAACGCCATGTCAGAGATGTTTCATCTCGTGAGTTTTACTTAAAAACTATCCAAGTGTTCAACATTAATTAAACTATCCATTTATAAAAACATCGTTTCATTTCGATAAATTAAAATTATCTACTAAAGGGTTATCCAAAGACATTCAAAGCAATCATCACACGCTCTCAATCTCAACATGACAAAACTACTGCCAATCACACATGACTGATGACAGAACCTTGACACAACACACAAGCACCAAAGATTTTCTATAATGAGTGGATTTTACCCCAACAACTAACACGTAACCTACAAAGGAGGTGTATGTCTCTTTCTTTCTGCAGTAGTTGCAGCTGAACGCAGTTCATTGTATCCTAGAAATAATGGTACACTGGGGTTATATCTGTAGCAAGCTACAGATGCTCAGTTTTATGATAGGTAAATATATCGTAAATAGTAAATAATATAAATATGAGTACATATGTCAAAAATCAAATATTTGTGTGTTTTATCTATATCGTGGTTTTTTTTTTTTTTTTTTTTTTCGTGGGAAATCATCAAATGACCCCTCCCGCTGAGGGTGCAGCTGGAGGGAGTGTCAGACTCTTACTGACTAAAACCCATTATGTTCCTTCTGGAGGTCCCTGTGTGCCAGGGCCGCGGTATCTCTTACGAACAACCCGCAGCCCAAGCAGACCCTGGCCCTTTATGGGCCCCTCCTGTGTTGCTGACATCTCTTCGAGGAGCGCGTGGAACAGAACGCGCCGCCGACACGGGTCTGTCGTCCTTAGACGTACGGACGATGAGCTACCCACGCTCACCGCCCACAAACCCGCGCCTACGGTGGTCGGGAGTCATCTCTCGACACCCGGCGCCCGTGGTGTCGACCGGTACCAGCCCTGCCGCGACGGCTGGGATGAGCGGTGCGGTCTCTTAGCCGCTCCGCCGCCTCCTTTGCTAGCATAACTGCTTCACAGAAGGAGGCGACGGCATCCCATTCTCCCTCGCTCCGGACCATGGCCTGGATCAGGGCCGGACGCGAGAGGTCGCCGCCGCCAATTGCCGCTGTGAGGACACGGCGGTGCTCCGCCCAGGCAGAACACACTTCCACCGTGTGCTCCACCGTGTCCTCTGGCTGGTCCGCGCAGTGGTGACACCCAGGCGTCTCCTCCCGCCCGATACGATGCAGGTACCTCCCGAAACACCCATGTCCGGTGAGGACCTGCGTCAGGCGGTAAGAGAGGGTGCCATGACTCCTCCCAATCCACTCCTCGAAGAGGGGCACTATGGCCACTATTGTGGCGTGCCCTGCACGGGGTTGCGTGAGGATATCGTGGTTTTAGGTCGTCTTTATCGACATCGCTTATTAAACAGAGAAAGCTTTCCTTGAAATGGAAAAAACAAAACATACTTCGTGATTATTATTTAGTTTATTTTATTTTTACTAAAATGACATTTTATTAAATGACATTCAACCACAAGATAAGATTGGTGTAACAATTTCTTACAGGCTAGCACCGCATGCTTCGTACACACAGAAGCTGGGCAGCAAGTATTTTATAACGACGATCTGTCTAACTTTTAAACAAAATTGCAGGTTTATGTGAACCATTGACATATTTTATAACGATTGACAAGAACATCCATGTGAATAATTTGTCCGTAAAAGTCCGAATATGAAACTGGTAATTTTAAAGTAATTTGATTATCGTTATGCCTTTAATGGCTTTGTTAAGGAAAACATTTAAGCTGATCTAATCGTTTTAGCAACATCTAATTCCACATAACCAAATCAAACGACTACTAAAATTATTATTTAGGTAGAGAATTTTATTACACTGACTAGAATTCTCAATTATTGTCGCTCCGTACAAAGCCTCAGTGACCCAAAGTCAAAACCGCACTAATATCAGAGTTACAGTGTAAGATACAGCAGAAAACGGGCCACAATGAGTGTTCGGACAGGGTTTCACATAATACGCACCAAAAACATCATGTATAGATATTTGAAGTTCAGTGGGAAGACGAGTCTCCAATTATTTATTTTAACCTCTTGGTCAAAAAGGCTTTTTGACTTTATTACGTAGGTATATTATTTTATTGACCTGAAATCGACCGAGCATTCATTCACATTATAAGCAGTCTGTATTTTGATATCAGTTTATAAGGTTTACTTAGCTATTATACTCCATTGAATACCTGTGTGTGAACTTTTCTTTCACACTAACATAAACAATATACAGGTGTTTTTAAGTAGACATTAACGTTTCAAACTTAATAATATTTTTAAGGGTTCGTAAGACATAATACGAGTATATTTAGATATTCACAAAAGTAATGTTTCATGCCATTAAAATGTTGTCTAAGCCGAATAATTTGGCAAAGACGATCCCACACAACTTGAGCGCCCGAGAGGTTCATAACAACGGTAGGTTTAAAGGCAAAGTTGCAATAGTTACGGCCTCGACTGAAGGGTAAGTCGTTTTTTCTTATGCTATTGCCAATTTTTTTAACGATAGAAATATTTGACTCCTTAAATAAATCTTTATTTAGCTTAGCGTCGATGTTATCAGTAGACTGGATTATGTGCCTAGGTATATAAATTATCTCTTAGCACTTTGCCATGACGCCCGCGTCGTATTTTGTACTTTGTACCAAATTCAGTAGGTACAGGTACAGACGCTAGCACATCAAGCTAGGTACCCGTAACTGTCATATTTTCTCAATCAACTTTGTTCCCAATCAAAGTTGAAAATCTATTAAGGAAATCTGACAGATTGTGGTAACATAATGTGCTGGCGTCTGTACATTGAATTTTCTCATATATTGCGACGAGTAGTCTTAACATTCAGAGACGCCCAAAAACGTCAGCTTCACCATTAAGTGTAAGGCACTTGCCGCATCATTTATCATTGTATAACAATTTATAATTGTTTAGACGACACGGCAAGAAAGGGGGCCATCAAAATAGTATAAACGAGGTTTAACTCCCAATAAATTACCAAGGACACCTTCGCAATCAAGCTCTGATTGACATGAGGTGATTCGCAATTCCAGGTCCCTTACTTTACCGGCTTTTGTAGCGGTATCTCGTCGCACGCTCCAAATTCTTCCGCATCCTTCCGCGCCTATTAATTCCAGTTTCTAATTAGTTTTTTCTACGTACCCCTTCAAGAAAGACATCAAACTTGAAACAAACATTTTATATCGGACACGCGCACGAAATGTTCACTAAATCATGAAACCTGCCTAAAATACTGTCGGTAGAATTTTAACAGATATAGATTCCAACTTTATCTCTAACTAAAGTATACGGTTCAATGTTAATTGGGAAATTTTACACATTGGAGTTGCTTGATGTGCTTTTTTTAAAGGGAAGTCATCAAATGACCCCTCCCTCTAAAACCCACTAAGTTCAATATTAAGTCTTTGTGCACCCCTCCAATTGCTGGTTTTTCTTCGAGGTGTATTCAGCTTGCTTCGACTTCTCTTCGTACAAACCCTCTATTATATTACTTTTTAAAACAATTTGTCAGGAATAAAGAGGGCATCGACTCGATAACAATTAATTAAGTAGAATGAGGATAATGGTATTTTTTTTATTTATAGTATTGGATTCGCCATAGCTAAGCGTTTGGGAAGTGAAGGAGCGAATGTTGTTATAAGCAGCAGAAAGGCAAAGAATGTCGAAAATGCAGTTGAAAGTTTGCGTAGTGAGGGTATTACGGTTGAAGGAGTTGTATGTCACGTTAGCAACGCAGAACAAAGGAAAAATTTATTTGATTTCGTAAGTATAAATAAGGTTCATGTAGGTATTTATGAAAAAACCCAGATAAGTGGGTATGAAACACTTCTCTCAAGCTTGCAAGGTATAACAATCACGCTTGATAAGTTTGTGGAATCCTCAGCGCCATATCAGCGACGGGAAGAGCTGTCATAAAAGACTGGCTGGATAGTTACCGCCACGTCCTACAGCTTCAGGCTCACACAGTTTCGCCTGATGCAAAAGTAGCATTTGCCATGACCTGCGATAAAACTACTTCTCTATGTCGCTCGAGCAAGGACAGGCTTCAAAACAGTCGAGTTGTGTCCCCATAAACCTTGTAATGTAGCCATAGCCATAATTTGAAGTTCCTGCTACCGTAGGGTGATGGGGGCCGTCAACATTGGCTGTGACAACGCTGCCTTATTGATATAACACAAATAGCAATATATCATTCAGAAAATTGCCCCTTTTGGCTTTTGATATACGAATTTTATTCCTTAAGTTATTTTTAACGGAGCTGAACATATATAGTTACAATATTCAATAACAAAATTTATTTATCTATCTTTAATTAATATTTCAGACTAAAAGCAAATTCGGTGGCATAGACATCTTGGTTTCCAATGCAGCAGTCAATCCTGCAGTGTCGCCGATCTTAGAAGTAAGTTAGGTATACTTTACCAATCACTCAATGTGTTTTAGAAACAAAAAACATTAGGTTAATACACAATTAAAAAATGCTGTTTTCCGCGGTTTAGCATCCGAATTGAATGTGGCCTTCTTGTATAAATAAACTACACATATTAGCTACCTACTTATTTTTAAATCAGACCTGAAATTAACCGGTTCAACCAAATAGATAGGAAAAACATTTCAGCTTCGCAATATTATTAGATATTTAAATCATCTGTAGTTCTGTGGTCTTGGTAGGTTACGACTACCTCCTACGTTAAGTCTAAAACTGTAAAATGTGAAAAGATATTCGATTTACTTACATAACTGATTAACAAACTTTTTTCTAGACTGATGAAACAGTTTGGGATAAAATATTTGAAATCAATGTCAAATGCTCCTGGCTGTTAGCAAAAGAAGCATATCCAGAAATCGTTAAAAGAGGAGGAGGAAGTATTATATTCATTTCGTCGATTGCAGGATATCAACCAATGGAGGTAAATACTTTTGAATAAGAAACTTCTCACCTCCATCCTATGCAAATTAGTTTAAAGTTTGAAAATAACGCTACACCGGGATGGAAAGGTTGTAAAAACCCTACTTTACAGGACGAGCAAAAACCCTTTTTAGTTCTTGTAGGTTTATTTTTCCTCTTTATTGAAAATTGACATTACTAAGTGAGGTTCTAATGGAAACTACGGCATACTCAACATACTCGTCATGGTATACTGACAAATAACTTTTAAATTGTTCGAATCAGTTCTTTCCTTACTTTTTCTTTTGTTTAGTTTGGATAATATTACCAAGAAATTAGCTTGAATAAAACGAGATTCATTTTGATAGTCTCTAACCTCGGCATTTTAATTAACTTTTCAATAATAACAAAGTGTTAAAGTACAAATTTAGCAATCAGTTCTACCTCCTGTTACCTTTACAATGTCTATCAAGTCCTGTTAAGGCTACAGTCTGACATTAATAAAATCTAGGAAACATGGATCTTATACTTGACGTTTTGTATGTTATCTTTCATCTAAACCCGGAGTAAACCACTGAGTTTCGTCTATAAGTGGATATGAAGTAGTAGCGGAACCGCTATTATAGATAAACAATTTAATTATAAATATTATAGATAAAATATGGGTATGTATGATTCCAACAGTGTTGAAATTAGTATATGGAAAGAGATAATTATGATAAATGTCTTATTATCTAACTCTTAAATGTTGTCTGAATGGAGACTGTGCATTAATTGTGAGTTTTAATAAGATCAGAACCCAATAACTATGTGCCGACGGCGGCGCCACCCCCAATAAATTCTAATACATTTCTAATAGAAGTACATTCTTTCAGCCATTAGGTCCATACAGCGTTAGCAAAACAACTCTTTTGGGGCTGACTAAAGCAATTGCAAACGAAATCGTCCATGATAATATCAGAGTAAATTGTGTTGCTCCTGGAATAGTTGCCACAAAGTTTGCATCTGCCGTAAGTATTTAACTTACTTTCCACATTTAAAATATTTTTAAAAGTGGAAAAATAAAAAATCTGCCTTAATTCTTCGCAGTAGAGTAATATAATAAATGTATGTTATCTTTTTTAGATCACAAGTTCGGAAGCGGGCAAAGACAAAAGTTTGTCTATAGTGCCGATGAAAAGGTTTGGAAAACCATCAGAGATTGCTGGCGTAGTGGCCTTTTTAGCTTCAGATGACGCTAGCTACATAACTGGAGAAACGATAGTGACAGCTGGAGGAGCGTACGCTCATTTATAACACCTTATATAAAGATAAACAGACATTTAAGATGTATATATTAAAACGAAGTCAAATTAAGCTTACAGTAACTAACATTCAACTGCCATGAAAAAACGAAAATTCACTGTATTAATATTATAAGAAACTGGGTTTGGTAACTTACAATGATATTCAATTACGATGAAGTTATGACTTTGTTGTAAGTAATACATAATAATCGTTACGGGCAATTATTACCGTATTAATATTTATTTATTACGTATTTTTTTGAAGAGAATTATGTCTTATCCATGAAATAAAATTGGTATTAAAGGGGCAACATATTTTATAAATGAAAATGTTTTATTTAAACCTCCCACAAAAAAAAAACTATAGAAAGCTAAGGCTGCACCTTGAACACCTTGCATAAGATATATGGGCGAAATGGTGGCCAATTTAAAATCAATTTCAAGAAAGTCAAATTTACAATTTTATAATCTATATATTTAAAAATGTAATATATATGTGCATAAATGAGAATAAATAGTACCTTATAAATTAATTATCATCGTCAGAATCCAATAGCTCAGTTTTACTGATTCCTAGACTCCTCATTAAATTACTTGATGGCCCTGTTGCTGCTTTTTCTTCCTTCATGCTTTGAATAATATTACCAACCACAGATTGACTATCTTTCAAATTTTCTGTTGTATTATTTTGTAATTTAGCTTGTAGTTCCTTATCACATTCATCAGAATCATCATGTTCATCAAAATGCATACTGTCATAATCTTCATCACTGTCGTCACTTTCATTGTGTTCAGTACCTATACTTAATATGTTTAACATCTTTTCTATACAAGATACAAATTGGTCAGGTTCAAAATTAATAGTGTGTGGTTCAGATGATTCATTGCGTTCTAATTCAATGCCTTCGTAATCTGATGTTTCTTTTAGAAAAGAAGACAATTCCTCTGTTATTCTTTGGGATGTAACCAAATCATCAGTTTTTATTTTGGATTTTTTGCCATAGCGAGTATACAGTAATTCATTTAATTGATCCGGATTTATGTTAAACCAGTCTTCGCTGTCTCCCAAATTATTTAATTGTTCAACTGATTGCATGGACTTCAAAGACTGTTTCATGGCTGAAAACTCATTTGATGCCAAAAGTTCTGTTATAATGGCAGGAACATGAGAACTGACAGGGCATTCCACAGTTGAATAATACTGTTGTGCTCTATCAAGTAAGCTACTATATTCTTTAGAGCCTTCAATATTATTTCTAAAATATCCATTTTCTTTTAAGCTTTTCAAAAATCTATAATATTCTTTTGATGAATACAGGTCCTTGCCGGAGGCATTGTTCATTATTATTTGATATCCACACATTAATTTAATACCTAGGATATTTTTCTTATCATTTTCTAGTCCAACATAATGTTTAGCACTACTAATCATTTTTGAGTGCATTAATGAAGCATACAAAAATTTTGTGAATGTAACTTCTACCGTTATGCAGTCATCAAAATTTAAGTTTTTACAGCATTTCACATCTGTCATATCATGGTTGCAATATGCATCAATGATTGGTGCAATCAAAGAAGGTTTTAGAGTCAATAAAGTTGCAAGGTTTGAAGGTAATGTCACTGCAGCTCTATGAATATGTTCCAAAAATTTATCAGGGTAACTACCTATACGATTCAAGATGGCTTGTTGGATTTCATCAGAAGCTTGTGTTAAATGTGGTGTTTCTTGAATAATTTTCAGAGCATCTTGCAACTCCAGCTTATCTTCTAATGATACAACATGTGGTGGTATGATGTGAATATGATGATTAGAAATGAAAACCTGTAACAATAATATGAAATTTGATAAACAATGGTGCAGGGTGGTACAATTGCTACTCTTGCTATTTGGTTAGTCTAGCAATGCAAAGTTAATATTTTTTTAGTATATATAGCAATCAAAATCGCAGTAACAAAGCTTTTAAGGTTTCCGATATTCATTCAAAGTAGCTTTGTGTGTGTCCAGTGGGCACTGTTTCATGTCTTGAGGGCACTACTTGTCATTCATGTGAGGACAATTGGATGAAAAGTAGCCTATATGTTATTCTGATATATAAGCATTACTGAATAGTTACATCAAATTCAATATAGTAGGATAAGTATTGAAAAGTGACAAACATACATACATCCTTACAAATTTTCACATTTCACATTAAAACTATATTCAAGTTCAAATAATTACAAAAAGAATTAATATAAGTTGAAATTTCTGTAAAAAATCTGAATATAGCTCACCCGATTCTCAGTACTTTCAGGGTTAGCCCAAGACTGCAACAAGTTAGCAGCTTCTATGAGAAGAAAATCACCATCATTGTCCTTCACTTGAATGACCAAGTCTTTGTATTGTTTGGATAATTCCAAAATAATATGAACGATGAACCATTCATCTTCAAGGTTATCACCAAAACATGTGGTACTACAGAGGAACCTAGGTTGATCTGAAAGGAGATTAAATCAAGGACAATATTTAATTGAATAAGTATATATTTGGGTCTTAGGTGGAAGGAAAAAAATCTAGTGACACTATTCTTTACCTGTAACTTTGATTACTATAGGAACATACACCAGAAACTCATCCCGATGCCAAATATAATCTTTACTTTTTGATTTTATGAAATTATTAAGCTCCAAACACAAATCTTCAAGGCGTAAAGTATCGGAATCAAACTTGGAAGAGAAAAACAAACATTGAATGGTATCATCATTAGCAGGTTCTGCAGGTTTATTATATTGACTAGACATTATATTACTCAATATTTATATGACAATACTAAATGCGTTTATAAAAGTGTTCACTGGACATCCAGTATTTCAATAGTTTAATGATGCTTTTCCCAGAAAGAAATTTCTTAGTTAAGAAAACAAACGTACAGCCAAAAATCTAGCACGCGACGCGCTATAGTCGTATTTTTATTTAAACGATACAAAATGACAGTAGCTAATGTCACTTTGTAAAATAATGTGGCCACATTTAAAGTAATAGTGATGAGTTCAGTACTCGTTCAATCAGATGAATGAACTATGAGTGAACCATAATTGTACATTTGAAAATTTTAAAGAATATTATGTGTAAAATAAAATAGTGAAAAAGTGCTCTGATATAAGATACTAGTAGTATATATGTAACTACAATCCGTTTTAGGTCGGCTTATTAAAAAGCGCAGCTTATTAAAAATAATTTATGTAATAAGCCTTGTTTTTTTTTTTATTACCTTCCTAGTACCTATAATTGATATATTTTATACATCTATTGTTTCAACTACATGATTTACTGAAAATAGGACAATCCTACAAGTTACCTCGCATTGTTTTCATTATTTTTTGTGAAAACAATCTATTCAATATAGGTAGTATTCAGAATACTATAGAAACATATAGTCGTCTAAAACTCATTGGTATGTACTAAGCACCACTAAAATTCGAACCCCTTACCGATATCAGTAGGTTGGCACACTAATAAAATTATTCACTAATCAATCTAAGTAATTTCTTTAATTCAGGAACTTTTCCATTCATTCACTTTTTCGCAACACTGTTTTTATTTCATCAAAAACTGACAACACAGTAAACGTCATTTTGTATCGTTTAAATAAAAATACGACTATAAATGACATTTTTGACTTTGACATTTTTGACGTTGCGTAGCTTTTTTTCTTGTTCTGTTCTGGCATAGGTAATGATGGGTATATCTTATCTGCCTACGTATCACTAAGGAATAGGTTCTTACCGTCGCGTATCGCCTATCAGTGCTGTTTTAGGTACCCCTACACGTATTTAAGTTATTAAGTTATAGCAAAGAAGAGCTCACATTGAAGGTTTACATAGAGAATGCATTTAATTAAGTAAATAGGTAGGTACACACTTCCTGTACACCTTCTGAACTAAACTAAAACCCCCTTATTATAAAACATGGTTTTAAAAAGTACAAGTTTATAGTGCTGGTTTTGGACCATTAACTTTATTCGATATGATGGTTTAAACCTACTACTAAAACTGGTATTTTTTATGGTTGGTGTTTGAGTTACCCCAAAATACTTTTCGTTGGCAATGTTACAATATCAATTTGAATGATTGTATCGGGTCAACGTTATGAAATTTCTGTTGGCTGTAAGCAGGGCGACCCTGAAGGTACCTATTATGATTTACGACAAAAGCTTCAAAAAGTCATTTTCTCATGCGGACGCGTACCGTAGAGGATATTACTGATAGGAAACTGATAGACGGCGCCCTTACAGATGCAAAACAATTCGTAGCTCTTTCCCACGGTTTTTTTACCTACTTTAACATTTACTATCCCTGCTTACTTCAAAATGCGCTACTCAATGAAGTTAAATGAGTAGTGGTGTACCCTGATTATATAGTCTGTCTATATGACGAGTTTTAAATAAAACAATATTCTAACATTCCCACTGGCAAGTATATATTATTATAAAATTAATTGATTTTACAAAGGTGGTAACCAAGTTTTATTATTAAATATGTTAAAAAGTACTTAAGTACTGGCATCACTTCTCCAGATATTATATATTCTCCTTCTTATTCTATTTGTAAGATCGTGGAGACAATGTTATACAGATAGTGATACAAAACTGTTGTACTGCGCAATATTACGCTTCAGAATATCAGCACATAAGCCCAGCACTCTTTCAAATCTGTAACGAAAAATAGATCATTATAATTTAATATCCCGAGAATAAGCTTCCGATTTTTTAAGAAAATATTAATTATGGTAAATATTTACCGGGCGCGATCAAGCTTGACACATTTAAGAGATCCGGCGGCACGTACTGTTGCTGCCCGTGGCCTGTCCAATAACAATGCAATTTCTCCAAAATAATCAGAAGGTCCCAACCGACCTACTTCTACCGCAGAACCTTCTCCCTGGCCACTTCTTTGCTGAAGCACTACTGCAGTTCCTGAAAATAGTTCCTCAATTGTTACTTATGAAACCGCTGGCGGAAGCGGATACGGCTGGGCAAAGCAAAAGAATGTGCTATTCGAAATTGAAACATTACCTTCCACTATTATATAAAAGTCATTGCCGGGTTCTCCTTGCCTCACAATGATCTCACCATCAGTGAATGAAACTGGTTCTAATGCATCCGCGACTGTCAGACGTTCCCATTTCTCTAAACTTTCTGAAACATACAAAAAATATTATTTAATATACTTTCCTTTTACAAAGAACACGTTAATAAGACGCCAGCACATTATGTAACTACAATCTGTCAAATTTCTTTAATGGATTTTCAACTTTGAAGCATATGGTTCAAAGTTGATTGGGAAAATATGACAGTTTCGGGTAGTTTGATGTGCTGGGTTCAGTACCTATCAATCGAAAGGCCTACTCAAGTACGTACAACATTTGATAATAAAATACTGCCAATAAATTGTTTTATAATTTATTTTAGAGGTATAATTTATAAATACCGTATAATATATATATCAATATCGATAGCAAGTTGATCTCTTCTGTAGTAATAAATCATGTAGCAATCGAAAGGCCTCATCAAGAGGAACATTTCTCCTTTTTGGCTCCATGAGCGAGTGTACGTGGGTGGAATTTGAACCTCTTTGGCAGTGGTTACGGCTAGCCAGAAGCCTGACAACCAATATTACCAAGGGTAATATGTATGACGAGGTCAGATCGACAGTCGCTCCATGTAAAACACTTGTACTCAGCAGCATCCTGTTAGACAGAAAGTTAACCCCAATTTTGGAAAAAGTCTAAGCAGTTTAGTATGATTTACTTAACACATAGCCCGCCTTAGTGGGAGCGAGCTATATAAATAATAAAAACTTTTTACGGTTAAAATACAGATAGGTACGTACTTATAAACAATATCACTTACCTAAAATAGAAACGCGCGACAAGAATTCATCATACATACGTCGTTTTCTTATAGTGGAACCCATTAGTATACGACGATAAGAATCACGATCCAAGCCCCATAATTTCAAAGGAGTGCGTGCACGAACAGTGGCTGCTCTGGGAGTACCATATATCAGAGCCAGTTCACCAAAGCTGCCTCCTTCCCCAATTGTTGTAACAGGTTCTCCATTCACTAAAACCTAAAGTAAAATAGTTTCCAAACATCAGCATAATATGATAAAGTTTTCTTTTTATTTTAGCAACTTTAGGTACAAACTTACTTCGACTTCACCAGAATCAATAATGTAAAAGTTATCTCCTTCATCTCCTTGCCTGATGACCGTTTCTCCAGGGAGGCATTGGACGGGGAACATGGCATCAAACATGTCCGCTCTCTCAGATTCATCCAAATGTGTAAAAAGGACATTTGAAGCTATGGCACGCGACAAAGCACCCATTGTCTTGTAGTCTTTTGGCACCACCTAAAATTATTTAAAAAATGTCTGATGTGAAACTGTGTCTCGATTTTACTACTTCACTCATATAGATAGGTACCCTTGGAGATTAGGAACACCTGGGTATCTTATCAAAACAATAAACCAATACATAATTTATTGAAATAACCAAGAGAGAAGATTTATCTGATCCACAAAATGAGGTAACGTAATTATTAGGCTAAAATATGTAAGTAGGTAGTTGCTTCTTGTAATTTTTTTTTTCTCATTGTTCTGGTTACCTTTTTAACATAGCTGGTAGCATCCTCCTCTGTGACTGGTTCTGCGCTAATGCCTCCACGTCTGCGTGGGGGCTGCCCTCCAGGCACGGGTAGCGGCGAAAGTTCACCATCGGCCTCACCTTCTGAGGCCGCTGCGGCAGCTTGAGCAGCCTTAACTTGTTCCTTCAAATTTGAAAAGTGAGTTTATTAGGTAAGTACTTTAAATAAAGAGGAAAATATTTTATTCAGTGATTTTATTGGAAATTGTGGTTCTCTCTAAACAATATATAATATGGAATCATTAACCCTCAATTTAAAAAGAAGAGTGTTATAAGGGTAAACACTATGTGTGTAGCTTTTAAACTTTTACAGGTTTTCTTAGATGACAGCTGGTGTACGAGCTGTTCTTGGACATATTACATATACATTGGCTCAGCCGTTTTAAAGTTTTTAGTGTTATTTCCTAGGATCTTCCTATGTGGGTTAAAGCTACTATATACCAAATATAAATTTGGTTCCAACACACATCAAACTTAACAGATTGACGTGTTTTGGTGGGGAGTTTGTTGTGCCACTTCTTCTTCCCAAGAAAAACACATAGGAAGTGGTGGAAGGTGGACATTTTGGGGGCTGCCTTTTGTTTGATGCTTTTAAAGTGTAGATTTGTCAGCTTAATTTGAATAAAAGGTATAACCTAGGGGATAATCAGCTACTTTAATGTGCTCTTACACTTGTTTCTATACAATATATTATAGCCACTGGCTTATAAAACAATGTTTCAACAAGACAAGTTAAATATTTTCCTCCTACTGTTTCTTTTATTTTAGATGTTGACTGTATTATTAGGTCTTGATGGAACATTTGATCATATTCCTGCATTGCAATACAATTTTATTCATAAGTTTAATATGGGATGATTATCATAAGGTACATTAATTAAAATACAATAAAAGCTAATCACATACCGTCATATACATGTTTATGTTAAATCTGCAATAATTCACAGGACCAGTATAATTAATCCACTTTTTACTTAATCCTTAATACACTATAAGCACTAAAATAATTACTGTAATTTCATTTCAATGAACCAGAAGTCACAAAGTAAACCTAGCTAACATAATATGAATAATACAGTATAAGGAAAACTATCTGTAAACATACAAGGATATTTATTTTCAGGTTTGTAATTAAAATACCAATATTTTTTTAAGCATTGTATAATAACTTAGTATCTGCTATTATTAATAAATAATTTAGTTTATTTCATTTACAATATTTTTCTTTCACACTAACACATGTCTGATAGATAGGGTACTAAAAAAGGGAATTAATAGCAATGACAAAAACTTTTTAAAAATGGTACAACCATTTTATTTTTAATATTAATATTATATTTAATATTTTAGTAAATCAATAAGTGTCATAAAAATTCATTTCGTAAACAGTGGATGTAGTACACGCCATACAGCACAGTGCTATTTGCATCAGTTAACTTTATATAAAAAAAAAAATTGCTGATAATTTGTATGAAGTTGTTTACAAAGCCTTTTGGCGTAATAATAGGGCAACAATTATAAAAAGTTTGAATTAAATTAAAAAAATATTTTTTTTTGAAACCACCATTTGACTGCTTTTTGCCTATTGCCGGCACGACAATATACATGGTGTGTGATTGTGCCAATGGGGTTGTTGATAATGATTCTTGTGCATTAAAGAAAACCAAACTTGTCCAGTTTGGTTTTAAAAAATGAGTATGATAATAAAGGTTTATTATTAGTACAGTGCTTATGTTGCTAAAGAAAAATAAGGATATATTTTGGAAAAAAAAAATATTTCAGCCGAGGCAGTAATGTACTGTCATTTACCACCTAATAACCTAAACCAAAACAGAGTCAGGGTACCCGAAGTCCCCTAATGGCCTTCAATGATCCTGTTATGTGCTGATGGTGTGCTGATTATTTCAGCTTCATTTTTTACCCATTTTGTTAGATAGAAATCAAACACTAGCCATTGAAAAGGATTGAATCTTTTGAATAGCCTTTGCTACACTCTGACTGGCCTCTTAACTATTGTCATTTTCAAAATAAATTTGCAGAAAATAAATGAGTTTACATAATAGAGTTCTCTACATTTTCTTAAAAATTTTCTGCTAGAGAGTAGTTCATGAACCAAATAGATAACTAATTATATTATAGTGTAAAGAGAGGCTTAAAATAACGAAAATCCCTTGATTTACATTAGCCACAACATCCTTCCTTTACGTTATTACTTTACTCACCCGTTCTAGTTTCTGGAAGTACTGTCTTAGAAAAGACACTGGATTATCAGGCTTATTTACACATAACTGCACTATACAATCTTTCAATAGTAAGGGAACATTATGACTCTGAATGTAGTTTTCACACTCATGTAAACATTGTTCTTCTTCCATTTTTCAAATTCCGATTTGGATATGAGATTGATCTGTCATTGACTTCAGGATTTTATCTATCTATTGTTTACGTTTGGGTCTGCAGGTCAGTTACTAGTTGCCAATATTAATGTGCTTATAAAAGCCTTTTATAATAATATTAAATTCAGTACGTGTTTTCGTAATATTTTTCCATTTTCTCCTATTGTTCTACGATTTTCTGCAAATAGAAACTGATAGACAGAAACAGACAGATCTGCTCTCTTTGGTCTCCTTGTGGCCACAGATTAAATTTCAGTTTTTTTATCATTTCACTAGACTGAACTATATACATAGGTATTAAACTTAGAGTGTATTAAATAATTTGGGAAGTCTACATTTGCTTAATTAGAATGGTCTAGGCGTCTGAAAACAAACAAGACATACGCTGACGTGAAAGCGTGTGGCAGTCAGATGCATTTGCACTGCATGCATTCTAGAGTATAACTTTTGAGAATAAAATTAGTCAAATCTCAACAATAAAATTGATTATCTGTGAAATAGTTGTCGCTTGAGTTTGTCTCTGGTTTCAGTTGTTCATGGATTGAACGGATTGATTGAACCTTAGATCCAAGAATTTTGTAGCGGTGCGGTGGTGAACGGACAACACTACGCCATTGCCATCATCGGTCGAAGATGGAGGCTGCCGAGTCTGACGCCGGTGCTAAAACTCATTTGGAGAATGCTCTTACAGAAGATGAGATCGCCAATTTACCTGAACTAGTTGCGGGGAAAATCAACGCATATATTGACAAACAGTTTGAAGAATACTTAACAGCTAAAGCACTTCATGAAACTAACAAGTCACAGATTGGTGAGTGACCGGTGTTTTCTGCCTGACGCTTTCACAAAGTATATTTTTCTTTCTAAAACATTAGTAAATTTGATATTCGTAATTATGAAATATTTTTAATGGATCTGTTGTCCTTTACAGTTTTATCGATCAAGATAGGTTTTGTAATCATTTTAGAACTTGTTTGAGAGAAATGTTTCTACCCACAATGTATCCTCATTGTTTAGTTTTATCAAAAACATAACCTTTCAGATAAAATTATTGTTGCAGCTAATAGCAATATTGTTTTGGCCGGTTTTCGCAGTTGTAATTCTAAATTTTTATACCCGAACTTGACCTTTATTACTTCATTTTATGGTCCAAAACTCTACTTCAATCACGATATATGTATTGTATTGTTTCACAAACAGATTGAACCTATATGGCAGTTTCTATTATATATGATCCGTGAGTAAGATAAAATCGCATTAGGCTTATTATGGTAGCCAACAATTATCTTGCTTTATGAGTGACTTTATGGTTTCAAGAAATTACAAATTTAACATTACAAATCCATTGCAATTTTGTCAGATCATAATATAAATGCTCTTTTTGGTTGAGTAGTTAACAATTATTTATGAAATTGTGGTTATTAGTGTATTTTAAATAAATATTCATATCAAGATTGGGTATCTTTAGTTAAACACCTAACCAAATGAAGTACAGGCAATATCATCATCCAAAAGGAGGTCATCATCATTTGTATTTTACAATAGACAACTTTGATAGATTTATATTTTTCTACTTACATTATGACATATTGTGCCACAATCTTTTATAGATTTATGTAAAAATAGATCACAGACATTTTAAATACAACAAAACAAGTTAATTTTTAACGAACTTAAAACGTAGACTGCATCTTTTTACATTTTTGTGTCTTTTTACTACCAATTTTGTGTCTCTATTCTTAAAAATTATATAAAATATACTTTACATTCCAACATTTAAACTTGAATACAAAACTTGCTTTATTTTAGATATACACAATAGCTGAGGTCGGTATATTTTACATGCTGATGACAAATAAAAACTCCCCTGGGAAACAAAACCATTACTTTCTTGTATTGCTGACTGATTGAATATATGATGATTAGACTGCAACCAGCAGGATATAACAACTTTGATTCTTGGGTTGGGCTAAAATCATTTCCCATAGTTTTTTCAGATATCATAGAGGAGTCTGCAGTTAGCTGTTATAGTTGCTTTATTGATATTTCTAATTAAAATTGGTTTGCCTTATGACCACTGTCTTAGTGTCATATTTAGATATTGATTCACAACATTTACGCATTTGTATAAGATTAAAAGAAGGTCCAATAAAGATTTATACATAATTTGACATACCTAGTTTATAGTAGTATAACATAGGATAAAATAAAACAAGGAGGATATGGTCTAGTGTTCTATTTACCAAACTATTAAATATAATTATGTTTAAAGCAAAACTATTAGGTTTTGCTGTGTAAAAGTTATACACTATACATTTCATAAACCATTTGCATCTTTCAAAAACTAAGTACATAATAAGATATTGGGTTTACAAAAGAAGAATTGAAGAATCTGTGAAAGAATATTTTAATGAAATGTTGATTTAATTTTTTAGGTTCTATACAAAATATTGTATGTATATCATCCACTGTTATTTAAAGTTATTGAGAGTTATCCCCATTATGTCTATGTATCAAATGTAGTAACAGACAAAAATTAGATGTTTCTTTTTATGAATGACTGATATCCACACCCACACTTGATGAGGTTTTAACCATTAGGCCACTATGAATGAATTCATAAAAGTAATTTTATTCAAAACATAAATTATATACTTCAATATTAAAATAAGACTTTTTGGAAGCTTCTCAGAACATGTTTGATCATTATATTATATGTAATGTTTTTCACTTTTTAGGGGATAAAGTATTGACATTAGAAACGCAAGTTCTTGAATTAACAGCTAAATATGACGATGCAGTAAAGAAGTTGTCTACATCAGATGAAACTATTACTGAATTGACACATCAAGTAGAATCTTTGAACACAGAATTGGAAAAAGCTCGTGATAAAATAACCCGTTTAGAAAATGACATTATTTCTTTCAAAAGTTCAAGGGATGCTGCTGTTGATGAAAGAAACGACTTGACTAGAATATTGCAAAGGCGAGATGCCGAAATAGAAAGATTAACTTCGAGTGAAGCTGCACTATCTCAACAACTACGTGCAGCAATAGATGCCAAATGTGAAGCTTTGGCATTAAATGATGAAATACAGAGCAAAGAGCTTTCTTTACAATATCGTGAAAAACGTATAGAACAGGAAAGAACTTTACTTAATTCTCAAATAGCTGGTTTGACAGAAGAAGTCAATCGGTTGACTTCGGAGTTGCAAACCGTAAGGTTAAATAACACCAGCCGTTCTGTGAACTTAGAGACACAGTTGGCTGAAAAAACTGAGGAGTTAAATGCTGCAAATGAAACTATAACACAGTTAAACGAAGTTAAGAAGAGCCTAAACAATAGGGCTGAAAACCTAACGCAACGCTTAATGGAACAAAGAGAAATAGAAAACAAAATGACAGAAAACTACAAAAAAGAATTAGAGGCAAAAACTAAATTGGCAGACCTGTTTAAAACAATGCATGATGATGCTGAAGCTAAAACCTTAGAGTTGACTGAGGGCATTACAGAATTACAGAAGTTGTTGAATGAAGCAACAGAGAAGTATGGTGAATTGGAGACAAAGTATAAACAAGCTGATTTGGATCATGATGAGTTAATGGAAAAAAAGAATGAAATTATTAGCTCATTAAAAAATGAATTAGAACATGCAAATGATTTATTGAAAGCCGCTAATGCTCAAAATCTGGATATGGCTTTAAGTGATTTAGCACCATCAGCTGCAACTGCAAGTAAACTCTTGAAGTCTGGTATGTCTCTCACACAAATATATTCCCAGCTAGTTAAAGTAACTGATGAACTGTCTCAAGAGAAGGAAGAAAATAGAAGACTCAATATTACAATTAATACCATTGTTCAAGAATTGGAAGAAAAGGCTCCTCTATTACAAAAACAAAAAATTGAATTTGAGGAAGCTTTGGAGAGCAATACTGCTTTATCCCAGCAAATTGATTCTCTAGTAATTGAATGTAATAGACTTCGAGATGATTACAGTGAGTCATCTAAAATTGCTAATCACTATAGTCGTGAAAATACTAAACTTAAAGGAGAGTTAGCTGATTTAGGCAGACAGGTTTGTTTCTTATTAAAGGAAATTGAACATAGTCGTGGCGGATTATTACCAAATGGTGATCACGATTCTTCACAAACTGCTTCCAATACAACAAACTCTTCAGAATTAAGTTCATCGAGAATTATATCTAAAACATTAGTAACATTCAGTGATATACAGGAATTACAATCTAATAATCAAAAGCTTTTACGAATGATTCGTGAAATGACAGATAAGCAAGAAGAATTTGAACGACATAAAGAACAATTTGAAAGTGGTGAAATGCAGAATAAAATAGAATCATTGAAAAATAGAGTAGTTGAATTAACTGAAGCTCAAGAACGTCAAACCAAAATGGTAAATGGCCTTATAAGACAAAGAGATATGTTCAAGAAGCTTTATCATGATCACATGAAAGGCAAACGCCATGAGTTGTCTGCATCAGAGATATCTGAATTAGAAAAGAGTGGAATATATTCAATGGAGTCCACACCTGAAAACGAAAATAAACATCCCATCTTAGAGGTGTCTTCATTTGAAATAAAATACAAAGAAACAGAGAAGCAATTAGAAATGCTTAAGGAAGAATATAAAACCTATAAAGAGGAAAAGGTTACTAACGAGAGAATGTTATTTGAACAAATTGATAATATGAGACAAGAGATAGGAAAACTCACAGCTACAAATAGTAAATGTGCTTCAACATCTGAGTATAATAATGAAAGGCTCAAAATTTTGCAAACCAATATCACTACTTATAAGAAACAAATAACTTCCTTAGAAGAGAAAAACAAAGCATACAATGCAACAATTGCAAAGCATGAAGTTTCCTTACAACACTTGAGAGATGAGGCTTTGAACGCTCAGAGCAAACTCGCTGCTGCTGAGATACAACTTGAAAATTTGAAACTTGAACTTAAATTACTCAAAGATTCTGAGTTACGTATTCAAACAGAGAAAGAAATGTTAAACAGAGAACGACAAGGTCAGTCATTACTCTTAAAGAATTTAGAATTGATTAAAGCTAGTTTAGAGCGCGTTGAAGCTGAAAATCGAGCAAAAATAGAAACAAGGTTAGATGAAGCCACTAGAGAATGTTCTGCTCTAAGGAGACGCCTTCAAGAAGAACAAGATCGGTTTAGAGAGTTGGCAGCACATCTCGAAAGGCAGACAAATACCGCAAAAGAAAGAATGCAAGAAGAAAAAGATGCGGCCGATACATTGAGAAAAGAAATCACAGAGATGAGACAAGACTTGTTAGAAAAGAGCAAAGCAAATGAAGAATTAACTAAAAAACTCAAAGTTGCACTTTCACCTAACACAGATGGGTCATATGATACTGTTAAAAAAATAAGAGATCTGGAGAATAAGCTCTCTGATAGACAAGAAGAAGTTAAATCTCTCCAAGAGCAACTAAATGTTGCTAAAGAACATATAAAACAATACTGCGACATTTCAGAGAGTGCTGAAAAGGAACTAAAAGCTCTCAACTCCGAATATGAAGCATATAAAACAGAAACTGAAGCTAAATTATCTGACTATGCCAACAAACTTCAGAATTTGGAAGATAAATGTTCAGAATTAGAAGCTGAATTATCATTGCATGCAAATGGAGAACACTCTTCCAGTAACAGTACACTGAAAAATGAATTGGCATCAATCAAAGAAGAATTGACTAATGCTTTGAATAACGCGAATGGTTACCGTACGGAACTTGAAGCTGCTCGTGCTGATATAACTAAGCTGTCTGAAGCGGTACAGAATGCAGAGGAAAAATATACTCATGAAATGATTTTACATTCCAGTGATATACAAGTTTTATCACATATGAAAGAAGAATTATTAAAAGCTCAAAATGAAATTAATGAATTGACTGCCTTAAAACTTCGTGCCGTTGAAGATTTGGAAACGGAAAAGAAATCTTGGGAAGACAGGCAAAAAATACTTATCAGTGAAAACAGTCAGCTAACTGAACGTCTGAAAGACCTAAATGATCAAAATACATTATTACATGATCAAATACAAGCTTTGGGTACACAGTTATCAGTTACTCATGCATCCCGGTCTCATTCAGACAGCTTAAATGAATCTGCTAATGATTCCAATGTTAATATATCAGTTAGTGAAGAAGATGGAAAATCCTCAGAGCAGTTATTCCAAATAGTTAAATTTTTGAGGAAAGAAAAAGATATTGCCATGGCTAAATTCGATATCTTACAAGCTGAAACGATGAGACTTAAATCCCAGTTAGAAATAGCTGAAAAACAGCTTGATGACACAAAGTTAACCCTGGCAGCAGAAAGAGAAAAATCCGAAGTGAGCATGGTGACGGTGACTAGACAGTCAGATATATTAAGAAAAGTTGAAACATTAAATGCTCTAACGGATAGTAACAGAATTTTAAGAGAAGAGCGAGATGCACTATCTGCTCGGGTTGAAGAACTTGCTGCTACAGCAAAGGCAATGGAATCTCAGTTAGCACCACTGCAAGATAAAATTTCTGATATTTCATCGAAAAATGAGACTCTTCAATCAGAAAATAATGCGCTGAAAGCAGATTGCGCCAGATGGAGAACTAGAGTAAACGCTTTAGTTGAACGTGCTAACAAAACAAGTCCTGAAGACTGGAAACGGCTTCAAAATGAAAGAGAAACTCTGGCCAAAATGTTAACAAATGAGAAAGAAAATGTTAGAAAGGTTAACGAAGAACTCAGTGCATTAAAGGTAGAAAAGATTAAAATAGAAGAACAATATTCCTTGTTATCGAGACAACATAATGCATTAGCAGAGGAAAATAAGAAACTCAGTGAGGAGGTTCTCACTCTTAAGGAAGATATGACAAGGGTTACTGAAGAGATCACAAAACTTAAAGCTGATCAATCCTCAATAGTTGCCTCAAATGCCAAACTAACAGATGAACTATCTAACAAAGATGCATCATTAACGGACATTAGAAATAAAGAAAACCAAATAAGAAAAATTGCTAAAAAGTACAAAGCCCAATATGAAGAGTTAGTGAAAACGGTAGAAGAAGAAAAGAAAAAGAGTGAGGGTGATGTTGCCGCTGCAGATGCTGCAATCACAGAATGTAACAAGAAGTTCGAAGAACAAATAGCTGAGCTTCAAGCCAAACTGGCCACTGAAAAATTGAATACAGATAAATTAAAACAAGAATTAGAAACACTGAGAACAGCAAATATGGAGAAAGAGGAAAAATCTAAACAAGTATTAAAACAAGCCAAGAGTAAAATTGTCCAGTTGACGGAACTGAAAAATACGCTAAGTCGAGAATTGGACGAATCTCGCAATAAAATAGGTGCAATAGAGCAAAGCACACGCGATGAACAGGATGTAAGACTAGCCCTAATAAAATCTCAGTATGAGGGCCGACTTTCGAGATTAGAGAAAGAGCGAAGTGAAGCCCAAGCTGAAAAGGCCAGAGAGGTGGAAGCATTACATCAGAAAGTAACTTTGCTTCAGCGGCAGCTCGCCACTCAATCTTCGAGTTCAAAACAACAAACATCTACTGAAAAAACTACGACAGATCCACCTACTGCTAATATTAAACCTATGGCCGGTAAGTGACCTTTACTTTTTCTTTTACATTCCAGTTGACAATAAAAATGAGTTAATTATAGATAGTAATTGTAATGTAATTATTCAAGATATTTTTTTTCTTTATCCTGCAATTAGGAGTAGCTCAACAAAGTGTAACTGCTAGTCGGCGTGGTGGTGAGACGCCTTTAGCATCAATCCGTCCAATGGCACAAGTGGGACCCACAGCACCTCACGATGCTCATACAACAGAATACATGCCAGCATCCTCTTCACGCCCCCTCCCCAGGGCGGCACTAGCAGCATCCACTGCGCCGCCAGAATCCACACAGGTCAGTCTTTTTTTTTTGAGCCTCATCCTTATTGTGCTGTTTTTGATACTAGAAAGAAACATTTATCAAATAGTGGTATATGCAATAATAGTGTCTCTCAAGTTACTTAATGTTAAATTTTATTTAATTGATTGCAGGATATGGATACTAGTGAAGCTGGCATGGGCAGCTCTGGTTCAAGTGACAGCACAGCGCAGCCATCGACACATTCTCAAGCACCCCAACAGGTATATTTAATCGATATTTATGTCATCAAAGGACAATGCTAGACTTCGAAGTTGGTGAAGAGGAGACAGTTCAACACACGCTCGCGGAGCGTTTACCTTCAAAAAACCGCGAACCAGATGCTTAAGCGACAAAGTTGAATATCTGGTCGGTCTGTAAATTCAATCAAAAAGAATATTTTTTCACATCATCATCATCATCACAAATCCATGGCTGCAGACTGCATTTATTTGAGTGTAACGCAACACACATTCATTATTTGAAATAAATGTTAGTCATTTTTGTTTTATTTTTAAAGGCTGTGGCGATGGTTATGCCTCGTATTGAGCAACCTAGCGGAGCTACATCTGGCAGCGTAACGGGAGTAGCTGCGGCGAGTTCAGCCGCGGCGTCCAGTGTACCAACGCCTGCTGTTTCAGCGCCACCTTTAACCGGTATGTAAAATAGTATCGCATGACCTTTCTCCAAAAAGACGCTTCGGATTTTAAACTGCTTCACGTTGGAAATTAATAACCGTAACCAGTGTAAGTAAACTCAAAGTTTATAATATGACATGTTGAACTACAATAAGTATTAACATATTTTATTATTTAATGAACATGAATTTGCAAATATTTTATGACATAGGAGCAGCAGCAGGTCCTTCAACTTCGGGTCCGGTATCGCAAGCTTCGGGAAGCGTTAGCACATCTCACGCGCCTCCCGGAGTGAGCACGTCGCAGCCCGTGGCGGGCGTCAGCACGTCGCACGCGCCCGCCGGAGTCAGCACCTCGCACGCGCCGCCCGGTGTCAGCACGTCCCACGGCCCGCCCGGCGTCAGCACGTCCCACGCGCCGCCCGGCGTCAGCACATCTCACGCGCCGCCCGACGCGCGTCCTCCCAAGCGTCGCTTACAACAACGCCCGCTGGCTGCCAAAAGAACAAGGGTACAAGTACGTTTTACATTAAATCTAAAAATGAATACCTATTTCCAAACCCTTCATTTTTCCTTGTTGTGTTCGTTATTGTCAGAAGATTCATATACAACAAAAAAATATTAAAGTTGTGCGAAAACATAGAAAACGCGAACCCGACGTGGACTTTTTGTGTATTTATAAAGCACACATACGAATAAAATTGAAATAATAATATGCAAGAAATCGCGAGCGTTATCTTTTTTGTTAGTGTGCGAGTCAGACTCGCGTACGAAGGGTTCCGTAACTTTATCTATATAACGGTGAAGCAACCATTTCTTTCATTTAAAACTGAATAATACACTCAATATAATCGGAATATATCAAGCTGTTGCCATTAACAACACGGAGTAAAAAGGGGCTAAAAAAATCACAATTCTTGTATGAGAGCTTCCTAAAATATTTATACAGCCTGAGTGACAAACTTACTGCGAAGTCTTAGTAACAGAGTCCCGTTTTGCCTTTTGGGTATACAACTCTATAAAAGAAATAAAAAAAATTCAAATTACTACTCTATCTTTGGAGATTTCACTTCATTATCGAAAGATCCCAATTTTTATATTTCTAAACAGATAAGGTAGGTTTCCGTTTTCATGTCAAATGAAGTTATATTACTTTCATTCGACAATAATGGATGTTGGATTGGACTATATTGCTTCGCCCTTTGAAAAGAGTAATCGGATATATAATCTATTGTAATGTCATATAAGTTTGTCTTAAATCTTAACATGCAACCTAAATTCATACTATCAATTCTTTGCATGGTTCAGGGATTTGAGCGATCGGTCGAAGTAGAATACCAAGTGCCGACATCGTCGCGCTGCGATCAAGACGACGAAGGCGTTATCGTCGTCGACTCAGAGGAGGATGACGAACGATGCACTGGCACTATGTACAGGGTATGATTTCTGCCAATAATACCTATGCAAATTATATCACTCACATTTTACTCTATGATGCGATAGTCACAGACTGTATTTTTCTCTCATTCTCTTTGCATGCCTGTTGTTATTCACTTAGCTTTATAATACTTTAATATGAAACCCTTTCTTTTTCCTAAAAAGTAAAAAAAAAACAGCAATTAATTCTTAATAAACATTTCACTATTTTACAGGAGGGAGAGGAGGAGGAAGAGGACATGGATGAAGAACAAGAGGTGGAGGCCGGTGAAGAAGAAGAGGAAGTCGAAGGTGACGATGCGGATAATACCGCACGACAAGTAAGAGTTTTAATATAAAGAACATTTCTGCTTGTTGCAGTCCATTGAGTACAGAATCAGAAGTGTTAACATTAAGGAAAATAGCGCATATGGAATAAGAATTCATCGTTTATTACTATACTTCTTCGAAAACTAATTTGGACGCGTGACGACATATCCTGTCACAAAAAAACATTTATAAATATTAATTGTCAGGAGTCACCGGCGCAGTCGCCCGAGGCAGGCGAGGACGGCGACGAGGGCGAGGCGGCGCGCGCAGAGCCCGACAGCGAGCCCGCGCCCGCCATACAGCAGATCGAGGCCATCAGCAGCGGCACCGAGCGTACGTACTACTACCTGCCGGACTAAGCAAGCAACTAATCTTTGGCCGAAGCAACTATAGTCCTAAAACGCAGGAAACATTTAAAAAACTGGTCACCGGCTACGCGGGGGACACTTCAGAGACCAAAGCCCATTGTTACGTTATAGTGATTAATCCGGCATTGACTCAACGAAAAATTAATATTCGATCGATTTCACAAACTTGTTTCAATTTGTTCACGATATACCTAAACGAAAATTGATTAACATTTAAATTCTACGGATTTCTTGCACGTGTGCATGTATAAATATTGAATGTGTATAAAATTTGAGTTAAATTACGTTTAGTCAAAGTTGTCCCGAGCTGTGTACCTGCATACCAACACATAATTTGGTAGTCTTAAGTCACTTGTTTTGAAGAAAATCGCTTACTATTATTAGAATTATTAAGGAAATACATTAATATTTCATGATAATTAAAAAAAAACACTGATTTCATTTTTATCTACGGAATATATTAATTCTTCTGCAGAAAGCGGAGCATTATCTCTGGGCAACAATGGTGACGACGGTGATGACAGTATAGTGCCATCAACTCCTACGCTTTACGTTCCAAGGCGAAATGATGGGTAAGGATAACTACAGAAATTATAAATTAATCTGTTAGTATTTACTCAGACCCCGCATTAGTTTCTCATGAGACAATGTGGATCGATGTCAAGCCTTTGGCCTCATCAGCTAGTTGTTGAAGTGTCAGTTTTCAAAAGAATTTACAAAAATGTGTTTAATAAAGCAACTACACTTACTTATTTAGATCTTACTTTAACTTTATGAATGTGATAACTGGATGAACTAAAAGAGCGTCGCAAAGTTTCCAAGAAAATAGTGAGAGTGTATATGCACGTGCGCAGGTTCGGTGAGGCGGTGGTGTCGCCGGTGGGCGCGGGCGGCGGCGCGGCGCGCTTCACGTTCGCGGAGGCGAGCGCGGCGGCGCTGGCGCACCACGACACGCACGCCGACCTCGCCGCCGCGCTGCCGCCCGCAACGCAGCCGCTCTCCGACTCGCGTGAGTACTCGCCGCACCTCACACCACTACTTTCGTATACTTGCAAAGCTTCTTCTACGTTAGGAATAGTTACAATCTTTTGAGAAGACCTACCATCAAAAAAAGATCAAAATAAATGCCATGAAATTGGCAACGACAGAACCTTGTGAATATTGGTTCAGCAACCTGTGCTTAGAGAGGCAACAGCGCCTTCATGAGCGACTTGCTTTTCTGACGCTGTTATTATGAATGCTTAGCAAAAACAATTACAGTATATAACATAATACAAAAACAGATAAGAAATTACAAAAGGAGGACTTACTTTTAATGTAAAAAATATGATATCGTTAAAATTTAAATGTCTTATTTAGGCGCAGAAGGAGGCGAGACTAGAGACTGGGAGGAGACGAGAGTTGAGGAGGAAGCTACTGCTGTTAGCTCACAGGGCAGTGAACCATCCTCCCCACACCAGGTACGTTATGGACGTTGTTCATTCAAAGGGCCGGTTTAGTAAACTCCCGGTGTTACACACTTGGGGATTAGGAGTGTCTTCAAAACTGACCCTGTGGAACACCGCATGACATCTCTCGCCGATTCCTACAATACCCGCACTGCTCTGCATGCTAGCTACGCCGCTGGTCACATCAGTTACATATGTGATAGAATAACAAACATCCACCCACCCAAACTTTTACGCTTATAATATAAATTACTAGCGACCCGCCCCGGCTTCGCACGGGTGCAATGCTGATACTAAATATACTACAGAAAAACTGTGAACGTTGTATTAAAAACATACCGGCCGGCCGGTACCGCCGTAAACGCACTTCTCCACTATTTAATGGATGTTATTATACATATAAACCTTCCTTTTGAATCACTCTATCTATTAAAAAAAAACCGCATCAAAATCCGTTGCGTAGTTTCAAAGATTTAAGCATACAAAGGGACATAGGGACATAGAAAGCGACTTTGTGTTATACTGTGTAGTGATGAGAGTGAAATATGTTGTCCAAATATAGCAAGTAGCCGAAGAAGGTCGTGAAGCCGAAGCCAGCGCTCCGCCAGGGATCGCGCGGCGGGCACACGCGCAGCCACATTCCCACTCGCCACACTCACCTCACTCGCAGAACCAGCGATGGATGCGCGCCGCAGGTACACTACCTTATGAACTTATAACTTAAAAAGGACAGGATAATGACTGCCCCTGCAAGGTCCGTGATGCAGTTGCAGTACAGTTTAGCGAACTACTTAATCGTGGATAGCAGCTAAATAGAGTTTGGGCTTATTTTATTCGTGTTGATGAGGACTTTATTGTTTTAATCAGTTGCAGTCATACCACCGGACGCTCGAGGCTGATGATAAGTACGAATAGAAAGTGTGAAAGTAGATTTTTTAAATTTTTGACTAGGAAACCAAAAACCAGAAAATAAAATTCTTTTTCCAAAAAAATAGAAACCAACTTCACAAAACACTAAAAAGGAAAAAAATATCCTTTCGGCATAGCTCTAGAAGTCGGCGACAAACTAAATAACAGGAATTGATGACAAACTAAGTAACCTGTAATATTTATGCCAATAAGTTTGAGGTATGACGCAAACGACTCATGCCTGGTTCCATCATATGATACACAAAACGAGGCATAAAAGGAGTTCGTCGCGCATTATCCTCAGACTCAATGCACCTGACACATCTTCCATCATTCTGTCGTTAGAAATGTAGAGATGGAGTCGCTATATCTATTATTTTATACAAATCGAAAAGAAGAAGAAATAGTCAATTTTGGGTACAGCCGACTCTGGGACAGATTACTGTAAAGATGGTTCCATATTAAACATTCAATTGTAATACTATATCTAGTTTTTTTCTTATTCTTCGAAAAACCATAAATTGCTTGGGTGTTTTGTGTTTCTAATATTAAAGTCGATCTCACTAATTAGTGCAGAATGCTTACTTAAAAGTCTGCGATGAGTAAAAGAAGCGTGTGTTGGAGCAAACGTCCAAATTCCTAGTTAATACCTCGGGTTTTTTATGCGTTATTGCGTATAATTGCCTAAGTCAAGTTTTCACCGAATGTTCTATTTTAAAATATCTCTCAAGGATGGTATATCACTGCCACACTTGGCTTGCGACTGGTTCGCCTGTTCGTTCCCTTGCCATTTTGTATTAATTTTAATTACGTCAGCAACTACCCGAGAGATGGCAACAAGAATACATTAATGCAGCTATTCGACGCGATATGTCACTACCGCTAAAAAGCAAGAAAAACTCGTTTAAGGATTTAATTGTGAAATTTTATGCTCTTGTGTTTTAGTTTTCATCCTGAACAATTTTTGCAACCAAATACACCTTTTTTCATTGCTGAAATAAATTAACAACTAAAAAAATATATTTTAATACAAGGGAACTTAAGCCTTCTCAGTTTACTCAAATAAGCTTTTTTGCTACGTGACGACAAGTTGTCCTAGTTTTACAGCGTTTCCATAATCCGTAGAACTGCCAAAATTCCCAATAAATTACCGGCCCGTTCAAACATTACGTAGGCATCATAGGAGTATGGCGTCTTTGTTTTTTTTTTTGACGATATAGCTAACATCGACCGAGCAGGACCCGTTATCGATCGACTGCTTACTGTTGAACTCTAATACACAAAAGTTCATGTAATAATTCTGACAATAATTTAAATATGCTGTAAAATAATGAGTCTTAATTTCAACTCCACTTTTCAGTATTCAGCTGTTAAAATAATTATTTAATTTTGCAGACAGCGAGAGCGGAACACGCGGCCGTGGTTTGCGATCACGTGGCCGACCTTCCAGAAGATCCCACAACTATATGAGGTTTTAAGCTCTTATGTGTAGTTCTACGACGATAAATATTACATCCATAATATTATTATCTTATGTCTTAATTAAGAACATAGTAGTATTTCCCTAAGATTTGAAATAAAAATAAATTTAGAAATTGCTATTTCAACACAATTTTGAACAATTTGAAAACCTTATTCGGTAATAATAGTTTTCTTAATTTCATATAATGTATGTTTAAGCTTTTAAGTCAAATTTTCTATAATTTGTTTAACTAGTAATGTTGTAAACATGTAATAATAATAAAGTATCACGATCAATATTAATTTGTTTTAACAAATGGTTGTTAGATAGTAAAAATCTGTCATCAGCCACGGTTGTAGTTTTAAAATGATATTTCCGTGTGACTAATTTGCACATGAATGTTTGTGTGAACTTGAAACAACTATTTGTTTTTGTTTACCTGCACCCACAGACACAGTCCTACCGGTAAAACGTTGGAGCGTTGGTAATCTGAATGTCGTCGCCATGTCGATTAACCGAACGACTGGTTATCTGAACTTGATTCGCTAATGTCTTCCACTTCCCGCCCTACATTGTTAGGACATTTTTATTCACTTTTCAGGCGTTTCCTTTCCAGTTACTTAATATGAGATTCATTCCCGGTTAGGGGCAGGTATGTGTTCTAGGAGACACATGGTTTTCCATCACTTTTGAACAGCTATTTAGCTAATAATTTTATGCTGAATCTATACAAACCGATTATACGATAATGCATTAATTCGGATAATAGACGCTCTACTCTATCATATAGCGACTACCAAGTTAGTTTTTCAAATAAGCGTAACCCTCGGGCTAATGTCTGAACTGAGAACAGTCAGTCGCATCGCATGTATCATGATATTGTTACGAGCTAGGGGTTCTAGATAAATTATACTCGATTACTTTTATCGAACGATACTTTATTTAAACCAAAAACAATCACAACAATCACTAAAAATCACTACACACTCTTATATTCACTAATCCCTTCGGTAGTAGTCGCTAGAAAGCTCACGAGTTAGCTTTGCTAGTTCTTCACTGTTTCGTATTCAAAACTGAACTAACTCACCGCGCGGTCGGCCGTCTATTTATATCGCGCGCGTAGACATCTAGAAAGTTCAAAGGCCGAGGCAGATCGATAAGGCCCGAGAAAATTCCAATAGTTACTTGAAGGTCAGTGAACTACTAGTATCTACTCATGCTATTGTTCGGAGGTCGATGACCCGTACTCGAGAGTGTTACGCAAGCGGTCGAATGTTTTCGAACTTTTGCAACTATGTACTACATTACTGGACATTTCTAGACCACATATCTAGAACATTCTACTAATTTCTAATTATTTCGAGATTTTACTTTTAAACAACATTGTCTTATCGACCTACGTAACACTGCCCCCTCCTTAGACATGCTCGTCCCGAGCATCGTTATTCCCGAAATATCGCGCCAATCGATCAACATGAACAATCTTGGGTACACTTCGCACGTTCTTCTGTATTCGGTAGGTGACGTCGTTGATCTTGGTCACAACGCGGTATGGTCCATCCCATTTAGCCTGCAGTTTAGGAGACTTCCCTTTGCTTCGTACAGGGTTATGCAACCACACTAGTGACCCTTCATCGAACCCACTATGGTTCATCTTCCGGTCATAACGAGTTTTTACTCTCTCGGACATCTGTTGGCCTGATTGTCTGACATGCTCGTACACGTCATTCATTTTACTGCGCAAGTCATTCGCATAGTCTGTTATACAACGTGGCGTATCAGGAGGAATGCCGGTTATCAAATCCGCTGGTAACCTTAACTCTCTGCCAAAGTTAGCAAACGCAGGGGTCACGGTCGTACTCTCATGAACAGCACTTCGGTACGACAGGAGAAACGGTTGAATGTGCTTGTCCCAGTCCTTTTGTCTGCTTGACACTACTTTGGCCAGGTATCTTTCCAACGTTTGATTAAACCTTTCCACCATTCCATCAGACTGTGGGTGGTACGATGTGGTTCTGGTTTTATGTGAACTCATCACTCGACATGTTTCCTGAAAAACTTGCGACTCGAAGTTTCTTCCTTGATCGCTGTGGATTTCCAGGGGTACTCCAAATCGACAGAAAACTTCGTGAACCAGTTTATCAGCAACCGTCGTTGCCTCTTGATTAGGAATGGCGAAAACTTCCGGCCACTTGGTGAAGTAATCCATGACAACCATGAAATATTTGTTACCTCTGTCACTTTCAGGGAATGGCCCGGCGACATCCACTGCTATCCGTTCCCAGGGAGCTCCAACATTGTAGACTTTCAAAGCACCCCTGCTACGGGTCTGAGGTCCTTTTACTGCCGCACAACTGTTGCATTTGCGACACCAATCCTCCACATCCTCACGACAGTGGATCCAGTAAAACCGCTCCCGTATCTTCAATAGAGTTCTCTTTACTCCCAAGTGACCTCCTGAACATCCATCATGGTAAAGCCGTAAGATATCTGGTACTTTAGCTTTTGGGACAACCATCTGCAGGTGACAGTGGTCCCCACGTGCATTTTCCCATCTACGGCACAATACGCCATCCTGGATAACCAAACTCTCCCACTGTGCCCAATAGCTCTTAGTGATCGTGCTCATCGATGCCACATCACACCATTTCGGCTTGGGAGCGCCGGCCTCGATCCAATCGCGAATTGGCTTAACATCTGGGTCACTTTGCTGAGCATCTTGCAAAGTTTCCTTCCACTCGTCACTAAGATCCGTCCTTAGCATCCTTACAGGTACTGCTTCTTTATTTTCTTGCCTGACACAATGCTTGCAGTCCTCCGGACAAGGTCTTCGTGATAAGGCATCTGCGTTGCCGTGTGACTTCCCACTGCGATGTTCGATGGTGAAGTCATACTCTTGTAGCAATTCAATCCATCTTGCTACTTGCCCTTCTGGATTCCTGAATTGCAACAACCACTTCAATGCAGCATGATCAGTTCGCAAGTGGAACTTACGTCCTAGCAAGTATTTACTGAAATGCTGCAAGGTCTTCACAACGGCGAGAAGTTCACGTCTCGTCACACAGTAATTCCTTTCGGGTTTCGACAAGGATTTGCTGAAATAAACTATAACAACTTCACGATCTCCTTTCCGCTGGGACAACACTCCTCCAATTCCAGTATTACTTGCGTCTGTGTCAACGATAAATTCATTTTCTGTGTCAGGGTAGCCCAAAATAGGTGTATCACACAGACGCTTCTTTAATTCTGTAAAAGCGATGTTACAGCTCTCATCCCAACAGAATGGTCTTTTCTCCTCAGTTAGCTTGTGCAGAGGTTTGGCGATATCAGCAAAATTCTTGACAAACCGTCGATAGTATGAGCACAAACCTAAAAATGCTCTAACCTGCGTCTTGTCTCTCGGAATTGGCCAGTCTTTCACAGCGACGATCTTTTCTGGGTCGGTCCGCACTCCTTTTTCCGAAACTACATGACCCAAAAAACTAACTTCACGCTTGAAGAATGAGCACTTCTTCGGACTAAGCTTCAGGTTGGCTCCTCGAATCTTAGAGAGCACACGCTCCAAATTTCGAAGGTGGTCTTCAAACGTCCGGCCAACAATGATGATGTCATCCAAATAGACCAGGCAAGCATCACCAGTCAATCCGGTGAGCACTAACTCCATTAGCCTTTCGAAAGTTGCAGGAGCATTGCACAATCCGAATGGCATGACGTTGAATTGCCATAATCCTTTTCCTGTGGAAAATGCTGTCTTCTCTTTATCCCTTGGGTCTATCTCTACTTGCCAGTAGCCACTTTTTAGGTCCAAAGTGGAAAACCATTTCATCCCTGACAGCGTGTCCAGTGTGTCGTCTATCCTTGGCAGTGGATAGCTGTCTTTCTTCGTGACGTCATTCAGCCGGCGATAGTCTACACAAAACCGCGTGCTGCCATCTTTCTTCTTCACGAGAACTACAGGCGAACACCATGGACTCGATGAAGGCTCAATAATCCCATCCTTTACCATTTCTTGAATCATGGTGTCCACTTCTTTTTCTCTTGCCACTGGTAGGCTTCTTGGACGCTGACGAATCGGTAACTCATTCCCAGTATTGATTCTGTGCTGAACCAATCCGGTTTTTCCAATATCGGCATCATTCGTAGAGAAAGCGTCGGCATACTGGAGCAACATCTTTCTAGCCATCTCCCTTTCTGTTTCAGACAAATCTTTACAGCAATCTTTCAACAGACTTGAAATGTTGACGTTATCAC
Source organism: Heliothis peltigera (assembly GCA_958496145.1). NCBI lineage: Eukaryota > Metazoa > Arthropoda > Insecta > Lepidoptera > Noctuidae > Heliothis > Heliothis peltigera. The sequence goes on along the minus strand of OY292334.1, from coordinate 6,524,683 downwards.
TTTGGACGTTCTTTTTGGAATGGCGCTCATCGCACTTACGCATCCAAGCCACTTCTTCACAGTTACCCATTAATGTACCCTTCTTGATCACTAGATCCTTTTTGCTTGGATTCAGTATGCGCACAGACGCGACGTTGTTTGCCTTCACTAAAGTACGTGCCATCTTCCATGCAAAGTCTCCATCTGATCCTTCAATAAGACTGCATCGATTTCCCTGTCCAGAATTCTGTGGGAGACGAACTGGAACCATTGTCTCTGACCGTGGCGGAAGAGAGACAGTCTTCAGGCAGTACACTTTCCCTGATGGTGCACCTTCTATGAAGATTTCTTCTGCACCACATTTTAAGACTCCTTGGTTCACGTCAATCTCACAACAGTGTCGTCGCATGAAGTCTAATCCCAGGATACAATCATCCACTATGTCAGCTATTATGACCTTATGCTGGTAAATGATGTTCCCCAGCTTTAGATCTACTTCCCTCTCACCTCGGACGGTTATGTGCTGACCAGTAGCTGTTACCAAATTAACGTGGTCATGTTTCGCAGAGAAGTCCCCAAGAACACGATTCGCTAGTTGGGAACTGATAACCGTGCGAGAAGCTCCAGTATCCAAGGTCAGTTTACATGGTCTTCCATTCACTTCGCCTTTGATGATCAGGCTGTTCCCATCGTGGGCTTGTGAGATCGAAATCCTCGGGGCTCTTTTAAAACCAGCCAGCACCCGCCCCTCAGTCCTGGCGTTTACTCGTTTCCCTGCTCCTGGGCGGCAGCATTAGCCGTCCTTCTTTCTCGGCTATTATCTTCGGTTGTGCTGCTTCGCTTCGGGCAGCTCGACTGAAGATGACCCTTTTCTCCGCATGCGAAGCACCTGGGACTGTATTTGAAACGGTCCCGTGAAGCCAGTGCAGGTGCCGCAGAAACCTCCCTGATGCGGTGAGCACGATTGTCTTTTCTTATTGCCTCAACTTCCAAGGCGTGAGCTACGGCACTCTTCAAAGTCTCGTGGTGCCCAAGACTTACAATAGTTCTTACTTCCAGATCTCGTATGCCATCGACGAATGCCTGCACTATAGTCGGTTCGATGGGCCCAGTCGCGGACTGATTCGCTTTACGAACCAGCTTTTCAATCTCTGTGGCCCATTGCTGCAGATCTTCACCAACACGTTGTACCCGATCCTTCAGCTGAGCGCGATATACGCGTTCCAGGTGTGCATCGCCGTATCTGGTTTCTAAAGCCTCAATCAGCTGATCGTAGGTCATGTTCGGGCCAAGGGCATCTAGCACGGATAAAGCCTGGTCGCGGAGACCCAACTTCAGTGCCGTCAGGGCTTGTTTTTCTGTCCACCCATTAATTTCTTTAGCTGCTTCAAATTGGATCCTATACGACGACCAGGGAGATGTTCCATCAAAAGGCGGCACCTTAAAGTCTCGCATTGAAGGCGCAGCCCCAACCGGGAGTGCTATCCTTTCTCCAGCCTTTATGCTTCCCAAGGTCTTCTCCATATCGGCGATCTTGTGCTCAGCCTCCGAGATGCGGTTCTCATGGACCTCTACTTTTTCCTTGACGGCCTTGACTTCTAAGCCGAGCTCCGCCTTCATGTTTTTCAGTAGGTGCGTGTGTTCCTCTAACTGACGGGCCTGCTCCTCTTTGTCGCGCTGCAGCTTTTCTTCTAGACGGCGAGTTTGTTCTTCTCGGTGGCGAGATTGTTCCTCTCGGTCATGCTGCATCTGTTGCTTCAGTTCCTGCATTAGAAAGATCAGGGCTGAGAAATCCATTGCCGGAGACGGTGTAGAAACATCCACGAGCGGCGATGGTGTAGGTGCACTCGAACCTTCAGCAATTGGCTCCGATGACGGCTGATCACCAGCAGGCGTCTGCACAGGAGTAGGCACAAACCGTCTTTGGTCCACTTCTTGCTGTCGTTGACTTCGGGTACGAATACCCTCCATATCGTCCTTGGGTAACACGGGCATAATTTATCCCACTTCTGACACCAAATTGTTACGAGCTAGGGGTTCTAGATAAATTATACTCGATTACTTTTATCGAACGATACTTTATTTAAACCAAAAACAATCACAACAATCACTAAAAATCACTACACACTCTTATATTCACTAATCCCTTCGGTAGTAGTCGCTAGAAAGCTCACGAGTTAGCTTTGCTAGTTCTTCACTGTTTCGTATTCAAAACTGAACTAACTCACCGCGCGGTCGGCCGTCTATTTATATCGCGCGCGTAGACATCTAGAAAGTTCAAAGGCCGAGGCAGATCGATAAGGCCCGAGAAAATTCCAATAGTTACTTGAAGGTCAGTGAACTACTAGTATCTACTCATGCTATTGTTCGGAGGTCGATGACCCGTACTCGAGTGTTACGCAAGCGGTCGAATGTTTTCGAACTTTTGCAACTATGTACTACATTACTGGACATTTCTAGACCACATATCTAGAACATTCTACTAATTTCTAATTATTTCGAGATTTTACTTTTAAACAACATTGTCTTATCGACCTACGTAACAATATGTACGGTCTTATAATGCACTAGCTTCCGCCCGCGGTTGCACCCACCTAAGGAACTAATTCTCGCATTTGGGTAAAAAGTAGCCTTTTCGTTATCCTTATGTCTATATAACTACTGACTTTAAAAATTCTTTCAGACGTTTGCGGGTGAAGAAGTTACAAAGATTGCATATTGACATACTTTCGCCTTAATATTATTAGTGTGATTGTTGCATATCTGTAGATTAGTTAGCACTTTCAGCGGACAAGTAGATTATCAATTTGTTGATCTGCCTTTCTTTATACCTATTATATTTATTACAATATGAATAGTTATATTCAGTTCATGTTTTCCACCCAAAACAGCTGCAACTATTTGGACAGTTCGTTATTTGCCTTTTTAATTAAATATATATGTAATGTATCGATTGCCACATCGCGATCATTGATAATATTTTCTATGTTGTATTCGTATGTTCATTATAATTATTATCTAAGAGTTAGACCGCGCCATTTCTCTAGCTATCACTACCAATACTAATAGAAAACTAGGTATATGCCTCTCCTATCTCTCAACCTTTGCACCCTTTCACTTTGTCTCTTACAAACAAGTTTTATTTATCCCTCGTCTTTTTAAGACATCTGTTAGCTCTCTTCCTCTTCCAAATATCGTTCCTACATTTCAACTTGCACACCTCAGTATTACTTCTCTCACACCCCGAACTTGTATCTTATGGTCCCCACCACCCGTTTTAATTCGGGAACCCAATTTGATGAGCGGGGATTGGATGACTGTGGTCATTTTTTACCACAGTCATCCGTGTGTAATGAAATACAGCGCAATGAAATAGACTTTTAATTCCTCGTTAATTTTGTCGAGGAATGTATAACAACTTGCTCATATACCTACCAATATAAGTATTAAAATTCATATTTATTAACTTTAAAATATCAATGTGCCGTATAGCACAATAATGTCGTGAGTCGCAAGAGACAATAAGCAGTAAGGTAGATGTACGTGCCGCGAGACTACACAGGTTGGCGTGTGGCGCCCCCGCCCCTCTGTCACATGTAATGTGAGTTCGAATTGGCTTAGCGGTTGTTGGCTGTTTATCGCGCGACCTCGAGCGAGTGACGGAGACCTGTCTTCACTAACATTTACATAAGTATACAATTTGTAAAGAAGTCTGATCCAAAATCGTAATATAGTGTTAGGTAAAGTCACATGACCAAAATAAATTGGATGATTTATGTATTCATTATAGTTACGATAATAATTAATTTTTAAATACTTATGTATGCCTCGAAAACGTTTCAACTTCCCTAAAACTATGCAAATTACTTATAATTATTAATACGCAAAAGCGACGAATTGTGTGACGCCTACTGTGTTCGGACCTTAAAATCATACACACAGCGTTTTTTTACTTGTATCCTGGTGATAATTAATTAATTAATGAAGAATAAAAGAATCTCAATTAAGTAACTCATGATATCATCAAGGGTCGGCTGGGGTCTTTATAATATAGGTACGAGTACCTGTATTAGCTTCCGCCAGGCGGTGTCATCCGTGTCCCATGGGAACTTACTCTTCGCATCCGGTTAAAATAGTAAGCCTATGTCTTTCCTCGATCAGTGTACTATGTAACACATGTATGTATGTATGTATGAAAGTATTTTTATTTTCTAATAGGTTCAGTACCTAATTCCTGAGATTAATGCGTTCAAGCAAATTAACTCATCAGCATTACTTATAATTTTATTATGTAGGTACTTAAGTATGTAGATTGCAGTCAGTAATAAGTCTAATTATGTAGGTACTTGGGCTTAAAATGCAGGAGGAGGATGTAAAACCTCGAACATGCAAAGAACAGGTACGAGAGTAAGGTAGGTAAACCTACTGGGGTAATATTTAAGTATAACGAGGTAACTATCAGTTTTTTTGTACAATATATCTTAGTATACCTACAGGTATGGGTAAAAAATCTGGTTCAGGTCTATAGTGCATTTCATGGGAATCTCATAAAAATAGGAATGCTTACTCAATAAGAGGACGCTTCCAATGTGTAATGACTAAGCCGATTGGAATGAAATTTGATATGAAATGTAGTTGGACACAGATGATTGTTTGATTATCCCTTCAGAACTTGGTTAAAACTGCGCAATACAGCTATAAGAATAAAATTATACCTACATACACATAACCTAGGTACAGTACCTACCTACTCAAATCATGATTATCAAACCAACCAAATATTGTCATAACAATATATTTTATCTTTGATATTTACACGTTGGTTTATGATTCGGTATTTTTCATGCACATTATTTAATACACAGGTGCCCATCGTCTGCAAGTTGCAGGTGAATTGCTACAATCCCCTCTGTCATTAGCAAATTGATTCATCATCATAGAATGAGCAGTCTGGAAAATCAATAAATGTTATTTAGTCAAGTGAAGATCGCAATATGCCAAAACAAGTAGGTAGAGGCACCTAACTACCACCTACTTACATACGTTATTATTCTGTTGTGATGATAAAACTCTCATTGAATACCTACTTACGTATTATCACAAATACCTACCTACCGCGTTTTCAGTGGATAGGTAGGTAATTAATTTAGTTACACAAAATATGTAAGAGAGTCACTAATCATTATTTGATTGGATACATTACCTACCAGGTGCCGTACCAATGTGTATTTAGCTACATATATGTAAACATGATGTTTTGGTTCTATAATTAATAAATAATACTCAATGACGTAGGTAGAATATCTAGTTTTATCTAACTAAAGATTTTCCAATAAGAAAATGAGATGCTTCAATGTGATAAAATATAAAAGCTGAGATAGGGTACATAAATAAATAAATAATGCTATCAATTTCATGATGACATTCCACTCCACAAAAATCAATATCTGCACTAAATTAAGTCATCATCTCCCGAGCCTTTTCCCAACTATGTTGGGGTCGGCTTCCAGTCTAACCGGTTTCGGCTGGGTACCAGTGTTTTACAAGGAGCGACTGCCTATCTGACCTCCTCAACCCAGTTACCTGGGCAACCCAATACCCCTTGGTTAGACTGGCGTCAGACTTACTGGCTTCTGACTAACCCTGCACTAAATTAAGTCTCTGACTATAAATATAGTGCATCTCTTCCTCCTATATTGATAACCAAGTTGCTTTAGAACTGTTAGCTTTCAGCATATTCATGTCAGTCATTTATAGGCAACTAGAAGCCTTCATATCTATAAGAATGGGAACAAAGAGTTTAAATCCAGCTGAACAAAACCCAGGTGTGACAATTTATGTATATTAATAATGAGACAAGTTGATTTACATTATAATTTGCGAAATAACCTTGTGATGAAGCATATCTTACAAGAAAACACGTTATATTCATTTATGTTTATTGTTTTGATACAGGAATAATTACATGCCTAAACCAAACAAAGAATTAGAAACATTGCAATATTTTCTCCATAAAGTGGTATGTAATACTATCATAACACAATGTGAAAGTGCCAATAATTATATTAATCACCATTATAACATAATACATCATCATTAAGCTAAACCTTAAAATTAAGTTTCACCATATGGTCAGATAATTCAACACAGTATAATTAAAATAATGAAAATATCATAATATAAAGTTAATATCCATATACATTCTCATCAGAAAATGCTATATAGAGAAAGAAATCTTCGTCATGATGTTCCTGATAGAGGGATCCCATTGTAGCCGATGTTGGAGGTATAACATTGTTGACGAAAAAGAACAAAGCATCTTCAGGTCGTAGATGGATACGTTTTCTGATCAGGAAATAGAATTGTCCAACTGTTAAATCGGATGGCACCAAATATTTCTTTTTGTCGAGGTCTCCGAGTCTAGCCTTCGGGGCTTTCTCGACAATTACCGGAACACGATCAGGGTACTTCCTGCGAATTTTTTCGCCTTCGGTCTTTCTCTTCTCAAAAGAATGTTCCTCTTTATATTGGAATTTCATGTTGAGATGTTGCGCACTCCACAATTTTCAAAACTATCACCAAAAGTCGGATCTGATATCTACTGCGACTTGTTTTTTGTTTTTGCGTTATATGACTATGAAGCAATGACGCAATCAGCTGATATGACAAGCAATATACAAAGAATACAAAGCATTTTTCCCTTTTATACGTTGGCAACCAATATTTCTAAAGCTTTAAACAGACTTATAGCACGTAAGGCTGGGAATATATTATCGGACGACTAATAAGTGTACGGTCATAGGCGGACCCTAGCGGGTCTAGGGCTCTTATGCAATACAGTTTATTGTATAATAAGTTTTAAATAGTCCAGTTTTGATCAGATAAACCTTAATCATTTTTATTAGAATTTCCTGCTTTAAGTCATCGCGTTCACCTTAAAGACTGATGTTTCCAGCCATGCCATGCCAGCAGTGTTATGGCACCTATGTTAGACATCAATTATTAATAATGAATCAATTAATAACCATTAAATACTGTATAAACTTTCTCGTATAAATAATGTATACTATGTCAATGATGCTAGGACGCTAGATAACATTCTCATATTTATTTTGAGTTGACAACACTGCCTCCGACTACTAGCGCCTTCTATAGCAAGCTAATTAGCAAACTCAACGACAGCGTCTCTGAAAAAAGTTCTCTGTGGTTTTCGTTTGCTTGCTTTTTGAGGCTTTCTTTGGCGTGGGTTCTGATTTTCTGTAGTTCCTATTTGTGATAATTGCAACAAGCATGCGGAAAAGGAAATCGGTAAAGAAGACTGACGAAGATTCTGACGGTTCTGAACCAGCAGCGGAACCAGAAGAATTCCAAGACTCTGGTGAAGATTGGACACCGGATGCCGATTCTGTGGGTGTTGAATGCTGACTCCACTTAAATTCTATATATTTCTTTTTAATTGATCTTAGATCATATACTTTTTTATTTCATATTATGAGCTTTTTGATAAAAGTTACCGAAAACAAATGTTAGGTTATGTTACTTTGACTGAAATTGTTATCATAAGCATTTCGTTATATAGTTTTCGGTATAGTTTACTCGTTATTACTTCAACTGTTGTTTTTCTCCAGAATGAACAACCCGGCGGTCGTGGAACTCGTAAACGGACATCCAAGGCGTCCATGAACAATACCAAAAAGAAACGCAAAAATTCTTCGTCTGAGGAAAGTGAGGGCGAAGGAGAGGAAGACGAAGAAGCAGAAGATGAGGAAGGGGAACTAGATGAAGAAGAAGGCTCTGACGATGAGAAAAATGGGTCTGATGGAAACAAATCTGACTCAAGTCAGTCTAAAGATGTACCAAAGCATTTCCATGTGAGTGAATTCAATTTCCATACTAGGCATGCAAAACAATTTAAATGTCTCTTGGTTTGGATTGGTTTGCCAAATTCTGTTTGTACTCAAATACTCAGACATGAACATGACATCTGCTATACCATGTCTAAATATACTTCCTGCTCACCAATTTTTTTTTTATTTACAGTCTGGAAACTTTGTATTGCTAAAATCTGATGTTAAATGGTCTGGGGACACTGTAACATCAAGATTGGATGAACTGAATTTGTGGAAAATAGATGGAAAAGCACTTCTTCAAAAATTTATTCCAATGGAATCCAATGGCAAAATATTGCACAAATGCACATGTGTGGTAAGTAACAGTTCCTTAGACCAAATGTGTTATTGTAACATTAATTATAAATAAGTTCCACAATAATATATTCATTAACCAATGAACGGGTAAAAAAGTGACAAATTATAGTCTAATAATATTTTTACTTTAATGACTCTTACACTCTCACTTTGTTTACAGTACTCTGGGTGGAATGTTGACAATAGGGACAATTATTACCCTATCACTGAAATACTGGACCGGAATCCACGTACTGACTCCAAGGAAATATGTGTAGCATTAGATCTAAACGATCTTATCAAAGTAAGGGACAAGTAAATCCATGGTATTTTTTACTTAATTCAATTAGATAAGTGAAAGTAAATTAATTAATAATGTCTTAATTCCTGATTACTTGCGTAATTCAACTTCATTCCAGATTACTTTGTGTAATATTTTATAAGCTGGGGATTAAATGTTCAATTCTACAATAGTTTTTTGTGAGTTTTATTTAAAGACATTACTCATGTAACAATTTTCTGTTGTGGAAAACTCCTAAACATAGCTTCAATGGAATGGCAGATGTCAAAAATGATATACTATGTCCTATGTCATCCTTTCTAAATAAAGTGGTGTATATTTAAATAAATAAGACTTCATCAGATTTTAAACTTAATATTGTCAATATGTGTAAATGTTTGGCCCCAACATATAATAATTGTCGGTGTCTATATGTATATGTTATGACTAAAACCGGAAATGAGGCAGAACTAGGTGTAGCCACTTACTCTAGGTTAAACCAAGTATGAGCTAACTGTTTTCGGGTAAAACTAAGTCTATCCTTCAACATGCCAGTTACAACTAGGTCCAGCCATTCCCTGTTGGATAAAACTAGGTCTATCCAATATTATTCCAGCTAGAACTAGGTCTAGTAGGTCTAGACAATCCCTGTTTGATAAAACATTTAGTTTAAGTTAACGAGTTTTTATTGAGATTAGTGTGTTCAATCGCAAAATTGAGGATAACAATAAATTCTGCCAGTATCCTGTCATAATCAAGCAACCAAGATGATTTTATTTTGCAAATGCCTATGTTACAGCTTCTTATACTGAGCAGCAGGTTTAATCACCTAACAAGCCTTAGTGTCAGGGTTTTCTCAACTCTGCCTTACGGCCCGTGTCGTGCAACAGTGCAAACTCCGGGCGGCTTTCCGAGTTTCTGAAACCCACCAAGCGATTGCAGCCGACCTAGGAATTGAATCCCGAACGCCTTGCATGGCAGTTGCAGCTTGCTGGGTGAAATCACCATACAATAAACCAGCTAGCCTTTGGTTGCACAACAACAATTCAATCATGCGTCTATATGTCGTTTAGCAGACTTGTGGATGCAACATTCACAACTAGATGACTTAGCCAATTAATTCCCTCAACATTACAACTAGTCAATAAATGTCATTCGGGACTTGGGTGTTCCGAATCGAAAGCGGCCGGTTTAGATTGTTGGGGTTTCTTACAAATGACCCAGAAAATTCTCGCGTTTAAAACGTTTGCGCTTTTGTATTAAAAAAATCAAAACGACAGCACCGGCTAGTTGTCGACTTGATGCCATCAAAGAGTATACAATATACGATGCCATATTGAAAATAACGTAACTAGCGCCTCGGTGACGGGCGCAGAACTAATTTAATTACACGGCCGGCTTGCAATTAGGTAGGTAGCTGTAATATTTACTAGACTAGACTAGTGATTAAGTGGCGTTGTTCAGTCAAATGGCTAGCTGTTTGATTTAATGACCATTTTAATCAGTTGGCTGCGACATATACATTAGTACATTTCTATAACATGGATTTTAATAATATGCCTTGTTATAGAAGCAACATCGTCTTTTTGGAATAGAACTTCTAGTGATGTAACCCAACAAAATGTAATCGTTTTTTTTATAATATTGAATTGGATAGCAAAGGAAATTTAAAAGCAATTACCGCTTTTAAGGTAGCGTATCTAATCACCCGTGTATGGATATAGAACTAGATAATCTAAATTAATAACTAAAGAGGGATGGCAGTGACGTGAAATTCTTAAGGGCAAGCGATACAGATTATTAGTTTATTTTTCTCTATTTGCGACCCTTAACAAATTTTATTGACTGCATTAAAAATAGCCATTCAAATAACAATAAATATTATTTAATGTATTAACATACAATAATAAAACATATATAGATTGAAATGACAAAGTATATAAATAAATATACACTACAATCAGGTATCTTCGCCAGTGACATCTCGGGAACTGTTTGGATTTTGGAGATTTAGTGAGCTGAAAAAAGAAAATACTAATATTTAATAAATTCGTCTCAATAAATTAATAGATGTTTCGTACATAAATCAATGAACATTAAAAGCACTTACCTTATTCTATCCGCTATGTTATTTATATCTTCAAGTTGAATGGGCACTGTATTAATGGAAGTATTAGTTTCATCATCACTAATTTCTATTATTTCTTCTACGGTAGGAATATGTACAACATCAGATTCCTCGTCTTCAGTTTTGACTTGCGTTACATTAGTCTCATCAGTCTTTATTCCTGCTATTCCTGAAAAATAACATGGAGATGAATAAAAACATTTTTAAGTTTGATTTTAATGGTTATAATTCAAATTGATACATACCTTTGGAAGGGAACATTGGCGTATCTCGTCGCACTCGCCGCCGTCTCGTTTGGTCACTTCGTCTGACTTGTGTCATGCTTTGGAAATCTATTATGTATAAGGTCCCAGCTAGGAGCAGCGTGCAGTCAGGTTCGCCAGCATTAAAAGTACCTTCTAATTCAGAGTTACTTCGCTCGTCATATTTCCACCATCCTGTAAGAATATATTTATAGAAAAAATAAAAAGTTAAAGAAAATCTCAGTCTATCAATAGGTATATAGGTGTATGTCCAACAGTGATATGCCTCACACAACATCCTTTTATCCCTAGTTCCAAGCTAGAGCTACTTGGGTAGGTATTTGGCAGGATTATCATGTGATACTCTTAACACCAATTGTACCCATAATTTTTTATCAATATTATTATGAGACCATGCAAACTTAGTTCTTATCACGATGGGCACTTCTAAGTGATTATAGTACCTAAGGTATTATTTGGGCAATTATTAGTTTATAGTTAAAACAATGTGTCACTACATACATGTAAAAAATCGATCTATCATCACTGACAATTTTAAAGCAAGTAAATAAACACAAGCTGGCTTCTTCTTGAAGCCGTGCATGGGCATGGAACTATGACAATGAATTAAACTTGAACTTTCATAACCAATAAGTATAAGAAGGCCACAAAATACTTACCATTTCTACCCTCATAGAACCATTGATATTCTCCTTGAGATGAATTAATATTTACTTCTTCATTAGACAATGTTCCCAATAATATTGGATTATCCAGATAATTAGGTGGTATAACAGCTCGACACATTGCACACTTTTTGCTTTGGAAGGCAATACCCTGAAATAAATGAGTATCATAAGGTTCTTTTATTTTCTGTATTTAATTAATATATATTTTGTAACAGTTTGTTATTCATAACATAGTCCACTTTGGGGTTCACAAGCAATAAGCAGTCACAGAGGCAGACTTCACTGTCCATATGTCACCAGGCAGTAGCTCATGAACCATCATAGTGTAGGGACAGAAAGTTGATGTTTTTACAGATAATGTATTTATTTTGCTATATCGTGCCTGCTGTATCCATGAGCTGCAGCCCCAAAACCTCTTAGGTAAATCAGCCCCTGAGCTAATAATGGAGATCACAAGCAAGTACCTATAGGGTCTCATTTCACACCTCTGCATACTCACACTAAGATGGATATAATGCATGCATTCAAGAGTTGCAAATTATTAACTACTGGAAAGCTAATTAAACTACAAAACATGTACAAAGAAAACATAATTGAAACCACTTTTACCTTTACACAGAGGAAACAAAAGACGTGTCCACATGGTAACTGTGTTGGGTGATTACATTTTTGTAAACAAACAGCACAATCCAATTCTATAAAAAAAGGAAATTGTTAACAAAATAAAAATGTATTGGTCCATCAACCTACACCTAATGTTTTTGTCAAAATATTGTAGCGTTAGCCAGTGCAGACATACTTCTCAATATGGTAATACCGTCAGAAACGAAACGACCTTCTGACTTATATTAGGTAAAAAAGTACAAAATTGCAAACATTTATGTGTTAACAAACTTAAATTCAACGCCAGCCTTTAAATAGGACTCACCAGCTTTACGTACTTCCTTGTCGACGTTTTCGTTCATCTTATTTTTTTACTCTTCAATTTTAATGAAGAAACTTCGGTTCTAGTGGCTGCTGCTAGGCTTTTATTATGATATTATTCCTTAATCAAGGAGATACATAGCGGCAATTAATGGTTTAATAATACCAATTACCAATGGTAAAAGCAAGCTGACTTTTTCTCTCCAACTAAATTAATAACTACAACTAAATAAATTATAAACAATCTACACAGATACGAAAAGAAACCATAGATTAATTTGAATTGCAATCAAGCAAGTTTGCAAACAAAGATTCTAAAAATCAATTTGATGGCAGGTATTCTGCTGCTTTAAGCAAAACCGTGAATTTTATCCTAAAACGACTTCGGTAAACATTGCAGAACATAAAACATATGTAGTCATTGTGGTGAAGCCGTCGACGGCCCCGGACATCATAGTCTGTCGTGCTCTCAGGTCGTGCTGCAAACTGCAAAAGTGCTGGCCGGATTTCACTGCACTACAAAATAGTAATCTCGTTGGTAACCACAATGACGTGTCCATACCTATATTACCTAAAATTAGCAAAGACTGAATCAGATAAAAGCGATTTTAATTACAATAAAGTAGTGAAGTTTATTTGTCTGACTGTTTAGTATAATAATAAAAGTGATTTACCAAAGAACTAAACGTAAATCAATCAGATTCGGAACGCACTGATAGTGTCATTTTCATTTTGATATTTTGGGATTGACAGCTGCTGTCAAAAGTTAAACTACATAACATAACCTTTCGCGAATCTTTTTGGTTTTCAGGTTATTCATGAAATAAATTTCCTCCCTAAGTCGTTTGAACTTGATTTGAAACAGGTAACTTAATTAATCCTTAATTTTCCAATACTTTAAGTAAGTTGAAATTTAATAATTTAATGAAAGTATATTATAATTTCATAATATAGAAAAATGTTGTAAGATTATTGTGTATTGTGATCTTTTGATAATGTTATTATTTTCTTTTTCAGGCAAAATGCAAAGACTAATGTCCGTTTTCAAAATTTTGTCACCTATAAGAAGTTTTCCAACCAGTTATGTACCACTGTTGTCGAAATTCAGCACATTTCAACAGTGTACAAGGCAGCCTTTGTTACAGCCATCTCTCCCTATAATCAATCCAGTTTGTGGTTTTAAAGTAAAGGGCCGCCTGAGAAGACGTTGTAAATCATGCTATTTTGTTGTAAGAGATGAGAGGTTGTATGTAATATGTCCAAAATCTCCCCGTCATAAACAAATGGCAATGAAACCTAAACCATTAAATACATGGATCTTAACACATGCTAGCCAGAGCCCTGTACGACCATGGTAACATTTATATTAAAATATAGCTAGTGGCAAAGTGTTTCCTTTATCTTAATTTAGTTGATTTTAGTTAATAAATAATCTTAGTATCCAATTCAGGTGTTTTATTACAGGTATTAAAATTAACAGATCCCTTGATATTGATGTGTAAAAATGTTGATTTCAACCTTTTTGCAAAATAAATATTATCATTTATGATTGAACTGATAGATAGCCCATGGATAAACAAATCAAATGCAATACAAATCTTTATTTATGGATATTGGTAGTGTAAAACCCGATCGCAGAATCTAGTACTTACAATATGTAGAGAGAAGCAATAAAAGGCCTAGTAGTAAAAGCACCCCCCTCTGAAGTACGACAACCTACGCGGGTTCGATTTCAGCACAGGCTTTATATAAATTATATGTTATTTTCGAGTCGGGGTCTCTATCGGCGACATTTGATAGATATACACATGCAGTCGCGCATTTAGCAGATGCGCGACAGCTTCTTCTAACGCATATTAGTCGTTGTTGCAACGCGCTACTAAGGAGGTACTACATCGCGATTGTATTGATACAAACGCGCGACAGCGTCGGAGGACATCGGAGGAAGAACTGAGAAGGAAGGGAGTGTGGCACGACGCGTGAGTGGGAACCGGACATCAGTACAGCTGCATCGCGATCGAATCGCGTTTCCATCGCGACTGAATCTGGTCCCGTAGGCGAGGGGCCTTAAAGTTGAAGGAAAACTGGAAAAAGTCTTATAGAAACTTGAATGACTTAAAAAAGTGTGATGGTGTGTAATACAAAAGTTATTATATAATATATCCGTATTAAAAAGTTTGGCACATATTTATTACAATGGTATTCTCACTAAATTGTGACGTAACATAACATAGAAAGGGATAGCATCGTAGATCCATTATTCTGTCCAAGCTGCCCTGTTTTGTAAACTTCATTTTCATACTTTTTACAGCGTCAATAAGTTCATTATGGCTCAGAGAAAAAAAATATATCGTATGACACTCGACGTACCGTACTGAGACACTCGCGTAGTATTCGTATTCTCTTTGACATTCACGTCGTGCTTAGGCCCATTGTATAAGTGTTATTGTGTTGTTTCGCTCTATAGCATATTTTGATATTATAATTCAGGATGATAGTGTACCTTATATTATTTATAAACAAAGTAGCAGTAGCCAATCATCCGCATTGTTCGTACATACTAAATTGAATCTTATCAGTATCTTTTAGGGCTGAAATTTGATTATATTAGATGCTTAATAGTATACAGTAACAGCATTCGTGAGTTCATTAATTCAGTGGATTAGTTTTCGTAAGTTCGACAGTCGCGGTGTCATAGTGTGTTATTAATGAGATAAAGACATACCTACTTTCGTGTCGTGTGTACCATAACAACAGTCATCGAAAAGACCTTAAACACAAAACTATACAATTCCTACAAAATACCTGAACCCAATATTTCCAATTAGTAACTGTTACCATTACCACCACAGACATTTAAAGGCCTGAATGAACACGCCTGAAAATTATAAAAGTCGTTGAACACGCTTTTTGCATTTGAGATTTGGTAGTCCCTATTTATATAGTAATCTATGGTTCAGGTAAATTTTGTAGTTAATTGTGTTAATAATGGACTTTGTTGCTGACTAGTAGGTGGGTAGGTACTTACACGGAACAGAGAATTAACTTACCCTAATTTAACGACGAAAGATAATTATTATTCCATCTTAAACCCTTTAATTATTAATTAATTGACATTCGGAAATCGGAAGATTTACGCAGTCTATGTAACTGCCTCCCTAGTTTTTGTTGATAAGCGCCTGGGTTTCTTTCTCGACGTTATGGCGAGTTTAATTGCTATAATGAATGTATTCCTAACCATCTGACTATAATTTTTCATCAATAACACCATTTTTATTTAATTTTATCTTTTTTTGGTTATCAATATTATATAGGTCCTACTATTTGCTCTCATCGGCACATGAATTTTAATTATGATTATTTTTAACTTTTAACACACCTACCTTTCACATAATAAAACTAGTCGTACAACGGTTAATATGTACAGAATCGGAGAGTTTTTGCCTAAGCACAAGCTAGGGGTACTGTCAAAGATGAATTCTTTAAATCCAAATGCTATATCTAAAGTCAACGTTCACAAAGTTACCAAAACAATTGTTACATCTCCATGTATTTATAAGCCCGTTGGACCTTACAGGTTAGCTTCTTTCTCTTCTTCTCTCTCTTTTGGTTTACCACCACCTTAAGGTTAAACATTAAAATATTAAAATAAACCTGTCGGTTTCAGCCAAGCTATTCTAGCTGATAAAACACTCTACGTATCTGGGCTGTTGGGGATGGACCCCCAGGCACAGTTGGTGTGCGGTGGCGCCGAAGCACAAGCGCGGCAGGCACTCGACAACTTGAAGCTTGTGCTAGAGGCGGGCGGCGCGTCTCTTCAATCAGTTGTGAAGACCACCATCCTGCTCGCTCGAATGGACGACTTTCAAGCCGTAAACCAGGTTTATGCAGAATGTAAGTCTGTACAAAAGCCATTAATTGGAAAATTATGGACTCAGAAAGATCATCTGCATATTTGCAAACGAAATATAACCGAAAGAGTTACCTACGAGAAATATGAATGTACATCATTAAAATACCTACGGGTACCGGGATAACAAATCTTGCCACAATGTCAAAGTTCAAAACATCACATTAAAATCGCCTGACCATTATACCGAAAATTTAAATTTACGTAGGGTTTTAAAATATTTAATGGTGAGATAAATTACGGTCAATATAGGTACTTACTTATCTAAAATCTAATTATTGTTCCCATTATTAGTGACTTGGAAACCACAAGCTAAACAGTGAACATATCTGAAATCATAGACATAAATATCGGGACACTACTGAGAGTCGAACCCGGATCTCTCGATTCGGTACCCTTGTTTACTTAATGTGACAATATGTAAAATTAACATTGAAATAATCATTAAGTAGGTACAGCTTATCATGGGTTCTTTGATTCTTTTGTAAGTTACAGAGTAGTTTCTTGGGGTCATTGCAGTGAGAGATAAATAATTTTCAGAGCCCAAAACTATTGCATTAAGTTATACGACTAATAAATTGGCACTAATAAACAGGCATCTGCGTTGTAATATACTTAGCAAATACAAAACTAGCAAATCGTTGGTCCAAGTCTGCAGTCTAGTTTTCTGGTCTATTGAATAGTATATGTTATTTTTTTATTGTTGCGTGAGAGTCCTTAAGAGTCACCGAGAGGGGAATAAGAAAGCACATTTTTTTTTATTTGGCTAAAAAGCTTTATTAAGTAAATTTCCCAAAAGGAAGGAAGTTCTTAATTCGACGCTTATATATTTTTTTTCTTTGTGTACACGACACGAAATTTCTTTGTAAACACGCAAAGAAATTTAAAAGAAAGAAAGGAGTATTGAGGTGGTGATATTGCCATCACTTTAGGATCTGATGGCGGAAATCCCGAGGGCAACTTTTGAAAACATTGGAGGTTCAGGACATTCGGGTGTACTTATGTCTGATGACACTACAAAACAGTAAAGGTTTCGAGCTGATCTGATGATTGAAATGCCAGAGTGTTGAGGGCATTCCTCAAGGGTATGTATCGGTTATTTCATGTTTGGGATTGAATGACTGATTTAGTTCGTATCGACGAGAACTTTACACCGAGATGTGTTTTGATGGCCATTGAGGGTTCGCTGATGGAGACGAAGGGATTTTTTTATTGGTTTATGCATATAATTTTTATGGTCTTTCTGTGTTTGTGGGTTATAACAGCTACAGGGTATGAAGTGAACCGACTTTTATGTACATTTAAAAGTCGGTGGCGAAATAAACATAGCTAGACACCGACTTCTAGAGCGATGTAGGTAATTGTTAGTTTTCTTTTACGTGTTTTTATAAGCCTGTTATATTTGTTTTGCAAAAAGTTTTTATCTTTGACTCATATTCAGCACTGCACGTCATCCTTTTTATAAGCCATGCTTGCAACCTCAGATTAATGAAGGACAATAGATGAAACCTTTATGCCATAAAAGCGTACTACCCAAAGTGACAGTTCCGACTCCTAACGACTCCTATCCACCCGACCAAATAAGAAAGGTACTTTTATAAGTGACACTAGCAACATGGGAAATCCTTTCAATTTAGTCGCATTATATCTTGTGTCATTGCCCGGGAAAAGACTTTCAGTTTTAAAAGAATTGTGATAAATTGTGGTGTGTTTGTGCCTCGTTTTTATATGGAGAAAGAAGGAAAGGGCAGGCAGATTGTCCTTCATTGTGCGCGATTGCAGATCACATTCCAGCACAAAGAAAACTCGGCCGAAAATATCAGTTTCAAGAAGTAAGTAAACAAACATGTTTTTTAAAGTAAATAAACCAGAAAATATAGTGGCATTAAGTTAAAATACTTCTGATAACTTGTATTACAATTCTGAGGTAATTTCATACATGTTAAAATGAAAATAAACACAAAAATCGCGAATTCAATTAATTCAATATTGAGGTTACTAGTGTCGTGAAAACTGTTATCGACAGTTGATTATTGATCTACTTATACCGAGATCTACAGAAGAATGCAGAAGCATCCCAGATGCTTCTGCATTCTCCACCGCGCTCGTCCTACTTGGTGCAGCTTAATGACGTTCCAAAGAATGTCGTTCATGCTCGTAACTTGACCTTTTATGTAAATCAATATAACTAACTTATGTAATATTTAATTAGAATATAGAATTATACAATATCTTGTTACGTAAATGTTTTATGTGAATGTTGTGCACGTCTATAATTGATGCAAACACTAGCCCATGTCTTTTTAATTAATTTCTTTTTTAAATGTGTGTGTGTTTACATTGTTGATGTGCCTTAATAATAATAAATAAATAAATAAACTTATATCTTCAAGGTTTCCGAAAATTGAAGACATCCGTGTGCAACGCTTCCCTGTTACGGATCGGATGAGAATCAGCCCGAAAACCATTGGAGGATGTGCTCACAACACTTTAATCCATAAATTAAAGAATGTTTTTTTCATGTTTCGAGTTTTATTAAACCTCCATTATCATAAGAACATTAATCATTTTACAATAATTCCTTACGAATTGATATGACTTAGAACAGATTCTCGAATAAACCTCATTGTTGCAGCGTCCCAATAGCCACATCTGATTTTCCTACTTCATTTATTTTTGTAACAATAAAAATACTCAAGTCAGTGTAGGTAAACCTATAAAGACCACGACTGGAAAGCATACTTCCCAAACCAAAAATATTTTATTACAAGCGGTTTAGCCATCTTCGAGCTATAAAATTCCGAGGAACTGAGCACCTCTTCTCTTTTTTCAAGTCAGTTGTTAAAGGTAGAAACGCATATAGCTATTTATTCATATTTTGGTTTTACTTTTGAAACTCAAATATTTTCTTTTGCTTAGCACGTTTTTAATTATCAAGTAACGTCGATATCGATTAAAACTGTTGGTACATTCCTGGGTGATAGCGTTTGACACTGATTTGTCAAACAGGGCTGTACACGGATTGAAATTGACATCCTGACAAAAACATTGCCATCTTGTTTCTTCAAATACCGAGTTTTACTTGCAGAACCAGGATAGCAATACGTAAGTTCTTCCTGCTAAGTTACACTTCATCTATTGTCCTTCATTAATCTGAGCTTGCAACATCATTTTTTTTGAGATTGTCATCGAAGAGTTGACTAATTGTCATTATTGTCTTTAAATATTTATTCATACTTTCGATTTTGTAACTTACGATTGTGTAACTTCATTATACGTAATCGCTTATCTATTATTAAACAGTCCCACCTAAAGTTTATCTGTCGTTGAATGTAAATGAGTATTGAACTTGTGACCCGGCTTGCATACTTGTTAACAATTTCCTTTAACAATGAGTGAGGAGCCAGATAATACTGAGACAAAGAACAAGTCAGACGGTTCCAAGATGAATTCTACAAAACCAGAACACAGTTCTAAAACGAACATTCATAAAGTGACTAAAACAATCGTGACATCGCCGAATATTTATAAGCCCGTTGGACCCTACAGGTTTGTTATTATTTCATTTATATCAATGGAAGAATGATTTAAATAATGGGTATTTTTTATTTAAAATTTATCCCAACATTTAGCCTTTTGACTGAACAACGCCTTTCAATCACACATTAAAGTGTTAAAAGTTCTACGTTACAGCTTAAATGTCGTCGTGTAATTGAATTATTTTTTGACCATGCAACCTTAATGTGTTCTTAATCAGGTCATCAGGTACTGGGTAGAGTTCACAAGACTTCAAACAGTTATTCAATGATAAAAGAAAATAACTTATATTATTACGTTTAAATCCCAGTTTAGTTGTGGCTGCATAGAATATTTAATGTAACTGTTTGATATTTTAAAGTAGATAGTACGTGCCTACCACATTTAATTAACATATTAGTACCTAATGTCCATCTTAAATCATCTATCTAGCCTATATCCAATCTGTGTTAGGGTCGGCTTCCAGCATAACCGGATGCACCGGAGTACCAGTGCATATCATGGAGCTACTGCTTATCTGACCTCCTCAACCCAGTTAACTACCTGGGCAACCGATTGACCCTTGCCGTTGTTACTTAGTCACGAGCTCCTTCGTTCAATTTCATTGCATATTTTTTTCATTTTATTCAATAACATATTTAATTACTTGTGTAATTTTGTCGGTTTCAGCCAAGCTATTCTTGCTGATAAAACACTATACGTATCAGGGGTACTGGGCATGGACCCACAGTCCCAGCTAGTAAGTGGCGGCGCCGAAGGACAAGCGCGACAGGCTCTTAGCAATCTGAAGCATGTTTTGGAAGCAGGCGGCGCGTCTCTAGAGTCAGTTGTTAAAACTACAATCCTGCTGGCGCGAATGGAAGACTTCCAATCAGTGAACCAAGTTTATGCAGAATGTAAGTGCTGTGTGCCTTTGAAGCGAACAATACAATTTACCTACATTAATTATGTCGTATACTGTAGAAAATCATTATCAAAAATAAAGTCTTCAAGGGATATAAAAAATTACGGATATTAATTTAAATTTTACGTTGCGTATCCCAGACTAAGGGCCTGTTTCACCACCCACGAATAAGTTTCAGTTAGTTTATTTGTTAGATAATCTCAAAAAAATCTGTGCCATTTTTGAATAGATCCGGTAGATAGTGGCTATTCGGACATCGTGAAACTGCGGGAAACTGGCCCTTATTTGTGCAGCACTTTTATTTAAATAATGTGCTTGATTTCAAAGGACCCATTGAATAAGAAGTTTAGTTAGTGTCGGTGTCTGTCTGTAGCTCTTAAACGCATGAACGATTTGAATGTGCTTTTTTGTTCAGTTGAAAACTGGTTTTCCAGTGGTCATTTCCAGTGGTGGTCATTAGACATTTTTCATCAAATTCACATCAGCCGTTTTAAACTATTCTGGCAACATCGGCAGAGGTTTTAGAATATAAATCTACACAGTTTTTGAAGGGGCAATTTTTTTACTTGTATACGGGTGTATTTATCTCATCTAGATACCTAATAATACCACCACGCAGTAGGACGGAGTTTTCAGGACATGCTGTAGATACATAATATTTTTTATAGAACTTATAAAACTGATCAATGTTGAGATCGACACAATTTTCACAAAAGAATTTTGTGGCGTGGACCATACCTACAATTAGGATTGTTCCAAACATTGCAGGAATGTTCGGTTTTCCTGTATTTCCTGTTTGGACAATACTGCTCCTAGATATTGTCTATAAAATATAGCAGCAAATGTAGATATTCCATATTCTTATTTTTTTCCCTTTAAATATGCAGTCATTGTTAGTGTAATTGGTTCCTTCAAATTGATGTTTGACTTCAAAATTGGAACAAGATATTTGTGGTGTGTGGTTTACTGGGTTGGGTTGTTTTTTGTGAAAGTTACCTGAAAAATAAATACATTAGAGATAAGGAATTTTGGTGATGATCCTTTTAGGCCTGAAACATTTACAATTAGGTATAAGTAATATAATAATACACGATTTTTACAATAACATTTTAATCAGAGATTACATAGTACCTTTTTTGACGTAATTTGTTATAATGTGCTAGGATAATCATATTATTAGAGGAACTAAGACATATTGGACATGTGTGAAAATTAGGGTCCTCGCTCGCTGCTGTGCTTTATGTTATTAGGTAATATCCGGCAGCCTATACTCATAAGCGAAAGTAAAGTTACCTCTACATTATGGATGGAATACCTATGAATAAAATAAACTACATTGTTTTATCATTTTTGCATTTTATTTTCAGTTTTCCCAAAAGACTTTCCGGCCCGCGCTACCTATCAAGTAGGCAAATTGCCATTGGATGCGGCTGTGGAAATAGAAGCCATTGCACTTAGCGGCGATCTGGTCGTCGCTGAAGCTGGACCCTGCCCTTGTGCACGCACTTAGTATTATCTCATAATAAATTAATATCGTCGGTTAAGTTGCCTATTATCATGTGATACGTAAGTAAGGCATACCTGGATAGCTATAGGTATCTATGATGTATGTTAATTTTCTGTTTTTTTTTACCTACAATATGTTGTGCACAACATATTTGTTTGTATGTTTTTGTGAAGAAATAAATTGTATTGCAATTATTAATAAAATATCGCTCTAAGATACTTTAGTACCTACTTTTTCTTCTTCTATCTATATACCCTCTTTTTCCCCTGTCCGGTTAAGCAGTAAACAGCCTCCTAGGCTGAACTGCGAGTTGCCAGTATAAAAAAAAAAACCCTCTTTTTCCAGTCCCGTTCTCGGATTATTTGCATTATGTTTACTGCTTCGATTGCTCTGTCAGCTATCATAATAGCGTCCACTCCTTTCTTATTCATGCCAGCTTTTAGGCAATCGGTCCATATTTCCGACATCGACATTTACGGTTCACACCTCATCATGCCCATTCCATGACAAACCGCTGGCCGCTATGTTTTTCTGTCTTTTATTTTGTTGGCAACGAATGATAGCATTTTAAAGCTTCCGCTAGCGGTTTCACCGTTTCCTAAGAGAAATAGTTCCTGAATACTTATAAAAAGTAGACTATATGTTATTCTGTAGTATAGTCTATATGACTATCAAGTTTCATCAAAATGCATTCAGTAGTTTCTGCGTGAAAGAGTAACACAAACTTTCAAATTTAAAATATTTGTAGGATATAGTTAGTATTTTAAACATAAAACATAGTAGGTCTGGTAGTCGCTGGCTCTCGTTCTATAAATAGGTAGTCTAGAACCCCGATATAATCCCTAGTCTTCAAAGCCACTCAATATTCGTGCAATTGAATGATCTATGGAACCATTCAAGGTCGATAAGCGCAGCATAGCTTACAGCTATTTTCCATTTATATCCCATTAAAGAACACTGACACTGATCGAAGCATTGCCTATAGATATGCTATTTCTAGACTAGAAATGGCAGACTATCATAATACTTAGTGCCTAGATCGGCATACGGCTAGCCACCTGCTCGGCTTAAAAGGTCGAAGACATTGCACGCTATATTGCTTTAAAGAAAATAATGCGTGCTTTATTACAAGGTCACGTTGGCTATTATTTATTAGGAACAGTTGACTTTATTCGTCGACCTTAAGTAAGGAGGGAAATTGGTAGCGACGATCCTTTGGTAACAACGATGGAAATAGGTTATAAATAACTTAGGCTAAAATGGAGAAACTATACGTCATATCTGGCACGAATAAATACCTACTTTTATTAAGAACTTACGTTATATTCTCGATTGCATAAAAACCAACCAGTAGGTAGCTTATGCAGCGTATTAACAGTAGGTACCTCCAAGGATTTAATTTAGGAATCCAATATATAAAAAGATTTGTTTAAAATTGCCGATTTATTTTTTAAAACGTTTATTCTTTCATTTACGTATTTTGGCTACTACGTCTTGCTAGAACATAGGGAAACATTTTCATTTATATTTTTTCCTACATGAACTGGTCTGAAATATAAATTATAACTCATAATTGAGTTAAAAGTTACATGCAAACCTATTTATTATTCAAATAAATAAGACACTATTTTTAAAACTGTGACCTAGAGTGGGTGGGTGGTCATGAAAACGGTAGGTCGCAGCACGGCGCGCGATGTTCGCGTTCGTCGGGCAACTTACATAAAGTTTGCCATGCACCAAACGATTTAATCTTGGTACAAAACGAGAAAAGCTTCAGAGTTATTTACATTAATAAGATATAACGAAGATAACTCGAGCTTAACAAGCAATGGACTTATGTTGGTCTGGCAGAATTTTATTCCATTGTTAGCATGCTAGACCGAATTAGTAAGAAATTAATTTTAAAAATAAGGGCTTAACAAAAGCAAAAATATTGATGTTTTTTGCTGTACCATAATTTTTGAGGCGGCCTAATAAATATATTTTACAAAATCACCATTTAAAACTCAATAATAATATCTTCATCCAACAAGCCGACAAAGGGGAACAGAAAATAACCTATTTTCATTTTTTAACCTATTTTTTTTTTTAGTTGTATTGCGCTTTTTTCTTCAAGAAATAAAATATCTGCCGGGGATAAAAAGTTACATTGTGATTACACGATCTAAATATATTAAGATATTCCTTTTCGCAAGCCTCAGGTAAATAATCTTAGATAATGATCGCCCTTGTCCAGTGTTTAATCCCTAATGACTAGGTAGTTTCCAGTCTCAAATGTTGGCTCAGGAATGGGAGAATATGAGTCGTGGCTAAGGCGGAGACGGCGTAATTTATATAAGTACGAGTATGTTGGGTAGCGAATAGCGGCCGTAAGCCGGGTATTGCGTGTGTTTAAGAACAAAGAGCTTTTGCCGTTAACCAGCCAGTAAGCTTTATTTGTTAACCCCACTTACATATTTATAGCAGACCAATTATAATTAGAACAATAGAATTGTTTTTAAGTTTTTAAGATATAAAATAAAAGCCAACTAAGTATGGATACAAAATTGGTGAATAGGTAGATATTGCAGAGATGTAACCTCTTCACATCTTAAATTTGATTTTAGGACTGGCCGAAATATCAAAAAAAAGTTTAAGGGCCAGTTTCACAGATTACGGATAGCTACTATCTACCAGATAAATTCAAAAATGGAACAGAATTTGTATGAAATGATCTGCCAGATAAACTATCTGGAACATATCAGCAACCAGGGAAAGTTTAAATACCTAATGCACACTGATGCACACCCGCATGGGCCTATAATAAATGGCCCTTTAAATGTAGGGGAACCTGTTGTATCTTGCATTTGGTACTATATGTACAGAATAAAGCCTAGACCCCATAAAAGAGGGACAGAGCAGATATTTTTTTAAACAATAGAATTTAATTTCATTTTAAGTAGGTTGTGTAATGTTGTAATGTTGTTGTGTAAATGAGTATTCCTGAGTGGAGATTTACGTTTGCTGCTGTAGGTGCTAAAGCTGAGCTGAGCTTTTTTCGTATAAAATAAGTATAAGTATAAAATTAAAATGTTAGCTTTTAGACTGGATTGTCTGTAGTATCATTTTTAATAGTGATAGCGAATTGATAACTGATTAGCTTTAAATTCGACGTCGAAGGATATTTTTGAAAAGTTTTATGTGCGTGAACTGAGGGTTTCTTTGAAATTTCTTTAATTTTTGCAAGTACCTAGGTACTAGGTTCTTTAAGCATCTGAACCTTTGTCTCATTTCAATAAAATATGGAACGTATATTACGTATATATTTTATCACATTCTGACATAAATTGAGGCACATGCCACAATATGATGCAATAATTAGGATAAAGATGCAGATATTATTTGCAAGAAAAGTCAATAAATCAAAATAGCGAGCACGCTATTGAACGCGTAGGCATAGATTGGAATCAAGAGTTCGAAGTAAGTACTGTGGGAACTTCACTTTGCGCACCTGGATAAAAGGCCTTGATGGATAAATGGCCTATTTAAGACTGAAATATTTTTCGAAAACATCCACTCCAGTAGTTTCTGAGATTAACTAATTCAGGCAAACAAAAACATAAAAACTATTTAGCTTTTATAATATTAGTATACCTAAATAATGATCAACTTTAAAATAAGTAATAGGTATTCCTACTCGATATTCTGTGAGTATTTCAAGCGTCTACCTGTTGCCGTTATCAATATCGAGCAACGTACATAAATATTACGTTGGTTGCATGATATTTATTTTATTCTAGTTTCCAGTATTTATAGCAGCAAATGAAATGATCACCTGTATCAATTTCAACCAACTACATGAGATGTATGTATGCCTGATAACAGACGTAGCTACAGCGAAGTCTTAGTAATAGGTCCCGTTTTTAGGTACGGAGAATTGTGCCTAAAACTATTGTTTTGACTTTTCACCCACTGTTGTGTTCTAACAGCTAGTTACCTAGAAACCTTTAGTGTGGACTGTGGAATGCTTTTACTTGGTTTATGATAGGGTTATCCAGTAGGTATAAGGTGTGTTCATAGTTCATACATTATTTTGTTCTTACCAGTCGACTATGTTCCCACTAAAAATACAAACTAACAAGTTGCCTGTTTTTACTTTGTATTATTTTCGCTTTAACTGTAGTTTTTATCGCTTTTAATTACCTAACTTACCATTGAATTAATTGCAGTAATGCAAATACTGGGTAGCTAGTGGATCTAACTATTGCAATTAACTAAAAGCTAGGTAGTGTACCTAGCTTATCATGATGGATGACTGTTAGTTTTTAATGGAATAGTACCTACCCTAAATATAACCTTAGGATAATTATGATTAGAAAATTAATACTCCATAAATTAATTAAACGGAAGAAAGGTCTTTCACTAAACCATTTGCGAGTCAAAGAATGTAGGTACTATGTTCGTTTAATAGGAAAAACGCGATGGGGGTGCGAGGTCAGTTTAGCGGGCTGCCTCCTTCTATAATAGGTAGGTTGGTATGATACGATCTCGGGGAGTCGTATAACGGCCAGCGGCCAGTCGAGCCGAGTGCCCGAGTTGCTGTAGACGGGTGGTCAAGTGTTAAAGTTTAGCTTTCGCCGGAGAAGTAAACATAATCGCGCCCAATTTTTTACTTAGTTTTTTTTCTTCGGCAGTCAAGGTACCCATGGCTTTTTAAACCCGTACTGTCGCGATCATGGGTTGTACCAGTAGTGCTCCAAATATGGTCAGCTCAAGTACGGCAGGTATGCTAATGTGACATTTGGGAAACCCTTTTCGCAGTTACAAAGTACATTAATATTAGATGCCTAGGCAGGCACCTTCACAGATTTACAAACTTGTGTTAAGTATCTACTTGCCACGTATTTAAGTTAATTGGAGATAAAGTAGGTATATCAAAACTTAGATTAGTGAGAACATGGGGCAGCAATAGTATTACTTAAAAGCATTGCAACGATGCAATACTTAGTTGCTTTCTTTAACGAAGTTTTGTCTCAATATTCGTTAAATGTGACGAAATACACACGGAAAACTGTGTGAAAATTATCTATAATTAAGATTAATAAAAAAATACAATGTCGTATCCTAACAGACACGTACCTACGGCAAATTGTCAATTAATTATCGTCCACGAGATCTACGGGTTAACTGTGCCCACGGTGACCGGGACTCATCTCTATCCACCCGAGCGCCCGGGGACGTGCGGCATTCTGCCTTTAACGTCTCAGTCTCACGACCTCATTCTCAGTATAGCTGCTAAGCCAAAGAAGACTCATTTATATCGCTCCGGTATTTACGAAGTAAAAACTCTGCATCCAAAAGGATATTTTAAAAATATTGGTTGATGTAGGTAATTTTACTTCAGTCTGGTCGATGGTAGATCCGGTTGACCGGTTCTTCATATTTTCCATTCGATTTCAATTGACGCTGTAACTATAATTTTTCAGAGAAAAGCATCCAATTTGAAGAGGAAATGAGTGATAACCAATCGAATGTAGAAGAAATAATTTATAGAGCGGAAAGAAATCCAAACGAAATAACCATGCTTCCTTCAAGTGATACCGTAGCTGAACATTGTGTAGATATAGTTAGAAATAGATCTACTCCTAGTTTAAAAAATCAAACAGGTACCTATTGTTTGTTATTCATATCTAGTAATGGTATTCATCATTGCATTTTTACTGTCTCACTGTACTAATGCAGTGCATAAGCTCGTCTCATACAATGAAGGAATGATCGTTAAGCTTGCTCGCGCGCACGCTTGGTCAAAGTTCTCGGTCGCGTCTTTATGTCTCTTCGCGAAAAACACAAAAACGTCTAGATGGAGTTTGATGAAGTTTTCAATAAAATTAGAGGAATTCATGAGGAAAAATTCAAGAGGAATTTATACCCGTGCGAAACTGGGGTAGGTCGGGTAAAGTACCTTATTGAAAAGCTTTATTTATAAAGTTACAATATTGCCGTGCATCACCTTAAGCCCCGTAAAAGGGAAAACTGCATATTTGTTTCTCTAAAACCCCTTGGTGGATTATTTTTCCTCTAAGACAGAGATGTACCTACCTATTATGCAAAACGAAATGTTATTTACTTAATAATACATAATAATGTAGTAAACAAAACTCTTGAATAATATGTAAAGTAAAAAACTGAAGTTGTGATGCAGGTACCTAATGAAGTTACCATTCGCTAGCAAGTTAAAATTGTAACTGGTTGACGTAGGTAAGTATCATAAATAAAACAGTGCTGACTTTACTGTGAAAGAGTATCGTGTGATAAGGTGTGCATGTATAAGTTAATATTAATAGGGTGACCAAACTTTTTATTTTTATGGTAGTTGCATATTTATCCAATCTAAAAGCAGTCACCATGACCTCGTCTGAGCCTTTTCAAGTTAAAACAACCCCGAATGGGATTTGTGTTGATTTGGAAGTCTATCTAGGTACCATCAAGGTACATATCGGCTATCGCGACGGTGCTTTGCTTTTTTTTCTTTTAAAAAAGAAATATTTACTAGGTATCCAACTTACTTTACATTTTTTACTTTAACACTGATGGCAGGTACAGGTCGGTTAAGTACAGACGCCAGCACATCGAGCAACACCAATTTGTCAAATTTTCTTAACAGATTTTCAATCTTATCGCTGAAGCATATTGTTCAATGTTGATAGGGAAAATTTTACAGTTTGGGATAGCTTCATATGTCTGTACCTACATCGTTTTGTAGACAAATTAAATATATTATTTTTGCTATCCTGAATTTCGTCAATTTTGTAATTTTTTGAAGTTCCTTTGCACCTGGTAAAAGCTATATTTTTACAAGTTATACGGAACAGAGAATTCTCTTTTCCGTGGTTATACCTATCTGAGTAGCCTTGCATTTTCTGGCACAAATTTTTACTTATAGGTACCTACCTATTGTCCTGATTTTGAATAAGTAGCAGTATGTTAGAAAATCTTATCTATATTTATTTTTTCAGATACCCAAGAAGATAGATTTCCTGGTCAATTTACGAATAAAAGCGAATCAAGTTTGCTTCACGAAGAAGAACATCCACCTAAATTAGAAAAGGTAGTTGAGAAAGTTGTAGAGCTACATTCGTTAGAAACTCTAAACGAAATACAGCCTGTAGCACAAACGACTGTTGAGGAACCGCCAAAAATAAATAATGATAACAATAGTCCAAAAGAATGTCGTGATATACAGGACAATGAAGAAAAAAATGGAGCAGAACTAAACAAACAAGAGTAAGTCTAGCTAACCTTTTACAAAAATAAATAAACAGACTTCAAAAAACAGATTTTTGACATGGCTCTAGAAGTTGGTGTCTCGAGGATCGAGCTGATTCTTTTCATTGTCTGAATTCAAATTCCTAAATTATTCTTCATCCTACAGTGGCAGGCAGAACCCATGTTAGTGTGTTAGTTTTTAGCAATACGAATAAATTAAGCCTATTCCTCACAATATAGCTGTTATCAATTGTTAAGGAGTTTCCTAAACTGTAGGTACTTTATCGTCAACGTCGAGCTTGCAGAGGCAATCGTCACCCATTTCGATGCAGAGATATCGTGAAAACTTGAGATAGCTAAGACATAGTATTGATGAGTTCCCTCCGTCCTCTGTAGTCTCCATCATTAGATCAATGCTAAACATCCATTGTACTGTAATGTGGTCAGAGATACACATCAATATCAATGATCATACGAAATATTTTTTCAATAAAAAAACAGTCGAATCCTCAAAGTCGAACCTTCTCCTTATTGAATTGAGTTAAATTAGTAGGTTTTTTTATGATTATTCACACATTTAATCAGTAATTACCTTTAAACAATTAAAGGGTTTATAGACCAAAATTATTGATCATAGGAGATTTTAAAGTCTAAAAACATACCGACTTGAAAATATTGTAATGAATGTGATAGCATCTCTATTCAATAGCCGACTATTAATTTGATTATATATTTATATAAATAGAGACGATCAAGAGCATCCAGAGGAAGCGGCCAGCGCCAGTCCGAGTCAATCCGAGAGCAGTCGCGCAACTCGATGGGAGGCTCTCGCTGACATAGCCGCTGAACTACCGCCGTCCCTTACAGTTGATCCTATCACAGGTCAAATTTATGCGCTTTCAAAATAAAATATAATTTTTTTAATTGTGTTCATTTATTTTTTGTACAAGTATTAAATTACTTTAAAATCACCCCCGGATGCATTATTTACCTATATTATATTTTTGAAGAAATAGTTCAGTTTGCACTAAACGCGAGCAACGAGCGTGAACGAGCAGCACGAATGCTCCCATTACCGTCGTTATTACCTATAATAACGTTAGTCAGTCACCTTTACAGATATTATTTACTTGTTTATCATTGGCGGATTGCGAACACATGCCCCCGGGTATGGTATATATATAATATAAAATATCCACATATCTAAAACTGCTGCAACGTTGCGTCCATGGACACAATTATTTTCGTTACTTTCGACGTTCTTTTTGCCTGTAGGAGAAAGATAAGTTCTAATTCATTTAAGGACCGTATGACTATTTTCCGCCGGACTATATACGCGGATATTCCGACGGATATACGCGGCTGCCGGGATCTTCTGATATTGTATCTACATATTACTATTATTATCTAGCGAGACAAATGACTGTCAACTCTAGTTGAACATTAAAGGCTGGTTAATTTATAGATTCGCACCTACATACGTCTTTCCAAATACGAAGGCGATGGGTGCCGTCGCAAATACTCTCGTGCTTGCACAAATACAGTAGTATAAACATGTACCAATTAAAGTTACATTTCAAATCGTTAAGTTTATCGACTAAAAATATGATTTCCACACATGTTTCACGTTTCTAGTAGCTTTACGATTGTAGACAGATTGCTTGACTAACTCTGCTGGTTAGTTAGCTAGTTTGAAAAGCCAGAAAAAAAGAATTTGGTTTCTTTACTCTTTTTATAACTTAAAGCTATTTACAAGTAAAAAAACAATAATTATGTGTTTTTCACTTTCATTAATGCCAAGCCGTTGCTGTTTGTAGTCCCACCAAACACAATAACACACAAAGAGGATGACACAAGACTGTCCCAAATAGTTTTAATCCACATATCAATTTTCTTTATGACTTCTCTATTCTCATCAACATCAAAATCAAGTTTCAAATGAGCCATGGTCAAGTTATAATCCTTTACAGATTCACTGAAAGATGAAATAACTTCATCCACACTGTCAACAGTTGCCAGCTTAATCTTCTTAGGATTGCCTTTTTTTAGATGAGCAGACATGCTTTCCTTTGCTTGGGTTAAATATGTGTGATAGTCACCGGTTATATCATCACAGCCTATGATAACAGACGATTTCTTCTGTTCAAGCATATGATTGAATATGGACAAAGCATATTGTGGTGTTTTTACCATTCTTATAATATTTTCTTTAAATTTCTCTCTATTTGTGTGCACAGCATCTCCGAATTCCAGGCTTTTACTAAGCTTTAACTGTACTAATTTTAATGCTGCTAAAGAATCTTCAGTGGAGCAGTGACCATCCTTACCCATTTGAATATCTTCATGTAAAAACTCTCTTGCTAAAGTTTTGAGTTTAGGTTTCCGAGTTCTTTCACCAGTGAAATTATACAATAAACTTGTATCGATAATGTATGGATGCATCATTTTTAGGGCATGCATGTCCGTGTTCAAAGACTGGCCTACTAGAATAGCATCTGGAGGTAAGATCCTTCTTAAATCATTCTGGACATCTTGAAGACGCTTAGTAACATTGCTTAATAAAGATTTTGTAATACCTGAAAATCTGGTTAAATAATCTGTTATACTATTATAAGGCTTTACTAATGATTCATAAACTACTTCATGCTTTTCATTAACCACTGAAATCCTTGTTAGTTCTGAACCTGCATTTGTTAAACACATTTCACAGTCAATGCCAAACATTGGTGATGTTGCAGTAACTGGTGCATATTCATCTTTAGTTAGTACATAGTCTGCATATGCATCACTTAATTTTCCCTTCAGAGGTAATGGATAGTTTTCATCTATTAACTGCCAGGCAGATAAGACAAGTTGGGTTCTAGGAAATTTATCTTTAGTTGTATATATGTCTTCATTAGTAATTTCTTCACCAATAGGAAATACAGCCTTCATCATTATGTTTAGATCTTTCCTTGCTTCAAGTGCTAAGTTCATGCTCCCATATTTTTGAATAATGGTGTCCTTTTCAGACTCTGATAATGGCACTAGAGCAAGTTCTTGGACAAGTGAACCTCCATAAACAGATGGAGTTAAAATTTCAACAATATCATTAAATATACTTTTTGTGTTTTCATATTCATTACAGTACTTATCCCAGTGCTCTATTGATATGCCTTCTAAAATTAAACAGGCTGTTTTTTTTATGCCTTCACACTTGTCTAGAACATACCAACGTGGTGAATCGGTTAGGTTAAGATTTCCCAGCAGTGAGTGTAATAATAAATATTGAATGTCTGTAAGTGTTAATGGAACTCTTTCACTGCTTCCCATTGACAAAGAAGCATTGTTACCATTGGCCTTCAATCGAAAACTTGGACTTTTTTTCTTTATCTTTTTTGCCTTGTCTGAGGATTTCATGTTTTCTCCATTTTCTGCAGATGCTGCAAAATGCAAGTATTCTTATTAATTTCCAACATTATATTTTTTATCTGTTAAATTACTAGAAAATCACTGAATGCTTGGATTATATAAACAAGAAAGGACTTCTTTTATCAATATATTTAAAAATGAATAACTATTTATCAAAGCAGCCATAAACAAAAATAAGAAGAATCCCCATTTCCCTTGGTCACACCATCATGCATGAACACCTGGACCAATTTCACTTTTTATGTGTATGTAGTACCTATCTAATGTAATGAAGTATATTGCTTTTATGAATTGATATTGCCCGAGGTCTGGAAGTTGGTGATTAATACACCTTGCATATTTCATAATCTCTCTGTGGTTATGTCTCATTGTCATCCCATCAGGCTATGAGAGTGAGGGACTAAGAGAGTGCACAAAAGCTTGAGGACCATTATATATCCTGCGCAATCAGTTGCGCAGAGTTCTCCTTCGAGAGAATAGTCGACATGAACGTCGGCCTAGATGCCATTATTTTAGAGTAAGAGGACGACCAAGGAAACGATGGATGGATTGTGTGAAAGACGATATTACACAATGTGAGGCGTCGGATAGGAAGGCATGGAAGAAGAAATCATGGCGTGCCGACCGCAAATAATAGTAAATTGGGATAAGAGCAAGGAAATTTATGGTGATGATTATAGCATTGGGTTAACAACACTGCAAAGAACAACTTACTTGTTTCCGATTCATTTTGAGCGCGTCTCTTTCTCGATGAGCTGGTAGGTTTTGAAATGATTTTACTCATCCTCATTCAGTTCTTTACATTAGAACTAGAGTCTTTAACTTAGCAAGCGAACATGTGCTTGCTTCGTATCGCAAAATATAACAACAATCATCAAACGTCAAATTAGACGTATGTCAACGACTTGTCAAACAAATGTCTATTCTATTTTTATTTATGGCAACCAAACAAATGTCAGCATAGGCCCTCTCTCTCCCTCTGTCGTCCAGTGTTGTCAACTTAGGTGGCCAATAATAAGTGACTACACTATGGTTGTCCTGAACCCTGAACCATTCCCCCTAAAGGTCATTCCAAGGCGGTGAATTTGGGTAGGTAGCTCATCGTGAACACAGGGACCTCCAGAAGGAACATAGTGGGGTTTAGTCAGTAAGAGTCTGACACACCCTCCAGCTGCACCCTAAGCGGGAGGGGTCATTTGATTTCTCACGATAAAAAAGGTTATATTCAAGTATAATCATTCGACTGTCCATGACATGACATGACCATGAAACGATGCTTAAATGGAAAGGTCGCTTTCTGAATGTGTCGCGTATGCTTAATGGATCAATAGTTTCCACCTTTCCACCATACTCATTGTGTCGACCAAGCAAGGAAACAAAAAAAGAACTTATAATAATTTCATATTTTTCTTAACATTCATATAATTTTTGAGCTATTAAGCAATGAATGTAAGAATGGCGATGTCTGTTTCGACTGATCTTAAGATACATTCTGTTAATTTTTAAGTCGCACAGTTTTTGTGGCGTGTCTTTCATCCCTTCATATTAGATGTCCGTATTTTAACAACTCAACTGGTTACCTCTCATTTTTCTGTACATGGTGCTACTTTCAGACTTACTCTAATCCTACCATCTCATAGGCACTCGTCATTACCATATTGCTCTAGTATATCCATGTTGGAAACAATCCAATCAGAGGTTCTATGTATAATGTCGAGATATCGTTACATTTAAGGTAAATGTGCGACGACTAGTAGCGGGAAATTCAAATATAAATATGAAAGTAACATCTTATAATTTTTAATAGTGACCGACCCAGGCTTCGCAAGAGGACAAAATATGTAGGTACCTATTCAAGCCTTATGAAACATTGATTCTCCAATAAAAATTAACCCTACTTCACCGACCATTAGCCAATGACGGACTCTCATAAGATCCAACGATGTCCATGGATAGCCAGTTCCATCACCTTCAAACGCTGCAAACGTGTAAGTTTTTATTATACATTGATTACAATTTTGTTAGTCTTCCTTTTTAACCGACTCCTTTGTAATTGTGAAAAATCCTATTTCGTTTACTAGTTTGGCCAGCGTGTATTTCTACTATTAAAACGTTAAGTTTCATACAAAATTATTTGTCTTCTTCTTTAGAATTTCCCAAAATCCCGTCTTAGTGAGTGTCTCGTCTAAGTCCTAAAACGAACACTCGATGAAAATAATCTTTCAGTGTTAGATTGTCCATTTCGTTTCTATCACCAATGAAACTATATTTGAGAATGTTGGTTCACCCGTTATTGGCGACTCTTAAGCCCAATTTTTATTCACACCTCCTGTTATTTGATATTTCTATACAGAAGCTGTGGGTGTAACTGTCTCATAAATAAACAATTTTAAAAAGAAAACAATGGTTGGGCTTTATAGTGTATATTTGTCCTTCCAAAGTACAGAACCCTCAGTACACATCTGTATCTCATCACTTATCATTTCGTGTGTGTTGGAATTTCATTTAGGCCGAATTAAGACATCCAGTACGGACTTATAGGTATAATTATACTAATAATCGATTCAATAATATACAGGACACGATTTAATTTCATAGAATGTCTCGCCATAACCCTAATGATGCCCAAGAATGTTTTCAAGAAAACTTTATTGGGGTTCCACCTAACATTACAAGATTAATATGTCTACATATGTATCTACAGTATTACACATTTTATATGGCTTACCGAACGTGGGTGAAAAAGGCATTTTTATGGCTCATATCATTTTAATGAACCTGGTTATCACCGCCTTGTGGTGGTTACTGATGGTAAACCAGTAGTATTTAAATTTCTAATTGCTCATTACCTATGTTGGCACCCCCATATACATATGCTGCCGAAATCAAGTAATGTGAGCGGCGAATATAAAAGCATCGTTACTAGAACCGCGTTATAAGACTCACTATAGTTTTGTAAACTATATAATGAGTATTAACGATACGCCATATATTATGTGTAGTTCTGTTCATAACTATATATATATATATATTTTTTTTAATATGTTATACTTAAATACATACTAAGCAGCAATGACTCCCGGAAAAACTAAGTTTTTTTTATTTATACTATAGTAAAACCGTGTTAACCTTTTGGATGATCTTTGGCTGTTTTCACACTATTATTTACACACAGGTTTCGGTACAACCTTGTTTCAACGATAATCAATATCATTAAACGCCGATATATTAGTTGGCCGAATCACGCTAAATCAATTTTACTTATTAATGATACTACGCTGTTGCATTCTAAACTTCTAAAGGCACTGTTTGGAATCGAGTTACACACTGCATGAACTCCAAACAGTGCCTACCTTATCGTGCATAAAGATTATATTTTTATTCAATAATTGCAATATTTTACTAAGATGTAGTAAAAAAATAAGACTTCGAATCTCGAACTGTTATGACGTGACGCTTAAACCCAGCATAAATAATTACGGGAAATTTATTTTGAGGGTACAAATATATAATAAACAATACCTATATACTAGAAAAATAAATGATTAATACAAAAGAACAGATAATATGCTCTGCATATGAAAAAATATTAAAATCATACAATATTATAAGTAAACAATAAACATTATTAAAAAATAATAAATATTAACTAACAAACACAGGGACCGCATGCAAACATTGACAACTAATGAAACAATAGAAAAATATATTTAAAGATCCAATTGATGAGCATGGTGGATGTATTTTTGTATGTATGTCCAAATAAATCTAGTAAAGAGTAAACTGAGTATTTTGTCGATTGGTGGTTTTTATTTAATTATTAAAGCATAACAATGCTGTTTCCCAGTGAGTGAGTTACTTTTAATTCTTATCAGGAAATAAAGCTCTTAAACCATATTATTCTAACACATCATCATCGGCGTAATTTGTTGCCCGCATGCGCTGTTGTGGTTGAGGTGTAGTTCTAGGCCACCACGAGGAAGTCTTAACCCCGAGGTTAACGTGCCTGCACCTCATGTACGAATATGCAGATTCGGAGATAGGCAAGTACCATTGCAACTTTTGAGACAATGTATAGTTTGTCTTGGAAATCATATCACTTAAGGACCATTTAGATGGAGAAAGTTTCTCGCACTTTCCGGTACGAGAATGTCTACGCGACTATCGCAAGCAATAATTGCCATAACATAATCGTAACAAAATATTTATTTACATTCAGGCAAGAACTAATACGTCGCCAGCGAGATTCGTGTATTCGGCCAACAGGCGACAAGAGTGAATGTTTAGACGAAGGAAATGTTTTATATTCCTTTCAATTAGTTCCAATTATCATATCTTAGAGACGAGAATGTCTCCTCATCTACATGGGCCTTAAGGGTGATCGAAAACACCTTATTGAATCTGGACTTAAAATCTGTCTGACATCGCTAATTCATGAGCAAGCGTGTCCAATAATCATGTGTTATCTATGCGAGATAGGCTCATTGCCTGCCGCAGGCAAAAACAAAAACTCATACAGAATCATCTCGTCGCTCGTAGGCATGACAAGAAGGGAATAAAAACCTAATTTATTTGGGGAATGCAGAAAAGGGATCTGTCCAATTTGATATATCATGTTCCTTTCCTTTTTATATGTATTACTTTAAACCGATTTTCAGGAAAAGCGGTGTAAATAGATCTTCCCAGAAGCAAGGAATATTTCGAAGTTATTGGTATAATGATTAACTATGATTCTAATTATTACAGTTATTTAATAACCAGTTCTAATTGTAACGGACACACAAAGATAGTAGGCGAACCCAGTTGTTATTAGATATACTTACAATACGTTTAAATGATAGCTAGGCGTAACTCTTTATAATAATCACAGTTCTGGTGGAATTAAAACTGAATTTCCACAGAACTGCCCATGATTCTATCAAATGGAATGGATTAGGATATTAAAATGACGGATTTACAGCCAAGGTTCCAAAATATTAAACTACTAACAGTATTATGTAATGTACCTATTTTAACAAGACGGAGAACATAAATTATTTCTGTACTTTTATAAGGATTCCGATCATGTTTTTAAACCAATGTTTTTGATATAAATGCTCTCATATCTTTAAGTTCTGCCTCTGAAGAACTGTGAGTCAATCCTTGGTAAGTTGTGAATTCAACATTCTTCATAAAAGTTTTGAGGAATGAAGCCGTCATTTGTCCCCATTTGAATGGAACTACCGGGTCACAGTCACCGTGAGCTTGAAATATCTGAAACAAATATTATACGCAAATTAGTAGTCAAGTTCATGAATATGAACGAGTGCTCAGAGCGCGGATTTTTGCAAATTTATATATTAAAATGTAGTCGTTAACATAATTCAATGCAGTTGGTAAAATTACATTTAAAATACAGGACGTACAGTTGATTAACCTTCCTTCTATGAATATCGAAAAACAGCAATACATATTTATCAATGTATATAAACAGAATACAATGAAACAAAATAAAATATTACAATCTATTTTACTATGCCACATACAGCACACATTCGGTATAGTCCTTTTGTTACTATGGATGTTATTTACAGATATTAAACAGTGTCGAAAACTGAAAAGACCATAAAAGTCCAACAATAAATAAAAATCTCCCCAAATAGAAAGTGTAACAAAACGCGGGGCTCTTTGCGACTACCCTGTTCTGTTGAGATATTAATTGCCCTATTTAGATCAATGTGGTCAGGATGAAAATTTCTCAGGCTATATTCTGCTATCGGAGGTCGTAGGAGCTCGAGCCATATGTCCACTTGCCCGGTCTGAATGCTTAAGTTACCCGGGACAATATAAAATATTGTAAAATACGTACTGCTTTTGCTATTGTTACGTATTTCTAGAGACATTTGGCCTGATTGAGGCTAAGTACGTTTCGTGGTGCACCTCGCTCGACGAAATTTTACTAGCTTTCGCACGATTTCGCCGACTTCAAACTTTAATTAAAAACTATCCAGCCCGCCAACCTTGACAACAGAATTCATACTAATTGTTGTTATCCTTAGGGAACTACTTTTCACATCCAGACAAAAACGAGCCTTTTTGTTATTAAGTATAAGCTGTTTGTATGTTTCATTAAAATCCGTTCAGCCAAACACACTCACTAACTTTTGCCTTTACATTATTAGTGTGATAACATTATTATGGGCCCATTCCACGAGCCAATACTGATCCAAATAAATAACGTTATATTAAAGGTAGTTTTAGTAGCAGCTGATCACTTTAAGAATTATTCGAATTGGTAGCTTAATTCAGAAGATATTAATAATAAGTATAATGGCGAGCAAGCCGATTGCCGGCTCGAGATCAGCCAGCTGGGTAGGACATATTATAGTGCACAAACATTAGTGCAGATACAGGTACACTCTCTATTCCCTCACTCTCGTAGTCCTGTGAGACCGCAATGCAACACGACCGGAGAGAGGCTAGGCGCAGGACCAACAATTACGTGCTCTCCGATGCACGGGTGTATCAATCATCAACTTCCAGGCTCCGGCTGCTTTATGAAAGTCTCTCTCAAATAAGATCCACAAAGCGATTTCGATCCAACCCCAGAATCGAATCCGAGACCAACGAGGCAAAAACTAATTTGAAAGAAATTACGACTAAACGACCCGAAAATATCTCGTGTCCGCCTTCTACTTTAATGTTTCTCTACGTACGTAAACATGGAGAAGAACCATTACTTCAAAC
The DNA here is from genome assembly GCA_958496145.1 of Heliothis peltigera. Classification (NCBI taxonomy): domain Eukaryota; kingdom Metazoa; phylum Arthropoda; class Insecta; order Lepidoptera; family Noctuidae; genus Heliothis; species Heliothis peltigera. The sequence continues at coordinate 6,485,015 of OY292334.1, read as the reverse complement.
AAATCTACTACTTGGTAGTCTTTTTGTAATAAATGTCAATGTTACCGGCACAAATTGCCGGTTACCGGTAACATTGACATATATTTCCTAGGTATTGTTTAGAATACTTGAATTATACAGATTGCCGGTATCTTGACACTTTTTAGAATTTAGGAGAGGGTAGCAGTTAGTTATTCTTATAGTTCATAGATGGCAATGTGCGTCACACTATTTTTTTTAATATAGATAAGAGTAAGATCATTTACTCGAAACCGGTTCTTAGTTCTTGGTTAGCTTGTGTCGGTTTGAAGAAAAAATGCCAAGTCTTAGTGGTGCTAGCCAAAATATTTTGGAAACGGCCACGGCGACTGTTCTCTCTAAGGAAGTCAACCAGTAGTGCAGGATATATTGTAGTGCATAAGCATTTGCGACACAAGTTCATTTTCTATTCCCTCACTCTTATAGTCTGATGGGACAGGAATTCCGACACAGAAGAGACATTCGGTGCAGAACCGACATTTACGTGTTCTTCGATGCATAGGTATATCGATCACCCACTGATTTTGGCCTGTCTCGGGAATCGAACTCGAGGCCCCGTGCACAGCAGTCGCGCTATGCTACTACTACACTGACACATTGACACATTATGTTGATGTTACATGCGTACCGTCGAACATCGGTCGAGCTTTTATTTAAAAGCTATTCCGCTGCAACGCACACATTTTGTACGATCGAAGTTCAGTTTCATCTACGATAAACGTCAGGGCATGCCGGTCGAGCTCACACCCTGCATGTACAACCTTAGCATGTGCTTATTTCAAACTCAAACTCAAAATCTTTATTTGCTTTTTGAGTTTGAGTTGATTTCACCCAAGTCTGCGCACGATGTATGAGTTTTGTTGTGATATTAAAACATAAACAGTCTTCCATAATTGACACAAATTTCACATAAGTTCGACGCTTATAGTTTATTATAGTAACCAAATACGTTTTCTTTCATCATCAAATGGCACCGTTCAGTGTATGTATGACTCTTACTAAGTGCGCCAGGGCCTCGGTATCTCTTGCGAACAACCCGCAGCTCCAACAGAGCAACCAATTACTTTGGAACATAAAATCAGCCGCGGAACTATCGCTTATCTTCTCTCTGACAACGTTATTGTGCTCTTTACAAAGCTGAATCAGATAATAGTTTTTTTCCACATATATTGGTGTTAATTTCATAAACAGCTTAGTTATTATAACGTGATGGTAACGGTTACAAGAATGGTTGAGCAAGTCTCTCATTTTTTGCTACTCTAATGCCCACGCGGACGACGTCGCGGGCAACAGCTAGTATATAATATAGCAAAGGCAATAGTAACCCATTTTAATGTAAACGTCGTCAATACCTTACGGGAATACTACTAAGGTGTGAATGAGTGTAATTTTGATCGAAACTGACATCTATACTTAATATTATAAAAAGGAAACCTTTGTATTTTTGTATGTTTGTATTGAATAGGCTCAAAATTTCAAGATTCCTCCGAATCCGTATAGGCTATATATTATCCCGAAAAATACATAGGACTTTTCGTGGTAGTGAAAATTGTGGAGTAAGGCGTCGAAAAAATTGCCGTACGTTAACGATTCTCGCGAAAGGTGCTTAAATGGTTAGAGATGTATGGTTGACTTCTATAGAAAAGTTGTAGAACTCAATAATGCCTACAAAAATGTCCGCGATAGTATAAACCAAACATTTATACTATAGCTATTATAACCACTTTTCCATAGAATAAAAGTAATTAAAATTATTAGCCCATGATTATTGATCATATAATCGTCAAATACTAATCCTTATCCAAATAAACTATTATTCTATTACTAATTATTCTAATACTATTATTCTATAACTATTGAGCAAGATTGTTTCAATAGCTATAAATTACTTTTTATTTTATTCCAATCGGACAATCCATTCAAAATATATTTCGAATTTAAAATTGTAATTGGTATTAAAATGAAAAACATACATACAAATCAATTTTTTTCTCAGTGTCGCAGGTCGCTAGTTTATAAAATAAATATTGTGACAATTGATTCTACTACCTTTTTACAAAGTAGGTAAAAAATAATTAATAAATAAACATTATATTATAATATCTTTTTTTTAACAATATAGCTATGCAATTTGTAAAAATCAATATAAAATATTAAAATAATAGCTGTTGGCTGGACTCAGTTCAGTCAGGAGTATGCAGTTGACGTTCTGACAAGTCATATGTATGTTTTGAATTTGGAATTGTCTAGACTTATAACTTCTTTTCACATGCTACACTTTAAGAAAAGACTTTATGAAGAAGATAGACTACAATTTTTTTAATTCTGTAGTATTTATTTATGTTTTTTGATGCATTTATTTTGTGTCAGAGTGATACCTTGGTTGAGACAAATTGACTTACAGAATGCTGCTCATCAAACTTATAGTACTTTTAGTATAGATCCCAAATTCTAACCCTGATATTTTAAGTCATTTCACATCAATTGTATGTAGTCTGCTTTAAATAATAGACAAGTAAAACCATTTAATATGTTGAACTTACCAGCATATCTGCAGGAACCTTCACTGCATCAGGAAAGTGCGCATGTCTGGGTAACCAGCAAGATAGGGACATTATTCCCGCTAGAGGTTCCGGATATGTCAAACCAGCATGAAGAGCTAAAGCCCCTCCTTGAGAAAATCCACCCAGCAGTATCCTATTGGGGAGTATTCCAGCCTGCAAATTACAACCCAGAGATAATACAATTGCATACATGCCGAGGAGCTGTTTAGACTGCCACAATTCAAATAGACTGTAGAATACTTAACACCAGAGTAAATCCAACAATGCAAACTGATTCTAATGGAATGATGTGTAATTTAATCATGCTTTTGAAACAACCTTGACAAGGACATATTGGGAATGACTTAGTTATTCAAGTAAAACTAGTTGCAGCAGCTCACAGTTATTCAGGTGTATCAACATTGGAGTGAAATCACTGAACCCAAATTTCTCAGACTGTTTTATGAACTTACTTTAATTTCATTGGCAATGAGACGGTGAACCAGATCAGTAGCTCTTAGTATACCCTCTTCGTCTTCAGGAGCAGTAGCATCCAGGGTCCGTAAATCAAACCATGAGGGCATACGAAAACCCGCATTTAATGTCACTGGCATAGTTGCAGCAGTCGGACATATTACTTTTATGTGGGGCCCACGGAGAGCCGCGATAGTATTTGCCCACCCATGTCTGTAATTGAGTTTAAAATAAAATTAGATAATAAAGTATATAAGATATATATTTAAAAATAGATACAAATTAAAAGAGAAGCACTAACCCAGTGTCACCCAGACCATGTAGAAATATAAGCTGAAATAAAACCGATAAGAATTTTAAACAACGTTCACAATTTTTTTGTTATTAAAATTACAATTTTACTTACAGATGCCGTTTGTTTAGCCGTAGCTGCAATAATTACAGGATTTGGTTCCATTATATAAACAATACGTGAAAATCAATACTTTATCTGCAAAACAGTCCTTGCCAGCTAGCAGTTCTCAACCAATTTTTCTGATCAATCAAACTGACTGATTTGACGACTGTCTGCTTGACTTGTGTGACATTCAATGTTACCTAGCTTGCAACTGTGATGTTACCAGCCATGATTCCAAATAGGGCAAATGTGTTCTGTGGGGCAAATAACCACAGATAATTAAAGTAATTCTCTATTCCGTGCAAATAACAGACTACCTCAATAATAATTTTTGTTCATAAATATAAGGCCCCCCACATTATGCGTGCCCGTTCCTCGGGCGTGTGAATAGCGCAAGGGCGTGTGTGAAGCGTGCAGGCGACGCGCACGCGGCGTCCACGTCGCTCAAACACTAGAAACAAGCGCGCCAAACGTGCGGAAGGCTTGAGCTACACTACTTGCGAAGTTCCTCGTCAATTACTCGATAGAGTTGATTCAAGTTTGTTAATTGGTGATTTACTTAGCCTGTCTTTTATTTAAAAATGTGATGTGACAACGTTCACATACGTTAAAACACGAGCTTGGATTCCAGTTGGGACTAACTCTTAATGTTCTTGTCACTCGAGGTCACGATGAATATTTTTGTTGTGGCTGTCCTTTTTTTTAATACCATTTTCACGCATCAATTATAAGGGTAACCCTAAAAAAAGTAACAAATTGTTGTTTTTGGCCACATTTATTGTGTTGCCGTTTGTTACGTAAACTAATCGAACCTCTCTCTCGCACTTGTTGTATTTGTTAGGCCCACTAGCGCTCATGATTTGACTACATACGTATCCTCAGCTTCTATTTTCATTGGTTCAGTTGTTATTTCTTGGATATTCGGAGGACCTCTTTTTATATTTTGTTGAATTTTGTTACAATGGATTCGACTTTACGTGAACAAGTCATGATAAATCAATTTGTGCTAGCAGCAGGATGTGCACAAGAACAAGCGAAACAGTTATTGCAAGCTGCACATTGGCAATTCGAGGTAAATTTTATAATATATGTAAACAAACAGTATGTAATCATGAAATGGCTGCTACATATTTTGATTTACAATAGCCTTTTACAGTGACACATTGTTATCAACAAATAGATAAATGATTAATATATGTTTAATTCTGAATAAAAAAATATTATTATTATAAAATAATCATTAAACATGTCTAGTGAACTTAAGATACTGTACCGATATTAATTCTGTAAACATCATATTATTGATATTGTCAAAATTACACGCAATAACGGAGCTAGTAATTTAACCTTGATATGCATATAACATTAATTGTTAGGTACTTAATATTATGTTTCAGTGCCTAGTCAGTCCCCTTTTTTGGATGATACTTGCTTCATGTTAATCTTGTGATCTGTTGCCAATAACAATTGTAATCGAACGCAAATTATTTGTGTGCCTCAATGTGTAAATACATTTGTTTATATTTCAGATAATAATAATATAGCTTTTGATGTCAATAGATTTTTTACCCAATTTTCTTACTTTTTTGTTGTTGTTGTTGTATTTGCATTGACCTATTTTGGCCCTGCCCTGCCCTTGTAAACACCAAGCTAGTCATTAATAATTTGATCAGAACACATTATGAATTTACAATATTTCATTTGGTATCATTTCACAAGTGTAAGTAAGGTTTATGTTAATTTAATTTCAGACAGCATTATCAATATTTTTTCAAGAAGTGGCAATTCCGGCTGGTGCTAATGGTATTGCTGCACCACACTATCGTCAGGTACTTCATGATTTATTAATAGTCAAACAATATTTTTTGTAGCTTCATGCATTGCCTGGGAAATCTTGTAATATACAAAGAAAAAAAAGAACACATTAAAAATACACAATTTTCATAAGATAGAAGACAGGGTATTGGGAATAATTTTTTTATGAGATAATTGGTAAATTGAGTTGATAAGTGTAAGTTTGGAACTTTAGTATTAAAACTAAATATTTTATTTCAGCAACTGATGACACCTTGCAATACTCCAGCCACTCCTCCTAACTTCCCTGATGCGCTAGCTGCATTCTCACGACTGTCAACTACGGGCAGCCCCAACAACGCGGGCGGCGGCGGTTGCACGGGCGCAGCCGCGCCGCCTGTATCTCCGCTCGCCACACACCCACCTCCGCCCCCTCCAGCGCCACATGTGCAGATGAACATGTTCCCTGGCACTCCAAACCCTCAGACAAATTATTCTTCAATCTCCTGCTCAACTGCTGTAAGTATTTTTTTATTTCTCATTAGTCATTTGTGCCTGTCCTACACCAGTCTTTTCTTAATAACTCAAGTAAATTATTTACAAATTTACCATGAATTGTGCCTTTTTCATATGCCAAATAAAACTATTGTATGATCTTCTCCATGTTCATAGTAGTTTCGTAAATAGGCCATTAATTTAAGCTTGAAAGGGCTAACCTTCTATGGCAATACATCTGAACTGAGACTTACTTTGAATAACTGGAAATTAATAGATAGAAAAATATGTAGCCAGTTCAACAATATACAGACGAATGCAGTAAAATTTGTGAACCTTCTGTTTATCTCTGCTGTAGTAGTTCTGCTGAAAAAGGGACCTTAATGATAAATAAAATTTCTTTTGTTTTCAGATGTGCAGCGAAAACATGCCAAGATAAATTGGAAGATGTTAGTTTAGGAGCATCTATAATTTATTTTTCTAATGGTGCGCAATGTGAGCTGTGGAATTGTGTATGAAATGTATATTACTTTAGGAAACACCCCATAGCAGCGTTGGTTTGCTGGACAATATTTGGGGTGCTGTACTGTAGTCAATCATGTTAAATTTATTACAAAGTGTCGTATCTACATTATATATATATATTATATATACAGAGGTTTCAGAATGTGCACAATAAATACTATGAATTGTGTTAGTTTTTGGTAATCGAAATTTATAATGTGATTGTAAAAATATTGTAACAGAAATGTAATCTTAAATAATCATGACTTTAATAACATACAGAGTGAGAATTTTGCTTTAGCTTCTAAAGTTATCGTCGTACTTCGTTAATTATTTTATAGTTAGAATTGTGAAATAAAATAATACTGACTAACCCCATTTAATACCATATGGACATATCTTACAACATAACCAAGTTATAATAATAATTAGTTAAAAATAGTTCCAATTAGCAGTTCTGGAACGTGTTTTTTATTTATAGGTCAAGTTATAATTTTCTGAGTTTGTCTCTTCCTACTTGACACATTCTTCTATTTAAGAAAGAAAAGTTCTTTATTAGTGGCATTGTTTTTTGTGAATTTCTTAAAATTAAATGTAATTTAGTCATATTAAATAATCTACAAAAATAAAACCGACCAAGTGCGAGTCGGACTCGCGCACCGAAAAATATACGCAGTAAAGTCGTAATTGCTGTGTTTTTTTCCGACCGCAGATTTACTTTATTTTTCCTTTGCAAAATAACTTGTACTGGAAATTATTTCTTAAAAAAACATATTTAAAGTTGTCCAAAACTTCTTGGGAATAGAGAATTGTGGTGATAGACTCGCCGTGGCCGCAACCAGGTTGTGTCACGAACCTTTTGGCCGACCATTTCTACTCTACTTTGTCGCGTCTTCGGCATCCTTGCTAGTAAGTCCATTGGTATGCAAGTCATCCCTAACGTCATCAAGGGAACATATTGTTGTGTGGGGTATTCCCCTTTTGGAATTGCAAATCCCTCACAGCATATTCATTCTGTGACTCACAGCTCTTCCTTGTGTCGCTCTAGCACAGGTCACGTGTTACTTCCATATAATAAAAAAAATCGGGACGTAGGTACCCTATTGTCCCTACTATAAAGTATATCCCATAATTTCCACTGCGACATAAAAAGGCAAAAAAAGCGCTTTATCCGCTTTATTCCAAATTACGCCAGAATATTATGCCCAACAGATTTTTTTTACCGCAACGGTATGTAAAACTGTGCGTATACGCGCGGCAAAACTGCAAGAAAGTATTATAGTATTCTAATAATTTTCTGAATAAATAGAAAATATCGAAAATAAGTAAACTGAAAAGTTTTTTAACTCAAATATAATTTATTTTAACTAGATTCGAATTCCGGTTCAATTACTGGGTCTTTCTTTTCTTCTTGGTTATTTGATAGATCAGCATATAATAATGAAGCATTAGCCTCTAGTGCATCACTGCTTTCTATTGGGCTAACAATATTTGAATGCTTACTTCTTTTAAATATAAGCTGAAAGAATAATATATAAGATTTCTCATAATTAACTGCGCAGAAACTTAACTTAAATTGTCGACTAAAAACTGCCGACCACTGTTTTACTCTATTCTAAAACCTCCCAACCTAAAGGTGCTCTATCACAGGGTGCATTCGCCTGTAATGTAACATTCGTTACGCGATCGAGCATTACAATATGAATCAGCGAGGAAGGAGAACCGAGCGTTACGTACGTTGGCACGAAAAGCACCGAGCGTAGAGCGTACCTTGATGATACAATGTGTAATTATTGAGCATTTGAGGAATGTGCTTTTGTCAGGGTGGTAACTGTAATATTCAAAATCAGAATTTGAAACGTTACAAGGCGAATATTTCAAGTTATGAGTGCGCACGGTGTCCGTCAGTCGGGGAGACAATAGCTTAAGGACCGAGTCATCCTGAAATGGCAGCGGCCTCGGGCGACGCGAGGCCATTCGCGGCACCGCGGGTGGAAATACCAACAAGACTTGCGAGGCGCACGGCCCTCGCGTGACCATGAACGGGCTCTCGACTCTTTCAAGCTTGTCAAGTAATACTGGTCTTCTTATGTAGTTAAAGTTTTAAAATATTTGCCACGACCATTCCGGTGTGACTTGGCCCTTATGTACCTAATACTCTGAAACATTAAGTTAAACGCAAGTACTCTCGGAGAGAAGGATATTTGAGAAATATGGGAAAACACTGCAGCATTACATACAACGGCTGACGCGGTTGAGATGAATTTGGTATACTTTTATTATGCGATAGGTAAGCGAAAAGACGGACAGCCTGTTTATATGCGGTCAAAGCCCATAGCCATAGATACCCGCAACACGCACAGGAGGGGTCGCAAAGACGTCGTTGGCCCCCATGCCAACTAAAATTTTTAATAGAGTGAATTTAACACACGCACATGTGGCCAATGTTATAATGTTTTACGTCAGGACATGACGATGTACACCGCAAAAGCAGATTGTGAATTTGGTAATTACAATACCGTCTGAATACCTACTGTCATGCTGCAAACAAAGTAGGTAAATACCTTGTAAAATTGGGGTTTTTCATATATCCACAAAAATATTATAGAAGCTATGATCACAGTAATAGTAAAAATTAAATAAATTGTGGAATAAGTATAGGCATCCAAGAAAATACCATACCAACAAGCAGCACTAACATTCAGCATAGTTTTTGTTGTCTAGTATTTACTAAAATGAATTCAAAAGTACTTTAGGTGAGAACTTTTCGGTTCGTATTACGTTTTAACGATGAAAGAAAGTAATGAATCAAGTCAGAGAAAAATATTATACCACGACAGTTTCTATCCACAGTTTCTATCATTCATCTGTAAAGCCATTGCCATTTTGTGCATAGTGATGCAGGAAGATGGGACCAGCTACCAACCTCTCACAACTTTATCAATCAACCTAAGGCTTAACTCACAACGCGCGCGACAACATTGTCTCGAAAGGGACGAATAATGATAACATGGCCAAGGAGTTATTCGTTAGTTAAGGGACTACGCTACTAGGACTAGTAACTATTCAGTAATCTGTGACTACGCATACTTATTCAGCTCTATTCGCCTTCGTCTACTATTAGATTAAACAATACTAGAAATACAAATGTCTCATCGTCCATTATTATATTTCGTAAAAATAAAGTAATCTCGATCCTTGAGTGCATAATGAATCTTTATTCAGGAGCTATGTAGGTCGCAACTTGTTGACAAGGGGTTGAGAATCAAACGTGTGGAGAATCCTACAGGTTCGCCTGTACCTACATAACACGGCGGAACAGCGCTGAACGCGGCTTACGATAAATTGTTCTTATTTTTTACTTATTTGCGAAAGCTGAGTAAACGCGGAAATGGTGAGAAGATGTCTACGCACGCTTCTCCATACAGAATCGTTGTTTTCTATGGACTTAAGCTGAATAGTGCTGAATAAGTGTGAGTAGTACCTAAATGCTCTAAGGATGAGGATGTTTTGTCTCGAATTTTGATGGTACGTGGTCAATTTGCCTGCATCTGAAGGAAAACGGTCGAAAATTACATTTCTCTCTTCATCATCATCAAATAGATCCCCACTACGCGACACTTTTAACATAATCGGCAATTTAACATAATCGGTGTAGGTTCCCCTGCTGAGAAAGAGATATACCATAGACAAAAATAGTTTTCATCTGTGATTCCTTCACTCATCGATTCGAATTCTCTGACTAGTTAGCAATCTGTGACATAAAACTTCTATGAACATGACGTAAACACAATACCTACATTACCTACCTAAAGTAAAATGTCCACAAAAGCAAAAGAGGCATATGATTGAGTTTAATTAAGATAAACAGATGAATTCACATATCTAACACTGTTATTTTAGTGTTAAGTTGTTTGCTATCAAGCTGAATATTAAAATATTTGAACGATAAAGCACGTGAACCAAATAGTAAGGTGTTTAAAAACAAAGAATTCTAGAACGCCAATGATCATCTGTGACCTATGTGCTTGAAGATTATAATATATATCTATGTGGTGTATGCAGTAAGTCTTATTGAATAACTTTAAAAACTGTATGATAAATTGATATCCATAGGGTAATTCCTCAAAATTAAATGCAACAAAATGTATTTGAAGTGTGTCTGGTGTGTTATTTTTGTAGCATTTAGATAGTTTCTCAATCTTCCAAAAAGTGAAACAATTTATATTTATTGTTTACAAAACCTATGTTGCATATTTATATGTATATTATATAATGTACCTATGTCTTTACACTTATTTACATCACATTGTAAATATGCAGTGTAGTGTGTAGAAAACTACACAACACTATGGATGAATATTTTGACAAAAGAAATAACCAAGCAAGTCTGAATAGATAGTCAATTTTATTACATTATTATCATAAGATCTTTATAGGATGGTTATGCAGTAGAATAATTGATTGCACAGGAACTAGCTAGAGCTTTAGGCATAGATTTGTAAGTCAAAAGTCTACCTCTTGCTGATGTAATATTGACTTTTTTCTTGTCACTATCAAATATTTTGAATACAATAGAATAGACCATGTTTATTTATACAAAACCTGAATTGTTTAAAAAAAAATGTTTGAATATTGTAAAGTTTGTTGATGGAAAGTTCTAGGCTATTTGGATAATGTTTAATATAATATGATTTTATAGATTATTTCCTAGTTAATGTATACATATTCTAACTGGTATTTCTGTGCATTTCAATATTCTATTGAGAAATATATTAGTGATAAGTAATAATTTTTTCTAGGAAATTTATACAATTCGTACATTTCCATTAACATTATTTAAAACAAAATGCATAGATGATATCAACAAAATAATTTTGTTACTTTTGTTTCAGTACTTGGAACCATGGAAAAGGAAGATATAATACTTGGAGTGGAAATGGGGCGGTTAGAAATAGAACCACTTAAATTCAATAAAAACAGAAGTAATGAAAATCCTTTTATAAATCCATCACAAAAGAAAACATTTCTTAAGACTACTCCACTAGCTAAGGAAACAAGATGCTCATGCTCCACTCAAACGAAACAAAAACCAGGAATCTACAAAAAGAAACATAGAAAGATTCTAAAAGAACCAGTATTGAACATATTGAAGAAAATTAGTAATGTAAAACTGGAAACAGAGAACTGTCAAGAATCCATAAGTAAAAACATGTCAGATATCGAGAGATGTGACTCATTAAGTTTATGCACACTGGTTGACAATTGTAACCAGCTAAAAATATCCTCCAATGCAAATCTGCAAAATTTTGTAACAGCTCGTGAAAGTAATCAGACTAGATGGTGGAAAACTGATGCCTCAAGTTCACAGGAGCATAGAGAATCAAAACAACAGAGTAGTAGATCTGGCAGCTGTTCCCAGCAAGCTCTTAATCCTCCCTGTGATGTCACCATTGATGAATTAGCAAGTTATTTTGAAACCTTAGTACATATACCAAAAAAAATGTCATCTATGGCTGAAATGATGTACATATAATAAGATTCCTAAATATACATAAAACTGACCAAGAATCAAAATTATATTTTAAATAGCTATACAAATTGCAAACATAAATACATTATATTCTTTTTAATTTTATGCAATACACATCAATAGTACATTATTGTTGTGTATTGCATACAATAGTACATTATTGATGTGTACTATTGATTTTAAGAATTCTTTGTGTTGTTTATATAAAAGTTTTTTCAACTATGTTAGAAGATCAATCTGATTACAATGTATGCAATTTTACATTTAGTCAATCTTACTATGAATGTTTACAAATTAGATTTTTTTACTTTAATTCCTCTATATTATGATTTATGCTATTTTTTTGATGTCTTTCTATCTTCAATCAACAATTACAAGTAGATGACAAAGAGTAAGAAAGAGCTACACAATTTAAATTCGGATTAGGTAATTAAAAAAATTGTTATACCAGCTGTCCTGGTTTTAATGAGCTAATTAATTTTTGGCACTATTTTTTTATTTGATAATTCTCTGCCTTGGTAACCTTGTTTTGAATTATTTAACATATCAAATTAAATCAAGGCATTTTTTGCTTATAATGTAATTTTGAACATGTGTGAGCTCTTATTGCCATTTTTAATTCCTGAACTGGTTGATCTAGTTGGCATTGTTGAATGAAGCATTTTATTTTAATTGTAAGTAAAAAACAAATTATATAAGGATTGGTATTAATAAAAAAAAGAAAGAAAAATAAATAGTTTTTATTACTTTCACATCTATCAGTAGGTTCCTATTTGTTGGTCTAGTGGTCGCTAAGCTCGATTTCTGGCGGATGTTACGAATCCTGGATCGGGCCGAAATCTCTTTGTGGGTACAAAGAACCACTTTACCTACACCCACCTTATGTACATTATGGAATGCAATAAAGAATATTAATATTTATGAAGAATGTCATAAAGCAGCCCGGAGTTAATATGTGCCATTTATCCTCATTTCATTCGTTTCAAGTTCCGTGAGAGAGAGGTATTGAGAGTGCACCTGTGACTGCGTAAATGCTTGCTCGCTATAACATGTCCTGCGCAGCTGTATCTCATTATTGGTCAGCCACCACGGCCGAAAGTCGGTTTGGACGCCAGTAATAATTATTTTCATTATCTATCAGTAAATTACAATTTCATGTATAAAATTAAGCTGAGACTGATTTCTATCAATTCTCACTAACCAAACTTGCATGGCATCGTTTATTCGTGTCTGAACAATTTTTCTAATAATATTCGCTATTAAGTAATATATTAATGACTTCAAACTAGCGGATATTAACATTCGAGAGTCACCGCTTGAACTTCATTTTTCGCTGAATTTCCTAACTCACTACCGAGCACAAGTACACCACTTTCTTGGCCGACTGTACGCGCATAGGGCTCATATGGGACTTTTAGGAACTTCTCACTTGGACAATTTTTTACTGTTCAAGTATTCGTAGGTTATATTTTTAAATACTGGCAGCCCTGTCTCATGTCAACAGAGACTGTCAGTGTCAATGACGTGCCAGGTTGACACCTCTCCAATCTTTCTGTCACCAAACATTATTTATTAATCAACTAAACTATTTTCAGCCTATGTATTTTAATATTGAGTAAGCCAGATTGAAGAAGTTACTAGATCACAGAGAGTAGAGAAATACAGTGGAAGGCTTTAAACAAATCCAGTGAAAAGTAAAAATAAAAACACGTGAAATCAAAATGCCCTGTATTCGAAAAGACATATTTTGGATCGGTATAATATGTTTAATAAGTTTTTGTTACGGAGAACATTTGAAGTCGTCATCTTCATCGAGCGAACAGAGAAACCAGAAGTCGATATTTTCTGAGCCACATATTACCTGGAAAGATAAAGGGTTCAACAATTATTACAAAAGTGAACATGGAATTTCATCAAGGTCAAAGCGAGCCAGTTTGCAGAATCAAAGCATTCTAAGTTCCAGTGAATCAACTGTAAACAATCAGAATGTGAATTCGACACCTAGCTCATCTACTGAAAGTAATAGTATGGCCACAGAAAAGAATGAATCTTTATTATCAGTAGTACTTGTAAATATTTCTGCATCGGCGACTCCTAACGCTTCTCTGGTCAGCCCATCAGATGCAGCACCTTTGCCTGAGAAAAGCTCTGCAGAAGATGAACACAACAGTTCTATGGCCATATTTTTTGTATTGTGTGTACTAGCACTGGGTATTCTACTAATTCATCTCATGCTTCAAACTGGATTCTCATATTTGCCTGAAAGTGTAGTTATAGTGTTCCTTGGTGCTTTAATTGGTATGATTATAAACTTGATGTCCATTAAGAACATTGCAAATTGGAGGAAGGAGGAGGCATTTTCTCCAACTGCCTTTTTTTTGGTACTCTTACCTCCTATAATTTTTGAATCAGGTTATAATTTGCACAAAGGTAACTTTTTCCAAAACATTGGTTCAATTCTACTTTTTGCTATAGTTGGGACTGCTATATCAGCATTTGTAATTGGCGCAGGAATATATTTGTTGGGGCTGGCCCAGGTAGTTTACAAACTGAGTTTTGTGGAGTCTTTTGCCTTTGGCTCGCTGATATCAGCAGTCGACCCAGTAGCCACAGTAGCAATCTTCCATGCCCTCGATGTAGACCCAGTGCTCAACATGTTAGTTTTTGGTGAGAGCATATTGAATGATGCCATTGCTATTGTTTTGACAACAGCTGTTCTGGATTCAAATGATCCTCTAATGTCTACTGGGGAAGCCATCCTTTCTGCAATAAATAGGTTTTGGTTAATGTTTTTTGCATCAGCGGGAATAGGAGTCTTGTTTGCACTTGTTAGTGCTCTACTTTTGAAACATGTTGATCTTCGTAAAAATCCTTCTCTTGAATTTGGTATGATGTTAGTTTTTACTTATGCTCCATATGTATTGGCTGAGGGTATTCACTTATCAGGTAATTACCACTAAGTCTCACTTTAATATAATTTTAGTTTAATATGCTTTTAATTGAAAGTAAGTCTCAACTGAGATCTCGGTTGGAATGTCTCAGTCTCATCCGAGAACGAAAAACCCGTCTTTAACATGCCTTAATTTCTTTTTTAAGTACTCCTTTCTGTTAAATATTGTGTCAATGATCAAAGAAATTAAATAAAATTCATATTTTAGTTTCATAGTTTATTCACATTAATGATTGAGCATTATTTTTGTTTCAGGAATAATGGCAATATTATTTTGTGGCGTAGTAATGTCTCATTACACACATTTCAATTTATCAACAGTTACACAGGTTACTATGCAGCAGACTATGAGAACTTTGGCTTTCATTGCTGAGACCTGTGTATTTGCATACTTAGGATTGGCTATATTCAGGTATTGTATTTAATTTAATGCAACACCAGTTGATATTTTTTGTCCATAATAATTAATTTGTATCTATTAGGGTGTGACCAGACCAATCAATTGACTGTCGATGAATGCCATGTATCAATACTAAAATGGAATGGCCGACGTCGATCGATAGATTCCACCATTCTGGTAGCGTCGACCAATCCATTCTACCAACGATCGATGGATTGGTCTAGTGACACCCTTACACATATAGTTTGCACCTCCCATAATTATATTTTATTTACTGTTTGTTTCAGCTTCAGACATCGTGTGGAACCAGCACTCGTAGTATGGAGCATAGTCATGTGTTTAGTCGGCAGAGCCGCAAATATTTTCCCACTTGCTTTACTGTGCAATAAATTCCGTGAACACAAGATAACTAAGAAAATGATGTTCATAATGTGGTTCAGTGGTAAGAAGCTCTTTTGTGATTTTTTTTAACAGAATCTTAACTTGGAGACTACCCAAGTAGACAACTCCAAAAGATACTCTTCGAAGTAACAAATACCAAACCAATTTTTGTACTTGATACAAACACGCAACGTGCGTTTTGTCTGTGTAGCCGCGGCGTATCCGCGACGCATTTGCTGCGCGCACGCTCCACACGTCAGTCGTTCGTAAACCGCTAGTGTGATAAAGAGGGCATTTAACAAAAACGTGAAGTGCCACATAAAAAAAGAAAAAGAGGTCATTTAATTAACCGGAGAGGCCGCGTCGTCCCCTCCTACCAGACGTATTTTGATTGTGATCAAATAATTTTAAAATGATTTTATAATTTTTCAGGACTAAGAGGAGCAATTTCGTATGCTCTATCACTTCATTTGGGTTTCTCCGACGAAACGCGTCATGTGATCATAACTACAACACTTATAATAGTATTATTTACAACTTTATTCTTTGGTGGATCTACAATGCCATTACTTAAGTTTTTACGAGTAAGTAATAACATTTTTTTATATCAAACAAGTCCATAAATAACATCATTCAAATCGTCGGTTATTTGGCTTAATTCTCTATATTTATTACAGGCTAACAAAAAGACAAAGCGTTCAAGGTCCTTGCGTAAACAGAAAGAAGTAAGTTTGTCAAAAACACGGGAATGGGGCCAGGCTATAGACTCGGAACATTTGTCAGAGATTACTGAAGAGGAATTAGAGGTAAGGGAAAATATTATGCACTTAGCCAATGTCAAAATTGGTTTTGTACATATACGTCCATAGCTCCA
Organism: Heliothis peltigera; assembly: GCA_958496145.1. Classification (NCBI taxonomy): domain Eukaryota; kingdom Metazoa; phylum Arthropoda; class Insecta; order Lepidoptera; family Noctuidae; genus Heliothis; species Heliothis peltigera. The sequence continues at coordinate 6,468,652 of OY292334.1, read as the reverse complement.
ACAACTTAGAATTTTCAATACATTCTACCTCATATAATCTCGTTGACGTTTCTCGTTGTCCTCTTCTCCGTTTTACTAGTGTCTCTTGAACCGACGCCAGCACATCAGGCTAGCCGAAACTGTAAAATATTCCCAATCAACTTTGAATCGTATGCTTCAGCGATAAAGTTGAAAATCTATTTAGAAAATTTGACAGATTGTAGTAGCCGTGCTGGCGTCTGTACGTCCACAAAGGCAAATTTCATGTATAAATTAGGAAAATGTGTTTTTGTTCGGTATGTCACGACAAAAGTTATTAATTAATACCATTAGAAAAATGTCCATTTTATAAAAAAAAAAAACTAATTGTAAACAAAGAAAAAGATATACCCGAAAAATCGGTATGGTTGGTGCAGATTTACTATAGAGACGCAAAGTGGCTTCAATCAGCATCGTCAAAGTTATGCACCAAAGATTGCCTGGTTATGGTTTGGTTATTTATAAACATAACGAGATCAATGTTTTAGGTTAATTATTCACATGCAACCCGACTGCGAGGCTTTGTGCGGTTGGACATGAAGTATCTAACTCCATTCTTCACCAGGAGATTTACTCACCAGGTACTTATTTATTTATCCCTTACTTCTATAGCAACGTACTGACTGAGCACGTGACGCCGACGTGGCAGTGGCCTTAGGAAAATCATCCTCGGTTAGTCAGCCAGGAAGTATCCCACCCCTCGTGCGCACCCGCTACTTTGATCCGAGCCGAGCGATATTGCTTTTTGTCGATGTTCGAGAGTTCTTCGGTGCCCAGTGTCATACAACTAATCTAAACAACGTAAACAGAGATCGAGGTCGCTATCTCAGTCAGTCCGCGGCTATGGAATAGCTTGTATATAAGTAACAGTTGCACGGGTCTACAAATCTGCTCTGATATATGCATCAATACGGACATGCGCACGCGCAGTTCTTATGGAGGACATATTTTACACTCGATAACTTGCATTATCTGTTTTCCAGGAGTTAAAGGACTGTAAAAGTCAAATGACGGATCTTACCAACCAGTGGTACCAGGCCATTAAAATATCGAATGACCGTGAAACTGACGAAGAGGAGAGTTTACAGCAAAGCTCACATTCCAACTCTCACAGCAGTCTGCAGCGAGGTGTTTAAACCATTTCATATTTATGTATGTTTATATACTTAGCCTGAATTACGTTTTACAACTTTTAGATCAATGTTATAAGTGTTATAACTAGTTAAAATGGTTTATGCTATCTATACGAAAAATGAAAGCTGAAGAATTTGTTTGCTTGATCGCACTTAGCATCTACTGGTCCGATTTGTAATTTTTTTTATCGAGGAATGGTAACGTGTAAGTAATGTAAGCTGATAATTATTGCATTTTTTCTGTTATCTTTTGTACGAGCAGAGTTCGCAATTTTCTACGCGTGTATTTTGGTGTTGTCTTGCACCAGGAGAGGCCTCTCCAGAAAAGGCCTTTTCAGAGGCCTTTTTCTACCGTGGTAAATCGCACAACTTTGTTCCTTCTGGAGGTCTTTGTGTGTTTTGAAGGCATCGGCCCCCTCCAAGTTTCGCTAAGAACGCGCACCAGCGCCATTTAAGATTAAATTCAAATAATACCCCCACTTTCAATTTTGTTCCCAACTGAGTGGCCACTTCTTATTAAAAGTATTATTAAAATCAGAGTTTTAGCCACGCCCTTTTTTTACTCTTTTTTCCCCTTGCAAATTGACGTATAGATGCACCAAATTAAGCTGTTCTAATTTTGAGTATAGATTAGCTGTTAATGTTTTCAGTTTTCTTTAACTAGTGCTTTCTCTGTCATACAAATCAACTGCACTATAATGTTGATTAATTGCTTGCGAAAGAATGTATTATAATGGATAGCTAGATTTATAAATGTTCTAAATTCATTGTCAGTATTGTCAACAATAACATTTAGAGATTTTTTTTATTATAATCATCTTCTATATAGTTGAAATAATTGTATCATTATGTTATGTTAGTTATTGTATAGAGTGCCTACTATTATCAAGGATTCCTATTGAGTATTATAATTTATTTTAGTCAAGAATTGTGTGATATATTTGAATATTGTGAAAAGGATTTGACTTTGAACAAAATCGTATGCACCATACGTTTTCGTGTCTTTGTTGTGTGATATGTAGATTTATTTACAACATAACGTGCACCTATCACAAAGAGTTCTGTCATTGAATGGGTCTCTCAACACAAGTTATTTATAATTGCAAATATGTATAATATGTTTTATTAGATATTTTATCAGGATGTTGTTGTATTTTGGTTGTGTGATGTAGATATACACATTAAATGTGATTTAATAGTATTAGGTATTGTAAATGGTTTGTACTTAAGCATTGTTATAGCTTTAATTTTTATTCTTCATCTCAGTGTTGTATTGCATTTCTTTCAAATGATCACATCATGGTCTAAATTCAAGTTTGACTGTTTGATACGTAGTGTTAAACTAACGTCATACGGTGTCGAGATTCATGATATATCATTTTGTACTCCTATAAGTTCTAAAGGCTAAAAAAAGATCTGCCGCTACGAGTGGCGTAGACGATGACCAACGCATGCGTCTCTCAACTGTTGGAAACAGCTGTTTGCAATGCATGGAGTTGTGAAAAAGGACTAGGCAGATGTACAGACGCCAGCACATTAAGCTACTTGAAGCTGACAAATTTACCCAATCTACTTTGTACCATATGCTTGAAATGAAATAAATTAAGAAAATTTGGACAGATTGTAGTAGCTTGATGTGCTGGCGACTTTTGTGTACCAGACACAATTTATTACTATTGTGTTCTATCCCAGGTATCTCTTACTTTTATATTTTGACCATATCAGCACTATAGTTACTACTTAAATGTATTGTTTGTTTTTAATATAATAGAAAAGCAAAAGGACAGAATGCTAGTTTTAATTGCTACAGGTAATAAATAGATAAATGAATTGGCTAAATAGTATATTCAAACTTTTTATCTGCAACTTTGTCTTGGTAATGCCTGCACGGGTCAATCGATTCAACGCATCGCGCGGTCAGTTCGTGGATGGATGAGCATGTCGTCATGACGAGTTTATCCGTGTTTCGAAAGGCCGAATGCGATAGAGTTCTGGTTGTCACTTGAACATCAAAGGTAGTTGTAGTGTAGGCAGAAGCCAGAAAGTCTAACAACCAGCCTTATCAGAAGGTTGGCCATGTAACTTGGTTGAGCTCAGATAGGCCCCATGTAAAACCAAGTGGTTAGACTGAAAGCTGACTCCAATATAGTTTGGAACAGCTAGGCAGATGATATAATAAGTATGCATATGATCTGGTAACAAAGTTTGTATGTATGTATAATAAAAATTAAATGTTTGTTCTGTTATTATATTTCAAAACAACATAGGGTTGTACAGTTTTAAACTATGTATAAAATCAGCTGATGTTTTTTTTTAATATCAAGCTTTTTTGTGGATTTCTTACAGCAACAATGAGACAAAAAGGTGATGTGATCACTTTTTGGAAAGTCCAATAAACTTCTGTGAAAAAATAATATAGCTAGTCTAAAAAAAATACATGTGTAGTTAATCTTTTATTTTAAGTAAATGTATTGTTTAACATTAATTATAAAATGAGTACATAGCTTCATTCCAAATGGCTAAATACATAATGTTTTAACTATCTACATTATCAAAAATATTAGTTGTGATAATTACTTAAGCAGCTGTAGCAATTATGGTAATATATTTAAACTGATCTATTAAATATACATTATGTAGAAAGCTGTTTGTTTTATTTATTTTATCCAATAGTAGTAACAATAAAATAAAACTAATCTTCTTCATTCTCCAAATTAATATGACTACCAAACTTGCCATAGAGATGGGCTTTCAATTCTCCCATTTGAGATTTTAGCTCCTCGCATTTGGCTTCAAGTTCATTTATTTCATCAACTTTTCGTGACTTAGCTTCATCTAATGATTTCTGGAAAATAGAAAAGGTTTGAATTAGAAAAATACAAATATGGACAAAACGAGAAAGGAAATAGTTTTGCTACATTTTATCTTCTAACTACTGCATAGATACTAGATGTAGTGTCAGCTAAATAATCTAAAGGTGCTTAAACACTTTTTCCTCTTTGTCACCATTATTTCTAAAGTAGTATTCTAACAATGATGTAATCTGGTAGATATTCCTGTTTAAAAATAAATATTGCAAAGGAAATACTCACTAATGTGTCTTCAAGTCCTTGACAAATAAACACCTCACCAATAAGGTAAGGGATTTTCTCCCCATCATCAGCAAGACTGAGTTCTTCCACAGCTTCTTCTAAGTTTTTCATATCATTCTGTTTAACTTTAAGTTCTTCTTTGTAGTCGTCTACTTTCGCATTTAAACGAGCAAATTTATTGATTTTCTGTTGATCTTCGAACGAAATGTGAACATCTGAGTCCTAAAAATGAAAATGTGTGAACTGACTGTAATATAACCTCATATTAATAATAACCTGTACTTACTGGTTGAAATGTTCCTTTTCCGGAATTAGCCATTGTAACTTTGTGTGTAAGTATTAGTTGTAAATTGAATAATATTTAAATATTTGAGTTGAAAGGCACCCAAATCTCTAAACACATAAAATTGAGGTATCTGGTACCGCACGAAACAACTATCAGTGTCAGTCAACTGTCAGTTGTCAGAGAACGGATTGACAGATAGGGCTGCCAGTTTTACAAATTCTTAGTCGATGTTTTCTGTTCACCGGGGCGAGTCGAGGAACTTGATTTTAGGAGACTGAAAAGGTAGCTGGCGTACATAAAATATGTATACATACATCGAACTTAAGAAGCATAAACACGCTTCTTCGGGTTGTGAAGCTCATAATATAGCGCCCATAAGCAGGCAGTGTGGCTGAATGTGGATTTTATTAATCTGAAAAATTTTGAATTTAGCTTTAGACCTGTTTCATCAATCATGGCATTTCTTGATGCATTGTTGTAGTCTTGGTGTATACATCGCGTACAGTATTACTCTAATCTTTGATACACTATTTAGGAATGTGGCTGGCTGCTGAACTATATTTCTATTGCGATAAGATAATTTCCCTGATATTTATAATTATTTCTTGCCCCGCATTCTGATTTAAGGTAATAAAAAATAATTTGACAAAGATATAGAATTATCGCCTCTTTGTGAAATAATTATCGTGGTAATCAGAAAAAATAGGCATGTAGAAAGCGGCGGTCATCTTAAAGTCGGTAATTCCGATTCCGTTTTGGCAGCCAACCATTTCGATTTTATAATACACTCGATTAAATTTCGTCTGAACATCACTATAGTAACGTTATGAAAATCCAATAAAACTGATTTGTTTTAAAACTCCAAAAAAAAATAACAGCTAATTTCACGCGTTGATCGTTACGATTATTTTAAAATCCATTTCTGGATATTTGTAAAGGTCTTGTTTACCAGGTCATAAAATTCCAAAAAAAGGATATTATGCAACGCGAAAGAAGTAAAATAGAAACCAAAGAAAAGCCAAATAATAGACCGGGCTGACACCAGCATTTTTAAATAAGGCCGACCTATAGGGCCACATACATATACAGCCACATAAAGGAAATCCGTTAAGGAATTTCCATGTGAAATATCGATTGTTAAACATAGTTCAGTAGTGTAAATATTTAAATATTATACTTATTCATTTACTATTTTCTCTACTACTAGCTTACTCATAAATTCTTCTGCAGTGTACATACCAATCTCCAACCTTTTAGCTTTGTTGTAAATCTAAAAGTAGGTAAGTATTGCAATATTATCTACTAGCGGTTACCCGCGACGTCGTCCGCGTGAGTATTAGAATAAAGATTCATAGCTGCTCCCCTGTAGGTGATAGCGTGATAATATGTAGCCTATGTGTTGACCGGACCTCTTAGGAATATTCATGCCAAATTTGAAGAAAATCCATGCAGTACTTTTTGAGATTAACCCGGACTTACATACAGACAAACAGATAAAAATTCTAAAAACTATATTTTAGGCTTTAATATTGATTGAAGATCACACCCCAATTGTTCTTTTAAAAAATTCAATGTGCAGTTTTGACTTTTCTACGATTTTATTATATAGTCGTATTTTTATTTAAACGATACAAAATGACGTTTACTGTGTTGTCAGTTTTTGATGAAATAAAAATAGTGTTGCGAAAAAGTGAATGAATGGAAAAGTTCCTGAATTAATGAAATTACTTAGATTGATTAGAGAATAATTAGTGTGCCAACCTACTGATATCGGTAAGTGGTTCGAATTTTATTGGTGCTTAGTAAATACCAATGAGTTTTAGACGACTATATGTTTCTATAGTATTCTGAATACTACCTATATTGAATAGATTGTTTTCACAAAAAATAATGAAAACAATGCGAGGAAACTTGTAGGAATGTCCTATTTTCAGTAAATCATGTAGTTGAAACAATAGATGTATAAAATATATCAATTAATAGGTACTAGGAAGGTAATAAAAATAAAAAAAACAAGGCTTATTACATCAATTATTTTTAATAAGCTGCGCTTTTCAATAAGCCGACCTAAAACGGATTGTAGTTACATATATACTACTAGTAACTTATATCAGAGCACTTTTTTACAATTTTATTGTATACATAATATTCTTTAAAAGTTTCAAATGTATAATTATGGTTCACTCATAGTTCATTCTTCTGATTGAACGAGAACTGAACCCATCACTATTACTTTAAATGTGGCCACATTATTTTACAAAGTGACATTAGCTACTGTCATTTTGTATCGTTTAAATAAAAATACGACTATATGTATAGATGTGTATCTTTCACTATCCTCACCCCTTTTCCACTTTTACTTCGTAAAATTAAAGCGAACTTGAGATCTGATATTCGTAAAATAACAGAGGAAAATGTGGCTAGGTAAGTAGGTAAGTCTTAAGTAGTTTAGAAATCGTTAGATTGATGTTGATTCCGTGCAGCTGGTATCTGGAAAGCTTAAATGTTCATATAGGTACAGTAGTTTTCTACTGATCTTGCTTAAACTCACCTGAAGGAGGTAGGTACATTGGCTACGGGATCTTAGCAAGAGTTACCGTGGCCCTCGCACACAGGGACCTCCAGAATTAACATAGTGGGTTTCAGCCAGTCTGACACTCCCTCCAACTGCACCCGCAGTGGGAGGGGTCATTTGATGATTTCCCACGAAATAAAGAAAAGAAGGTGTTTCATGATAACGACATTTAAATCTAACTGCCGTCGACTATAACGTCTGTTGAATCATCATGAATAAGGAAGCATAGACTTCAAATTTTACTGACTCCAATTTTTACATCATCATCATCCAGCCTAACGGGATGCATGTGAGTACCCGGTTAACTTCCAAGTGTTGCTTAACCTTATGATCGATCGACCTTTGTGGGTATTACACTCTGTTCTCCGATTTTTACATTACCCTTAACCTTATTACATCGTACTGATACTTCTCATTAAGAACGATTTGTAACTTTTTGGGTTCTAACGCGAAATACCCAAGTGCAGGACCTACCTTTCATTAGCCTGTAGTATTCACTATTCATTATTTAAGTAAATTAAACTGTAAAACGTTAGCTTAGTACCTGCCTATTGCTTGCGTAGATGTACGATATGATCCAACTTTTCAACTTAAACCTAAATTAGACTTGCCTAATTTTGACAGGTATTGTTAGGTTTGTGTTATCTTGTATGCTGAAAAGTGATAGAGGTCAAAATGAAATCTGATGAACTTGTTGTAGGACACGTTTTATTTATTCGATGAAAAATATCACAATAAAAGTATATACCTGTAAAGTTGTGTATTTATTTTCTTTTCCGAAATTTTCCAGCGTGTGCGATAGCGGAATTTGCAGAGGTGATGTGAAGAGTAATTAAACTATATTATCAACTAGCGACCCGCCCCGGCTTCGCACGGGTGCAATGCTGATACTAAAATTATGCATATAAACCTTCCTCTTGAATCACTCTATCTATTAAAAAAAACCGCATCAAAATCCGCTGCGTAGTTTCAAAGATTTAAGCGTACAAAGGGACATAGGGACAGAGAAAGCGACTTTGTTTTATACTATGTAGTGATGATAGAGCTTTTGTTAATTTTGTTTGACCGAAGAAATCTGTATTCGGTGGGTACATTTATATAAATGTAGATGGTGAAAAAATGTTAAAGCTTTATGACCAACTTGTGCTTTTTAGGGCGAATATTTTAAATTGCACTGGAATTAGGTTACCAAATCTAATGTGAATAGATGAGTTGTTAATAAGGCTTTCTCAAGCTTGGTAGCCCGAGAGCAAAATCCAGCTCTGCCTTAAAAAAATAAGGACATGATAATGGTTTCATTCTTGGAGATAACAACAGACTGTGATGATTATTCAAGAGAAGTCTCTTCACTGTGGTTTGAGCAATAAGCTCTTAGGGTCTATTGTCATACATTGTAAGTGAATGTGTTGTGGCGGTGTCGCGCGGCCCCACCACGTTTGTTACGACGACGACTGCGCCTACGCCGGGCAGCGCCGTTCACTCGCGCGCACTTCTACATCGATCGTCAAACATTACGCGCGTAACAATACTTGGCTCTATTTTTTTTTTGTGAAGAATAAATCGCGTGATGGAGAAGGAGCATCAACCAGACTCCATGGCCACCATCACCATGAAACCGGAATACCCACCATCTGAAGTGTACAGCACGTCGGAACCACCACCGGTATGATGACATTTTCCGTTATTTCTTTGATTAAACGTTAAACACATAACGTGTAGGTTTGCCAGTGGCCCGTCACTGTCGTGACTAGAAGTTTAAGCGTTGTGTTTAACATATTGAGCTTTTGTACCAGGAATGATCCGGTTTAAATGAGGTTTCCTTGAGTTTTTTTCTTGCTCTTTGCCTTCAGGATGCTTATAAAAGTTAAAGTACATTTTATAAAACGTGAAGGTGCCATATTTGCTTTCTAAATCGATTGGGGTACAGATCCATTTCTCTAGTGATACCTAATATAATATAATAATTGAGTGGTCCACTGAGTGCGGGATATAACTGCGGGAAAGCGCCTTTCTCTCAGACTCATTTAGTTACTGGCACCGAGGCCGCTGGTGCGTAGCCGCTTGTTTGTAAACATGCTTTGGTTAACGTCACTGGTAGTTGTAATATACCGGTACAATATATGCCCTAAAAATATATTGCCAAATGTTGATAATATCCACTTTATCTTTAAATTGGGTATACGCATTTACTTTTTCAGCTATGTCGTACAGTTCTGTAACCCATACTTTTATTCGCTGTTGTCAGAAAAAGGTTTCTATGCAATAAAAAATAAAAACAAAAATGAAGCGGTACAAATTTTACGCGTAAATTAAGTTTGCTTAAACATAGATCACACAATCCAATTTAAATAAATCCAATATCTTCCTAGTTGCACACGCGCACACTGCATAAACAATCTACAACATAACAGAGAAATATAAAAAATAAAGCATTTTAGTAAATCAAGTAATTTTACTGAATAGTTATGTCAAACTATCTCCGTAATTGAGGCACTCTGCTTACCCCGTCGACAGCGTAATGAGCATAAAATGATTTACATAGGTATGAATACATGCGAGTAGCAATAACTGCTATTAAGTGTTGTTGCGATTATTTAAATTATTGCCATTGCGTAAGCAATAAAATCTAATAGTACCTGAAGGTTTTGGTTTTATTGTTGAATGTATTAAACAAATATTTAGAAAATCCTAGTCCTAGTACTATTATAAAGGCGAAAGTTTGTAAGTATGGATGTTTGTTACTCTTTCACGTAAAAACTACTGAATGGATTTGAATGAAACTTTACCACAATATAGCAAATATACTTTTTGTCGCGAAAACCGACATCCACGCGGGCGGAGCCGCGGGCGACCGCTAGTCATTTCATAATTATGAAAAAGAAAGTTTACCGAAAAAGTCCTTTTTTGAAAATAAATAAAAGCAAATACACTTTAGATTTTTAATAGGATCCAAAAGGAGTAACTTCACAAAGGTTCCGCGCTATGACATGGCCGGGAACTTCAGTATGATAGCCCAAGGAAGGAATAAAAAAAGCTAGAAGTTATAAGGTATTTATATAAATACATAGGGTATTTTTATTATTTAATAAAAGTGCTGTTTTACAGCCAAGTTTGAATAAATGATTTTGAGTTTGAGTTTGAATTGGTAGAGAAACATACTTGACAGAGAATCCCACTAATATTGTAAACACTAAAGTCACAGATTACCTTAAGTTTCTGAGGCTGTATGGATGTATGTAATTCTGTATGTGTTTATGTCTGTTACACTTTCACGCAAAAACGAATGAATTTACAGACGCTAGCAGGTCAACCTACCCGAATCTGTCAAATTTTGCCAATCAAACATTAACCTTCCGGTATTGCGATAAGGTTGAAAATCTGATAAAGTCATTTGACAGATTATAGTAGGTAGGTAGGTTGATGTACTGGGTTCTGTACTTCATGAAACTTCCGCAGTTATACAGCATAACTTAGGCTACTTTTTGTCCGGGCCCGGGAAGTAGTTCCTTCAGGAAGCAGGCGAAACAGCTGGCTGAAGCTCGTGATAAACAAATAACATGTGAACCCAGTTAATAACGCGCTGACAGTTAAGTAAAAGTGCTGGACGATGGAAGATGATTAGTTTTACATTACTTTCATCATCAATAGAATGATCTAGAGCTAGGCATATGTTTAGACGACCTTCCTTTCCTAGAATTATAATATGTCTAAGTTTATGTGGGAAAAATCATTGTTCTATTGTCTCTGGCCATCTATTAACATAGCCTTCGCCACTTATCATAGTTATCACGCAACTCCATCATAGCCTAGTAAATAGGTCCTTGTTTAAATAGATGCCAGCGTAGGTAAACTGTGATGTCAGAAATTGCACCGCCCATAAATAGTAGCTGTGTAACAAGTACTTATTCAATAAGCGCTGAGATGGAAAAATATTTTGATGATATATGATATCATGAAACCTGGGAATTAAACGTGCGAACATTACGGCTTTACGGCAGTATTAAAGCTATCACACGGTAGTTACACTTTATACTGTTTGATAGTTCAGTGCATGGCGCCGTTATTACGAGGACGTAGCCACTCTAATATTTTACCTAGTCCTATATTATTTTCTAGCTTACCTTATAGTAGGTATAAATATGAGGTTTTAATCGAAACATCGTGAGCCTTTGTATCATAATTTTATCTTGATTCATGAAGAAATAGACGGTACACAAACTTAAACCAGAAGGTATACTCACCTAGGTTCTGAACATTCAGAATGTTTTGTTTATAATAATAAATAACTAAACAGCAAAGTAAATATTATGACAAAGAGGAAATTAAGAATAATCATAAGACGAAGAAAAAATTCGCACGACTTTTCTCGCGACTGTGCGAAAGTGTGCAACAACTAACAGTATTCAGAAGATTTCAGTTATGTTGAGCATACTGTAAGTGCAGCCGACGTATTCAATTGTTTTTGAGTCACATAATAATGAAAGCGAAATACCAGAAAGGGCAGCTCTATAAAAGGATATTGTTCATCAGACAAACACACGCACAATTAACTTGTGTAGTATAGGAAGTAATCTGTAGTATTCGAATGGGTACTAATCAGTGTTAGTCCTATCATCCCTATAGTGTACCTATTAGGGAAGAATTTTTAGCTAATTATATTGAATGAGATGAATTAGATGTTATAGGCGTGCTTATGTATACGTAATAGGGGGTTTATAGGAACATAGTCCTAATCACATTTCAAAGTTTGATATAAGCTAGAAAAACTCTATTTAAGAGTGTTATATATAAGTACAATTATAGTATTACTCACATTTGTGGCGAATGTCTATAGGTAACCTAACTGTTGTGGTGGAAATCTGATTATTATCTGAACTTCTTTACTTATATATAAGGGCTAAAGACTAAATTCTAACTGTAAGAAGTATATTGATAGACAGATAGGTTATAGGAATTTACAGTTAGTTGGTCCTTAACAAAAATTTTATTTTCTTCTAATAAGCTTCCACGACTAAAATTAATGTCAGGTATTCGGCAACGTTTAATAAAAAACATATAAAATCCATTCCATGTTACATTTTTTCAACGATAACCTGTTTTGAGAATCCGTTGTCTCTAGCCGAGATTGGTTTGCATACTTCAAATCTTCTTAAACAAACAACATTCTGCTGTGGTATCCGATAACATAGTTAAGTTAATGATGATATTGTAGTAGGCCATAGTAATGTTAGTCAACATTTCATATACATAATTGTATTAATAAAAATAAATTAAAAACCGCAATAAGTAGACGAATTATCTGATAACGTTTAATAAGACGAGATGGTCGCTAATGAAATAAAATAACTAATAATTTGATATGCCAAAATCAAAGCTGTTAGATCTACTAGCTCTACTAAGCAAAATATTGAACTGTAAGAGCAACATCAGCACTAATTGTGTTTTATTTATATATAAATAACAAGTTATCAATAAGCGATGGTAACACTTTCCTTAATGAGCTCCATCAGGAGTTTTAACAGCTCTTAAGTCTGATAAATTAGAACCACAGCGGATAGGCATGCTGTGAAGAACTGATCTTCATTTGTTGCCAGAATGGACTCTTCTTAATTTTTGTGCAAGAAGTTTTTTTTTGTAGTTATATAAGCTAACAGAGCGCCTTCCAAAAATACTAAGAAATCCTATCGAGTTTCTGTTACAAGTCTAAGTTATGGTGAATATTAAATGCGGTACTTATTTGTGAAAGATGCTTTGTTATTAAATTAATAATTTTGTAATAATAACACAAATGGATTAATTAATAATTTTGAGTAACGGGAAATATTATATTATTCAATAAGGATTCACACAGAATAAAATAATCGAAAACAACATCTTCTCTGAATAATAAAACTAAGTTGAATGCAAGGTTATTGCGATGCCTGGACAGCAAAAAATATAAACAGCTACAATCTGAGTGAAATCGTTATTGGTCAGTCAAGCAAGTGGACACAATGGAGCTTGCGTCACATCCGAGCCGGACAGCTCGCAAACTAGATATTTGCACGAAATATACCTACATACATATTCAACAGGCTTATAAAAACATAATTGTTTACATGGAAATCGTGGTTAAGAATGACTGCAATGCTTCAAAGTGGATATTCACGTCAGTACTTTTTGCTTAGAACTTCCAGATTGTGACGGCCGAGATGAGAGTAAATGATGATAAATATAAGGCTCGCTATTCAGTACATTATTACACAATAACATGATTGGTCGCGCCGACTTGTAACTGGACCCGAGTGAAGTCGTTTAGTGTGGTTACTATGACCATGTTTTCATCATATCTATCCATATATACTTACCTATATATAAAAATCACTGACTCACTCATCACGACAGCTTAGAAACTAAAAAGGCATCTGTCAAGCATTTATAAGCAGGGACTGTCAATAAAATTCAACTTCAGAGACATAGTGATTATTAATATTATAAGCACAAAAAAATCATCTGCCCGCGGCCCGAACGTTTCCCTATCGAAGTAACCAAAGAGGGTTCTGTTTACAACTATTTAAAAGCCGCAGCTAGTTAGTTGTCCAAGGAGACTTCGAGCGATGTTGGTGAATCAGTAATGGGGACATTGTCTGCACAGTAGGTAGATTTCTTTTTTGTAGCGCTGAAATGACTGCCGCACTCATACTGCACCTTTTTAGCGCTTTGCGCTTGCAACTAATGTGCTTAGTTTCCGATAGCTTCATAAATCTATCTCAGACTTATGTCTGCTCGATTGTTCATATTCTGTTAGTGCACCAGTGGACAAAAATATCCTGATATTATGATGATACACTCGTCAAAGTTACAGACGCTACTAAAATGATGCTAATAAAATCTGTCAAATTTTCTCAATAGATTTTCAACTTTATCGCTGAAGTATGTGGTTAGCTCAAAGTTAATTGTAAAAAATTTGTCAGTTTCGGGTAGCAGGATGTGCTGGCGTCCGTAAAAAGCATGTGACATATTGTAAAATAGTGACTGGATTCTAGAAAGCTGTCAAAGCTACGCCCTAACGTAACTGAAGAGACAACAATGACTGATTACGTTTCAAACAATCAAGCCAACAACCATAAATGTTTATTCAAGTTAAATTCTATAAATGAATTATTCAAAGAATTTACTAGAAATTAGCACATAAAGGTAACAGAAAGGTAACAAACTGGGCAATGGTTGAAATCCATTGCCCAGTCAGCTGTACCAAGTAATATACTTCGATACGGTTTAACGAAGATGCGTCAACGAAATCGTAAGATTGAAATCGACATAATTTTATAGCTCGGTAAAGACGATGGATTTCACAAATGCAACAGAATAAGCACTTTCACCGTAGCTCACTGGAGACCCCCCTTCTCCTCGTCCCGCCAGCGCCGGCGCAGGCGGCTACTGTCCCTAGTCGACCACGGTTATGTAATATTTGTGTACACCTCTTGTTGTTAGTAAATCACAACGTCATTAACTACACCTCGCTAAGGACAAAGAACTCTCAGGCTATTGCATTTGCGCTTTGCTGTAATTAATTCTCATGTATGTATTGTGTGGGAGATATCTATGAAGTATTGTATTTATGGTTCAAATGTGTTCTTTGTTCAAATGCACTCATATATGTATGTGTTAAAGCCAAAGAGTGTGCAGGTTTTCTTGTTGTTTTTTTTTCTATAATTAGGTTTTATTTTAAGAATTATGAATCAAAATCAGAACATTTTGGGAAATTTTTTCGAAAATATAACTATGAAGAAACGTATGAAAACCTCCATTTACGATCTACGATATATGTATGTACAAAGTTCGTGCTTATTTTTGACTCACGCGCGGGGATTACCCACTTCGTGCAAGTACGTAGGTACTAAGTAGTTGTTTTGAACATCAGCTTAAACTTATGATGACGTCACTGTTGCTTGATATCCTTTTTGGTAGACACAAGGTACCTGTTTAAAACAAAAAAACTACATTTAATTATTTGAACAATTAAAAGGTACTACTAGATACAAATAATGAGCTCTAATTCAACTGTTATTTTAATTATTTTTTCAATTATTAAAAGTAGTTATAATGACGAAACTAAGATAGACAAATACCGCCAAACCATAGATAAATATGGCGCATGTCTTCTATATTACTCTATTCTTAAAAAAAACCGCATTTAAATCCCTAGCGTAATTTTGAAGTTCTAAACATACATAGGGCACACAGACAGACGGTGGGGTCTAATTTTGTATTATACTATGTATGTAGTGACGACATTTTATACTCTTACTAAAATGTTCCCCGTAATAAGTTTGAGGGACAAGACGAGGGTATATTAAATTAATTTCAAAAATTTTATTGACACATTCAATTAATAAGAATGAATAAATCCTGCTATTTATCGCGTAATACCTCAAACATTAATTTTAATTTATTTTCTTCTGTTGAATTACTGTCTGAATAGACAGCTCTTGAAGATCTATGGTAAACAATAGAAAAATAAATTATTCAAGAAATCAAATACAGAACACTGTATATTATTAGTGTTTGTTTTTTAACAAATCGTTAGTTTGTTTTAATTTCAATATTACGACATATTTTCCGAAAAGTCGCCTAATAGTGTAGTCGCCTAATGCCAAAAATCTAGAGGGTATAGACATCAGATAAGCAAATTATAAAGGAACCCTTTTTTCAATGTAATCGGGTGATCTGTTGTTAATGTAGGTAAGCGGGAGCCTCTTACAAATAATAATAATTTAAAATAATGTGTAAGTTTATTTCCATTAGCCGTACGACGCACTAAAATAATTTAAATTGGAAAGAAAACCGTTTTACAATATTATAATTCAGACCCGTAGGTATCAACGATAGCTATGAATTTAAGCGGTTCTTATAGATATTATTATTATTTGATTATATCATAAATCAAACACATAATCATCAAGCACATAATCTTCTTCTTCTTCTTCTTGCCCTGTTCCCAATTCTATTTGGGGTCGCAATGTATTTTCCTCTTCCAGTCATTTCTGTTAGACATAACGTTCAATTAATTAATTATCAATTTAAGGTATTATTCGCTATATATGTTTCACTGCACTGCAAGCATGCGTTGAGCTCTTCAGTGTTGTCTAGTTAACATTACGTACCCGCATTTTATGCAGTGGCATATGATTAGAGATGCACATGATTTTTTTTATTTATCCACATAGTGAGTAGCTAGGTACCCATATAGTGTTCGTACAACTGCGAGAGTATAAAAAATCTGTTTATTTCAAAAACCTCAGGGAGAACGAGGGAAAAAGGGTTTAGTTTAGAGCTCTAGCTACTGTATTTATTGATTACCATAAGCTCATCGATCTGCTGAGCGACATCGACCTTCTTCTGCGTCACATACAATATTTACCTTTCAAAGATATCACGATCAATACTAAAATAGAATGCTGATTTCCTACTACGGCTTGCTTGAACGATTATTTGTGTAATCCATGCACAACAACTGCTGCTGTTGAATGTAAAATAGGAGCAATAGATTAACATGTTATTTGTTTCAATCACAATGTAAAATCTTTTGTTTGCCATATTTTTATATAATGGTTAATAAAATATTTCAACTAGTTTATATTGTCCAGTGGACTGTGCAAATATTTTCATTTCTTTTTGTATTTTACTATGTTAAACCGCTTACCTAATTAGTATTGAGTAGGTACCTACTTGAAAAGTAGAAGTGGTTTGGTACTATTTATTTATATCGTATTATTTGCATTTTAGTTTAGTCATCGAAATGTTACAATAAAAGTATTTAACAAGAAATTAAAAAATACCAAAACTTAAAAACTCAATGCTAAACTATTACTTTATGAAGTACTTAAGTATAACTTCAAAAAATAAACAACTTAGAACTTCAAATTGTATCACGATCAAGATAAACTCAGTTCTGTTGCCTCTATGTCTTACTTCTGATGTCGGAAGATGCGCTTGGGATAGGATTGTCTAAGTTCATTGGACTCAAAAGGTTACCAGTAGGTACTGGCGGCATATTCTCTAAAGACATGCAATATGACCTCGAGCGTAGTGCTGATCAATCTTATAAGACGTCGCTAGACATAATATACAAATTTTATAGTTCTTAGGAATGTATAAATTACTCATTATAGACAAAACTAATTACTTGTCTGGTTAATGCAAAAAAAGTCTTACCAGAGAAGTCTTCATTAAAAATGAATTTGTGAACACGAGCGCCCTTACCGTTTACTTAAGACTGAGCTAAAAAACTGTGTGAAAAATGTGTTTTATCTGATACTTCTTGGTGGCAGGCGTACCGGCAGAGGGTGTCCTCATCTGTACAAATAGCGAGGATCGCGGCGCTAACGGTGGTGGCTGCCTCGTTCATCCTGGGCGCGTTTATCCTGGCCTCGAGCTGGGTGGCGGCGCGCGCATCATGCCATCATCTGGAACAACTAGATGCCATGCTCGACAAAGAACTGGCACTTGAGGGACGCGCGTATGGAAACGACGCATTGCTAGCCGTAAGTACAAGTTTTACAGATTTTAACATTTCAGAGCCCATATTTTGGATTAGGATTGCAACGTAATCCTGCAATTCAGTGATTAATCTATGTATTTTCAGCTTTAATCGAAAAACTGTTAATTTGTTAATTAGCTCAGACTAGTTCTTCATCATAGGTACAATATTTTTCGAAGTAGATACTTGTAGCAGGGACTCATGCTTAGTATAAAATAGAAAGGTTAATTTTCGGAACTGCATTATAGTGTGGCAGGCTGCCAGCCTTCGGCTATCCACTTACACATCGGTTGCTCTTTCCCTGCGCAACCTTCACTTGTGGATATTATCGACACGTAAATCGTAGGTCGGTTTGATACATTATACCAATGTAATGTAGACGACAGAAGAATTATTCTTAGCAGTTTATGTAATTATTATCCAGTAATTATTATAAGAGAGAATTAATCTCTCTTATTCTACCAACTTAGTTCTAGATTTTATTAAAAAATGGTTTCATTAAAGTTTCGTTAAAACACATGTAGGTACTCATACGATGAAAATTAAACATTTACATTGTAGGTAATCATGCAAAGCTTATCGATACGCGACTTATGAGCATTAAGAACAAATATCGGAGCAAATTTCATGATTTTTTACATAATATTATATTATTATCTCGCCAACTAAGTGTCTTTTAGTACGTACAGGCGTTGCATTTATCTTTAGCATTGATGTGACAATGAAGATATCGACTGTCTTTGCTTTTTAATAAAATTAGGAAAAGTCACGTTTGTCAAGTCATGCCACGCTTACGTACATGATTCCGGTACATGATTGTTATCATGACTTTATGAAGAAGTCAGTGTTGTTTTGTATCAAGAATTTGCTAATTTCAAATGATTTCTGAGACTGCATTAACTGCATTCACATCATCAGGTTACAAGTAATAGATTGTTATTAAGTTGTTCAATGAAAATATTCATTGAAAATCAGTAGGAAAATGACAGATTATCAAGGATTTAATTTGATAGGAGTACTCCTATCTAAACAACGTAGGCACGCGCGTATATTGATTATGAGGCGCTACAGCGCAGTTCCACACGTTCACACATTTGCAATTTATTTCAACATTTACGTTCTTGTCGGGTATGTATTTAACAGTAATTACACTTCTTGTCAAGTCCCAATATTAATGAATGCCTTATGTTATTATGTAGTTACCTTTAAGAAACCTTGGAAACATCATTAAGCTCAAGTTTTGACTGCCTTTGCCATAATTTGAATATTTTTGTCATGTTGTTGAGAGGAAAACCCAATAAAAACTGTGAATATAGGTATGAGACGTCCGTCAAGCGTGTCACGTACTTAGTTATATTTAATGTTTATCCAAGTTACGTAATCTTTGTAGAGATGGGCTGGTTCCGTGTACAGACGGCACTTAGGTGTTGTAATTGCTGTGAAACATTGTAGATACATATAACAATGTGAAGATGTGGATAACAATACCACACTTATTAATTAATACCTTGGACATGGAAAATAAATAATTATCTGAATTAGTTAGGTATTCATGTTTTATAAACACAATGCTTTTCGAGAATAGTCTTACGGATATCGGAGTATTTCGATTTCGTCCACTTTTGCGTCCACGTCCCTCATTAACTACGCCTTGCAGTCGAACAAAAAATACTATATTTGTCTGCATTTAGGGTACCATATATATATATTATATATATTCTATTATGATGGCAAATTTCATCTCTAGGTTTAGACGACTAAACATGAAAATGCAACAAACCAACTCACATATAATGACAATACAGAGTATCAGATATATTCTATTATTTTAGAAAATAGTACATACAATAAATTGAAAAAGAAACTAACATTGTGCAGGAATTGGTTCTCAGGGTTATGATTAACATAGACATGACTAGATTAACTAGGCCCATCTCTCATGTATGGCTAAAGTATCATTCACCAGCTTTAGGTATATCAATAGTATCATTAATCGTGGTGGTGGCCGAATGGGCTGGCTCATGTTTAGTGGTGGACAACAACGTGACACCTATATGATGTAACTGACCGAAGCTTCGCGTAAGTTAACTATGTGCATGTTGTTATAGGTCCGCACGCGATGAGGAAATACTGTAGCGCAATATTTACTTGTACACGAGTACTTATGTTACTTTAACACACATTATACACGTTTGTAAGTTTCCTTAGAGTCCGTGGAACATTCAGTGAGGAGGTAGCGAGTTGCGTTGCGACTGGATCACCTTGAATTTGTACACAGAACATGGAGTTGTGACTCTAAACTAACGATTTCTGTAGCGTACTGTTGCGAAAGTTGATGTATCTCTACAACCTATCTGCCATATTTTATTGAGAGTCCGTCGCAGATGCTAACTTAAACATTCTGTTGTTCGGCCCGGGGCTATGTTTGTTAGTTTCTGAGCCCTTCTGAGAACTATACTATAAACATATATAAGAGAAGGTATTGTTTGCTCAGTTTCTGATTGTTTTCATGTTAAATGTGAAAATTTTATCAACTAAGCTTTACAACCGTCATCAAAGTGAAGTCGTATAAAACAAAAGAAACAGACGACCTAAACTTTTATCTTATTCTTATTTAATTTCAAGATAGTAATGATAGGCGGGTTGATTGAAGCGATGTATTTTAGCTGGAAGGCAGCATTCAAACGATCAAAAGATTGCGCTGGGGTTAAGTCAAAGGTCAGCAGCAACGGTGCATCTAGAGAGAATTTATATGTAATGCACAAATGCCTGGTCGTAGCTGGTGATTATGTATTTGTAGCGAAAGCGGCTGGCAGCTGAGGTCGTTGAACCCATGACGCCGATGCATCACTTCGTGACATATGGCCATGCGATGTGAACTCATGTGCGTTTCGACTAAAGCATGCACCTATTTCATTTGAAATGTAATATGATATTTCGTGTGATATCATACAGACATATATTTGTCTTAATTCTATTGAAAGTCAGTATTGAATAACAAGATAACATAATATCATTCCGAAATCAGTTTTGGGTTTTGTCATACATGTTTTCGTTTGCCAGTAAAGTGAATGTCGCCATTTATGGTTTACAGACAATACAAAAATAAAACGAACATGATTTCACATTAGTCTTTGTACCACATCAGCTTGTCGTGGGGACAATATTGGTAATAAGCTGTAAAGCAGACAAAAGGATTGGCCATTTACTTAAATGTGTCTGTCAGACAGTCGGTGAATTCTATTCAGATACGTATTTTATTTTATCCTATATTATACGTATTTTATCCTACTAGTAATAAAGAGAAATTAATTTTTTTAATGAGATACAAACAAAAAGTCGGGGTAGCCTAGTGGTTAAAGCTCTAGCCTGTCAAGTAAGAGTGTGCGGGTTCGATTCTAGGTCAGGTATGTATAGGGTGTAACAAAACTAGTGCACCATATTTTTACATGTCATCCAGAACATGCTAAGTATCATGTTTACTAAAAAAAAAGCAATGGAAAAAAATATCATCACAGTCGCCAAATTGTACGCATAACGCCGGTCTCTATGAAGGCGCTCGATCTGTGATCCCTGGGTCATTCAACGTTGTTTTGTGGTAAACATGATCCTTAGCATGTTCTAGATGACCTATGAAAGTATGGTGCTCTAGTTTTGTTACACCCTATATTTTTTACGCGAAATACCTGTTGAGTATAATATTTATGATACTGTAACAGTTACGAAAGTATCATTGATCATAAAAAGTTATTTCAATAATTTCCGCTGCATGTTTCAGCTTTTTTTAATTGCCATTGGCCAACTGCGTGGTAACTGACATTAGTCGCTGGTATTATCTACCGTAACAACGGTTAGGTACTAGAGATATTCAGGCGCAGATCAATAGTTGCCAGTTTCAATACTTTCAATGGACTTTCTTTTCTCTTTGTTTTCTTTCTGGTTTGTAACACATTCGTAAGTGTCGTGGTGACAACCTCGGTCATATTTAATCTATGTAAATTTGCAGCTTATTTTGTACTGAACGTCACTGTTACCTTATGTTTTGGAGTGTAGGTCCTGTATATACAGGGCGAATCTAAACTTGAATCTAAATCTGACGTATTTTGTCTACCTTCTTATTTATAAATTCATAGTGGTCTAACTTTTATTAAATAGCACAAGTTAAGGCAACAAGAAGTAGCGTCTTCGTGAGAATAAAATTAGAATCGGTTTATTTACTTGTATTATTATTATTGAGATTTACAATATTATTGATCCAGGTGATTATTATTGATATAATTATGCAGTTCCTGACCTTGAGGTATTTCTGTTAGGTAAATTTTTGATAAAATATAAAAATGGAATATCACAGTATAACTCGCTATTTTTATTTGGATTTGATGCTTTCTGGTTCTGAGCCGCTAGAAGTAGTTTCGTCAATATTTTATTTACCGACACAGGTCGTTGATCTCATTACATAAAATCTGCCGATTGGTCAATACTTCTTCGACGAGTATACTGAGTTTCTTGGGTTAAATTCCAAGTCGTTTTTCGTACTTAGTAGATATACGCGTAACATATTTTACCTATTTGGTTTCTTGACAGGATGGGTGGATAATCCCGGTGTTGTATTATATCCACGGCTGTTGTCATGTAACCTTACTGTGATCCCATAGTCCGGCAAGTCGTCTCTCGCTCCGGAATTACATGTACGAGGGTACGACGTTTGTAATTGGAAAGCATGAACATGCTAAACCTCCAACTTAGTCTATATCAGTCTATATAAAATAGTACATAAACAAATGTTTGAAAGAATTAGGTAATACTAGATGTTCCCGCGGTTTCACCCGCATTCCAAGCTTTTACTTTTCGAACTCGGATAAAAGGTATTCAAGTTATTCTTTGTTATATTAGCTATCTGCCAGTGCAAGTCCCGACAAACTGGGTTCAGCAACTTCAGAGATAAGCCGGAACAAGCAGACAGACAAAATAAAGATATATTATGTTGGTATAATTACCGTGCATACATCCATATCAAGTGCTTTACGGAAAGTGTAAATTTGAAGCATTCTTAATTTGGCTTCCAAGAGCTGATGATGATCACTTCCATAGTCAGAACCTAATCGGGTCTTAACAGTGCTAATTGAAGCCCTCTTTGACTTACGACCATTCGGAGATGTCCATGTTAAAAAAAAAAAAACAAAATAATTAAATTTGCCAAAATGTGTATACTATTGGTATTTTACGTCTGTGATCCCAAAATGGAACTCTCAAACGGCACGATAATATAATTATAGGTTGATTGTTTTGTATCATATTATGTCCCGCTCTGATATTTACGTTGGTAATATCATTTAACGTTTAATAAACTTTGACTCACAATGTTTTTGGCAATACCGGCGGCAGTTGGAATGTAAACACTCAAAAGGCGTGAAGTCCTTGAGTCAGTCGCCGTGACCGATTGTATTGAAAATTAACATGTTCTTGGCTTGCCCATTACAATGAAAACTTTACATGGCACACTTTGGTAGCACAAAGTTCTCGATTGTAATGATTTTGTTCCTTAATTGTTGCAGAATTAAAATCTTTGGGTACAGCATTTGTAACGCAATTCTAGTTAAGTATCTGCGTCATAACAGATCTTGTAAAAATTTGAATATACGTAATTAAGTTTATAATTTCACTCTAAGTTCAGTTCTGTTTTTGGTATAATATGTTTGGGTGAAATTTGGCTGTTGCAGCAAATAGATGATTCTAGGTTTGGTGTTCATGTACTGGGTTATCTGCACCAATTCTAACCAACAAAAATAGCTATACTTATGTCTAATTCATGTCCGCAAATCGCGTGTGTGTGCGTGTTGAGCGGAAGCCACCGATTTTCCGCGCACGCGCATCACAATGATCTTCGCCGCATCCGTCCACCCGCGCGTCCCACCCACTGCACTGTCATCGTCTAATTATTGACTCGCCATCGTACTTTAATTAACATTCTTTATGCTCGGGTGATTCCAACAAGTGCTTAACTTGAGAGCCGATCATAATATGTTATTACATGTAATGCTAGCTCGGCTGTTAGGTGTACAATGACGACGGGATCGGGTAGATTGTTTCATCCGAGTTTCACCTGAGTGTAAAGTATTAATTCTTGTACACTTATAATTTATCAATAAGTGCTGTAAAATATCGCTTGATTTTATTATTTATTGGTTTGCAATTTGGGTTTCAAAGTGCCAAGAAATTTATACTAAAATTATAAATCCGGAGAGTTTGTCTGGTTGCTTGAACGCGCAATTCTCAGGAACTATTGACCAATTTGAAAGCCAAGGAAGGGTACATTCCCATCCGGGTGGCAGAGTAGTCTCTATAGAACGCGGGTGAGTCCGCTGGTGGAGGCAAGCATACATAATAAATGCTTTAGTCTCCACCACTAATATAATTGCCACATCATCCATACCAAAATCAAATTAGTTTTAAATATTCGCTATAAATTCTCTGAATACTAGAACTGGAGCTGTACTGTGCAATATTTAGCAATGTGCTAATAAATGAGTCCTTGTGTCAGATTGTTACCCCTGACATTTGATCAGCTTTTAAAATACCTGAATCAATAATAGTTTTCTTCGGATGAGCATCTTAACTTTGTTCCGTGTAGGTTGCACTGTTGATATTAGTCATCAGTTGAGATTGTGTTGTGTTAAAATAAGATACGATAAAATAATAAACACTTTATTATACTTGCTAATTAATTCAGCACGATATCCACGTGTTTAATCTAAAACTTATCTTTGCGAAGTTTACGCTTATTTCTCGAACAACATATGTAGTTATTTATACATTACAACTACATAGAAATGTTAGCTTAAAGTATTTGATTTGGGTTTTATACATTACATTATTATAAGGAGTAATACATCATTATTTTATAGCTTGGTTCTCATTTTTTTAAACTCCGTTTTTTTATAGAACATGGTCTTAAACAGTACCGCCTTTAGTACTAGATTTAGACCATATACTTTGTTGAAGAAGATATATGGTTTAAAGCCAGCACCATAGGCGGTACTTTTTTCATCTCATTTGATAATAATGGGGACTAATATTCTAAAATACAGTCAATAACAACTCAACGGAGAGTGTCAATAGAGTAAACTCTAGGCGCTTTAAGGTTAAAAGTGTACCAAGTATAAGTGCAACAGCCTTATTTATGCTTTACGCTTGTTATGTTACTGATATTCCATATTATTTACAAATGTTATACACACGGTAAATCGGAACAAGAACATAAATATTTAACAGAGATCCAGTTTTCTACTAATCTTGTATTTGATGCTACCTGACTGCAACATCTTATTATGACATGTCGATTTAGTTAAAATTCACTGTGTGTCCTTATGAGTAATCTCAGTTTACCTTGACTTGGCAAATTGAGGTTGTTTAGACTGTATTTAGTGAATGGCTCTGATGGAGACTTCATGGTGCTCGAGAAAAAACATTAATTAGTCGTCCCGTAGCGATAGGTACAAGATACTTAAGGTATGGAAGCGGCTTCGATGATGAGATATGACACGCATGAGTAACAATCAAGAAGATATTTTTTTTGATATTGGATTTATTTATTTCACTTGATAACAAAAGTTTTATTTATGTTGTGTTATTCACATGCACGAGCACAATTTGTATTCAACTCCAGACAACCGTTGCTAGCTCCTGCTTACGTATTTATAAATAAAATTGCGTATAGAATTTCAATGGTTCCGAGCAATTTTATACCATTTATACACGCACAACATAACAATGTGTTGTATTTATATATGGTATCGATAGTTGTGACAGTCAGTTTTTTCTCTGTCTTAGCCCGACATTCTTTGTTCATAGACGATTGCTTACTTTCAGTGCTGGCGAGAGGCGCAATTTCCTCGTTATCACGCAACGTTTGGCTTGGCAAGCGACAATAACTATTAAATGTTTAAAACGTTTCGTAAATCCAGTAAAAGTGTGGTGGGCGTAGTGCACAATGCGACAATAGCTGTCGACGTAATCGTCGTTTTCTATCAGTTGCGGTCGCAAACATTTCGCGCTCCGCTGCGCCCTTATACTTGACAGCACACACAACATCATTTGCACAAGATACGTACATCTCTTTGTTAACTAACAAGTTTTCCACGACGTGTTTGGAGTTCATCACCTGTTATAATCGCTCAACAACGCACGTATCTTTAAAGATGACTAAGCACTGTGTGTGCCCGTACCATTTAGGTACCTAATCGTAATTGTTGTACTTTCCAAGATTTCAAAAGCTTGCGTAGGTAGAACTCTCGTGGCGTGCATAATTCTGCAGTGGAAAGGCATCTCAATAAAGACGCATTTCGCTTGTATTTGCGCATAATTGAATTGCTAACCTTTGTTGATTTTAAGTTAGACCTTTAAACGTAGTTTTTTGTCATTGTCAATATTAATACTGTCTTCTATGTTTAGGTAAATTTGAAACAAAGTCTTTCGTAATGTGTTGAGTGAGAGATGTTGCAAGTGTACAATTTGTGAGTATGTATACCTTAGTCAAAATCGGATAGATTTTGGTGATTAGCCAAAGAAATATCGAGTTTAAAAAGGTAATAGTTCCATAATAACCTTCTTTGACCTTTGCAAATCAATAGCATCATGGGCCTTAGAGTCTTCGAAAACAATTCGCAATTGTTTGAAAAGCGTATCGAAACTTCGAAGTGAAATAAATTTTATTGTTTGTTTTTTAACAATTGTTGGACGTTTTGCTAGGCCTGCAACCTTGCACTTTTGTACCCACCTGAATGTTTTTAAGCACATGGCCTGACTGACACAGCCAACTGGTCATTATCCAATGAGAATACAGCAATTGACATGGACAATGATGAGACGCGATACCGTGTGGGTAAATACATAGGTAAGTGAACATAGCCTACGTACTCAAGTTACGTAAGAGGTTGGCTGCATGCAAAAGGCATCCGCCATTTTGCGATGAGCACTTTGATGGTTTTTGCGCGAAAAGTGAGCGGCGAGGTTGGCAATGCTTCAACTTTAATTTGTTGTAGAAATTACGATTTTGCAAAGATTTCATAAATAACTTTAAACGGGTACAAAAAGTGGTTACGTGGAAAATAACATTGACACAGTCGTGGCTTGATTTAACGTTTCTAGAACTTTCTGGTAGCCAGTTTCACTACACCACCACAATAGGAGCTAAGTGTGGCCTTCTTATGTATAGATTTAATTGATTTAGTTATTCTTGTTCTCAAATTGCACGTGTACACTATGTAGGTTTAAATATAGTAATGCATATGAAGAGGCCGGAGATCTTCATGTTCAATAATAAATCAAATCTTCTTACTATTTTGATCAATTAAGTGTAGCTATGTACAAGATTACTTGCGAAATGTTTGAGTATCTACATAAAATCCATTTTAGACCTTTCACCTCTTAAATTTCTGAAACTAAGGTCGTAAGTGCCATTAGGATGACTAAATTTTTCAACGCTAGTAGGTGGTATACTTCTCATTTACAACTCCTGAATATCGTTTATTTTAGGACGAGCCTCTTCCCATAAGCAACGCGCACGCACTGCACGGAGTGCCGCCGCCGTCTGCGGCGCCAGAGCCGTCGGCGCTGCCGAGCCAGCCAGCGCCAGTCCCCGCCAACCAGCTCAAAGACGACGCACTCAACCATGCAGAGTCTAAGATTGACGAAGACAAATTACAGGTAAATATGTTTTCCCACACTGTCGCTGTTGGAATACTAAACCGTTGTATACATTATTGTTTGTGAGATACGTTAGTTTGCTTTAAGGATAAAGACTTGAAAGTTTTACCTTGTTGCCAATTTGTGTTTACGCTTTATTTCGATGGAATGATAAAAAAGATCAAAGTGTAACCATTTTACTAGTTATGAATGATTGATTAAATAGTGGAAGGACAGATATTGTATACCTTCACGATTTAGTTTAGCTCTCTGTTTACTTCAAGGCACAAATATACATTTTGTTCATTGTTTTGTAGAACATACGGCAATTAGTTACATTATTTTCCCTGCAGTAAAAGTGGTGACGACAGACAACCGATTGGTTAAGGCCAGCGAATGGTTTCTCTTGGCAGTTTCACGCGTGAAAGGCCTAAGAAATTTTAAATCGTGTTAGACGCAGATCATCATCTTCTCTCTGAGACAGTATTAAATTAAAAGTTATGTAAACAGCGAAACTTAGTTCATAGATTAAGAAAGATTAAAGACTTTGCAATTTCCTTATTTAAATACGTTACTTTTAACAAAATGTTTAAATAAAAGCCTTATGGTAGCCTTACATATTTGCTGATTTGACTGAACATGTTTGTAGATATGTCAGTGGGTGCAAGTAGTGACGTCAGCCAGCTTTCACTTGCGGGGGGGGGGGGGAGGGAAGCGTGGTTCACCGCTCGACTGTTGCACCACGAACACGTGAAAGCGGCCACTTTGTATTATTTGCATTGCCCAGATATTGTCGGCAAACGCGAAATGACATGCAGATTGAACATACCTACAACACGTATGTGGAGATTGCGGAGAAAGATTGAGTTATTTATAAGAATACCTTTAAAAGGGTCTTCTATAGGTAGATCAAAAAGTTTTATTTTTACAGAAAAAAAATATTTCGGTCTGGTTTTACACTTTTCTTTGACTAATGACTGGCATTTTTCGTTGCATTCACATATAATTTTGAATTGACCTAGGTTTCGACGTTTACAAATACATATGTATAGGTAAACAAAATGTATAAATGCTTGGTATTCCATACGATGGTGAAGGATGCTATTTGTAACTTTGGCTGGCATTTGTGTGAAGGCAGAGTAAGGCTGATGTGGAAAACAATACGCCGTGCCTCATATTCTTTCGATACAATAATAAGATTTGCATAGACATAGGCTGATTCAACGATGAGCTATCTATCCGAATGTTAGTAATATTTACAAACGGAGGGCGGTTGAACAATGGTGCGCGGGCGCATTGTCTCGCGCAGGATGTCCGAACCCATTGTACCGGGTAAACAGCACAGAACGAGATATATTATGTTCTTGTTTCACACGTCGCTTTTCCATTAAGTGTTAAATGAAAAGTAACTCAGCATTTTTATGACGTTATAAAAATATATACTGAACTCTCTTTTTGTCCGACGACCAATAAGGGTTATATTTGCGCTGTACCTCTTCAATAAATGTCACTGCTTTCGCTTCCTTTCTTTATCAAGCGTTACGAAAGCGAAAGCTACCTATCTAGGACTGGTCAGGTCAAATGTATGAGAGGTTAAGATAGTTCCTGAGGTTCTCATGAACTCATAGCCAATAATGTATTATCTACGTTACTGCATTACAAGAGCCATATAAGTGTTAAAAGGAAATGATTTCCTTAGATTCAAAGTACGATATTACATCTTATTTAAACTATTTATTGTAAAAATCATTCGTAGATTTTCTTTTCAAATTTAGCATTGAATAATTAAATCTCCTAATTTAGTGAAATGATCTACAATTAATGCTGATAATGATATTTACGAATACTTTCAGAAAATCGACGATGAGCGCAATGACTCGCCGAACTCAGCAAGCGACGAAAGCTCAGAGTCTGACAGTTCGGCCGAGGACGAGGACGAACTCGATGCCGTCAGGCCCATGCTCAAGCTGCCCATTCAGTTCGACCTCGATGAACTGGCCGGAGCCTTCCTGGCTAACAATCAGAAGTGAGTATGATACAACACATTTATCCATTGTGCCTAGCGCTCGCGACCTTTCTCTTATTTTCGAAGACTGCTTCAAGATATCGAGGTTAACAGAGAATTATCAAGTTTTCTACAAAATGTCCTTTAATTTTTACTCCAATATCCAGTTTTTGAGACAGCTTCATATTATGAAGCTGTCTCAAATAAATAAATTCATTCGAGGTGCACAAGTGAAGCCGACACTTACATAATTAGTTAGGGGATCGCTCATTAAAACCGTGGATTATACAAGACGGCGCTTAATGTGTTTGTTGTTTCTTTAAAATTATGTTCTGCTCTGACGAACAATTATGTAAATAGGAGCAAGGTCAAGATCTCCCGCACAGACACCTACTGTTATACCGCGTTTGTCATAATTATAATTTGCAACGTTGAAGGGACCAGCAATCACCTTTAATACATACAGAATCTATTAAAATCCTTTCTCGATAGACCGACCCATAAGAAATACTATCATAACCTTTTCCCCTTACTTCTGTGTATTTTTAATTTTGCTTGTAAACTACCGAATGGAACCAAATAACAGTTACTTTGCTTGATTAACTAAATTTAAATATGAATGAGTCAAATAGAACTCATTTCAATAACAATGACTATAGACCAAAGCACCATCATAACGGACACAAGCCATAATTTTGGAGAAGTTGTTCAAAACGTTATAAGAATAAAAGGAGGACAACAGTGGCGGTTCAATAAATAAATATTTGCAGTTAATAACTTGTATTAGTCGGAGTTTTCCCCCGAGAGATTCGCTCCGTTCTTCCTGTGTTATATTATAATGTTTTGACTAACTAGTTGTGTAACATCGAGCCGGCGCTAGGCGGAAGGAGTCGGAGAAACTTGTGTAATCACATTAATACGAGCTCATTGGTAATCCGTAGGAGCATGTGTCATGTGACCTAACGCAGCTTGGGATCCACGATGCGCTATGTCGAATATTGCAGCGATAGAACGTTTTATTTAAGAACTTAGACATTTTATTAAGATTTTAAAGTGATTGATGACTTACGTAATTAACGCGATTTACGTGTAGGCACTTAAGCCAGTCTCAATAGTAGATTATGTAATAGAATTAGGTCATGTTATAGAAAGTTGCTGGCAGTGCTAAATAAAACAAAATATTTTGTTAAGAAACAAATGGCGGCACGTCATAACATCGTTAAAGCTTGAAGTGAAGCTAATTGTAGATTTTCATCACATTAATTCATCGCGAAATGAACATTTTATAAGTCTGTACAGTAACTTCAGTTTCTGCTCTACATTGATAAATTGGATGTAATAAAATTCTCAATTAAATGGAAACCCAGAAAAGGTTTTACAGCCAATGCCTTCATAAAAGTAGGAGCCAATCAGCTGGTTTCATTTTTTCTGTTTTTAAATAACTGCATAATAAAGTTAAGGATTTTTTTAAAGTAACACAATGTGTCAGATTGTAGGAAACGGTTCTTCAAGATCACATGAACTTGTTTAATAAAAACGACATAAATATTGTAAGCACATGAATGCTGATCTTAAAATTTGTAGACCTTAAGATTTGAATTTTGAAGTTATAAAAGTAATACACTTTGTTTCCAGGGGCCGCATGAACTGTGTGGTTGAGAAGCGCCGCGACGACCCCATGGAGAGGAGATTCCCCTTCAACATTCTCGGAGCCTTCGCACCGCGCAGCGCGCATGCCGAGCGTATCGCCATCATCTGCCACGGAGGTGATGAGCCCAGGTACATTATTATGATCATCTATTCTGAAAATATTAACTAGAAAGTATTAAGAAATACAAAACTCCTGATTACTGATTTATGGTAGGTATAATTTGCGGTATTTAGACTATTTTTTTTTTACAATTCTGAAAGACATGACTACAAGATTCATGATTGTGGAATTGGAAATGAGAATAGCGTGTGTAGTTGTACAATCGTCGCACTTTCTCGAATACGGCAAGTATCCAGTATTTGCTCTTAGGTAACAATTCGCGTTATACTGTTTTTGTTCTCGATTACGTCAAAGACAGGTTATTTGTTTCTGACCTTTCTGAAGTAGATCAAAGATATATTGTGTACCCACGCGTAATGTTATGTTTTGAGTCGTGTGTAAATAAAAAACTGTTGTCAAGGCTGACCTCTGACTCATTTGATACAAACATAATGTTCATATATTGTGCTTCAACAAACTGAGAAACTACGGCAATAGTAGCATCTTTGTTTAAGGTTCACTATGTCCCCGTTACGTTCAAAACATATAATAATATCTACGGATTAAATTCTTTTGTTGAGTATTTTGCGTGGTTCCCATTGAAATGCGGCGGAGTGGACCGATTAGGGCTGTTTCATAGAACCTCCGGAGGCTTAGACATCTATTCTTCTTGCTTTATTGTCGGTACTGTGTTTAAATTTTTTTACGACCTACTTCAACTTTTATGCGACGAAGACTTATGATATGTCGTGATAAGGTCATGCGTAGGCTTTAGCTGCGCACAAACTTATTGTTGAAACTTTAATATATTTTGTCACGAAATTGCTTAGTAACCTACTCGTATCCAACATTCTATACGCTTTTAAAAAGCATGTACTGACTTACGTTGCTGTTTATTAAGTACCGTCGTGTCACTAATCAGGTATAGCACATTACGCAGTCAGTAGAGAGTACAATTACATCACAATCGTTTGTCTTCAATACTGATGGCAAAGTGAACGGTTGGTAGTTAGCAATATAAAGACCCTACGAGCGTAGTTGTAAAATTTTATCAGGCCACAATACACTTGGGAATCAACGACTTGCTTACCTCCGTATTTTCCCTGTATTCCCAAACGGCTATTATTGCAAACAGCCTGTGCGTTCTGAATATTATGTTATTGTTACACGATAAGTTCACGGAACCGTTACAATATCGATGTCACAGTTTCATTTCACAATTATGTATTAATTAAACTCGACACTCATTTCCCCCGATTTTCTAATGTCCAGCAGATTCTAGCAGATTCTTTTTTGTTACCCGACTTTTTATTGAAATGGATACGTTGTGTTTTGTTTATCTGCAACCATATCCCCAACTACGAGTAATATTCAGCATCTCTTAGACATCTTAACACCAAAAATACAATCGCAGTTAATCACTAGTCATCAAGAAGCTCTGTTAAAAGTTTTCTTGATGAAAAACTTTTCATCAGGCTTTCTCACAACATGATCGTGTGTTAGTTTGATAAACTGTTACACGTGCCGCCATTAGTAAAACTTTACGAAAGCCATAATATACATATATACCGCACGAGTATCTAGACCGTCAGTAGGTATGAAGTGAATAGCGATAGGTTATAACTCTATAACTAGCTGGAAAGTCTATAACAGCCTCAAGGGTTCTATGTACCAAATATTTTCAAAATAAATACAGCTGCCTATATTACTGATATAAGCTTCGATCAGAGGTTTCACCCGCTTCCTGAAGGAACTGCTTCAAGGAACTCTGATAGATGAGAAATAGCCTATATGTTATTCTGTTTGAACAAAATCTCTTAAGCAGTTTGAGTGTGAGGAAGTAGCAAATATACACATATGAACACATTCAAATTATCGTCTTTATAATATTAGGGATCTATTTAGGTTACGTTACTGTATGCTGTATTACTATACATATATAGAGTTACGCAAAGCGCTTTTCTGTTTGAAAGCGATAATGAATCGGCTTAGCTGCGTTTTGTATTATTAGTTTTAGGATGTTCAAAGTAAGGGTATCTTGTTATTTCAAGACAAATGAGTCGATAGTTAACGTAAGCGATGCCTTATATGTTACCTACGCCTACGTCAACCAATTAGCTAAGTGAAAGCACGAGGTATGTTAGTGGTTGTTTTCGATCTTACCAGATTATCTACATGTGATTTGTGATTTGGATAATTGAATAATGGTTCCTTGTTAGCCCTTTTTTTAGTTTCACATATGTAAGTAATGTTCTTTATTGAGGTTTCATATGAAACTTGCTGTTCCTGAGCGTTCAAATAAACAAACCAACTCTTCAGATTTAAAATATTAGATAGGAGTATCGATCTTATTAAAGTTTTTGAATCTCTTATGTATATTTTTTATGTTGACTTTGATATATGAACAAAATAAATTTCTTGGATTGTGCCTCAGATGGCATTTATATTATTTTGATATATAGATAGATGGATTTTGTTCGTCAATAACAGTTTTGAGAGCTGTCGGAATTGGCCGCGTTGATATGCCCGGTTTGAATCGGTGGTTGTCAATTGCTAGCGGTATTGTCAATCCAATGCAAAAAACAAGGAAGATAACTGAAACACAGAAAAACTGAGCTAAAAAGTCGGTAGCTTTAATGCACACTAGAGCGCCTTTAACTTAAATGGATAATTATATTTAACAAGCATAGATATTGCTTGCGAGTACTATGCAAGCAATAAGTCTATGCTTGTTAGTAGTTTATGCAGTTGTATCCATGGTTTTTTTTTTAATCTTTTTATTTTATGAGGCTTGAGCACCACTGTGCCATGTCAGCCTCGATGGTTGTATCGCAGTAAATTATTTTTACGCTTCCTTTAAACAATGAGTTTGTTTTAATAGGTCACATAGCCTCAGATTTTTCAGAAACTATTTTGTAATTGATTTATTTTATTGTTGTAGGTCAATGAATTTCCCTGAGCCACAATCTCAAGTGTTCGCGTTCCCGCTGACGGGCCCCGTGCGCCTGCCGCTGCGGCCGCAGCCCGAGCGCGCGCCCGCGCCGCCCTCCGCCGGCCCCGCGCCCCGCATGCCGCCATTCGCACCACTAGCACACAGACAGGCACCTTTCCCCCTCCCCGTAAGTACCTTTCTTATATATAATCTACATCCAACATTCTTCCTACACTGAAATCTTGTCAGACTTCTCTTTGTCTTCCTAACGATGATTAATATTCACCGTGGAAATCTACCGCTTCATGCCGCCAGTTTAATATCGCGAAGAAAATCTTGTCTACCCCGGAAGCTGCGGTCACCTTGTGTTGAACGAGTGAGGCATTTTAATGTGAACATCACTTGTTTGTAATTGACCATAATGGCTCCTGTGGTCTTCCGGAGTCATAAAGAATAAAACATTATGTAACTAATTGAATCATGTACGAGGAACGAGTCTGCACGTAATAAATGTGATGGCGACATGAAGAGATAATGCTAGGAAATTACTAAGTCGTAGGGTCTTGTCTGAGAGAGAAAGGGATGACTTGTGACCCTTGCATGTATTCGTTTGATGTGATAGAGTAGCACGTAATATGAATTGCTATTTGGGTCAAGTGAGACCGTGATTGCGGGGGATTATCCTACGATCGTGTCGTTTATCGACCAAGTGCTCTAACAGTTTCAACGGGCAGGCTGAACATTTCTTTCGCTTCGATAATCATGTGGCAAAGGAGATTATATACCAAACGTTCAATATTTATCTTTCTTCAATGCCCATCGGATTAAGTGACAAAAATGATATTTGTTTATTATGATTTACCTTAATTATGTTGCAAAAGAGTCAGGTGCCAGGTTTGGTCTCTAGAAAGTCAGGCGGTGTTTGAAAATAAAAAGCAGAACTAGATTAAGTTTAGATAAGTATAAGTCGGTATCTAGAAATCAAAACGAAAGCAGATTCTGTGAATTCAAAAGCATTTGTGAATTCATTTCACACAGGTCACAAGCGTCACGTACTTTCAACGAAAGATTTTCAGATCTTCAGTTCCTTCATATGAAAGGAAGATATTCATCTGATTAATGGTTCGTTTCTCGAACGTCGTGTAACGTCAACCGCTGTAATACACCGGCGAAATTAAGGCTATTGTGTTCCTTAAGAGTCTGTACGTGAACTTCTTTGAGAGACGTCCGACAAATGACGCCATTGTTATTGGTGGTTCGAGTACTCGTGTGTAGATCAAATGTTTAGTTGCTAGCCGACAAAGTGCTATCTATATTCATAACATAATAATATTCTAATATGAGAGTTGATTGAGATTGTTGTCTACATCTTTTGGGCAACATGCCTTTTGCATTGAGGCATTTGATCATCAGAGTCTATGTAATATAGTCAGAGCCCAACACTTATGTGGATAGTGTTTAAAGCTCACTATGATCGCTTAGGAGGTAATAATCTTCAAGAGCACTAATAGGTACGAATATATTCGGTAGCACTATTAAAGCTGCTTCGGGTCACAAAGCACTTGAAAGTGCTAAACAATAAAAGTGATGTGTTTCCACGCAATAAGACCTCTGTCGGCGGGGGAGCATTTATTACGTCTGTCATGTGTTATGACCGCTATAATAATTTCATTACGCCATGTCATAACATAATTGACGCATCTGTGTAATGGTAACTTAACTGGCACCAAATATTACCGTCAAAACAATTGAAGTTTAGTATTATTACGAGTATAGTAATTTGTTTGCAGATGTTGCCCTTGTGCTTTCATTGCATTCCAAGATTTGAATTACCTTTAAAAGACAATTTATTTGTTACAAACTTTGTAAATGTTTAAAGTGGATACTTTTTAAGAACCTGGTATTGCAAGCGCAAAAAAACTATAACATATACATACAGTACTTGGATAAATCTATACAAGAAACATATGTTGCGAGTTCCATGCGGAGTTCAAGTTCGCAATAGACGTAACTTGAAGTGATTAGTCGCTCAGAGCATTAACATCGGCCATATCTCTTCACCGACTGTTATAACTTACGACGCAGATAAGTACTCCATGTGTCTCTTTAATTACTAGATCGGCATGGGAATATACTGATTAAAACTGCGCGCTCGTTTCACGTAAATTGCTGCTACTAGTACCTACGTACAAGGGTTTTATCTGCAGATTTATATTGCAGCTGGATTTTCAACAAAGTGTAATATTTTGAGCGTAATTCTTCCTTCATTTTACCTGACTGCCAAAAATGGTTATGTTTTTCGCGCGTATCTTGTGTGTATATATATGTATGTGTGCATGGGATCTTTTTATAATTATCTCATATTTATCTTCGAAGGGCCGAACGGCCTTGTATTTATAGGATAGGCCCAGTATCCTTGGATTTGCCTCGGTTACCCATGTGTCCTTAAGTACGTGACATTGCGACAGTAAGAGAAATTCGTTGAACAATCACAGTCTATTCTAGCTTATCTAGTTAGGTGGTCTCCCAATTGCGATTGTTCTACTCGTTTCTGCCTTTTCAGTTCGTTACTTGTGATCTTTCATGCAGGTTACCTAGGTGTTTTTAAATAATGTTTTTTACAGCTAATTTACTAGGTGTTATTTATTCAGCAACTGGGTTTACTAAGTCAGTTGAAATTGTTTTTCAATTATAAGTTGAAGGAAGTCAACAGATAAATTAATAAAAATTCAACAAAAGGCATTTGAATGTACGGTGAGTCGTTTATTTGTGATGAGGAGATAAAATTGTATTAGCGATTAACTTGGTAACGACATGATGAGGTTGGCTACTCGTTGCGGCGAGCCTGTGAAGTAATCTAATGAAGTCGTGCAATTTTCCAATCTGGAGAACTACCTGCGTCCTCTCCTGTCACGGGCAGGCAAAACTCGTGAATGTTGATTTTTTTCTGATTCCCTACTTTTGTTGATGTATCTCTAGATTCTGTAGGAAAATATTACAAGATTTAAGTTTAAAGGCTAAGTAAGGCTGATAGAATAAAATTTTCCAAAAGAGAAGTAGATGATGAATGAGAGACGGCAACGTGAACAACAGATAAATTGTGTACCAAAAATAGAACATCCCGTAGAAATTGTTATCTTTGCGAAAAATGTCTTGATGCTACAAATCTCAGTCTCATAACACAAGAAAACTAGTTATGAAATTCTTAGACGTCGAAAGAGAAGTATGTATAAATATTTTTGCATTCAATGCAATAACTGGCGTTCCTGAAACGTATACATGTGGTTACTTATTTAATATTCTATGTTATGTTTACAATATACAAAATTAAGTAAGGTTCCCAAATAATATACGGAAACTTCGACAACTTTAGTATTTTAAATGCAACATCCTACTACTATTATAAAGGCGAAAGTTTGTAAGTATGGATGTATGGATGTATAGATGTATGGATGTATGGATGTTTGTTACTCTTTCACGTAAAAACTACTGAATGGATTTGAATGAAACTTTACCACAATATAGCTTATACATCAGAATAACATATAGGCTACTTTTTATCCGGGTATGGAAAGTACTTCCCTCAGAAAGCGGGTGAAACCGCTGGCGGAAGCTAGTAATAAATATTTGTGAAGAAATGTTAGCTATTTGATTAGTCATTGAGTATTTATAAACTACAAATTACGTGGCAATTATGAATCAAATGTGTCATACATTTGATAAGAAGACAGAAATCTAAGACATGCAGCATGAGCTATAAAACTTATCGCTTTACTGTTATCCTAATCTTAATAATTGTTTCATTGTTTTTTTAATATAATAAACATTATTTACGTTTATAAATACATAAGGTATTCTAAATATATCTTATAAAAACAAAAAATACGAACATTTAAAAATATAAAAAATAGATGTTAAAAATGCGAAAGTGGTTTTGTCTGCTTAAATGACGATCAATTTCTGAATTTATTTGGAGGAAGTCTGGTGTCTGGTGTGACGAGGACACGGGTTGCAACTATCGTGTCTCGCCACGTACTTTACTTTAAGGAGCGGGTGAAACAGCTGTTTTTAAATAGAAACTAATATAATCTCTAAGTTGTCATAAAACACAAACAAGTAACTAGTTATATAAAAAAGAGCTAATTATTTGTGTAGTATTTGTTGTTATTTTGTGATAAAAATTTTAGGCTCATTATTTTAATATATTTTTTTGGGAAATCTTATTTGTATTAAAAACAAAGTACTGCAAATTGCTTCTTATTGCGCAGTAGGAATCTATGGATACTTTGGCACCATGTGTTTTCGTCCGTTTGGTAGTTATTCAGGTACCTGTCAAGTCTCAACCCACCCTGAAGGCGTTGGTCGTCGAATTCCATTTTAAATCAGCTTTATTCATTACCAATTACGTTGGCGGATTTGAGCGTTGTTTTTGATGAAATTGGGAATTTCGACCCTTTATCATTATTATTAGAAGCTTTTTGTACTTACATAGCTTTTGTTTTGATTTAGTATTACCGCGGGGTAATCCTCGACTTTTTAAAAGGATCGTGTAACATTTTCCATTATTTTCAGTAGGTATACGGAATAGGGAAGTCGTTAGCTGAGTTAAAATTAAATTAATTAAGAGGAAATAAGGCCATGTACGTCAAAGATCTATTTTGGGTTCTGATTTGACACTATGTTTTTCCAATGCTGGATGGCAACAGTTGCCTTATGGAAAATATTAGTACAAAAATGCAAATATCAATTATTTGAATTTGTATGAGGAACGTATAATATACAGCGTCATAACAATACATAATAGCTTTACTAGATCATGTGAAATATCCAGTTCATTTATTAATGTGTATTTTTTTTTGTATATGTGTTACAGTGTATTCCCTGAAAACAAGATTGTAGGTCAAAGTAGTACTTCTAGCGAGGTTAATGTTAAAACTCTAAGTACCTTATTTATACAGCTAGACATGTACAGTAACCGTAACAAAAATCTGTGTATTGTGGTCGAGGACATATGAATTACGATCACTTATTAAATAGTTGCCACTTACTGTGCCTACTACCATAATACTAACATACTCGTGTATGTACGCCGACGTGCGCCTTAAGTACCAACCGATGTTATAGCAGCCGGCACTCGCAATAATATACTGGATATTATCCTTCTTTATTATGTCAGTCGAGTGCTAAGAGTTCTTTTGCTCCTAAAAATACGTTTTCCGTGTAGCGCCGGCCCGGGTGAGGGGGCTAAAGGTATAGGAAAGCTATGCAAAGTGAAAGGATCGTCGAGATCGGACCACGCCTCTTGTTCCTCTTAAATAGAAACGCTTTTTATATTATTATGTATACTTATATCTGCTGTTTCTATGACAACTTTTCGTAAAAATCGGACACACATTTTTCCTTTAAATATTTTGTACGGATATTCGCTTTTATCTGATTTCTGTATAGATAAAATGTACCAGTACCGTTTTGTAAGTATAAAATGTTTTATGTATAAATATTTTCATTTATCAGCATTGAGCCAGTCTCAGTCATAAGGATCACAAAATATTCTCCAGTTTTCCACGAACATATTTGGATACCTTTATTTAAAATGTTTCTTCTAAAAGAATAATGCAATGAAACAAAGTGTGAAACCGTGTAGTGACGTGGACTATTTGAGTAAAAACGTTACCCTTCTTTGTACTGTGGAAAAGGGTATTATCGCGTGCGTCGTCCCCTGACCCGTCCCGCAGTAGCAGATAGCGGCAACAAAGTAGGCGTATCAACAATATCAGCTTATCCGATACTGGTCTACACAATACTCTCTTATAGGACTTTATAGCTTCGGTGGTGTTGTCCTCGTGAGCTCGTATATTGTTATCCAGTGCCTTCACATTACCCATAATTACGTTAAAATATATAAGTATATTAAACTTTAGATTGCGATACCATTTATTTTGTATTACCGCGGGTGGATTTGTAACAGTCGGATGACTACTTTATTGTATAGACTTTTACGCTATTATTGATTTACATTTTCCCAAGTAGGTAAGTGAGCTAGCTAACGCTGAAGGAAATCTTCAAAGCGGTTTATAGTTCTTGAGATTAGCACATTAAACCAAACAATTAAACAAAGTTATCAGCTTTATAATATAAATATAGATAAGTATTATATTTGATTCGTATAAAATAACATATAAGTAATGACTACGGTAGATGAGTTTTAAAAATGACACCACATTTTTTATGCAAGCATAAAAAATAGCTCGTTTAGTTGAGTTTAGAAGAACATAGCGTGTTGTTTAAAATTTCATAAATGTTACAAGCAAAGTAAGTCAGTAAGGCACGTATGTTATAACGCAAATACGCAAGCGCAGATTTCCGATTTTTAAAGAATGTTAACTTGGTAGCATTCTGTTGACTAAAGGTGTGTGACAATATAAGAACAAGTATTTCAAAAGGATTGCTCCTTGTTGCTGCATTGAACAAAACTAGCTTGACCGGTGTCGGTCCGATAAAAATGTACATAGAGGCTACATCTACCTATTGTACCTTTTAAATCTAGTAAGATATTCCATTAATTCACATGATCTGAATTGATGTGAATACCCACATGGGTACTTTCTAAGAGGTCGTTAAAAGGTTTCCTATAAATGCAGCATGTGTGATCGCACTTTCTTTGTAGAAAGTTTTTTGATAAACAACTTTCTTTTGTGCATTTTATGCAAATTACTCAATGACGCCTCGAATGATTCATCGTTCGTTCGATCATAGCGATAGTTGCTGCGTAATTATTGGCGGCCAAAGAGATGTAGCTTTCTCCGCTTAAGCTTTTCTTTCTTATTCATATACATATATTTAGAATAAAATTACGATGTTAACAAAATTCGCCAATACATTTTAATTTGAACCAATAATAAATTGATATTTCTAGACGTAAAACTAGATAGTATCTATATGTATGTATGTATGTATATTCGATAACACTCTAACAATCAATCATTTTCATGCCATTAAGCCGATGAAGTTCGTGAGTAAAACAAGTATAGGCATTCATATAATATAACGACGGAGTTACTGGTACGTCGTCACATTCCAAAAGCTCTCGTACATGAACCGAAAATTTTGCAAAAAAATCAGGGTCGATCGGTCATCGGCCCCGAGTCCCCGACACTGGTTGCAGCGTGCACATGTGCTTATGCAATCATGAACGTTCCGGTTTTCGGCTCACTTTACTTGTTTTACCCTTTCATTTATCATTATCGAGCACAGCGGCTAAAAAACAAGCTAGAACATAAAACACGGCCGCATTGCCGCATGTTGCGTGTGACCATTTACGAAACTAATGTACCTAATTGACTTTATCTAGGGAACATTAGAGACATGAACATCATTCCATAGAAAGTGGATAACAAGCGGGTTCCATTATCCATCCATTTGATATTAATATTCACTTTGTTTGTGGTTCAGTTATTTTTAATATGAGGAATTTGAACGAATATACATTACTATATAACGAAATATAACATAAAAGTAACCCAGTTGTTTTTGTATGTGGGTACATAGCAGTACAGTGAGTGCGTTAGCACTCAAACGGTTTTCATCATTGCTATTGCTGTTTCTATATATTCGGTTTCCCCATTACGTTACAGGTAAGAAAAACTTGAAAAGGAGAGGATATTACTCAGAATGTCACACCATTTTTCTTGAAAATAATAAACTGTCATGTTTGTTATGTGCTAAAACAAAAACGTTTAACTATCAAGCTAGAAATAGAATTTAACATGTAAGTTTATACACAACTTTCGTTGGGAACCAGTATAATTTGAATGTATAATAAGTATTCTATTTGGAAATTGATGAATATTCTATAGTAATAATAGCCCTGACATTGAATACTTTCGCGGTTTAATGAAAATCCTGAACCCGTGTTCTGTAGATGTAACATTGCTTCTTTGTTAGGTTTAAAGTACCGTATCTAATTGGAGTACCTATTTCAGAGTGTTCGTAAATACTAAAAGATTACATATGAATGCATTGGATAATTTATCTGACTCGTGTTTTAATTTAAAGCTCGCAACAATTAAAACTGAAATCTGAAATAAGTAATGAGGTAATTTAATCCAAATACAAGTTTGCAGTAGAATTAAAGTTAAAGTTTCAGTGATGTGACACTTTATCTTACTCAGCACAAGGGCGAAGATATGAATGGAATGATTC
Source organism: Heliothis peltigera (assembly GCA_958496145.1). Classification (NCBI taxonomy): domain Eukaryota; kingdom Metazoa; phylum Arthropoda; class Insecta; order Lepidoptera; family Noctuidae; genus Heliothis; species Heliothis peltigera. The sequence goes on along the minus strand of OY292334.1, from coordinate 6,426,453 downwards.
AAGTCACGCAAGTTCAAATGTGTGTTGCGCCCCATCCCTGGCGGACATCTCGCGGTGACAGGCGTTTCGACGCTTGTTGGGGGAGGCTTGTGGAGTGCGGAGCCGAGGCGTGGGGTGGGCACAAAGACATTTCGAGTTTGGCCACGGAGAGGAGGCGTGCGTGAACGTAAACAAATGTGAACGGGCCCGATCAACAAACGGGTCTAGAGGCACAGCCTCGCGGCGCGGCTCTATTACACGTTCGTGGGACAGATGTTATAATTAAGTTTTCATCTTTGATTGAACACGAAGGCCTCGATATAATACTCCGAGATTAAGTTTTTGTATAGTTTATAGTTTTTGCTTGGATATTAATTAATCAACTCGTCTGAAGCAAATGTGTTCCGTCGTCAGATAGATTAATAAGATAAGAAAGATGAATCACGCCTACTATAAATACATACGTATGGTCAACAACTAAAACCTGCTTAAACCGCCTTGTATTATTATGCTAAACGTTACGGAAAATGTATTCGAAAACTGAGCTTTAAATTAGTTCCAGTTAATTGAGCATTAACTGACAAAATTATGTTCTTTCATGGTGTATGTCGGTAACAGAATCTACGTTGTTTACCTATACTGCCATTTTGATTTGCATAAAGCTTTTGATTATTGATAATGATCTTTATGACAGCCGGAAACCAGATACCTATTAATGCATTCACAAACTTCATTGCTTCATCATCATCATCATCATCTCAGCCATAAGACGTCCACTGCTGAACATAGGCCTCCCCTTTAGATCTCCACTTCATTGCTTACTGATCTTAAAATATGGTGTGTTGGTAGACAAGAACCAGTCTAGAAGGAAGGTTTACTTGAGACGTAGAGCGTAGTTATCGAAACGTCGTCGATTATTGAATGCCATTTAGGGCCAGTTTCACAGGTTGCTGATAAGTTCCAGATAGTTTATCTGGCAGATCATTTCATAAAAATTCTGTTCCATTTTTGAATTTATCTGGTAGATAGTGGCTATCCGTAACCTGTGAAACTGGGCCTTACAATAATACACCAAAGAGGCATCCTCGACCCGACGGACAAGACAGTTAATGAAATAAAAGAAATAAAATTCTCCGCGATGTTGAAACGTATCGTAGTTCGAACATTTTGTCACGCTATCGAACAATAGAGTTTCACCAAGTGGCCAGTGTGCAACTGCACTCAAATAGTTTGTACACATGTCACTTCCAGTTCTCTCTCTAACTAGTTGCGTATTATTTCCTGTTCAAAGTAATTTCTGTGGCAATTTACTTTATCTGTTTCATCCCACATTGATATCACTCATAGATGATTATGCTCAGTTTGATTTATGTCATGAATAATAATATTATTTTATATCTGCATTATTTCAAATTGATAGTTTAGGCCTTGAATAGGTCAGCTTTGTATACATAGTGTAAATACATATGTGACTACTACGTCAATAATGAATATATTTAATATTTAGTCATGTTTTTTGTAGTGTTCGGTTTGAAGATTCATAAACACATTCGATTGTAAGTCGTTTGGTAATAAAAGAAGGTTTCAATTGGGAGAATAAAAATCTATATGAGATTTATAAGAAGATAATTAAAGCTGTTTATCATCACAGCGAAGAAAATATTTTATAGTAAAAAGAATAATGCATGACTTATAGGCCAGAACCTATTTTAACTCGAAATGAAATATTAGGAATGGATGATATCATCCAACAATTTCATTGAGAATAAGGTCAATTATGACAATTATCTACTTTCTAACTAATATGAAAGACGAGGAAGTTATAGTTGATAATTCTGTCAGCACAGATGGCTTTGTGTGTACAACCGTCTCTTGTCCTGAATAGTCTGAACAAATAAAAACGTGTATGTTTCAAAGGAGTGTGAGTACCGCTTAGTTGGTTGTATAGCTGTTGAGTAGCGGTACTAGACTGTGTATGTACCTACATAAGACAATAATTAGGTGTCAGTCGGCCAGACAAATCGTTCATCTCACACAGAAAGTTAACTGTACACGCCGTTTTTACGCGTCTGACAGCTCAACAATTGTCGAAGAGAAATAAGCGCTCACCTTTGTACTTGTAGCATTGAAAGGCATAGAAACGTCAAGTGAAGCCTTTCTAAAGAAAGGCAGTAGTCATAACAGTATTCGAAATATTTTTAATATTTTAATTATCGTATTCATTTCGTTTTACGTCAGTATATATGCAGAATGAAACTATATTTCTAAAATCGTTAAAAATCTAAAGCTTTTGACAAAAAGAACATGATTAGTTATATTATTTTTGTTATTTTAATTACGTCAGCAGTGAAGATATTATGTTGCTTATTTTAATATCTAATATTTTTTTAAATTATTAACCTTTTTAACCTTTTATCTTACGTTACACCCTTCACATGTAAGCGACTTTTCCTCGATTCACTCACATTGTTATATTCATCACTTCTAGCTTATTAGCGTCTTCTCGTGAAATCACATAATGCTGATGTACTTATGTAGAACGAATTAGAAAAAAGAAAAGAAACCCACTTAGGCTTAGGCCACGTAAAACCCGTGCTTAGTAAAGATAAATATCTCAAAGACAGTACAAATCTTGTAAATCAATTTTCAAATCAAGTACTTTGAAATCTGTCATCGTGAATATTAAGATGTTTGTACATATTATTGGAGAATTTGAGTGAAGCCACTGACAGTAATTGTGCAGGAGCAGAGGGCGGAGGGTTGATGTCACGGGTATAGGCCGGGGGACTCGAGGGAGTAGAGTGAGTGCCGCCGGAGCAGACTGCACGTCAGTACAACGCCGACACCCTGACAACTAGTTGCCGGTTGCCACAACACCCAATAATGACATTCTCAGCATTCTGATCGTTGTTTCCTAATCTCTTTGTTTCACCACGTTCCACTGAATCGACGCGTGGAATTCTTGTGAATACAATCCAGTAAAGTTTACATTACTGCTGTGCATTTTCAAAAACAGGATTCTGCTTGTGAGGTTACCGTCAAGGTTTCCTGCACTTGCAGTCGGAAGTACGCACCGAGCTCTGATTTGAATTTTTATTTAAAATCTCCAAATGGATACATATTACCTTCGATTTCTGTTGGTTTACTGAATAATACTTAATTTATTTACTAAGGAGTTTGATTACCTTCCCATGTCTCAAGTTAATATCTTTCAGATAAAATGCACTTGAACGAAAGTGTCGTATGATTATTTAATTTATATTTATTCATAAATAATCTTGTTTTTTGTTTTGTTGCTTTGTTTACCTGGACAGTGGCGTTAGAATCAAGTTTGTAATTTAAATAAGTTGATCTTCATTAAGTATTATCAAAACGCATTAATAGAAGTCTACTATGGAATTCTGCTGAATAAAGACTAGCTAATTTATACTAGAGCCCGTTACTCTAAAAGTTTAATAAGCATTAAGTACTAATAAAGCTTAAAATTAAGTATAGTTGATGAAATTGTACGAGAAGAAATCGGAGTCTATTATCTCACAGTCTACTTTCTAATAAAGATAAATTAACCAGTCTCTTTGGACTCGCGACTTCCATTACTTAGTTCAGTTTTCAAGAAAATACAAGTTTGGAATAGAAAATTTGTTGATTAGAATTTTGCTCGCAGTAAGATGATATTTATGTGAGTAAAGGTGACTGCATAATGTTAATTATATCCAATCAGCTCGGCTTGAGTAAGAACTCTTTGAATAATTACAGTAACAATTGATGCATGGCTTCAGAAACCAGTCAGCACTCAAGCATAATGCCTAAGGACAGGCCTGGCTGACACCAATTGTAGCAACTGCATTTTAACCTCGCATACATTATATTACATTGTTCCCATTACTAAATGATAGGGTCTAATTACTGTAATGCCCTGTGCGAGACTGTTCGTGTTTACACGCGATGCCTTGATTGTATTATTGGTTATTTGCTACTTATTACATTACATCGTAGATGTCTGCAGAGCACGTCTCAAATACAATTATTATACAGATATAAAAGATTACGAATAAGTACAAAAAAGTTCTTAGAATAGGAACTACGTGACCTTCCAAGATCAATTCACAAACGTGAATCTATTTCTCACTATTAGAATTCTATCGGAGCGACGCGTGTTTGTCAATAGGAATTTGAATGCGCTGCTTCATATATAATTTACCTAATTAAATACATTGTTGGATTGCGATATGATTAGATTAAGATTTATGTAAAAACAAATGAACGATAATCGGGATTTGTGATGTATCGTTCTGACTTGAAAAGGTATAGCTTACACATGGTTAAAAAATCAAAAATAATTAAATATCATCGTGTATTATCTAATATTACCTAATACAAAACTTTTTGTCACACTATCATAGTGCAATATCTAGATTAAATCTATTTACTCTGTCAATCGTTGCCTCCAATCCGTTCGGGTAACGGCATCACTTGAGCGTTCGATCACAGCCACTTCATATAAATAACGTAAAACTTAAGTACAGTCTGATCTTGGCACGCGCATGGCCCGGGGATGCGCCGACGCGGCGGCGCGGGGCTCGTCCTCCTGTGGTAGTAGCGCAGCCTTGACATTTGGTGGGGACGCGCACCGGGGCGGCGAGCGGCCACTAGCCCCAGCGCCGGAAGCGGGTATAGTTTGGCACAGGGAGGTACGGGTATCGCGCCGGGACTCTCACGTTTTCAAGGTTGTATCCTCGCCGCCGTCGAATCCGTCCATCACTGACTTGGCTATTCACGTTTTTTTTTCCTGTAGACACTATACTTATCATATTTGATTCTAATTTCACATTATCAGCCACAATGGCGTCGTCGGGTCTCTGCCTGGTGATTAGTTTTGCTCTGTTTTTCTGCGAGGCTAAATAGGCCTGATTGAGTACGTAGGAATCCAGGGGTTTGGGCACCATGTTGTATCTGGTGGAGTCGATTTCCCGCTCGTAGCCGAGACGGGCGGGCGCGGGCGCAGCCAGTACGGGCGCCGCGAGCGCGATGACGAGCGCGAGGTACGCGTGCATGATGCGGTGTGTGTCGAGTGTATGAGCCGCGCTCGAACTACACATTTTTATATATACCTACCAGCGATCGATACCATTCGTGCCCAATTTGTGTAGGTTCTTATTTATTTTTTGTGATGGTGATGCGCGAGACGCTCTTGAACTTGGTAGTGTGTCGCGGAGATGCGGCGGCAGACGGGCAGGCCGCTGATGGGCCCCGCGGTCGCCGCGGCTCTCGCCTGTGCGCGTTGCTCGCCGCGATGCAATTATCCGTATAATTTGATGCACCGGTGACTACGAACGCTCATGAACCTTGTTCCACTTACATTAACCAACATTAAGTGATGTTGTTCTCACCGGTACAAGGCGACCGTTACATAGTTAAGGAGAACTTATTAGGTACATTTGTTATAAAAAATATAAGTAGACCGCAAGCTATCGAAATTTGCCTAGATTTCTGCTGGAATCAGCTTGTGATGTTTTGAATTAAATGTTACATAACTTTTTTAAAAACTGGTTTTACGTATGTACATCGTCTGTTCAAAAAATAAGGTGAATTTTCATTTTTGTCACAAAATATTTATTTATTTATCAGTTTCTATTTTGTCCCCTTCAAAGTAGTCCCCCTCGAATACAATGCACTTGTACCAACGTTTTTTCCAATCCTCGAAGCAGTTCTGATTTGCTCTTTTTGGTATGTTGTTGAACTTTCTCAGCGATTCGGTTTGTATCTCCTTAATGGTCTCAAAATGCTTTTCTTTCATAGGTCTCTTCAATCTTGAGAACTGGAAATAGTCGCAGGAGGCCAAATCTGATAAATACGACAGCTGATGTTTCATTACGGTGTTGTTTTTTGCCAAAAAATGCAGGTGCATTATCGTGATGCGAAAGCCATGAATTGTCACCTTCTCTGCCGCACGCTTCACCCCAAAATTTCCAAAAAAAAATTGCATGACATGGACCAACTGATATACCGACATCCTCAGCAACTTCTATGGTAGTAATTCGACGATTCTCCATTATAATTCTTTTCACTTTTTCAACATTTTCAACGATTGTTGATGTGCAGGCGCGTCCAGGGCATGCGTCGTCATTTATATCTTCTCGACCTTCTGTAAAAAGCTTGTACAACTTGTAAACTTTGTTTTTTACTTAAATTTAACTCACAGTATGCCCCTTTCAATCTTTCCATGATTTGCGTAGCACATGATTCCATTTTTCGCACAAAATTTAATGCAAACTCTTTGATCCATATTTTACGACAACAGAAAATCGCCGACCACGCAGAACTCGTCTTTAGGTTTAGGCCTCTCACAAACTAACTAAATATGCTATATGGCTGAAACTCTAAATATATGTTGAAGACAAGTATACCAATATAATAAAATAAAAAAATCGATTATCGAAAGTATGTAGCCCTCGAAATTTGAAAATTCACCTTACTTTTTGAACAGACCTCGTATACGCAGTTATCCGCCATGTTCATCTTTTCTTTGTTTATACTTTACCTTTAGGTACTTATATATTGTACATCGGACTGTTTATACCAAGACTTAAAAGTATGTTTACACATTTAAAAGTTTAATTTGTGCTCAGAGCATAACCACCTCAAATTGCACATTTAAAACATAGAGCACGATTCGTTCAAGGATACTTCGTCAACAACTGCATGTAAACATTAAAAGTAGCCACATCTCGTGGTCTCGTGCGTAGACATTTATTTTTTTAGGAAATCTAGTGTTGATTAGCTTTTTGCTTAGGTTTATTGGTTAGATGATTTTAAAATACGGAAATTTTTAGTTTTTCTAAAATTATTAGAGCTGGCAACAATCTAGAAACCTTTCCAGGATGATGTAAATATTGTATGGCGCTTATGCTGAATCGTTAGTGCGCATTGATCAATGTCCTCGTTATTTTTCTCATGCATAGGCTGCCGATTCAGTATTTGCTGGAAGTAGATTAACACCTTAATAAAAAATAATTCTTTAATTGATAAAAGGGGCTATAAGGAATTATTCACCAGTAGAATTCTTTGATTTAATCACTTTTAAAGTTTATTTTGTTCCTACGTAAATATATACGGTATAAACTTATCATACTTCTGCTTTTTCATTCTTATTGACTTTAACTAGTAGAAACTGGCGAACGATTAATTACAGCTATCATTAAAAATAGAAAGCATCCGGAACTTGACTCACAAGGTCTTCTCCAAAACATATGTGTTAGTATAGAAGACCAGTATCACAATATATTCGGTTATATACAGGAAATACAGAGCAAGCTGTCGACCTTCCGAGATATGTCTTGGTCCGATGATTACATAACACTCATACAAGTAAATTACTTAAGATAATGTAAACATACTTACGGTGAACAGAATACATTTTTCACGGTTTGTGGCAAAACTTAAATATGCATAATTATGTTGTTTGGACGAAAGTGGTCAGTCTGCTTTGTTATTTAAGAAACAGTTTTTATAATAACTTTATTTAAATTTATTGGATATACATATTAATAGACTCATTGGTAAAATATAAAAGTTTGCTAAAAAAAAAAAATACTTTCGATATTCAATTTTGCTTTTTATTTTCTTTCAAAAGCAGTTTTCATATGTCTAATTCAGAATATGCAGCAACGACTAGAAAGACGAAGCACCGTTTGGTCTGTACGCTTCATAGTTTACTTACGAATTGATATTTATTATCAATTTTGCTGTTTCTTAGTTTTAGGCATTCTATTAAGATTCCTAGCCGGCCAGACTCAATTTAGTCAATTTAGGGTAAGGTACTCATGTGTGGCGGTTTCTTGACTATTGACTTTTTAAGTAATCATGTAGGTATCAGAAATAAACCTTTTAAACTTTTTATTTTTCGTGTGAAGTCATCAAATGACCCCTTCCGCTGAGGTTACAGCTGGAGGGAGTGTCAGACTCTTACTGACTAAAACCTACTATGTTCCTTCTGGAGGTCCCTGTGTGCCAGGGCCACGGTAACTCTTTACACCTCAAGTAGAAGTAAACTTAATTAGCATACGTGAAGCGTAAAAAATGTTCTATTTATATTAAATGGTAATGAGTGAGGGAACAGGTTTCGGTTTGTTAGGACGGAAATCATTTAATTTTAAACGGAAGTACAGTTAGCGTACTGGTAGGTGGCTGTGAATGTGGATCGAAAGGTGTGGAAGTAGCCAAGGCAAGGAGTTATGGATTAAACGCACTATAGCGCATATTTTGTTTGTGACTTCGACCGTCATACATAACGGATTGGACTGCGATACCAATTATTAAATCCCTGAAATGATTTTTTTACACCTTATCTTGATTTAAATAACAATTATTATTGACAGTATCTAAGACTATGTTTTTGTTGTTCAAAGTTGTTGGATGAACTCTTTCAAAATCGATAAATGTATCGTAGCTCCAGTATAATTTTGCTACATATGTTTGGCACTTTGGCACGGTGTACGCTGTACGGTGTTTGGTTTGTTAGGAAAGTGGCACTTAACTTGACACTTCAGAGACAATGTTGACCATTTTTGAAGAGGACAGTGTATGAGGCGTAGGTTACCTACCTACCTACCTACCTACCTTTAATAAATTGACTGCGGTACAGAATACAATGTTTTATTTATGGCATTATAATTTTAATTTTTGGTCCAATATTACACCTTACTGTTTCTTTTTTCGAAAAAAATCGAAAGACATCAAAAGAAAGCATGTTCGTTAGATTTTATGGTCTGTTAAAGACTTACGCAACTGTTCCGTTTGAAACTAGTAAAAAGTGTGTATGGATGGCGAGGCTAGCTAAAGCCTGTATAATATAAATCCATCAGCGAAACTAATGACGTTAATTAATTCAATCATGCTTAGTAACGAAGTGGTCGGTGCCGGTTCTCTGTGATCAATTAGATCTGACAGTGGTCACATCGCGCAGTTCTCGGCTCCGCACAAAGAGCGAGGAGTCGACGCACAAGGATGAACGGACAATACTGTGCTCGTCACTGCTTCCGTGTTTTTGTCTCGTTCTGCATCAAGGCATCATCATTAGAATATTAATATTCGTTATCCTAATTCGATGTTCGCCAAGTTTCTTTGTCCACACAATTCTTAGGTTTTTGCTACGGTACATCGTTTAGCTTTGTTGATCTAACATTTAGTTTTGTAATTTCGTTTAAGTAGGTACCCGGATCAGAGTTCATGTTTTATTTTTGAATATTTAATATCAAATGCCTTTGTTGATCCTACATAGGCCAAGGTGCCAATATTTTATCTTGACAATGTCTAGTGATCTTTGCGCGGTGGGTGTCTATTTGTTTAGACACACCAATGTCTGCAACGCGTGGCGCGAACAGTTCGTCTTCTTTGTTTTGCGCGGCCTGGTTTGTGCCTGCTGCCCGGCCGGGCTACTGACGAGCGCGGACGCATCCTCGAGTGTCAGCGGTCATTGCTTCCTGATCGCCCGACTTTATCTCTTTGAGATGTGACGCTCCTGATGCGTTTGCGCAACGCACTACATGAATTATTCATAACCATCGTGTTCGTGCGTCCATTATCCTTTGTCCCCCGATAATTTCATATTACGATGCTAATGCCCCTATAACATATTACTTGGAGTCGTTTTATTAGGTGACTCGATTATGGAAAGATATTTGTCGAGGTTATATTTAGAGGCGCCATAAAATTGCAATGACCAGCCAGGATTGAGTTCAATGGGCTAATAAATTTTAATTAGGGATAAAGTATTTATGATAAACATGTTATTCTTTTAAACAACTATGCCATTCTTTTGTTTAGATGCCATGGGATTCGTCAGAGGAGCAGATGGGTGGTCCCCGCGAGATGCGCATCCACGTCCAGCGAGTGATCGCTATCCCCGCGCCCCACAACATGCCACCTCCTCCCGAGACTATGGGACCCTTCGCGCCTCCCCCACCACCACCACCCCAAGGCCATGACCAGAACGAAGTAAGTCTCACAACCTTAATAACAATAGGTATAAAAAACTGAGTTGGGCTGTTTTGGTAGTTCAAGCTAGACCATCGTTACTTAAGCAATGGTATAACGATAATGTTATCTACAATAGTAGCTACCTATAGATAATAATGAGAAGTTATATTCACTAGGGTACGCCTGGCTGACCGATTACCGTGCCAATTCTCTGCGCTTGCAACGTAGGTGATGGCATTATAAAAACAATCAACTGAGCGTGCAGTCAGCGCGATTGATTGTATAACACGGCGCCGGCTAAATAAACAATACCCTACAAAATGTATCGTTAAAAAAACTTTTATTATGCGGAAAGGTCATACAAACAGAGTAGGTACTATGAATGTACGACATTACAATGTACGTTGTTAAATGAACAGACGTAATAAAAATCTTCCTATGCCATTATTTACTACATACTAAGTACGAATTGAGTTGACAGTCTCTACTAAAGTTGAGTTGTTAAATACTATTTTCATAGAATTGGGTCATAAGTAACTTACTTTATTAAGAAGCATCTCAGGGATTATTATATGTGGACATATTTACCTACATATTGCTCTTCGTAATAAAATGTGTAGCAGTTAGCGTAATTAAGGTCTTTATCGCCGTCTCAGCGTGTACTACAAAACTGCTGTTAATACATAATGCGTATATGCTGACCACTGATGATCATTCAATTCATTAATTTAACGGCTCAGCAGAAGGTAACCAAACGTAAATGGTAATAGTTATCTTGTGGTGTTTAACTCAAGGTACAGACGCCAGCACATCTAGCTACCCGAAACTGACAAAATTTTTCCAATCAACTTTGAACTATACATATGCTTGATAGATAAAGTTGAAAATTAATAAACGAAATTTGACAGATTGTAGAAGCTAGATGGTGCTGGCGTCTGTACTTTAATTCAGTTTCCATAAACTAATTTCGAATCACGCAGTCTGGTGTCGAAAAACTTTGAGGACACAAAAAACATTCCGTTAGCAAGCAATTTACAAGTTCACGAACGAGTATTGAGATGATGATACACGGAAGCTTAAGTGTATCATTACATATGTATTGATGTGCCTCGATAATAGCACTAGCCAACAATATCGAATAATTTAAATACATATACCAATATCATGTTAGGAATCGTAATTATGTAATAATAAACATGTTGAGCATGTCAGGGCAGGCTCGTAACGTCATGACTTCATACAAATATTAGAAAATGACAACAATACTTACATACAAACAGATTTAAACAAAGATGAACGTAGTAATGTTATCCCTAGTAGTACCTACTAGTATTGTTGACTTACAGAGACTTTCAGAGTATCTTTTGATAAAGTTCTAGTTGGCTGGTTCCTTTGAACTTTGACACAGAATGTAAATAATACAGTAACTATATTATTATTTTCAGAATTTTCTTTCTTTTCTATTCGAATTTAAATAATGCAATAAAGTTGATTGAAGAAACAATACAACAAAAAATGTAATAGTAGAAACAAAGAGTTGATTTCGAATTAAATTAAAGAATGCATAAAATATTACGTGCATACACAAAAACTTAACATGGAGATCAGTGAAGCGTTTTCTTAGCAGAGGTTAAAGAACTCGGGGACGGGGCATCGCGTGGCATGGTCCATACATAATTACCTACGTGCCTTTTTATACAACCCTGCGAGGAATTTTATTTCCTAATTTAATTTTGATGAAATTTTCGTCAAAATTATAATCTGATTTTTTTTTTTCGTTCCAGCAACCCACCGTGCTCCACCAGTTTGTTCCTCAGTCTGCGCCTACGCAGGAACTTGACCAACCCGAGGTATTTTTCAACCACTTTACATATCTAACATCTGTACATTTTCTCTGTTCTATCCATATACATACATTCATTATGATTGTCTATACATTCGTTCATAACACATGTATGTATTTTTATGATAACATTGCACGGCGATACGGCATTGTAGATTAGTGATTAACGATGCCATTACTCCAACGGTTAATTACCCATCGCTACAATACCATAAACGCAGTTTGCAATATATTCAAACGAATGTTTGCTATTGACTAATTTAGCTGTGGATACCAATTAGCTTCTATAAGCAAAACGAAGATTTCCGCTAACAGATCTTATTTCACCGTGTGTACATACAAAATTTGCACCAACTTGATCTCCGAAGTGTAAACAACTTATGAGTTCAACGGTTTCAATTGGGGCTCTAACTGCTAATAATCTTGCTGTATGTATATACTGTCACGATTTTTTTATATAACGTTTATTAATTTGAATAGATACATTCTTCTTCTTACGGATGCACAGGCACAACTACTAGGCTACTCGAAACTGTCAAATTTTCCCAATCAAATTCAAACCAAACGCTACAGCGATAAAGTTGAAAATCAATTAAGGAAATTTTACAGATTGTAGTAGCTCGATATGCTGACCTCTGTACAATAGAACAATTAATACGATTAGTATGCAGGTATTCATCCTTATTTGGTTGGTCAACATTTTTTATATCCGTATCTATAAAGCTTACGCAAGATTACTGAACAATTAGAATAATTTACCTTTTTCAGTATGCGTTGGCACGCAATGCCCTTAAGCGAGATTCTGTTAGAGATAAGAATGATTAAGAATTTAGTTGTATGTCCAGGTACAAAAGATCCCCATGGAGGGTCCTGCAGTACAAATGAACCTGCCGTGGAACCTGAGCCCTGAAGAGCTGCACATGATCCACCGCACCGCTGAGGACGCCGCCGCCAACCAGCGCCGCGACCAACAGATCGACAATGATATGCAAGAGGTAAGTTGACGTTCCCTTGGTATTTGCCGATGACACTCTATGTACACATTATTACGTAGGCGCAAGATTTAGTGCAGTTCAGTTTCAAATTTAATAATTCGTTGGTAATTCAAAAATGAAAGAAGAAAGAATGAAACAAAAATCTATATTATATTTATTCACACATAATAACGACAACGGACAAAAGTCTCGCAAGCACATCTAGCTAACTGAATCTGTCAAATTTTCCCAATCAAATTTAAGCCATATGCTTCAGCAACAAAGTTGAAAATCCATTAAGGAAGTTTTACAGATTGTGGTAGCTTGATATGCTGAACAAACAAAAATGAAAATGTTAGGCGCTCAAACGCTAATTTTATTCTCGTATCAAATGCTGAGATTCATTAAAAACGAATGAATACGCACAGTTTGATAGCATTTTAATTAAGAGGAAAACTAAAGAGTTCCTTGGAGGATAAATATACTCGTACATATTTATTATTAATTAAATTATCCTTGAATAAAATGCGATGAATGACACGTATTAATTGTACTTTGGTACCAGCAAATAGCAGGAAGATAACGGAGGTGCATATAGTTCTAATTTTAATATGTATTGAATATTTAATGAATACCAAACTTACCGGAAAATATCTTCTCCAAGCTAAACACGTTTGAATAATTAATTCCTAATTTATCCCTGAAAGATAGATTTCTGGTATTGCAGCATTAATTACGCTTTCTGAATACTCGGAAGTCTTGTATAGTACCATTTGCATGGTCGCTTCTGAATAAATTCATGCGTATTAGTCCAGGATCTATTTCAGGTTGTAGCTGTATTGTGTGTCAAGCAGTTGTGTCTGACTACCGAGGTGTCAGTATCCTTTGTTCAAAATACAATTAGATGGTTCAATAGATCCAATGCATACCTGTATAGGACTGATATTGCTGGTTTTGTATTGCAGTGTGCGACAGAGACGCAGAGCAGAGACAATGGTCAAACAAATGTGCGATTTTAAAAATCGAATGTTGCCAGTCTCCGGTTTATTTGTTTGAGGCAGTAGACCTATCCTTATTTTTCTTTATTCTACATACTAGCTTCCGCCAGCGGTTTCACCCGCTTTCTGAGGGAAGTACTTTCCATACCCGGATAAAAAGTAGCCTATATGTTATTCTGATGTATAAGCTATATTGTGGTAAAGTTTCATTCAAATCCATTCAGTAGTTTTTACGTGAAAGAGTAACAAACATCCATACATCCATACATCCATACTTACAAACTTTCGCCTTTATAATAGTATTAGGATTAGGATTAGGATTAGGATTTAAAAAAGTATAATATGATTATAACATTCCTTTTTTAAACTTAGATTCTTAGAGATTTGTAGTTACCACTTATTAGAAGCGTGATGGGTTAGATATTAATATAAAATATTCATTCCTGAAAGACGTCGATGAAACATGTGTAGGTAAGAATAAGGTTCATACATAGGTCCAAATTAAATACAGAAGGTTTTATAAGGTTAAAGTTAAAACTGCTTACATGTAAAGTTTTCTCGTTGACACGGTCACTATGAAAGAAAGAAACACTTAACTGTTTTTGTAAGGCACACTAGCAAAAAAGAATATGTAAATATTGTAAGTATGTAGGATGGGCGAAGAGTATATGAGCGAAGATGACAGTCCCGTTACGAACTAGCAATCAATAGCGACAAAGGCCGAGTAGTGCAGGAAATTAACACTATTGCCTGTTCCTGAATCGGAACGGAAAATACATACGTTTTCTTAGTACTTTAATACGAATGATGTAAATGGGAATCCTAGCAGAAATGTTCCCTGTGTACTTTGTACCCATGAACCTGTATATGAGTATGTATATTCTATGTTAGGCTCTCGGCTAACGCTCGGTTCCCTTATACTAGAAACGATTCGTTCCGCCTACGCTTGATAAGTATTGTGGTTATTCCATTAATTTTGCTGGGGAGTTTGTTCCACCATTTCTTCTTCCCAGCGATAACACATAGGAAGTGGTGAAGGGCGGGCGTTTTTGGGGCTGTCTTTTGTAGAATTGACCTTCGAAAAGTGCTGATTTTCAGCCTACTTTGAATAAATGACTTTTTATCTTTTTATCTTTTAATTTAAAAAATAACGATTTGTTTCTTTTAAAAGACTAGATACTTAAAATGTCTTTTAAAACATGTTTTTAGAAGCCCATTTCGGGGCGCCTACAATTTTGTTGAATGCTCTTTGAGGAGCGCGTGAGTGTCAATAAAATATATTGTACTTATATATTTACCCATCATCAACATTCAGGAAGTACCTACAAAAGAATTAAGGATAAAATTAGACACGTAGGTAAAGCCAGGGACAAGACAAAAGGTAATTAAACACGTTTAAAATTTAACTTTTGTTAAATCTAAGGAGACATACACTTAAATATTCGCCGGTTTTACATTAAGCGGATCCTTTCCGACTGCTGCCTTGGGATTAAGATGCGCCTATGTATTTGGTCATTTAATATTTTATACGAAACAGTATGAAATCGAAACAGGCTTAAGTAGGAGCTCTTTTGTTTTACCGAAGTAGATTTTCATGTGTATATTATATGTATATTTAGTTAGCAGGTTATACGCATTGATGTTGACGCGTTTTCTTATATTCCTTCCTACTGTATGTGGATAAAAAATAACCGACGGAGCAAATCTTTGAGTAAAAGATTTCCAATATAGAAGCGTTTTTGTAAATAAAAACTTGGGATTCGAAAGGTCGAGTCGGTAAGAAAAATTTGTGCCATCTGGGACACGCTAGGCTTAAAGATTGCTTACTTTGTAACTATATTTTCTGGAAAGTAAAAAAGTTTAACGTCCATAACTATTGACAAACCGTCATTTACTTGGAGTCTTGAATAATCCGAATGATAATAAACATTTCAAACTTTATTTTTTCTTTAATTTCAACGTATTAAATTGAAGAAGTAAGTAAGGAAGTGTTAAATATATGTGTTTGAGGTGATTACCATAAATAAATTCATCGACATTTGACTACAGTCTTTAAGGATAAATACTTTTGCAGTTCGATCATGGCAGAGAGACACACAATTAAAGTTTATGTTATCAGCGAGCAAATTCAGTCAACAAAAAGGAAAATCTGTAATTATTCATTGTTATAATGTTAATTATGACGTTGGAAAAATTGGAAATTCTCCGAATTCTGAATTAATATTTGATTTTGATATTCCGTTGCAGGTGAAGACCATCGTGAAGACGTTGGCAGCGGCGGCAGAGGCCGAGGCGGAGGCGGAGGCGCGCGCGCAAGCGGAGGAGCAGCAGGGGGAGGCGCGGCCCGACCTCGCGCACTCGCCCCGCGCGCCCCGCACCCTGCTGCTGCCGCAGGACATGCCTTCTGACGAGAGGCCGCACTGTGAGTACTCAACAGCAAAAAGTTTCCTCGTTCGATATTTAGCCACAATGTTCAGCCATCCCTTCCAATGTTGATTAGACAACGAAACTTCTCAGTCTCGATTCACCGTATGTTAGAGACGATATGCCTACCATACGATGAGATAAATTGTATACTGATGGACCGTTAGGAAAAAGATGGACCCACAAAAAAGACGTTGTCTGTGTTTATCGTTAGCGCTTTCCCTTTTCTATGCACTTGGCTAGATCAAGCAAAATAAAGGTATACAGCCTTCGTCTTCACTTCAAATGCTCGGCGTTTTGGTCGATCGAGTATTTCAATCCTTCTCACGACTCCAACAACGTCTATGGCCTATGGAATAAGGTTTACGAACGTACAATAGCATCGAAGTGCTGGTTCGCTTATAGCGGGGCGTTAAACCTAGAGAGCGCTTCAACACGCTCAAGTTACCCAAGAATTTGAAAACCTGAGGTTTACTACTTCTTAATCCGGTTATCAAGTGTACTTCGATCTGTAGGATCTGTGGAGCTTTTTGATTAGATTTTTAGTTTCATTTTGGAGACTGTAGATTGGAGTTAGCTGAGCTTGTATGTCATTGCTCAATATCTAGGTAAGAATTCCTATTTAATAAATTGAACAGCTATATTTTGTACTAGCTTCCGCCAGCGGTTTCACCCGCTTTCTGAGGAAAGTACTTTCCATACCCGGATAAAAAGTAGCCTATATGTTATTCTGATGTATAAGCTATATTGTGGTAAAGTTTCATTCAAATCCATTCAGTAGTTTTTACGTGAAAGAGTAACAAACATCCATACATCCATCCATCCATACATCCATACATCCATACTTACAAACTTTCGCCTTTATAATATTAGTAGGATAGTACAACTGAAGTACGAAGTAAAATTGCACGTGAACATTGTTTAAAGTAAACAATCATCGTCAATGGACTCGTGTAATTATGTACACGACGGTTTGCGGGTGCCTGAACTTTTGAATATTACATGCACCGTGTACACTCACTGGTAGAATAATTCAAGTAACTTAATACAAGCCATATTTTCATGTAATCATTTTAAAAACTTTGTAGTATAATATAAAAGGGATCGGGTGGAGATATCTAAGTGTATTGGGCTCTTATAGTTCATGTAAGACTGGAAAATTGCTTACTTGGTTACATTGCTTACCTAAGGTAGAGGATTTTTCTATTAATGTAATGCATTTTACAAATTGATTTTAAAACCAGGAGTTTATTTTAAAATATAATGTGTTCGTTGCATTTTTAGTAATTTAACGGCATACTGAACAAAAATATTAAGGCACTACCTATATATGTATATAATGTATTTTGATTAATATTTAACAGAAGACAAAAGTATGTATAACATTTTCAGTAACTAGTTTTTACTTAGTTAGACTGGCATCAGAAGTCAGATTAAGGAGTATTGGGTTGCCCGGGTAACTGGGCTGAGGAGGTCAGATAGGCAGTCGCTCATTGAAAAACACTGATACTCAAAACACAAACTTGTCGTTTGGGACATAAAGCTTATTGCAATATGGACAACGATGTATAATATTTGCCTGAGTGCATGTTGCCTGGCGCTTATATACATAAAGCATTTCCAGGACTTGTGACGGGTGTTTCGTTGATAAAGTTTATAATCATAATAGTATACATGGAACTGCCCAGATTGCCTCGGACAGATACTTGGAATACCCTGTATTACTAAAGGTAGCTCGGACTAGTTGTTGCGTTTCACGTGTACATATATATCATGCATTCGAATTTCAACTTTACAGCATATTCATAACGTGTAAAATCATTTGCTGCCGTAAAATGATTTACTTTATTATTACGTTGATACAGACCTTTTATGTTATTGCAGCGAAATGTTATTGAATCTGCGTTCAGGGAATGTTATAAGTATGTTTTTTGGATTGGTTTGTTAAAAAATGCTGGTATGAATTTTGGTATATGGAGTTACTTTTGTATGCAAAAATACATTTAAATTAACGTTGCTTAATTGAAAACAATGCACACTTTAATATCAAAAGTTTAATTAAATTAATTATTAAAACCACAGTCGTGTTATCAAAGAAAAATAACTTTTCCAGAGAAAACTAATATGAACTGTCATTAATTTGCAGCTGTCATGTCTGCTTATGAACAATGTCTGCAAAGTTATATATTCTGCACAATTTGCTAAGCTTGTTGAACATTCATTTAATATTTATGAAGCTGCAGCAATGCCATGATTAGATTGTACCTACATAAACTAGATATATTGTGTACGACAATACTGTCTATCAAACATCAAAATTAAAAACAATATATTCGAGTAACGAAGTCTATTGAAAAGACTGGCAGTCTATAATACCGTAACCGAATCTGTCAAATTTTACTAATGGAATATTAACCTACTGGTGTTGTGATAAGGTTGAAAATATGTTAAAGAAATTTGACACATTGAGGTAGGTTGATGTGATGGATGTTTAGTAGATAACTGCGCAAATTAATAGATAATAATACATGTTACGAGAAAACCACTTCAATAAATCTGATAACATACTTACCTATCTATTTTCGTGAGCAATAATATCACCTTGAACAAATAATTCATCCAATGTTTCCTCAAACAAAATGAATGAGTAGACACGGTGTCTACCACAAAAACACATGAGTCACATTAGTTCTAATAAATCAGTGTCGTGTGTCTATGTAACACGTAGTAGTGAACTTGTTACCTTACCAACTTCTTATAGTTCTAGTGAGTATCTTGTACAGACGCCGGCATATCAAGCTACTGCAATCTGTCAAATTTTCATCATAGGTTAGATTTTCAACTTCGCTGAAGCATATTGCATATTTCTCAAAGTTGCATGAGAAAATTGAACAGTTTCGCGTAGCTGTGCGACAGAGACTAGTTAAAACTAATTCATTACATTAATAATGAAAAATATATCGCCTGAAATATTTATATGATGAAAATAAGGAAGTCATAACAAAGTACTAATGTGATAATCATAATGTATGGACGGTGACAGTGCAGAACGGCACGTGTACCTAGAGAAATTTTATAAACATTTTTATGCCACGTGTATGTTAAAAGCAATCATGATCTGATGTTGTTTGAATTATATTTATTTAGAACGGCGCATGTTGACACTTAGCGTTTCGCGTTGATTAAGTATATCTTGTAATCTGCTTGTCGAGAGATTGCGGTCGTGAACTTTGTTAACAAGTATGGTTTGTGCAAATGGATCACGGATTGAAATCAGTAGAATTTGCTTAAGAATTACTTGTAATTCTTACAGGATACCTCTAATTAATGTTTATTGTATTTTCCATTTAGTATTAGTCAGCTTAATCGCACTGATGGTACACGCATCCTAGCAAGTGCGCAATGTAATATAGTTCAGTCCATTGACGTCTTTGCACGTAATTTCTGCAGTAATTGGGTTGTTGTTGCACTCACTAATTACTCATAATTGGTAATTAATACAGGTCAATGCCTGTTTGGTGACCTAGATTAGTCTTAACATGCTCTTGCTCTTGATCTTGCCCTAATTTGGTTATAAGAGCGTTAAGAGAATGGGGCGGGTAAGCGATTGTTCATCGATATTTAGACATTTAATAGGTACAACTGATGCGTGCTTGTCTAACGTCGTAAATATTTTTACGGGACTTCACCTGAGAATATTTCACGGAAAATTAAAACGAAACCCAGTAATATCTGTTCTTTCCCGGAGGCTAAGTTATAGTCATACCTCGCTTTCACATTCGGGTTAAAAATGAAATAAATAAACCTCACATTGAGTACAATACTTTTTTTTCGATGAAATTCGATGAAACTTATGAGTTAAATGTTGTGCTTTCAGATTTGCAGCCCCGTTCAGTGCGTAGCGTAGACGCCCTGGTGAACAGCGAGAAGCGCGTGAAGCGCTGCGCGTGCAGCTGCGCCTAGAGCGACGCGCATGCGCTGTGGCAGCACTCGCGCGCAGCGGTCCTCTCCGTCCA
Source organism: Heliothis peltigera (assembly GCA_958496145.1). Lineage (NCBI taxonomy): Eukaryota > Metazoa > Arthropoda > Insecta > Lepidoptera > Noctuidae > Heliothis > Heliothis peltigera. The sequence goes on along the minus strand of OY292334.1, from coordinate 6,406,241 downwards.
TTTTTCTATCTCCAATATTTTGTAACAGTTAATGAAACCTGTTAGTTAACATAATAACGGCTTGTCTCTAACATTTCTGTAAATAAAGTTGTTAATCCATGAGCTTCCGATGATGGTTTTTAATTACCTATCGCTGCATAAAGGTTGTATTTATGGGAAATTTTTATGTTTGTTAAATAATTATAAATTTTATAGTTCGTTTGTTTCCTGTTTCGATGTACCTATGAATTTCTATTATCGACTGTTTACGTCTTGAGAATGCAATATGTAAGGTATAATAATAGTTTTAACATTAGGTACGTATGTATAGGTACATATGTGCATGTTGTAATTGTGAGGGTAGGAGGAGGTCGGCGATGCAATATCCATCAGCAAGATTAATTCACAACCTCGAACACGCTCTGTTCTGCTTGTTGTAAATTGGTTTATGAGAAAATAACTCTTGATTTGTTAAGATAAGAATACTTGCATTTGTCTGGGGGTAAATAGAAATGCATTTAGTTCTGGGGGAACTCTAAACCTTGTCTGCAAACCTTGCTCCTTAATTAACTTGTGGTGATATTGTAAAATTTAAATCAAACTTGTATTCTATTATTGTGATCCTAAATTAAATTTGTACTAGTTTTATTTGGCTGATGATTTTATTTGACACTTCATGACTGACCCTGAACTAGATAATGGATATTTATTCTGTAACAATTCTACCACTAACTCGAATTCTTGGTAAGTATAGAACGTGTAAATATCTTCCTTACGGGTATTGAACGATCAGAATCTATTTCCTTGGCAATGTTTAGCTGAAAGGTATGAAAACCTAAGTTGATATCTCCAAGACTATATCTTCATATTGGGAGGCGAAGGGATATTCCATTGAAAGGAGAGCTTGATGACATCCTTTATTATGTAAGTATTTTAAGCACTAAACATTAAAATGTTGGGAACGTTGCCGTTGTGTGTGTGCTGGCTGGAGTGGTGCTATTTGTTTCGAGGGTCGTAAGCTGTCGAAAGTAATCTTGTGACTGTCATGTCGCGTGAGAAATTTTGTTATACATGTAACAAAATAATATATAAACTTATCGCTCATTTCATTACTCAGCTTACAAACCGGTCAATTTTCATGGTAGCCATTAACCATGATGTCACGATTATCATCAAAGCACTTGACAAGCAGTGTAATGTCACTTGAATTTTAGATAATATTTCATTCACGATAGTTGTACAACAAGTAACAACACATGTTAGCGATTGTTTATAATGCTAAATGCATTTTTGGTATGCAAATAATTTATGGTATACATTTATGTATCAGCTGATTGTTTTACAAGATTATTTAGCTTCCAACTGCGGTTTCACACGCGTTCTGTGGCGACTGCTCCGTGCACCCAGATAAGAAGCCTAGCCAAGTCTAGCCTGTAGTCTTTCACGGTAAATGAGCTATCTGACACTGAAAACATCTTTGAAGTCGGTCTAGTAGTTCGTCAGATAAGCAAACAAACGTACAAACTCTTCAGCTTTAGAATATTAAGTATAGATATACATATATATTTTTATGGTTGTTCGCGCATAACTCCTTCGTTTTCCAAAGATTCTTGGCTCACGGTAGCTACCTACCTAGCGGTCGAAATATCTTATAAAGTCAATTGTTGATTAATCTTACTCAGGCATTATATGTAGGTATTATTTTAACATAACACGACGTGTTATGCACGTACGGTCGATACACGCAACATTGAGGCAAACGCCGGAGATGCTCAGTCACCCATGCATTGCGGCAACAGGCTTTGAGATGAATTTAGTTCTGTATGGAGATACGAGACACTGACTTCAATGGGCGATGTTGGTACCTATTTAGAACATCAAAGGAATGTTTCCAGTCATTCATTATCATAATAATGTAGTAATTTAATTAAATAGGTTTCACAGTTTCCCAGGTTTCATGTTCTAACGTTTTGAGAGTGTCTTAGATTCAACACAGATTTTCTTGCGGTATAATTCAGATGTGAACTGTGAACACTATCTAGACTGTCTGTCAGACAATTCGTGCAAAAACGATGGTAATCGATAATTTATTTTTAAATTATATTTATCAAAAAAAAGCGCCATCACACCAAATTATACATTTTATGTCCATAAGTCTGTAAGAGAAGTGATGTCATAACCAGACGCCATGACACGTGCAAATGGTTTGGAAACAATTGAATGGACAAAAAAGTTCTGTAAATCTGTGTTTTCTCTAAATCTCTTATTATTGTGATGTGGGACTCAGAAGCATTTTCCGAACATCGCAGTACAATTTCTTTTAAATAGGACACATGTCTAAAGGTAGCCCAAAATCAAACCTGATGTGGTTTTAGTTTAGTTTTAACGCTAAAACTTCGATAATTATTTTTTATCCTCCTACATATTAATTAAAATTCACAAAACCGCTTCCCTTAAACCACCTCAACAAGTGAAATCAATATAAACTGTTCAGAACACATACTACCGGACGTAGAGTTAAATAACAAACGTTAATTATTGCTACTAAGTACACAAAAACTGCCAATTCCATTTTAATTGAATAGGCCCGCGGTTGTGGCCAGTGACCACTAATGATTAAGTGGTTTGAGCAGTACAGAACTGCTGTCGGGATCAAACAGATTCCGATACCTATACCAGGCTATGGAAACTTTAATACCTGAAAGTATGCGCATACGCTAATCTCAAAAACGAACGGTCCAGTTTCAAAAGTACTAGTTAGCTTTTCTATCGTGCAAGCAATGAGCGATTATTCTGATATAATTATTTACTTTTAAAGTATATAAATATATCTGTGAACAATTATCAAGTGCTTACCTGTTGCCGTTACCAATATCGAGCAAAAACTCATGTTTGTTGCATGGGAGTCCCATAAAAATATAAATTTTCTTGTAGATAGTAAATTACCTATTATAATTTAGGCGGACAGAGAAGTCTTGTAATAGAGTCCCGTTTACTTGGATACGGAACCTTAAAAACATGGGTGTAATTAGTCAAATGGGGTAAATAGGCGTTATATTCTTTTCAACCACACCATGGAGGAGTAAGAACATAATGATAAGTTATTAGTTAGATATGTACATATATTTCTTACAAAGAAAAGTCTACCGTAGCAGCACTTTATCTATACTTATAATAAATCTGTAGAGAGGTCAATTCTGTACATTGAATATATTTTCAAAATAACTATCAGGGGGTGATCAGTGATCGATACTGATGCCAAAAATGCAATCAGTAAAATTTTTGTCTGTCTGTCTGTCTTTCTGTCTGTCTGTCTGTCTGTCTGTCTGTCTGTCTGTCTGTCTGTCTGTCTGTCTGTCTGTATGTTATTAATAGAAACAAAAACTACTGGACGGATTTTAATGAAACTTGGTACAATTATTCTTCATACTCTTGGGCAGGTTATAGGATACTTTTCATCACGCTACAATCAATAGGAGCAGAGCAGTGAAGGAAAATGTTGGGAAAACGGGAGAAGTTACACCATTTTTTAAGCTTTCGTCACGTGTGCAGCCTTAATGGTTAAAGCTACATAGAAATCATGTATGACGGAAATATTCTACATAAAATTATCTAAAAAAAAGTCCACAACAGCATATGTTTATCTTTAATGGTTGACTCACAATAACACGTATAACTCCCGATATTTTACCAGTTCGGAGCTTTCTGATTATTTGTTATTGATTTGTTTACCTACTCCTTTGTTTATAATATTCTTGCTCATGCCTAATTAACAAAAGATAACATTATAACATATTCTACAAAAAAAGAAGCATAGAAATCGGTGTAGAAATACCAAACTTATACATAAAATACGATAATCAGCAGGTCGGTCGGTAGGTATAATATAAGGCGGGAGGTCCGAGCGCGAGCTTCTCATCCCGACAAAAGTTAGGCATTGGTAGCGGTAATCGACATCCACACTGGCGTAGCCGCAGGGGTCCTCTATAGGTTATACATCAGAACAACATATAGACTACTTTTTGTCGCGAAAACCGACATCCACGCGGGCGGAGCCGCTGGCGACCGCTAGTAATCAAAATAAAACGACTGTGGCTTGGGTAAAATAAATAATATTTTGCGAGGGTGGTATTAATTACATCGGTTACACAGTAACACTAGTTAGACAAAATTACTCACTCACAATCCAATCATTAAACTGGAAAGGGGAATAGTTAATATTTCATAAACTTCGTTAATTGCGTTCATGTAATTTACGAGTTGTTATACACATATAGAAGTTGCTTTTATACATTCTGAATAGATAACATTTGTTTTTATTTCATTTTAACATATTGACATCGGCTAAACTATAGTCAGGTAACGTTCTTGAAGACTGTGTCTTATTGTTATAAGTTAATATAATTAATATTATGTACAAGCTGAGTATAAATAAATTCATCAGGAACCCTGATATATAGCTGATCAGTAATGTCAATAACGATTTAAAACACCACAATTCTATAACATCTTTGGAAAATAAATAAACATTTATCGTCAAACATAGGAAAAACGTGACGACAGCCAGACTTCTGGCGAACTGTCGTATTCTATCGGACAACACTTTGTATATGATCGCTATGTACAGACCCGTGCCCATAAATATTAGCGGCCACCTGAATACACCACAGATCACCAAATTGACGTGGTGCCGACTCAATAAATCGACCACGATCACGCTGGTCCACGCCACGCTTATGGGAACTGGTATCAGCCATGAACAAAACAAAACCCTTAATAAACTGTTATGGCTTATTTTCACTAAAACTATTATTAAACTATTGTACATGTGTTTTATGAAAAAGAATACTAAAATTGCTATAACAAAGTCTATATAAATCTGAAAACAAGTTAATATGTGTTCATTTGTCTTACTTGGTATTATTTGCTCTCGGACCTGTACAAACTTAAATGTAAAAATAATTCGTTTTATAAACCTTGCAAAAGATAACTGCATTAACATTTGATTTCTATAATTTCTTCTCCACCGAGGCATCTTGATAGCTGCAACTATTGATATTATTAACTCTAAAGTAGTCATTACCAGCTCGATCACAACGAATATCTGAAATATTGGATATTCATTGTAGAGTTGACTTTCCGGGTGTGTTATGTTTAGGGCACTCGTATCACTGATATTGGTAAACTGTCCTTTGGCAGCACTACTCGGTGACAGCAATCCACTTTCATTGAACGGCGTGTCGACAGTAGCCGCCGCTACCGTCAGCAGGTCCGCAACACCGTTGTCGGCGACAGGTGGCACGCTTTCAGTCGACATTTTGACCACATGGATGTTTTTACTATTTCACACTAAGGCCGTCTTATGCGGTGTGTTCATATTCGTCCAATATCCTGCAGGTAGTGGACGGACCGCTGGTTATAATGATACTGTAACGAGAAACGGGAAACTACAACTTACATAGGCAGATATTATTCATAGGTAAACGATACAACAACCAATTGGAATTTGCGGTTAGCAGACGTCATAGCGGTGAACACAAAATACCCGAGTGCGACTAACATCCTGTATTTATTATATAGATTTTATTCATTTTCAAAACGCATATTCATCACACTGCAGCATATTCAGTGTTGCAGTTGCGTTTATGATATTTATTTGGAAGCTAACACAGGAATCAGATATTTGCTCATGTTCGGAATTTAATATCGCGCAAAGTTACCTTCAATATGGGGATATTAAATGCTATTTCATATTTATCACAACTACGTTACTGAATATGCAATGTTAAAATATGTATGTATATGTTCAAAATTTAAATTTTATTAAAATTACCGTTTATCTCTTCTTTAACTACTATTAAGAAGTCTCTTCAATACTTGATTAACGCATTTTCGATCGTATTTTCGACTGTGTCTGTCTTTTTACAAATATCAAAGCTTTAAAAAAATGCGTTTGTAGATGAAGTATTTTAACTGTTGTAAATATAAGGTACTTTAGAATTTGGTTTCAGGTCTTTTGATAAACTTATTTCTATGAAAGTAAACAGTAAGAAAAACCTTGAAAGTAGTTAATTTCTCCAAGAATACACACAAAGTAAAAGTGAGTGTTTTGTAACCGAAATACCACCCAGTAAGTAAAACTTGGCACTTTTCCTTAAGAAGACCTCTAACTGTTCCAGATAAACATGGCTGGAAATTGCTCAGTGTGTAGGGTCCTTGCGAAAGCGGTGCGATCGATAGGTTTAAAATATGGGTCAAGCTCAGTGCGAGTCCTACGCTACAGTGCTCACCTGGGCCGCGGTGCTGCACACTCCTGCCGATACTCAATGCACTTACGATACATTTACTAAGACGACTTTATTTTATTAGTCAACTGAACTCCAATAGAGATATGACGGCGGCGATATTAAAAAAATAGTATATAATTTTGAAATTAAGAATATGGTTGTTTTGCTATGTTTTGTATTTCTTGTGAGTATATAAATATGGATGGTATATTTACAAACACAGCATATATTATACTAAACTCTTTCTTATTATGTTCTACAAAAATTTGTTGTGTGGTCAAAGTAAATTGTTTTAATGTTAAATAATATTACTATAAGGTATCATTCGTTTCTTTACAGAAAATTATGACAGCTACGTTTAATTTGGCAGAAGATGAGGTTTTCGCTAAAGAAAAACGTCACTTCTTTCGCCCGAGGGAGTTGTAATAAGCGACAGAGGGATTATCTCAAGTGGGCGAGCACCTTCACGTTAATAGCGTGTATACTCAGCTCAGTGTAAAAACATCCAAAATTATGAATGAAACCTGAAGATATTCGGCATTTTATCCTGGTTCGGTTATATTTGTGGTCATGAGCTTATTATACGAGTCATCATCAGCTTTTAATCGTCCCACTACTGGGCACAGGCCTCTTTTTAGCCAGAAAGATCACTGTTAAAATCGCTGCTAACAGCGTTAATCACGACGCTTGCTCAACGCGGGTTGGTGATTTCAGACTTTATAGTCCAGGTTTCCTTAAGGTGTTTTCCTTCACCTTTACTCAGTCATTGCTGTCCAAGATATACTTGGAATATATATACAATTTAGAAAAGTTAAATTGGTACTTGCCTGCCTTGAGGATCGAACCCGCACATTCGTTATTGGACACCACGAGTATTCGTTTTTAATTAGTCTGTGTAGATAATGAACCTAACTGCTGAGTTCAGTTTATCAAGTTTCCGTTACCGCAGTTAGGGACTCATTGTCAATGTTATTTCAATTAGCGATATTTGTTTGTGTTGCTCATATTGTAGTTCGGATTATCTAGACTAATCCGACATGGGTTAACATTGGTTTATCTAATGATAGGAATAGATTTATCGTTGATATTTTTCTAGCTTGCTGAATACATAATATAGGATTTATTACTAGTGGATAATACCGTTTATGTCAAAAACAAATCGGTTTTCAAACTACACAATACCTAAAAATAACAGTGGCTTATAATTATAATAATAATGGCGTCCAGACTGGTTACCGACCATGGCGCCTGTTCTATATATAGAAATAATATTATAGTGACAAGCATTTGCGCAGACACATGTGCACTCTCTACTCCCTCATTCTCCTAACCCGACGGGTTGGCAATTGGACCAGTTGGTCATGACCGGAGAATAGTCGAAGGACATCCACGAGCTCTCTGATTCACGGGTGTATTAATCACAGACTTCCAGACTTCGGGCTGCTTTTGTGAAAGTTTCTTAAAACCCACAAAACAATTTCTTGACCGCCCGGGAGTCGGATCCGAGGCTCCGTGCTCAGCAGTCGCTCGCGACGAGACTACTAGAACAACGAAAAAATCAATAAATGAACAAATAATCATTCATTTTATAATTAATTATTATTAATATTAATTTACTACTTAAATTCTTATGTTAACAATGTGTATAACGAAAAACATAATGACAAATTAAAATCACTCTCCGTACGTGGTAAATTCATAAAATATTCTTAATTGCAAAGTAATGGCTCAAACAACACACAATTTAGTACCTAGTTTGCAGGGGTTGTAGGGTAAACATTTTAAGTTGGCAGGAAGTGGGTTCTCGGCACTAATTCTAACGATCACACACTAAAACTAAAAGGCAGAAGATCTATGACACAGTAGGAATTCTCGATGAATTAATAACTATGATTGAAGAAAAATATATAATTATAATAAATAGATATAATACGAGTACAATATCCATATTGATGTTGTGATGGCCTAGTGGTTAACGCACCAGCCTCTCAAGTATGAATGTGCGGGTTCGATTCCAGGTCAGGCAAGTACCAATGTAACTTTTCTAAGTTATACGTTACCTTTTCTAAGTTCGTACTTTCTAAGTATACCTTACACACCAATGGCTGATTAAAGGTGAAGGAAAACATCTTGAGGAAATCTAGTCTATGAAGCCTGAGATCACCAACCCTCATTAGGTAAGCGTGGTGATTCACGCTCAAACCTTCTCTGTGTGAGAGGAGGCCTGTGCCCAGCACAGTGGGGCGAGAAAAGGCTGATGATGATGAATATTTTATTAAAAAAAATAAAAGTAGGTACTATGTATCGCATGAATCAAGCGCACAATAACGTCATCTCTCTGTTACCTTTTTTATCTGGAAAGCAAAGGGAATCATAATGTGACGAATTTCATTCATGATTCGAAGGAATTTGAAAACAAACGTGACACAACGTGCGCTGAGTAACGATCGAACATTTAAGGAAGTTACGAGTTTTACCTATGTGTGAGTCAAAAGTATTCATTACGTATATTTTGTTGTTTGTCAAAAACTTGAAGCAAAATAAAAAATAACTGACGTGTCATTAGATAAGCTGACATCTTTTCAAAAACCAACGACTAAAGAATGTTTATTCCAAATTTGATTCAAATTCGTGTTTTTTTTTTTTAATTAATTTATTACCACTTCTACAATAATATACAGGGTTATCTAATGTTATGTATTTTCAACCGAATTCCCAAAAAGGAGGCGGTCTCAATTTGGACGTTTGTATTGTTTTTTTTTGTTTGTTCGCCCTTTAAATCCGTAATTATCAAAAAACATATTTTTTAATCGATGATGTCAATCAATTGATTCTAAGCACTGTCTATGTTTTGTTTCCGACTTGCATATTGGTTTGGTTCTTCTGCAGTGCCTCACAAGGCAGTAGTGGAGTGGCCGTCACTCGCCGCGCTCATTTCCGGTCGCCAATCGATAATCAGATCCATTGATGTGCACTCCGCTTAGATTGGATTTGCGACCTGTGGACATACGCCTTGCTTCGGCACGCACGCTCGTTCAACTATATTATTATCCTACTTAACCTTTTAAAGTTTATGGCAGTCTTTTGTTACTTTTATATAATTCCTTATACGTAATCACGTAAATCATTTATGGCCGAAATTAATAACCTTGCTTACTAGAGATAGGAATTTGACACAAATTATATGGGGCTAATGTCAAAATTCAGTCTTTAGTAAGCTAGACAACGGATAGATAGGTTATTAATTTCGGCCGTAAATCTATCAGCAAAATACTCATATTCAGAATTATTATGTATACGCATGATGTGATTTCCTATAAATAAGAAAGCATAGGATATTTTATATTTTACTATTCATAAAAATATGCTCGTATTGTGTTTTTCTTGTTGGAATCCAAAAAGATAATAATTTTATTCATATTAAGGTACCTGATTTTTGGTAACCAAATAAATAGGAGCAGATATTTATTCCACCGTTCTAAAGTTTTCGAAACTTTGAATAGTTTTGAAAGTCTTTGAAATGTACCAAACATAGTTTCTAACTAGGCCGCAAATATTTTCCTGAAACAATGAATCCCTAGATCAAAGATTTAATATTTGGTTACTAGCTTCTGCCAGCGGCGTGACTCACGATCCGTGGGACATACTACATACACCCGGATAAAAGCTCACTCAAAGCTTTACTCGATAAGCAAGCAGTTCCTTAGATTAGCCCGATCAAGCAAACAAACAAACAAACTCTTCAGCTTTATAATATTAGTATAGATTTCTTCTGTTATAAGTTTGTAACAATTTCGATTTTGACAGTACTACGAATAAGTTCAAACCTATTGCCAAACGCTCTCCGGGGACAAAAGCTGCAGTCGCGTCGAATTCATCGTGGTTCCCTCTTATTACATTTTATATAGAGCTGTGTGTTCTCAACATGTTCGCACTATCTACTCATTTTATCACATGTCATGTTTGACGTGTGATAACATTCAATATGTGTTTTTATCGCCGAATTGTAATAAAGCTCCATGATGAAGGTTGGCCCTGTTTATTCTTTTTCTATGAAGGTTTATCGCGTGTAATAATCTACTCTGTTGTTGCTTCTGACGTACAGCGCTCGAACACTCAGACTCCGTATAACTTAATGCGTATTTTATGGCGTGTGTTAATTTACGCGCTCGTAACATCAGCGTCAGTTGGTGTCTAATGACTGTGGAAGACAATCAGAAAGCTATCTAATAGGATGTTTACTCAAATGTGTACCCTCATCCAACACACCCTTGTTGACATTGAATTTGAAACTTTGCATTATTATGACGGGCTAATTAAATTAAAAGCATTCGCGCAAATTCTACCAAATTATATGATTTGTACTTGGTAGTATAATTGATAATTATGACTTATATTCTAAGTAGCAATTTTCATTATCGATTAATCTGATGACTTCAATTGTTTTGGTATAAGTACTTAGAAATTTCTGCTAACAACGATAGCTGTCCGTATCTGCAATCGATCGAAATGGATGAAGCTACGTTCAGATTAGTTGATTAATTGGATGTTGGACTCAGTTGCTGCTGGAGCTCGATAAGACGCAGCCGAACTAGGCACTGGCGCAAACAAAAGACGGAGACTTAAGCGAGTCAGGGGACACTGCTCGGAATAATTACCCATCCTAAGCGAGAGATATTCTTTCTATATTTTTCTACCATTGTTTAAAATGTCTATATAAAAGGATTTTTAACTTCTATTTTGTTGGATGCTTGGATTTGTTGGATATTTTGGAGGGATGTAAGTACTCCGGTTGTGTTTCTTAAGTTTTTATGTATTACAAAAAAAAATATTTCTATTTTTGTGAGACGTAAGGGCTGCCTTAGAACAAAAGTGCTCAAGCCTATCAAATAAATGACTGAAAAAAAAAACTTTTATGTGCCGCACTAAATAAAGTCTAAGATTTCATTCATGTATGTAGGTATTACTTACTAATATGACATTGATGTCCCTTACCTCCATTTACAGGATAAGGTGTCATCTGCGCTGTTGACACGAACCCTTTTGCCGGACCTATCAAGTTGACAAATTGCCGGTGCTGACACTTGTCGCGTGTATATATAAAGGTAATATGAAATTAAGGAAAACTATAGCAATGTTACACAACCGCTAAAGACTTTCGCTTTGCCTTGAGTGATGATATCCTTTATGAGAATAAAAATTACTAAACATTTTACTCATTACTTTCCTGTAAACAATTTACGTTACGGAAAAAATCATTAATATTAAAATGACTCAACTAAAGGGAAAGTGGTACGTAAGCACAGACGCCAGCTCATTAAGCTACTTGCCTGAGTGACCAATTTTCCCAATCTACTTTGAACCATATGCTTGAGCGGTAACGTTGAAAATCTATAAAGGGAATGATAGTTTGTAGTAGTTTGATGTGCTGGCGTCTGTACACACAGTAAGTGACTTATTGCTGAATGTTTCATAAAGTTTTTTTTTTTTCTAAGTAGTATTTTCTTGTTGCTGTCAAACTCTTTCCATTATTGTTTTGTTTAAGACTTTTTTCATTGAAGGCAGGCAGGTTACCAAGCCATTATACCGTCCTAAGAACCCTTCTAGTGTACTTACCGTTACCGCGAGACATGTCTTCCATTTATTTGAATCTTCAAAGGCGTAGGTTTACCTTTGTGTTAGTGACATAGGTGCATACGATTTTTGCTCTACAATTTGTTTTTTTTTTTCTTATAATTAGCATTCTTAATTCAAATTATTATAATTAGTGGCGTCCACGCCAAGAAGATCGGCAAGCTGCCCAGGATATATTATAGCGCACAAGCTTTTCTGCAGACACAAGTGCACTGTCTATTCACTCATTCTCATAGTCCGATGGGGCGGCAATCCGACATGACAGGAGAGAGATCAGGCGCCGGACAGACATTTCGACGGCTCCTAAGTATACTGAGTCAACTAACAAATTTTGAAAATTGCACTTTTTTGTGTATTAACAATAATTAAATCATTTTCTATTTACATGTAAAGGAAAAAAAAATCTTTATAAGTGTAGTTGACTTAGTATACTTAGGAGCCGTCGATTTACGTGCTCTCCGATATGTTCGGGTGTATCAATCACCAACTTCTGAATGTCGGGTTCATGGTCGGGTTGCTTTCATGCCCTTGGTAAGACTAGTTGTTCGACTTGTCGGTCCTGTAATGATTGCCAAAGATATTCAAACAATTTAAAGTGCCTTTTAAAACACGTACGAACTCATCTATCGTCAACCATCCATGGACCAAGTGCTGGTTAACCTTCTGATCGATCGATCCGCTCGGCTGTTACTTAGCCACGAGCTCAGTCAATAACATACAACGTCTTGATATATTAATCAAAATATGAAAGTTATTTTACTTGTTTTATCGAGGGACGGCGTGGCAGTCAAAACTTTGCTAATCACCGTTCGAACGACCACTCGCCTAAGAATAAATTACCACGAGAAACTTTTACGCAAAGTAATTAAGTTAGCACAGTTGAGCTGGCACTTGGTGAATTTACCTATACGTGCTGGAAATCGGACTAACTCCGTAAGCTAACAAGTACACGAGTGGTTCAAGTGGTGGCCAAAGTTCGCGGAATGCAGACGGGACTAGCAGTCATAGTCGTGAGTTAACTATGTGCGCTTACGACACCAATTAGCGTTGACAAAGAACCGAAATGTACAGTTTGCATTGTGCGTTGTGCCTTTACCATCAATTTTACTTACGTATTTAATGTGTGTGTTTATTCTGTTGGCTCGTAAGCCAGTAGTTATCAGTACCATAGTACCAAATTATTTTACATGCAATTATAAGTTATAAGTATAATTTGTCTTTGGTCCGTTCAATTCAATTTATATACTTAGCAATGTTATGTGTACTTTGTATGCCCTAAACATATTCTGTTTTCCTTAACATAAACAGAAGTTGTAAAGTCTTGGTATATTTCCCCCGAATGAAAGAAACGTAGCGGCTACGCTTGCTACATTTGCTACGTTCGCTACGCGCCGACTACGCGTTTATGTTTAAGCGTCTCGCTTGCAATTTCACATTCAGAGATGGAACTCTTGTTTAAAATATTAATAATACGTTTTCAGGTTTACAACAGAAAATCATGTTATTCAAAGTTTAAATATAATAATTATTTTGTGTTTTATATTTCTGTTTTCTTTTGTCTCTTACTTAAGTCGTTATTTGTATGTATGAAGAGGCAAAGCTTTTCTTTAAAATACTCTCATAATATGTATGTAAGTAATGTGATTTATTTATGTAGTTCTTTTGTACATAACAGAGAATAAGGTAATATAGACGCTTAATCGTGAAAAAGGCGTTTATTGTTCTACCGAAAGTTACTTCAGGACTTTTCTTGTTCTATTTAATATTTTGTTTTTCTAACAGCCAGTGAAGCTGATACTGCTGTTATTTTTAGTTCTAAATAGATCGCTAAAGTACGAAAATCAAATTGATTTACTATTACAATGAAAAAGCTTTCAAGCAAAGGTCAACAAATCAATAAAGCGATAGAGTTGTAAACAGAAATGAGTGATTAAAAGAGGTTTAAGATCACCTGTCGCGTACACGATCAACAGGAAGGGATCCGGGCGAGGCTCGGGCAGGACGAGCCAGAGGACGTCAGTCGCCGCCCAGCCGCCCGACGCGCCCCACGCACCCTCGCGCCGCCGCGCACCGCCGACCGACTACTCGACTCACTTACGCTTCATCACGTACCGAATTCGGGTTTTGCATATTTGAGCCCCACAAAAATCAACAAATATCTCCCCCAAAATAAAACCTTTTAAACGTCGCAAATTAAGTTCGGTTATCGGAAAAAGAACTGAGATCGTTCGAAGTTTACAGAGTGCCAACGGATAGCGAAGGATTCTCCGCGCCCTCATAATGTATTTCGCTTGAGGCTAGGTAAGTTCTTAAGTAACATTTAGTGTCAACTTATAAGTGTCAATAGTTTTGTATTAAACTGTTTTTTCATTAATTAAATGTTTTGTTTACAAATGTTGCTACTATATTTTTAAACTCATTGTATATTTGCAACTAAATTTTAGTTTTATATTTGGTTCCATAGAGTGATGTAATGTATTGGTTATGTGCATTGTTATATTTTTTTTGTGCAGCATGCAATGATAATAAACCATTATACCATATACTTACATATTCATTTTAGCACTCTTTTTTAAACCAATATGTATTAGGTAAAGTGCATAATATAAAAATACCTTTCCTGAACCATACATAATCTACACAAAGAAAATACTCTCCTACGTTGCGTTCAAAAACAAATAACACCTACATTCTCTCAGCGAGGACATTTTATTGTTTGTACTTCGCAAGTTTTCCAATGAAATTGTATAAAATACTTGTTTATATTGTATTACTTTCATGACAAGCAGTGCGCAGTTGAACGTGCCCCGTATCCGCGATGTTCTTTAGCAATGTCTTACAACGTAACTATACGTAGGTGGGGTTGTGCGCCGAAATGTGAAGGCCGTAGCATCGAGCCACTTAATTGCAGCTTTGCATTCGTTCCGCTCTGGGATGTGATTGGACACTTTAATTTGTACGTGACAGCTATAAGTCAACGTGTTGACACTGTGGCATGTTTCGTATATTCGGCCGAAGATGATTGCCTGGTGTTCTTGAATAGACATGCAAATGTCTGTCATAATTAGACCATCATAAATATGTACAGTATATTCAGCTGCAAATCTACTACACATATGCACCTTACAAAGGTTTTGTAAAGCTCGTTTTAAAGTTGTTGCATAAAATCGCCGATGGATGCGAAGTCCACAGCAGCGCACTTTTTAATTATTCGTCTGCCGTTTCCACTGTTGACTATTCCCATTTATGAAACACGCTGCCGAAACGGTGACTGACTGTCGGAAGAATTGTAATTTTCAGTGTTGGACTTTCAATCTGAATTCACGGCTAAAATTCAATTTCATATCAACTTACAATAAAGGAAAAACGTATTCTTTATGATTACCTATAGATTTGATCAGCACGTATCTTTTCAAGGTATCGTTTCTTCAGCTTTTGTCATATGGGTCATATTGTTAGGTATTTTTTGACTGCCTCGTTGGTCTAGTGCTCGCATGCCGCGACTGCTGTGCACGGGGTCTCGGGTTCGATTCCCGGGTCGTGCCGAAATTGCTTCGTGGGTTTTGAGAAACTTTCATAAAGCAGCTTGGAGTCTGGAAGTTGGTGATTGACTGCGCCTGATCTCTCTCCGGTCGTGTCGGATTGCCATCCCATCGGATTATGAGAGTGAGGGAATAGAGAGTGCACCTGTGCGCGAATGCTTGTGCACAATAATATGTCCTGCGCAGCTGATCTCCTTAAAATAGACCGACAATCGGCCTGGATGCCATCATTTATTAGGTCTTAAACTAAAGGCCTGTTTCACCACCTACGAATATATACCGTTAGTTTATTTGGTAGATAATTTCATACAAATTCTGTTCAATTTCTGAATTTATTCGGTAGGTAGTGGCTGGCCCTTACTCTTAATAATCTTGGGATTATATTACAGCTCTGGAATACAACCGTGTGAATCAGTTAAGGTAATATAGACAGTAAATTAGATACTGCGGTTGAACCTCATTATGTTTCTGAAGTGGGTGAGAAGGGAGTTAGGTTAGTACTTATTTACGACCGTATACTCTCACAGTAGGTACTAATTACTACATACTAAATGTACTAGGATTTCCAAAAGATTGTTGAAACTATAATTAGTTGTTTGTGTCATTGTTTTTCAACCGACTTTCAAAAATAGGAGGAGGTTCTCAGTTCGGCTGTATGTTTTTTTTAATTTGTTACTGAATTTTTCGAAGACGCCTGGTCCAATTTGAAAAATTCTTTGTTCATATGAAAGGGTGAACTTGCCGTTTGGTCCTATTTTAAGGTCAGGATCTGATGATGGAATGGAGATCATGAGAAATCGAGGGACTCTAGGAGTAGGTGGCAAACTAAATAACAGCCTCAAGACACCGACTTCTAGAGCCATGACAATAGTAATTTTTTCTTCTTTTCAAGTGTTTGCGAAGTCGGTTTCTATTTTTTTTTACGTGTTTCTTTCATTTATCTGTACCGTATTATTACAAATAACTAACCAGCGGGTATTTAGTTACTCATGTATTATGCTATTCTAATACACAAGTCTTACGGCCAATAAAGTATTATTACTTACGATTAACTTAAAGTCAAGAACTTAAGTTATGAAACTGTTATAACTTAAAGTACACGTGGTTCTAATCGTGACTGCTTCGACTTCGGACTTATCGCATGCATGTATAGTGTAGTACTATGAAGTTAGGTAAATACCCTCGTAATTGGTTGTCTTATCAGTACTAAGTATAGTTGGTGCCCGATGCCAATAGATTCGCCTCTCATTATTTATTACTAAAATACAGCTACAAATTATGAGTATAGGTGTTTTACTGATGCCTCCACCTGGTACCTGAAAGCAGCTGTTATTATATGCTTACATGAATAATATTTAAAAGATAAGACTGTTCCGAAAATCGATAAATACTTACAATGCACTATCAAGTTTCTTAATTTTAAAAAGAGTCCGTTTCGATTCTGCGTACGGCTAAGCGGAAACCGCGCGTATCACCGCCCTTTGCGACCGTGCGCCGTTTCAATTAATCATTTAATCAGGTTACTTTGACGTCTTTTTTAGTAACATCTGCAGGATAATTACTAAAAAATAAAACTTACATGATAGTTCTGTATAAATCGGAAATATAGTGTTAGCAGCCAATTCTCGAACGATCTATTATGCAGTAGCGAAACGGGCATTACGCCTGTTAAAGTAGCCTCCCACTACACCGCAGACTTCACGTGTGTTATGTAAAATACTCGCTCTTTTTGGAACAAAGTCTCGTAACTTCATTAGTGTAACCGAGCTAACCTATAAGAAATGTACGAGGACTTTTTAAATCTTTGACAAGAAATGCCCAAGATTTTCATAAAAGAGGACGACATTCTTTTTGTCTCGCCCGGAGAATTATGTCATCCGACTTTTTGTTTAGGGCTAAGCGACATGATATTATATTTTTCAAGAAATCTTTTTTAATAACGTTTCAATATTTTTCTTCGTATAGCAAGGGCTAAACTTGAGGCGGTGTCCTGGGCGACTTAACGAACGAGGTTGCGAAGCGAATTCCAGGCAATGGGGAGCGATGCGGTGCGATCTACTACGTACCCGTGAATTGGTGCGAATCTTCTTCTACCGTTTTTATTTGTATATATACCATGGCATGGAATGACTGTTGATAAAAAATGTAGAATTGTCGACATACGGCATTACATATATTTTCTAAAATAATGGCGGCTGCGTGAAATCGGATCCAGATCTTGCGAATATTTCAAGTCAACTAATTGCATTCAGACATTTAGCGATATGCCATGCCGTTCTTTGCACCACACCATACTTAGGACACATCGGACATAGTTATCAACTGTTTGTTGTTTTCGCATCAAATCGCATCGCGCCGCGCCGCATCGCGTTCGTATCCACATCGCTCACGTAGGATGCAGCGTAAGACTTTTCGGTAACCTTTGAAAGAATCCTACAGGACATTTTCATTTCATGTAATCTAATTTTCTGTTTCCTTATGGGATTTTGAGGAATTGAAGTTTCGACAATTTCTGTTTGTGTGCTTCGTATGTGG
The DNA here is from genome assembly GCA_958496145.1 of Heliothis peltigera. Taxonomy (NCBI): domain Eukaryota; kingdom Metazoa; phylum Arthropoda; class Insecta; order Lepidoptera; family Noctuidae; genus Heliothis; species Heliothis peltigera. The sequence goes on along the minus strand of OY292334.1, from coordinate 6,388,264 downwards.
GCGAGCTTTTTGTGAGTTGGGAGTTCGCAAAAATATTACAAAGCAAGGAATAAGTAATTCAAATATATTTTTGGGCTCGCATAGAGTTATATTGCCTTGTTATGTTAACTTCTTAGTACAAATATTTATAATTGATTTTACTTACTGAAATATTCCCGAGTGGGATGTGTTATTTTGTTATAAATTGCTATACCGACTCCAGTCATTATAAATTATTAAAAAAAGATCTCAAAAATTTATAAATCGGGTTTGATATAACATTGTTGAGAAATATTGCTTCATCATTTGATTGATCACGTAATCAACTGGCGAGTTAGTGGCGGCCGAGTAGAAGTGGTCCACTTCAGCTTGGGCTGTAATTTATCACCACAATTGCTATAACACGATGAAGGGGAAACTCATTAGGTAGCCAGCGTAAGCTATAAAAACTGCGACTACGTATCACGAACCAGCGATGTCCCCTTAGGTTATTTTACGATTTTACATAAAGGTACCTTGAATTTAGAGCAGAAACTATTTAAATGTCTACAACAGTTAACAACTTGAGCAGTAAGGTGAATTATGGAAGAATTTTAAAATATACTGGCGTCACTGAAGTATCCTATGATAAACATAAATAAAGATTTTCTTGACAAGCATGCTTTACCGTCAACGTAACGCAGTGTCAGGTAAGGCGAGGTCATAAGCCTCAGATTAATGAAATAAAATCATAAGCACGCCTTAAAATATTTATCAATACATAATATATGTACATAATAAAGCTGAAGAGTTTTTGTTTGTTTGTTTGCTTGCTTGAAAGCGTTAATCTCCGGAACTACTGATCTGTTTTCTAAAATGAATTCAAATTTAGGAGGCCCATCGACCGAGGAACTTTTTATCTAAGGCATCTCTGGGTGCATGATGTAGTTACCATGATCGCTCGCATAAGCTAGTAATAAATAAAACTAGAAAAATGGCAATTTTAAAATAAAATCCAGTTTAGATGACATTTAAAGCACCGAAACCGAATGAAAAAGAGGCAGAGGAGATGGACGTCGCAATTTACATGAAAGTTTATTTGCCAAGTCTGCGTCCGACGCGAAGTAGAAGCTTTAATTAAACGAGCCACAGGAGGACCCAGCTGACTCAAAAGATTATTTTGTAATTTATTTTATTAATATATTTGTATTCAGTTGTGCTGTTACCGATTCTTTTATTTCACGAAGCTTCTTTTCATTTTAGCCTACGGTAAAAATAATTTTCTTCTGTTTTTGCTTTTCCTCAATTCGGGCCCATTTTGAATTGGACTACGTCATTCTGCATGAATATGTACCGCTTACTCCCCATAACTAGGACTAACGAACAATGAAATAATTTTAAAAATTGAGTTTAGCGCTTCCAAACAAATAATCAATACACTCTTAAGCTTATAAATTATTAATATATGTATGTATGCACTTAAACATAGATAAAAATGAATAGCATCCCTTATGAAAATGAACACTTTTAAATTATTATTATATATTGATTAGAATTTATTTTTGATCCAATTACTACTATTAGTATATAATAATCACTCCAACGACTTATTCGTCTAAGGAATCTTAACACTGACATACATATGTATTTAAGTTTCGAAGTTTCCTATGCACTTCAGTTTTTCACCAATAATTAGTCTTATATCATTATAATATTACAGCGGTGAAGGGTATTTTTCCAAGCAATTATGAAGCGGCCTTTGTTTGCTGCACCTGCATTTACTGATAATTAATTTGTTGTGATCCAATTTTACATGAGCGAGGCGAGTATTGTTTTTTGATGGACAAATAAATAATGTACGTTCATTCACGAGTATCAACAAAAGAGTGTTACCACAAATGTTGAAATGTAATTCGATTTAATTATACATATGTGCGAGCACGTTTTACTTTGAAATAATAAAGCGTGTGTTTTATGGTTTGAGATATTTATACTAAATAGTGTGCCATTTTTACTGATAACCTATAAACTATATGACCCACTTAGCTTTGTTCATTTTTAATTTTACCTATAAGCTAAGGTTTCAGAAAAAGCGGTGTATTCGCATAAATACGTGATAATAATGGTGCTATAGTCGTATTTTTATTTAAACGATACAAAGTGACGTTTACTGTGTTGTCAGTTTTTGATGAAATAAAAATAGTGTTGCGAAAAAGTGAATGAATGGAAAAGTTCCTGAATTAATGAAATTACTTAGATTGATTAGTGAATAATTAGTGTGCCAACCTACTGATATCTTAGGTTAGGATAGGTGCTTAGTACATACCAATGAGTTTTAGACCACTATATGTTTCTATAGTATTCTGAATACTACTTATATTGAATAGATTGTTTTCACAAAAAATAAGGAAAACAATGCGAGGAAACTTGTAGGATTGTCCTATTTAAAGTAAATCATGTAGTTGAAACAATAGATGTATAAAATATATCAATTATAGGTACTAGGAAGGTAATAAAAAAAAAAAAACAAGGCTTATTACATAAATTGTTTTTAACAAGCTGCGCTTTTTAATAAGCCGACCTAAAACGGATTGTAGTTACATATATACTACTAGTAACTTATATCAGAGCACTTTTTCACTATTTTATTTTACACATAATATTCTTTAAAATTTTCAAATGTATAATTATGGTTCACTCATAGTTCATTCATCTGATTGAATGAGAACTGAACCCATCACTATTACTTTAAATGTGGCCACATTATTTTACAAAGTGACATTAGCTACTGTCATTTTGTATCGTTTAAATAAAAATACGACTATATATCTTGCAATGAATATTACGACAGACTTAGTTCTATCATCTCGGTACTCGTCTCTGTTATCCTGAAAGCCGACCCCAATGTAAATGGTAAACGGTTTATCCATCTTTTTATGTAATATAATCTTGTACTGTAACCTGTTCATGAATGAGTTGGTTTTAAAGGCATTTGCTAAGCAAATTGACCTTAATTTGTTTTAAAATTAATGATTTTGTAATGAAGTCGAATTAAACGACAGTCTAGCAATTTAAATCATTCAAATATTTCAACAAACGCTTAGCTAGCGTTATCTTAAATGCGTTGAATATCGCTTAGAGTTACGTTTCCGAAGCACACCTTCGTTTTGTTTTACGTAATAATTAATTCTATTGTTCGATCCACGGTTCTGAGAATGACAATTTCCTTACCTGTACGAAGTGTAGGTCCTTTCTCACGAAATTGTGTTATAAATGGGGAATATAAATTTTGAATGTTACAGGAAAACAAACCCAAGGCTTGAATAGTAGAGATTTATTTTGTGGATAATTTCCCAGTTGGTGGTGCTTTGCAATAGCCGAGGGTCGGTGTTCTTCCTGATTCTAGAGAAGAAACAATGTTACAAGTTATTAATTCAATGATTGATTTTACTAGAATTTGTTATGATACATATTTTTCTATATTGGTATGTTATACACCTTTTCAATTGAGCTGCTGAAATGCTGAAAAAAATATGAACTTATAAAATTGCCATTACAGAAATTCCTTCAAACAATTAATTCAAATAGTCAGTTTGCCCAGCTTTTAGTCTGGTCCAATAAAATTAGATATTTTCATCGAATAAATCCAATAACAAGTTTAGTTAAATCAAATTGATTGGATTCTCATTTGAAAACTGTTGGTAGGGCAAAATTACAAAATATGTGAAAATAATTTTCGTAAATTATTCGCTCGCGTCTCTTAGATTTTGATTCAGTGTTATGATTTAGGAGCATTTAGTTTTAGGTAATCCAAGCACCAATCAAGACTTTTTATTCGGGTGCCCAACGTAGGCCTTTCATGTGAAATGTAAACTTAAAGTTTTGCAGGTAAATTAGGCTACAAACATTTGATGAACGTTGGAGAATATTAAATAGACTACAGGGTCCCTACAAATCAGCTTTCTCTTTGAATTGTAAAGACAACAAATACACCAAAAAATAAGTAAATGTATGTTTTTAATTAAAAATTAATAAGATTAAAAAAATACTTTATTCATGAATTGATTATTATATCATGAAATTTAATTAAAATACTTCTTACGAACACACTGCATTCTAAAATGTGAGGTGTGAATTTTTGATAAAAACCTCATTCTAACGAAATTAAAGGCGGGCGAACTGAGAGTGGCCCCGGGGGAACAACGCAGCCATCTGGGGAGCCCGCCTTAATTTGTTCATTAACCCTTAAACAGGAGGCGACCTATTTGCAAAATTCGCACTTTTGTCTACACTGCGCCTCTCCAAACTAACATAATAACTTTTGATTTAGCCTTTCTGTGATCTTTAGTAGGAATACGAACCTTATTTGCTTGTTAATTTATGATATGTTAGTTTATGATGTTGATTTGGACGGTTCTAACGCTCCGTCGAGTTTACAACATAACCAAATACAATATATCGATAATGTTTAAGTGTAAATTCCATATGTCACGAGAAAGTAACAAAAGTTTCATCTGTAGGTATTAGTGAAGTTATTTTCCTACAAAAATCTTAAGTATTAAATCTGAAAAGTTATCCATTCCAAGGAGTAATGGATTTGATGTTAAAGACGCAATTTCCTTAAGTTGATTCATTTATAATTCAAATACTTGAGTCTAACTTTTTAATAAAAGTATCCAATGCGAGCGATCACTATGCCATCGCGCTATTACAAGGCTATTGATTCTACCTAATTGCTTATCATCTCCGATTTGTACAAGCTTCGGTGCCGACTGTGTTGTTGATTAGATTTGAGATAAATTGGAGAATAATCGACCTAGTAACCATTGAATGTAGGAAGGAATCGTACCGACGACCGGTGTGGTACGTTTAAACAAAGCCCTGCCTAATCAAACCCCAGCAGGCCGTATTGTAGCGTGCGCTGGCCGGGGGTCAATTCCTCCCAATATTGTAAGTACTGAGGACCCGGGATTATGGCGGAGCTTCAGGCTCCGAACATAATAGATTCACTGGTAGTAACTGGCCTCAAACATGCCTTGAACCTGCTCGTTTATTTACCCAAGTTCGGCAGTCGTAGATGTTTGCATTACATTTTTCAGTACGTTAATTACTTAACTTAAAGTCAAAAGCTCAATTGGCATATATGTGAGTGTAGACCGTAGATGTGTTTTGAATAGTTTGCTGATTCTAATATGTATAAGTTTATTCCACTATAAGGAACACTTGTATCGATTTAAATGAAGATAAGTAGGTTGTAATGTAAGATAAATGTTGGTTGTGTAATTTTCTCATTTTATCGTAACAGTAGAAGTTAATGAAAACAAACCTATATCGAACAGACGCTGGCCGGAAGCTAAATAATGAATTTTCTCCATAAAAATCTTAAAGTGTCGATAAAATGTAACAAAAGGCAGCTTTTTGAGAAAAATCCCCGCAAGCGTAAAATGTTTATAGCTTAAATTTATTACCTGGAAATATTGAAGCCTGTGTTTAATATTTTGGTATCTACCAAAAAGAATAGTGGAATTTCATCAAATTGTCTTGTTTTGTTGGTCATAGTTATAAAAAAACGAATATATACGAATTCTCTTGAACTTACGGCGTGAGTAGAAACGGAGGCTTTCTTATAGACGCTTCCGTAGTTATTGTAGTTGTAGCCTCCGTACAATGCAGACTAAATTTTCGGTCCATTGTTGACTCAATGGTTCGCCTCTTTACTTTTGAGGTAATTGTGAATGCAATCTATATTTTCAGTTAGTCTTATGTCATCATATCTTTTTTGACCCTCTTTCAGACATCCCTCTTTAATAAAAGTTAGAGTATGTGAAAAATCCTTTTTTAAAGTTCGTAAACATTGTAATCATATTTCGCACGACGATTTGGGACTTCTTGACATAAGAAATGTTGAAGTACGTAAAAATCCTTTTCAATGTTAGGGTATAGCACGTTGTTATACTTCCTAAGCAAACTTCCATACATTTTTGCCCGTTGTCCTTTAAAATCTATGACATAAGGTTTGTACGAGACTAGGTTACGTGATATTGTATCCCGTGTGTTTTCCAATACAAACATTATCTAATGCTTTTATGTGCTGATCTCGACGTCCGCTGTCCGTAGCTTACATACGAGGAGAATACAAGGAATATTAGAAAATATATTTATTTATGTAATTTCATCTTCTTTTGTATTTATGTTTGAAGAGACTTCTGGAAATATTCCTCTTTCATGCTTATTTACTGAGAGATATAGTTTTTATTAAAGGCACTTGTGTGTTGTATTATTATATAACAAGTATGTACAAGTCGGACATGATGAAACTATGTCCGACACCGACCTCGACCTCAAACAATTGTTGTCCAGACAATGCCTCTGTTCTGTGGGGAGACGTGCAGATTTTATAATAATGAACAGCAATATCCCTTCGTGTCTGTATTTCAATAATGCTGTTCAGTGTTTGACGGAGGGTTGGCAACCTGTCATTGTCTCCTATTAACCCGATGCAATGTTACCAAGTCTGAATGGCATTCAAACAACGCAATTGTGTCGGTTGACGTTCCTTTCGGCTTTTTGAAACTCAGTTTAAGAGGAAAAACTCGTCCTAAGTTAAAAGGATTAACAGTAATTTTATTTCATACAACCGTTTTGTGTTCCAATATTCATATGTTTTGTTTTTGTTTCAGGAGGTGAAGTGTGGATACATTTGAACTAGTTAGTGCTGTCTCTGCAACGATGAGTTAATCTGTGAACGTTTCGAACGGAACAGTGTATTGAAATGAGTGGTACATGTAATTAATTGGACATAAATTGAATGAAATGAGTGTGACAATAAATTGACTGAGCAGTGCATGGTTTCAAATGAGTGTTTTGTTCAACTGAGTGGTATACCGCAGCCATGAGTTTTTTGACGTCGCTTGGCCAGTATGTGGCGGGCGTGGCGGACAGCGTGGCGGGCTTGGCGCTTTCGCCGCGCCGCGCGCCCCCCTCCCGCCACCGCTCCGCCGAGGAGTCGCAGGCGCATCCTCCGCCTCCATCTACAGCTACAATGAGAGGTAATCATGTAACAAGCACCGAGTCATTTATCACAACCAGCTTTTAAGATATAGCATAATTTTAGATAGGTACAGTTAAAACCAACACTAAAGTTCCAGTTAGGAGCCCTTGAACGTCTTTTATAAAGTACTAAGACCAATTAAAAAGATCTTTATGCCAATCTCAGTACCTGTTCAAAAATACATATGTATAAGGTACTTTCTTGAAGCACATTCTTGAACGAAAGCTCGTTGGAAATGTTAATATAGATACGGAGTTCCGTTGGGTACTTATTAAAAAGGGTTCCTTATTTTCATGTTAATCTCACATACTTTCAATTTTTCATTGATCTTTTATAGCATAATTTTAAAAAATCCTCTAATTCTGTTTGAAGTTAAGTCTTCCTATACTGGATAATGTAATAAGTGCCGTGTTTGTTTACTCCTGACAAACTTTTAAAACGAAACCAGTTTTAGAAGCTGAGGAATTCTTAAAGACTTCAAAAGTTACAGTGTACCAGATTTGAAAGTGTGTCGTCATAAAATTTTCTTATTCGAAGGTTGTAACTTTGAAAGAAAATTTTGAACTTAGTAGGTACAAGTAAATTGTATGTGCTTAAGTGCTGGGTTTATAAGTATGAAACGCAAAATTATTAAGACAAGTAACGAGATCATTCTCGTATGGATGAACACAAAAAACATTTCGGTATAATTATGAGTGGGAGAGGATTTCAGACTTTTACGACTACACTTATTGTAGCAAACTGTGCTTACCACATGTTATCGGCAATAATACCGTTTGATCATTCGTAGGATTTCCTCGCGTGGTGCCAACGGAAGGAGCATCAGCGCTGAGTGCCCGGCGTCGCACGCTGGACTGCCTGGCACCCGCGCCTCCGCCGCGTCGCGGTGGTTCACTGCGCGTGCCTCGCAACCAGCAGCCGCCGGAGAAGCCCACAATGGCATTCTGCAAACGACGTCTTTCTTGGCCCGAAGTCGATAACTCAGTCAATTCTGGGTAAGCGAAACTTCTGTTACTACAAACTGGGTAATATTTAGACTTTATCATCAAGATGTTTACATACATATTTTATACACTAACTTAAAATTGTAGCTTAAACACTCTCTGACAAAACTTGAAGCACTTCCAAGCGATCTTCAATATGGCACAAAGTTTTAGGACCTGAATAATAATTCATGCTCGGACCAGCTACAAAATTTCTAAGTTACCAATGATTAGCTAAATCTTGAAGATTTGCTTCTTGCCACCGCCCAACAAAGGCTATCAAGACAAATAATGATATCGGGGAAATCACAGGCTCTCGAAGGATATTAACGTGTTCCCAAGGCGAGGGGAATTGCAAATTAGCGGTAACTCCTCACGGCCCTGAGACGGAACATGTCACGAATAGAGATTAGATGTCCCCTAAAACAAATACTTGAGAAAGTATTTTAGGTAAACAACAGCTGTCGGAGTAGTTTTTTATTACATTTGTCCAATAGACGCAATTTGTGTAAAGCTTGAATGATCGCGTACAATAAATTGAAATTACGTGCGATGAACCTTTCATAAAGGCTTTCTTTTGTGCGTCCTTTAAAGGCTTAGGGCATCGCGACACTCGCAATCCGTACATATTAATTTAAAGAATTTCATTGTATTAAATAAAATGTGAGAGAAGTGATGTCGTTAGATGAATTGATTCACAACAGGAGCCTCATTTGGGAGTATAGAAAGCTTGATTAAACCAGCAGGTGTTTAATTATGCTCTCATTTGATATGAAATTGATATGTTTTTTTAAAGCCTTTATGGTTTTGGATGTATAACGTAGGTACCCAGCCTCAATATTAAATTTAACGAATCCGTATTGATTTTGATGGTTTATCTAAAATTATAACACTCAGCAGCGTATCCCTAGTGAAATCCATTAAGCACTCTGACTAGTCCACACGCTACACGGGAAATATTCATTAGCCCCTTGATAAGGTTTATCAGTGCGGAGTGACAGCTGCCAGTACTCACCGGACGAGTTTATCTGGGGTTATAAACCTAGCTATATTTTCACCTCCAAAGTTTTTCAGTAGGGCGAACTGGTCTCCTCGCATTATCTCGGTAGTGCCTGCCATAAATTGACATGAGAGGTTTTCAATTAGATAAAAGCTGGCAACAGTGGTGCGATGATTGCGAAGTAAAAGGCGCGGGATGAGGGGTAGTGCGTACTTGCGTAGGTGACAGAGGGTGGGGAGGGGACACGTGCAAGGACGTGCAACAGGTCGCCCGCTGACCTACTTACAATAACATTATTAATCACTGAATATGTTTATTGATTTGCGACATGATTTATGTACGTATCTCTGTATGCTTTATTGAAGAGAACTTATGAACTTTAGAAAAGTTATTTGACATGAAAGGGAATTATCTAAAAAATCATCTCATTATTTTTCTGTACCTACTTGAAGTTGAAACACAATGCGAAGGAGTCTTTTTATCATGTAGTAGGTAGACCTTAATTAATTAAGCTACCCGAAGCTGTAAAATTCTCCTTATAAATTTTTGACCATATGCTTCAGCGATAAAGTTGAAAATCTATTAAGGAAATTTGTCAGATTGTAGTAGCTTGTTGTGTTGGCGTGACAGTTGATGTCACAGTTTTCTCAACCCTAACTGATAGCTTGAGTTAAATATAGACGTAGGTACATTAATTAAAATAATTTCCGAAACACAAAGGGATCGACGGTTACTATTTCGTGATTGGCTTTGACGGCTAACAAGACATTTACGACATTAACAAGGTATTTCACTTAGCTCCACGTACAATTAATGAAAACCAGAAATCCGTGGAACGGCAGTTGGAAATGAAATTTTCTTTTATTTCGTGCAACCGGTATTGTTTGTTTCTCCCTAAAAGGTAGAATTATTATATTGAATTCACAAACAGAAATATGATATTCCTGTTACGGATATCAATGCATACGTTTTTCTCGTTAAATAGACATATGAAGCACAGAAGAAAATTCCGCGGTTGGTTTACACTTCACTGTGCGTGGTGAATGAAGCTGACAGATATAAAAAGGAGAGAGAACTGAATGAATCGATATACAGTTACTGGTATTTAGAAATAAACTGTTAAGCGTCGGTCTAGTTAGAACTTTTATACAAGTATTTTCTTATTATTTGTGTCTTATCCTTATTTATATGTAGTTTATTGAAGCATGTATTCAAGTTGAATTCAAACCCGAATTCGAAAGCTCCAGCTGTCTCTGAATTTGGAACTGGCTTCAGACAACGTACGGAAAAAGCATTAACATACCTATACGTCATAAACGTGTAATAAATTACATTACTCGAGAGGATAACTGCTACGAAGGTCTCACGGCTGACCGGAACCCCGTGAGAATTGGTGGCCGTCCCACACACGCCGAGATAACGTCACGTCATACCAACTTTGTGAACGTAACTCAGATTAAATACGTGCCATCCCATCCAAATGTATTCACAATAACATAAAGATCTTCTTGACAAGTCAATGGCCAGCGAACCTTTCTCAAAGTCATATGTTCATAGTTCACGTACAGTTGCCAAATATAAATGCTTGTTCTAATGAACTTTCTGCTGAAGGTTGACTCGGCTAGACGGTATAGGGTTACCTACATACCTATTATGATTATGGGCTGCCTTTCTGGGGCTGAACGCAAGATTAGTCCGAACTTCAATCCAGATAGGGTGGTATTCAATTGCAAATGGAATTCATACCGGTAAATACCAAAATAATTTATATTCTCAGAGCTTTGTCATTTAAATTTCCATTAACCGAGTTTGAGTTCTAGGAATTTTAATACCATGCATAGTTAAATAGATATTGAGGCCTACTACTGACTGGACAGAGTTCTTTACAGTTGAATTTCCCGAGAGAGTTATTCATGGATATTATTGAACGGATTTTGAGAATTTTTCTATCCATTGCATTGTTCGGATTAATACAGGAAGTACATATTTATAAAGAACTAAAAATATTAAATTCTCAGTCCACACATAAAGCAAAAATAAAATAGATAAAAATGAATATTATATTTTCAACAATATGCGCACCTTATGACTTTTAGAGCGAAATTCTTAGCGTCGATTAATATTGCTTAGCCTAAATAGCGCTCCGGAGTCCCAGTAAGGCTGAACACTGTGAGTCCTTGTCTATCAATTTCATTATCAGCTCGTTAACGTCCTGCGCCCCCCTGGCTAGCTACAATGAATGGAGGCCCATTTATTGTAATCGTGGTCACGCAACCTTTAAAACCTACGGTACGCCATGCCAGTCAAATTACACAAAAATCGTTACTTTTATATCAAAGACTTTATTAGGATTTTTTTTTGGCACTTTTCATTAGGAAATTGAGAAAATTACGATAAGTGTGTAAATTACCACTTATCATCATTAAAATCATATTACGTTGAAACTAATTAAGCGGATCGAGAGTTAGCTCATGTCATACAATTCATTTCTCTTGTTAATTTAGACATTTCAAAAAAAACGTAAATGTTCATATAATTAAATATTTATATTAAACTTTCTAAGTGAGTTATTGGTATATTTTGATTACAATTTGTGCCTTTGATGTTTCTACACGACATTTTCAAGAGGCTTTATTTAATATCCAATTATCTACAGTACAAGATTGTTCTCTTGATGAAATATGACAAATGTCTATTAGTATACTCTATTGCAACGATAATATTTCTGTGTAAAGATAAGAATGAATTTTATGACTTGAAGTTTTAGTCATAAAGTTTTATAAATTTATTTAGGCTCCTTCAGATAAACATCAATAATAATTTGTTTAATGGACAGGGACACCAGGCATTTTGAAACTTATTTTTTATTTAGAACACTTATTTCCATTATCGTGTCGTCTAGGTATAGCAAAGATAAAATTATTTTAGTCTAGAAAATCAGAAACTCGTTTTATTTCAATTCAAATAAAAATCAACTGTTCAATTTCAATGAAATGGTTTTCTAAATAAAATAGAGAATATAATGTTCCATTTATATTAAAATTGCGAAAGGATTGATCTGAGTCATAAATATACATAAAGAAAATATAATAAGTCGTGCAAAAAACAAGTAATAAACAGTTGATTATTTTTTTTATATATTACGTTCTCTGAAGAAAAGCCTTTGTTTGGCAATGAAGGTTTACAGCGCTGTCATACGGTTACATTGCGAGGTTTGTCGCGCGTATACGCGACGGTTGGATATAAAACCTGTCGCGCGATTTCAGGTGTCTTCGTTTGTACCAGCACTTCTGAATTTATTTTTTGTCGCTTGTATAAGAGTGACGTGCCCGTAATAACCGAGCGCTGTCGCGATATAAATCCACTAGTGTGAAAACGCTCGGAATGTGTCGCACGTAGAAAACCGACTGTATACGCGTGAGAAAACGTTCTTACAGCCTTCATCGACAAAGTTATATACGTACGTTTTTTATATGTGTACACATATAAAAAAAGGAAAACTACATCCATAGTTTTGTTCGGCCTACTATAAAGTTCGGCTATGTTGGGCCGTAGTCCCAGGCTGTTGTGTCGCGGGTAATGTGTAAAAGAAACAGCAAACTGACCGTCACGCACATGTCACGCGTTTCCGATACGCGTGGGACTGGCTTTATGTTACCTTTATGTCCATTGTGCCCTCCGCCTGGACCCCGGCACGCCTTTAACTATTAAATAAAAACCTCGGCGTTACAAGCTTACTGTAATACGAAAGGGTTCCAAATCAATTCTGATTTAATAGTATAGATTGGACCCTTGTGATATTTAATGCTTGTTGTATTTTATTATATTCGGAAATCTAGGTTATTTATGTCCGTTTGTAATGGAATTTCATAGGCTTTTGACGGAGAACGGTATAGCATCACCGTATTAATGTCGTTATGAGAAAACGAAATAGATTTCCGTGGCATTTGCGGTTTAGTAGTGTAATTTTGTGAATAGATTATGTAATAAAATAGCAGTTTTCAACCCGTTATTTGCACATAAACAAAACAAGTAACACAAGTATCGGTTTTCAGTGTACCTCTGGGGTCCTAATAGGGTTCAGTCCGGGTGTCAGCAAAGTTCCGCGCCCCCTGTATTGATTGCCAACATCAATCAGTAGCAACTTGTTGTTTCCACTTCGACCGTAATTCACAGCACCTTTGTCGACTGAAGGTGAAATACTAGGTAAAACTTAGTGTATAAACTACGAAAATACATTATTTATACATCATCACCTACCTAGCATTTCCTCAAGTAGCCGGCCTTACTAGTTGACTCCAGCTGAGTGTATTACGGAAACTTCAACCCAATAATAAGACTTCACATAGTATGGTGATTTAGACGTTCATGGTCACCAACATTTGAATTATTTATTATGATCATGGAGTAATATAATGGTGCTTGCAACAGTGCCGAAATATCAGGAAAACTTAGTTTATAAACTACGAAAATACATTATTTATAAATCATTATATGCCTAGCATTTTCTCAAGTAGCCGGCCTTCATAAGATAGCTTTCATAGTATGTTGATTTAAACTTCCATGGTCATTAACATTTGAATTATTAAATATGATCACGGAGTAATGGGGCTTGCAACAGTGCCGAAATATCGGAAACTTTATAAAAAGGTACATGGAAGCAAACTCGCAATAAATAGTACAAAAACTTTCATAGTTTTATGCCATAGGTATCTTATGCCATGTCCGATGTACGTAACTATGTTTATGAATGTAGTTTTCAGGTTTTAGGAAGCTCGAAACGATGGCTTAGCTGAAGTATCAGAATACCTCAACCTTGGTCAGTTTCATCTGCGGTTATAACTTAGCCATAGGCGTCTCATTTATAATATTTAAGAAAACATCCAATGCTAATTACGAAGAAAGCCACCATTGTCTTATTTCCCATTATTCTAAATCTTCGGTTAACAACGATCTTAGTTTACGCCTATTGTTATGTCACAAACAATAGTCAAGGCTATCGTCAAACCACGTCTTGTATTGTGTAGCTACATTATAATGTGGGTAGGTTTTAGTGTTCTCAATTAATTTATCGATATTTGATACTGTTTTGATGATAATCACTACGTTTAGTAGGTAAATAAGTAATTTACCCAACATTTCCATTCAAATTTCGCAAAGATATTCGATGGCTGCGTCTCTCACTAAAATATCATAATACAGTTTCTACGCGCCGTAGTGTTTATTAAAGTAAATCAATAATGCGAAATGGTTTACGTGATAAATGGTCCATTAGACCGATTTAGGGATTATGGACGAATTGCAATATATAGATGCTTATGTACGTACCGATAAGTTCAGGGCAACTCATTAGTTAAGCACATACCTACTTACTTATTATTTTAACTTAAGCTTTCAAGCATGTTATAAACATAGACAGATAATATTTGTGTAATAATATTTAGGTAATTTTCCCCAACTTTACACAAAGTAATGTGTTTAGTCTTGAGAAAGTGTAGGTAGTCTTCAACGTTATTAAGGATTGATTTATTATTTAAAAGATTTAACGAATACTAATGAATTATTTTAGATCACTTCGTGACTAAGCTTTTCAACAACCTATATCACTACATAGTATAAAACAAAGTCGCTTTCTCTGTCCCTATGTCCCTTTGTATGCTTAAATCTTTGAAACTACGCAACGGATTTTGATGCGGTTTTTTTTAATAGATAGAGTGATTCAAGAGGAAGGTTTATATGTATAATTTTAGTATCAGCATTGCACCCGTGCGAAGCTGGGGCGGGTCGCTAGTAAGTAATAATAAAATTAGAGTTTTAAAAACAGTCGTTTAGAACAAAGTAAAGACTCAACATTTCAATGTAATGTTTAAGAATTTTGTCTGAATGAAATTACAGCTACCTAAGTCGCCTTAGCTACCCTATTAATGAAATTCACAAACTGTAATACCGAGGCTTTGAAAAAACAATTCATTTCAGAAGATAAAAACTAGAACAATGTGATCCTACACAAATACTGTTAAATGAAATAGTGAAAATGTATTTTCATAAACGTAACATATTCATAAACTTTACATAGGTACATTATAATTATGGATTAGAATAATATATCTGACAGAAAGAATCAAGCCTTTGTTCTTTTTCGAACCGCAAATTGATCACTTAGTTACTCATATAAGTTCCATTAGAACATCAAATTACGACTTTCAATTTAGTAGAGGCACTGTCCCAAGTAATATGTTGGTCTTTGTCTAGGGTTCAAGACACAGATGGGTCATACTTCGAGAACTTTACGGCGCTGTCATGGCGTCATGAGAACAGGCGGCTGGCGGCGCTGAGGCTGGTAGAAGCGCGCTCAGAGAGGGCCCCGCCTGCCCCGCACGACCTCGGGCTCCCCAGCGTGTCTGCACAGCTGTCACACAAGGAACACGAACATCTGTATACTGAGGTATGTTTTCTACATAAAATATCAGAACTGGAAGATATAGTAGAACGATTTCTAAAACTATCCGAGAGCGTGAATTCACTGATAAAGGCGCTTTACGCAACATGACATTGAAAGAACTCAAACTTTTGTTGCTTTAGGCACACCTGCGACATAACACAGCTTATTCTGCACATATATTATGTATATAATCAATGCAGCCGTATTAAAAAGCCGATATGGGAACAAAGCAATCCACGGATCCGAGCCGTATTATATAGGTCATTAAACTAATAGGTGCAGCACTCAATCCTCAATGTATTCTTCAAAAGTCTTTCATAAGTTTTATTATAAATCTCAACTGAAAGCAAAGGTGACCTGAGTAAGTGCGAGGACCCAGAGGTCGATGTATCGCTTATGTAGGTACTACATTCTGCAAAAATATTACAACGCCTCAGGGGTAAAATTAGCTTACCTTTGTCTCAGGTATTAGGGGCTGACACTGACGGCGCTTTGCTAATATAAGTTTATACGCCAAAGTTCAATTTGTGGGTTAAAGAAATAAATATTTTGTGGATATGGCAGGTATGTGAATATACAAGATTTATGTTATGTATGCCAAGCAGCAGTTATTTATTTATCCATAACTACAATAAGATACAATAAGATGAAGTCGTGGTGGCCTAGTGGTTAAAGCACCAACCTTTCGAGTATGAGGGTGCCGGTTCGATTCCAGGTCAGGCAAGTACCAATGTAACTTTTCTAAGTTATAGGTACGTTCTTTCTAAGTTTAAATTGGACACCAATGACTGATTAAAGGTGAAGGAAAAACATCTCGAGGAAACCTGGACTATAAAGTCTGAAATCACCAACCCTCATTGAGGTTCGCTCAATCCTTCTCCGTGGGAGAGGCCTGTGCCCAGCAGTGGGACGATAAAAGGGCTGATGATGATGACAATAAGAAACAAATAAGTACTATTCAGGACGTGCAGTAACATATAGATATTGAAATGAAAATGGAAATTAAGATTAAATCGAAGTAAAAAGCTATTCCATAAACTAATTAATAAAGCGGTAGACCGGTTTGTAATCCATATGTCAGGGTTAATATGCGTGAATGGGATAATTGGTGTATTAGGCAACTAATTTGCATATACCAGTATGCGATCGCAATTTGATGTATAATTTACGAGCTTCGGGGTTGTGGTAGAACTTTACATTTCTTTCGTAAAAACAAATGACAATGCCATGTAACCTTTATTTAGACAAGCCAGTCTAGTACCTACATATGTTTGTTCTTTGTGGTTTTGTAACTCAAAATAAAGAATAAAAAAAAAACAACGGTGCTTAAAAACAGGATAATATAATATCAGTACACCTTTTTCACACACGGTTGGTTAGCCCCAAGGTAAGCTATTGATTAGCTTGTGTTATGTGAGCTAACATAACTGATAAACTACATTATTATAACACCCAGACTACAGCCACCAAGCATGCTTATCACACAAATTTTAAGCGTGCCGGGAATCGAATCAAACCCAAGACCCTCAACTCGGCAGTCCGGCGTGGTTATCATTGCGCCAATGGGGTCGTCAACGTCAACGAAAAAGATTACTTTGTTATCTATCCATCACAACCCTTTATTTCATCAAACTATCCAAAATATTTATTTTGGATACTTGCTGATGTCGTTTTGAGATTTCTTGCGTCTCACTTTCAAGTGTTGGCGCAAAATGAGCTTGTCCGTAAGATGGACGATAACGATGCCACTAAAAAGGTTCCATGAATCAACCGACCCTTTCCCCCGGACGTCTCCACTAAGGATGAAAGGGCACCATGAATTTGATTACCGATTAATTAATAAAGAAGGGCTAACTTGTATAGAGTTTAAAGGCGATAGGATCGTATAGCTCGATTTATTTCATGTGAAAAAGATATGGAGAGGATTTTATTCTGAGATATTTGTCTGTTTATCTGTATTTCATTCAGTAACTGTTAGCATTATTATTGAAATGTTAGAAAAACTAATTAATTAATATTATTTTTTACGATATATTTTTTTTATTTTTTTTAAACTATCCACAGCGAGAACGAGTTTCACCTACTACAACGTCTGTATTTAAAATCAGCATTTAAAATCTAAAACTATTCTATGAAACAAATTAATTAAGTAGCACGCCTGACGATGAAATATGCAAATTAACTTTTCACCGATGTTTTTAAAATATATCTAATTAATTTATTCGAAGTGTATCTTTTGGTTGTTCTAAGCCACTATACATATTTGTATTGTTGATGCAGAATGGCGTACCTAAGTAATATGAACTTACGAGTAGGGTTCTAAATTTTCACTTAACCAGTAGTGTAGGAACAAAATAAGCAAGAATGTACCATAATTGAATACTTTGTCTCTTGCGTATCTATGTTGGAGCATGTAAAGCAGTCTTCCCGCGGAGCACACATTCCGTCACGTCAGCTTTTCTTTATGGAGTCAGTCTTGAAGGTGATACTTAATATGGTGGAACGTGTGCACGTTTTTCTCGAATATCCGTTTTCTGCTTTCGTACATTTCTTTACCTAATATAACAAAGTGGTAGCTGATATAGATAACATCTAAAATAGTTTTCATGTAGGTATTTGCTTACCGTTGGAACGACATTAATAGATAAATATTCGGAGAAGTCGAAGGTGTAGCTTGGGGGTTATTCCATTATTTTGTCTTCTCTATTGTATAAACATTAAACATTAAAGAGTATCATGCCTATTTATATCCGTTGTATATAAAGAAAAAAAATATTCTGACTGTTAGGCTGTTAGGCCCTAATTTGTTATAAATCGGTGACTAATCTAACAATTTGTTCAAACTGACCAAGTCTGTTACTCTAGGTGCTGTATTGCATCGAAAACGCAGTAGGTGCGCCGGCTCCTGATGGGCAATTCGCAGCTTACAAAGAAGAGGTGGTAGAACACGCGCGCCGAGCCTTCAGGGTGTCTCCCGAAGTGCACGCGCGCGCCATGCGCTCTGCCGGCAGCGAGCGACCGCCCACCGTCGTGCTCGGCTGCTCAGTGCTCGAAGCTGATGGATTGGAGGCTAAAGACGCTAATGGTAAGTCATGTTATACTAGTCAACGTCCTATAGATATATCCAGTCAGTGCTAATCATGTGCTAATGGATTGAGAACATTTCTTTAAGTTCTGTTTATCTTGGGCTTTTTGCGACAAAATCGAATAATTTACTTTTAATCATTATGAAATTAATGATCACCGAAATTAGGTGAAGTTAACCATACGGCTTGAGTCATTAAATTACTAATTTCACAGTGTAATTAAGACTATCCCATTTATCTTATTTGTTGCTTGTTATTGGTCACTTGAATTTGTGTTGTTCCGAACTAACGTAGTTTCATTTCAGTTATGATCTAATTATATCAAATAATTAATGTCCGGTTTTCGAAAACTTTTCCATCGTGTTGGCACGTGTTAAGTTAACCTAACCTTAATAGACTTAGCTTGTTGCTCACACGTCTTCCCTTTATGTGCCCTTAAATCATATTCATAAATGATGAGTGTCGCCTTGAATACATTTCTGGCCTTTTCCTCGGATGAATTACCTGAGGTGACATTTGGAACATTCATCCTAATATGACATCTCTAATGTATTACGACATTTGTTTTTACACTTGATTTTCTTTCTATTAAGTATATTTACAGTTGTACATCACTACAGTTGGATATCCGCACTCTTAACGCATATATCTGTATGATGAATCGCTTCAGAAGACATGGCCTATTTTTTCTTTGAAAATACGTTGTCTTCAACTTTTGTCGCCAAGAAAACTAATTCAAGTTAAAAATAATAAGTATATATAACGAAGTCTATTAGACGTGGAGTAAGTCCACTTCACTGTAAGTACATTGCACGCACTGAACACGACAAACATTTCTAGTTTCCAGCACATCCTTTTTTTTTTTTTTTTAAAGCTTATGCGGGTCACATTACAGTTAGTGATTTCTATTACAATAATCTCTGTGCGTATGTTTTCGATTTAAAGGTCATCTAATAGATAACTAGATACTACACATTTTATACAAAATGCTCGATGAAACAGGCATTTTGAGAAAATAAATTCCTTCCCTAAATAGTCAATTACTTATAATGTGGCTCTTAAATGCGGAAATTGCTAAAAACGTCTACGTCAACGTCCATGTCAAAAAAATAAAAAAATATGTAACAAGTAAATGTCTGCGGCGTATAGTGTGGCGCTGTCGTGTTGACAGCTTCGCTTGTTATATTGAATTACGCAAAAACGATAGCGGCCGGCGAGATACCGCGCGACCGTGTCTTAGCAGGAGAATACCGATCGCAATGACGACAAATGAGATCGTAATTTTGCTCTAAATGCTTGAAAAGACTCCATTATAATCTTGAAATAATGTTTTCGTAAACCAACCACACTTGCTGTAAAATAAATACTTCCACTGAAAGTTAAAATCAAATTTCTATTCAAGCTAAACTAAACTTTGTTTCGACAGCTTTGCACAGCCACTAAAGTTGAAAGGTATTCAATTACGTTTCTGTTAGTTTCACAAAGCATATACATATCGAATGTTGAGGTAAAAACAAAGCGTAAAGGATATTTTAGTTAGTTGAATTTTTGCTTTGAAATGAGACGGTACTTGTTACTTGAGTACCTATGTATGTTTATACTTCAATCTAAGAAAAAGGTACTTACTCCATCTTTTTGTATGGCATTGATTAATCGGGGTTTTGGGTGGACAGAAACCACCTGAACACAGGGATTTTGAGGACAAAAAAGGTCTATTTTAACCTTATGATGATAATAACATAATAATGTATCTTTTGAACATTAATGATGTTGTTTTAATTATAATTACAGGGCGTATATATTTCTGATTATTTCTGAGTTTTTACTGCTTATGTATCTACCATTCCACATACCAAAATATCTGGTGTGTGGGATGGCTCTCGGTTACTTGAGCCGATAAAGGTTAAGAATAGCAACAGATCTGTTTGATATGTACTAATGAAGGCGTACTAGTTTTTTGTGCCACAAAAACTAAGGACATTGCTTTTGGTCGTATATTAAATGTTTTTTTTCCCTATAGGGTTCAGTGACCCGTACTGCATGCTTGGTATCCAGCCAGCGTCTCTACCAGCGTCTCCACGCGCCTCCGAGGACGAAGGACGCAAGCATGGCTTCAGGTTGAGCTTCAAGCGCCGGGATGGTCGCCAGCAACGTGACAGCCTTGGTAGGCTGCCAGCTCGGTACATACGAGCGACTAGCGTCCGACCTCACACGCTCTCACCAAAATGGAATGAGACGTTCAAATTGTAAGTGCCTCAGTATTGATAAAATTATAAAAAAATCTTAAATAAAAAACCAGCGTTATGGCCCATACAAGAATTGTATGGAATCTGAAACCATGATTTATGATACAAGTACATGATTTATTTGAACAGATCCTTATGAACCATAGGACATTAATTATTTTGAAATACGTAAAACAAGCTCGTAACTTAGTTTAATAAAATCAACTCAACTCGCTAATTCTATCGATAATTATATTGTGCATTAAAAAGTTTATCGTCAAACATTTGAATTAAAAGGTCGAAATTACAAAATGGAGTTTTAGTTTAAATAACGTTTGGTCGCAAATGCCTGGTTTATTATTATTATATTACTAATGAATTGTTATGTACGGTACGTTTCCATATTTCAAAATTAAATGGTTTTTCGGTGAATTCGCTTGTGTTCGGTAACACTAGGCAGTGTACGCTAGTACGTATCAGTGACTCCGTATTGATTGTTTGATTTATTGCAGTGATATCGACGATATATCTTCGGATGTACTACACCTGGATATTTGGGACCATGATGACGAGAGTTCGGTGCTGGATGCCGTATCCAGGCTCAACGAGGTCCGGGGAGTCCGTGGCCTCGGCCGATTCTTCAAACAAGTCTGTCAGAGCGCGCGTCAGGGTAGCCAGGATGACTTCTTAGGTAAGTAAAAACCTGTGGTACAGAAAACCGTGTTTTTTATGTCTCGTGTCAATTTATTTAACTGGTTTATTGTGAAGAGAGCCGCTTGAATTTTATATTATACATATTTTTTATCAAGGGGTATATATAAATAAATACATAGTAGAGTAATTTAAATAAGTCAAACACAAAAATAAATACATTTAATTCCCTGCGAGCAAATTCATGCACGACTTTTAAGCTAATTAGCGAAGATGTACCTATACACTTTTATATTTTCCATAACACACACTATATCTGACCTCCTTAAACTCCTGGGTAGATAATATCCAGTTTAGCAAAGTTAGAATAGTTGTCAGACTTTCAGAGCGAAGAGTAATAGAGTGAAATTGTGGCTAAATAATTATGATTACTCCGACTAGGTACTTAATATATGCCAGAACCTAACTGTTCGCTAAAATTAGTTTGCCTAAACTTTATCCACGTAAATTAACTTAGCAACTGACGTTTAATTTTTAATTTATTTAGCGGGAATTTGAATCGTCGTTAGTCGTAGAGTGTAGTCGAGTCGAGTTATAAGACCAAAAGCTAATGTAGTTACCATAATATACCGTTATATAACATACCGTTTTATAAAATTGAATAATAATGTTTTTTTATTTGTCTGTTTTCTTTTTTAATTATGATGATGAACAAATTAATTTTAAGTGCTCTTTAAAGAAACTGCAAGTTGGTTAGCTTATTTACAGTATAGGTATTTAAATAATTTGAAGGTACGTCTTGTATGTGTGGTGTTTATATATGTGTATCTTTGGACGTTCCTATTTAAAATTGCATCACATACGGCGCACATTAGGTAAGTCGGTACAATTTCGATTTCCACGTGGTGCAAATATTTGCTAGGCCTGCCGTAGGGCTTACAAATATTTGTCTTGGGAATGTGTTACTTGTTTTTACTTACATTTTTTAGGAACGAGTTTTGTAAAAATACGTTCTTCTAGCGTAAATCAAGGCGGGTTGGCGATTTTAGACTTAAAAGTCTAAGTTTCCTCAAGGCGTTTTCCGTCGCCTTTACTCTGTTATTTATGTAAAAGTTATACCTACTTAGAATGTACCTACATATTATTTAGAAAAGTTTCATTGCTAATTGCCTGACCTGGAACCGAGCCCGTACACTCGTACTTTAGAGTCTACTGCTTTAACTAATACGCCAGCACGACTGTTACATATCCTCTGACTGAATGACTACTTATATTACTACCTATACAGCCGTGGTTAACCGCGGATCCAACAAACGTAATTGTAATTATGTGTATATCTTGCTTCGCTTCCGGGATCAGCATATAAGCCTTACCATCACGTAACGCGCTAGCTTCAACACATCAGCTTTAGTCTGCAGTTAGTTTTGAGAAGACGTGCATAGACTTGTAATGTATGAAAGTATGTTAGCCTTCGAACAAAATGTAGCGAACATTGTATTTGTCTGTGTTCGAGTTTTTAGCCGATTTCCATTGAAGCGAAGATGTCTTAAAAACAAAAGCCAAACAAATAAGGACTTTATTTGTTTTGTTGTGTACTTACAAGGAACAACTTTCCAAGGGTTCCCAGAGGCACCAAGGAGTCTGTTACGCGAACTCATCTTACCTAAGTTTACTTTGCTGTACTCGCTGTGTTCTCTTCTAGGTACCCTGATTTGAGTTTATTTTTGAAAGAACTTAAATTGCTTGAATATTTGAACAGAGATTTTCAAATCAGTGAAATAGGTATACCGATATATTGGTGTTAGATGGATGACAGATGTAATATAAAAATAACATAACAAATATGAAACCTATATAAAACTGTTGATAACAACAGAGATAAATCATCGCGGATAGATTAATTATAACTGATAGAAAAGCTAATGAACGTGTGTGATGAGACAGCTGGGCGAACATAATTAATATACTTTACACTTAATTATTTTTATATCTATCCGTCATTCCAGACAGCTGCTGAGTTTCGCAAGAGTAACTAAATAGTATAGGTATATACATTCTTATAATTATTAAATAAACGTCGAAATAAAACAAGTATTTTTATACCGCTCCAGTAAGCCGGTACTAGCTGTCATGATTAAGACTAAAAGGTTTTTTTTTATTGGAAAAGAAAAATCTACAGCATGAAAATAGGCTATAGCTTTTAACACAGACTTCTACATTAATCATACAAATTACAGTATTTACTGAACAGTAGCATACAGTTAGTTGACAAATTACACATTTTATGGATAGGAAACACGCAAAACACAGACAGAACTATTAAAGCCACTATAAAACAAATAATGAATGTAGGTACAATCAGAATATTCCGTGTGAAAGGTGCAAAAGCGCTTGCATTTCGGGCGACATACGTCAAATCGAACGAGGCGCAGTGGTGTGAGTACTCATAGTAGGTACCTACTAGATGAAACCTTGCACTATGTACGTTCCACTATGTCAATGTTTGAACAACGTTATTCCCACTCACGCACGCATTGCACATAAATCTGTTTATGGTGGAGATACCATAGACAGATTAATCTGATAACATTGCATTGCTCTTGTGCCATCGTCACCCCTTTGACGTCAAGTATTGGACGCACGTTGACGAGTATCTAAAAATAGCGTACTTATCTGAACATGTTCTAATAGAATAGTTGCTAAATATATAAGTAAACTTAGATGTAAAATATTTATACATAATATCTTTAAAATATTTGATTTACATTGAAGAAATTAGCGTGATAAATTTTGCTTAGAGTTAGCATATATGCGTGATGTTTATGGGTGTACCTATTTACCCTTATTCTTTTACTATAAAAGAAGAAAATAACTAAAATATTTCTACAGATGAAACTGACTTAAATACATCATAACGTAACAATAGACTCTCACGAACGATGACAAATAAAACGGCGGCAGTCAGGAGTTTTAAAATCCCGGTTTACAATTGTTGACACATTCAAATCTCTTTTCGGCTTACAGATGAAACGTGAATCATCGAATGTGATGAAGTTAGGTATGCTGTACCTATAGTCTTAACTATAGGGACTATAGATATACAGTACAAAATTCTGTCTGAATGAGATTTTGCGAACTTCTTAACATTTTTTATGTATAGGTTGAATGATGGAGGACACCAATCGTCTAATGAGAATTTATCATGATGAGATATCAGCATCTTTTATACTTTATCAATTTCCCAAACAATAATAAGAGAGAACTCAAAAAGTCTCTTATTACTTGTATTAACGATCGACTTGAATTATAACTCATCAAAAATGTTCCTGGTTTCTTTTTATGTGCTTTTTATTTCCTCTGTAAGGGAAATTTAATCATGTTATTTAAATTAACTAACGCGTTCAGGTATTTCGAATGCAGAAGAGAATCGAACATTCTGCATTTTCCATTAACATTTTCACCTAACATGAACTTTCATACAAAAGCATTCAAATAATTGAACGATATTGATTTTACTAAATGAATATCGCATTTACCTTATGCCACAAAGTGTGTCAGGTAAAATAATATCAGGGAGCGAAACAAAGCCTTATAATATGGACGTATCATTTTCATTTATTTTGTAAACGTAATCGGCTTATGAAACGTTGCAGAAATCTGTGAATTTTCACAACAAATATAACGGAGTACCCGTCCGTACTCTAGAATATAAATACAAATATTTTGCCGAATGAAAATGTTTCAAATTCGCAACTTTGAAATGGAAAAATAACTTCGTAAACAAATAAGATTTAAAACAAAATATGTCTTGTTTGATCGCAGTGCTTATATCAGATATAATATTGTTTCATTAACTTGACGTGACTTTAATATAATGAATCGCTTTTTTATATATTTCAATATAAACGACATAATGTAAAAAACGGCACATTACTTACTCGTATAATAATAATTATCTATCGTGACATTTATGTTTTTAGGGATTGTCAATCATTTATATATTAGTTTTCGTAATGATGATGCTTGGAAGACTAAAATATTTACAATGTAAAAAAAAAGACGCCTTAATATATTACGTCAAAAACTTCTATATAATTCTGATATAATATCTGGAATACTTGGATTTCTCTAGGTACAACAGCGTGAACCAGGTGGCTAACATGTTTTTTGTCTTTTTTGGCCATATGCAGGCTGTGTGAACATTCCTCTTCGAGAGATTCCTTCAACTGGCGTAGAGGCGTGGTACAAGCTAGAGGCTCGCTCTCAGCGCTCGTCCGTGCAAGGCCGTATTCGCCTGAGACTGTGGCTGTCTGCTAGGGAGGCAGGCCGCCATGATGACGATAACTGGCAGCAGGTAACTGTAGAATATTATAACATACGTGTTTTTGTCGACTTCTTTAGTTACTATGGTGCTGAAGTGCAGGTGTATTCCTAACACGGCGTTCTTACTTAGTTGTTGAAGAATTATAGACAAAGAATCGAGAGGAAAACGCCCACAGTTCGTTGAACTCACGGTGTAATATTAAAAAATCCCTTGTCTATTGGAAATTATAATGAAATTTCCATACTATCGTAAATGAACCAAACAACACTTAGTTCATTGTACCGACGTAGAATAGAGGTAATAGATTTCTCCCTCGACAACACCAGATACGAACCTCGCATCTGCACAATCTGCAAATGCTTATCTGCTCCTCATTTGCACATTAAATTTATTTACAGACTCGTTCGTTCGCTCAATCCAAATAAATGTCCACTAAAATAAAAGTTAGCTAAAACTGGAATCTACAATCCTTTGTACACAAACACAAATTCATCGTTAGTTTACAAAGTGAACAACATAATCAAAGTACCGTTTTCTATGAAAAGAATCGTTGATTGGACGTTTGATCACATGAAACAAACAAACCTTATTTAGTAGACCATTATGCTCTATGCGTAGATCCAAACAAACGTGAAATCGAAAACCAAAGCAGTTTTCCGTCCGAGTGATATACTACAATTCAACAACGTGATTTTCTTCTTGCTTCGTTTAGTCTAATTTAATACTTCACTGCCTCCGACATTAATAACGGTGGCTTCTTAATATCGCTGGGAGATGTTATCTTACACAGCTTTAATAACTGAACAGTAGAGATAATCGTTTTAACGCAGATTAAATGCTTACATATCAATATTGCTGATCAACGTGGCCACTGCACCGTCCATAAAACCTTTTATTGGCTTTTGCACCGAACTATTAGGTGATATATGAAATTGACGTACTTGTGTATAGGCGGGCTTTGTGTAGCAGCAAATATAGCGCTATCGTCAGAGCCGAGCCGCGTGTCGACCACGCTCCATCGCCCATGTTGTTATTTTGGCTCATATTGCCTCTTTTATTTGCTTAACAACCCATAACCGATATAGATTTATCAGCTACAATGTCAAGTTATTATTAGCAAAGAATTATATTTGGCCTTCTTTTTGAGGACGTAACTTTTTCTTGAACAAGTGAAATTATTCCCAAAATTGGATTTTATATTTTGGATTGGAATTTTACCTAATTGTACTACTTTATAAATAGAAAAAAATACGGAGATTAACCAGTCCTTTACGCAACAACTTCGGTAAGAATAAAACAATTTAAGAATCTCACCAGGCCGATAAAGATTTCTCCAGTATCTCAATAACGTATTCAAAGTATTCATTGACTGAATCTCTCTTTTAGCCCCGCGTAATCAACTGAGCGAGCGACTGAAGCGAAATTGCGATTACACGATAAATCCAATTTATTCCTCATAGGTGCTTTTTTCAGTGTGACAGAGGGACTGGCTTTTGTATGCCTCAAAAATTGTAACATTGCCATTTTATTATTTAGAGTTTTAACTGTAGTCTGTTATACACTTTTTACTTTAAACACGCGTTTCATTCAATGACCTGTCTGAAAGTACCTAAATTACATTTCCTTTTATATACATACAATTACTAGGCTTCTTTTTATTTTATTACAGCAAACAGTTACAATTGCTTTCTATAAACAAACGGTTTACTGTCATGAAAATCTCTCTCCTTAGGAACCTAACAAATCAGAGCAACATTGCTCGTCTGTGGTTGTGCCAGATATGATACGACGAATTTATTTGGTAAAGGTGCGTCAACACGAGCGCCTATTCGGCGTGCTACTGGCACATGAAGTGGAGTTGCAACGAGCTGCTGCCGCGGCCACCGCTGCCGCCGCCGCAGCTGCTGCGGCTGCCGGCGAGCCCGAACCCAGCGCCGCCACCCCCACTCCACCATGGGACGGAGACCTGTGTGGCGCTGCGCAGACCTTGCTCCACCAGCACGCTATACAAGGCGACCTCAGCGCGCTTCAAGCAGCTATTGCCCGATTTGCCGCAGCATGTCGTCTGAATGCTGATGCACCTCTTGATCCCAAGTAAGTCTTTATCTAACTTGACCATTCTTGTAAACGGTCAGATTACAGTCTAAGCGCATCTAGATGAGTAGGTACCTGGTAGTGTTTTACACGGATTGCCTATCTATTGACTTTGGTTAATTATTGGCTGGAGTCTTACCTCGCAACTTTCCCCGGTTGCCAATCTCTGCTTCACACACAATGCTTCAAAATGCTTCACAAGTCAATCATAATAAAACGTTTGGTAAAGGTACATGCACAAACTGCTGATTGAGTTGGAGCGCGCGTGGTGCGCGTGCGAAGCGATATCTGGCAGCGGCAGTGGAGACTCTGGTTCAGGAGCTTCACGCGATGAGGAGCGCTGGCTTGCCGACTGCTTCGGCGAATACGTTGACCGGGCGCTGCATCAGCTCCGTCTACATCGGGACTTGTATCCAGTACTGCACCAGTACAGCATCAACAAGTTAGTGGCTTAATCTGTCGTCAACATTTGTATTTTATAGCTCAAAATTTTGTTTATTTGGATCAAAGAGAAAGAGCCGGTTTCACGGGTTACGGATAGCCACTATCTACCAGATAAATTAAAAAATGGAACAGAATTTGTATGAAATTATCTGCTAGATAAACTTTCTGGAACTTATCAGCAACCTGTGAAACTGGCGCATAATCTCATAAAACTAGTTGATTAATTTATGAGGTTTGATTGTTATCTACTATATTTTACATATACCTACCTATATTAAAAACTCATTGTCATGTTTATTGAGGTTTCCCTATTCAATATAATTATACTGAGAGCCTACAAAGCTTGAACAATCGAATAGATACGGTAATCAAGCTACTGCGTAACACTATCTACGGTTTATATTCAAAACATCTCTCTAAAGAACAAAACTTTATCAAGTCTATATTGGAATTCAATAGGTACTTTCCATTCCTATTTAGTCCTCAAAGCGAGCTATTACATGCACGAGATTCGATTTACTTTTGTTCGTGGCATCTGTCTAGATAAAACCTTTTATTCCCACTATGCTTTGAGATTCAACACTACGAGTATGAACTAAAATATTATCAACTGAATTCATGCTTCAAGTACCAAGTTCAAAGGATTTTGTGCGTTTGATAATCTGATAAAAACTTTACCTAAAAGGCTAGGCCATCACTATCAGGCTATGCTAGTCCACTTCTGAAGATATTGAGCATAAATAATGTAGACTAGGTGTATACATACACAATTGTTCAAAATAAAACGATTCATGGTGACGCTTAATGTAATAATCATAAGCTAAACTTATTTTCTTAACAATAGTATAGACTTGATCAACTGTCAAGTGTTGCGTGCAAAGCAAACCTTAAAAGTAAGTAAACAAAACAAAGACCATGTTTCTGACAAGTTTACAATGAAATCTACCCGTGTAATCTTTAGGGTGTTGGAATAATAATTGATTGGAACAAGTAAACAACGACGGGTAGGGTCGAGTTCGTACCGCATGGAAGTCTATACGCGATAAAATGTCGCTTACGATTTATTCATTGTTACAATATAGCCACTGCATATTCAACAAAGCACACATTGCTGAAATATTTTTGGTACCAAACTGTACCTCTTAATTATACGGCACGAATGTTATAATTAAACACGAATTAATACATTCGTAGTCATGTGGTTATGTAATTAATGTTGAACAGAAAGGTAATAACCTACCTATACGATAAACCACATTAGCATGAATGAAACTAATAAACATAAAGTTGGTGATCATAAAATATCCAATTATCTATGAATATCGATTACTTTTATGTACTCCTACAAATTGCGAGCCGCCCAGTAAAAAAACGTCACAAATGAACAATTTATTCCGCCCTCTTCACCTTTGTTTGTGATCGGCGTTTCTTGATCCGTGACTGAAGATAAAATAAGTTATCCAAAGCGAAAAAATTATCCAATTAGGTTGAGTGGAGGCACTTCCAAGATTACCTACCTCAAGCACAAACAATATTTCTTCTCTTTATTAGGTATATTCCTTTAGAGGCCGATACCAACGTTTTGCAGAAAGAAAACTTAGAATAGCTTTTTAATAGCCATTTCATTTTATTTCAAACAATCGGTTTCTTATTATAGTGTTTATGTTTAGATTTATATTTAAGGCTTCAAGTTAAATCATTCTGAATCTAAATAGTAAAGTCGAAACATAACTGAGAATAAACAAGGAAAATTTATTTTGTTAGGAGGGAGATTCGGATAGTTTTACATCTTAATTTGCCATGCTCAAAGACAACTTATCTAAGTTGTATCTACCTACTGTTTAAAAAGCATTTCTAAAGGATATATTCTACAAAAGGCTCTGTTGAATAACATTATTGAAATGGATCCAGCAACTTTAAATATAGTTATTATCTCCAGGTTGGAATATCTGCTACGATGTTTAAGTCAGCTATCACAGATGAAGGCTTTCTGGCGATGCTGCCCCTTTAACAAAGAAATTAGGTAAGTTGGAGCTTTATCTATATCATCAGAATTTATTTAAAGAGCTCTGGGATTTTTATGAAGAAACTATTTTTATAACTGTATGTAAAATTGAAATAATATTTCAATTATAAAAAACTGCTCATTCATTTTAAAGAAAGAAGAAAGAGTATGAAAAGTAATTGCCATCAAAGTTGAAATAACTATAACTCATATCAACTTGTACTTATAAAATGAACGTCAGAATATAAATGTAATAATCAGGCAATTATATGCCAGGAAAAACTTTTGACACATCAGACAAGCGTAAATTATTCGGAAGAGACAGCGCGGTTTCATAGTTCTGCGAGTATTTTTCGCGAGATTAAAGTCAGCTTTTCGCCCTCGCCAAATGAGTTGGGGGGAAAGGATCTACCACAGCATTTTCTAAATAATTGCCTTTGCAAATGAGGACTTTAAAGTAGCTGTGAAAATGAAACTGTACTGGAGCGGCAACCAGATTACATTTTTAAGAAGATTTTGTGCGGTGCACAAGTTTGAGACTTAAGTGACAGAAACTTTCTAACATAGATACCTAATTTTGTTCATAGCTTGTCGCATTTTTAATATCCTTTTATAAACAACGATAGTTTAAATTCAAACTCAATGTCGAGTGTAGAAGTGTCCTTCTACAGTCTTCAGTGACAATTCGCAACTATTGTCCTATTAGAATACTGTAGGCGCGTGTGCCACAAATATTGAATCCTGACCACAAAGGCCGTCACTTGACCAATAACCCAACGATGACTGTTGACAATAGGAGCGAGATAGTGAGCGCTCTCCGCAAAGGCACGTCCGAGTGGTATGAGGCTCTGTGCGGCCAGGACACGCATTCTGAACGAGGAGAAGACCTCGTCAACCTCATCACGCTCATACAAATAGACCTGCAGCAGGGACTCACCTACTATCACCCGCTGTTTGAAACGTAAGTCTATTTAAATGCCTATTAATTATTTACATTTTCACAAGTTTTCTGGGGATCTTAGCGAACTTGTTAATGTTAAAAGTTATAATTAATCAGTGTTAATTGAATCATCTTAATTAAAACACTGCTTTAATTGAATGATGGCTTGCTATTGGAAGACTTTTTGTAAACTTTTTCATTCGTTCTTTTATTATGTAATATATTTTTGTCTTGAATAATAATATGCCGCAGAAGAAACATTAAACTCAATTCAGAATTAATCTGTACATTATCTTTGAGCCTCGGCTTCAATTCTGCTGTCTCGTACACTCTTTCCTGCGGACTAATATTCTCGAGTCTAATTGCGGCTCAAAGGCTAACAACCGGAACCAAAGCTCCTTGCCTAAGATCCAAGTAATCGCTCCCCATGGAGGACTCTCGAGCCGAATTTGTCAAAATTTTCCTCGTAAATTGACGCAATCAAGATTTAATCGTGATTTACTACCCATTGTGGAGGTTCGAATGTGTTGGAATTTATTTATCGTGTTCTCTCCAAATATATTTTGTGTAGTTTGTAGCCCTATTCTCTATGATGAAAGAATCTTGAGAAAAAAATATAATCGAAGTACCCAAGGTATCATATTTTTGTTGATAAAAATTCACGAGCCTTTTTGTTGCAGAACTAATAACGTACCATACTTCAGCATAGTTTTCACGCAGATAGATAAAATGGTAAGTGGACACCGAGAAAATCTCATTTGATCTTACAGGCGGTGAGCGAGCATATTGCATTAATGGCAGAAAGCTTGCAGAATTTCGAAATTGGAGCTCTTTAACAATATTCTCTTAAAAGAGTAGAAAGATCCTTCTAAATATATCTTCTATATGTAAAAAAGTTCTAAATAAATCATGTATTATACATACTATCATCATCATCATCTCAGGCATTGGAAGTCCACTGCTGAACATAGGCCTCCCCTTTAGATCTCCACATATCGTCGTCTTAGAGTGAAAACCTCAGATATGCATTTTTGTCAAAATATATTTTATAACGTTTCTAGGAAGATGACGTTGCGAAGCACATACTATATCTTCCACCTAAAATGTCACATATTTAAGACTTTCGAGGTTTTTACTCTAAGACGAAGATATACCGGTTGGAAGTGACCTGCATCCAGCGTCTTCCGGCAACCTTTATAAGGTTGTCTGTCCATCTTGGTGGACGTCCTACGCTGCGCTTGTTAGTATACATAGATACTATGCTATCGATTAATTAGTACTAATAAATACGATTAGCTTATGGTTTGGTTACAACTGGTGCTTCCCATGACCCATAAGCAACGCGGGTGGTGCATTTCATTCTATGTTCCCACAGACTATATATTTAACTTCATTATCTAGTGCATATTTCAGTACTAACTATGCGAATCGGGTCATTTAAGGCCACTGCAAAACGCGACCTTTTTTTCCATTACTTTTCCATTACTTTGTATGTAGGAAGCAACTAGATAGTATGGTTGTTATGCAATCAGTAGTAATTCGGCCAATTAGGTATTGATACCCTTACCTGCCTACTTAGCTAGCTAGATTTAATGAGATGAAAAGCATTAATCTCGCGGACTATGCATATAGACACTAATAACACACATAATCGAGTTATACCTATACATCTTACTGCAGTGCTGTTTAATTGGAATGTTGAAATTTAAAAAAGCAAGAAATAAATATTGAACAGACGTCAGCAGGCCAAGCTACTCGAATATGTAAAATTTTACTAATCGAATATTAACCTTCCGGTATAAGGTATGAAATGTTTAAAAAAAAAAAGATTGAGGTAGGTTGATGTGCGTCTGTAATATGTAATGAAAGCTGAATAAATTATGACCGAATTCTAAGCAAAGCTGAACATATTCGGAATCCCTTAAGGTTTAAAGAGATTACTTATAAATCCAGTTGGTACCCGGATCTGTTTCTAAAATACCTCATGCTAAATGGGATTACATTCGGAATAGATATGGGTGTACAGTATAATGTATCTTACTGTTTTATAGCTCTCAGAGGATGTGAGGCAGTGCGTGGAGCATTGGGTAGTCGAGGGTTGGTGTGGCGTCGTCGAAGAACCGATGTATGACGAACAAGGAAATGGCGGTAAGTTTTTCTTTTATAAAAACCCTATCAGAAATATTCTCTTTATTCTGATATTCATATGTAGACATACTAGAAAAATATGTGTAGCATGTTATGTAGAGTATCGATTAGTATCAGACTGCGAAAAAAATACGTCTAGACTTGTCTATTTTCTTGCTGTCTCTAGAGTAACATGAACCACGATGTCAGAACATTTCACTTTATCCATTAAAAATTGATAGATCTTAATGTTCACCTAAGGGCTGCGGGTTGTTCGCAAGAGTTGTCGGGGCCATGGCACGCAGACCACAAGAAGGAACAGTGTGTATTTATCAGTAAAGGCCTGAAATATGTATGCTCCAGTTGCACCCTCAGAGGGAGGAGTCATTTCATGACATCCCGCGAAAAAAAGTTGGTGCAGCAAAGATGAGGACACCAACAATATTTCAATTTCTGGTAAATTAACTATCGTTTGCTTTAATAAAAGCGGCATCAGACGATCACTTTAGCTCAAATATAATAATATTTATCAAGCATTTTTTTTTCTGCTAGTAGCTGTGCAAGTAACTAGACCCGATGTGAAATAAAAAACTCTTTTGATTAGCCTTTTGAATATACGAACCTCGAATGCCGGCTGCCGGGCGCTCAGCAAGTCGTTGAATTTGTTTTTTTACAGACAAATATCGCGCATCCCTTCACTGACCTATTCAAATAGCAATGGTGCACGGTACGGTAGTCCCAAATTCCCCACGCACGGACTGCCCTATGTCGAAAAGGCTGAAATATGTACAATATTTCCATGTAAAACGTATTTGAAATAAAACTGACGGCTATAAATACACATACGTAAAGGTCAGTTAGATGCAAACTTCGTGAAGGGCGAATGTCACTTCTATAATTATTTCACTTATCTATATTTAGAATTTAATTTAGAGTGGAGCCGAGAACCTAACGGGCGTGGGATGCAAGCTTAACAAATTTAATTAAACAAGCATTATTAAATTTACAATATCTTGTGAAAATTTTTTTGCTCATGATATGTATTTCCGATGCATAATTTTTTTGGTAAACTAATAAATAATACAGCCAGTGTTCCTGAGAACTTTTAGAAATTGGTATCAAAATAAAGAAAAGTAGAGATGTTCAATCTATTTTTTTATTAAGACCTGTACTTGACAACAAATTGGCCCAGAACTGAACTAACATGATCTATAGATATGTCTAAAATTAATACTTGACTTCCGAAGTATTCCTAACGACCCTTAACCTGCCTATGTAGATTATAGCCCCATTTCAATGTATTTAGACAATTTATTAAAGAACCGGTGTAATATTATCCCACCAGTGTGCTTGGTGACGATAGCAAAGACGCTGCCGTTTGAAGTGTTATCAGCGGTACGCGAGCTATGCGCAGCCGCGTCCGTCGCGCCGCAGCCGCAGACGCATCCCCATGCACCACACGATCCGCCCCCGCAGCTGCTTGATGCTTACCTGTGAGTATCTGCATTTCTATCATCTAGCTAGGTACTTTCATAACATAATTGGGATGATGACTAGGGCAAAAATAAAATACTTTATCATACTTATTCATTTTGTGAAGCATCTTCTAATAATGACAGTTTGATATTTTATCTATACGGTAATTAAGTATACGGCTTTAAAAATTATAATATTTGAAAACTATGTGACGTCAAAAGTTTGTATTTTCATACAAATTGCATACAAAGCAACCGTTTTTGTCAGTTCATTAAAAGTATTGATTTTGACTAGTTGTCACCTACCGTATTGCCACGTGACTGTCTACTAGACACGCAGAGCCTCAACTCAAACATACATACATAAAGCACTCTACGAGTATGAATAATAAAGCAAGGCGGTGCAGGTCTAGTTTTCACGGCCATACTCGTAAAATTTATTTCAATATAAATAACATATTCCATACTATTATTGAAATACTAACCTAAGCAAAACATACAATGTTCTAGCATTAGCTCTTGTAATTATTCTAGAGATAAATTCTAATTCTAGTAAAACAATGGTTTTGCAATCAAACAACTATTCTTAGAAGTATGTACGACGAAGCTAGATAACAGGGGAAGCTTCCCGTCACGCGAACTGTAACTGCATGCATGTCCGAGCTTGCATATCTATAAATATTTGAGGAACATACACTTGAAAGAAGCGAATATGAGTTGGTTATAATATAATATATCTATATTCCTCACAATAACTAATAATATCACTATAATATTCCTCACACATTCACAACACGTCATATAGTCCCAAGTGAAGCAGAGTGTACAATGGGTGAGGATGTTTTATTTTGTAAATACATACATATAGTACATAGGAGCACCTAGGCTAAGTCAAACACGCCTGTTCATGCATACAAATGTTTGACGTATGCGGGAATCGAACCGGCGTGGCGTGGCAAGCAGATTTACTTAGTACTACGCCATCTCGTCTTCTAATATCTAGAATACATGATTGAAATATCATATCTTTTAATTAAATTACATAGGTAATCTTAATTGTCTCTCAAAAAGGAGGAGAGTATAAATTTGACAGTTACTGTAAACTTCAACTTATTCGATCGCCATGCGCTCTGTTCAACTGTATACGAGACAGAACCGTCACGCTCAGGCTATACACGGATTTATACCCTTCCATCTGTTGCTGGCAAACTGTGTTAAGGTCTGGAATATCCTGCAGCAGCTAATAGATTCACGGTAACACGATCTCCGCTGATCTGTCACGCTATATGAATGGACCGTCAACGATAATCCGTTTTCCGGCTAGTTCGCCGGCACACGGATTGTCGCTGACAAATGATTGATTAAAATCCGAACACAGTGATAAAAGGCAGCCATTTGCAAACGGAATTGGAATTTTTGATTTCATAAATAGATTTTGGTGAAATATTTAATCTGGATCTAGTTGGAAATGAATCTATTTCTGTAGGCCGTCTTTCGTACGTC
This sequence comes from Heliothis peltigera, assembly GCA_958496145.1. NCBI lineage: Eukaryota > Metazoa > Arthropoda > Insecta > Lepidoptera > Noctuidae > Heliothis > Heliothis peltigera. The sequence goes on along the minus strand of OY292334.1, from coordinate 6,351,956 downwards.
GTTCCCCTTAATGTAAGTATAGACGCCAGCACATCAAGTTACGCAATGATGCGAACCAAATGCTTCGGCGATAGAGTTGAAAATGTATTTAGGAAAGGACATGTCCGCTTTTTGTATGGACGTTGGTTTTTTATTCCGAGTAAAATTTAACCAGCATCAACGTTTATTCATATTAAGACGACAAAAATAAGGAACTTAGAACCACTGAAATAATATTTTTAAACCCCTCCATTTTAAAGAAAATTCAAAACTTAATAATTGAAGTTATTATTATTCTTTTAATTGCTGGCAACCCTTAAAAAAGGTAGTTTTTATTTAAAGTATCGCCACACTGGGATAATGTTATATTTGACTTTAGATTATAGACCTATAGATGACTAGATGTAACCATGAGACTGTAGGCAAATGAGAAGCATATATACGAAATAAGTAAGAAAATTGAGACAAAACATAATATTCTCTGTCGCCTTCGGCGTGCCGGGTTTTGCTCGGCCAACATTTAAAAGTTGGCCCAAACAAAGTCCTGGATCTCTATCACCGAGAGGTCGACTCAGATCATTTTTTATGTTTTTAGAAAAGTTTCGGCAATTAAGTTCTAGTTTTAGTGTATATAATTATGAGAAATAGACTCCTGTAGTTGAGTGTTTAGTGCATTTTGAGTTTTATAGTGCTGTCTCATGTGCAGCCACGTGGGTGCTCCATCTATAGGTATTATAATCTAAGTATTTGACAGAACAAATTATTTATCTGTCACTGACAATAGAGATGGGTCAACTTACGATTAGACTCGCTTCAGGTTGACTCGAATTGAAATTCATGTGATTCTGTAGTTTGATAGTAACAATTTTATTATTTTATGTATCAGGTATAAAAGAAGACCATTTGTTTTCTGAACCTATTTTTCATTAGAAAATAGATAAAATAGTAGAATAAACTTCTTACATAAGAAATCAAACTTGCATGCGGTGTTTACCTGTAAAGATTGTGCATTTAGTTTTTAAGTTTTGATTTTATTTTATCTGTGTACCTACATATGTATCACTGAAACAATAGCTGGTAAAACTAAATAAATAAATAAACTTAGTGGATAAATCGATTTCATTTGCAGGAAAAATCGATTCTTCGATTAATTAATCGCACCCCTATTGGCTCCCCTGCCGTTACAGTATCGTTCGTCCGCTATAAGAGTGCTTTATTATTATCATTGCGCTTTACTGATTTTTCCGATTTAACTGACTTGAGCTTTTCACAACTGATTTTTCCACTTAGCACATTATTGTTTTATAAACCTGTGACTAACAATTATGATTTTTCGTACCGATATTTGATATTGCACGTGACGAGTATTAGACCAATTATTGAATTTATTTATTTCTCAAAAACACCAACATTATTGTACTTAATCATATTTCGTTAGTGAGTAGCAGACAGTATAAAACAGACATCTTGCTAGCTCGCCAAACAAGAAAAAAAACATATGTTTATTTATGTATTTTATTTACAGTACGAATCGCTTGCATGAGAACAATAAAACACTGAAGCTTAATATTAAACAGTTTTAAATATAATTTTCGAAAGGCTTTTCATTCACTCATCTTGATTTCCAGTCGAATAAAATCTCAGTTTATATCAACAATGGTTCTGATCGGTAGATAACATTATTATTCATTTTCTTCGGCTGATTATAAGCTCTTATGTAGTATGATGAAACATGCATTTCTTTTTGACTGGGGTCTAAGTAAAATATTGTAATTTACACGTGAACAAACTCGATATCCTTGCGCAATTCCAGTTGGAAGATTGTGTATTTTCTATGTTCTGCTGACAGTTAGTAACTGTCATAAATTGACAAAGAAAAACTGTCCTCCTATGTCAATTTTACTTTTTTTTGGGGTGCGTTCGATTTCTTAGCCTAGATAAATCTTAAGGTTTGTTAGTTTTAGGAGTAAATTCACACTATATTGAAAAAATATTTTTTCGGAAATTGGAGGGCTTTAAAAATGTTTGATATAGTCAGAAGCCCTAAGTTTTCAGATGTCTATTCAAATATATATACTTTACCGTGGTTAAAATTATTCAATAATAAAAAACCATTTCTGGACATGTCCAGAAATTATAGAAGATTATAGAAGCTTGATGTGCTGGCGTCTGAACATTGCCAGGCAATTAGTTTAATCAAAAGCTTGCAAACTTGATGTACCTATTTTTTACTTAACACATCAAAGCAAAGCAAACTGTGCAGTTTCATGTATCATCTGTTTCATTGCTCGTTCGTGTTTTAAATGAAGTTTTTAATGACTTTGTATTAAATTCCCCTTTACAATTCAAAACCCAAACTCAAACTATAAGTTTTTGTTTAAACACTCGGTCTTATAAGTCTTGTTAATTAACAAGTCTTATCAAAGCTGAGCGGATTAAGTAGAGGAGTACTCGCAATGTTCACGTTGCGCAACTCGGTAATTAGTGATAATTAGCTGGCAAGCGTAAATGTGGTTGATGATAGGGATACTCAGCAACATGTCTAAGCTATTGCTACGTGTATTGTTTTGGTCGCAGGTGGTTTGAGCCGTTGGTCGATCGGTGGCTGGCCGTCACCAAAACTATGGCGCTGCAAAGAGTTCGTGCAGCCGTCGAACTTGGTAAGTTATGACGTCATTTACTATTTGTTACTTGTAGCTTACCTTTGTTACGTTCCGTTGCAGAAATGACTATAAGGTGAGGATGAGAGTTGGTATAAAGGGGGGCCGAAAATATGAAAAAAAAAACTTTTCGTGATAGGAATTACTGTAGGTACATATACATAGAAAGGATCAATAGAAGGGATAAACTTTCGCAGTTTTGAAATTCAAACTATAAGTATAACAATAAAATAATATCATTAATATTATGAACACCATAAGTCTAAAGGCAATCAATGTACTTTATGGTTCATTCACATAGTTTATGTGTAAGTTAAAAGTTATAATCACATAATCTGTAGTGTGTAAAAGCTTAACTTCTGTCAACGAACAACCTTAAAATGAACACCGTTCTAACAATAAGGGCCAGTCCACACTGTCCGAATAACCACTAGCTACCGAATAAATTCAAAAATGGAACAGAATTTGTATAAAATTATCTTCCAAATAAACTAACTGGAACTTATTCGTAGGTGGTGAAACAGGCCTTAACTGACTTAAACTCCCGTAGACAAGGTTATCTGCGATATCGATAGATACAATTACGCGGGGAGGTGTAAAAACTGTTTTTCAAAAGAGGCAGTGTAATTGTTGTGTAGGCTAAAGGCGAAGGTTCACACCCCACGTTAGGGCGGCCGCCATTTAGATAGCAATCGACTTCTAACTGTACCGTAGCACGAAACCTTTTATTGGACCGAGACAAATAAAGGACTGCTTGTAAATTGTTAATATGCGTACAGATGGCATATTTAAAAGTCACCGTGTCTTCCAAAACTAGACATTACGTTCAAGTTAAGGTTTGCAAATAACTATTTGCATGGATTTTACAGTTCCTCATAAAATTTAATGATTCAATAGATTACAATAAGGTAGACGATTTCTTAAAATATAATATTTGAAATTAAAATTGTAACTCTATTCCACATATTATGCTATTTGTTTAGATTAAGTTTCCGAATGTAGATTTTAAGTTCAATAAATGTATATTTGTAGGCCTGATATGGCAAAACATATTGAAACTGTAAATAATATTTTACCACCTTATGTAACATATGTTTTAACAAATAAATTTATCTTTATCTTTAATTATACTTTTTACATCACAATAACAAACACACCTCAGATAATGCTTTGCAAAACTGTCTTTTCTAGAGAAAATACTTGCTCGTGTGTGTGTGTGTGTGTGTTTGTGGATTTTTATTTAAATAAATTGCCTTAGCTTAGAAACAATGTAATTCAACGTCAAAATATAAATCCGATATTAAAGTTAATTACCAATTAATAAATGCCATATCAAATTACAATGGTAAAAAGGTTTTTATCCCTAATTAATCTTTGAATGACAGATACCGAATTCACAAGATTCGAAATTACTTTATTGAAACAGCTCTAATTAGGATATTATCAAGAAGGTTCATCGGGGGTAATCAAACTAATATCTTGTGTTTTTTTTTTAAGTTTGAAATAAGGCCTAGTTTACTAGAGTTACCGTGGCCTTGGCAGACAGGGACCTCCAGAAGGAACATAGTGGGTTTCGGTCAGTAAGAGTCTGACACTCCTCCGCCCTCAGTGGGGGTCATTTGAAGATTTCCCAAGAAAAAAATGGCATAATTTCCTTGTTTATTATAAAAAAAAATAGTTGTACTTACATAGAGTAACAGAGTCAATCATTTACAGACAGACCCGTAGAAGGAGAGCACCTTGTAAAACATAGCACTTCATCCGTTGACACTGCGGCTTGGTAAGTTAACATACATAGGGTAAAGTCACCAGTAACTGGCCACTTAAGAACAGCGCGTTGTTCATTTCAATTCTATAGCGAAATGTGACAAGAAATTAATATTCTTGTATCAACTTTAGTTAAAGCAAGTACCCATTTATCGTTATTAGTGAGTAAAAAATTAAACAAAACAGAATTATGTTGTCATATTTTAATAAAATGCAAAAGTTGTATTTTTTACTAATAACTGGCCATTTAAAATGAGATATTAGCCACCATTATACTAGTAATTGGCCATACATAAAAAACGGATTGAATTTGAACTCCAACCTGCTCCGTTTTAGGAAGTCGGTTAAAAATAATAATTACAATCAATTAAAATATAAAGTAGATATATTAGGAATTAAAACCATAAAAAAACAAACTCTTACAATGTTGTTCATAAAAAAAACTACACCTATGCTTAATTTAATGAGATCAGGTCACAACAAGTGACACATAGTTTTTTCTTATTTCCTAATAGTTTCTTACTCATCTTGACTTTTTATTATTTTGCTAGAAGCAGTCTTATTTGTTTTATTTTTTTGATTTCTTATTTGGTACACTATTCTCTTTTTGACTTTTTTTCTCTTCTCGTAATCTCTTTCTTTCTTCTTTAGCGGTATCTTTCTTTTGCTTTTTTAATTGTTATTCTCTTATCATTTCATATCGGTCGGATGTTAACGAAAATGTCGACCTCTCAATTTTCTATGGTCTCTTTTGAGTATTGGCGTTTTTAACGACATTCCAGGTCCAACAATAAATGTTCCGTCAGTAACTGGTCATAGGTACAATTATAATTCAATTGGCCCATGCCAGTTACTGATAAATATGTATATTTTTATACGATTTTAATTCAGGCGATAGTGCACCTTATAAGCTTGCTAAATACGTTTAATTTTTCTTTGAATTCGGACATTAGAGAATTACTCAGTAACTGGCATGGGTGGCCAATAAATGGAAATATGCAAAAATGAAAATTAGTAACTGGCCGCAACTAATCTCGCTTTATTATAGGGTATTGACAGAATAAAACTTTAAAAAACGATCGTTTAGCATCTATACAATACCACAGACACAATTAACTCACATTTACAACACAAAGTATCACAAAATTCACTCTTGATGTCAATCATTCCGTTAAGAAAAAAATAAAAATTTACCGTTCACGTCGGAACTTGTACACGTGCTGTCGCAAAATGGCCGATATTTTTGGCGCTAGTGTTTATAGACAAAAAAACTGTCACTATAATGTTAGCTAGTTGAGTAGGTAATACTAAAAATAAATAACAGATGGCGTTTTACGAGAATAATTCTTAATTTATGCAGTTAAAGTGAATAGTGGCCAATAATTGAAAGTGGCTAGTTATACCTCAGTTTACCCTATGTACATATTTCCAATTTTCATTACATATTGTTCGTAATACCATCACCTACTTGTCACATTTTTTATAAAATAACTGTAAACAGCTTCCACTGTTAAGATTTACAAGTCACGCAACCTTTTTAAAGTTAGGTTTTCGATACTCATCTATTATCTGACCTACTTCTTTCGAGAACTTAGTAATTATTTTTGACGTCTAGTGTGTACAGACGCCAGCACATGAAGCTACTACAATGTGTCAAATTTCCTTAATAGATTTTCAACTTAATCGCTGGAACATATGGTTCAAAGTACATTGGGAAAATTGTACAGTTTCGCGTGATGTTCTGGCTTCTGTAGGTACATTAGCTACGTATATGACAGCGTTAAACAATTAAGACACCAACACCTCAGATGTTAAGTTAAACCCTTGTTACCTACCCACTTAAATATCTTCTAGCGTAAGTAATTGGATTTATAACAAACAATACATGGAAATAATTAAACCTACTCATGTTAACAAGAGCATATAAACAGTGTTCGCGGAAATGTTTAAAGCCTCGCTATGAAGCTTCTTGCGTTACAGTTTAGTGCTCTCAACAGGTACACAACCTAATTCTGCGAAAATTATCCCCGTATAACAGACAAAGTAGAATCATTTGCTATACATTTACATTTAATATGGTGTGTAACAAAAATAGTGCCCCATATTTTTAAAGGTCACCTAGTACATGCTGAGGATCATGTTTACGACAAAAAAAGTTGAATGACTTAGAGGTCAACGATCGAGCGCCTTCATAGAGACTGGCTTTGTGCGTACAATTTAGCGACGGTGATGATAAATTTAATAAAATATGTTGTAGTTTTCATGACTTTTTTGTGGTAAACATCATCCTCAGCATGTTCTGGATGACCTGTAAAAGTATGGTGCTCTACTTTTGTTACACCCTATATATGTGTCTAACTCAAAAGCCCGCGAGTGTGGGGTTACCTACTCAAGTCCAGCTCGGCACATATTTAACTTTGTCACTGTTATCTGGCTAAAAATGAACAAGGCGGCCCGTGCCCTCGTTTAAACAAGCTTTTTGTGCATGAGGTGAACCCTTTGCTGGACTTTACGAACTTTTCACTTTCATGTTTTATTTTATTAAACAGTCGCTGTATAAATACACGAGCACTACGGATAGGTAAATCCCTACGTATTAAAAGTGATGAAAGCAGTTACCTTTAAAGAAATAATGCACTATGGGTAATAGAATGGCCGTATTGTGGTTGGCTTGCCAACTTGATATGCTCATAAAGAGCTTTATAGCCATCCCATATACTTTCTGATCGCAAATGCTTTATTATACCATCCGTCTATTTCTTATATTAAAAACTGAGCATTTAACATAAGTGCAGTATGCGTATACGTTCTTTGCTTTTAAAATTCATAAGGCACTTTTCAAAATGATCGCACGTACCGTTAGATTCTGCGATATGATGGTATATAGTCTTTATTTTATAAATCTTAGCCATGGTTTTGAGATTCTTCGAAAGAGATTCTATAGATCTTTAGAGGAAGCAACATGAATAGGTTTCAGTCATAAAAAGTCTTACGGCCAGTTCCACAGGTTACTGATAGCCATTATCTACCAGATAAATTAAAAAAATGGAACAGAATTTGTATGAAATTATCTGTCAGATAAACTAAGTATCTGGAATTTATCAGCAACCTGTGAAACTGGGCCTTACACTCCAATTTTCACCGTCCGTAGGAGCATATTTTGAGACCCATCCTAAAAAGTGGATTTTATTTTGTATACGATTTTATTTACAAAAGGGAATTAAACAATAACAATATTTAGATATCAGGCGTTCTTAGGACATTTTAGGATATGGCTTTCGCAGCCTCTTATGTTGATATTGTGGTCGTAGCTTATACCACATGCGGCTAGTGTGGCGGTCGGTGGGCGGTGCGGAGGAGTGCACCGCGGGCGGCAGCGTGCGTCTGCTAGAAGCTGCCTGCGCCACCGCACTGCACTATGCGGACCTAGTCCACGGCGCTCTGGCAGACCAGGGATACTACGAGAACTACGGTAGGTACTGTTGTCTGTGCTCTTTCCCACCTAAAATTAAATGAATTGATTTTTGCGTAGGTACTCTGTTTGAAAGACCATAGTTCGTCTTTATTATCTCGTAATCTCTTAATGAGTTTACAAACGGAGCAGGGTATAAAACTTTACTATACCTACTTAGTAGTGTCACGTTTTTCAGTCAAAGGAAAAAGAGGATAATTATTCGTATTGCTTCTTTTTTTTTGGTACTTATAACTAATTAATATAATGTACCATACAATACAATGAAATGCAGTTCGCGCCAAATAAGTTTGCAATACTGAAGTTAGCCATTTCCATTTCACTTCTTGCGCATATGTATGTTCGTAGAGATTTTGTCGAGAAGCTACGCTTATCCGAAGTCCGACACTATTGACTTCACAATACTCAAAAAAAATATGAACAGCAGAATACTACTGCTAATGCGTGGAATTGCTAAGTTAATTCTGAACTTAAGCAAACTCTGAGCAAAGTTAAGCGGCGTAAAATGTACTCACCTATAAGATTTCTTTATAACAGGTCAAAACAAAACTACTGAAGAAATATGCACGATCGTGAATAACTTGGAATATGTGCGGCGCTCTCTAGCCGAGTACGACGACGAACACATGTAAGTGCGAGCTAATCTCTGGACCGTGAATATTGCGCGTTCTACACTCACGACACGACGCGCTGTGAAGCGCAAACTTCATAAATTCCACACAAACAAATATAACGCTTAAGAGCACTGGTTTAACGCCTATATCAGCATAAACTTCGCTTTACTTGTGTAAGTTACAGAAATTGTCATGCAGCGATTGATAGAACATAAAACGCTTAGCTGCACATCGCCTTCAGCCAAGCTGAAAATAATAACAGTGTAATCTGTCGTAGATGTTATTTCACCCTGAGATGTTGAGACGTTCAACTAACATTTTGTATGTTTTATATTACGGATGAACAAACAAGCGCCTTAGGGAGTGTGTATACGTTATAAAGCTAAATAAATTGTTTACTCATGCTGTTATTGTAACTGAATTGCTTAGTATTAGCTCCTGAACATTTGTTTGCACGCAAAGCATTCAGTTACACGCGCCACACGGCCATTCCGAAGTTTTAGTGGTTCTTAAGAACAAATCACCCTGGGATATAGCCATCTCATGATAATGGCCGAACTTGTCCCGAATGAACTGTTGAAGAAAATCTTTTCCCATTTTACGACGTACTACCTGAGCAAGTACTTACAAGTTGTAATATAAATACTCACCGCGCAGTTGCCTATAAGTCTTAATTAAAACTAAAACGATTTATAAACTATCTCAGTTTCCAATTCAATCAAAACTTAGTACATTACGATCAATGTTAATCATTAGACACCTGACAATCTATCAGTTGAAATGTACACTGTTTTGTGTTAACACGTTGTGTTAACAGCGTGTTTATGTTTGGACGTTTGCATTTCAATTTGTGCACTGACATCTCGATTACAGTTTTCAGATGCATGACATAATTGATGATACGTGCTAATGAACACTTCCATTTTCAATTACGTGGATTCAATTTGGGTTTAGCAGTATTAATTCCTGCACAATTTGTTTAATGAACTTGTTTGCTTAATTGTGATATCAAGATAGAATATCGTTCTTATTAGCTCAGGGTAAAAATATCGTACAGTACCTAGTTTCAGATCATGTCTTAAAACTAGATTGAGATATTCGTTTCAGAAGTTCGTGTTCGTAGAATATGTATCAGAATTTTCAACTTAAGTATGTTCTGGTATCGTACAAAAACTATACTTCGAGTGCCATGATCATAAAACCGTTACACTCATATTGTAGCGTGAATGACGACAATGCGCGTCAGCTGGTGCGAGGCGCAATTGGCACTTTGGAGGCACGAGCCGCTCGCGCTGCCGCTCCTCTAGCCGCACGCGCACGACCTCCGCTGAGGAAGGCCGTGTTCCATCTGGCATGGTCCCCGGACACACTACCTACAACACAGGTAACCTATACTATATGTATTATTCACAAGGTAATCATCATCATCTGCCTAACGTTTTCCCAGCTGTATCGGCGTAGGCTTCCAGTCTAAATGGTTGATGCAGTACCTGTGTTTTATATGGAGCTTTAGCCTATCTGAGCTTCTAAATAAATTGACCTGAACAATGCAATACTTCTTACAAGACCACCAAAGTTTCTGATGGACCAGATGCCTATGTAAGGGTTGTTTATACTTTGATTGATCAATACATGCGGCTTCGTCTTAGCTGGTCACGAGCCGGAAGACAACCAGACGGTCTGTTTCAATTTCTGCATTCACTCTAGGCAATAACTCCTCTACTGGAATTTCTGGATCAACACCTGTCCTCTTTGAACACGTGGCTGCTGCCTCGTGCATTTATACGCGCATTGGCCGGCTGCTGGAGCGGCGTGCTCAAAGAAGTGTCTGCGCAAGCTGACGCAGGCGGGGCCGAACGGCCGCGTGTATATCATCATAGACTCAGAGAGGCACTCGACCTTTTAGCCGAATTTTTCCACGCTGAAGGAAAAGGTAAGCAATGTTTTCAAACAGTTCTATAACCAACTAATTCTCTTAATTAAGCTAAACTTTAAAATAAAATATCAACCTACTGTACTATACTAAAACTTCGTCCAGTGAAAATTATTACCAAGTTAGAACGAGGAGTTAGGAACTCTCCGGCTTAGGTCGTAAGAGGCTTAGTTGGTAAACAATGGTTAATCGATATCTGTTTAGGTCTCCCGATGTCGGAGGTGCACAATGCTGAGTGGTTCCGTGTAGAACAAAGGATGGAATATCACCAGGCACCCACTGAGAAACTGTTGGAACTGTGGCTCGCGGACAGGCTCGCTGAACAAGCTCGCACACCGTTACCCTCGCGATACGGCTCCATACTTGTACGGTAAGCACTCTATTGTACATATACTTTTTATGTAAAACCTGATTCAATACAACTTTTCACAAGAATATAATCATTGGAATGTTTCTTAAATATGTCAAGTTCCTTTGCAAATATTTCTAGGTGTAACTTACCTACTTAGTCTGTTTTAGATATAAACCTTATCTATATTAAACATGACATGTCGAAAATGCTCGGCTGCTTTTGTCTGTGTTTGGCATTCGGCTATCATATGAATTACTGGGATCGAGTACGTTTTCGCATAAACAAGTTTGACGAGTCACTGAGCCACGGCAACAAGAAGTGCTTCAAGCTTTTCTTTATTACTTTTGGGTTTGTTACATAACAAGTTTTATTCGTTTTCACAAAGGCTATATAAGTCTCTTCGGCAAAAAAAAATATTGCTCATGTGTTTTACTGATAACACTTTAGTTTTATTGTTTCGAATTGATAACTTTAGCTGTTGATCAACAATCTGAAGGCATTTGGTGCTGTAATTTAAAGCCTGTAATCGTCTACAGGTCCTACCTATTGACATCTCAATCTGTTCAGCCATTTTTTCGTGGATATGCATTGCAAATAAATAGTAAATGAACCACATCTTTATTTTTAATCATATTTAAATAAGATGGTATAGAAATATAGGAGGAAATATCGAACATTCTACGATTTTCTTCGCCACAAATTGGACCCAAAAAAAAAAATACTTCGTTCCAACTATAAAGTCAGCATTGCAATTTGCATCTCTTAAAATAAATCTGTGTTCAAAATAAATTGCCGCATACCCTGCTAGATGCGCATGTTTATCTCTTTTATAAATCGTTTGAACTAGATCTCACGGAGATAAAAACTCCTTGACTTTTGAACCAATTTGCAGTCGACCAGTTTTTTATTCGTATTTAGTTTCAACTTTCTTAAGATTTCCTACCGTCTTCAAGTTACTCTTCAACAGATATTGAATTCGAAGTAATAAGGAATGAATCTTATTTTGTTATTGATTATTATGACTGATAAACTCTGCATACCTGCCTATGTTTTGTATCTAAAGGAAGCACTTAAAATTCTTTTGTATCATGAACTTAATTTAATATGCTATGTTATGGTTTCCCTAATATAATTTCCATGTGCTCAAGCAAGGCATCAAAGCATCAATTTAACTTTTATAAAGATCTTATAATAATTGATTGCCTCTTTACGTAGAGTGTACTTCAATCACGACTCGCTGTGCGTGGAAGTGCTATCTGCGCGCGACGTGATCCCGCTGGACCCCAACGGCTTAAGCGATCCATTCGTAGTGCTCGAACTGGTGCCCAAGCGACTGTTCCCTAAGGCGCACGAACAAACAACTAATGTACAGAAGGTAAGATTTTGTATAGGTACTGTGTGTGGAAACCTATCTTCTTGTGAGTAGATACAGGCTTCCAGGTACCGTTCTCGGGATCGTACGAAAATTAAAAGATAAATATTTCACTTTAACTTGTATTTGTTGTACGAGAGCTGACGGGCGACTTGGTGTCAAACTAAAGACTACCTACGTTCCTTTCATTAGAATCTAAATTCAATTGATGTTCTGGCCTGTCACCAAATATAATGTAAGATAGTTACATCTCTACAGTACCTACGCTTATAGTCATGTTATCGTTAGGCATGCCAGCTGAATAGCTTTATTGCTTATCAATTGTCGCTAAGCTGAAATAATTTCTGAGGTAAATGTGTTTAAGGAAGCATACAAAAAGACTTCTGCTTTATAATATTAATACACATGAACTTTGAACCAAGAGCAATATTTATTTGTGGACTGCCAAAATGAAGAGTGTAGCGATCCAAACTATCAGATGATGTATCGTAATTTCACCGCTGGTTTAGAAAACGCTGAACCCTATATGGGACGAGTGCTTCGAGTTCGCCGTTTCGCTGGAGGCGTGCCGCTTTCCTGGCGCGGCGCTAGCCCTGTCCGTGTGGGACCGCGATGTGCTCACAGCGGACGACTTCGCGGGCGAGGCCTTCGTGTCGCTGGCACGCGTGCCCGGCGTCAACAGCCACGCGCCACCAGACCCACTGCGCCCCATCGAACTACCGCTCATGCAGCTACACGACCGCAGTCAGTATCTTCTTATTATATAAGCATATTTTTTTCCAGTGCGCAAATTTTGACAGCATGAATCAAAAAACGAAAGTATAGAACTCATAAAAGGCTTAAAACTTGGTTTATTTTTTTTGGACTCGCCAGGCGGGTGGCACTAGTGTGCTCTCTGCGATAGCGTGTGTAATGCCCGCGAAATATTATTTTCACATTTTAATAATAACTAAGTAAGTTATGTGTGTGTGTGCCTGTTTTACTAAAGCATCTAAAAAGTAATTTTTTACTAACAGTCACGTCACAGACTGAGCATAAGCATTCCTTAATTGTGTATTTTCAAACGATTCCTTTAATTTCATAAAAGAAGCCCGAGGAAAATTTAATTTGTGAAACATTAAACATTTCCCTAGAACTGTGTACCTATTGATTGCAAAATCAATTTAAATTAGCGTACTCATTACTGGTACAGTTTTACCCAGCCTTTAAACGGCCCTTTATCAAGACCGTCTTTGATGATAAGTTGTACCAAATTAAACAAGAACGTGCTATAGATACAGTCTCTGTGATTACTTTGAAATCCTATTAAAATCTTTATTTAATTCAAGAGGCAAAAATATAATGAGCCTTTAAATATTCTTTATTAATACAATCTCTTCAAATAATATATTTATAAGAAGTTCATTTTCAGATCATCCCATCATACAAATTTTGGAGTCACGTACTACGGATAAACTGGCCATTGACTTCGTCAAGAAACAAAAGTTAAGATTCGCTGAACAGTAAGTTATCTGATAAGTTTCAACATCTGTTTCTTACTACGTGTATTTCTTTATTTCTATTTACGCACATCGTCCATTAAAATGTTGACAATATATACTTAAAAAGAATACAAAAATAAATTCAATATTTTTTAAAATTTTTAGTTATTGATTACATACGTATTTATTATTGTTAAGATGTAAAAAGCGTCATCAGTATTAACATATGAAATACTACAAAGACTGTGTAATTCTTCTACTCACGAGAGAATATGAATGTATAAAGTTACTGTGTATGTGTAAATTTCAATGCGTTTTATATGTGTATAGAGTTAGTACGCACCCTCGGAGCTTATGTCCCTAGTCGTTAGTCTCTATTAGAAGTTCCCGACCAAGTACTTTAAGGCTCGTTGTTTACAATTTCACAAACGTGCTTCTGATCTCCACCTGCCTACATAACGTCTTTTACATGGACTTTACTGTTGAGCACTTTTCACATCATAAACAATTATCATGGTGTTAGATACATATTATTACCGTAGCTTTGTCGACAGTATATGTATATCAATATAGTCTTAAATGCAATTTACATTACATAATCCCATATCGCTCGATTAGCATTTCAACCCTCACAATTATGTATAATATTTAAATCCGTGCTTGGTAAATATTTGCGATAAGTTATTATTTATGTTCAACCCTCGAAGTTGGTATTTAAATGTTTTGTGGCTTTTCTCTCCAGATTGGGATCTTACGATTATCTATTGATGTAGGGTTAACAAAAAGTATTTGAACTTTTATTCATTTTAGACATTAATTAAGAAGTAAAATACGTTTTATATGTTAAATTTATGTGACTTCCGTATGATTTTAAAGTTATTTACACAGTTAAATATAAAAAAAACACTAAATAGGTTAGGTGCGTTTTTCACAGCTCGAACATTGGGGAAAATTAAATTATTTATAAAAAATATTGTGTACAAAAATTTTATACAATTTTATGCATATTATATAAAACGAGCTTTTTATTAACAACCGTCACATCTAATACTTAATAAAGATTATATAATTTAAAATATATTATATTATGATATATATGTATATGGAATGCATTGTCTTCGACGACTGATTTTCATCGTTAGATTTAATTGTATGAGATATATTTTATAACTATACGTGGCATATGTACACTGTGTATACAAGTATATTATTGTAATAGATGATGTATTGATGTTTTAAAATTAGCAAATGAATATTATATACCTACTTTATACATGTAACAATTAGTGTTAATCGAATGTTAAACATATTGAGATGGATTTGTATGAAGGATGCGTATCGCGTAAGGACGCGCCAGATTTATTGTTTCATGAACGTACGAGAAGAGAACCAAGTTATAGAGTAGCAACCTCTCAACGGTGCGGTACCTACACATACATTCTTATAGATTGAAGAAACCGAAACGGAATACTAAACCAACTTGAGGATCCGGCTCGCCATAGTAGATTTAATTCAAATCTTAATTTTAAATAAATGTGTGACCGTTAAATTATTAAATAAGATATAAGAAAACCGTTCGTATATGATGATATTGTAAAATTTCTGCGCTCCTGTGTACTTACGAACACACTGTAGTATAATAAATTGTGATTGATGGATACCTACTCCGCACCTAATAGCAACCTCGAAGTCATATCCAGAGCTACCCTAACCATATCGCTGAGCTTTTAACGTCTACCTAAGATATATGTATTTTAAAGTTTATACCTGCGCAGCGGGGCTCGCGTCGAGATGCCAATCTAAGTAATCGATGCACTACCGCTACGCCAAGCTATACTTTGATGAAACCTATATATTATTATATATCTTATAAGCAAATCAAAATTTTTGATCCTTTGGCTGAATAAGACCATCAAAGTCAATTATTTAAAATAGGCTACAAAGACAACATAATTATACATTCAAAATCTATATATTTTGGAAAGTATTGCTCATGAGAGGAGTAATGTGACAGCGATCGACTTTTTTTATATAAAATCATTATTATACAAAAACTTTTTATAAGATTCTAATGCTCACCGACCCAGAAATAAAGTAAAAAAGTAACAATATTTTGCGTACCTATGTAATATGATGATGCAACATGCATATTTTAATCGAGTAATAGTTGCAATTAATGTTTTACAGCTCGCTTTTAAGCGTCTACTGCTTCTCTGATTTACCCTTCGTCTTTATCGTTTGATGTATGTTATCGTATGCCAAACTATAGAAATATAAGAAACCGTTAGTATCGATATTGATGTACGCATACCACATGTCTATTTGTGTAATTTATAGTACTCTGTGAAACCTTCAAACCACTGCATTCTGTGACTGATTCATTCAAAGCATGACTTGATGAAGTTGAATGTACTATTGACACTTGTGTTCCTGGCTTTAATAAACTCTTAAAATAAATATTTTTATATGTTTTATTCGAAACATACAAACCACTTCTATTTTTTATTTGTAATCGATAAAAACGCAAAATGTCAACCTACTTTTAATACGCACTTGTTTAAGGTCGATGTTGAAACCTGTTTTTGTAAAATGCGTATTTACCCTTTAAAGTTGTCTCAAAATTTTGAAAAAGAAGTTAAAAATAAATTAATGAAATTTAATAAACCTACAATTATTCTTGATGAACCTACAAGGAAGGCCTAGCAGGTGAAGAGCCTACATGATACGATATATAATTTTGTGGATAATTGACTAATGAAGCAACTTCGACCCGCAAATGGGATTATTGCTACGAGCTTTTAATGGCTCTATAGTTATATGACACTTCAATCAATAACCCCTCATAACGAAGCGGTCGAGTCTAGTTCCCTCGTTAGCAAACTTTATGAAACCTATCACAAAAGGCACGACGTATCTGCGTTCACAGACTCGCGATAAATTGAAGAATCCTTTTCAAGTCGCCGTTAAATGACTAGTTTAAATGAGATTGATATTGCACTCAGAAGTTTATTGCTCTAGTTTTCTTATTCAATGGTTTCCAGTGCCTTTTGATAAAGGAGCAAGCTACAGGTCAATGGAAATAAGTACGTAAACATAATCCATACTGTAAGTTGACAACTAATTAGTATCGAAATACAGAATAGATAAGTTGTTGACATCGGTTTATACCTTCTATATACCTTTATACCATTCCTTTTCCCAGAAAAGGAGTTCACTGAGCGACAGATATTCTCAAAGCGATCTAACTAGTCTGCCATATTTCAGACACGCAGCCGCGTAGGCGGTTCGAATAAAGGCAAACTTACAGAACAACCTGTATTTATCGTTTATTTCATAGAAATCTAATATTCTCAGGAAGTTCATAAATAGATTTCTATTGTGGAGACATTCTGTCATCCGGCAGAGCAAAGGTGAAGAGGTAACAAGATAATAAATTAGATTATTAGTTAGGCCGAGGTTCCGTGATCGTTATGAAGTGGGCTTGTTTGCGGTCACGGTGAACTGCAGCAGTTTATCGTGTTAACTCGTGTCTCCAACTAACTAACTAATTAGATCTTGGCTGACGGGATGTGGCGCACAATGTAGTATATTGTCCTACACTACATTATGCATTTCGAATGTAATTAGAGTCCATGTTCAAGGTTTATAATTCAGTTACTCCGCGTAAGTGGCGAGTTGGCGAGTTGTCGAGAACACGGTAGGAGGAGGAACAACGAAGTACCCAGCTTACTCAACCGCTGTTTCTTATGCTCTGTTTACAAAGAACATTGAAGACAAATATTAGGTACTAAGCTGGAAAAATGAACTCGCTCATAAGACGCTCACTCGCTCAATATTAGACAAAGTCCTTCGTCGTGTTTGCCTGTAAACGGTAAGGTCAAAAATTACTGAAATGATATTCATGCTAATTTTAGCCAAAACTCATGTATGTAGTGGTTCGAGAACCAGGTTTCTGTTTATTAGAACTTTATCATTGTAGATACAATAAACATTTAAGGGAATTATGATGATATGAACTAGAACTCATCACATACCTAGACCTACGGGAATGATGACTCCACCATTAGGGCTCAGCTTGTATGCAATATATAATTGAAGCAAAATTTCGCAATATATTTTCAAATTGTTAATTATCTCTACGTCTATTTATAAATATAATATTTTGTGTTAGTGACTAATTCATACGACATTCTTATGACATTGATATAACTACACATAAATAAGTAGTAGTAGATTAGATGAGTATCTAAGATAGTAGTTACTTTACTTACCACTATCATAGATACCTGATATCTTAGATGAGGTTTGATATGATTATATTCACACCAAAATACTTATAGAAAGATAATGTAAAGATCGAAATTATATAAAATTTACTTTATGTATTTTGTTGCGTGGTAAAACATACATACCTTCTTTAAAAGTTGAATTGGTGCTTGCCTGAAATCGAACTTGCACACTCATACTTGAAAGGCTTATCTTTGACCACTAGGCCACCGCGACTTATACTTATACATCTTAGGGGTTATATTATCAAAAATCCTTTCTTAGCTTGAACCTACATGATAAGAATATTTCCAGCAGCTCTCCGACCAGCGATGTAGGCTATGTGTTGACCCGTCATTTAGTCAGTCTAGACAAGGATATTACATAAACAAGAAGAGAAATTCTTCAGTCCCTCCTGGGCGGTCTCGTCGGGTTATTCTCGTCGGTTTTCTTGCATTTCTTGGGTCTGTATTTTTGGCCCCGGACTGTGACGATAAAGTATATGCTTAAAAAATCTTTGTGACTAATATTCTCGACATACTTGTACCCCATTTTATGATATTATGTAGGTACAGGAAGATGAACGTTTGTTACTTAAATGATTAATTAGCAGAAAAAGCGTGAACTTTTAAACAAAAACAAAACAACAGGAATGTTTACTACAGATCAAATGTCTCGTTTAAATGTTTATCTTGACGCTAATGAGCGAAGGTTTAAATGAAATGTTGTGAAAGCATTCCGGCTAAATAATTTACCTACAGGGTGTTTTCGCTGTTTTTACTACATCGGCCAAAGTTAAAACGCTAACAAAAATAATGGGTTTCGATCAATCAATAATGTCAGCTGTCGGTGTGAATATAAGTACGTACAAACGCCAGCACATCAAGCTACTCGAAAGTGACAAATTTTCCCAATCAATTTCGAACCATATGCTTTTGCGATAAAGTTGAAAATTTGACAGATTGTAATAGCTTGATGTGCTGGCGTCTGTATGTCATTGCATCCTTGCTAAATTATAGATGCAAAGTAGGTAATTCTTCATAATTATCTGTCTGTTGACAGGTGAGACGTTGTATTTGTTGATGTAAAAAAAAATGAAAATCAAAAATACATAAAAACAGAGAGGTATATTGTATAGCTGGTAACAATGTATTTTGTTGTTGAACGTGTATATCGTGAATATCTATATGTCATAATATTTGTTTGTAGTTGTTTTCCTTAAGCTCACTTTGTCGTTACAAAATTTCATTTTCTCACGACAAAGTGGTAGATAACTTGCAAATAGTTCTGTTTATTAAATGAAAACTCAGCTTTGAATTTCTCTCTTATAAACTAACCTATCTACGAAAGAACTATCTGATGAAGAATTGACGTCTGAAACCATGTTGCTTCATAGTTTAGCATACAATTATAGCGATTATAGTACATTATTATACACATAGTTCTTAATACATGATAGTACTACTTAATAGTGCATACATATGTGTCATATGTATACATAGACTGTGACTTATGGATATACATATATTAAAAGGCTTTATATATATTAAAGGCTACGGTCCGTTGTGGAATAATAATAATATTAAAGTATAAAGTTTCATTACGGTACGCATTCAATAACTACGCCCGTATCGTGTTCAATTGATCAATTTGCTTTGTAATTTTGATTTTGATTTGTTGCAACAAAATATTTTAAGCTTCCAAGTATTTAATATAATTTGAAGTTGTATTCTGGGTACCTATCATAAACAAAATGTCGTATTTTTGCAATGATGATTTAATATGACACTTTTGATTTAAATGTGAACAAATATTCTGAAAGGCATTTTTTTTTATTTTATTAATAATTTACTTCCTAAACAATACCTAATTAAATTTGATGTATGTTATATAATAAGCATGTAGCTAGTAGATAAGTACCTACTCACATAAAAATGTTGCTACGCACAGTGGTAGCGGCATATCATCGTTGTTGTCGCAAGATCTTTATCAATATCAAAATATTTAAATGTAATTAATCATTGATGTCACATCTAAGGGCTTATGATGTAACTAGCGGATCGCCCGCGACTTCATCCACGTGTATTTAAAATAGAGTGAAGTACTTTAGAGACCGCTGA
Source organism: Heliothis peltigera (assembly GCA_958496145.1). Classification (NCBI taxonomy): domain Eukaryota; kingdom Metazoa; phylum Arthropoda; class Insecta; order Lepidoptera; family Noctuidae; genus Heliothis; species Heliothis peltigera. The sequence goes on along the minus strand of OY292334.1, from coordinate 6,331,940 downwards.
TAAAACGACGCACAGAAATAAATTTGCCACAACAGATACGCCACGATAGATCGCCCGTACTGTGAATGGTCAGCTTCTCGATCTTCAAACAAAATGAAAGCCTGTCGAGGTGGTTCGTAATAGTTTTGAACTGCACCCCCTCCATTACGTAGGTAGGCAACAGTTCGATAAATACTAATACGTAACTGGTATTATATTAATTTTGTTCTATCCCGGCAAAATTTTAAGTCAATCGGGCCATGGAATCAAAATTACCTATTACTACCTTTTAGCCACCCCATTTCGAATTAAATTTTTCAAAATGCTGTCTTAGTGAGGGTATACCTAAGGCAAAGGATCCCATGCAAAATGTAAGCCTCTTAGCTCTTGTAGTTTCAGAGCTTTCTTGATGAGCGACCGCTTTTACATAATAGTAAAAATATGGTGTACTAGTTTTGTTACCCCCTATATAGTAGATGGATAAGAAAAGAGACAAAAACTTGACAAAAGGCTGCGGTAAGTAAACATACCAGGTCATGCACAGGAAATATTTCACAGTATGCACATGATCACGTCAGCCGGCACGTGCCAGCTATTTTGTTCAGGGAACGACGCCTCGGGCCGCGCCACAACCATTCCCGGGGGCTCTCCGATACCGGGACACGAGTACTAAATTTCGATCTTTCGATAGAGTAAAAAATTACGTCCAGGGTTAAAAAGTTGATTGTTGAGTTCTGAAATACTGATTATAGTTTTTGAGTCCATGAGAACAATAATTTTCGTATATAATTTTGTTCTTTCAATAAAATAAAACATTAGATTGGTAAATTATTGTTATCTGAGTAGATATTCAGAAATTCCTGGTACGATTTTTCTAGTAACGAAACAACAAAAGTCACGGGAATGTAAACTCGCCCGGGAATCTCGTAAATGGGACTGGGACAAAAACCCTATTCTCGCCCCGCCTCGTGGCTGACCGCGGCGCTCTCTGAATTATAATAAGTCTGATATCGACTAACTTTTCAAAGAAATCTACTACTGCTACTAAAGGATTGTTACATTCAAAATCAGTGTGTAATTACATAAGCTTGTAAAGTTGGCTAAGACCTAGATATTAATATTAGGGAAATAATTAAGTTACCTAAAACCTATGTTTTTCTATCCTACGAAGGGTAACAAAGCTTCTATGTTCTCTTTAGTAAAAAAAAACTGCGATGTACCATGATTTTATCGACATCGTCAGGTTTCTACGATGAGAGCCGCCTTATTTTTCTACGCACGATTACATCTCCAGGAAATGACCGCGGATTAGTTACAGATCAACGGTTCTGTGACGTCACTTATTTATGACAATTTTTTAAAAGTACAACAGTAATCCGGTTTTATTTAGATCGTGAGGTGATCAAGTAGAGTACTCATCAACAACATTAAAAATAAACGTACTAATGAAATATAAAATAATTGAGCATAATTAATTTAATAAGTTAATACCTAGTACTTACAAACGAAAGCACTAAAGAGATATTAATTTCAAAAGAAAATCTTTTGAAAGTCTTGATAATGAGCTTAACTAAACGTAGTGAAAATAGGTGGGTATTAAAAGGCTTCAGTTGTATTAATGTAATTTGCCTCTGTAAATACGTAATACTTGTTCTCTAAGCTCAGTGGCCCGGTGTATTCAATAACGGTAGAGAGCAGCGTAGGATTCTCTCAGCAAACGCCCTACAATTCCATTGAATAAAAGCTTTATGAAATTCTGTAGCTTTTGTCGCGCTACTTTTCCGAGGGGATTTATGTTCCTAGTTTATGACATCCCTGCTAACAGTGAATGCCGTATATGTACTTAGATTACGTACTATAATAGCGCGCAGTCTCACATACAATAATAGTTTCTATTGTAGAAATTGTAGACTCGAGAAAAGTTACATAACTTTCGAATGTCGAGCAGAATTTACTTTTCGTGATATATATTGTTTTTAGGTAGTATTTTAGACATACATAAGTATTTAATATCTAATAAATACTCGATTCGTTACAATCGTTCGATACGATCTTACAAATTTTTAATCAGGAAATATGCGATAGTAAAATTTTCCACTACAGCTAAGCCCCAAGCAAGGCCCATATCTAAATCACCCACAATATTAGGTACTCAAAAGAGATAACATTATAAACAAAGCAACAACCTTTTCCACAATTTAGATATCTTCGCTTTTGGGAAACCCCGACAGACTTTTCCTTTGCGGCAACTATCGCACGTGGGTACTATGTTGCTGCCAGGGCCGTGGGTTGTGGCACACAAAGACATCTAGAAGGAACAACGTGGGTTTTAGTCAATAAGAAGCTGCACCCATAGCAGTAGGGGTTGATAAAATAAAAAAGGTGATTGCTATGATATGGTCTAGTAAACATCCCAAGTTCTGTCCGAGTACTTTTTTAACAAGCGAAAATCTAACGGCCAGTTTCACAATGTCCGAATAGCCAGTACCTACAGAATAAATTCAAAAATGGAACAGAATCTGTATGAAATTATCTACCAAATAAACTAACTGGAACTTATTCGTGGGTGGTAAAACAGGCCCTAAACCTATGAAGGAATAATTCTAAAGTTAGACGTTTGCTTGTATCATCTACATGTAAGACTGTTCATTATCTGGCATTGTCATTGAGTCGAAACAAATGAACGACAACAAAGTCCCGATAGGGCGACCCGAGCATATTGCTTCTGCCTCGGGCTACCGACCCTTACCTAAACCGTCTTGGGACACATGTGCCACTCCAAAATACTTACATTATATTGGGATTACACATTACTTACCTTTATATGCTTTCTGAGTAGTCTTCGAGGAGCGATTTTTTATAAAACGATCCACATAAAGTACCTTAACACCCTCAGTAAAGTTAGGTACGAATGTAGGTAAGTACAGCCAGGATAAAAAGCTTCAAATTACGTTTCGAAAGTCTTTTGAGGATTGTTTAAGGTGCAGTTTTTCCCTCCCTATATGTATAAGTGATTCAGAACGACTTAATTGACCTGTACAAGCTCTTTAAAAATTTAATCATAACACATAATATCATACCTAATAATCAAATAGATGCTCCTGTTAATTAACATATTTTCAGCCAGTTCGAATTGCGTTTGAATATCCGAAGCTAAAATTGGATTTAAAGAAAGCATTCTAATTTAAATAAAGTGAACTATCCATCAATCACGGAGTCGGATCAATCTATCAACGGGCGACGTTAACGAGTGAGTCGCGTGATGTGACGTCGCTGGTCGCCTCTGTACTCAGGGCAATCGCCCAAGGCGACTTTTTGTAGCGATGCAGTCGCGATACCGTTGCGCGTAGGCTAGCTGTGTGCCCTCGCCCACGGGACCAGATCCAGTCCCGATGCAAACGCGATTCGGTCGCGATGCAGTTACACTGATGTTCGGCACACTCCCTCCCACCTCTGTTCTTTCTCCGATGTCGTCCAACGCTGTCGCGCGTTTGTATCGATACAATAGCGATGCAGTAGCGCGTTGTAAAAGCGACTAACACGCATAAGAAGCGATGCAGTAGCGATACTGCATATGACCGTATCGCTACAAAATGCCGCCGTGGGCGAGGGGCCTTAAACAACACATACGCAGTCAATATTGTTTTCAACAGTTATCTATCGCAAATTAATTACATTGCAGGTAATTTAGCATGTAGTTCATATATCTAATCTGTTTACATCATCTATGTAGATGTCATTAACGATGAATCATAGTGAATACTTCAATTAAAATAATAACATTAAAACCTACGTATTAATTAACTATAAACTGGTTATTAGTAAGTTACGGAACTAAGTTTTCAACGACCGGCGGCGGCGTGTGTCTCCCCACTAAAACTTGAGTTTAATGCGTTCTGATAAACTGTATGGGACACTTCAATATACTTTAATGCTTGTCATATTTTAGGCAATAATTATTATCACTGTATCTACGAAATAACACTGGTACATTTCATCTTCTTAAATAAAAATAAGTAGATAATCAGTCTGTGGGCTGATAGGGACTCATTTTGTACCACCTACATATCTTAATAAATATTTTAAATGGTTTGCGTCATTCGATTTTCGATTCGATTAGTAAAAATAATGGCATCCAGACTGACCAGATCAGCCATGACGGCTGTTCTCTCTAAGGAGATCATTCAGCTATCTGATCGCAGGACCAGCATTTGCGCAGACTCAGGTGCATTCTCTATTCCCTCAATCTCATAGCCCGATGGGACTGCAGGCCAACTGGACCTAAGAGATATCAGGCGTAGAACCGACCAACCAACTTCCAAACGTCATGCTGCTTTGTAAAAGTTTCTTAATATGAAGCCATTTCGTCCCGACACGGGACTCGAAACCGCAATCCCGTGCACAGCAGTCGCACTAAGCGACTACTAGACTAGCGAGGCAGTTAATAACTATGTATCTAAAAATATACTATAACTACAGTACCAAACGTGGCGCTTATTTTTAAAGCTGGGTAGGTACCTACTTTGTTTAGAATATTCGTTTATATACAAAATCGAATTAAATATAAGAACTCTCGTCATTAGACTCCATGTAGCTCCAGGCAGGGTATAAAGAACTGTTAATATCGAAATTACCGAAACCAAGATTCATTTATTTCCATTTGTGTCATTCCACATTTTCTGGGGGCGCGTAGCCGTCCCCTCCGGGCTCGCAGCTGGACTCTCCACGAATATAAATTACATTTCATTTTACCACTTACAGTATGCGCGTAAGTAATGCCCTTTGAAATGATTTCAACCTTCAGAATACATTATAATTCAATTCCATTATTATATTAGCTAACGTTTTGATAAATAATACCGCTACATTTTAGTAGTCTGTCTATTAGGTCTGTTTTTATTAATAAAGGCATTGTAAATTATGTAGTATAAAGTATTCACATTCACGTATCATACACTCAATTCCAACAGTTAGTTATACAATCACTTAGCTATTCCACTGAGATATCTCCATTTAAAATTCTTCAACTTATTTCTTTGCGTACCTATTTAATAAGGTATCAGCATGTTCACGGAACGCTCGTCACTATAAACGATGTTATTACTTCTATCGAAAGCTAATCCGTAACCGTTATTTACCTTAAGTATCAAAACCAATTGTTTACTCTGTTTATCAATACAATAAATTCCATTATGCGCTACAAAAAATGGTGTGCCATACGCATCAGTGGTGGCCCCACGAATACTTATGTCATTACCATAGACGAACACAGGTGATTTACTGCCCTTTTTCAAAACAAACAACCCGCTTGTATTAACAAAATATAAATCATTGTTGACGTCTACTACAAAGTGCTGAATTAGATTTTCCTTTACTTCTGTGACCAAATTCTTCGTGTTATCTATGAAAGCGTACAGATTCTGTTTTGCTGTATCTACAAAGTACAGTTTGTCTTTGAAAAACATGTCGAAGATGTCAGTTCTGTGGACTAGCGCCGGCTTTTCGATGTCGTTGCTACAATAATTGTATTTGTATATGCCGTCGCTCCCTCCGAGGTACACGTCACCGGTCGCCTGATCCACAGCACTTGCGAAGCCATTACGAATTCCGGGAATAATGGAGGCCAACCCAGTGTCAAGGTTCAACACCACTGACTGGAAACTTTGATCTGAAAACTCATCTGCGTTTATACAGAAAAACAAAGAATTATTCTTTCTATCTAGTGAAAATTTATATGGAATGTTAACGTCTGCGAGTATCACATTCCTCTTATGTGGAACACCACGCACTAAGACATCTAAATCTTTTTTATCTGTTATCATTTTTGTATAAACATTGCGAAACAAACACAACAAATAATTTTATAACAAACAAAGGTCCTTTACAATTTACTATGATTTTTTTAATGACATAACGGAATGACATTGATTAGCCTAGGTAATGAGTAAAGACTTGCGCATAGACTGTGATTTATATTTTGCATAAAATGTGGAAATCTGCTTACTACCTACTTACTGGGTGTATTGACCTCTGACTCAAGACTCACAGCTTTGTATTCATCACAACAATTTTCCTCCGTAAGTACCTACTTAAAGAATGAAAGTTATGACTCTTATATAATATCTATAACCTTTTAACGGAAAATGATAACGAAGCCTATAATTTATTTTTAAAATAATCAAAATGTCATTGGAACTTGATAAAAAATATCTGATCTGAATTTGATAAAAATATATCTATTTTGTACTATGATTGTTCGAAACAAAATTAGATTAATAAGTGCTACTATTATTATATTTTTATCGAATTTACAATACTAGTCACATCACCCCTATACTAAAACGTGGGGTTATCCTACAACAAGTAATCTATACTAATATTATAAAGCAGAAGAGTTTGTTTGTTTGGTTGAAAGCTCTAGTCTCAGTAACGACTGGTTCGAATTTAAAAATTATATCAGAGATAGGTAGCACATTTATCGAGGAAGGCTACAGGCTACTTTTTATCCGGGTGCGCGGAGTTGTTCCTACGGGACGCGGTTGAAACTGCTGGCGGAAGCTAGTATTATATAAACGCAAAAGTTTGTGTGGTTGCTTGTTACTCTTTCACATAAAAATTACTAAATGTATTTTGCTGAAACTAGGAGGAATAATAGTTTATATATCAGAATAAAATATCAGATATTTATTGAAACCGATGGCGGAAGCTAGTTAATCAATAAAGATATTTCGCTAGTTACATAACATATACTCAAATCTAGTGCTATAGAAGCAAGTCTATTTAAAATCTATAACAAATGTCAAAATCTAACAGGGGATCTCTAGCTATGATGTCGACCTCTAATCGAGTTACAGGTTATGCTGGTCTTTTATTGTTTTATTACACTATCTAGCTTCCCGCTCCGGCTAAATGATTAAATAATTTATTTATCAATATATTTTCTGTCATATAAAACTTGTATTGATACTTACGAATGCAATAGAAAAGTATTTGTCAATTTAGTACAGTCGTCTGACTTTTTAGCGCTAGCTAGCGCTTTACCCGCGACTTCGTACGCTATGTTATAGGAGTCGGATCATGAGTAGATACGCGTTGGAAGACGCATGGCGTAGGTATACCTCAGTATTGCCAAACAGTAAGCCTGGCCAGCCATTTGGTAGCCCATGATAAAAAATTGTGAGTATTTTTTTGTTTAAGATTTTTTTTTTATAATAATTACGGTCAGTAGCATATACCACCGAATTCCACCACCTTCAAACTGACTATTGGGGCTGCTAGTTATCTGGAAATAATGATCTCTGGTCGCTCTGCGCAACTTGCGTGAGGAACTATTCAAGTAGCAGGCGGACGTCGGGTGGTGATGTGCGCATTTTGTCTTGTGTTCAATTTTGATAATATCTTAATATCTCCTGAATGAACAAATCAATTCGAATAATTCAAAAATTAAGCTACAGAAACTAACTTGAATATAATATTTTTGGAGTTAGAATTAATACTAAAATACAAATGGGCTTTACCCTCCACGGCCATTTTAATTGACTTTTCAATCATAAAAAAGTAGTCATCATAATAATAAAACTATAATGGTTACACATATACCATCGCTTTTATAACTTTTATAGAAGATTTTTTGAAAAGCGACTTTTATATAAAAAACTAGCGACCCGCCCCGGCTTCGCACGGATGCAATGCTGATACTAAATACACTACAGAAAAACTGTGAACGTGAACCTCAAAAATAACAGTACTTCTCCACTATTATTAATGGATGTTATTACATATAAACCTTCCTCTTGAATCAGTCTATCTATTAAAAAAACCGCATCAAAATCCGTTGCGTAGTTTTAAAGATTTAAGCATACAAAGGGACATAGGGACAGAAAAAGCGACTTTGTTTTATACTATGTAGTGATAACACAAATCCTGTCCAAAACATCACAATCGATTCATTTGTTTTACCGACTACCATGAGAGCATATCAGAGCAAGCGTGTTAATTAAAACTCATTACTTCTGTACACGAGAAGAGGCCTGTGTCATGCAGTCGGTCGATGAAAAAGCCTGATGATGATGTAAGATTAAGACAACCCTTTAAGACCAACTTCGCATCAATGATTTTCATTCTGAGGATAATGTTTTCATTGTCCATAGGTATCTTTAAAAGATATAAGTTACCTGCATAGTGAAATGTCCGTAAACCACAAGTTTGACAAGATATCAATTTTTAATCTTTTATTAATTTTGTAAAATCATCTCTCGTCTACGGACCAATACTGAACACAGAATTAAAAGTAACAAACTTAAAATCAGAGTATAGAAGTGTTGACTATAGGGATATAAAAAATACAATAACTGAATTTTTAAAATACACGTTTATTGAAGAAACATCTTACAATGTTATAATTATTAAAGGTACTTTTCGTCAGAAATGGATTACGTTCCTTTTTAACATCGCCAAAATCATTAAAAAATTACCAGTATCACTTTTCGTTGTGCGTATTAAAACAATATGATTTCACCTGTAACTAATTAGTCGAATGGGAGGTCACTTAGTGACGTTGTAGTGGTATGTGAATAGGTAATATTTGCGTGTCATTTCGTATTTGTTACCATGTTATGTTTCGCACCAACAGTTGACATTGGCGAAGCTCCCACAATGTCCTCCCTTGTAGCCACGTCTCTTGCACTCGGAGTTGCAGTCGGAGGTGTAGTTGACAGCGCCCCATACGCAGCTGCCGATCAACTTGTCAGCGACGGCGGTATTTGACGGCGACGACACGATCACCAAGAACGTGACGCAGACCAGCAGAAATACGGAACGGTAGCTCTTCACCATTGTTACGGCTTTATTTTGTAGATAAATGATTTACTAACTGATGCTTCAGCTAAGAGACCCAAGCTTCAACTGTTAATGATGCCTCCACGCACCCCGTATTTATATTTGCCGACGGGAGTGTAAGTAGTAAGTAAAAAATAAGGAAAACTGGGCCTCAATTATTAAAGCGGTTTGCGCAGTTAAACTTGACCATGACTAAGTGGATGATTTTTTTTCCTTGTTTGAAATCTTCTTACATATTTGTAAAGGGTTTTCAAAAAGGTCTTTTGGAAAATGTTATGTCCTAAATAAACGTATAATAATTTAAAAAAAGATCGAGTGCCATGCAGGCATATTGCTTATAACAAAATCTACGGACAGCAATTTTGATGAAAATAATGTAATTTGGAAAATAACGGTTCGAGCCGTATAAAATATTGGATAAAAATGAATTTCCTCAGAGGTTTTAAGTAAAGTAAATTAGTATGTTTTCAAATCCCATATACCATACTATTAATAAGTACTTAATATTGTTTCAACTTTCTACTTCCTTCTAGATTTTCCCGCGGATCCGCGGCGTCGAAACGGTTCTAACAAAAATAAGACCTCCGTTTTGTATTGTATTTTACGAGATTAAGAGAATTTATTAGTTAAAAATGGCAGATAGAAATATTTCGTCCAAAGACTTCTATTTAGCTCTTTCTAATAGCCATTACGTAAAGATCTCGTAAGAAAATAGTACCTAATACAACTAACATTGATGATATTTTATCACCCTAATTGTGCTCATTTTTGAACATCCTGTAATGAGGATGTATTATAAAGATTTATCATGCGAATGTATCGTGGTTTCTTAATTTTTGTTTTTGTCAAATACCTTTAATATTTTCCTTATGACAAGTAAGACTGTTAGAATTTATCTTTTTGAATAAATCAGTCTATGTTAATTGCGTATAATACTTGCGTAAAATACTTGCGTAATATTTACTTTTATTAAATGTTTCATTCTTAAAAAACACCACAATAAACGAATTCTGTATTTTTACGTAGGTATATTCATAAAGTTCAATACCAGTACTAGAGTTGATGTATTATTAATAATAATATGCCTCTATTAGCTAATGAACGATTTATCAATCATTAATAATATAAGATTAAAGAAAACCCATCAATAAACCAATTACATTTTAATGACTTATTAACGGTAATTTTAAACTGTTTTTAATCATTTATTATTTAAGTCATTAAGGATGCATTGATACAATTTGTTCTTACATAATCCGACTACGACGCATAAGTATATACTACAACCTATTGTCATGATTTTTAACATCACTGTTTTCCTGTAGGGAAGGTGCCAAGATTGTCAAGTTACACGTAGCCAATAACAAAACATTTAACAAGAAAAATGATTGTTTGTACATTTGAGACGACATTGAGATGACAGCTATTTGCATATTCTACGAATAGCGCATTTGCAAATTAACCAAAATTAACGTCTTGCTAAATAGTTTTCATTATCAATATTATCAGACTTTTTTTTTATTATCTTACTGTTGCCTAGTGGTGGCCTAGTGGCTAAAGCAAGAATGAGGGCGCGGGTTCGATTCCAGGTCAGGCAAGTACCAATGTAACTTTACTAAGTTATATGTACTTTCTAAGTTTATCATGGACACCAATTACTGATTAAAGGTGAAGGAAAACATTTCGAGGAAACCTGGACTATAAAGTCTAAAATCACCAACCCGCATTGAGCAAGCGTAGTGATTAACGCTAAATCCTTCTCCGTGCGAAAAGAGGCCTGTGCCCAGCAGTGGGACGATAAAAAAAGGCTGATGATGACTGTGATGCAGAGCACAGACTTCTTCGCATACGGAGGTGGCGAGTTCTTGTTGGAGTTGGCGATTTCTGACTATTATATTTCCTCAATATCTTTCTTCAGCTTTATTCAGTCATTAGTGTGCAAGAGACACTTAAAAAGAGCTTATGATTTAGAAAAGTAAAATTTAAAACTAAAATCGAACCCGCACTGCACTCGTACTTGAGAAGCCGGTGCTTTAACCTCTAGGCCAACACGACTTTTTTAATAGTGTAATTTATCAAAATACTACTTAAGTAGTTACGGCGAAAAATGACTAAGTCTAAAATATCTAATATACCAACTTGTATTACGGACATGTTTGTTCACAGTTGGTTCTAGTCTGTTTTATAATAAAATACGCCGTATTTATTTTACGAGCGAAACCAAGATTCAGTACTTGTTTTACAAAATATGTAAATTAAGTCCAATGCAGACGCGGGCATCAGTTTGAACGGGTATTTCCCTATAATGTGGGAAGTTTATTTTCCTTAACTTATGTCGCATTAGATAATATAACGCTTATTCTAAACTAGTTTTTTATGGTTTTTAATGACGATGTTACGATGTTATCAAAATATTTGAATTAATTATGTTTACTACGAAATACGATTTCCGAAATTTTATGACTATTGCCAGGGACGTTTAATCTATACAACTTCTTTTTCGCTTATTTTCCGGTATAGCTAAGGCGTACGGCTAGGGTAGCTCCTTATATTAATCAGATTAAAAAATACCGATAGCTTCGTCCAAGATCGTCACCTAGTTTCCATTTATCTCCATACAGGTAAGCAGTTAAATCTGTGCAGACATTGATTTCTCTAGAAAATTTTACACACACACAGACAGTTCCGTTCGCTTCTATTATAGTACTCAGGGTTTACCCGAGAGCTGGTTTAGATTCTGTGCCAACTGGTGGTACCTTTTTTCGCACTTATTTCCTTATTGAATATTTCGACGGGTCCTACGCATAAAGTCGTAAGCCTAAAAAGTCAATTTTTGAGGAGAGCAGTTTTTGTGTGCGTTAATGGTAAAAGTTATTGTGAAAGATTTTCAACAGAAATTTTTGCACTAACCTGTCAATTATTAGTTAAATAATATATACTCAGACGCTGGATATTAAAAGGAAATGTAGTTAACGAAAAAAACTAGTTTTACTTACTTACGACCATATACTTATAAAGAAAAGGTCGTATCTTATTGTTGCGACTATATGCTTTCATAAACGTAATTATAAGCAACACGAATAAAGTCGTAAGTTTGAATAACGACTATATGTGACGTGCAAACTATCGTATCTCTCTAAACGGGGGCTCTAAACGGGGTCGTAACAAGGTACTTGATGTATAAAAACCACCGTAAAATTTAAGTTGAAAACATTTTTATTACAATAACCCTCATGAACATAATTCAGTCTTCTTAACACACAAGTCTCGTTTTTGTAAATTAAAAAAAAAAATTGTTAGAACTAGCGGTTTTTAAGAGCCACAGTGGCTCTTCAATACTAGCTGCTGCCCGCGACATCGTCCGCATGTCCATGCGGACGATGTCGCGGGCTAGATGAGCGGGACTGATTAGAGTAGTAAAATGATAAATTTGCTTTACTGTTCTTGTATCCTTTAACATCATGCTCTAATAACTAAGCAAAAAAACCAATTGTGTGAAAATACTGTAAGTTGTTACGGTTCGTCTTACTGGTAAAGTAGGTAGTCGATAGTGCAACTGCTGTGCACAGGTCTCTGGTTCAATTCCCGGGACGGACCGAAATCGCTTTATGGGTTGAAAATTTCATACCGCAGCCCGTAGTCTGAGAGTTGGTGATTGATTGATTCATGCTCCAGAGAACACGTAAATGTCGGTCTTGCACCTGATCTCTCTCTCCGATCTTGTCGGATTGTCATCCCGTCGGACTATGAGCACCTGTGTCTACGGAAATTCTTGTGCTCTATATGTTTTGCGCAGCTGGCTGATCTCCTTGTAGAAACCGTAAAGTTAACTATACCGAAGATAAGCGACAGTTCTGCGGCTGATTTTACGTTGCAAAGTATTCGGCTGCTATAGCAATAAGCGCTGAACTTACATTGCGGTTTGCATATCAATCATGGAAGACTTATGTTTTAATATCACAACAAAACACATGCCTCGTGTGCTAAGGGTGGACATACAAGTGTGGACTCCGGGGCCTGCCTACTTCTGCTTCTCGCTCTGGCCTTTGTCTTAGATTGAACTGAACTTCCAACAGAATGGCTTCTGAACTTAAGTTCTTATAAAAATTTATACATGTTTGTTGTCACTACTTCAAATAATATTGCAGGCATAGTCACTGCGAATTGCATCGAGGTCGACATAGTTGGTTTAGGCACTAAGTATGCACTCTTCCTCGCTAGTCTAGTAATTGCATTGCGCAACTGCTGTGCACGTGGTATCGGTTTCGATTCGGTCAGACCCAAATCGCTTTGTTAGGAAACTTAGAAGCAGCCCAGAGACTAGCAGTTGATGATTGATATACAAATGCATCGCAGAATACGTAAATATCGATCCTGTGCCTAATCTCTCTCCGGTTGTATCATAATTGCCGTCCCATTGGATTATGAGAGTAAGGAAATAGGGGGTACAGTACACCTAGGAGGCAGTCAATATTATACATTAATACATTACTGCTGGACATGTATGAAAAAGAGATCGCCATAATTTGGGATGTCTATCTAAGTGGCTATATTCGTCAATCCTTAGATTATTAGATACTTATTCCTTATCCTTTTGCGACTAAGTTCCTCGAAAACAGATTACATATATATTTTGGTTGTCACCACCTATGTAAAGTCCACTTTTTTTTCCTTCAAACAGCAGCCGCCAACCCTATTCGAAGTGTTTGTTCTGTTCTGAATCGTTTCGGAAGCGTTAACTGAACTAAATCCATTCACTTTTCGCCAGTTATTAGTCCTATTATGATTCCTATGGGTAAATAATTTCTAAATGATAATAATGATATTTATTTTGCAAATAGGTTGAAATAAACACTTTTACATGTCAAGACAGACGTTGCTCACACACTCACAAAATAAAATGCATCTACTTTAAACAGTAGGTTTACATGTCAGCAAGGAAAAAAAATAGAAATATATAAATAAAAAAAAAGAATGTAGGTTACTAATAGAATTATAACATGTCAATAAATTTGTTCAATAAAATTAGGAAAAACAGTAGCATTAGTAGTTTTCTTTAAACAGCTTACTCCCAAGCCTTTTTATCTGTTAGGTAGTCTAAATTGAAAAACTCAATAATATATTGCCTGGTCCGGCGATCGAAACAGACAAATCATGGCCGGCAGTCATGCTCGCGGAAGGCAGTTAAAAAGTTAATTTTAATGCTGTTTTAACTAAAATTTGAAAAGTAAAGAATCGTATCTTACTTTTTTAGCGGAGCATAAAGCCGTATGTGTATGATACGTCTATATACATTTATTCATTTTTATATTTAAACATTGTAAATGGTCGTAAGTCTAAGATACGACTTCTAGAATTAAATTATTGTGTAGTATAAAGTCGTAACTGACCAACCTTAACGTTTGGTTACAGCGCATATAGTCGAAACATAAACGTTTCGACGTTATGCGTCGGAGTTATCGTTACATACGACCTAATAGTAGGGGTCGGTACTAAGCTCTGATTGACCGGCTGCGGACGATCGATCGGAGCAAACCGTCGGAACTTTCCGCGCGACTTTATGCGCGGTAGCGTTTAAATGTTAAGACCATTATCCATTAAAAATCTCGTTATTCATATGAGATATTAAAATTTTGATTTTAGTAATACATACTACTCTTCAAGATTGTTGTAATGGCCCAAAAAAACGATTTTAGGTAAAAATAGTGTTCCGACCTTATGCGTAGGACCCGTCGATTTATGGCTATCTTTAACATAGTTGTTCAAATTTTTGAAAAGCAAAAACAAGTATAGTCACTAAACACCATACGTCAAGCATAGACAACAATCGAGAATTTTAACCAGCTTTATTCTTCAGCTTCTTTTTAATTACATTTGGGAAGCCAACTTTGTATTATGCTATGTTTTTATTATTTAATTTACTTTATCTATTTACTTGTGATAGGAAACATTTTAATTAATGATAAATGTGTCCTTTCTCTTAAGTGTTTCTGAGGCTACGACGACGTTCTGTAGAAACTACTTTTCGTCTACAAATAAGTTCCAGTTAGTCAATTAAGTAAATAATTTCATACAAATTCTGTTCCATTTTTTAATTTATTCAGTAGATAGTGGCTATTCGGACATCGTGAAATTGAACTTAAGTATGTATAGTTTAGACTTAGGTGTTATATTTTTATCACAAGACAGAAGGATGACAGTCCTTAAAGGTTTCCAATAGGACTTGTATCTATACGTATAGGTAGACTAACAGGGATTTATAAATAATAAGAACAGCATTTTGAAAACTCAATGTTTATTGGCAGTAGAATCATTTAAAATCATTTTCTGGTTATACTTCATTCTCGATTATATTAGCGTTAGTCTCTATACTTTGAATGATATTTATTACACGGTCATATACTAACTCTTTAGCGTTGGCACCATAAATGAAATCAACGTGACTGAAAGTGCTCATTGGCACTCTGGTCTTTATTGGCGCGGCCAGTTCATCGAACAGTCTATCAACATCCTTGACATGCGCAAACGGGTCCTTGTCAGAGTAATGTAAAAAGACTGGAGTGGTAACTTTGGACAGGTCGTATCGGGGTGGCGAGAATGATCTGTATGCTCTGTAGTTGGCCATCCGGGAGCCCTGGTCGTAGCGTCGGAAATAGCCAGCGTCTATGCCTTGACCGTAGTGCGCGAGCTGCCTGACTGATATGCCGGCTGGTGCGTGGCCCATTATCAGTGGCAGCAAAGTCTGAAATTAAAACGTTGCTAGATATATTTCCAGAATTTTACTTCTTCCCGTACCTAGATAAAATATAGTCTATGTTCACCAGAGATAGTGTAGCTTCCCAACAGTGAAATCATTTTTCAAATCACTCAAATAACTATTAATAATTATGATCTTACTGCGTTATGCTGTTGAACGTTCCAGCCACCAATCAGAAGTAAGAAAGTACTGCAAATACGTTGGGTTGGTACTTCGTCTTGGCAAAATGTCTCTCCGATCCATTTGGTGAACGAGTTACTGGGCAAAAACTCGCCTATGCCGATCAAAGACGCAATACTCTGTAAAAAATAGATGGTTGATTAAATAAAAAATAATGAATTAGTCCTTCATTATATACATAGTAACGTTACAACTGACTTACTTCGATTCTGTTAGAATGGGGTGCCAAAAACTTTAAAATAGGATTGCGGTTGTTAGCCATATAAGCAACAGGCGCCAACGCGTGCATTGAAATAATCTTGTTGTTATAATTTGGTCGCATGGACCCAAACACGAAGAAGGATGTAGTTCCCTGCGAGTGGCCTATGTAGTGCAGCTTCTCTTGTCCAGACACCTTCAACGTGTAGTCGATCATGGCAGGCAAGTCTTTGTTCCCTATTTCATCCCAAGAGAACTTCCAGAATGCGGTACCCAGGAGAGCGTCAGGGTTCAGTCTGACATGTTTGCGAGAGTAGTAGTTACCGCGAGCGTTACCCATCCATACGTCGAAACCTTCCTCGGCGAGGAGGTATGCTGTAAAAATCAAAAGTACCAGCTGAGTATTAGCTTTATTCTGTTGTAAAGATAAACTTAATGTACAGACGCCAACACAGTAAGCTATTACAATCTGTCAAATTTCCTTATAGGATTTTCAATTTTATCGCTGAAGTATATGGTTAAAAATTTGATTGGGAAAATTTGCCAGTTTCGGGTAGCTTTATGTGCTGGCGTCTCTGTACGTATGCACATATACATCTTGAGTTTAATCATGTTTAGACATAGTTTCTTACCAAGAGCAGAGCCTGGGCCCATTAGAACAAAGTCAGCCGATGACGTGAGCATGCCATGCATGACGAACACAACTGGTTTCTTCTGGTTCGGGACGTTGTTAGCATCTCGACCGTGAGGGATGCGGTGCATTTCCAATATGTAGCCATCTTCTGTAGTGACAGTGTGAACTTCAACTGGATAACGGTATTTTCTGATAAGATCAGGCTGAAAAAGATCAGACAAAATTGTCATTGTGTTCATACGAATGTAATACAGATGTCCTTGAGACTTTAAAACAGAGCCTACAACCTACCAGATAACTGTACTACACAAGTGTAATAATGGCATGGCATCCAGACCGATCGCGAGTACGGATCGAAATTTACGTTCTATCCGATGCACAGGTGTATCAATCACCAACTTCCAGTCTTCAGGCTGCTTTATAAAATTTTCTTAAAAATCAAATTTCAGCCCGGCCCGGGAATCGAACCCGACACTCCGTGCAAATTACGAGCACTGACCAACAATGTACTCGATCTTCTTCCAAAAAACATAAGGCAACTATTTAGGACGAGACTGGATCATTATCTTAAAACAATCAGTCTTAAGACAGTCATTGTTTGCCTTGCTTGATCTAGTATGGCAGAATAGCACAGAACTAGAGAACTTACCACATCTAAACGCGCATCTTCCAAAACATTGTCGGAATAGCGCAAGCCAGTGCTTTTAATCAACTCGTCAATTTCGTCAGCGTGAGGAGACCCCCTGGCCGCTGCCAAAGCCACGCACGTGGCTAACACCACGAAAAACCCACCACGTAGCATCATTAAGATGCAAAACCAATTACATATCGTAAACAATCTAAGAATCGGCCTTTTATAACTTCTTTAAAAACGATATAAAAATTAAGCTGCGATAACGAAATCAATCAATGCTAAAATCTCGCCGTTTTCACAAAATTATCATATCATTCAGATAAAGACGTGCAATTAAAAATCTATTATACGGTTGTACTCCCGTACGTATTAATATATTTTATGAACCCAATAAAGAGATACCTCTGAGTACAAAAACAATTATCAACTTCTTTATTAGGTAAAAAACAACAGTTAAACATGAGATTTTAAAGGACAGACAGAAACAGAACTATTTTCACTCTTATAATAATTATTACCTGTTCCGTATGCATCCCGATTGAATTATTTCCCATTTCGTCCTTTCTTAAGCTCTAGACTATGTGTGTATAGTCCCCGGCACATAACTTGGCAAGAATCGTCAGGAGAAAACAGATCATATTTCTTCGAAACAGTCATGATTACAAATAAAACCTGGCAATAACCATAGATTAATGGAAAACACATAGGTAAAGGGACCACTCCTCATCAAAAGAGTCAAAATCCTTGCCAAGTTATGCGCCAGCGATTGTACTAAATTAAATTTAACTAGGTTCAGTAGTTTCGGCGTCAAAGCGCAACAAACAGACAGACAGAGTTACTTTATGATAAATAATTTTATATAAATATATGCTTGAAACTAGATATATCTAACGTCATACAGATTAAGGTCAATCTTATCAAAGCGTAACTAGTAACCACGTACATATCAATCCATGATTGGACTTGAAACGAGTTTGTTCCTAAATAGCATTCGTTCTGAAATAAGTTCTAAGGTAAGCATTCTATTAATAATTGCTTTTGTAAATTGTTTTTTTTGTGATTCAGGCATTCTTTAGTATACTAGATAAGATAAATTTTTATAGAAATCACTAGTTCATACTATAGCATTATTTTATCAATTAAACTACGGGGTTAGTTGTGGTGGCCAAGTGGGTAAAGAGCCAACCTCTCAAGTTTGAGGGCGTGGGTTCGATTCCAGGTCAGGCAAGTACCAATGCAACTTTTCTAAGTTTGTATGTACTTTCTAAGTATATCTTGGACACCAATGACTGTGTCTTGGATGGCACGTTAAACTGTAGGTCTCGGCTTTCATTGAACATCCTTGGCACTCGTTACGGGTATTCGGAAGCCAGTAAGTTTGACGCCAGTCTAACCAAGGGGTATTGGGTTGCCCGAGTAACCGGGTTGAGGAGGTCACAGGGGCAGTCGCTCCTTGTAAACCACTGGTACTCACCTGAATCCGGTTAGACTGGAAGCCGACCCCAAAATAGTTGGGAAAAGGCTCGGGAGATGATGAAACTGCGGGGTTATTATGTAACGAAATATTTTACAGTTTGATCGCGTAACTGTACTTTTAGACAGTTAAAAAATTACAAACTTTGTTCAGCCAAAAGATTCATTTAAGACAAACTTTGCAACACACTCAGCATTCGGCAATTTTCACAAATCTGTTCATCATGGATATAGCGACTATCGATTAGCCTCTAGATCTTTTAGTTGCTTTGGCAATAAATTTAGGCACCCACCTATTTTCCAGTGTATTTTTTTCGGATAACATAAGATTACGTCCATCATGTTTGCGAATATGTATTGCGAAATTAATGCACCAATTTATTTTAATAGTGTTGTATTTAATGTAGTTGCATCTCCGTTTCTTGCCAATTCTTTTGCAACGGACTAACTATCTAACTTCCTTACTTTAACTAGATTTAAACTAACTTTTAGACTTTTTCAAATTAGATATATGTATAACTATAGGTACTTTAAAGCTCAATTAAATAGTAGGTAATATTAATGCGCATATTGTAATTGCGTTATTTACTCAGGTTAGTAGGACAACAGATTTGTCATCAACCGGTTTTCCTTCAACAAATCACCTCACAAGACTGAATAGAAAAAATAAAATATTCGTGCACAATTATGAAATCAAGCGAGGTCCATAGTCATTCCAGTTTTTTTTTTTTCCAATGGTTGAAATTTACCCAAATTATGATAATTACTCAATAGTTTAGTTAGAATCTGTGTATATATCAGTATCATCATCATCAGTATATATATTAATAACAGGGGTCTTTAACAGGAGCATTCACAGAACTGTCTAGATACATTAATTTACGGGATTATCTGAAACCAAATTTCATGGCAATCGAAATACAAGAAGCGACAACTGGAGATTAATCCTATAAACGCATAGCTACCGTAGGTGTAGAACACCGTCAAATCTTTAATATAGACTGGCCGGAACAGTCTTGATGATTTACTAGGTAAGAATTTCATGTACAAGTATGCTTGTTTGATGGAAATTTCGATGAGTCCTCTCCAGACTACAAAATGTGAACAAAAGATTCGGCAAGGTAAAAAAGTATCGTGACCAGCCTCGCTCTTTCCGGTATATTGAATATATCCAGAATATTAATTTTCTTTCAGACAATGATGAGTGTTCAAGAAAATATTCTAACCTATACTAATCTAATATAACACTAGACGACCGTTGCCATAGGTGCGGAGAATGGGCGGTGTCACGATGTTCCAGGCCGCCAGAGTAACGGTTGTCATCATCAGTATCATTTTTAACCGACTTCTAAAAAAGGAGGAGGTTCTCAATTCGGATGTTTCTATTTTTTTTTTTTTTTATGTTTGTTCGCGCATAACTTCGTCGCTTGCCAACCGATTTGAAAAATTATTTTTTTGTTGGAAAGGGTATACATCCCAAATGGTCCCATAGTCACCAGGTTGGGATCTGATGATGGAATCTTGGCGAAATCAAGGGAACTCCTCAAATATTAAAGGCAACTATATGATGATTTTGGTATTTTCCTCGAGGACTTAACCATTTACAGTCAAAACGTAACATTCGATGAAGTGGAGCTGATGAAGAAGACCAGAAATGGCCAACGGTACTTCATACTCAAATAGATATCACAATGAAGGGCGACTAAAGCAATACAAATAAAAAATAAATAGTTCTTAACAGTTATGTTGAAAATAATATCATCGAAGTAACCTGATGATGATAATGGAGCTGGAAGCTAGGCACCGGAACTCCGTAATTAATCAATGCATCTTAGCCTTGTTTGGGCTTGTTAAAATTGTCATAAGATGCACTTTGGCTATAACGTACTATCGAACAGATCTCATGATGGAATCGGAAGGTGGAAGGGAGTCACGGGAACTTCATAATAAAACAGTGTATCGTAGCAGTGTACGGGTTAATTGGGTCGGGTTATAAGTGTATCGCAAGATCACAACTAAAAAAAGTGAAATAAAAAACTTTTTAACTTCATCGTTTGCCAACCGATTTGAAAAAATCATTTTTTGTTGGAATAGTCCTATAGTCACCAAGTCGGGATTTGTTGATGGCATCTTGGTGAAATCGAGGGAACTCTTCAAATTTTATAGGAAAACATATAGAGAATTTGATATTTTTAAACAATTTTTTGGGTTCCGTACCTCAAAAGGAAAAAACGGAACCCTTATAGGATCACTTTGCTGTCCATCCGTCCGTCCGTCTGTCAAGACCCTTTTTCTCAGGAACGCGTGGAGGTATGAACCTGAAATTTATATCAATTACTCAGGTCTACTGTCCCTTGAAGCTGTGAAAAAATCAAACTTCTAAGCCAACGCAATCAAAAGATACAGAAGTTTATGCTGCAAATTTTTGACACTTGCAAGGGAATCAAAACCTACAGGGTGCTTCCCGTGAACTCAGAATCTTGAAATTTGGTACGAAGCAACGTCTTATAGCATAGATAAAGGAAAAATTACGAAAACCATAAATTTTTAGCTACATCACATAATATATTTTTTTTTAATAATTTTAAACTTACTACCCATTTCCTCATAAACGCGTAGAGGTATTAAATTGAAATTCATACCAAATACTCAGGTCTATAATACCTTTAAGCTGTAACAAAATCAAACTTCTATGTCAACGCAATCAAAAGAAACAGCAACAACTCGCAAGTACTCGCAAGGGAATCAAAACCTTAAGGGTACTTCCAGTCGATCTAGAATCTTGAAATTTGGCATGAAGGAACGTTTTATAGCACACATAAAGGAAAAATTCCGAAAACCTTAAATTGTTAGTTACATTACAAAATATACTAATTTTTTAATAAATATAAACTTATTACTTTTTTCCTCACGAACGCGTAGAGCTATCAAGTTGAAATTCATATCAAATACTTAGATCTAATTGCCATTAACCCGTGAAAAAATAAAATTCTAAGTGAACGCAAAAACGCAAAATGCAAAAGTATTGATACCGCATATTTTGAAACTCGCAACTACACGCAAGGGAATTAAAACCTAAAGACCACTTCCCGTTGACATAGAATCTCGAAATTTGACTCGATTGTCGTAATGAACGAACTTTGTAAACCTTGCAGGTTTGTACGGAACCCTCGGTGCGCGAGTCCGACTCGCACTTGGCCGGTTTTTTTGTTTTTTCTAAATCAAGTACAGTACAGTGGTACGTCACTTTCCAGGTATACCACTGATAAAATTATTCGTCCAAAAATATTTTTCTCCGTATGTATTAGCTTAATGTTTGTTCGGGCATAACTATATAATTTATGTATGGATTTTGATGTTTTCTTTTTGTTTGATAAGTATTTCGTGCAGATCTGGGGCTGCATTTAGAGATAGGCAACGGAACTTTTCATTAAGTGGATGGTAGATAACCTCGTGAATGTGTAAACAGTGGATTTCGTTTGATAGAAATAATCATGATGATATAGAAGGGTATCAGCTTATTGACTCTGTGAATTCCTCATGGCTGACGCTTTCTCATACGAGCAGTGTCTTTACTAGGCCTACCCATATTTTACAAGATTAAAAATATGCCACTAAAAATTAATAAATAATAAAAATATTTTTTGCAAAAAAATAAAACCGACTTCAAAAAAAACTAAAAGCACTAAAAAGTTAAAAATAATACTATTACCTACGTATAACCTAACCTAACCTACGATTATATATTATATACCTATAATAAAATTTATCAATTTTTAGGAGTCGGTGCCAAGCTCAGTAATGAAACGACTAGTAATTCCTGAGTATTTTTTCGTTTTAGTTTAACAAATGCTCGACAGATGGCGTTGTTCATTGAGGCCTCATTTCTGAATCGCGCTATGGTTTCGTTAGCGGCCGTTGTACAAGTAAGGTTGCTATATATTCGCTTTTTATGTTCACGTGACTCAAGTTCTTGAAATTAATCGTCGAACTTCTTGCTTGCTTTTCTTACGTTGTTGTATTCTGTAAACTGTGTTTGCTATAATTTTATTGAGATGTATTTTATATGTAAATAGAAATATATTTTTATTTATGAAGTTGTAAGATTTACGTTTTGTTTTTTTCTGGTCTTAGTCTGTAGGTATATAGTCATTTTAATTTTGTATATTGCTTGGCACCGACTCCTAAAAATTGATAAATTTTATTATAGGTATATAATATATAATCGTAGGTTAGGTTAGGTTATACGTAGGTAATAGTATTATTTTTAACTTTTTAGTGCTTTTAGTTTTTTTTGAAGTCGGTTTTATTTTTTTGCAAAAAATATTTTTTAACTGTCTTTATTTTGTTATGTTACTTATTTTTTGTGTACTATAAATAACTTTTTCATTTATGCCATTTTGTAACAGAGAGTTTCAGAAAATTTCAGCCTCAGCAATTAGGATATGGTGCTTAAGGAGGCTGCGAGGATGGCTTTCGCGCTTTGTCGACTACAATGTGGCTATCGAGAGGTGATCTTGAAGGTTGACATTAAGAATGCTGACGAAAGCTCAAGAAGAAGTTTACAGTACAGTTTCCTTTATTAATGTTCACACCACTCTTCAAAATAATAATTATTCTATAAAGACAACTTAGTGGAATTCGCAATTGGCTGCCAACAGGATGTTAATATCTAACAATTTAAGAGCTAAATCCCAAATTCAACGTTTGGTATCTCGCTAGTTTCTAGTGGCCATGGGAGGTGGTGTAGACTGTTTTTCAGGATTTACTTCACTTAAAACATAAATTTCATTCCATCGGCTAAGAACTCATCCTTAAAGAATGCGAATTATTTACTTCTGACAGGACAAGCGGACTACTACTTCCAAATCACATATGTGGAAACCTATCCACCTTTTGAACCATTGGTAAAATTGTCTATATATTATATGTACATATATTAATTTCGCCATACCCTCTGTTCCATTCTTGATGTGGCACTGGACGACCAAGCCTGGCTGCAATTCACATTGCCCTTCCCTATAGGAGTCCTGTACGGTACTGAGGAATTAAAAAAGAACTACACCAACGCTGGTAGGTTTCGAGGTTATGATATATTTTCAAACCGTTTGAGTTCGAAACCCTCGGCTCGTGGGTTCGAAACCTCTAGGTCTTTATGACGCTACCCCTCACCGTAAGATTGGCTCTTATACTTTGCATAGATCAAATAGAAGATAGGATAAGAATGGCAATCATTCTACGTGACAATGCTGTCAGCCTCTTGGGCAGGCACTCACTATATAGCGATATGTAATACTTGTCATATATACTTTTCCTTCATTTTATAACTTTGTAAATAAGTAGGTGTATCATTTTTTTTAATTTAATACTATCTACAAAATAATTATTGTAAATCAGAAGAGTTTACGTGCTTGAACGCCTTTATCTCAGGAACTTCTGATCTGATTTGAAAAAAATATACCTGTTTTAGATAGCCCATTTATCAAAAAAGGCTAAATATTACTACTTTACTACTTATACTTGCTACTATTTATCCAGGTGCATGGAATAGTTGCTGTGGAACAAGGATGAAACTGCTGCCTGGTGGAAGCTAGTAACAAATACATGTAAAGCATCTTGATAGCAGCATTATCACTTATCGATATGATAAATTAGTAGTAGGAAATTTTTTATCAGTATTTTGCTATTACTAAAGTGTTTGCGTAGTTCGATTATCTTCATTGATCAGGAAGTACTAGCGGGAGGCACAAGCGAAGTATTTAAATTCTGCGGTCGTGTAGAGTTTATCCAATGTAAACCTAGCCAGTAGCTAAATTCGATACATTTTCAAAGACACTAAGTTAGTGTATCATACTGAGCTTAAAGTATTGGCATATAACATTTATTTCCAAGAGATGAACTATCAAATATAAATACCTAGGTACCTGGATCAAGAAGCATCATTCATAATGTAGAAGCTCATTACTTCTTTGTGTAGGTAATAAACAAATAAAACAACTCGAATGCAAACATCTGATGTAACTAGGGATGGGATTGGCTATTGATACAGATAAACGAAAGTATCTTTATTCAAGATTAATTCATCATTTTTAATATAAGTCATGAGACATTTGGACAATGCCTCACCAGGTGGTAAAGTGACGATTCATTCTTCTATTAACAGTATCTTTGAAATCTACAATTATAATTACTAACAAACCATTAAGCGATATAGAGTCATATTTTGAAAAGTTCCACGTATTATTTCGTTCGTTTATTCAATGTTATTTTGGGACCTTATTATTTGCAAAGGGTTGAGAATGTTATGACAAACAGGTAAAACAAACAACAATGCGGTTACTTGCCCGCTGTCATGGCCATACCTACATTATTTATTATAGTAGTTTGATTTTTTTTATTAAACCTCATCGAACGCGTTGGTGTCCATAGCTTTAATAAGATTGATAACTCTGTCATAAAGTAATTCTTTGGCATTGATGGCGTATATAAAATCAAGATGACTGAAGGAACGCATTGGAATTCGGAATTTTCCAATAGGTCTACCTAATTCCCTGAACAACCTGTCGACGTCGTTAACATGTGACAAAGGATCGCTGTCAGAGTAATGCAGGAAGACTGGGGTGGTAACTTTAGATAAGTCGTAGTTCGGAGGCCTGAATGACCCGTATGCTCTGTAGTTAGATAGCCGAGATCCCTGGTCGTAGCGACGGAAACCTCTGTCGGTGATTCCTTGACCGTAGTGAGCAAATTGCCTCACTGAAGCACCAGCCGGAGTGTGGCCGAATATAGCAGGCATCATGGTCTGTAATCACAAAATAACAGTTATTCAATCCTTCAAAACGTTATGTACTTATTATACCTTTTTAGATTATTTTTTTCATTAACACTACCTTACCTGCTTTTAGATCAATCAAATTACGTATTACTTAATTAAATTAACAAAAACGAAAAGCGTAACCTAAATTAAAGCATTATTTTTTGTTTACAGATCCCAATTGTTTGTTACGTAAACATCAACTTATCATTTATTTAGTCAGTTTGTTATTACATAACAATATAATGAATATCTTCATGCGTCTCTATAAAGAAAAAGGTCATAACCCGCTCAGTCATAGTAATGGATTGTTAAAAACTAGCCGAGAAAGTTTTAATTTCAATCACAAGCGTCTACTCCGCTCCTGAACTTACCGTGTTATGCTGATCTTCATTCCAGCCACCAACCAAGAACAGGATATTACTGCATATCGGTTGGAATACTACTTCATCGCGGCACAACGCCTGACCAGCCCAAGTAAAGACTACACTGTTGGGCATAAACTCGCCGATACCGATCAATGAAGCGATACTCTAAAATACAAAAAAGATAATTAAGTAACAGAATTAACCCTTTTATAAGTACAGTAATCACACAGCTGCGTCCGATTAAAACTGGAAGCTGACCCCAACATATCTTGGGAAAAGGCTAGGCAGAATTAATGATCATCATTTACTTACTTCAATGTCATTTGAATATGAAGCCAAAATTCTCAAAAGAAGGTTCCGGTTGTTTGCCATGTAGGCTACTGGCGCCAGAGCGTGCATTGAAATAACTTTTTCGTTATAAGCAGGTCGCATGGAGCCCATCACGAAGAAGGATGTAGTGCCTTGCGAGTGACCAACGTAGTGCAGTCTTTCTTCTCCAGATACTTCTAGAGCATAATCGATCATAGTTGGGACGTCGATGTTTCCTATTTCGTCCCATGAGAACCTCCAGAATGCGGTACTCAGGAGAGCGTCAGGGTTCAATCTAGTGTGTCTACGAGAGTAGTAGTTACCGCGAGCATTCCCCATCCATACGTCAAAACCTTCTTCGGCAAGAATGTATGCTGAAAATATAACATATATAACATTAAAATTAGAAAAACTAAATATTTATACATATTATTTATACTTGACATAATATACAGAACTATAGCAGCAGGTTTATTGCAACGAAATTGATTCTTACCCAAAGCGGAGCCAGGGCCCATAATAACAAAATCGGCAGATGAGGAGAGTAGTCCATGCATTATAAACACAACAGGCTTTTTTCGGTTTGGCACATTATTAGCGTCTCGCCCGTGAGGGATACGATGCATTTGCAGAATGTAGCCATCCTCTGTCGTCACATTGTGAACTTCCACGGGATAGCGATATTTTCTGATGAGGTCGGGCTGAAATAATGGGCAACAAATGAAAATTGCTCAATATTCAGAATAATGACCAAATAGAATATAATGTAGATTTACAACTTACAACGTCTAACCGTGCATCTTCATATATATCAGTAGAGTAGCGCGAGTCGATGCTGTTCAAAGTTTCCAGGATTCGGTCACCCTCAAGTGACCCCCTGGCTGCTGCCAAGGCGACACATGTGGCAAACACCACATACAAACCTCCGTGTAACATTTTCCACATAAAACAAACACCTTCTCATTGTGTAGAATCTTAGTCGCGGCATTTATAACTTATGTAGAATTAAGATAAAGAAATAAGCTTCGATAATTTAAGCAATCTCATCCAAAATCTGGCAAATGGATACAATAATAAATAAGTTATCACACAGATGCTCATGTGTGTGTGTTTAACCTTACCTACGCATTTCAATAACCACTGCGGAATAATTACGTCAATTAATTCTTTATCTTATCATAGATTCACATGAGTGTTATTCATGAAGCTATGATGCCTGTGAGCAGAAAACTACAGTTAGGCTTTTTTATTATTGTAAGCTTAATCATAAGCAACTTAATCTTAAACTAAATAATCAGATGCAAAACCAGAACGTTCCTGGTAAAAAAAATATTCTGAGCTTTAGCGTACTCGTGTTATTCAAGAAGATTAAATACCGATAATGATAGCTCATTAGCATTTTTATCAGGCCAATGAAACCTGTTATGATAACCACCACATGAACATATTACGATGAATGATTATAATGTTTTGCCACCTACCGATATTATTGGGCTTGGTCATAGACTTGTCACAACGATGGACGATTTCATATCCTCATAATCATTCACACATCATGTTTAGCAAAAAGTTTTTTTTTTTTATCGCTGATATCAGATTTGCACCATAATCCACGTAGTAAATGTAGTAGGTATATTATAATAATATATTTATTTGCCATATTTATATATATTATCATCAAAGATTATTTTTGTTAGCACGGAATATTCTCAATCAAATATTTGTTAGTACAGTAACATTTTAATTATACTTTATTAATTGCAACGCTTCACAGTGTTTTTTTTACTACTACTTATAAACCTTTCAATTTATAACAACAGCAATCTTAGATATCATTAAGATATATATATCCCAATATTTAATTATTTTATTGCTTTAAGCAAGCAGATGGGTAGGAAATATTAAACACAAAAATTAAAGGATACTTTATTTACATGACTAAAATGTAAAATAACTTGAAGCGCCTACCTACCTTACCTGCTCTAAGATAATAGAAACCAGTCCACAACGTTTCACTTATCGAGGAAGCTGCAAGGCAAGCAGGCAAATGAAAATTAAGATCATTGCTTAACCCGTGTGAACCTCCGTAATGTTAACCTCAACACTGGAGATGTCTGCTATTCCGCTTCCCGACATCAATGAACCAGAACTAATCAGTTCATGGTCGACTGCATCTCCTGGCAGCTCTTGGTTCAGTACTTATGCGGAGTACTTCCTCATGATTGTCCACGCAAAACCTTTAGGCGTTTAAGTATTAAAGCAACTCCATGGAATGCGAAATGAAGCTATGATAACGAAAGTAGGCGCTTGAATTTGAAGCAAAACAATGAAAACTTTTTGCTTAAGATTTTAATAGTTAAGGGCCAGTTTCACAATGCCCGAATAGCCATTATCTACCGAATAAATTCAATAATGGAACAGAATTTGAATAAAATTATCTATCAAATAAACTAACTGGAACTTAACACAAAACGTGAAGTGATAATAAAGATACAATATGAGCTTATAAATACGAACGTAAGAAATATTTTTCGATGAGAGGTATTCCTTCCAGGTGTACGTACACATCTCACCATTGAATGTTATCAACAATCAAATTCCAATAAGGTTGGGTATTTTAGGTATTATATACCTACATACTACATAATATTATGTAAAGATTACGAAAGAGACGGATGTTATTTAGCTTGCTTCTATGTAAAATAAAAGTACTCATCTGTATCCGGTTAAGAATGGTACTAAAAGGCTCAGCAAATGAATTATTTTTGAGGGTATTTATTTTTAAACTTACCGGACCGTTTCAAGGATAGTACGAATTTTTTAAAACTTATTGTACAAATAAATAGTTAATTTCGAAGTAAACAATATTTCTTTAGTTTTTTTTAAATTTCATAGGAACCCACATTTCGTTGTACTTTTCCATACTAAGAGTATACGAGTTAGTCTGAAGATACTTTTGAAGGATTAAATACATGAAATCATTGTAGGGATGGATGAGAGTTTCCAGGGATTTATACCCTACGCCTTACAACATTATTTATTTCTACTAGCAAGTGTAGATTGCCCACCTAAATATGTCAATAATTCCTTTTTCTCACAAGTATGTATGAAATTTTACTGTATTTACACTTGATGGCAACTCCAAAAGCAAGATTTTCCGACGATGGAAATTAAATGAATGAATACTAAAATAAAGTCATAATTCATTTGATCCTTTATTTAGATAATAAACAAAAATCATTACAAATTCCGATCGTATTAATATTGTCTTTGATATTATCGGTCGTTAAACATTAAGATTGAATACATCCATGGATTTCATTAGATTAATAACTCTGTCATAGAGTAATTCTTTGGCGTCAATGGCGTATATAAAGTCAAGGTGACTGAAGGTACTCATTGGAACGCGGAACTTACCCATCGGATTACCTAATTCCCTAAACAACCTATCTACATCGTCAAGGTGCGCCGCTGGATCGGTTTCGGAATAATGAAGAAACACTGGAGCGGTAATTTTGGATAAATCGTAACTTGGTGGCTTGAATGACCCATAAGCTCTTAAATTTGCCAGTGCAGAGCCGTGATCGTATCGACGGAACTCCTTGCCCGAGATCCCTTGACCGTAGTGAACGAACTGCCTCACTGCCGCAC
Organism: Heliothis peltigera; assembly: GCA_958496145.1. NCBI lineage: Eukaryota > Metazoa > Arthropoda > Insecta > Lepidoptera > Noctuidae > Heliothis > Heliothis peltigera. Next base: position 6,302,105 of record OY292334.1, on the reverse strand, counting down.
CAGCTGGAGTGTGACCAAATATAGCGGGCATCATAGTCTGCAATAACAAAATGAATTTCTTTACTTACTCTGGCCTTGACTATGTATGATTATAAAATCTAAATAAATGTATGTAAAATCTATGTGTGTCTTTTTAAAAGCTTTTTTTATTTATTTTTAACTTGCTGTGTATGTATGTTACGGTGGATTCTTTGAACTTAATTTTGAAGTCGATATCTTCAACCGATTGAGCTGAAATTTTGTATACACTTTCAGTTTGGATGACAATGCAAGATATATTATATGACGTCATTCTAAATCCAATATGGCGGACCCCACAAAATGGCGGAGCAGTTATTTTTAATTTCAACAATATGGGTATCAAATGAAAGGGCTTATCGAGAGTGACTAAAAAGTATAGGTATAAAAGCTTTTTAAAAAAAGTTTTTTCTTTTAATTTATTATTTAAGTCGTATTATAACGGAAGCCCAGTTCAAGAACCCAATGGCTAGTAAACGCTCATAATAAAAATATATGGATTTTTATTACGATGCAAGACCTAGTTAGAAGCACACTGTTCCTTAGAAAGTGGAGATGGAATGATCTGCTCGAGTAGTGCGCTGGTTAGATACACTACAGATTGATAAGAACACATTTTTAACATGGTGTTTCATATTCCTAATGTACCTTTTTTTAATGATCAAAATTATTGATAGTGATAAAACAATAATAATCGCGCTTAGTGTGCGTTTTTGTGTCGGTTACATTGAGTGGACCAGTTTTGTAAGATGACGAAAAAGTTACGGTGTACGTATGTATATTTAACATGATTAAAATAAAATTGTAAACTCACCGCATTGTGCTGATCTTCGTTCCACCCTCCAACTAAGAAAAGTATATTACTGCATAACGGTTGGAACACTACTTCGTCATGACACAGATTCTGTCCAGCCCAAGTAAAAGCTTCACTGTTGGGCAGAAACTCGCCGGTACCAAGCACATATGCAATTCTCTAAAAAATATAACACACATATGCAGTACGTATGGTTAAAAGATAGTAAGATTACATCTATAGTGGACGTATTTCACTTACCTCTAGATCATTAGCGAACCGCGACAATACTCTTAAAAAGAGGTTTTGGTTATTCGCATGATAAGCTGATGGAGCCAGAGCGTGCATTGAAATAAACTTGGCGTTGTAAGCTGGCTGCATAGATCCCAGAACGAAGAATGTCGTGGTGCCTTGCGAGTGTCCTATATAGTGTAATCGCTCTTGTCCAGATACCTCTAACGCGTAGTCTATCATTGTTGGAAGATCTATGTTTCCTATTTCATCCCAAGAGAATTTCCAGAATGCGGTACTGAGGATAGCGTCAGGGTTCAGTCTGACGTGTCTGCGAGAGTAGTAGTTACCGCGAGCGTTACCCATCCATACGTCGTAACCTTCCTCTGCGAGGAGGTATGCTGTGAATATAATATAAGACATCATCAGTATTTTTATCGTCCCACTGCTGGCCACAGGCATCACACAGAGAAAAGACAATATAAATTCAAAAGCCCTATTTGTAAAAATTACGTAAGTTGGTTATCAAAAAGTACTAACCTAAAGCCGAACCAGGGCCCATTATAACTAAATCAGCAGAAGAAGAAAGTAGTCCATGCATCAAGAAGACAACTGGTCGTTTTTGATTCGGATCATTGTTAGCGTCTCTGCCGTGAGGAATGCGGTGCATTTCCAATATATAGCCATCCTTCGTCGTCACATTGTGTACTTCCACTGGATAACGATATTTGCTAATAAGGCCGGGCTGGAAAAACACAAATAAATTAAGAACTAAGTTTAAGTGTAGATTCTATAATAAAGAACAAGGTAACTCACCACATCCAACAATCCGTCTTCAAAAACATTGTCTGAATAACGCGTTTCAGCGCTCTGGAACAACTCCCTGACGGTGTCAGCGTGCGGAGACTCCCTGGCCGCCACCAGAGCAACACATGTGGCTATCACCACATACAACCCTCCTTGTAACATTGTTCACTTGCAGCAGATGACTACCTTATTATCGGAAGCAACAAACATATCCGTCTTATATTGACCGAGATAAAGTATTTAACTCCGATAATATCAACAATCGAAGTTAAGATCTGTAATTTGCCACAAGTTTAGCCTGATTTAGCTTGTAATTACATGTATATCATAAGTAATGAACCAGTTATCGTAACAAAAATAGAGGTTTTAACTGTTTCTTATCCAGACATATAAACACCTGAAAAACATGATTCCTTTGCGGCCAGATTAAATCATCATTACTGTCTTGGTGTTGATTAATTTACATTGTCACATTCCAGATTGCGCAGTTCAGGTAAGGAGCCTTCTTAAAGTTCTTCTTATTGGTAGATATTGAACTGATCTTTAGCGTCCTACCCCCTTATTATAGGTCTCAAAAAAGTACCCCCTTTAGTGCTAGCTTTAAACCAACTTCTTGAACAAAGTTAATGGGCTAAATCTAGTACCAAAGCCGGTAGGTACCTTTTAAGACCACGTTTTATAAGAACTGGGCCCCAGTGTTTTATTACTGTTCAATTTAGGTGAAAAACATTACAATTACAATTTCATTCCAATATTCCATCCACCAATTAAAAATCGAACGAACGACATAAACTGAAAATTTCGATTTTGGGTTTCGTTAGAAAGTCGGTAGCCATTAAGAAACTAACCTAAAACATTTTTTTTTTTAATTTCAAGTACAGATTGACATCTTTATTTTTTATAAATAAAACTAATACTAAGTTTAAAATTGAAGTATTTTTTTATTACAGTTATTTGTTTAACATCATAGTGTCATAGTGTTGCTGGGGAGTTTGTTGCGCCACTTCTTCTTCCCAGCAAAAACACATAGGAAGTGGTGAAGGGTGGGCGTTTTTGGGGGCTGTCTTTTGTAATATTTGACGTCAAAAAGTGCTGTTTTACAGCCAAGTTTGAATAAATGATTTTGAGTTTGAGTTTGAGTTTTGAGTTTGTTATACTAAAACTAATGCGTTTAATACATTTCCTCACAAAAAAAAAACATATCAAATTAATTCGTTTTATGGTAACTCCAGCAGATAACTACCTAATTATCGGAAGCAACAAAACTATCCGTCTTTTAATGATCTCGATCAAGTATTTAGCTCCGATAATATCAACAATCAAAGTTAATATCTGTTGTTTGCCGTAACTCTAGATTGATTTAGCTTGTAAATTAATGTATATCATAATTAATGAAGCAATTATCAAAACATATGCAGAGATTTTAAGTGTTTCTTATCCAAACATATTATTATAAGCACCTGAAATTATAAACATGATCGCATTGTGGTCAGATTAAATCCTCATTATTGTCTTAAAATAAATTCACTTCAGTTGTTTTAGTTGCGATTCAGAAAGTATAAAAGAGTTGCTATCCGCGATGCAGTCACTCAATCTTAGCGATACTCAATTGTTAATGTGACCACGTGCATCTACGCTGTAGATCCTATGTCAACAATAAAATTGTTATATCGCTCTATACCTGCAGAGGTAATTTAGTAGAAGTTGCACCAAAAATTGCAATAGCTTAATAGAAATAAAATCAGTAAGATAATAAAATAAGCAATAGCTTTACTGGTGTTTTTTTTTTGTCATTTTATTTCTATTAAGCTGCTTAAATTGTGACTATATATGTACATTTAGGAGAGACATAATGTTTAGATTTCGTTACCTATATGATAGTGTGTGAGTGTAACACAACGGTGTTAAAATATCTCGTCACATAATTTTCATAGTATTTTTATTTTTCTGTTTGTTAATATTATCTATACTTTACATTAATTTGTTTATATTCAAAAGCAACAAAATCGAGTTAATAAAACAAAATCCATCCTTTTATCAACTAGAGTTATGTGAAGAATCATTTTGTTTAGATCTTGTTGAACAAGACCACTAACAGTACGGAGAAGTTCAGCGTGCCTACATAAACAAGCCGAGAACTTCAAATCGACTGTAATAAAAAGTTTATGACGTCATACAAGTTACTCTCTTCTGTTATAAGTTCAACCTCAGCCGGCGGCATATCTGCGCGGCTTATAGTTTACAAGACACGGCTATCTATGTTTATTTCGGCTGTTGTTTGTGACGAATAAGTGAAGTGGCCCCGAAGTTTAGAACCTCTTTAAAACATTGGTATTTGGTAGCCAAGGTTAGCCTTTGTGAGTAATTACGTCTTCATTGTCAAAAAAGATATGAAACCTTATTATAAAACATAGTCTTAAAAAAGTACCAGTTTTAGTGCTAGGTACGTAAATCATCATCTTGAAAGTTATTGGTCCAAAGCTAGCGCTTAATCCGATACTTTTTAAAACCATGTTTTATAATAAGGGTGTTAAAGTTTTACTGACTTATTCCTCTTTATTTTGAAATAACTTTATTACCATACATTACAACCTGGACTACAAAGTCTAAAATCATCAACCCGCATTGAGCAATGGCCTGGCAAACGCTCAATCCTTTTCTGTGTGAAGAGAGGCCGGTGCTCAGTGGTGGGTAATAGTTAGTAAGTAATTTTTGTGTTTCTTATGAAATAAAAAACTGACCAATCGTCAATATATTTAAGGTTTTAATCTGTAATTTCATCTATTTTATTAGCGTCTACAACTTTCATTAAACTCAGGACTCTATTGTAAACTAATTCTTTTGCGTTTATACCGTATATGAAATCAACATGACTAAAGCTAGACATTGGAACCAAGAACTTACCAACTGGTTTACCTAATTCCGTGAACAATCTTTCAACATCCTCAACATGAGCCAAAGGGTCCATGTCAGAGTAATGAAGAAACACAGGAGAAGTAATTTTCGATAAATCATAACGTGGAGGTCTAAATGACCTGTATTCCATTAAATTTGCCAGTGCAGACCCATGGTTGTAGCGACGAAATTCCTTCTCGGACATTCCTTGACCGTAGTGAGCAAGCTGTCTTACTGACGCCCCAGCCGGAGTGTGACCGAAAATAGCGGGCATCATGGTCTGTAATTATGAAGATATTTTATGTCCTTTTTCTGCGCACTTTCTTGCTCAGTTATAGTTTAAATAATTTTGTAGATATTGAACTGATCTTTTGTGACCCAGTATTTTATTACGCATTGTAAAATGAGGGTACAAATATAATGTGTTTTTTTTTTCAGATACACTTATACACAGGTATACTTGCCGCATTATGCTGATTTTCGTTCCATCCACCAATTAAAAATAGAATGTTGCTGCACAACGGTTGGAATATGACTTTATCGCGGCATAATGCCTGTCCAGCCCACGTGTAGACGATCCTGTGAGGCATAAACTCACCGATTCCGAGCGAAGAAGCAATACTCTGCAAAATAAACCACTCCATGCATGTACTTTTACTATGAGACACATATCTACTTGCCTGCTTGTCTATACTGAAGAACTTACTTCAATTTTATGAGAATAGGGTGCCAAAATCTTAAAAAGGAGGTTATTGTTATGAGCCATATATGCTACTGGACCCAACGCGTGCATTGAAATAATTTTGGCGTTATAAGCGGGCAACATGGACCCCAACACAAAAAAGGTCGTGGTGCCCTGTGAGTGGCCAACATAATGCAGCATCTGCTGTCCAGTCACATCTAACACGTAATCGATCATAGCCGGCAAGTCTTTGTTCCCTATTTCATCCCAAGAGAACTTCCAGAATGCGGTACTGAGGATAGCGTCAGGGTTCAGTCTGACGTGTCTGCGAGAGTAGTAGTTACCGCGAGCGTTACCCATCCATACGTCGTAACCTTCCTCTGCGAGGATATAAGCTGCGAAAATTAATATAATTTAAAATAGTTTTTCGAACAAACAAAAGATGATCGTTGAGTTGAAATGAACGATAAGCAAGTATGTATGTATACTGTCCTATACTGTCCCTTGTTGTGGAACGCTAAAGGGTGATGATGTCTGCTGAACAGAGCAAAATATTACATCGTCGAAGATGTTAATTGTCTTGAAAGAAAACATATTACCTAATATTCTTTCATGCGTCAATTATTAGGTATGACAAGAACTGTTTTTTTTTAAACTGTATTGTAATTATCAAGTTTCCTCGCAAAAAGTACGTCAATTCGGTAGTTATGATATAATTGTTATGTTTTGTTATGAATATTCTAAATATATTTGTCTTTAAGATTATAACTTTTTAGCAATATGACAGGTGTAGCTGGAGGGAGTGTCAGACTATTACTGACTAAAGCCCACTATGCTGCTTCTGGAGGTCCCCGTGTGCCAGGGCCACTGAAACTCTTGCGTACGAGCAACCCGCAGCCTAGGCAGACCCTGGCCAAAGAGGCCCCTTCCGTTTTAGAATTAGTAGAACTCTCAACTTTTGGTGTACATATCTTCCTAATATGAGTTATCCCGGTTATGCCTTCAATAAAGTAGGTTCTATTCTATTCTTACCAAAACTATTTCGAGGGCCCATAATTACGAAATCGGCAGATGAGCAGAGCAGTCCATGCATTAGAAACACAACTGTTCTTCTTTTATTCGGATCATTGTTAGCATCTCGACCATGAGGAATGCGGTGCATCTCCAGTATATAGCCATCGTCCGTTGTTACATTGTGAACTTCCACTGGATAACGATATTTTCTAATAAGGTCGGGCTACAATAATAAATACCTATCTTGTAATAGAGCGTTAATGCTCAATCCTTCTCTATGTGAGAAGACGCCTGTGCCCAGCAGTAGGCTGATAAAAACACTGATGTGGATGACGCTCTTGAAATTATTATTAGGTACCTATGTAATAAGTAGCACCCCATTCACTACACGAAACCACCTTGTTTACAATTCGTTAGTGCAGATTTTTCATGCAGACTTGTTTGTTAATGATAAAGATACTCTTGAATGTCGTAATCCGTTTGAAGATATGAGGTAAGCAAGAATGTTATATGTATACCTACATAGATACAAACACACAAATGTCACAACTCACCACATCTAAGTATGCATCTTCAATTACGCTATCAGAACGGCGTGAACCAAAAGCTTTCAACAATGCGTCTATGTCGTCAGCGTGAGCAGATCCTCTGGCCGCGGCCAAGGCGAGACAAGTGGCCAAGGCCACTAATAGCTTCCAGCGTAACATTGCACACAGCCAGAGAATGAGAGGTGCTCATTAAGAAAATTATAAAATATTTGCGTCTTTTATAACTTCTGAGTAATTAACATGGATTTTAATTTGCTACAGTTGATAAGAATAAATTTTATGTCTTGTAATAACAATATTACCTACCTACTGCTTTTACGTAGGTACTAAGGTAGAATACAAGCAAGTCATTGGTTTTTTATATGTATCTTTAACTTATGAAATTTGGTGACAACATACGTAATTATGTATTTTTAATTATTAAATTATATTTTTTATCTTTTAAAAAAGTATTTAAAAAGCACGCTAATTTTCTATCGAAAAATCTAATATCCACATATAACTTATCAGCTTTTTGAAAAAGTCGGTGAGCTTTTTGTTCACTGTTTAAACTTTGTTTTTATTCAGCAAAACATTCATATTTACACACTCAAGAGAGAACCTATAGATAAGGTGCTAAATGTGCTTCCTTACAACCGGTAGACTTTAACAAGTAACATCGTTAAGGTATATCAGGTACATCGTAATAGGTAAGTAAAGGTAAAGGATTTTTCGTTTGAAAAATTTTAAAGTTCATATCAAATGAAATGACTTAACGTGCACATTGCAAAACAGACCCAACACATTATGTGAACGATGTGATTAACGCTTATTCCTCTTTGTATGAGAAAAGGTCTATGCCCTGCAGTGGGATGGTAAATAAGGCTGATGATGTATCGAAAATATCCTTATCGGCTTTATCGTCTTTCACAAAATCCAAGACAGTAATCAAATTGATAATTTAATTATTACAGTATATATTTGTTAGGTACCTATTATATGCATTCATTCAATATTCTAGTATTGATCACTTTTTAGACTTTTCCCTACTACACATCTTATGGTAGGTATCTATGAACAATCGCTATATATGTAGGCTACGCTAGTTCAGTATAGCTACACAGATGTAGGTAGGTACCTATACTGTTCATAAATTATCAGACTTGTTTTTTGGGTTTCTTCCCAAAGATTTTGTATTAATGCATAGATTTATATTTTTATCGTTTTTGATTACATTGAATCACATACTAGTCACAGGTATTCCCTTTATCATTGAAGATAGCGACATCAAATTGTTGGCATCGTTGTGCTGTGGCTCAAGCGGTGTTTAACTAAGACTTTTATAGCAAGCTACTGGTTGCTTGCAAGAGTGGTAATTCTTGGCGGCCCTGGCACACAAAGACCTCCAGAGGGACTTGACCTGAGAGGTGAGTTTGATTGACTCAGTAAGAATCTACACACTCCCTTCAGCTGCATCCACAGCGGGAGGGGATTTGATGATACCCACAGTAAAAATATAACTGCATAGAGATAAGTGGATAAAATGAGATACAGCTTCATAAACCACTACAACAAGCACGCGTAGCAAGTGTGCGTGACCATTGGACACATGTGATAAAGGTCCCAAAAATCAGACACATTTAAGCAGGGCAGGACACGATACGTACACAAGAATGTCAATGTGGTGAGTTTGTTCAAAAAACTATGTCATAGTGTATCCTCTCATTTCTGAAGAAATTAGAATAAAACTCCGTTCATGTAATAAAGGGGACAAATCAATGATACATTCGATTTTTTATTCGGTAAATTCTTTAATTTTACAAAACATCTATTTGGTTCAGTAGATCATCGTCGAATGCATTTGCGTCCATAGCTTTGATAAGATTGATAACTCTATCGTAGACTAATTCTTTTGCGTTTATACCATACATGAAATCTATGTGACTAAAGGTAGCCATGGGAACACGGAACTTGCCAATTGGCCTACCTAGTTGCCTGAATAATATTTCAACATCCTCGACATGAGCCAACGGGTCGGTATCAGAATAATGGAGAAACACTGGAGTGGTAATTTTAGATAAGTCGTAACGTGGTGGTCTAAATGACTTGTATTCCCTATAATTGGCCAGTGCAGATCCATGGTCGTAGCGACGAAATTCTTTGCCGGAGATTCCTTGACCGTAGTGCGCGAGCTGCCTCACCGACGACCCAGCCGGAGTGTGACCGAAAATAGCGGGCATCATGGTCTGTAATCACAAACACTTTTAAAATGTAAACCTCCCATCTACGTAACTAAAAACGCAAATAAATGCGTTCTTTGACAGAATCACCACCGGTCACCATTTTTAGATTAATTACATTTAAAGCAGCATCATAATTCATAGTCCGCATAAGAGGGTGTTTCTAAGTCTAACTATTTATGCTCATTAATTTATCTACAATACTCGGTACTTGCCGCGTTATGTTGATTTTCATTCCATCCGCCAATCAAAAACAGTATGTTACTGCATATCGGTTGAGTTACTACTTCATCACGACATAATGCCTCCCCAGCCCATGTAAAGATAATGGTGTGAGGCAAAAACTCTCCGATTCCCACTAAAGAAGCAATACTCTGCAAAAACACGAACCTTATTCGAGTATGTGATGTGGATGCTTAAGGTGAACGCTTCGACTGTTACATTTAAAGTAAAAAATAATAATAGGAAGCGTTATTAGAATTGTAAGAACTTTCAGAATTAAACAAGGAAATCAAAAATTGCTTTGAGGTGTATTATTTCCGCGAATGAAAGATCACTACTCATATCGGATGGTACTTGAAGTTCCCGCTACTAGTCTATTAATTTATCGAAAGCTGTTTGCCTAATAAATTATGAACATACTTACTTCAATATTATTAGAATAGGGTGCCAGCATTTTTAAAAGAAGGTTTTTGTTATGCGCCATATAAGCTACTGGGGCCAGTGCGTGCATTGAAATAATTTTGGCGTTATAAGCGGGCAACATGGACCCCAACACAAAGAAGGCCGTGGTGCCCTGTGAGTGGCCAACATAATGCAGCCTCTGCTCTCCAGTCACATCTAACACGTAATCGATCATAGCCGGCAAGTCTTTGTTTCCCATTTCATCCCAAGAGAATTTCCAGAATGCGGTACTGAGGATAGCGTCAGGGTTCAGTCTGACGTGTCTGCGAGAGTAGTAGTTACCGCGAGCGTTACCCATCCATACGTCATAACCTTCCTCTGCGAGGAGGTATGCTGTGAAAATAATGATTATTTTCTTAGGAATTTATACCGTCTTATTTGTTATACTTAGGACCTAGAACAGAATACTCAACCTAAAACAGAATATAGATACAAGAAGGGGCTAGAGGAATATCATTGCTTTATTGCAATTGATTTTGTCGTGTTAGTAGGTAATGTTATGATAAGCAACAGCTACCTATTCTTTTTTAAGTATGATCCTTACCTAAGCCAGATCCAGGACCCATAATAACGAAATCGGCAGATGAGCAGAGCAGTCCATGCATCACAAACACAACTGGTCGTCTTTGATTAGGGTCATTGTTAGCATCTCTGCCGTGTGGAATGCGGTGCATTTCCAGTATATAGCCATCCTCCGTCGTCATATTGTGAACTTCCACAGGATAACGATATTTTCTAATAAGGTTGGGCTGGAATTATTATTGAGTGCGAAATATGAACTAAGTATATTAATCGGTCATATAAGTTGAGATATGGATTTATCGATATATAGGTAAAAACTCATATAAAAGGCGGTCACTGTCTTAGCTTAGCCAGGAAAGAAGAAAAATAAAATAAAACCACAACTCACCACATCTAAGTTTGCGTCCTCAAACACATTATCGGAATATCGAGAACCAAAAGCTTTCAACAATGCGTCTATGTCGTCAGCGTGAGCAGATCCTCTGGCCGCGGCCAAGGCGAGACATGTGGCCAAGACCACTAATAGCTCCCTGCGTAACATTGCACACAGCCAGGTCACTTCTCATTATGAAATTTCGATAAATATGTCTGTCTTTTATAACTTCTCAATAATTATTATGAGGATTTACTTTTCTAAGCTTCGATAACGCTATCAAACAATCCATGCAACCCGTGTAATATCATGGTAACAACGATATTAATGCTATACGCACCCAGGTATATGATAAGTAGTATTTTTTTAATTTTAATAAGGGTATATTCATATTCATACAACTCACAAGGTGCGACTGGTGGAGTTATGCGCGACGATCGCCATATTGCGGCAAGCGCTGGGTGGCAATACTGCGCCGCGAGGTAGGTAACGCCTAGCACCTAGGCATACTAACCATCCGAAACTCATCTCGCGTTCCATGATTGACGGTTATTATCAGTCATATTTAGATTAAATGGCCAACATTCCCCTCAAATTATAAACAGGGCAATGTAGGTACGTACGGTCAACAACAAAAGTTCTTCAACACAATCAAAATAACGAGTGTTCAGGCACAAAAATATCCGAAACAACTAGAAAACAAAATAACATGAACATCAGAGAATTAAAAGCCGCAAAACCGCTTATATACTTAAGAAAGAAGTGTTAGGATATTGTGTCATTTTGATTGTATATAGGAATGTCATAGAAATTTGGTTGCTGACTGTACTACATGACATCCAGATTCTGGAGGAATACAAAGAAATCTAAAAAATATTAAAATAAAACTCCCGTATAAACCAACTATATCTGAAAGCGGCTTTAGGCAGATAATCTTATAATCCTGTTATCTACTAATACCATGCATTGATCAGCTGCCATGTATAGCAGAATAGGTAATTAATTATATCATCTATAATGCAAATTATTATGTGCTGATTTTGATGGAAACTACTGACACAATTGGATTTGGATATTAAAATTTAATCAAAACTAATGTTGATATATGATTTTAAAAACAACGAAGAGGAAGAAAACCAAAGAAATCATTAAATAATATTATATTGATACCCATTGTAAACAATGAAAGGTTATCTCCATATTACAATAAAATAAGTAGGTACCTAAGTAAAAGTACCTTTAAGTTTCAGAAAAAAAACATTTATTACAGATAAATAAGCATTTAATATTTTGTTAAGGCTTTGCAGTTTTAGTGATATTTCAGAAGTTAACTTAATTAAGCAGTGCTAGAAATCATCATCATCTGAGTCAAGAGCGGCCCTCCTTCTGTCAAACTTGACAGTGCTTGAAGATTTAGGCATTTGTTGATTCAGAGACTCTAAAAGTTGAATCAGTTCTGGTTCTGTTATTTTATTGCGAACCTGGCCCATCTGAGCCATTCTACAGATCATATTTTCAACCATGGCACCTTTTTCTGGTCTACTCAGCTTAATTGTGTTCACTGTAACAAAGATATTGATTTATTAGAACTTAAGGGTTTCTAGTCTTAACATCTTTAGCAATCTAGTTTATTGATAAATTGTTACTGATAATATATTATTACGTCTGGCTCTAGCGTCTTGACTAAGTGCTTGTGCGAGAATTGTGTGTTTGGCTTCTTCCATTGCCTGCATTCTTTCTTCCTGTTGTTTAGCATGACTAGGATCACCGGTCCCCTGAAAATAACAGTGAACGTTATTGCAAGTCAATCCGTAGTAGAGAAAATTGAACAGATTTCTAGTGTATTCCAAAAATATAAGTACAGATGGACCTGGACATAACCTCCATCAATGATTAATTTACACTCACCCCATGCTGAGCCTGAAGTTGTGCCAGTCGCTGCTGTCTAATCTTGTCTAACTCGGGATCATCCATGATTATTTTTAATTTATTCGTTTGTTACTTCACAAAAATATAAAGTTTTCCAGTTCGTTATTTATTGCTTTAGATTTTTGACAGTTAAGGCGGTATTGCGTTCCATTTCCTGTCTTGTTTTTCACCATCAAATTAAGCATAGCATGAACATAACGTAACGTAACGATTTAGTCTACAGATTTTTGTTTCTATATTCAGAGTTTAATAATAAATCATGGGATAAAATGTAATTATGTATAATTGTCAATTTGCAAGAATTATTTTAATGGACATAGGGAGGGATAAAATACACCTTTCAACATCCAGCGACATCCTGGAATCATTAATTACGTTAATTATCTTAACTTTATCAATAAAAGTAGATACTTACAATAACCTAATTACGTAAATAAAATCTAGGAGCAGAGGAGAAGGGGCTGCCGCTCTCTCCTGTGTATGCCCATGTACACACGTACATAGTAATTATATAATATTACCTATACGAAAGGGACTTTTCTATATTATCTGAAAATTGGTGGGGAACCAGAACCGTCATGGACGGAGGGCTTTTTATCCCCATCTGCTATCTGCTGAAGCTAGTTTGAAATAAAAATAATGTTTTAATAAACCTATTTATTCAAATAACATTATCATGCCATTGTAGGGTTTGATATTCTATCTTCCCATGAGAATTATAGAAGGCTAAGACAGCAAGTTTATTTACTGCTACTGATAGTCTTCCAAATGCAACAAGCTGTGCAGGACTGATAGTGGCTGTTTGGTCATAAATACATCGCACCATGTATGTTGCATGAAATCTCACTGGGTCTCCTGAAATGTTGAAAATAATATGACTATTATAAAATATAAAATAGAATCACAAAATTCAATTTCCCTCGCACATGTCTGTCCAGACCTCTGTTCAATCCATTGCCATGGAAAAAATGTTGCTAAATTACCTGGATATAGAAGATAGTCACAACCAAATTTTGAACCATTAGTTATATGGCAGTGTTTTTCCCATAAATTCTTGAAGATTTTGTATTTGATTGCACCTTTCCCTTCAACAACACTGGGATTTAAGACATCAATATCTACTATTTTCTTTTCTGTAATAATAAAAATAAGTTATTTATCTTAAGAACATTTATTTAAATTCTGTATTATTTTTATCTAAATAATTACCTGTGGCAATGTAATGCTCTGTTGGCATGTGTGTTAGAACATGTGCAGGGGCCAACTTCGGCAATTTATTAATTTCCTCTTGTAATAGAGTCTGTTTATCCAACTGAATATCTGTGAAATAAACATATCCTAATAAAGAAAAATAACCACATAATATACTATTAAGCATTGATTTACTTATCATAGCTTTATATACCAGCCACTCCTTTGGATAGCAATTTTTGTCTTTTTCCCGCAATTATGATGTCTATCTTCTGTGACAACTGTTCTATTTTCCTTTTCTTCAAAGCTTCAGTTTGTTCTGCTAAAACACTAAAATATTAAATTCAATATAATATATATAATAAATATTAAATAAAACATAATTATTAAATTCATTTACAACAAAACTGTACTTTTGTTCCAGTTCCTTCACTCTCTGCTTTTGTTCTTCAGATGGTTTTGTAGTAATATTACATAATTCAAACAACTCACAAAAACCTTTCTCTACTAATAATGCAGCCTCCTCAGAAGTTAAAGCCATAGGCAACCCTAGAAATAAAAAAAGTATATATTAAGTTTGATTCTTCGCAGTTCAAAAATCTAGTACAAAATTCTTGTTATACTTACCTAAGAAATCATTTTGCCTTGGAAATGAGGGTATGGAACCGATAAGTGAACCACATATGCGGTGATTAGATCGTAGGATAAGCCAATCTAAATTAAAAAATATTTATATTAGTACATAACTAGAAATGTGAAGGAAATATTAAAATGAATTATTTATTGATTACCTTCAGAGTTCCACACATATGCAATGCCATTTTCAACATATAAGGGTATCATATTTAGCTTACTCAAATTGGTATTTAAGACTTCTCAACTTTCCTGTATGTGTTATGAGTATCTTTGTAACCACAATATTTGAAACTTTTCAAGATATCGAGAGATACTTTTGTCCTAAATCGTCCAGGTTGTGGACCTGAAAAACTTATTTTATGCATTCAATAATGCGCTCTTGTTTGTACTTCTTTTTCTTCCTGTTGGTTTCGTATTCGTAGGTATCGAGTTTGTTTGTATTTCTTGGTAGGTACTATCAGTGACACTGACATTGACAGAATGACAAGAATAGATTAAATATAATACTTAATTGAGAAGGACTCAATCTAGAAATAACTGGAGGCCTCTCATGAAACGTTTTTTTGCTAATAGCCATATTTATACTCGACGATAAACCACAGAATTAAATTATCTGGAATGCCTTTTAGGAACTTGTCATGTCAAATTGACATAATCAATCAGCTGTGACAGACAACCGTTTTAAAAATAAATGAAAAATAACCTTCCAATATGCGGGAATAACAAATCCATAGCAACTCCTGAAGACTAAACATTACATTATTGATAAATTTAGAGATGGAAATTGTCTCTCTATGATAATTACATTCAGAAATGAGTTTTGTTGATGACAAATGTATAGCATAGTGAGAGAACAAATTCTTTAGTGATTATATAATATTATCAATAATGGCAGGTAGAAGAATCATAGTTGGTACGTTTTTGAGAGTTTTTCGTTAATTTGAGTTTAACAGCGCATACAAATCACTGCAGTAATAGCCACCTTACTTATTTTGCTAAGTTTCTGAGAACTACGGAAAACTTAAATATTTCTACTACAAACGTCAATAGATCCTTAAACTATTACGAACTTTTTCAATTACATTTTCAGCTATATTAAGATAAAAAACTTGCAAAATAAATTACAGTATAAAAAAAATGCTTCCAATTTAAGAATTCGTAATTCATGCATAACTGATGGAAGTCCTCCAAAAAGTTTTAAATATGACATAAATATAAGAATTTGCTCAATGATTTGGAAACAGGCAATATATGAATATGGACACAAAAGTGACTTCTTTATCTTTATAATTAATAAAATGAGTAATTAAAATAGAATATAACATAACTTTCCAGGGGGCGGCACAGGCTTTATTGGAAGCCATTTAGGTGAACTTGTAGCATCAAAAGGTTACACTGTTATCAATGTAGCCCGGATGCCGGCCACCAACAATATATCTTGGACAGCTTTAGAGCACTCAGGGTTGCCAAAAAGAGCCTGCGCAGTTGTCAACTGTGCAGGACAACAATTTATGGATTTCACAAAGTCCTGGACACCAGGGTGAGACATTTTATTTCCTTAAACTATGTATTTATTTAGTATTAAGGCATACATTCCTAAGAGACACGGAACAGAGACACATAGCTAGTGTTAATAACAATTACAGATGTGCACAACATTCGAAACAACATAGAAGAAAAATACAGTATTTATGTTACAAAATAGAATAACATAATTTATGCTATAACTATGCATATAACTGCCATTTTATAATCCTACCTTTATTTCAAATAATATTGAATATTTTTGGTAGCTATCTGAAAACTTTGAATACATACTCTCCAAATTTAAAACATTATTTTACAACTTAATTATTTTACCATTTACAGATTTAAGCAAAACGTCCAGAACTCTCGAGTTTACACAACAAAAGCATTAGCTCAAGCAATTAACAAAAGTATAGACAAGCCAAAGGTTTATGTTGTCCTCACTGGTGTTGGTGCTTATGAACCTTCAGAGACAAACAAGTATGACGAGGGCAGTCCCACCACTGGCCATGATTTCTTTTCTCGACTTACTATTGAATGGGAAAAGGCAGCTCAGGTGGATCCACCTGTCAGGCTCGTAAGTATTCACATTTTTTAAGTTAAAGTCTACATTAGAGATTTTGAGATTCGAAAAGCCTGTCATGCATGCATGACAGTTATTTATACGATTTGCTGGACCTCATGTATGTAAAAGTGATTTCTGCATGGATCCAAAATTATGTTTGAAAAATACAGTAAAAAAAATACATATGATATTAAAAGATTCAATAAAATCACGAAAGAAACTTTTGACAAAAAGTTCTATTACTCCAAAAGTGTATTATTATAATGGTAATTATTATGGATATAATTTATGGATTTTAGAAATATTTTTTTTATGATATAGATAAATGCTGCCATAAAATATTTTTTTAGGTAATAATACGTGCTGGCGCTGTCCTGGGCCGCTGGGGTGGTATGATCAAAAATATGTTCCTTCCATTTTACTTCGGGCTTGGCGGCCGAATTGGCAGTGGGACACAGTACTTGCCGTGGATCCACATAGACGACCTCGTTCGACTCATACTTTTTTCTATCGAAAATGATAATGTTAAAGGTATACTAAACGGTGTTGCGCCGCAAGTTATAACCAACGATGATTTCACTAAAGTGAGTATAAATCGAATGAATAGCAATATATTTTACATTTTAAAATCGCTAATCTTGATATTACGCACGATAAAATGTCACGTCTCTATTCTACCATGGTGCTTAAAGTTGTTAATTGAGCCACATGCCCTCAATAAGCCCTAGACGAGACATAGACACTGCCTGACAATCCTAAATTGTGACCTTTAGCTGATTGGATAGTAGACACTCGTGTCGTGTAAGAAAGACATAAGAACTCTTTGCCTATTTGAATTTTAACAATGTCATTGGCAGAATACAGATGTCGTTTGCCATATAAAATAGAATAGAATTTTAACAAAAATAATCTTGTTTTTCAGTCGTTTGCTAGAGCGTTGCGGCGTCCCGCTATCCTACCAGTTCCGGAAGGTATTCTGAATATGCTATTGCACCAAGAGAGAGCTATGATAATGACGAAGGGTCAATACGTCGTACCGAAGAGAGTCCTAGAATATGGTTTCCAATATAACTATGCAGATATCAACGACGCGTGTCAAGAATTCGCGCACCTCTGTCCTAAGAAACACCCGCTTAAATAGATACGTAAGTAAATATGTAGTAATATTTCGTAGTCGATTGTTGAAATGGAAAATAATATAATAAGTGTTTGAACACAACCGACTAGTCGCAAATTGTAATCGAATAATGTTATTAAAAAAAACGATGCATTTTTAAAGCAATCTCTGCTATTGTTTCTGCAATTAAATACAACTGATTTTGAAAATATGATTAAATAATAATAACATTCACCTAGTTTTTTAATAACCTTACCTACACATAACTGTTTCTAATGATGGGTATGTTAAGTAGCTAGGGACCAGGACCTGGGATATTATAGATTTTTGGGCCGTAGGTATTTGGAATTCAGTATTTTAATATTTTTGTTATTCGCGGACAAATTCATGATTCAAAAACTATTAATAAACTATACTGTTATTAATACTCAATATGGATGTATCTGACATAAATATAAATATATGTCTCGGCCACGTAAACGAGAGTACAGAGACACGGAGTCGTGGGAGGCGACCGTGGGGCTGAAGGCTGAAGCTCCATTCGAGTAAAGGATTTGGGTTCTATTGAAGTGTTTCATGCGTGATGTCAAAATAAGCTATAAGTACTTTTTGATCATTTATTACAAAAGTATACATGTACCTTCTTTTTATGAACACAACTTGGACCAATTTTCAGTTTGTTCAATATCAGCTTAGATTCACTTAGAATTATTGTAATTTCGTATTACATATTACTTAATAGTTATATATCTAGCTAGGTGCACAACAATCATACTCATATAAAACTTACAAACAATTATAACATCTTACAAACATGAATTATAATATGTATAAATTGACCTATCTAAACGTAATTTAACGTCTACATTTATAAATATAAAAATAACATATATTATCTGGACGACAACACTACAATTGAATATAGGTAAAAAGATCTTTCTAAAACTGCACAGTGGGATGAATTATGCGAAGTTGCGTACGCACTAGGCAACATTGTTGCGTTGCATGATAGGTAGGAACATTACAACTCCTGTCATATGTGCAGCGAAAACGAATAAACTAGGTATTCGTGAGTACTTCGCGGCATAACGGTGTCAAGTATAACCTAAGAATGAATATTTTTACTCTACAATATTTTTTTTCATAATAACAACTCCTAGGAATAAGTTCATCAAAATAGACCTGAGTTCGTATCATGAGTGTAGAGTATCTATGAAGTTCAGTGGGTGTGCTGCTGATGTTCAGGGGTTTTTGGCCTCGATCTGTGCGAACCTTTCGACGAGCTTGCTGACGAATTTGCGCAAGATATCCTGTCGCATGCGGCCTACGTCTAGGACCTCCTCGTGGTTTGCTTCGTCATCGTTGTCGTAACTCGTCACACATTCATTGGTGATGAGGGATAGAGCGAACACGTTTAAGTCGCAATGCCTTGCTGTAATAACCTGGAAAGAAATATCGCTATAAGTTCACTGGTATCCAACTTTCTCTCTAGCCAGCCATACCTACGTACTATAGATTGGCTCACTTCATGAAACTGTTCATAATTTAATGAACGCGGAACCGATAGCGATCATTCCAAACCTTTACGTAAACTGTGATCAAACCTTCTTTTTTATAGGTAAGTATTGAGTTGAATGCTTTATGAGATTATAAAGGTTGGTTAGGAACAATCGTATAAGTAAGTAAAGTTATCTTTGAAAAATATTAAGGAAAAGTATAGACTCTTATGCGCTTTGTACCTCGTGGACGGTGGACATGCCCACAGCGTCGACTCCGACCATCTTTAACATGTTCAGTTCTGCAACAGTTTCGAAGTTTGGTCCTCCGAGACACGTGTACACACCCTCGCGCACTATGTTGTCGATGTTCAACTCTTTCGCGATCTGTAAACAATAGTTCAAGGATAAATAGACTTAGAGTTTGAGTTGGTATCAAATTTGGTGATGTGGGATTCTAGAGCTGTGATTCTCGAGTCTGTGAACACGCTCTAGTACCACGAAAAATAGGAAAAGATGGACTAGAGGAACCGGTGCCTTCCAGACCTCTTATACACCTATATATAAGAGCAAAAGTTACTGTCTCGTTTATGACGAAAGCACAGAAACTACGAACGCTAGAAGGCTCAAATTTTGTATAGCACTCACACAAACACTAAGAAGGGGGTAAAACAAGGTGGCAAAGTTTGTATGCAAGATAGCGATACAATGGCCCGATTGACTTGAAATTTTACCTCTAAATGTGAGGCGATCACTAACAGTAAAGAAAATCCTTCACTAAAAACGAAAAGACCTGCCTGTTTAACTATGTTCATAGAAAGCATTTCAGTTATCGTGTTATCAAGTTGTATATAATCCTTAAGCCAATTTTAATCTAGGTACCTGTGAATACCCAAAGTAATTGTAGGAATCTAGTACCTACCTACCACGTTTTTAGTTTCGTGA
This sequence comes from Heliothis peltigera, assembly GCA_958496145.1. Taxonomy (NCBI): domain Eukaryota; kingdom Metazoa; phylum Arthropoda; class Insecta; order Lepidoptera; family Noctuidae; genus Heliothis; species Heliothis peltigera. Next base: position 6,281,913 of record OY292334.1, on the reverse strand, counting down.
CACTGAAACTACTTGTTATCTGGTCATGGCGTTTTTGTTATCATCTAATGAATAATACTTATTTATTTACTTATTGTAATCTCACAATGACTACGATATAAAAAATATATAAAAGTATTTTTCCGTCGATCCTCACGTGTAGGTAGGTATATGTACATAATCTTATCCGTTGAAATTGTGAAATGTAAGTGGTGCGGCCTCTAGAATACTGAGTGTGCGGGTTCGATTCCTGGTCTGGCAAGTACCAATATAACCCTTAGAAGTTATATGTAGTTTTGAAATATATATTTTTTGAGTCGGTTATCATCAAATGCACCCCTCCCACTGTGGTTGCAGATGGAGGGAGTTTCAGAATTTGACTGACTCGACTTTTACAGAAACCCACTTTTGTTCCTTTTGGAGCCCTTTCTGTGCCAGGTTTGCAGTAGCTTTTGAGAATGATCCGGCAGCCCTACCAATGACTTAAATGTGGAGAAAAACATGTTGAGTAAACCTAGGCTTTAAAGCTGAAATCTCCCATTCGCATTAAAGAGGCATGTGCCCTGCAGTGGAACAATAAAAACACTTATGACAAGCGGCGGTGATTTCAATGATTAAAGACTGGTAGTAATCAAAGCCCGTGCTCTGATTTAGCATTAATTGGCTGTATTTATACATAAGAGGGCTTTATTGAGGCAAACAGGAAGGTAGGCATAAAGCAAAACATTACGCAGCTGATATTTTGTCGTGCGTCAAGTTGTAAATCGTACTGGTGACCCCTGATAACCTTGGCTCTAGTTATGTTAATGAAACCAGCGCGCATTCACAAAACATTTTAAGGGTAACAAAGGAAATCGTAATAAATATAATCTCAAATCTTAGCTTGCATATGCTTTTAAGACGCACATCAAAGGTCATAAGCTAAAGATATAACTCACGTGCAAGAAAATGTGGAAGTCTTGTCATTATCTGACATTAAGACCCCCCGTGGCAGTGATATCCTATAGCGAGATAACACCCTCTATATATTATACACAATTACCTATTAAATAATTGGATTAAATCTTGAGTATGAGGAGTCGTGCAATTTATGACGAACTTCTCATATTTTTTTAAATTGATTAGGCACTGATGAAATAATATGTCTAAAAGGATAAGACTTACCTCTTTTGCAACTTTTCTATATTCGTAGTTGTAAGCTTTGCTCATGGGTGGGAAGCGAGGGCCGAACCTCTCGTCATTAGGTCCGTGTAGAGGATTGTTGCCGGCGAAACCCATCATGTTGATGTGATCCTTCACGATCATGATATCGCCAATCTTGTATGAAGGATTTAGTCCTCCAGCCGCATTGGTGGCAATCAGCGCTTTGATACCAATGAGCTTCATCACACGTACTGGCAGACAACACTGAAATTCGAAAAAAGCGATCGTAAGTACATAGGTTGAAGTCCTCTTAGGAATCTAAGGTGTTTGTTATCTATGCTGAACAGTTCCCTATTATGTCCGTTTTCCAGATCAGGTTTGAATGTCGATTGAGTAAGTAATTATACCCTTATATTATTATACGTTAAGTCCTTAATTGCGAAGCTTATTCTGGGATTATCTGAATCTACGAGCCATAAGAATGTGGCTGTGACAACTTGTATTATCGAGAATATTTAGCAAAGAATATTTACTAGTCTTTTTCACCTTTGTGATTTTAGCGAATAAATCATATCTATAATGTCTTGAATTTAACTGATAACATTTTAGTCGTCAAACTGCAAACTAGAAGCAGCATTTCCCAAAAACCTGATTATCTTTACGTAATCTAGAATTAGCGTGTAGTGCACGTGACGTTTTGTGTTTAGTCATTTGTTTATTAACTTTTAAGCGTGCCTACTCATATTACTGAATTCTTAGGAAAAAAAGTCAGCGGGATTTACCGAACCCATTGTAGTTTTATACGCTTACTAAAATTTTAGATTTAAGTATACCTTGTTATACCTATTATAGTTTCTTTATTCCGTAAAAACTTCAATCGGTACCGAAATGTACAAAATGATTGAAGATGGATCACATTTTCGTTTGGATTTCACTAGCGATATGTATGAAGCATTACAATAAGAGATACCTACCCATTGATTATAGTCATTATTTAAAAGGTCTCTACTTACTGTGCCAACTGGCCAAAAGCCTCTAATTTCATCAAGTCAAGAGCCATAAAAACCCGAATATCAATTAACGTTCTTAGTAATTAGTTATCTTCAGTGCCTAACCCACCTACTGGCAGCACTACGTATTAAAAAAGTAAAAAATATTTAGGTGAATACCCCGAATTGACAGCCTCCTCTTTTTTTGAGAAATCGGTAAAAAGGAGAAATTGTTATAATATAGTTAGTACATCTATCTATATATAGGCTGTTTTATTTACCATGTGGCATATTTATAAAACGATCACTTAAAGAACGAGAGCGTCTGATATTGGTAGTCGATATATTATCTTGCCGTGTCCGTTACTCTCCATTGTAATGCTCATAACAAGAGATAACCCCCCCGCTGGGGGTCGCGAGCGCTTTGCATCAGCCACATCCAGATATGGGTAAGTCAACGACGAGAATTTTCCGTAGATTACAAGAATGTTTATTTATATACGCGTAGTTAGGAACGTAAAGATCGTAAGACATTAGGCGGTTACATCATTGTTATCTGTTAATCTAATAGGGAAAAACAATGTTGTTGATTCTGTTTGCGTTTTCCTATATGACCGATAATCATCTAACCCTACACATTGCACGCAACAGGAGCCTATATTCTATTTTATACTTATTAATCACAAAGACTATGATGTACAATTTCACTGCACATTAAAATTCAGTATTCTATTCTTATTAACTTTTAGGCAAATTGCAGGAATCTATACTAATATTATAAATGCGAAAGTAATTCTGTCACGCTTTCACGCTAAAAGTACTGAATCGATTTCAATAAAAGGAAGGTAGACATCTAGAGTCTGAGAAAGGACATAGGCTACTTTACCAAGTGCGGGAAGTAATTCCCTCGGACGGTGGGTGGAACCGCCGGAACAACTAGTCACTTATACAGGGAGAAATATAATGTATCATTGGCTCCAAGTCAGTCATACATGTTATGCCTATTTGTTCCGGAAAGAATGCAGTCGGTAATTTATGTACTAACCTTCCATAAGGGGTATCCTTCATAATAGTGGAAGCGTCCCTGCATGGCTACGACGGGAATTCCGCTGATCTTTCCGAAGACCAGTTGCCCACGATGTCCCTCCACTGTGCTCACAGGGAAGTTAGGGATGTCCTCGTATGAGATAGATTCAGCATCTGTTATTGTTTCAGCTAAAGAACCTGCGGAAGAAATGCAACATAGGTACATTATAATTATGGGTCATTTCAGAATAGTTATCAGATTTTTTCTATAGTGCAATGAGTAAGTCTGCCCAATTTTTGATTGCACAGATCTGTTAGAACTGATATTTATGAACAGCTTAGCTTATCGTGCAGTATTGTCACACACGCTCGATTTGTGTTGGTATCGATAAAAATAGATAGCAGGTGTGTTACTAGGGAAACTAAAAAGGTAATATTCCATTAAGGTGGATTATTGCTAAGATAAATGTGCCAGTCTGACTCATTACATATGCAGGACGAAGCTATGCAAAGTGAAGATAGTTTATTGTGTAACATGTAATCCCACCACCAACTGTGCATCCTACTAAATAACTCACTTTTTATATTTTATGACTTCTATTGACAAACTGACATCTAAAGCTCCATATCGAACCCAGTCTTTTTGGTCGATAATTAGTTGATAGAGTTTCTCTTTGCATAACTTCGAAAAGAAAATGAGCGTGAATTAATATATACCCTCTTTCCAATACGAACCCATCCCAGAGCCGCAAATAATGCCGATGTGCGGTTTCACAGAGATACGCGACAGCAAGAAGTTTGCTATTTCTAGTAGAGTTTCGTAAGAGTATCTGAAACAACAATAACAAACGTCAAGTTGGTATAAAAATCCATTAATCCTCATTAACCAATACCTAGCTTAGCACATCAAGCTACTACAATATGTCAAATTTTCTTTGTATATTTTCAACTTTATCGCTGAAGGATATGGTTCAAAATTGATGGGGAATATTTGACAGTTTCGGGTAGCTTGATGTGCTGGCGTCTGTACAAGGATATCCACTAGCAGAACTGAAGTATTTCAATACAATATAATTGCTATTTTCACAACGTAAATCAGAATCCTCGTGCATCGTCAGAACTTTATGAAAATCAATTACTGATAATGGAAGCTTCATTGCAAGCATTGCTCAGTTGCATTGTGACACGGCCTAATTTATATGAACTTGGTGCGGCGACAATCGTCTGCTATACTGATATGCAATGCAACATAAATTTATGCACTTCGCTTAGATTTCTACAATGAAAAAAAGAACTTTGCTCATAATAAGATGATGAGATTATATGTGCCATTTTTGGCTTTTTATTTATAGAATCTTATTTATAGCTTAAATAAATAACTTCAGCCGAAAAACACTTGATAAAAAATTTATCATTTTATTCTTCGCTTGCTTATTTTTATTTTGAATGTCCTCCATATGAATAACATTCATGACCGGCGATGCTAATTAATAAATGCAATGAATCTGCGTCATACAAATTCCTAAATTGCAACCTGTTTTGTTATCTGTTTTATTGACTTAACAATTTCCTTAAAATTAAAAAGAATATTAACATTATAAGCCTGCATGTGATCTTCCATGAAATAAACTAACTCTCACTAAAATAATATACACAAAATTAATCCAATTAATTCAAAAAGTAATTATTTTGCATTTAGTTTTAAAATTGTAAGAAAACTCGTCGATATGTTTACCCGTCGCTTTATCAGAACCACTATCAATCAAGATTATTTCAAGATAACTTGACACGCCCCCGTCAATAAAAATAGTTTTGGCATCCGTTTACAAATCATGTACAACAGGTATATTGTCTTTGAATATATTATGACGTGGAACGTTGTATGGAATTTTACGAGATGAAAAATCCAGTTTTGAACCTGGAATGTTGAACAAGAACACTCATCACCCGTGCCTTAGAGTTTCCGCACGCTTGTCCAATTGCATATAATTGCAATCTGCACCTCTCCCGGCTTCGCGTCGGCGATCATACATGATTGTAGTCATTACCGTGCTATTTCGTTGAGGAAAAAAGCCGGTTAATTACAAATCATCCTTACTAGTATTTTTACAAGACCACATTTTTTTGTAATCGATTATGATCCTATGCTGTTTTACGTTAATTATATTTGTTAAGACTGACCACAGGTACTTTTCCACTCCTAATTTGTTATTCAGTAATATAATGACCTAGTGTATTCGCTTTACTCTAGCGATTCCCGATTATTTTTGATGTGACCGAGTGACTAAAGCTCAATTTTATCAAGTAATTATTATACTGTTTTGGAATAATAGTTTTGGAAGTAAGTAGTTCTAGAAACAACGTTCAATGAGGCGTCAGTTCGTAAGTAGTTGATTGCTCGAATATAATTTTCAAGGATGAAGAAGTTTCCGAACACAGCGATTGATTGTTATGATTGTTTAATTTATCGTTTAACCTTCGTTAAAGTCTATTGGATCATGAAACGTAAAAGCATAACAAACAGTAGACATATCTAGAATTTTAATAAATACGTTTCAAGTTTGGCTAGAAGATAGTGAAAGGAGCGTAATTATTTATTAAAATTAATTGGCTGGTAATTGCTTAGTAAATTATTAAAGCGATTTCGCTAGATTGAAATTCGACGGCTACACAATAATATGAAAATTAATTACAGTTCTTTACAGGTATAAGTGTACAAGAAACGGTAGATATGTAGGTATGGTATTCAACTTCTCCTGATATATACTAGAAGGTGCTATATAACATACTGTCGTAGGACAATAATTGAGTATTTGTAAACACGGTAATCGTAGCGTCGGTACATACCCTTTAGATGAGTTCCCATTTCCGTTTCCATTAGCAACATCCGTTTCAACTTCAGGCAAAACTTTCTTCGCCGGCACGAAAGCCTTGGCGTCATTTATGTCATTCGCGTTAATTGGAGCCATCACTGCACTTAATTAATTGATAGTAATTAATGAACAAAATGTTAGCGTAGGTCTCTATTGGTCGCTGTCCGAGAATGAAATGCGCCGGACGATTGCCCTCGTCAGTTTTATACATTCAGCCAGTGGGCGCTTTGATACAGTTATCGTTGTACAAGTTCATTGGGTGTAGAAGTTTCAGCCAGTGAGTGATCAGTGGAAGGGTACGTCCTCGTTTATCGATAAAAAATAAACATTTAATCTATGTTTTTATGTTCACGTATTTTGAGTGGGGTTTTTGAGAGAGCTCAATCTTTGCGGCAGGTTGCATCATTTTAGATGCTTGACATTAAGTGCCTATAGGTAGTTTTTTTTGGAGTTTTGTATATTCTTAATATAAAGTAGTACCTACAGTACCTACATATTATAAATTCAAAATGTTTGTGGTTCCTAAAAAAAAAATCCTTTTTAAGTGTTTTTTTAGAACGTATTATAATTTCAGGAATTGTTTGATTTTTCATATTCATCAGATACATATATACGCATAAAAAATATCGTCTAACCTTTATCTCTGCTATTTATGAAAGATTAGATCGAAAACGCAAAGCGAAAATTTTAAAGGACTATGATTAATTACCATTGACCTAAAAATTGTATGCAATCCACAACAATGAATCTAAATAGGCTTCGCAGTAATCATCAATAATTTCTTTACAAAGAAGAGATAATCCTCGGCGTGGCACGCTCTTTGCCGACTTTTTCTAAAGCTTTTTTTATACTCTCGTTCATGCACAAGTAACTGCGAACAACCTTCGCGAAAAAGAAATTATTTTTTTCTTTCTCTTCGAAATTTAAAATATGAACTTTAATTATAAACTTGAATGCTTATTTATAAAAATGACGATACGTTAAAAGATACAAATACTCTTAGTGGTCATTGAATGCTTTTGTATTTGCGTCACGGGTCATGGGTCCCATTAATGCGCAAAACAATTAATCTTAGAATGACCAACGGGCAATGATTGTTCAGTCTAGCAATTCGTGGAGCATATTTTTATGAACCTATACGAATACGATGTAATCGCTATTCAGAACAAACGTAATATTTAAGTATTATGTTGAGCGTTTGTGAGTTTATAAGCAGAGGTTTCTAACTGTACCAATTATTGAAACTAAAAATATATAAATATTTGTATACCCGCCAGTACATAAAGCTACTACAATCTGTCAAATTTCCTTTATAGATTTTCAACTTTATCAGATATTTAACATTTATTATTTATGTATGATTGAAAAAGATAATTGGAAAAATTTGACAGTTTCGGGTAATTTGATGTGCTGGCGTCCATACAAAAATCTATTTCCACAATCTGTTCTTCACTATTAGGTAGGTACTTCATAACAATTGACGCAATAATTTCCTAATATTTGCAGTACTTAGGTAAAAGTACCTAAGTAAACTTTAAACTGAGTTCAAGGATATCAACCAGCAAATATCATGGCCATATACGCATGGTAAGTGCCAAATGACATGGATTAGATTAGTTACACGTTAATTTTCCCATTATTCATAAATATTATTTGTAATCTCCTGGCGTCTTAGTTTTGTCTTAGACTTCAAAGAAAAAACGGATACTTAAGCATCATCCTTTATAAAATTTTAAATCTCTACCAGTATAATATACCGTGAATATATATAAATCTAATATATTCTAATAATCTTAAAAATAATTTACAAAACTTAATGACGGCGGCTTAGTTAATTTCGTTTTCTAACAGTCAAATCAGCTGTTTTTGGCTTGATCATTCAGGGTAAATAAGTTTATGAAAGCACGATTAAAATTAAACATAGCAGACAATACCGATGATGGTCGAAGTAATTTATATTATTGTAATTTTCTCTTGAAAGCCTAGCAGGAGGGTAGTTCTTATTACGGATCTTATTAGTTAGATTTTGAGTATACCTAGTCTCCGGCACGTAACTTGGCAAATATCGTTAGGAGAAAACAGATCATATTTCTTCGCAACAGACATGATTACAAATAAAACCTGGCAATAACCATAGATTAATGAAAAGCCCATAGAGGAACCACTATTTCGTTTAACTAAATTAAACGAAATAGTGGTTCCTCTATGCCCGATGCGCGAATTTATCTTCATTAAAAAACTAGTCAAAATCCTTGCCAAGTTATGCGCCGGCGACTGTAAAGGATATACATACATACATACATATACCTTAAACTAGGTTGCAAATTAAATATGATACGAGAATGACTAAGACACTGAGGGCCAGTTTTACGGTTGCTGATAAGTTCCAAATAGTTTATCTGGCAGATAATTTCATAATAATTCTGTTCCATTTTTTAATTCATCTGGTAGATAGTGGCTATCCGTAACCTGTGAAACTGGCACTGACTATGTTTGAAAGCGTTCTCAATCTGTACGTCAAAAATTTGAAATAAACAGGTTCAACAGGTTAGTTAATAAACACGTGGTTCAACTCAATTTTTACTGAACGACCACTTTATTATTTATTCAAATGAAATTGCGATCATTTTATTATCGAACCTCAAACCTCTAACCGAAAAGATCATTGTAAAAATTGAGAATAAAATTGTTTGTGTCATAAATTAGAAATTACATAGAAATGAGCAATTTGCTTCATAGAAGTCTCTAGAACTATAAGTAACTGTAATTAGTTCCTATCAGGGTTGTAGCAATGTTCGATTTTCAACAAAACGAATAAGTACAGACGCCAGCACATCAAGCTACCCGAAACTGTCAAAATATCGCAATCAACTTTGAACCATATTATGTGCAAGCGATAAATTTGAAATTCTATCAAAGAAATTTGACAGATTTTAGTAGCTTGCTGGCGTATGTAGATAACAGTCACTATAGATCATCTCATGGGAGATCAAGGGCCAGTTCTACCGGTTACGGATAGCCACTATCTACCAGATAAATTCAAAAATTACACAGAATTTGTAAGAAATTATCTACCAGATAAATCTGGAACTTATTCGTAGGTGGTGAAACAGGGCCTAAATATTATCAAAGAAGAAACTGTTAGGATTCCTTGTTGAATACGCGATCTTTTTATATAAGTGAGTACTTCGTTAAAAAGAGCTTCATTTCCTATCTGTAAAACTCTAATTAAGAATAGTACCGTATAGAGCCCAGATAAGCTAAGTAGCTTGATATCTATGCCCCCATGGTCATCTTTACTACCGGGGTGAGTAGATTTATCTTGACGCGGTAAAAAACGGAACGAACATTCAGTAAATATAATATCGTTATTAACACTGTTATATAATGCTAATGCCTTTAAGAATTATGCTTCAACGACATAGACATAGAAATTGTGTTCAATTACGAAAAAAATATGCCTATACTATGGTAAAATTAATTATAGTTATATTCATTATTTTTGAAATGTTATTCATACATAGAATACAGGTAATATTAAAAATTCACTTTCATTAAGACCAGTATGTATAAGAGAATTGATGAATAATATTAGGCAGGTACCTACCTGTTTTTAAGTGCCATGTAGATATGCGGTCTATTTTAAAATGCGATTGTAAAAATTGACCTTTTCATCAAAATGTCGTGTCGTTTATTTTATGGTATATCTATTTAATCAGTATATTCTAATCAGGCAAGAATTAAGTAGATATGTTATGACTTGAATGTGAATCACAGATTTATCGCCAGATCCGGAATTACTTGTTTGAAATGTTTTAATAAAAGGATTGTTATCATTCTAAAATGCACTAAATCGAAAATCAGTCGAAGAATTTGATTGTTATCTAAGTGACATTTAAAAAAACAAATATAAATTTTCGTTTTTCGATAAGTTAAAATAGTAATCATGTATCGTAAAAACACGCCCCCCGTCGCGTCGGGCCGGCTGATAACACGAATGATACAATCCACTTCCAAGCATTTCGAAGTATTTCATGTTATCTAAACTCCTGAGTATATTTTTTTATTTCCTATTATTCGAGAAACGAATTGATGAATTAGGTTACCAAAACATTGGCATTGTTAATTTTTTTCCGTTGATTGACACTTTGTGTAGACGTATTCAGTAAGATCTAAAAAGTTAAATGTATAACAAAACTGGTTATCACTTTTTTTATTTACATAACAAAATAATAATTTTAATTAAAATTATTTATAAGAAAAGGTTAAAATAGTTTGTGATATTTACCAATATTGCTATCGATTAAGCTAACTACATCACTAATTAAATCATCACATAATCAAAATCCCTTCTAATGTCACATTAACATTATTTAGACGTTAAACTAACCTCTGCTTTCTTCTGGGTATAAAAAAGGTTTTATAACAACTTCATAACATGTTTTCGTCCGAGAAATACTACAAAATGATACGTCTACGTAATCAGAAAATGTCAGTACCAGCACAGTTTATCGTATCGTAAATAAAGAATCTTCTGGACACACATCACTGGCACATAAGAGAGCAGTTTCACCGGTTACGGATAGCCACTATCTATCAGATAAATTAAAAAAATGGAACAGAATTCGTATGAAATTATCTGCCAAATAACTTATCAGCAACCTGTGAAACTGGCCCTTAGTTTGTTTTCTTTTTAATATTTGACTACATAATTCCTTTTATTTGAAGTTAAAGTTTTAATTTTAAATATTTAATTAATAATACACGCTTATATAAAATACTTAAAACTAGTAACTACCTAAAACTAAATGAAAAATCTACAAAAATATTCTGAAACATTAAAAAGAAAAGTCGATCATTTTCAATACCTACGCGATGATTGACAATTAATTACTTTGATGACGCTAAGTATATAATTGCTACTTTAATAATATTGTTTTACTATTTGTAGTTTTAATGATGTAATTATGTATTGACATCTCGACAATCATAATAGTTAAGACGCCCCGTTCAGTTTTATCGAACAATAGTTTTACGATATGGCACAATAATCATTATCAGCAGCTTTTTTTGTCTTTTAAAGAATATTAACTTGTTGACAGTATTATTAGATACTAGCGGTCGCCCGCGGCTCCGCCCGCTTGGATGTCGGTTTTCGCGACAAAAAGTAGTCTATGTGTTGTTCTGATATATAACCTATAGAGGACCCCCGCGGCTACGCCAGTGTGGATGTCGATTACCGCTACCAAAGCCTAACTTTTGTCGGGATGAGAAGCTCCCTTTAGGACCTCCCGCCTAATAATGCCGACCCGCGTCGAGCGCGGCAACGACACGGGGCGATGGCTGATTATCGTATTTCATGTATAAGTTTGGTATTTCTATACCGATTTCTATTATTCTTTTTTATAGAATATGTAATAATGTTATCTTTTGTTAATAAGGGATGAGCGAGAATATTATAAACATAAGAGTACAAATCAATAACAAATAATCAGAAAGCTCCGAACTGGTAAACTATCGGGAGTTATACGTGTTATTGTGGGTCAACCATTAAAGATAGACATATGCTGTTGTGGAATATTTTTTAGATAATTTTATGTAGAACATTTCCGTAATACATGATTTCTATGTAGCTTTAACCATTAAGACTGCACACGCGACGAAATCTTAAAAAATGGTGTAACTTCTCCCGTTTTCCCAACATTTTCCTTCACTGCTCTGCTCCTATTAATTGTAGCGTGATGAAAAGTATCCTATAACCTGCCCAGGAGTATGAAGAATAATTGTACCAAGTTTCATTAAAATCCGTCCAGTAGTTTTTGTTCCTATTAATAACATACAGACAGACAGACAGACAGACAGACAGACAGACAGACAGACAAAAATTTTACTGATTGCATTTTTGGCATCAGTATTGATCACTTATCACCCTCTGATAGTTATTTTGAAAATATATTCAATGTACAGAATTGACCTCTCTACAGATTTATTATAAGTATAGATTAAGGAAATATGAAAATTGTTTTCTTCTTGGGACACCGGCCTCGAAAATTCTTAAGGATTCGTTGTCCGTAGCTGATGAGTATTTTACAATAATCTTTTTCGTTTTTCTGACTTTGTTTATGAATTAAGAAACAATTTGCGAAACTGCAGAAGTTTAATTTCATGATCTTTCTTAAATATTCGATATCCATTATTTTTATTATATGAAACATCATCCAAATAGTACCTACCTAGGTATCCGTGAGGGATGCTGAAAAAAGTCTTCTAGTGTGTTTTCAAATTTATCGAATACAGAATCTCATCCTTTTGAAGTTGTTTAAATAAATGTTAATGTTTGAAGATCACGTCGAAAAGAATGCGTCAATGGCGTTTAAGGTCAACATGATGTGCCTGAATCTACGATTGGACTTTGTGTTGATAAGGTGTGCTCGTCTCGTATCGCGACGTTTACATAACACAGAAAACTAAACTAACACTAAATGTTTTCTTTCTAACAAGAAACTTTTAAAAAGAGTGAATTGGACGACCAGATGGCGTGGTGGTTAGTGAACCTGCCTGCCACGCTAAAAGTCGCGGGTTGAATTCCCGCATAAGTCAAACATTTGTGTGCATGAACATGGGTGTTTGACTTGGTCTGGGTGTTTCTATGTATAATATGTATGTATTTACAAAAGAAAAGTATATAAGTATGTTTATCAGTTGTCTAGTACCCATAGTATCTACAAGCTCTGCTTAGTTTGGGACTAGATGACGTTGTGTGAATGTGTGAGGGATATTATAAAAAAAAACTGAAGCAAGTGATAAGATAACTTTCACCAGATAATTGTGAATTAATGTGAACTTTACCTCTAGAGCAGGTTAGGTATTAACTAAGGACTTAAATGGCCAAAACAAATAATATGAGGAATGAAAATAAACATTCAAACATGCCATAGCATTCTAATAACTTATTCAAACATAGATTTGATCTTTAAATACCCATAAGCGCATACAATAAGTATGGAGGCAATCAGGACATCAGTTCAGTTCTCTGTAAGCAATAAGCAGGAACGATGTGGCCCCTAGTCGCATTCTCAGTATTATTAGTGTTCTATTTCCTAAAAAACAAATTTAAAAGACCTCGCCTATATCCACCAGGTTGTGTTTTTGACTTTTCATTTAAATTCGTTGCGAAATCTATTCTATCGATCGTAAATTTTTAGGTCCTACACCTTTGCCGATTTTGGGAAACTTAATATCCGTTGCTTTTAACTTGAGGTCAAAGATACATCACCATACTTTATGGCGCCGCTGGGCAAACTTGTATGGAAACCTGCTGGGTTTGAGACTGGGACTCATCAATGTGGTCATCGTCTCTGGGAAGGATTTAATAAAGGAGGTGTCAACTCGAGAAGTTTTTGACGGAAGACCAGATGGATTTTTCTTTATGATGAGATCATTCGGTAAAAAGCTTGGTAAGTGTTTCATTCACATAAATATGAGATTTTTTTTTATTTCTTACACAATGTTATATTTTAAAACGTTCTAAAACTATAAACACCGACTTCTAAAGACACTGAAAATCAAGTGAGGAGGATATTATCTTGACACGCGGGGGCGTGTCAAGCCAAGTATTGCAGTTTCAATTACTGTAACATGTTTTCCTATGACGTTAGGGACGACAGTTGGTTTATTAATGCAACCACTGAAATATTTTAGGAATCGTTTTCAACGATGGAACCTCGTGGACCAAGACGAGGCGCATTGTTCTAAAATATCTTAAAAGCTTTGGATACAACACACGTTTGATGGAAAACTTCATAAGTGAGGAGTGCCGAGAACTCGTTAAGTTGCGAACGAACGACGCCGGGAAGCCGATACTAGTGAACAGCATGTTTAATGTTACGATTGTCAACATACTGTGGAGGCTCGTCGCTGGGAAAAGGTAGTTATCGTGTTTATTATTTATCTAATTACGTCTTTTATCAACCTTAAGTATTTCATAAGAATGAACGAATTAGAAAAATTATAATCACCTTCAAGCCGATTTTTGGCCATGGCGGCTATTCTCTCTTAAGGAGATCAACCAAATACGTAGGACATATTATAGTCCCCAAGTATTTGCTCGGACACAGGTCTCTTTTCCTCCCTCACTGTCCTAGGCCGATGCGTCGGCAATCCGACTTGACTAGGGGGAGATCAGGCGCAAGACCAACGTGAATTTACGTGCTCTCCGATGCACGGGGGTATCAATCACCAACATCTGAACTCCAGGTTGCTTTTTATGAAAGTTTCGTAAAACCCACTAAGGCTAGACGCTGTGCTCAGCAGCAAATAATATTATAAAGTGTAATAGTACCGTATCCACCACCGTAGAACCAGTAACACCCAACTCACCATACATCGTGAAACAAAACACTTACGTTTATTTTTACGATCATAAGTTTATAAATAATAATTCATCAACGAATTCCAGATATGATTTAGAAGACAAGAAGCTTAAATTGTTATGCGATCTAATCATGAGGCTGTTTCGTGCCGTAGACATGAGCGGGGGCATACTAAACTTCATGCCGTTTATGAGGCATGTGTTCCCTGGCCTATCAGGATATAAGGAACTCAGCGATATTCATAAAGCTCTCCACGAGTTCTTAAAGGTGAGGCTACGTATTTTTTTGTATTGATGACTCTTTGCATGGTTCACACCCTGCATAGTAGGTGCAGACGCCAGCACATCAAGCTAATCGAAACTGACAAATTTTCCCAATCAACTTTGAACCATATGCTTGATAAGTTGAAAATCTATTAAAGAATTTTGCCGATGCAACTTACAACTAACAAAATTGTAATAGCTTCTGTACAAAGTAACTTTTTTATTTGAAAATCGTATATATAGTTAGGTAAGATTTTTATTTTCAATTGTAGGTACATATGTTGATGATTTACTGCTGTATGTGGAGTCTTAAACAACCTATTTCTTTTTAAACATTGAATAAATATTTCAAGTTATATGGAAAAATCTGTGAAATTATTTAAGTGAACACCTCCAAAAACAGAATTTTCCACATATTTCGAGTCTTTCGTTCTTTCGATTCTTCATGCGTCGGAGGAGGGACAGAAATATTTAAAAATTATAACATGATGAGGTCAAGTTCACAATAACAACGTATCTCAGCGAATACGATAAAGTTATTATTCAGTTCAGGGACTAGTGTTTTGCGTAAGTAACTCTGGATACTGATGACAGGTTCATTATTCTTTAATATCACTAATTGATGTGATATTTTTATTCTGAACCAAATATATCTGCTTTCAATCAAGATGACCATTAGCTCGGTTGACTTGCAATGCTATGAAACTCCGTATCGCCGGCCTTTATTTCAATTACCTACATTTTTTTTAATGTGTTGAGCAAGCTGAACTTGTACATTTTTTATATTTATACAAACGTATTATTAGTACATTGAATTATATCTGGCTATACTGACTGACATAATAATTACATTGTTCAGATTCGGCCTGTCTGTACGGAAAAAATCCAAAGACTGCGTTGTTTATTACTATCACTAGCTATTCGAGGTCTCACACACTTCCTATTTGCTATAACTAACGACTGTACTTATATAATTAAATGCAATTTTGTTCTAATGCGTAATCAACAGGAAACCATACAACAGCATGAACAAAGCATCGACGTCAACAACCCTCGTGACGTCATTGACGCCTTTCTCATCGAAAAAATGGAATGCAAAGATCAATTCTGTACGTACGCAACTCCTATATGTCTGTTCTAACCTATTTATATGTCTGGTTCTAACATCATACTTCCTACTATTTTCTACATAAAACTTGTTAAGAGCTTGCTGTTTTCTCTGCTCTGTGGTTTTGATTGATATTCTTTTATAGAAAATCACTTAACACTTAACTGTGTATCGGGTATCAATTACTAACTTAGAAAAAAAAAGTTACGCATTTATTTCTAAAAAAAACTTTATATGGCTCTACTGTAAAACAGCCTTTTGGTGCTTAAGTATTATTGGTTTTGCTGCGACGATATTAAGGGCCAGTTTCACAGGTGACGGATAGACACAATCTACCAGACAAATTAAAAAATGGAACGGTATTTGTATGAAATTATCTACCAAATAAACTAACTGGAACTTATCAGCAACCTGTGAAACTGGCCGTAAAATTATTAAATGTCCATAATTACATGAAATTGGAAATCGGGTGATAGATTTTAAAACAGATAAGGGTTAGAAAATAATTCCATGACAAAAAGTTTCTTCGGAATCCGTGGGCAGTATCTTCACTATTGTAAGATAATATTAAATTGTAATTAAGATTAACTTATCTTATATAATTACTAATGAAAAATAACTTATTTTTCTCTGACGTAAAAAGCTTGTCAAATAACAAGCATCATGTTTTCTTTAACTAGTTTCATTAATTACCTATATGAAAAAAGATACTATTTGTTAAGATTTTATAATCTGTCGTAATCATGGAACGTTTTTTCTTTTTATTTTATCTAATCATAGTTACAGTCATAATGAGTTCACTTGTTTTTATTCAAAGTTATCGCTTTCACTCTAAGTTAACGGGTGGTATAATAAAGAAAACCACAATAGGTGCCGTTACAAGGAGTACTGCCTCCTGAATCAGTCCCTTGATCCAGCGGCTTAACAAGAGCCTCTTCAGATGTTCATCGAGGTTCTTGGCTATTAGACCATTGGCCGTAACGACAATCGGCACGATGATCATATGGCAACAACCCCGTGCGCTAAGTCGTATACTTCATTTGTTTCTGTTTCTCAGCTTTCTCGTCATGCGGTACGGCAACATCGATTATCATCGTGCGGCGTTAATCGATCTATCATCACTCAGGCTTACAATAAGAGTAACTAATAATTAAAAAGGTTTAAGGCCAGTGCTATCGGTAATCTAAGTTTCATTCTGACATTGTTGATTGCAAATCTAAAACCGCCAAGTACTTCTTGACCTAGTAATTTGAATAACTGCATGACAAGGACCTACAGCTAATTTGGTAATATTAACCCTGAATATACTTAACCTACTAATAAAAAAATCCACGTGTACTCGTACATAGAAACTCACTCTAATACAATCGATCACCTTCACAAGACCCCAGAAACGAGAACTTGTAATTGCTTAGTGCAAAAAAGTTTTTTATATACTCGTATAGTAATTAGGTAACGAAATAATAATGATTGATTCATAAAAAATACCGCTCGTCGTTTCATTAACTGTTTATATGCTGTTATCTGTCTATCTGTACTAATACGTATACAAGACGCTGTTGTGTGACCACACTCACCTCTGGAACCTTCTTCGTAGACTTTCACGTTGGAGTATCATTAAAAACCTTTAAAAATGGAACAGGTACAACACTATTTGGATAACATTCTCTTTATTCATGCATCTATCAAAATTATTTAGTTACAGATGAGGAACTCCAAGTGGTGTGCCTAGATCTCTTAGAGGCCGGCATGGAGACAGTTTCCAACACCGCGGTGTTCATGCTCTTACACATAGTCTGCAACGATGACGTACAGCGACGGCTGCATGACGAGATAGATGACGTCATCGGTCTACTTCGTCCACCTGCACTCGGCGACAGAGCCAGGTTTCACGTTTTCTTTGAAGTTTTACATAAACAGACCAGTATTGGATTCCATTAAGAACTATTGGAATTAAAAAAAAAACATCAGAGTTTGGCCTGGAAACCGGAATTTAATTAATAAGGAAAATAATCTACATAATATACCTACATGTCTGTCGAAGTAGAATAAAAAAGTAACAACAATTTTCATTCACCTTGCTTTGAACAAGGCCTGCTGCAGCACGTTTTAAATGCAAATTCTTTAGAGAGAATAAAACTTTTATCAATTTTTAAAGAACCAAAGAGTATTGATACGAATGGTTAACCGCTACATTTTGATCGTTTTAATCCCGAGGGTCAAAGTATTTTTTTTATAATCGTTCGCATTATTTTTTTACAAAAGCGAAAATTGTTTCGAGTCATTAAAAAAAGGACTTTATTTTTAAATTTTATCTTTACATTACACATCGATAGGTACTGTCTCATGCATGGGGTTGACCGTGCACCGGGATTAAAACGATCAAAAAATGTAACCATGTCTATCACCACTATAATGTTTATACTAATTCCGGTGTGTAATCGAAGCCTCTCTATAGGATGGTGTATACCGAGGCGGTGTTACTAGAATCTCTGCGCATTTCAAGCGTCGCGGCTATGGGCATCCCGCATATGGCACTCGAGGATGCGCGACTCGGCAATTACATTATACCCAAGGTAGGTACGGCACTTATTGGAAACCTTTACTGGTTCGTTCCGTTAATTGTTTATAAATTTCATTTTAATTTATGGTAAACGAGAGTTTTCCTTTGAGTGATGGCCTAGACATAGATAAGAAATACTGATTAATCACAAAGATAATTATAATTTAGCTATTGTTGAGGAAATAATCTGTGCCTATTCAACGTTCTCAACATTGTGTCTTATGGATGCGCAAGAAGATAGGTATCCGTTCAAAAATGAACTGATAATAACTGAGTTGCTTGAATCCATGTTAATACCAAGGCACTTTCACAAAAGGACCATTATTCTCATGCGACCATTCTTCTTCTTCCGATTGCAGATAACTATCAACGATTATTTAGGCATATTTGTACGAATCTAATGCAATCATAGTGTGATAAAATTTGCTCATAGTTACATAGCTATTTAAAAAAACTCAAAACGTTCATCGTTTGAAGGTGCGTTTAAATGAATCACTAATTAATTAGTCTGTGTTCCTTAGGGGACATTTATACTGTTGTCTATGCACGATCTACATAATGGTACGCATTGGAAAGATCCTGACACATTCCGTCCAGAGAGGTTCATCACTAAAGAAGGAAATCTTATTCAAGACGAGTCGCTTATGCCTTTTGGAACAGGTTAGTTTTTTTTATTTTGTTTCTCATAAAACAGGTTTTTATGTTACCTTTGCTAAAAACCTCAAAGAAAAAAAAAGCAGGCATTCTAATTTTAACTCCTGTTATAAAAAATAGCATGTACCTATGTTACAAACAAACAAAAAAGAATTGCTGGTGACTGACATTAAATTTTTCGGTATTCCAGGAAGGAGACGCTGTATAGGGGAAGGATTAGCTCGATCGGAACTGTTTATGTTCCTTACGCATATTCTGCAAAAGTTTCGACTCAAAATACCGGACGGAGATACGATACCATCTGTTGAACCTAACGACGGACTGTCGCTTTCCGCCAAACCGTTCCGAGTAATTTTTGAAAAAAGAATTTAATAGCATAGGAGTTTAAGGGCCAGTTTCACCACCTACGAATATGTTCCAGTTCTATAGTTTATCTGGTAGATAATTTAATTCAAAATCTGTTCCATTTTTGAATTGATCCGGTAGATAGTGGCTATCCAGAACCTGTGAAACTGGCCATAATTCTTGTCATTAGACCAAAACGGCAATTAAACGCGATGAATGGAATAACACCGATTTGGTTTTCGTGAATGGAAAGACGGTTTAAGTAATTAAATGTCATTAGCCCTAGCAAAACTTGTTTTATTGACGACACTAACATAATTATTGTGAAATAAAACTTCCTTAATGATAATAACTTATAATGTTTTGATCGTTTGAAGATTTGGACTCGTGAAAATCTATACATATAATAAAACAGTAAAAAATCCGTGTCTGTACAAATAATATATTGACAAAAATAATAACTGAGGGGGGCTTAGAAAAAGCAATAGAACACGAATCCGAAAAAAAAATTATGTCTGTTTGTCTGTTTGTCTGTTTGTCTGTTTGTTTGTACGCGCTAATCTTCGGAACCACTGGACAGATTTGAATGATTCTTTTTTTGTTGTATAGGTGTTAGGTCGGGGCAACATATAGGCTATAAATTATCTTGGAAACTTGAACACCTGATGCAGAACAGCAACAGACCAGCTTAACTATAAGAGATAGAGAAATGCTGCCATAGCAAAAACTGTTCCACGTGATGAGCATTTTCTTTTGCGAGATAAAATTTGAAGATCTGGAACAGCTGTTTTGGACCTCCTAGAGCCCAGCTACACCATTACACTTAGAGAAATGGCTTCTTAGCAAAAGTTGTTCAGCCTGATGAGCACTCGCTGTTGACGTATAAAAATCGAAGATCTAGAACACCTTCTATGGAACTCTAAGAGCCCAGCTACACCATCAAACATATAGGACTGACGTCTTAGAAAAAGTTGTTCGGTCTGATAGGCATTTCCGGTTGACTTATAAAAATCTAAGATCAGACACATTTGATGTGAAGAACCTCCATTTTTTTGAAGTCGGTTAAAAACAACATCAGCTGAAAGTACCTCAGCGCGGTGAAAGCTGTAACAGTTTAGGACTGCGTTTCGTATAGACGCCAGCACATCAAGTTACCCGAAACTGTAAATATTTTCCAATCAATTTTGAACAATATGCTTCAGCGATAAAGTTGAAATTCTATTTAGGAAATTTAACAGATTGGAAATTTTGACTTTGGTAGCTTAATGTGCTGCATCATTGAAGATTCCGGCCAAAACTCCCATTTTTTTATTTTATCGCATTAATATTCCTTCGCATTTACGTTATTTCAGTTTTTAATTTTTTGAATTGACACGGTAGCCTGCCAGGTTGTGCAATAGAGCAGACGTTTAGATTTTTAAGGATCAAGTATCTTCACAACAAAACTATAACTATGCTTACAAAAAGTTAAATTGTTTCCATTGTCCAAAGAAGCTAAGATTAATCGGATCATAAGATCCCTAGAATCCAACGAAGAGCTAATTTAAGTGTGGAGAGGCTTGATGCTGTTCGAGGACATAAGGCTGCAACTCGCACCATGAAACCTTTTCGGATCGAAAATTACGCCTGCGTGTTCAGCGTATTTACGCTTCCACATCCAGTTCTCTATAAAGAGACCGAAGAAGGGTATGTTGCGCCACTGACCGCTGGTTCGGAGAAACCAATTACCGATACAGAATCATGCTTGACTTCTCAGCGTATTCGCACATCTACTATCGCTTATGAAAGCAGTAATTAACCTAATGCACGACTAATTTCTGATCGAGATTATCATACATGATGTCCAGAATGATGGCATCCAGGCCGATTGTCGGCTACGGCGGCCGTTCTCTTTTATGGATTTATCAACTTTTTTATTTATTTATCAAATTTAAAAATTTATCAACCAGCTGGCAGGACATTAATTATAGTGCTCAAGCATTCGCGCAGATACAGGTGCACTCTCTATTCCCTCACTCTCACAGTCCGATGGGACGGCAATCCGATATGACCGGAGAGAGATCAGGCGCAGGACCGAAATTTACGTGCTCTCCGATGCACGGGTGAATCGATCACCAACTTCCAGACTCCAGGCTGCTTTATGAAAGTTTCTCAAAACTCACAAAGCGATTTCGACCCGGGAATCGAACCCGAAAACCCGTGCACAGCAGTCGCGCCTTGCGACTACTACATCAATGAGGCTGTTCAGAATAAGAACATAACGAAATATTCATAAGCAGTTAGAAAGTGGAAGAGACGTATAAAATTGAAGATCTGGAACAACTGTTATGGTATTCCAAGCGCCCAGCTACACTGTTAACTATTAGGATTGACGTTAACAAAATGTTCAATTTGAGGCATTACAAAAAGAAATCGTCTCGCGCATCCTGTTGTTTTCCCGTCCCCGAACTCTTAGAATTCGATATCAGACGTTTCAAATCTTCGATTTTGACGGCCCTGTAATCGCTGGCATAAGCGACTGGATCCGCGTACGAAGTCGCGGGCAGAAGCTAGTGTCGAATAAATGGGAAATCGGGTCCAAAAGACCTGGGCTAAAAACATAACTTTAATTTTATTTCTGTGTAAGAAAAATTGCGTGGGAATGGAAAGAATAGAAAAATCACTGCCGCATGAAACGAGCTGGCGACATACCTAACGTTACAACACAATTGTCTTTGAATGTAACGAACGTTAAGAATTCGACTAACGTGATCCTAACCGAATTATTTACAAATTGTTCTTATATGAAGCTAACAATTTACGCAATATGTACTTATTTTAGTTTACATTTTTACTTTTACCTGAAAGTTCTGACTAAAAATATTACTAAGTTAATTTTGAGAGCCTGTTATCCAAGGGTAGCCATTCTCGTTCTCCCCTCACTGAAAATCAATGTGTATCGCGCATGCGTAAAAGATTTTCTTTCGCTGCCTGTCAAGAGCGCCGGCGAAGTATATTGTTTATTACACAGTGAATATTAAATACCCTGAAAACAAATCAATTCAAAACAAACTATACCTACCTATGTTTTAACGAAACCAATATAAAATTAGTTAAGTGAAACAAAGAAGCACAAATTCAATTTCTTAATTTCCGTAGATGTGATTAAAAATTGACTCTTATAGATTAAAACGTAAGCTAGTAAAATTAAAAATGAACTAACATGAACACTCTTTGTTTTGAATTGATAAAATAATTGTGATATAGAATATTTTTTAGATAAATTTATTTGTGATTAACAAAAAATAAAGGATGTAGATGTGAGAGTTGTGATATATTTGGCAAAATGAATGAGACGCTGGGACGCGGGTACGCCCGGATCGAGGCTATCCGTGCGGCGCGCGGCGAGCCGTTGTCGTCGATGCCGGACCCCGGGGCACCACCACCGGACCGATACAACTCCGTGTACCTCACGCTGTTCGTTGCAGGCGCTGCCTTCTTATTGCCATTCAATAGGTAACTGTCATATCATATTTAATTAATATTATAATTGCGAAAGCTTGTTTAAATATAGATATGGATGAATGTTTGAAAAGGAGGTACAGAAACGGTTATAATTTTTATTCAGCTAGTGAAACCACGGGGAACAGCTGGTCTTTACTTCTTGTGTTAAAATGGCCTTACTGATATTTTAATGGTAAAACAAATAAGTCAATCAATTAAGATTAAATTTTGTAATTAAATGCACTGAGAACTGTGGATGGACATAAATCGTTTTGTATCCATTTTCTTATCTAGCCTTCGGAAGTTTTTCCGGAACTAGAAACAGCTGTTTACTATGAGCTTACTAACTCTAAACATGCAATAACAATGTGATCTGGTCAAGGTAGATTTCTTTGGCTACTTGAATATTAATTCGAAAATATTTTTTTTATTATTAACAATCGTCTTTCTTTACGAACCTGTGTCTAAAAGATGTCAAATATAGTCGACGCTTAATATTCAATATAATATTGAAAACATTAAGGTATAATTCCTTTGTTGTTTTTTTTTTATTTCAGTTTCATCATGGCTGTCGACTACTTCCAGATGCATTACCCAAACACGACGATAATGTTCGACATGTCCACTGTGTACATAGCGTCCGCTTGCGTCGCCGTCTGTCTGAACAACCTCCTGCTCGACCTGTTTACATACAACACCAGGATAACTTTCGGTTAGTTCCTTACTGACAGACACATTACGACAAATCCTCTCTCGAGATCCGCACGTAATTTGTTTAAATAGATGTCGGCATGAAAGTTGTCTCTAATAGTCTGTTGTAATACTTAGTAAAACATATAAAATTCGCCATGAAACTCAGATATTTGGGATTGAACAAAACAGAGCCTATTCAAAATTTTATAGTGTTTACTCTACCTTTTTAATTTTTTTATCTCCATAAATGAGAACGGCCGCCGTAGCCGACAATCGGCCTGGATGCCATCAATTTTTTTATCGAAAATCGTAAAAATTGAGTTAGTTTAAATATTTTTACAAAGTAGGGTTTAGATTCAACTAGTTCACCTATGTCTTTCACATCTTTACTTTTGGCCACAGCTAACACATCTCTTTGGAAGAGTACAAACAAACAAACTGCAAACTTTCAGGTATCCTAGTCTCCTTGGCAACGATGTTGTTCGTGGCTGTGTGCAACATCGGCTGGGATGGGTTTTCCACGCGGGTGTCCTACACCATCAACTTGGTCGCCATCGGAGTCGTTGCGTTTGGCTGTACCGTGCAGCAAGCATCATACTACGGCTTTACTGGTTGCCTGCCGCCGAGGTACACCCAGGCTGTGATGGCAGGCGAGAGTAAGTTCTAACATTTAACTTTTATTAAAAGTATGACGTGCAAATCCGTTGAATACCTATAAGAAATAGATTTTTGATATGAATTTTTTAGATATCCCGTAATCTCACCGTTTATTTAGGTGCTGCTGGATTTTGGGTATCCTTGGACCGGATTGTCACCAAGTATGGTTTCCGTCAGCCGCAGCGAAGTACATTCATGTTCTTCGTGTTCTCCATACTGATCCTGCTGGGGCATTCCATGCTGCATCATGTTATGATGCGGCACCCTCTTGTGCAACATTACTTGCGCCTCACTAATGAATCGCGACACAGGAGGCGTATACAACTTCATCTGAATCCTAACGAAGATGCTACCTTGGTAAGACTAATATTTATATAGGTATACTTATATACTATATGAATCTGTATTTCCCTTGGTCATGCCAGCACGCGTGAAGAGCTGGACCGATTTAAAAAAATTTGGTAGACATAAACACAGTTTAGAGTCAGAGAAAGGACATAGGCTACTTTTTATCCGGTTGTTCGAAGTAGTTCCTTTGGAACCGCAGGGATCAGCTATTAAGAAATAAAATTGACATCGTATTAAATGAATAACAATGAGCAACAAACCTCGATGGTAAAAATTGAATTTCAGATGGAGAGTGAAGCTGGTGAAGCTAGTTACGGCGTTTTAAAACTTCAAAGTCCTGTACTCTCGACAACTGGACAGGGTATGGATCCATATTTGATTTATAAACTTAATAATCATACATATTTAGAAAAATATTCATACTATAATTGATTAATTTCAGGAGAAATCGAAACCAACGCCTTCAGCTTCGCCAACCCTGTGTATTCGCCGACAGCCGTCGCGCCAGTGCCTGCAGAAGGCGCGGTGGAGACTTTCCCTGAAAGCGTGGCGTCGGAGACCTCGTCCACCCTGCGCACCCCGCGACCCTCATACAAAGTAGAAGATGTGGTCTTTGAGTCGCCTGAAAGACCCACCTCCTGGAGGGCATTCAAACGTAATCATAAATTCTCTCTGGACTTAGAAAATACCACAGATTTAGTATCTACTGTCATTCTATTTGCTGTTGATGTAGCAACCGCGTACCCACACAATTCCATAAAATATAAAGAATAAATACTAGCTAATGGAAGCGTGGTGGTGTGGAGTGGGTGTCAACTGGATATGAAATATGATCTTTATAGTTGAATTCAGATAACTATTCACTGCCACTGCTAAAGTTCTAACTTATGGACTTATGGATCTCCCTGAGAACATTTTGTAAACTTGTCCTTTTTTGACGATTACGGCCGAAGAAAAGACTAAACTTCATAAATTCACTAGAACGGCAAATACACAATTCCCATCATCAAAGTTACCATATGCATTTGCAGGCGGGGTGTTAGCTCGATGGGCAGTGGCCCGCGCGATCTACCCGTACATGGTGTCAATCGGGCTGGTGTACTTCACCACGTTGAGTCTATACCCTGGCATCGCTTCCGAGGTGCCCTCCTGCCGGCTCGGCACCTGGATGCCGATCATACTGATGTCAGCCTTTAATCTTTTCGATTTTATTGGAAAAGTAAGTAGTGTGTCTTTATTAAATAGCCTTTTGAACATGATTAAAGATTTTATTAAGGTATTATTGGATGAAATTTATTACGGGATAAGTTACATATTAAAGGCCCATTTAGACGGGGAGACTCTCTCGTCTCGAAGATTCTATAGTTGAAGGAATATAAAACATTTCCTCCGTCTAAACATTCACTCTTGTCGCCCGTGGATATGGACGACATTTTAGATCTTTCCTGAATGTAAACATTTTGTTACGATTATGTAATGGCGATTATTGCTTGCGATAGTCGCGGAGACATTCTCGTACCGAAATGTGCGAGAAACTCTCTCCATCTAAATGGGTCTTTACAATGTATTTAACTCGCCTATAGCGCATTCAACTGAATGCTGTTTAATGTGTTTACTTGATACATTTCAGGTTCCAATTGTATCTAGTAAAATGTTTTATTTCTTGAATAGATAGCAGCAGCGTGGCCGTATGAATGGAGTCGCAGTCAACTGCTGATGGCAAGCGGTTTACGATTGCTCTTAGTGCCTCTTATGCTGCTGTGCGCTGCGCCCAGACATTCACCTCACATAGTTGGAGACGTAAGTAACCATCTATGGTCTTATTTATGAAATACTTCTAAGTAACTTTCTGGTATTTCTTTGCAGAAATTCGCTGGTACTGTACTGTACTGTACTATCCTACTTTTTCTGATTCACAATCTAGCATTTTAATTTTTACTAAGCCAGTGGATGGCGAAATACTTTACAATAACCTAGAGACAACCAACCTCTAGAGCGATTTTGTAGTTCACATGATAACTATTTATATTCTTGTAAATAATGCGAATGAAATTCATTTCAGGTGTACCCTATATTATTTTCCGTGGTGCTTGGCTTCTCAAATGGCTTGTTTGGCTCGGTACCTATGATACTAGCGCCATCTCGCGTTGGACGAGAACATCGTGAGATTGCTGGTAAGCATGACGTTACTACTGACAGTCGTTGCAAAATCGTATAGTCTGTAATTTCCGAATAAAATATCATCTAGTGCATATTTTCGGATGACTTAAGCACGAAAACAACCGTGGAATAAATATAAACCCAGAAACAGTGAATATGTTTTGTAACACCCAAGTAGGTACTAACAAATTTCCTCCAGTTATACATATAAACTTCTTGATGTCAGGTAACATGATGACACTTTCGTACAACGGCGGGCTGCTATCGGGCTCGCTGGTATCGTACCTGTTACTGGGCATGCTGGGTCCGCCGGCGGGTGCGCCATGTCGGGTGTATCCAACGCCACCGCTGCCCACGCTGCCGCCGGCCACGCCACCCAACGTCACGTATGCCGTCACCGCATCGCACTAAGCTCCGTATACAGATGTTTTTTAATAAGACTTTAGGCTTAAGCACATCGACGGCATGGCAGAGGATTTAAATTGGCAACAGACATTCAATCTGACCTCGAATACGCCATAAGTTATAATCTTTAAAATTCATGTCGTGATAAAGAGATATCCTTAAAACTTTCAAAAGCGCACTCTGCTGCTATCGTCCAGTGTATATGTCTGCCGAAAACAGAATGTTACAGTGTCTACGCGGGCATTAGGCGTTGACCGGTGGCAAAATCCTCTGTCGTCCCGATTTGCATCGGTCTGTAGACCGCATGTCGTGAGCACACTATCATCTTTTGTCGGTTGATTGCAAACCTAACTGTGTCTAAGCTGTTGTCTTGTGGTCTCTTCAGTCAGATTTGATTATGTCAACATTGCCGGTTATTCGCAAGAGTTCGTGGCCCTGGCACACAAAGACCTCTAGAGAAAATAGTGCATTTTAGTGTGTAAAAGTCAAGAAAGAAAAAGATGCAAGCAATCTTCATAATTACTGGTAACGTGCGCATGGTGTGCGATTTACCCATGATTTATCGAAATATAGGCGTTAAGTAGATACCATGTTTCCCAGTATCCTGAATAAAAACTTTTATTTTTGCCATTGTAAAAGTACCTACTTAATGAACGTGAATGTGAATTGTGACTAAGACAGTCGTGTAACGTATGTAAATTTTCAACAAGTGCTCGAATTTTAAGTTATGTATTTAGTCTCGATATCTTAATTACTTTTAATGAACAGGAACTCTAGTATACGGTGTTTCAAAATCGACTAAACTGCATAGGTACACACATCATTGACGCTTGAAATCTTCGACGGGTTAAATTGGCGCCAAAACGATTGTTTTACAGTTTTCACTCTGATTAGGCATAATTTTAAAATCAAGAAGATTCTTAAAATGCGTTCGTTGATTTGTAATAAACAAGACATTGTTTTAACAAGGCGTTTTAGTGAATCTGCCGTAAAAATATCGTTATAGACATGAATTTTTCATCGTGCAGTTCAAAGTTTTGCACTACATTGCATTAACAATAAACACATATACTTATAGATTAAAATAATGACATCAGGAATAGGCTAGGCTAGCTTTCATTAATTCATAAGTTGCGTGTACAAATAACTTTGTAATTTGTAAGCTAAGTACCTAAATAATTGTTTATCCATTACCCTTTTCCTGTATCCCTAAGATATCCTTAGTCAGACTCGATTGTTACAAAGTGAGTGAATTTCTTACTGGCGAGAGTAAGGCTTACCAGTGAAATGAAGTGAATGTTAACTATCAAAATAAGTATAAAATTATAAGTAGGTCCTTATATTATAAGATATTCTATTTGAGCTGAACACATATACAGCCTGTAACCACTATAATATAAACTACATAAGTAAACGTGAACCCTAAATTAATCATAACATTCCGCCGTAATGATTAAGTATGATAAAAATATTTCATGACAGCGACTTCTTGCTATTAAAATTTACATAGGCACGTTGAATTGTTACGAGCGTAGTTTGATTGATAGATAGTAAAATATATATTTTTTTAATGATATCTACTTATTATTTCATTACCCGTACAAGAAAAACGATGACGATCGCTGTCTAGTTCAACTTTTTTTGCAGTTTTGCGTAAAACGGAATGGTTGTAAACGTTAAAGAACCCTCGTGAGACTGAACACAAATGAAATGTTATTGTGAACGGATAAGTGACTTATTACGACTTGTATGTATTATTGTAATATATCAAAATATGAAATGGCTACCTCTTGCTTTTCTACGAAATGTATTTGTTCTACAATGTAGATATTTAATTGTACATAGCACCTGTGTAAATAATTATCAATTAAATAGAAACATATCTGGATACTTTTTATGTGTTTTTTTTTAACACGTTAGTAGCTTAAACTTAAGAACTTGGCTTTTAAATATCTAAAGAAAATCTATGTTATAAAATTCTACTGCAGTCAAACTGCGAAGCTACGACAATCTGTCAAATTTCCTTAATACATTTTAAACTTTATTACTGAAGCATATGGTTCAAGATTGATTGGGATTTTTTTACAGTATCGGGTAGCTTGATGTGCTGGCGTCTGTACATTCCTCTGTACCCGAGGTCCATGCAAAACAAGAAGCGTTCTACAGTATATAGGCGTATACCCATACCATAATAATATCTTATTTCAGTTCTTAATTTCTAAGAACGTCTCAGAAGCGACAAGTCTGTGTACATATTTTGGCTAAAATAATATTTGTTTACACGATCGCATCACACATACGACGCATGCGTCTTGTCGACGACACGCGACGCCACCCGTGGCGCCTGGCGTCACGTCTTCAGTAAAGGAAGATAGATAATATGGTTCAAACTTATCACATTATCCTACTAATATCATAAACGCAAAGTCTGTAAGTATGGATTGCGTTTATTACTCTTTTAAGTAAAAACTACTTAATGGATTTTGATGAAACTTGCCTGTGATATACCTAGCTTATACGTCAAAATAACATATGTATATGCTGCTCTTTATCCAGGTACGGGCAGTAATCTCCTCAGGAAACGGCTAAAACCGCATGCGGAATCTAGTCGTATATATTTATTTAAACATAAAACGTATACTTACCTACATTAGGTATTACTCATTCTTACATTATTTTAATTAACATTGGTATCTAATCAAATAAATAGCAAAATATTTTTAAACGTCATCTTATTGGATTATAATCCATTATGGTACCTATTACTCGAGAAAAAAAGGTAGTAAAATAAGTTTTTGCCATCGATTTATGAGAAAACATGCTTCCTAAATCATGATGAGGTTTATTTATTCCACCGGGTCGAGTAGTTTGATATTCTTAATTATTGATTATACCAATACAAATACGAGACAGTACATAGAGATGAGCACCGGTATTAATAGCTACATCTCATAAATAAATAAATATGTAGACACTAGGCACCAGCTTAGTCTCGTTTTTTACCAAGGTACAAAACTCATCATCATCAGCCTTTTTAGAGTTCCGTACCCAAAGGGTAAAACCGGAACTCTATTGTTTTCGCTCCTCTGTCCGTCCGTCCGTCCGTCTGTCACCAGGCTGTATCTCATGAACCGTGATAGTTAGAGAGTTGAAATTTTCACAGGTGATGTATTTCTGTTGCCGCTATAACAACAAATACTGAAAGTAGAATAAAATAAATATTTTGGGGGGCTCCCATACAGCAAACGTGATTTTTTTGTTAATTTCTGCTCGATATCGATAACGGCAACAGGTAGATGCTTGAAATATTCACAGAATATGGAATGTACTACTTACTTTAAAAATAAGTAATTTTATTAAAATTAAATTAATATTCGAGGGGGGCTCCCATACAACAAACATGATTTTTTGCTCGTTTTTATAACGGCAAGAGGCAGACGCTAGAAATCTTCCCTGAATATTGAGTTTATATAAATAATGGTACGGAACCCTTCGTGCGCGAGTCCGACTCGCACTTGGCCGGTTTTTTTGTTTCGTTTTTATCGTCCTACTGCTTGGCAAAGGCCTCCTCTCATACTTCTCGGATTGAGTGTCAATCTACACATCATGATACAAAACTAGAAATCCGAAAAAATCACCAATTTAAGGACGATGATGATGATAAAGTATTTTTTTTAACGCGACAACAAACTTCGAATTTACTTTGATAAAGTCAAAGTTTAATTAACTTTAAGTCGATTGATAAATCGTGGCAAAGGTCGTCCTATTTTTAAAGAGGTCTGTCAGACAAAAGAACTTATTACTGGCGGTTTCTAGTAACTACTTTAGGAACTTTAATAATCCTTCATTAGGCTTGAAGTGGAAAAATATCTAGGTACATATATTATACAAGCAATTTTCTGTACAATATTACATTACTGACTTGTTTCAAAACGTCTTATCAATAGTGTTCGTATGATCCGAGGGCAATGTCCCTACGCACGATATATGTATGTCATTTCAGAATAATCTCCTTTGTCATTCATAAATGTAAGTGACTATTTTCGTTAAGTATTAAAATAGATATTACATTACACAATTTTAGAGACGTATTTTATTTATAGGTAAGTAACTACACAGGCTCTATCAATAGGGACAAACGCCAGCACATCAAGCTACCCGAAACTGACAAATTTTCACAATCTACTTTGAACCGTATACTTCAGTGATGAAGTTGAAAATCTATTAAGGAAATTTGACAGATTGTAGTAGCTTGATGTGCTGATGACTGTATATAGTGAACGCGCACTATTGTCAGTTCAGTTTTCACCACATACATATGTCTCTGTCGACAAATGAATGGATTTGGCGAAGCGGAATCCCTTGTGCACAACAGTTCTCAAAAACTTAATACGATAAATTGTCTTTTTAAATCAGATCAAGATCAAGGTTTTTGTTGAGAAATCAGATAAACTTTGAGCCTATAGACGATAACAGTAAAACCTTTTTTTTTCGAAACTTCAACCTTCGTCTTAATTATTTCACTGAGGAATCGCCTCATCTCTTCGAATCCATAAAAAAACATGTATGATTATAATACAAATAATCAGTATATTTTTTGCAAGTCAAAGCTCTTTTTAACACTTTTCCCAAAAGGACCTGAATTTCATTAAATTCCATTTCAGAATCATTTACTATGTAGGTAAATGTATATCAACCCTAATTATACGAATGGGAGTTTATTAGCCACTTATGCCAATAAATATATATACCAATTTTAAAAAAAATGAAAACAATTTATATGAAATGTTTTACTTAGTGGACCCCGCGCTCCAGTTACAAATAGCTTTTATTTGGGTGCAATAGTTACTTTCCTAAGACGCAAGTAAAACTACCTGAAACAATAATACTTCAGATTTTTTAACCTGTATACTTACATAACATTTTCAAATTGGAATTTGAGAGACAATTCAACCTCTGCCATCTCGACAATGTTAATTAAGTGTAATTACGTAAAAGTAGTGACGTTCGCAAATTATTACCAGAATTCATTGAACTTATGACCTTTTAGTATCGGACTCGTTTAGGTACACTTTCGGTGCTTCATCACAATACCATCGTACAGACGCCAGCACATCAAGCTACTACAGTCTTTCAAATTTCCTTAATATACATTAAACTTTATTGCTGAAGCATATGGTTGAAAGTTGATTGGGAAAATTTGTCAGTTTTGTGCTGGCGACTGTACAAGTCTTGAAGATTAGACCAGCAGATAATTAGTAAAAAATATAGCGTTAATTAACATGACTTTCGTACTATATCAGTGCTAAAAGGCGTGATGACTCGTATAGTATCAGTGTTAAAGCGGCGTTGCGAGGTTATACGATTACCTTAATTGGCTAATCTGTATCTTTATTAGCCCGCTTAATATTGGTTCAAAATTGGGGGAGTGAAGATGTAACATGGCCTTTTTACGGGGTAGTGAGGTGTTGAACTACCTCGTGCATCGCCCGACACCCGCGCGCGCCTCTGCCTCGGGTCCATCAAAAAGGGGGACGGGGACTTCCCCAAGTCCCTCGCCCCTGGACAATGTAACATAGCCTGCCCTAACGTTTCATGATCCACCTTCTTCAGTTTGACGCATCTACCAATTTTCACAAGTCGTCAGGTTCAAAACTTTTAGATTTTTTTCTAAATTTTGCTGTTATTTCTTGTGAGAGAGAGGTTCGCTTTTCTTTCTGTGAGAAAGGTTCCTAACCATATTCCGACTTTAAATTATGATACAACCCTTAATAAATTACTAAAAAGATAAAAAAGCCCAGAAGAAACTCTAAGATAAACAAAATATTACGTAGAAGTGCATAAAGGTAAGGCATATATGCATAAAGGTATTCCCTTGGCAAGTGGAACCTGCCATCACATTAATATTATAAAATCGAAAGTTTATGTATGTTGCATCATCGTATGTATATGCATGTACATATATGCTACTTTTAGTCCGGGTGCGGGAATGGCGCTCCGAAAATAATTACGGAAAACGTAACATAGCAAAGGATTTACATTTTCCTTTTGTTTCTAACTAGATGTAACCAACAAAATGAAATAAGTGGCTTTTTTCTCATGGGATTATGAATGAAGGAAATTATCCATTAAATGACCCCTACCGCTGAGAGTGCATCTGTCAGTGTCAGTCTTACTGACTGAAACCTACTATGTTCCTTCTGGAGGTCTCTGTGCGCCAGGGCCACGGATACTCTTACAAATAACCCACAGCCCAGGCAGACCTTGGCCATAAAAGGCTCCTCCGATGTTGCTCCTCTGTCCTAAAACGATGAAAGCAGGGACTGACATAGTTACCATGTTCCATTGACGGCAGTCAAGGCAAGTCAACCCAACCAATATAGTTCCCCGCTATCATTTCGACCTTGTTTAATACAACATGCTGGGTCATACATTGACCTTTGTACCTGAACTTCAAATGTTTTGCATCCGTTCTGGATGTTTGTGATTTACGAGCACATTAATTGTATCAGTTAGTGATATATTATGTATGTACATAATTAATATTCCCAGCTTCCTGTTCAACAAAACATTGCTGACAATTTACATTAGTTACCTACAACTATTAAAGTCTCACGGTTGATAATGAAACTACCTATAAGTACCTACCTCCATACCATTAATCCCCTACCTAGATTATAACTACTTACGGTTTAAATTAATCTTCTGTGCTTAGATCAAGCTCTATAATATTATTACAGAATCAAAAAACCTAGTAGTATTTACTAAATACATGTCACACGTAATGGGTAGATACATAGGTACTTCAAGCTACTTAAATATCCAACTAAAGCTATTACAGACTTAATGTAAAATATCGTCATATAAGGTTATTAAAAGACAGATTCGATTGTAAATAATAATTTAATTAATATCGCTAACAATAGTAAGCATAAGTTCTACTTAATGATATCACAATTCGAAGGAGTGGCTTGTAGTGCCACCGGGTGGTCGGTCGTCAAGCGTTGGTGTCATCTACCGACGCTATTGAGGGATGGTATCCCTAGATGAAAACTCGAGTGGTGTGTCCAACACTTTCACACTGTCCTATCTTTTACGGCGACGCGTGCGGGAGCGCTGCGACGAGCGCGAGCTCCACTCGAGGCTCAGATCACTTGACGAGGGCGGCGTCTCCGGGAACTGCGCGTGCGACGTCCACCGGCACGAGTCACACGCTGACTTCGGGGTGTCTGGTATTTTTCCTGGTTTCCCGTTCGGACTATATGACTCCAAAATGTGCTTGTAGGCGCACTCCAAAGGTTCGGGACTCCGGCCCCTGGCAGCACACAAACGGGCACGCACGCAGGCGGTGCAGTAACCACAACTGTCTTCGCGAAGAGCACTTCGAACCATTTTGAGTTATGTGTGAATATGGTGACGCACTTTGAGGACTGAAGCCGCTTGTCAGAGAGCGATGATATTTATGCGCACGCCGGGCGTCGCGCACGCGCCTCGCCGATAACCCCGGCTCCGGCGCCAGTGTTACCGACCGCGCAACACCAACTGAGCCAGTGCTAGAAAAAATCCCAATAATTTATTATTATATCAACCTAATCAACAACTTTAACGATTGCCCAGTTATCACGTATCTTTACTATGTTAAATCCAAATAGGTAGTATGGGTACTTAATGAACGTGAGATTTTGAATGTTTGTTAAGTGTGTTGGACCTTTATAGGTACCTACGTTAATGTTGATGAAATATTGCTCACATGGTTTCTATCTTAAGGAAGCAAAAAGTTACATACTTACTTACTAAAATGTAACTTGAAGTATACCTTTTCTTGAAACAGTCACTTCTTCAATCGTCACTTTTTGTCAGGGTCTAAAATAGTTCCAACTCTAGTACTAAGCTTACACCATCATCTTGAACTAAGTTAATGGTCATAACCTAACACTAAACCAGGTAAGTACTTTTTTAAACAGATGAAATGTGTTTTAAAAGTTCAATCCAAATAATATTAAGTAGGTTATTTGGTAAAAAGTGGAATTTATAGAAATTTCGAATTGCAGAGCATGGCATGACATTTAATTCTCAAAATACTACCGTTTCTAAGTAAGCTTCAGGGATGTTTAGACAAAATGAAAACAAAACACTTCTGCAAATGTGCGAAGCCTAAAATGACTGACTTAAGGGGGAGAAAAACAATTGAAGAGAACTGTAGTGGACGAGGCTTCCCTGGCAACCAGATATAGCGCGCGTGCGCCACTGTGCGTGTGTGACACTAACAGTAAATTATCTTATAGTACTAACATCATACATGTATACTTTATATGTAATTTAAGTACCTAGCAGTAGTAAATACACACAATAATATTTTAATGTAATAGTAAGTAATGTTTAACGAGTTATTGCACATGGTACCTACATACAAACAGGTTGATAACACCAAGCTCCTAGTGTCTATCACAATGCGACGAAGTAAGAGACTTCTGAAGATAATTTGTAGATAAGTATAAACTTAGGCTGCTCGCAAATATTCAGATAAAATCTAAAGTGTAAGGTATGTGTGAAGATCTAAAGGGGAGGCCTATGTCCAGCAGTGGACGTCCTATGGCTGAGATGATGATGACGATGATGATGATTCTTCCTCCATCCGCTGCTATTTTGCTTGTGGCTAGCTACCGGCCAGTTGTATCAACTTAGAATTACTATTTTTACCCAACTGCGCGAGAGAGAGGTTGTTTCTTTTGTGAATTAAAAATACTTTTTAATTAATTAGGAAAATGTTTTTTTTATATAAATTTACACAGTTCCATTTACTTATTTACATATTATCTTATTCTTGCTAATCATATGCCTCAAAGTATTTTAGGGTTTCTTTATTCTTAGATATAATTTTTGCAAGTCAAATATTACTCGATAAACTTTTTAATGGAAAATACTATTATCTTTCGAAATATTGATTCACCTCAAAGCAACTTACTACCTTATGTGGCCTCTAATTATAAAATGTAAGAACCCATAATAGGTAGGTTCGTTTTTTAACAGATGTTCATCGTATTTGGAAAGGTGTACGAACAAGACATTCGCGTGCATCGAGTTAAATCAACTAGAGCATTAGGTGCGATTGTTATAGCATATTCTAGATAAAGGCAGCTTAGTTGTTCCACATCTTTACTGGTTATTACCAGTCAGTCATACTCGTTAGTGATCGTAATGCATTGATGTGTTATGTAAATAACTTATCTCTACAAATAAATAAATAAATTGGACGACGCCGATGCGAAGTATCTATTAGAATTTATAGCCAAAGAGGACGTAATTTACTACATAATTCAAATATCGAAGTATTTATAAGTCACGAAAAACGGTCACTGTAAACTTTAAGAACGACGTTGAAGTTTGTCGTGCCTGCAGATAGCCGAAGAAATGCATTCTGGAAACATCTGGACGAAGCTCTGGCTGGCTGTTATCTATCGGCAACACGGTGTAAACAAGTCGACTATTTATAAAGTCCTACAAATAACTTGACCACTTTGTGACCGATCGGACGCATCGGGACTTTTCAAAGCCTTCACTTGAGGACAACGATGCCACCCACTATGATTCACAATCAAATCAGCAATGATAACAACTGTAAACTTAGCCAATTTAGCCTATTGATAGAAGGTACCTACAGGACAGTAAGTGTCTATTGATACTAAGGCATGAAAAGATTTGTTTAATTGTTGCCTTACCCTGCAAGGTAGTAGCTAAAGATCTGTTTCCCGCGATGGATACTTGGTATTGCCTGCCTATATAAAGTAATAATTTAGTAATCTGTGCTACTATTATGTCATGACAAATGTGCCCGGATTTAAAAAGGATAGATATAGAGCCTATCATCATCTCCCGAGCCTTTTCCCAACTATATTGGGGTCGGCTTCCAGTCTAACCGGATTCAGCTGACTACCAGTGTTTAACAAGGAGCGACTGCCTATCTGACCTTCTCAACCCAGTTACCCGGGCAACCCAATACCCCTTGGTTAGACTGGCATCAGATTTACTGGCTTCTGACTACCCGTAACGACTGCCAAGGATGTTCAATTACAGCCGGGACCTACAGTTTAACGTGCCATCCGAAACAGTCTTTGGTGTCCAAGATATACTTGGAAAGTACATACAAACTTAGAAAAGTTGCAATGGTACTTTCCAGACCTGGAATCGATCCCACGCACTCATACTTGAGAGGTTGGCTCTTTAACCCTTTAACCACTAGGCTACCACGACTTCCACATCCATGTTTTTCTAACGTATAAGATATATTACCTTAACAGGACACGCGTTGTCTAAACAATGAGCACAAAAAGATGATAATTGAGTCATTGATTGATTGCACGCCATTCGAGATGATGAAACTGTAGTCTCTTATTACAACCGGATTATTCTCATTGACTAATCTATGCTCGGGGTTGCCTGAGTATATTGATAAAGTTCTTGCATAGTTCCGCCAAATTCCAAGGAGATTTTCATTATAATACTCCTACCTATATGATATTAATTTAAACACATATATATATATTCGTCACCCTCGTTTAATTTAATTTTAAAATTAACAAGACAAATATTATGCTTGGTTGGTGTTAACTCGATATCTTTAAGATTAAATATGTTATTGATTTAAGTTTTTTAAGAATCTTTAATTAGGTTTTTTGTTGTTGTTATTGTCTTACAGTTATTACTAATTAGCACGATCTGGATGACCGCGACACGAAGTCTACATTATCTTATCTCATTTCACAAAATGGTTCTTTTAAAACTTATCACATTCTTCATAAGAGTGATTTTCCTCGGAAAAAGAAAAGAAAGAAAACTATTTACATATTTATAATTAGACTATCTTTAAGTTTGTTGGATCTCGGAGACAGGAGGCTCCGCCGAGTCCTCATTATAATTTGAAAAAAAAAACATGATAAGAGGTCATTGACTTAAATTTTATAGTGCGAGTATAAAAAAAGAGAATAATGAAGACTGGAGGTGCGTTGTAAAATTCTAGTAGACAACAAAATGAAAAGAAATAGAATTATAACAAAAGTGTAAAATCTAGGCTCCATAATTAAAAGAGATTATCTCAAAGTACAAGGAATTATTTTTAAGAAAAAGCACGGAAGATATAAGAGTAGTAAGTGACCATTAACAAGACACATTGAAACGCAAAATCATTTTTCAGAGTAAAGACAATTTCATGTTGACCTGCCAACTCTCACACTACTCCGCCGCATCACTAGGTAGTTCGACCGATGATAGATAAATTAAACTACAAAATTATTTCACTTTTACGCTGGCACTTATTTCTATTGGTCCAATCACGACATGACCAGCCCTTTAGAACAATTAGTATTTTTTTAGCAAAATACCTAACAATGTAGGGTATGAACTTATCGATAGATCTAAATTTTCGCAGTCAGATCGCACCGCCCGAATGGCGCCAAGACTCGATTTACAAAGTCAATAATAGGAACTTATAAGATTGTGTATTTATATATAAACTGCCTGTTACCAAGTAATTAATTCCAATGAAAAAAATTAAACTTAAGACAAATTTGTTATTTTACAAATATTGTTATCTATACACATACGTGATTAAAACAATGATCTTGTTCACAGACAGACTAAACAGGAATAAGTACCAGTTGCCAACAGATAAATTGTATCAGGTTGGTATTCTTTGAAAAATAACTTTAATTTTAGCAACATGTGCAAAAATAGCTATTTTATCAAATGTTGCGTAATTATCTACATGTTTATGAGTTCGTGGTTAATAATGATCCACAGTCATAGTTCAACTTTGAAAAAAAAAAGTTTATTTTCTTGCGTTTCATTGTGATCATTTTGGCTTACAACATTTATGTCAGAAAACAATATATTACCACAAAGAGTGAACACTTTGGAACATTACCAACTGAACTTATTTCACCGCTATTATTTACATTAAAGGCATAGTTGAAACTTAATTCCGAATAACAAAATATTTTACTATACCATTTAATTATTTTCACATGTTAATATTACATTTAAATTAAATATTTCGTAAAATATAATTACCTACAGTACAGAAGACATTGTAAAGTCATATAAATCTATTATTCATTAAAATTATTAATGTTCAATTTAGTTCCCTCATTAGAACACAAACTGTCACAGAGGTTATCAAAAGTATCACTTTTACAAAGAATGCTGAGCGATTTGAGATAGTGGCAGAAGCGATTGTTCCTCTTCATGTTGGTATCATTTTTGTTTTTTTCTAGCCTACATATAGTTCGGCAGGACGACCAGTAGTCCAACGCAAGAGCTCTTCTGTCCAGTACTGCCGACGCATTCAAATAGCCGGTCACACTGCTGTGTCGCGATACGACTCTGTCTCGTTGTCTGAAACAAATTACAAACACATATAATTAAGCTAATTACATAACAATGTTACAAGATAAAAGTATAATTAATACGTAGAATCCAAAGATGACATTAAAACTTGACCCTTTGTTTCGTACCTAATCTATGTACCAACCTATTTATCACTCAAATAATGCATCGTGACGTGGTCCATTTTTCTACATGCTCCGGCGCATCTTTAAAATCTCATTTAAAATAGGCGTATAAGTACGTAATACGCGAAATAAGTCTTTTAAAATCCACAATCCGATTTCAGCCCGACACGAACGGTAATCGAAACCGAGACCCCGTTAACAGCAGTAGTGCTATGCGACAATTAGCCCAAGGAGGCAGTATATTTTGGGCGCAACCAGAATACCCATTAACCATTTTCAATGGTGGCTGTCGCGCCACTGCTACAAAAAGTGACTGTGGCGCAAGGCAAGTTATTTAATCGTTCAATCTTTTACAATGCCCAATAGTGGTTATTCGATGGCCCCGGCCATCGAATAACACAGAATCTTCAATATTTTGGCCTTCTGTGACCTAGACTTAGTATTAAAACCGAAGTTTTAAAAAAAATATATGTACCTGTGCAAAGTCATTCCTGGAAACTGTATGTTTTCTTTTCTTTTACACCCCAACACACCTTGAGCTGTCGCAATGGAACTCGAGACCATTGTTTGACAAATCTCATTAGTTACTTCATATTCATAATGATAAGAGTCTAAGTTCTCTCTCTCTGAAACACTATGACCTTCAGGGAAACACCAAGGATCTGATGCTATGTTCGTACAGGAATCTGGATTGATGTGACTGATGTAATCTGACAATGACAAAGCATCTGCTACATTAGCCATTGCTTCAAGTTCCAGGCTAACACTATTCTTGGTAGGTGGAGAGTCATCCGATTTATTTTCTGTTGTCAAAAGACAAGGCATACTCCACCAAATATTAAATATCTGCGCAGGATCTGTAAAGTCCAATAAGTTTGTGTGCCTATCTGCAAAATCATTCCAAATAGTATTTGCTTCCAAATTCACATTATGGTCCACCAATGCACCATTTCTTTTTTCTGAATCATCATTATCTGCCCATGACATGCATGAATTTTCCTCATCAATATTGGCCTTATACAAATCTACATTTTGGGACGCTGTTTCGTCTTCTGATGTTACACCATTCACATAACTAGGTACACAGAACTGTAAATAATTAATAGTTTTTCTAATGTCTCCTTTAAAATAATTAAGGAATTTGGCTCCAGCTCCAGGCCAGCAGATTCCACTATCTGCTAGGCACATTATATCTAGCCAAGTCCCAAGCATCCGAGGCAGAAGCGGATACATCTTCAAAATTTTTCCATTTTGTAAAAATTTCTGTAAATGAGGACACACTAGAGATGATGTGATTAATATGACAGGCCGTTTGGAACTCTGGACCAACTGCACAATAGCAGAGGAAAATCCATCATCCTGATCAAAGACAATGTCTGCATCATCAATCAGGATAAGAGATGAGTCTGTTCTAGTACTTTCTTGGCTGTATGATGTTCCACTTGATGTACCACTTGAAACTTCAGTTTTCTTTACTTCCTTCTTAGTTTTCTCCTCAAGGGACTTTTTTGGTCTACCTCTTTTCTTAATCTTTATTATCAAGTCAGGTTGACTTTTTTCTTGTGACTTCTGACTGTTTTCCAAGTTTCCAGTGCCTCTATTTACCTTGTGTGACTGTGTTGCTTCTTGCAAGTCTTGCAACATTATTTTGCCTGTTCTTTTACTACTTGAATTAACTTCAATTACTTTCATGGACAAATCTGATGCAACCGCATAAATACTAGCAGTTTTACCACACCCTGTGGGGCCAGTCAATATTAAGAGGTTGTTCATTGACTTCATACTTTCTCGACTATCTGTGTCTGATTGATAGTAGTCTGATGAATCTGACCCAGGGTTGGATTTAGCCTTGAATTTAACATTATTCTCAGTCCATGATATCAACCATTTCCTTAATTCTTTTATAGTTTCAAAATTACCTATGATTTGACTTGTCGTCATAGCCTTGTATTTGTCAGTCCAGTTTAATCTATCAGGGCTATCACTGGTAACATCAGTCACATCACCTATTATTTCAATACTGTTATCTACATCTACACAATTACAGTCTTTAAATTCTCCCCTTGCTTTTCCTCTTAAATAACGAAAGGTTCTGTACACTGGAAA
The DNA here is from genome assembly GCA_958496145.1 of Heliothis peltigera. Taxonomy (NCBI): domain Eukaryota; kingdom Metazoa; phylum Arthropoda; class Insecta; order Lepidoptera; family Noctuidae; genus Heliothis; species Heliothis peltigera. Next base: position 6,240,240 of record OY292334.1, on the reverse strand, counting down.
CTTTGGATGCAATTGTTTTATTACCTGTAACATTTTTTGTGTATTTTTCTTATGATTAATATCTATGCAATAAGAATGAACTGCCTGATTGAGACATAACAGTTTTTGAAAAGCATCTTTTTCATAATACAGTGAACAGGTTTCATCATTCATATTCATCAAAGGAATATTAACAGGCAGTTTGTTGTCTTCTAATTTTTTGTATTGTTGAACATGAACAACTACTGGAAAGCTTGTATCTGGAATAGAGTAAATTTTCTGTTGCTGAATAATTTTCTTTAATTTCTCTGGCACTCCACTTTGCAGGAATTTTTGCTTAGCTTCTAGAGCAGCAGGATCAGATTGTTTAGGTGTAAATATGGGTGCTAGTTTGGCAGGTTTCTTAGATATAACTGTTTCTTTGGGAACCTTGTCTTCTTTTTTCTGGGGTTTACTTTTGACAGGTTCGTCAGAAGTTTGATTAGATTTTGTATTCAAAGGTTTTTTATCACTGACTGTATTATCAGTGTGCTTCTTCTTTTTAGGTGTGAAAATATGTAACTCATCTTCAGAGCTTGATAGACATGCCTCATCTGTATATTTCACAGGTCTTTTCACTGACCTCTTGGGTCTGCTGTCATTAGAATGTAAAGCGTCATCTGATCCATTGGGTTTAGCATCAAGTTTAAAGGTCCTTTTCCGCTTTTGTCGGTCATTTTTCGCCACTGTTGCTTCGACCCGAACCTCACTGACCTCATCAACTAATACTGCTTCTGAAACATGAATATTGGGAATACTCTCAACATCCAATTTTTCCTTTTCATTTAAGATAAGCCTATTTACTTTGCTCAATTTCTCGTCCTGAATTATGTTAATGGCTTTATCTTGACTATTTTCTTCTATAATGTCTATCATATCACCAGAGCCCGAAGGTTCTTTTATCAGACTCAGCTTTTTCTTCCTTCCTCTTTTTTTGTTCCTTGTTTGTAACTTTACCTTTATGACATTATCATTTTCAGTATTTGTAGGTGAAACATCAGAATCTCTGTCCACTTTTTTAAAATAACAAAGCATACTTTCCTTTTTCTTTAAAGATGGAGATAATTTCTTTAGAAATTCTTGATCTTCCTTAGATATGAACTTTTTGACTGGACTTATGTTAATAGGATCTTCAATAGTGTTAAAGATATCCACTATTTTCAATGTCTTAGCTTGTTTCTTTCTGTTATTATTGTTAGCAATTTCTACCCTGTCCTTAGGTTTCTTTGGATCTATACTTTCTTTTGAAACAGTTTCCTTTGTCTGTTCATTATCTATGACTTTGTTGTCCTTTAAAATCATACTTTTCAGTTTCTCTGCTCGTTTCTCCAGTTGCTTTTTTATTATGTTATCTTGATATTCCTCTATTTCTTTGTTCCTTAGCGACCCTTTAGCTTCAGCCATTTTTTGCAATAGTAAGTTTCTTTTAGCTTTAATATTTTTCTTTTCAATTGCTTCTTCATTATCTGAGTTTTCATTGCTTTTTTCCTTACCAGGAGAATTGCTCCCAAGACTTTTATTTCTAGAGTCCATTAACAGTTTGAATGCATTTGTTTGTTTCTTTTCCTGACTTGTGACAGCTAAAGGAATACTCAGAGTTACATCTTGAATGTTGACTTCTGTATTGGAATTCTTAATGCTGTCACTTATTTTAACAGCTTCCTTTTTTCTGACCATTTTAAAGAGGTAGTTTTTCGGTCTTAATTCTTCAAATTCGCCTTCAATTATAATTGGTTCCTTCCCCCTGTTCGGGGATTTAATAATAAGTGATGAAATGAGGATTTTTGATACATCTAACACATCTTGATCCTCTTCTCCATCCTGTCTGAGTTTATACTTCTTTAACTTTCTTTTGAGTACTTTGGTGCATTTGTGATTGTATGTATTTTCTTTGGACTTCAGAATATGTCGACGTTTACGATTCCTGCTGCAATTAAATGAATTGACTTCGTCGACCACTGTGAAGTGCTCAGTCGGTAACAAAGTTGTCATTCCTTCCCTGAAAAATTTAGAATTCACCTTAATTTGAATAGTTTTAGTTTAATTATGAGATAAAGACAAAATATGGATCACGCTACTCGAGGACAAACTGAGTTAGATATACCGACTATGTTACGACTGACGAATACACTTTTATGAAAAACTTTATTGTACAGGTATATCTGTCGAAACTCTGAAAGTATTTTACAAATATTTGTCCAAATGTGTTATGAATACATACCGAATACCAATTTGGCGGCATTACTGTAAGCGACGAACGTCACTTTGACAGTACATTTGTCATGGTTGACAATTAGGGCAACTAAAATAAAATGCCACTGATATTCTCGTCACAAATGCATAATCTACTAATGATTTTATTGGTTCTTATCTGATTCAGCTTATTTTATTTTGGCCACAGATTTCCTCACTAAATTTATAACTACATTTTGGGCAGATAATATGATAGGAATTAACTTTTTTAAGTATTGGCTTACGTAAGGATCCTAATCGTCAAAAATTGTCAAAGCGCAACCAATATTTTTATTATTCACAATCACACATTATCTGGACTGATCTGGACAACCATGGGACGACTGTGAATCGATTTAGGTGACATCCTGTCACTGTCTTTTTTCAATCTGTCATATCGATTTTGAAGTTCTGTGCCTCATCCCTAAAACGACGTGCTACTGATTGCAGCGCAGCTTAAAATCAGAATTTTTCCTTGAAATGGCATCGAAATCGAAAACTTTCGTGACCCCTCTTATTCGTCATGTTACGGTAAATATAGACAATAATAATCACTAACTTACCTATATCAGAGAATGAAATCAGCGGCATTTTAAAATAAAATAAGTGCTGAACTGTCAAACCCCTGTTATGTAAACCTTTTGACATTCTCCTTGATTAAATCATTCGCAAACATGCCTTCATTTTTGCTTACAGACCAGGGGTTATGCTCAGGCTGCGCCTGTTGTCAAGAGGGACCCAAAGATCTCCTGTGCGGTCCTGCCCAACAAAACTTTTGTTGCCGCTTTGGACAACGGGTCCCCAGTCACTCGCGTAACCATAGCCTTCAAGTAAGTACTTATATTATAGCCATCAGGAGTAAGGCCGTGTAAGACGTTTCCTCCTTACATGAATTACAAAATAATATTCCAGTGACAGCACTATTAAACCTAGTAAAAACAAAACTCAATTCTGGGCAGAGACTTCCTAATTTTATTGATCTTAATTGGACAGGTTGCATGTTTCATACATGAAAATAAATCAGTTAAAAGTACAATCTGCCCATGATCACTTAGTTCTTTGATAAGACAAATTTATTATTTTTGAAAATAAAAAATCCTATGTAGTATACGGTTTATTTAATTTACACAAGTGATTTTTATCTTGGCATAATTTATTATACTTTAAATGGCTTGATTTCCAGGGCTGGTACGCGATATGAACCTCAAACTGAGCTGGGTGTTGCCCATGCTCTTCGTTCTGCTGCTGGTCTGAGCACCAGGAACGCAAATGCCTTCATAATGGCACGTAAATTGGCGCAGATTGGAGCATCTGTTACTGCTTCTGGTGACCGGGAGTTTGTCTACTACACTCTTGAGGTAAGTTTTTAATGGGCTTTATAATTTTCTTATTCTAAAAAAATCTGATTTAATGAATGAAAAAAAAAATTTATTATATGTATAGCCAAAAAAAGGCTGCTTAAATAATACAAAATTGAAAATATATGCAGAAACATATTAATAAATGATCAGCAATATACATCTTTAGGACTAAAGCGAATATGAATTTCTAAGCTTATAGTGTAATCTGTAAGACTTATCTGTAAGATAATTTTCAGTTATTAACAATACCCACAGTATTAATATTATGTATAGACGATTATACAAAGTATATAATTACATTACATACTTGCATATAAACATCCATAAATTATACACATTCATAAAAACATAAACATTAATTGCTGCAAAAATCCATTTTTCTTTTTTAACCTACCCTTCTAAACTTAACTAATTTTTCCAATCACTTAAAAAAAAAATATAAAAAAGAACAATTATTTCAGACTACCCAAGACAATATTGATGAAGCACTGGAAGTGTTCAACAACATGGTCTGCTGCCAGGAGTTCAGACCTTGGGAGCTGTCAGACAATGAGGCCCGCCTCAAGTTTGACATTGCAGCTCTTCCACCTCAGGTATTTACAATTACTTTTGGTTTTTAGGTGAAATTAAACATACTTAATACAACATGTTCAAGTTAAATGAAGTTGTAGGGCAGTAGCTCACTTACTATAAAAGCTTAAAATTGGATTCTACATTAAAAAAGCAAAATAAATCCATATATGGTTTGAAACAATTCAAATCAGACTAATAGCTCATAATAACAATACAGGGACTTACATGATCCACATGCACTTATCACTATTGTCAATGTAAGATAAACAATGTACTTAATGTAATAGAGTGTCCATGGTGTCTCTAGCTAGTTCTTCTCCATGCTATGAGATCTGCTTTTACTTATCATAAGGTACCTGTATTAGGTCCATTTGAATTAAATACCTTTGCTCTTTGAATTTGATAAAATAACATTAATTGTATGTTAGGTACTATTAACAGAGTTATACTGTAATAGAAACCTTGAAGCACATTATAAAACAATATTATAGACTTATGATAAATGTGTCTAACTTCTTATAGATCCGTGCTGTGGACCTACTGCATAAGGCTGCCTATCGCAGAGGTCTGGGAAACTCGCTTTTCATCTCGCCCAAGAGGATCGGCAAGATTTCCTCTGAGTCTTTGCAGCACTATGCATGCAACTTACTGGCTGCTCCCCGTTGCGCTGTTGCCATCGTTGGAGACACTCAGGTATAGTAGCCTTGATTTCCAGAAACATGGTATTTAATAAACCTTTTAATGCCACATCTACAAAATTAAATAAAATATATATATCAGTAATCCATATTTCTCAGATTTCTAAAATTTGTTTTGACATTACAGGAGCGAGCCAACATGATTGCACAGAATCTTAACCTGACAGCTGGTGACATCCAAACAGGTGAAGCCTCCAAATTTTATGGTGGAGAGCTGAGGTAAGATCTTTTTTCACTATGTTAACTTATAATTGCTATAATTTGGTAAAGAGAGACAAATAGGCATCAGGAAAATAAAATTAGCCTCCTGAAGATAACACTCAGTTACAAGGAGATTTACTCAATATGCTTGGAATGTTCAAATGTCGATGACGAAAATGAAAAGCCATAATATCTTGAAGGAGTATTATAAGTATGTCTCGTTAAAATCATGGACTACAGATATCTGCCATTACCTAGATAATAAACATCTATTTTGAGATCGATTGATCCATGCTTTTTTAAATAAAAAGTCATATCAAGATTTTTTACAAGGTATTTAAATACTCGACCAAATGTGGTATATTTATTATGCAATCTGACATATGCATCTCTGGCCAGCAATGTAATTAATAAATAATTAGACATGGCAATAAATTTGTCTCCTCTTTTGTAATCAGAAAAGAAATGGGAGGTGATTTGGCGCACGTCGCGGTCGCTGTGCAGGGAGCACCTGCCGGCTCTACACAAGCACTTGCTCTGGCTATTGCTGCCAAAGGTAATTCAAATATACTGTTAAATATGGGTGTTAACAACTACTCAATTTCTATATTTTAATTGGATGGTTAAAAACGGTTACTTTCCATGCAATTTGTAAAAAAGAACAGCTATGACGTCATTGATTTTTCACATGAAACTGTATAATTATTTAGCTCATATTATTATTATTTGTATGTCTCTACTAGACCACGGGACTACAGAGTCCCGGATTTTTAGAAGGCGAACGTGGGGCCGAAGCCAACACGCTGAAGCCCTTTTGAGACAACTTTAATATATTATGTAATGGTGACACAAAACCGACGATTATTCCTGTATACACTATAGAAATGTACCCAAGGACAACCCCCGGTTTGTGCTAAACTATTGCTAAGTATGGAAGAAAATCTACTTGGGTTATTGTGATGGGATGCTAGTGGACTAGGGAAGGGAAAACTATGGGGACTATGACCCCTGCCGATAACAATGTAATAAATACATGTAAAAATAGCAGGAGGAGACTCGCCAGCTCACTTACCGGGCCCCCGGGAACTAGTCGCTAAGTCGCAACAAGGGGGCAACGGGGACGTGAGCGGCTGAAGGGTGAGGTTGCCCCGGCCGGCTTTCTACCCAGATCACGCGCCTTAAAACCGGCATCAAGCCAGGGTCCAGCATCTCTGTGCCCACTCGCCACTTACCCGAGGCATTCACCCTCCGAGCATTGCTCTAGCGACTCCACTCTGGACGGCCAATGAAGGCAAGCCAGAGGCGGGAGACCTATCCCCCTTCAGGGTTCACTCCGGCAAGCCGGAGGTGAGGGACAGTATGCTCTCCCTGGAGCACTCGGTACCCGCGGGGTCGCTACTCCCCGACATCCGCCTCAGATGCCCTGCGGGCACATTATTATGCACATTATTATTATTATATTGAGATGCTGTATCAAATGAATATAACATAGGAATTTTTCAATGCAAATGTTTGCCAAACAGTTTCAATGTTTCTTACGCCAGTAAATGATTTATTCCGATTGACGGCAACAATAATAAAATGATCCTTGATTTCAGCTCTTGGCAATGGTCCAGTCACCAAGTGGGGTTCAGACAACTCACCCTTGGCCAAGGCCATTGGAAATATTGGCCCATTCGCTGCGGCCGGATTCAACGTGTCCTACTCCGATAGCGGCCTCTTTGGTGTTGTCCTATCTGTACCAAAGGATGAAGCCAATGCTGTGAGCATACAATTTTTTTAGATTTGTATCATATACAAAAAAAAGCATTTGAAAGGGGTTGAAATGAAATTGAACTATCTGATGATTTTTTGTCTCCCTTCATACATATGGAAAAGTTAGTACTCTTTTGTGATCTAGTATATATATTTGTAGTCTATTATTTTTGAGTGACGTAAATAACTTAATTACGAAAAATATTTATATGTGTTATTTAAATTAATTTGCAGGCTGTGAAGGCCGTTGGGGGCATGTTGAAAAAGCCAACTCTGAATGATTCGGCCATTAAAGCTGGCAAGAATCAACTGAAACTCGAGATCCTGAATGAAGCTGATGCTGGCACATCTCTTGCCGAGTGCCTTGCAGCACAAGGTCTTTATACTGGCTCTGTTAAGACACCCGCTGACCTTGCAAAGGAAATTGATGCAATTTCAACAAGTGATGTCAACAAGGTAAGCTTACCTAAAGAATAGTGAGAAAATCAACATTGTGTGTGTCTAAGTAAGGCCATCATTAGTATGGCAATTTAGCTTCTATAAATCTTAATAATAGCACTCTCAAAGACATACTGATTGAATTGAAAACCTTCTCCTTGTTTTGGAAGTTGATTAAAAAGATTAGAGATGTCAACTATTCATAACCAATTTCACATAATTACAACTCCAAGGGTACCTGAATGTATAAATATAGGTTTTAGGGAGAGCTGTTCACACCTCTGGGTTTAGCTGGAAAACTAAAATGATATTATTTTTATTAACAGGTTGTGTCAGCTGCTGCCGGAAACAAAGTTGCCATGGGTGCTGCAGGAAACTTAGCATTTGTACCATATGTAGATGAATTATAAATCAAACCTTAAAATAGTTGTTAAAATCACTTATTTTATAGTATGGAACATGATGTGAGAAATTACCGGTATAGTATAATGTGAGTCATGTGTCACTTATATTGATTATAATTTATTGTTCAACCAAAATAAATAAATCATTACTTATTTATACTTATTTCACTAAACCCTTCAATTCTGATCCCTAGATCATTCTGACACATAAATGGTAAAAGAAAGGACTTGGAAAGAAGGATAGTCTAGAGCTTATAGTTTAGCAAGGCTTTTTTCTTTAAATGGCTATCATCATCGCCCTGCTGTATTGGGGGATGGAGTGTCAGACTTGCTGCTGACTAAAACCTCACTTGTTTCCTCTGGAGCCCTTCATGTACTAGGCCTGTGGTAACTTTCATACTAACTGCCATTGCCCCTGCAGGCTTTGGTCATAACAGGCCTCAAGCGGAAGACCTGCAATATACAATATAGATATCTCTATCATCTAGGTACATGTATATATTATGTACTCAAAATAAGTACTATCTTAAAATAAAACAATCCTCTGAAACGCATAACTTAAGACATGAATTACTTCCGAATTAAACTTAAGTCAAATGATAATTTAACTGAGTTTTAGGGTTGATTAAATAAATTATTGGTAATGTTTGGAAAACAATATTTATTGTTGTTGCAATTAAATTTTTATATTATATACACTCATGTTTGAACAGTAATGATGCTAACATTAAAAAAATAGTTACTTAGTAATTTAAAGAACACCTAAAAGCGAAAATTATAATTAGACTTATTGTACTTCTGCTTCTGTTAATAACATATTTGGAATTCCCTTTGAGATAGGAAACTGTCTACCAGATTCTGGACAGGTAAGATTTCCTTCTTCAACCTCCACTTCCAGTAAGACTTTGTGAACTTTCTTTAAAAATTCTTCATTTTCTTCGTATTTCGGCTCTAAAGTTTTGGGTAGTCCATCTCCATGCCCAATGCTATTGGCAGCTACCCAGAGTACTTCCCAATCCAATTTTGGAATTACACGCGTTATGAATTCTGGATTAAAATCTATTTCAGTTACTTTTACATCCGTAGCATTTATAGCAAGAGGATACCCAGTCATGACACCTTTTAAACACTTCGATGTTAGCATGTTATGCGTTATGAGCTTCATTTTAAAATGACTGGATTTTAAACTATGTTTATAAGACTTCGTAATAGGTATTGAACTATCAACATGTAGTAGTAATATGCGACCAGGATCTTATCTCAAAAAAATATTGTTTTAATAGTAGATATTTATTAATTTTGAGATCACGTCCAAATTGTAGGTTAGGACTCCTGTTTGTGTTTGACTTGACTGACTGGCTGACAATGACAAAGACATTGATTTGAAATTTGAAATATGACAGTCCGTGATAGTGATAGTCAAAGGTCTTATTTTTTCTCTTAGATTTTTTCTCATTATAATGTAAAAATATCATATAGGTGTACTGAAACATGAAATCAAGAGACTAATTAATTAATCGATTTAATATCTTCTCAAGAGGGCTGTCAGTCACATTCACATAAGACTTTGTCGGCCTATAGCACAGTTTTTTTATTTTATTTTAATAGTGCGATTAAGACCTCGCGATCCTTGCGCCATATGAAATGTTTTAGCATGACTTTTATGCATTTTAGATACAACACTTATTTCGATCCTATACAATAATGTATCAAAACAATTAGCAACATTTAATTTTAGGCTGGTAACCTTGGCCTAGTTTGTCAACCTTAAATTTTGGTAGATATAGAAAAGTCCATAAAATTTTAATTGCATATTATTTGTTTTTATGGAAATTTGTTGTATCATCGTATTAAGTTCAAGTTTTCTGATTGTTCTATAAAGATGTCTCATTTGTGTGATTGTATATCTGAAAGAAATTTTGACGTAAATAGGCCATCAGGTGCACAACTTTCCACGTCGCAACCTTTTCGTTCTAAAAGTTCACTTAGCAATAGGATTCAAGAACATCAGAATCACTGCCCAGCCAAAAAAGCTCAAAAGCATGCCTCGCTGTCACGGCATAAACAATCACAAGGTGAGGCTGCTGGAATAAATTCTCAGACCTATACTAACTCGACGATAAGTGATATATCCACTCAGTGCCAAAACATAAATATAAACAGTGAAAACGACGAAGTAGACCAGGGAGACAGCCCAGCATATCCAAAACGAAAACATTCAAAAAAAAAAGAAAGAATAAAGAATTTGAAAATTCCGTCAAGAGAAGCTATGAATGTACCACAGACATCTGAGTCGCACCCCGCCCAAAACGACGGAGCATCCTTACATGAGTTTTTTGCACACCAAATAAGTCCATTGTATGCATCCACTAATTCTAGGTACCTCGAAAACCTTCGTCATCATCCACAGTTTCAGCTTTCGCAAAATATCCAGGAGTCAAGAGAGTATTTAACCAACACTCAACATGCTGCAAGTTTGCCCAACACACCAAACTTTCAGGCAACACAAAGGCCTACATCAGCTAGTATACCAAGCTCACCTGTTGTTTTAGTTGATTCTATGACTCCTAAATGCATACAAAATTTTCTACAACATCCATTGCTTAGCAAAAGTTTTAGTGTAAGAAGTGGGGAACCTTTCAAATTTTTAACAGGAGAAAGTACAGACAACAGTGATGCAAATACAACCCCTAAACATAAGAGGAAAAACAAAAAGAAAGCCAAAGAAACTGGTGATATTAAGTTTGACCCTTATATCTCAGCAGATAAAATGGAAGCTGGACTAAAAGATAATGTGTTTATTGAAGGTGTTTTGAGGATAAATCCTAAACAATTCCAACATGCATATGTTTCTAGCAGCGACAGAAGTGAACAAGATATTCTCATTGATGGAATAAAAAATCGTAATCGTGCTTTAGAAGGTGATGTAGTAGTTGTACAATTTACAGACAGTGACACTGAAGAAAGCAATGACGACAACAAACAGAAGAAAGGAAAAGTAGTTTATATAAAGGAAGTTGTTCACAACCGAACCTGCATAGGCTCTTTGAAGTTAATGCCTGATAAAAATAGACAAAGAGCTCTGTTCATTCCACGTGATCTCAGAATTCCAAGGCTTAACATACCATTTACAAGCTGGCCTGACAATTTTTATCATGATGCCAAAACCTATGAGAATACATTGTTTCTGGCCAAAATAATGGATTGGACAGATACTAGATTTGCTATGGGGAAAATTGTTTGTAACATAGGACAGTCTGGAGATATGGTAACAGAAACAAAAGCCATATTAGCCCAAACAGATTTAGATGTGACACCATTTGGTCCTGAAGTCAGACATTTATATCCACGTTTAGATTATAAAATTCCTGAAGAGGAGTTGTCATTAAGAGAGGATTGTCGTAAATTGTGTGTGTTCAGTATTGATCCAATTAACTGTCGTGATATAGATGATGCTGTGTCTTGTAGAGAGTTGGAAAATGGAAATTATGAAATTGGAGTTCACATAGCTGATGTTGCTCACTTCTTAACAGAAGATACTATATTGGATGAAAAAGTGGCAGACAAAGCGACAACTGTTTATTTGGTGGAAAAGGCCTATCATATGTTGCCTGATGATCTTTGTATGCTCTGTTCCCTGTTTCCTGGTGTTGACAAGTTAGCCTTTTCAGTTTTCTGGGAGATAACTAAAGATGCAAAAGTTCTTAGCCATAGATTTTCAAAAACAGTAATAAACTCTTGCTGTCAATTAGCATATGAACATGCTCAATCAGTACTAGAGGATAAAGAGGATTCCGAAACAAACTTTCCAGAAACATATAATAATTACAAATATGCAGATATATCTAAAGTAATCAAAACTCTCGGGAGTATTGCTGCGAAATTTCGTAAGGATCGTTTTGAAAGTGGTGCTTTAAGAATTGATCAGGCCAAAGTTTCTTTCCATTTGAATGCCGCTAATGGATTGCCAGACTCATTTTGGATATACGAGAGTAAGGAAAGCCATCAACTTATTGAAGAATTTATGTTACTTGCTAATATGACAGTAGCTGAACGAATTCGAGAGGATCATCCATCATTAGCATTCCTGAGATGTCATCCAAAACCTAGTGGGTACATGTTGAAACAACTGGCTAAATCCTTGAAACCAATGGGTATTGAATTAAATATCAACTCTGCTGGTGAGTTGCATCGTTCTCTATTGGAACATGTTGGTCCAGAGTGTACAGACAAAGGCAAAGTGATGGTTTTAAACATGCTGTGTGCCAAGCCTATGACAAGAGCTAAATATTTCTGTGCTGATGGGTGTCATGATGATGACTTTCATCACTATGCTTTGAATGTTCCACTTTACACACATTTCACCAGCCCTATACGAAGATATGCAGATATTATGGTGCACAGGTAAGAAAACATTTTTCATCTACCCCCCAATGAGAGAATGACTATGTTTAGGATTCTAAGGCCCCTCGCCCACGGCGACATTTTGTAGCGATGCAGTCGCTCGTTTAGCAAATGCGCGACAGCATCGCTTCTAACGCGTGTTAGTCGCGTTTACAACGCGCTACTGCATCGCGATTGTATCGATACAAACGTGCGACAGCGTTGGACGATATCGGAGAAATAACAGAGGGGGGAGGGAGTGTGCCGAACATCAGTGTAATTGCAGCGCGACCGAATCGCGTTTACACCGCGACTGAATCTGGTCCCGTGGGCGAGGGCACACAGCTAGCCACAGCTGCGCGTCTGTATCGATGCCTAAGTGCGACAGTATCGCGACTGCATCGCTACAAAAAGTCGCCGTGGGCGAGGGCCCTAATGTAAAAAAGGAGTATATATTAAGTAACTAAAAATACTGAAATATTTTGGGTAACTCCAATTTCTATTTTTTGTTTTTACATCACCATGTGATACAATTTTCAGGTTACTGGCAGCGAGTTTGAAATACCGAGAGACTCCGAAATGGGATGTAGACAGAGTTCGTATGATTGCAGCCCAATGTAACAAGCAAAAATACAATGCAAAAAAAGCTAGTGAATTGTCAACAGAAATGTATACACTGAAGTTCATTGAAATGAAGTCACCATTAGTGACTGAAGCTGCAGTTGTAGAAGTGCGGGAAAAATACATCGATGTTATAATAATAGCAATGGGGTTAAATAGAAGAATATTTTTCAATAACGTAAGTGATTTGCACTAACTAAATACTTACTAAAAACTAAAAACCAACCAACAGTCTCCAATGGGTAATCCTGCTATCAATGTAGGTTTATAAATTCCCTACTATTTTGCTATGTAAATATAAAGGATATTATCACACGTGTTTAGCGGCATGATTCCCGATTGATATTCCGATATGGCGATATAACAAAAAACATTGCCCTGTCCTCTACAGCGGGAGGGTAATTCGAGGATTCCCTATTAAAAAATCGCGAGATCTCCTAAGCATGATTTTTGGTCGTTTTATAGGTAATGTAATGTAACAGAACACTTCGTGTGCGAATCCGACTTGTATATTTACTTACTTTACCTATATGTGAACCTTGAATTTGTGATAACCCGGCCGTGAGACAGCTATAAATTATAAAATTAATGAAACCTTTACATTTTCAGGATTTTCCAGGGAAATACCAATGTATTAAAACTGAAGGATGCTCGAGACTCTCCAAAATGGAATTAACATGGAATGCCACAAATGATTTACCAGAAATCAAACAAGTTATTCAAGTATTTTCTATTTTGCAAGTTGAATTATATAGAGGTGATGATATGGTGAAGGTTGAAACCAAACTTGTTAGGCCAACTCAGGCACTATCCCCGTAATATTTTTATAGTTTAACGAAATGTACCTATAAAGTGTCTTAATGTGATAGTATTTTACAAAAAAAGAAATCAAATGACACCAAAATAGTGCTAGTATACCTTTATTGGCTGCTCATAATAAATGAAATTGTCTAAAAATATGGAAATATTTTCAAAGTAACAGTCATTAAAGGTTGTTGTGTAGGTATGTGTTAATTTTTTTACTTTTTAATTAATGAAATAATGTGTGATTTTATTTGCAGTGGTCAATAGGTATTTATATTCTTACGTGTGTTTTAGCTTACATGTTTTCAGTAGACGTTTTACTTAGTACAAGTAAATAGTTAAATATTTTTTAGTTTTAGGGCAACAAGCTCAATCAACATTTGAACTTCGCCAATCGCGGAATTAATAAAATTTGTACATAATGTATTGTTTATATTTTCCCTAATTAAATAATCTATATTAGTAAGAAATTGCCGTTTTTCTACATTAAACTTATAAATTTTGGTGATCTTCATTTTCTTGAATTTGTAAAAAAATCATGCCGTAAAAAATAAAAAGCTCGACGAGGAAGGTTTTGTTTATTGTGCCAGGTACAAATAAAGTATGAACAGTGAACAATCTGCGGAAAATATAAACCGAAAACTTACATCGCTTCTCTTTTAGGTAAGTTACTTTTGTGTTTTGTGGAGTCATCTTGATCATTTTAGAATATTTTCAAAATTTGTAGGTAAGTTAGACCTACTATAAAATAATAGTGACCTATAATAGTTATTTTTAGGCAGTGTCGACTTCAGTGGTGGTTTGTTTTTTTTTGTTTGTTTCTAAATCATGCTTTAACGACTGAGCAGACAAATGAAACTTGGCAGTTATATAGTTTTCTAATCAGAATATTAAGACTACTTCTTATCCTGGTGCGGAAAGTTGTTCGCATAGAACGTTGCTTAAACAACTGATAGAATTTCAGCTTTCTGGTAGCTAATTTAAATATATAATCACTAATATCGTTATTTATAGACGCGAAAATGGATGTATTTATGACGATAATTATGATTATGACGATTATTATTATGACAGAAATAGTTCTGTCATTAATTTGTCAACAAATTGTCAATGTCAACTGTCTCGTATGAGGTCTCTCCTGGTCTCTCTCGTATCGTAACAAGAAATAAGAAATTCCTTTGTTATTATTAAGAAATTAATTTGTATATAATTTCCGTTTGGTTCAGAAGTAATAAGTTAATAAGGGCATGGTGTTCTGGTATTGCTGTTGTTCGAAGGGCAGAGGAGTTTTTATTTACATTTGTGTTCGAAACATAACAAAGAAATGGATAACCTAGCGCTGATTAGCTCTATTACTAAAACGAAAGAATCCGTGGATTTAATTTCAATATTAGAAAGTTTAGAAGACTCTGTGAAACAGAATATACAATTTTCACAGCAAGTAAAGTCGAACCTGCTTGACAAAGACATTTTACATGAAATAAAAACTATAGCTAGTCTGGGAACACTTCGCTTGTACTTTGGTAAAACCATGAGAGACATGAAAATTGTGATAGAGGATGATGAACTCAGACAACATGAAATAAAATTGCAGTACAAGGGTCACAAAAATTTGGTTATATCCGATATAAAGTTGCCTCACTCACCAATGTATGAACGTGAATTTGGATGTATCATAGAGATTGCAGAGTTATTCAGTCAGAATGTGAATGGGCTGGCTAGATATTTTTATGAATTAGAAAATATTGATGAGTTTTGTACAGTAATGGAACCTACTATAAAATCATATAAGGATAATTACAGAAGAATATTTCTTGGTCAGTTTGAATGGCAAAATATCTCTTTTTTTCCTCAATATATAGCCTCTGGGTGGCAGTATTATTGAAATAATGGGCAGACAGACACAGATATGAAAAATTTATAAAGGTTCAATTTTTGCGACCATTTGGCAATGGAACCTTAAAAATTAGCTTCTGATAAAAAAGTATTTGTTTCAGATGATAGGACATGGCTGCATGTAGAGGTGACCTCTGAAGGCTTTGCCACAAATATTCACCTTGTTGGTCAGTCCCAGTGCTGGCACAACAAGCTACAAGCAGGGCTTTTGAATTGGGATCATGATAAAAATATTGTTGATAATATAATGGCTATATTTGGTAATTTCATTTTTTTTTATGATACTGGAGATTTATTTAAGTTCTGCATAAATTACAGTTAAAACTTTGTTCTACTTAAGATTTCAGTCAATTTCCACAACCCATGATAAGTACATCAGTGCAGTCAAAAATTGATAGCGGAGATGACAACATGGCAGCATGTGGAATATGTTTATCCACAGATTTACCTGATGTTCCTGGATTGCCACAACCCCTTTGCCAAAATTCATTATGCGGTGTTTATTACCATAGGACCTGTTTGTATCAGGTATAATTTTTATTAATTTTACCAACTACAATTTCATATTTCCATGGTTTCGTATTTATATGCACTCTCAATTTTATTGATGTTTTTTTCAGTGGTTGGTGGCATGTTCAGGTAGTCGGCCGCCTGCCTTCGGCGTCGCGAATGGTAGCTGTCCCACTTGCCTTCAGCCAATTACATGCAGTGAAAAAGATAATTAACAAATAAATATTAAATAAACGAAAATGGTATCTGATTGATAATGGAATATTAAAACCCCAAATAACCTGGCTCTGCATCTATCATATACTTTAATTGCATTGTTGCTGGGTTGTATTGCATGAGACACCTTATTTGTTCCAGGTCTGGAAGTTTATTGTATGTTTGTTAATGTACAACACAGTAGCAACTGTTAGAATTGGAAGTTAGCTTAAAAAATAAAATGGTCTGTTGCACCATCTAAACTCCTATGTCCATATCCCCATCAGAAAGTTTTCCACATGGAAGGACGTTTTTCCGTCGTGTCAACTGGTCCTGATTCTGATTTGTAACTAGGTACATAATTTAGTACCTGTCATCCTAATAGGTTTAGATGTTTTAGCATGAAAATGACGCATTTCTCAGAAGCGAAGCGTTCGTTGGCGGGGCCACCTATCAAAAATAAGAAAGTAATAGATTTCGCACCAAAAAACAATGAAGTTAGAGTATTCAGTCGTGCGCTCGTTGTGCATCGTAATTGTCGCTATGCGGCTTGTACTAGTTTTAGCACAATTCATGCGGCAGTAGCTAAGCGACGGCGATTCTAATATCATAATTTCCCCATCAAATCAAATCAAAGATCATTTCCCCAAAAAAAGAAGTGCAGGGGGTTCTTGCAACGCCTAGGTACTATGAAATCACTAGCTTCTGCCAGCGGTTCCACCCTCGTTGGATGGCCTATCTAACACTGAAAGATTTTTAAAAATTAGACAAGTAGTTCCCGAGATTAGCGCGTTCAAGCATACATGTTTTATAATATGAATGTAGGTACTTAGATTTTTTTTTTGCAATTTTTCAAGTACGAGTGTGCGGGTTCGATTCCAAGTAGGTATAGTTACATCTTAAGTGTATTTACACACCTACCAATGATTGAGTAAATGCTCATTCTTTGTATGTATGACTGGTCGCAGTGGGATCGTGAAAAACAACCCTTGTGACTACTACTCATACTTTGACGGTGACCAGTGACCACAGACCGACCGCGTCAAGTGTTACACTATACCTTATTATTGGTTGATCTGTGCGGCTGAAAGCCACGAGCATTTATAACTGATAAAGGGCCAGTTTTACAGGTTGCTGATAAGTTCCAGATAGTTTATCTGGCAGATAATTTCATACATATTCTGTTCCATTTTTGAACCTGCGAAACTGGCCCTAAATGTGTTTTAGTTATTATGCCGTGCATTGTTTATGACGGCATTTATGATTGAAGGCTAATGATTATACACCAGGTGCAGCATAATCAATTAAAATAAAACTAGCTTCTGTCAGCGGTTTCACTCGTATCCTCTGGAACTATTCCGCGCACTCTAATAATTTGCAGCTGTATAGTCCTTCCTTTTTTGCAAACCTTGAAACATGCACATGCAAGTTCTATACCTAAATTAAAAAAAGCAAAGATTGGATAGTTTGTTTGCATGGAATAGGCTCCGAAACTACTGAACAGATTCGAGAAATTCTTATCCACACATTATCCCTGGGTTATATTGGCTTTGTTTTATGCATGTACAGGAAGAATCTTCGCCGGGATGCGGGAGATATCGTGAGAAATATCTAGTATGTAATAAGTAAAACAATTGATGCTTTTACTTTTTAATCAAAAATTACGTAGACATAATATTTTGTGGTTACATAGAATAATTCAGTATAAACAATGTTGAGAAATAATGCTTGCACCAGCTGTTCATGTATCTGTGATTGCTGATAAAACATTTTCCTTAAAACAATAATTATCAGTAGTTTGCAATGGCAAAACTGTCGAAACTTTGCGGGCCTACTCCTGCAGTCTCATTAAACAAAAAAACATAAGCAGATACTCAGTACACATAAAGAGCTCTTTTTAAAAATAAGATCTGATTTCATGTGACAATATAAATCCTTTTAGAGAGGAGCAGTAACAAAAAAAGTCTAACAATTTTCATCTTTATGAAATGCTTGCTTTAAATTGGTTGATAGTGGCATTTAAATTGTCACGACAAAACTTTTAAGTAGACTATGGGTAAATTCATCACAACGGCACTGTGTCAAATGTACGTGGAGTGAGGCTGGTGCTGGATCCTGGTGCCTCACCACTTTGGGGGCCTGTGTCTCTGCCGACATTCTGAAAACACATTTTATTTGTATCAATGATACATCATTATCTATACATATAATAAATATCAAATAATAGAACACAATTTAGAGTTTAAAACCGCACCTTCACATGAATTTGATTTTTGAGCATTGCAGCACGTAAAATAAGCATAGAAGTTCTTCGTTGGTATTCTTTTCCCATGGCGAGGCTTCTTTCAAAAGTAGTACTCCTTTGATCCACATCTTTAGCATACAATATTTTGTTGTGGGAATCAATACGAGCCTGGATTTGCCCATCTAGTATTAAAAGCATCAGTTCGTCCTCCAGAGCATTTACAGTGCGATTGAATGCTGCAGCCATCAGACGCATGTCAGCCGACAGGTATGGACTGAAGTATTGAATCAATGCTCTGTTCCTTATTTGCATGTACAGTGAGTTTAGATGGGGAGCTAAATACATGTCTAACAGTAGATTATCTCTTATTTCATCCAATAGCCTTAAGCAGGAAGCATACTTAGATTCATAGAATTTAAAAATTATGTCACGTAACTGCGGTTCTAACTCTAAAAATAATTTAAAAGAACTGCTAACTATGACTTGCTTTTGTAATTCAGAACGATCAAATGTAGCAAGTGCACACAATCCACCATAAATGGCAACATTATTGCTGCTAAGAAGTTCAGGGTAGTCACAATGATCAATGCTGGCTGCTAAAAAATGTTTAGCGGCAGACTTGTACTTCTTTGTGGCTAATTCGGCTAGACCAGCAGCACATTTTAAACGGGTCAGTATTGACTGGTTAGAGTCTTTACCAGGGACTTCATTGAAATCTGGGGTGCCTTCTGCTTTAGACACATAGTTAAGAACATGAGCCCAATTTTGCAAATACACTGAAACTTTCACAACATTTAGGCACATCATTATAATGTGTTTGCCACTTGTGCAGTAATCTCTGGCTCTTGAGTAACACTTGAGGGCACTTGTGAGGTCACCACAATCAAGATAATGGTCACCAAGATCATCATGACCTCTCCGAATACTCTCCTTTATTGAATTTGTTTTGTAATTCTTGAGGTCTGTATCTAATTTTTCCAACTTTATAGCAGCCTTCTTGGTTTTTGATTCAATCCATATAGTGTCCAGGACTGGAATATCTTGTGAACCCATTTGCACGGCGACATCAGGCAAGCCTGCAGATGCGACTGCCTCAGCAAGTTTTTTATGAAGTGTTTGATAAAGGCTTACATTGTATGTTGTCATAACGTAAGATATAGCCATTTTAAGAGCTTCCAATCTGAGGGAAGGGCAATGGTCGGCTACAAACATCAGTCTATACAGTTTAGCAAATCCAGTATAAGAAGCGGCGTATGTTTCCAGATCCAAAGTAGGATTCTCAACCACATAACATTCGGTTTCATTGTTTTCGTTATCTTCAGGTGGAACATCCACCTGCATAGGTTCAGCTGTGTTCTGAAAATAAAGACATTGTCGTTATATTTTTTACCTGTATAAATTCAGTTAACGATTGAAAAGGACACATAATCTCAAATATATTTACCATTTCGAACATTTTCTATTGTGTACTTGACTTGTAAAAGAAAATACGCGAATTCCACTGTCAATGCAGAAAACCAACCTAAAACAAAGTGTTTTTAACATTATTAGTTCTAAATATTTGAAAAGGATAAAGGTTGATACCAAAATTAAACACTCACTCAGTATATGTACACAAGATGATGATTGTAACAGTAATAATTATTATCAAAATACCTCTATCATTACGTTTCTTCTTGGCAGCGGCATTTTTCTTTTGACGAGGTATATTTTGGTGTTGCCAATCAACATTTAGTATGTTTTAGTTAGGTATGTATGTATGTTGCCATACATTGAGTAAGTTCTGTTGGTCAGAAGTTTTGCAGAACAAAATATTTTTGATAAAGGGCATTTTTTTATATTGCGGGTTCGTGAAGAGTCCCAGTCAAAGTTGAGTGTAGGTGGCGCAATAATCGACTGTACCACAAAATATGTATACATTGTTTTTTTTTTTTTTTTTTTTTTTTGTATTTTCAGACAGTGGTTTTACCATAATCCACTGGGAACCATTTTGTTCATCAGGATAGGGGATTAGTATTACACTGAAAGCATTTCTCAAATCGGTAACCAGTAGTCAAATCGGAGCAAACAAACAATCTCTTCAGTTTTACCCCAAAGAGAAGTTCGTTAAATTCGGATGTCAACACTCTACCCAAATTAAGATACGTCTTGTATTACTTGATATTTCTGTGATTTTGTGGTTAATTTTAGTCTTAACCATTCAATGTAACGTAGGTACCTTTCGAAACACGGAAGAACTTGTTATGACGTAGATGTCACCCATCCGAGGGCCGACTGCGCCAAGCGTTGCTGAAACCTGAAGAACGATTGACCCGTACTGCTGTTACTTAGCCACGAGATCTAGGCACTGAGACTAAAAATCGTTACTCCTTATGCATTTATAAAAGCAAAAGTTTGTTATATTTGCGAAGATTGCTACGACTTGCTTTATGAAAGTTCTCATCATTGGATTAATTCAAATTCAAATTCAAAATCTTTATTGCGAACTAAGTAGGTAAAAAAGGATCTTATAGATTTTATATACGTTCTTATAACTTAGTTGCCTGTTAAGTAATTAGCTTGTTTTTATGATTACCTATTTGTGATTCTGGTTTTCTACCCGCTCGTTTTATCCTTGCTAGTTTTCTTTTTAGGAACTTATATTATTATATATACCAGCGCTTTCAATTAACACCTATAATTAACTTTGATGTAAGTCTCAAAAAGAAATATATCACTTTCTGCATTAATAAAATCTGTATTTTTAAAAGTTAGAATGTTACGAGATATAAGTTTCATTTATAAGTACTTAATCATAAAAAGTCGACATATCGTAAAATATTTTTTATAAATTTATCAAGATCCTAGTCATGTTTACCAGCGCAGTTGTTCATAATTCTGCCGAATTTCGGCCCAATAAGAAGACCTGTGTTGAATATTATTTTGGATTCGTTTTTCAATGAGAATTATCTATCTATGCGTTCATTAATATTATCATGATATTGTGACACAATTAGATAGTGTAACTTAGGTAGGTTATTACCGTATTTGGAGCCTACCGGCTACCTATACGTAAATTCCTTTTTTTTTTTGTTGACTGATGACGTTTGTACAGTACAGAACAACATACCTATAGTGAATATTTCACTAGGCTACTTGCGTAGGAACGAAACCTCTATTATGAAAAGACTACCCGAATTCACCCTAAGATTCCTAAAGGAATCATTTTTTGCTGACCTCATCAAAATGTGCGAGACTACGCATGCGCTACCTAAAATAAAATGTCGAAGGCTGTCCTAGGTTCCTGTCACAAACATAAGATTCTTTGGTTTAACATTAAAAATTGTTTGTAATGTACCAATATTTTGGTCGAATCTTTTCAAAAATTTGGAGCATGTTTACTGAGATGTTATGTAAATTGTTTTCACGTTATTTATTCATAAAGAAGACAATACGTTTAGCGATAAAAGGTAAGTGCGAATAATGTTTTGTTATTTTTTATATTGTTCCACTGTCTATCTGTCCATACGGAAGCTTAGATCTTCAGAATTTTGGTGGAAGGATGTTGATGGATTTTGATGCAACTTTTTCAATAGATAGTGATTCCAGAGGAAGTTTTATATGTAGGTATATTTAATGTAGTAAAAACGAATGATTTCAAAGGTGTCTAAAGAAAGGGTTAAGAGGAGATGTTCTAATGTGAATTAATCTGGCCGACAATTTCTGTTTAGACGTGATTAAAAATCGCAGTGAATAACGATAACCTATTATTATTTTTGATTCGGGAATAAAATCAGTTTCCTGACATAATGTAGGTATATCATCAGACAACCTATTCCCAAAGAACTACTGTAGCAGTATCTGCAATTTCTATCTCATCTCTTCTTGGAAATAGCCGCTATTATTAAAGTTTAAAAAGTGTAATTCAACGTAGCTAAATCAATGAATAGATTGAATTACGTATACGCGATTGGCCTTCTCTTTAATTAGGGTTAGTTTCGAAGAAGCAGCACTTATTGGTAGACTGGATTGGATTCTAACTACCCTGAGGATTGCTGAAGAGAAGTATATAAATAGTTTGTAGTGCTTTACTTTCGACGGGTGGAGGAACCTACCGACTTGTGACACCGAGTCATCAACATTTGATTTATCATTTTAGCGAGTAAGATATGGTCGCTAACAAGTAGTTAAGATAACGATCACTTAGCCAATTTGTTAAATATAGATCTCATCGTGATAACAATCGATTTCTTATCAGTTAATTTATCTTTATGTAAGTAATTAAATGCATAGGTTATTAAAAGTGTTTTCTGGAGGAATGGAAAGAATATATTTCGATGTATCTCTCTTTATCTACTGTATCTTTGTCTCTCGATCACGTGTATATTCAAACAATGTTAGACACGTTGTAGGAGAGCATTATTTTTAGACTTCCAACTTCATTATAAATCTCATGCGCGCGCGCACCGTGTTACAAAACATCGCAATTTGCTTGGTTAACGATGGTGTCAATATTATGTTATTAAGGTTAGTGACTGTTTAAGACGTTATACAAATCAACGCAGTGTTTTGTGTATATTGATGCAAATTAAAGCTGCTTAAAAATAAAGTCGGCAACTACAAAGCCGATTTCATTGATTGAGCAACTCTAATCTGATGTTACGTATTGAGCGAATCACTAAACAATAACAACGATTTAGCTGATAACAGATACGTGTGAATTCAAATAAATTTTAGGTGGATGAGTGCAGTAGACAGTGTTAGCGCGACGCTGATCATGAAGGGGGCTGTGCTGTTGACGGTCGTGTATTTCTTGCACTGCGAAGGTGCCACGGTGTTGAGGGCGGATGACTACCCCGTGGTCAACGACCGTCCGATCATCGGCATTTTGTCTCAGGAACAGTCCATGTACCTGCACACCAAGTACCCGGAAGAAAATTACACCAGCTATATCGCGGCTTCTTACGTTAAAGACGTAGAAGCTTCTGGAGCTAGAGTTGTTCCTATACTGTAAGTCACAAAATTTTTGATCGAGTACTTAAGAATGTTCTTTTTTATTAAGTTTATACGATTTATTTATTTGATGTGAAATAATTTTACAGAATTGGAAAAGATCGCTCTTACTATGAGGACCTGTTGAGAAAATTGAACGGGTAAGTTCATAGATAAATTTATCTTAGAGACTCATTTTTAGCTAGATCAACGTTCACGGACGGAGATACAGATAAGAAGAATAACAGTTTCAACACAAGCGTATGAATTCTTACTATATAAACGTTTATATTTTATTAGAAACGTCTTTATTATAGAGACCCTAATTTCTTGCTAATTAACTCATCATTGGTGTAATTAACGCGTGCACCTATTGTCAAAAGCAATCATGGCGAATCTAAAGATTTTGTAAAGCGACTGTAGTTTCTATTTGTATCATATTATACATTTTGCCATTCATAATTGCAGAGTACTAATTCCCGGCGGTGCTACGTACTTCAACCAATCGAACGGTTATGCCGACGCCGGCCAACATATATATGAAATTGCTCAAGCAATTAATGATGCCGGCGACTATTTTCCTATATTTGGTACCTGTCTTGGCTTCGAACTGCTTATTATCCTGGCTTCAGGCCGAGGTTACCCTGAGAACAGGATCACGTGCTATTCCCACTCGAATATTCCTCTTCATTTTACTGATGGTGAGTAGAAAAGCTTTATATTTTTTGCTGGACCTAAATGATTATTACTAAGATCTATTTAGATTTCTAACTTGTAACGCCAAATGATAAAGTAAGGTAAGTATAGATACACTGTGGTTTTGTGTTTAGCAACTGCTGACCACAAATGTATTAGGTATAAGTAAATTCATCTGCATTTATATTTATCCGATGTCTGTCAGTTGGCAGAAAAAATACTCTTTAAGGGTGTTATTACCAAAACAAACCATCGACATTCGATAGATGCCATGTATCGATGTTAAAATGGATGGACAACGTCGATAGTTTCCACCATCATGATCGCATCGACCAATCCATTCTACAGACGATCGATTGTCTCAATTGACAGTCGATCGATCGTCTGTAGAATGGATTGGTCGATTGTCTCGATTGACAGTCGATCGATAGAAGATGTACCTAGAGCGTAGACGTTAGGGCGCAGGTAGTTCTACAAACACCCTGACAATTCAAACTTTAAATGCAGAATCTTTCAAAGTTTACCTATTTACGCCCACAGATTACAAATCCAGCAAGATGTTCAAAGAAGCACCTAAACAAATAACGGAGATTTTAAGAAATGAAGACGTCACAGTTAATGCACATCAGTTCTGCATCATAGATGAGGTGTGTGTGCAAAATTGTTTACTTAATTTAGGCTGATAAATGAACGTGTAATAACAAAATACACTTTCCTAATTCCTATCTACTGGAAGAATTGGCGGGACAAACTTTCTAAAGGTATTATTTGGAATTGATCTGCCTAGTTCAGTCGGTCAGCAGACCGGCAGTTAGCAATTGAGAATTTATTGTTCAAAAACTAAAAATCTAGGACTAAAAAACAGATTTATAGTCTTAATATCGGCTTATATTAGCACAAGAAGAAAATTATGTATCTGTTAGAGACTTGGCTGGGGAACTGCCGTGTCCCTCAGACAGACGCCAGCACGTCAAGCTACCCTAGACCCATTCAACTTTGAACCATATTTGATGCTTCAGCGATAAAGTTATCACCAATCTTATTATAATGCCGGAAGGTTATATTCGATTGATGAAATATGACAGATTTGGGGTAGTTTGACCTGCTGGCCTGGTCTGTACATAGAAAAATAAAAGACGTTATCTCTTTCTAGAACCTGATATCTCACAATTTGACACATGACTGGCGAGTCACTTCGCATTCGTTCGACGACAATGGAGTCAAGTTCATCGCGTCTGTCGAGCACACCAGGTAACTAAGTCTTTTGTATATTGCCTCTTCAATAGAAAATATAATATATAAGAATAATAATTGAATAATATAAGAATACAAGTCAATACAAAATATCTAGAAATTTTATTTTACAGAAGGCGAAAAACCATTGCCTATATTTAGGATTTCTTAATTTCCATCTAGAGCCTTTTTCTTCTTTTTTATTTTATCTAATCAGGCCTTTGAAATACAAACCTTCAATCTTTGCAGTTTTATAACTATACGTAAAATTAACAAACTTCTGGTTGCGATAAACGACTTTAAAGCATTCGTTAAGAAAACGAGGATTTTTCATTAGAGTATTTGGGTTGTTAGCGCTTTCAATACAACCGAAAGCATTATTTTTTGTTATGGCAAGCCTTTTAGATTTATTGATGATTAGAGTTTTGTTTAATACACCTCATACAATTATTAAGTATCTGTGTTTCACCTTAAATACTACGAAGTTTGGTTAAAGGGTTGACCTAAGAAAGTGTAGGGTAAATGAAGGAAGGAAAAACGCACTTTGTATTATTCCTGACATATTTCTCGATCGAAGAAGGAAGGTCGGTAAGGCTGAAAAATCGTTATCATAATCGATACCGCATGCTGAATATTATGTCAAATCATAAATTAAAATAATTTGGCATTAATAAAAGGCCGATAAGATTATCAGATATAATTAAGTGAAATGTTATTTCCTGATTGAAGTTATTCATTGGATGCACCATTAATATAATAATAATAAAATATGTTGGGACACATTTTTCATACACGGTCTGTTAGCTCCATGGTAAGCTATTTATTAGCTTGTGTTATGGAACACAACTGATAAACTACATATACTTTATGCATGTATATTTATATTTATAAATACATCATATCACTGTACTTCACACATAGTATAAAACAAAGTCGCTTTCTCTGTCCCTATGTCCCTTTGTATGCTTAAATCTTTGAAACTACGCAACGGATTTTGATGCGGTTTTTTTTAATAGATAGAGTGATTCAAGAGGAAGGTTTATATGTATTTATATGTAATTTTAGTATCAGCATTGCACCCGTGCGAAGCCGGGGCGGGTCGCTAGTAATATATACATCATAAATAGATTCATCTAGAGATAGGAATTTGACACAAATTATATGGGGCTAATGTCAAAATTCAGTAAGCAAAATAACGGATAGATTAAGCAAATTAACGGTATCACAAAGATAAAGGTACCTATTTTTGCATTTTTAATATCAGTAAGATCAAAAGTTAGTAACGGGAATTAATTTGTTTCAGGTATCCATTCTACGGTGTACAGTTTCATCCAGAGAAAAGTTCTTTCGAATGGAAGCTGTCTAAGAAGTATATTCATTCTTTAAACGCAGTGCAAGCAAACCGTTATTTCATGGACTTTTTCGTGAAGGAATGTAGAAAGAATATGCATCAATTCGCAAGCCAGGCTGAGGAAAACCAGTACGTGATATATAACTACGAACCTCACTTTACAGGCGTTTTGGGGAGTGCGTATCATCAATGCTATTTCTTCGAACCAAGAGGAACGAATTGTGTTTAAAGTTACGTTAATAAATAATATTAGAAAATGACGTTTGTAATGTCAATGGCATAACGATGTAATATAATAAGTATAGCTTTAAATGTAAAAAATAAAGTTTCGTTTTTGTTTACTTTGTACAAGCGTGGTCTAATTTGTACCTGAATAACCTTCGTTTGATGATACTCATTAGGTGATTGCATTAGCACTAAAAGTGTGGTGTTAATGAGAATTTTTGAGTGTGTTAAGGTCCGTTTTGGAACTGAGCGGCCAACTGCAACTGACAGTATGTGTAGCGACGGCAAACGATCGGTCGCAGTTGCAATACTGGTTTGTATGTATTTATTTGAAATGGCAAAAAACGCAGGCGGCGGTACCTGGAGCGCTCTCAGCTGTCGACAGTTAAACAAAATTCCGCTGCAAATAAGCCCAAGGGCAACTCATCAGATTTATTTCTTAAATGTATCAGTTGATGCATTTAAATAGGCTATAAATAATGAAGTCACTTGACTTTCAATGTCCTTCGCCTATTTTATTTAATTTCATATAAAACCATAATATCCAAAAGTATCTGTTTATTCACAAAAGATCGTTGTAGATCTACAATCATTTTCCTCCGGAGTAAACCACTGTAAGATAATATTGGGCATAACATTTTCTTCCGCTGAAAATTCGAGAAAATTGGTCAAAAACGCGTTAGATGATGCATTTAAATCCTTTTACGTACTTTCTTAAGACTATCAGCTGACGATGCTACTTAAACTATGCCAGGTGGCATATTGGATTCGTAAAAGTAGGCTGGGGACAGTTTGACAATGTTTGAGCCAGACGGAAAAGACTTCGCCCTTTAGCACATTATCAACTAATGCACATGACGAATATCTTAGATTTATCGCTCCGATCCGAGATGGTGATAATCTTGTTATTTTTTTACTATCTTATCGACCGTCGGACCGGACTTCATGTTTCAAGAGACGACGGTTCTGACAGTCATTTCTATGACAACAATCCGAGCCCAGGTATTACGTTGTAATTTGTTGAATTATAAGTCAGTACACCCTAAATTGGACCGATAGAGAGCCGTAAATAGCCGACTCGGGGTTTGTTTGTGAGGGCACATCACCGGCTTGTATGGAGCGACGCGACCAGCGGGGTGTCAATGTTATTGAGAGGACCAATCTGCTAAAATAAACCCAATAAACGAATGTAGAAACGTTACATAATGAACAGTAATGAGGTAGTTTTCTCCCTGTATGACACTGAGTGGGTAACTATAATAATGTAGCTTCGCTTTTACCTACTCAGAATGACAACAAATACTTATGACGATGCCTCGAATTAGTATTATCTCTTTTTTGGTAGTAATAGAGTTGGTCAATATTATTTGTTAACATAGTTCCAGCCTGATCACGAAGGTCAAAGTCACCTAACGAGCTAAGGAAGGTTATTCTCGGAATTTCTCAGGAATTATAGAATCCGCAGAAGAACCAATATTATGTAGTCCTTCGCATAAGATCGCTGAAATGACAATGCTCCATGACCAATGGTCAGTGACCATTGTCATTTTCCAGCCATATACTTAGCACGAAATAGGATGGCAGATGAGGCCGAATGGTACTCGAGTGGATTTGTGCTAGATTTTTTTGCGTCTGCTAACTTCCTTTAAATAAAATTATTACAGTTATAATGTATTGTAGAATAATTATAATTGTAATATAAATTATCTTATTTCTACTGTTAATAAAGATTTTATTACCTTAACAAGCAAATAAACTTTTTGAGTTTAATTTTGTGGTGAAAAGAGATGGGTTTTGGGGGTGCTAAAGCTAATTTAATTAACTCACTTTCGATTTAAAAATGAAATGTGACTGACTTTGAGTGGGGACCGCGCGCTGAGAAACGCAGATGACGTATCATACAAAAGTATATCGTACATATCAAAAGTCTTGCATTATTTCATCATATAATTTCAGCATAATAAATATACTAGTGAAACTTATTCCAAAATGCGATACGATACCATTACATATAGAATACGATTTTCGGTTATAAATCAGGGGTATTACATGTCGGGGACAGCATGAAAGAAGGCAATATTTCATCCCGGTATCTCAGAACGCAGTGTCCACTGTCGCGGTCATTGGCACGCGAATTCAGCTTCATATAGGAAGTTACAAACCTTTTTGGACGAAGGTTCAATTTGTACATACGTTGTGTCGTGAATCTTCATTTAAACGAAACAGTCAATGAACTTTTGTATACAATACGATGTTCATGATTCATTTCCCGGTGTTTGAGACAATTTCTGGAAAAGGTATTTATTGAAAAGTTCCACATAGGTACATACGACTTTCCTTACTTAAAATATGTTGTTTTATTTATTTAAATAAATAAAACAAGATATTTTAAGTGCAACAGTTGTGTACATAGGCGGACTTAAAGCCACAGGCATTCTTTCCAGTCAACCTTAAGGTGATGCAGAGATATGTTATCTCTGCATTCAGAAAGAGAACGATACAACAATTGCTTACAAGAAAATTATAAAAACCAAATACTACTAATAATATTTACTTAATAATATATACCTACATAAATATCCATACATAAATATAAGCAAAAGTTTCTAAGAATCTATAAATTAATGGTATTTTGGTTACTCTTTCACACAAGGACTACCAGGAGAATGGATTTTGATAAAATTTGGTAGTAATATAGACTATATATCAGAATAACATACGTAGTGGCTACTTTTTATCCATGTGCGGGGAGTTGTTCCCACAGGACAGTTGTGAAACCGCGATTGAAAGCTATGAATTAAAAGGGTTTTTAACAAATTTTTACGAAGGGTAAATAAAATCTGGATAGAATTTCAGACTATTACCTACACTTTCATTACTTAAAGTAAATATTTCCTCTTCGAGATCTACCTACAGAGAGTATTGCGAGGCGAGAAGTCAGCGACCGATTGGCCTTGACTTTCGTAGACAGATATTTTATTAATGGTTAGTAGCTTACACGGTACACCTACCCTTATTGAACTGAAACAGATAATGTGAACGTGACACTCGTGTTTCATATGTGGTACTGGTTCCAACAACGGTAAAAAGCAGTGAATGGAAATATACATATATGAATATAAATCATTAGCTTACTTCTTTACTTCCCTTCCTTAATGTATGGACCAAAGACACAGTTTACACTGAAATATTTTTTCATTGGTGAAAGTTTCTTAAAACCCACAAACCAATCTCGACCCGGGAATCGAAGCCTAGACCCCGTGCTCAGCAGTCACGCCATACGAGTACTACTCTAGTACTACGATCAACGACACAGTCATAAGCTAAATACATGTATTAAAGGTAAAGTCAATGACTCTGTATCGTTTTAGCTGGCTGAAAGCGGTATTGTAAGCAAGTGACATCTGATAAAGTTGTTCAAAGGGATGATTGATGCGCTCTGTGAACAAAGTTCGCTATGAGAATATGACATCCATTGACTCTTTAGAACCATTCTGTTGTTGCGATGTTTATATAAAATTATATAGCTTACAATGTCCTCAGTTACTAAAGTGTTTGTACGGGTCTTTTGACTATAAAATAGATTTTAGGTGGCAAACTGATAATATGTAAATAATGTACAGACGCCAGCACATCAGGCTACCCGAAACTGTCAAATTTTCCCATTTAACTTTGAACCATAATGCTTTAGCGATAAAGTTGAAAATCTATTTAGGAAATTTGACAGATTGTAGTAGCCTGATGTGCTGGCGTCTGTACCTATGTGATGTTTATGAGGCTATCAATTTATTTTATGGTAGTTATTCCCTCTAATTCCACCCGCACCCGCATAAAGGTAGCCTGTGTCCCTTCTCAAACTCCAGACTATATGTCTTCCAAATTTTATTTAAATCCGTTCAGTAGTTTTGGCGTAAAAGCGTGACTGACAGGCAACCAAACACAGAGTAACTTTACATTTATAATATTAGTAACGATAAGGAAGTAAGGATTAGTAAGTTCATGAAGATGGTATCCGACCGCAGAAACAATGCCAAGTCACATCCGGGCAGTAATTAAGAACAAAATTTTATCAACCAAATACTGGGACCCTGTGAAAACCAACAACAGATAGGCAAAGTTTATACAAAGTTTTGTGTTATCCTATTTCACATATTAACGCACGTGTAGCTATTTTGTTGATACTGCCAATGACCTCTTAAACTCCCTTGCAAAGATCGGAGGGAATTTCAAATAATTATCCAAGCGAAGACAAGGGAAAAATGCTTTCGCGAACCTTGCTATTATCTACAAACCGAGGTCATGAGGTAGGTTATAAATATATATATTATTTAATAATATCGCGCTGTAGGTTAAGTATATTAAGTATATCATGGACACCAATGAGTGTGTTTCGGATGGCACGTTAAACTGTAGGTCCCGGCTGTCATTGAACATCCTTGGTAGTCGTTATGGGTAGTCAGAAGCCAGTAAGTCTGACGCCAGTCTAACCAAGGGGTATTGGGTTGCCCGGGTAACTAGGTTGAGGAGGTCAGATAGGCAGTCGCTCCTTGTAAAACACTTGTAGTCGGCTGAATCCGGTTAGACTGGAAGCCGACCCCAGCATAGTTGGGAAAAGGCTCGGGAGATGATTATCATGCTGTAGATTAAGAGAAAAGAAGTGTGATTTTTGAACCCTTTGTGTTTCACGGTAACCCTGGCGGATAAAGATTAAGAAAGTAAATATAGATTTATATTTACAGTTGATAACTCATATCTTAATCGGGGTTCATCAACCGTCTCCCGTTCTATTTATTTGGGTTCAAACCTCAAAATGTTCCACGTTGTTGTATTATTGCCTACTGATTTGTGACGCAGGATTTAAAACTGAGTGTTTATCTTCTAGTGACTTCCAGGAAGTTCGCTTTTGGTTGGTTTCTCTTCACCTTGTACACCACTGCAGCCTTGCATCGCTTGTGTAGGCAGTCTAAGTTGCCATCTACCCAGGTTTTTCTCAATTATTTTTGGGGTCGGCTTCCAGGCTTACCGGATAAAGCTGCTAAAAGGGTTTTACATGGAGCTACTGCCTATCAGAACTGAGCAACTAGTAACCCTTTGGTATTTAATATAGCATACATTGGCATAACATACCTAAGTAAATAGTCGCGAGCATAGATAGAGCATAGATAAGCAATAGAGCATAGTATAGTAGGTATACGTATAGTATAGTAGGTATAGACCTACTATACTAGTAATGACGGCTCGCGACTCACTTCTGGCACAGTTGCACAAAAAAGAACGCCGAGTAATTTCGGAGCTATCGCGAAGCGCCGACTTTCAGACAAATACCACTTTATATTATGTCTATTATTAACTATGAAATACCTTAATTAACTTTTAAGTAATGCGTATTAGATGCTCAACACAACAACAATATCAATTAAACCTTAGTATATTCTCTGGCCGAGAAAATCTTTTCCGTTTTTATTTACAAAACAAAAAAATAATTATATTCTATTGCTGGATGCCTTTTATTTTTTCCTTCTCAAGTTAATGATGCCTTACCATTCGATAGCATTCGGGCTTTTACCTTAGGGTATCCAAACTTTGCTGGCACATTTATTGGGAGCATAGGTAATTGACTTTACCGGTCAATGACATAGGGAAACTGAAAAAAAGTATTCGCCATTTATTTCGATACTTAAAAATTTGACCCTGTTTCTCTTTTCAGTGCTTTGTATTGCGACATCAAAGCAAGCTTTTGAGTTTTTAAGGCCACCGAAATTTCCGCATTGACATAATTCGGTTACCTATTTCGATTATGCTCGTTGAATTGTACCTATTGGCTTATATTTCTGTATTTTTCAAAAGTTTTCTAAGGCTTCTGTTTATTTGAATAAAAGGACCCTACTAATAAATATTTTTTTGTGTTTTGCCACGTGTTTAATAATTGCTGAAAATTTAATTAGCTATTCTTTAAATTATAATTATGTTTGACATAGTTAAAGGAATACGAAAATTAACTTTCCTAAGCAGCAAACAAATGTTTTAGCAAAAATTTTCTGATCGGTTTATAAGCAAAACTGGTAATTTCTTGTATTTAAAAATGCATAATTGTATGCCCCATTAGTCCAATGGTCGTAAAAGGGGCTGTGGTGCGCGCAGTGTCGGATTCAAATCCCAGGTCGGGCCGAAACAATATATCCCGGGATTAAAACAAAGACTGATACTTTTGCCTATGGAGGCAAAAGGCGAAGTTAAGGAAATATCACAAGGTAGTACTAGGTAGTAAGAGTGGCAGCTATGAGAAGACGAAAACTCTTCATAAGTCAAAGTTCCACGACTACAAGGTTCAGCAGATACAATCATTTATAATTGTTGCTAGACTCCATGTTGCTAGATCTATCAAAATATGTATCATTTAAATACTAGTAGCGTCATCTATGCTGCAAAATGTGTGACAATTGTATTGAATCTACCTACACCTAGAATAATAAATCAGTCTATTCGTGATATTCACTCGTTTCATTAGAATAATCGAAAACATAATAAAAGTATGTACTAAGTTATAGCCTTCTTCAGGAAGTATTTAAATGCTTTTAAACTGCGTCGGTATCGATGACTTGGTAAAAGTATCTTAGGCACCGCTAATGGAAGTTAACACGTGTCTCTTCAGTTACAGGTTCATTGTTAGGCTGTGACGCACGAGGTTGCATTCTTTGCACGTTCCTTGTCATCCAGTGTCCCGACATCGTCTTAATAAATAATGTAGGTACTTATAAACAGATCAAAAAGAACCGTGTGCTTTGTTCTACGAATGGAAATAGAAAGAACGTCAGCTAGTTTGTATTTTAGTTGAATATCCTCCTTATTCCTCTTCCACATTCAAGACTTTATGTATCGGTAATGAATTGCGAAAGTGGTTCCGACTGTTGGTGTTTATGAAAAATCATTGTAAACATTTTTATCGTCCCACTGCTGGGCATAGGCCTCATCTAAAACTGGGAAGAATTGAGGGTTAATTAACCCATGCATCTGTTAATAACACATGCTCAATGTGGGTTGGTGATTTTAGACTTTACAGTCCAGGTTACCTCGAGATGTCACCGTTCGAGATGTCTTCACCTTTAATCAGTCACTAGTTTCTGAGATATACATAGAAATAACATATGTTATTGCCTTAAGTAAAAAAATGCATTGGTACTAGTCTAACCTGAAATCGAACCCGCACTCTCAAACTTGACAGTGATAAAGGTGCTGCTTAAATTCTAAGCCATTTAAAGTTATAAAGTTGTTCACAGAATATATTTTATGTTTTCGAATACACACATCATTATACTGACTGGGTTTACTTTCTGTGAGGTACAATCAATATGTATATGACTTACTGCTAAGCAAAACACTGTGACAACAACATGAATGATTTAATATTTAGGTCCTCATCAGCCTTTTTATCGTCCCACTGCTGGGCACAGGCCTCTTCTCACACGGAGGACTGAGCGTTAATCACCACGCTTGCTCAATGCGGGTTGGTGATTTCAGACTTTACAGTCCAGGTTAAACTTAGAAAGTACATATAACTTGGAAAAGGTAAAAAAATATTTAGGTAAGATAGGTAATATAGAGAAAATATTGATTTGATTAACGAACATCTGTAGTATATATAATAGTAATCTTTTAAAAGCTCATAGGAACTTTACACGAACGATATTCAAATTCAAATGTTTATTTATGTAATTCGAATCGGTGGAATATACAAACTTAACTATGTTAGTAGTAATTTTGGTGATTGATTTTATTCTTGTTTAATTAAATA
This sequence comes from Heliothis peltigera, assembly GCA_958496145.1. Taxonomy (NCBI): domain Eukaryota; kingdom Metazoa; phylum Arthropoda; class Insecta; order Lepidoptera; family Noctuidae; genus Heliothis; species Heliothis peltigera. The sequence continues at coordinate 6,205,638 of OY292334.1, read as the reverse complement.
CATTAAATAATAATATCAATAAAACATTTAAACATTTGCTATACGAGTATAACTAAGCAGTCTATAACTAACCAGATTTCAAAATAATATCAGAACTGGATTACTTTTGGCTACAGGAAGAACAGAGATAGATTCTCGTTATCATACATATCACATGGATTGTCTTACATATGACCTACTCAATATCATCTTGTAAAATTTGATCGCCGATGTTTTGCCGACTCTTGTCGATATCGATTCGCGGGTTTAATGTAGGCAATACAAGTATAAATTAGATTACGAGTATAAAATATCTGTAGTAAAGAATCTTGACTTTGACGTAACCTGTGGTTGATGTCTTGTTTTTTAAACTTAAAACATCATCTTTCGAGCCTTTTCCCAACTATGTTGGGGTCGGCTTGCAGTTTACCGGATTCAGCTGAGTATCAGTGTTTTACAAGGAGCGACTGCCTATCTGACCTTCTCCTGCCGTGACCTACAGTTTAACGTGCCATCCGAAACGCAGATTTTAAACTTGAAACAATGAGATTAAAATGATTCCATTTGGTTTTAAAATTAACGTACAAGAAAGGTAAAAATATATATATTTTAAAGAAATCATTGTATGCATCTGTTAAAATTTTAATTCGAAGTGACATCGTCCGCACTGCAGCAAGCAGCTCTGGTTTAAAAATAGAAAGTTCGAGGAGGTCTCTCTTAACAATAGCTTGCAGTGGCTACAGTAGGGAACTATCTATCTTTAACCCGGTCTTGACGAGTGACTGATCTCTGAAGCATTAATATTTCATCTTTACACATGTCTTAGTGTAGGCGGGCTAGACATTAAATTGTTACGGACAATAGAATTTGAACGATACAAAATAATACAGTATTCCATTTTATTTGCATCTAGAATCTCTGAAATCTTTCTGTAATTAATATAATAATTAAACCCAAATATTGATATAGATTATTGATTAGCAAGTACAGGTGCAGGCCATTGACATTAGCAAAATATCAATCGGTATATTTCTTTTCCATATAAATTATTATTCTCCATTATTTTCCCATAAAGGATCGAAATACAGCCTATTGTGTTACGCTAATGTGTATGAAGTTTATTAAACCTGATACTTTGACGCATCTTCGACGCTCGTGACGCAAATTCATTGAATGCTCCACGGGTGCATTCACTCAGACATAGAACATAACAAGGCTGTTATGTTCTACCGTTTGAGTAGGCTAGGCTTTTGCTCAAACAAAGGTGATTCAACCGAGCCTGTCTCAAATGTCAGCATACAGTCGTTTTATTGTGACGTATATTCGGAGTTCAAAGACGACAGTTATAACAGGGCTATTTAGCAAAATTAGAAACGATAACAATTAGAACTACAAGGCGTGAAGTTGGATTTCACGAAGTTTGTTGGTTGAAATAGAATATTTAGAATTTTCATTTGTTTATGAATTTGGTTTTTATTTATAATAGCAAAATAGAAAAAAAAGTCCATTGACTGTAATGAGTGGTTGAGTGTACGTAAGAAGTGTCGGCTGCCTGATTCCTTGAATGATCGATCACTGTGTAAAATAAGCAAAAATATGTAACTTAGTGGTGATCAGTCGGCAGTTTCCGCGATACTGCATATACCTGACCAAACTAAGCGCCGGCTCCGAATTGAAGTAGGCCATACCTTCTATAAAGAGTAGCGTGCACTGAAATATGAAACATGGCGCAGTACCTTGGGGTCTATTTATAGCCAGTTGGCGTTGGCTATAGTTAGCGGTTCTTGTTCCGGGGCTGGTCCTCATTGACGCCGGGCCATCGATCGGAGGCGGGGCCCGGGCCTGCTGCTGCAAGCTCTGACCTAGTTTGCAGCCTCAATGAAACAGGAGGGTGGGTGAGACCCCAAGCCAAACCGAATAACTCTGCGAAACAAAAAAACATTGGCAGTTGTTTATCTTGGGTTATCAAACTTGTTTTAGTAAACATAATGATCAATTTAAATCTGAAACAACCAATCTAATCAAATTTTTTAACTACCTGGCACGCGTTCGATATCAATTTAAAGTTGAAAGTGAACTTTTTGTAATTGCATTGTTTGTTTGCACAGTTTTAAAACACGTGCCCGATTGTTTGTTGATTGGTTCTGTAATAGTGATCTTAAATGATCATTGAACTTGTTAAAAATCAGTGATTCGGTGGTACTGTACTTACATAAGGCGTTTGAAGGATTTTCAGTATGCAACTGAGCAAAACAAAATGAAGCACAAAACAAAATATTTCATTCAAACAACGTACACAAAAACAAAAGCCGATCAACAAAAACTGAAATCTTAGACTTGGCACCGTTTGAACGAGCTTCCAAGGACAGTGGTGTTGGTTGTGCAGCGGAGGCCGCGGTCGTTGACTGCGCGGCCTAGTTTCCGCCGTTGACGTCACAGTTACGCCTCCCTGACGTCACGCGTGAGCCTCCGCGAGCCCATTCAAAACTAGATCACAGGCTCGGGGTGCACTCCACCTCACCTCCCTCCGCAGATACACAATTATCATCGAGGCCGCAGCACTGGATGTAGCACCGGAGGTCGTTTCACCCTGCTACTATGCTTACCCCGGCAGTATATACACCGGCTATATAAATTTTACATTTTGTCAGTCAAAGTTTTCAGGAAACAATCACCAAGAAATGTACTAAAATAGTAGTCAAAACTTTTGATGAATTCAAAGTAGGTATTTATTATTAGGTAATTATTTTATTCAAATATATATATATTAATACAAAGGTAGTTATTTTATTTATTGGGCAATTTACAAGATTATATTAAGAAAGTTTTTTTATTATGTAAGTATTTATTTATACAGCTGCAACCACATTATATTAAACATACATTTCAATGCACTATGTGGTTGTAGATGATGAAATGTATATAAAAGTAAGCTATGAATGCAGATGCATAGTTTTTCTTTTCGTGGGAAATCATCAAATGATCCCTCCCGCTGAGTGTGCAGCTGGAGCGAGTGTCAGACTCTTACTGACTAAAACCCACTATGTTCCTTCGGGAGGTCCCTGTGTGCCAGGGCCACGGTAACTCTTGCGAACAACCCGCAGCCCAGGCAGACGGTGCATAGTTTACTTACTATTTTTCTAACACCCAAAGCTAGGCTAGTAGAGAAGCTTATGGCCTGAGTATATATATGTGAATTATGAGCTAGAAGAGTTAAATTAATAAAAAAAGGCAATTTTCTGTCAATGTACTTTTTGTAATCATAAGTAATTACCTATGAAACATAATAATTTAAAAAATATTATTAATTTAAAATGTTACGTAACCTCAGGCAATTAAAATCTATAAAGCCTAGGATGCAAGTATCAAATTCAAGCGGTCTATATAAAGAACAATCCTTGACACGAATAGCTTGGGTCGTGCCCTTTAGAGAGCGCAGCCGGAACTCCCAAGGTTCATACTATGAAAATATTCACTGAACGTACACCACAATTTGTTTCAAATCAATTAACATTCAGGAACTGTTAACTTGTTATTTCAAAATGTTTGTGTTGTTTGCCAACCTGTGCAGCGCCGTATCTAATAGCCATTATATCTATGTCTATAGATGACTGAAACCTTATATCGATTTGTATTATAAGTATTTATTGAAATATTTCCTTTATTCATCATACATATATACAAATTTAATTTCATGTATTACATAAAAAACTTAATAAATGGCGTCAAAACTTCTCCTCATCGTTGCTCAACGTGAGTGTACCCACCACGTCGTATGGCAATGCTTATCCGTTGGCCGAAATAAAAGCCAGCCTTTGAATCACGGAAAGTGTCAGCGAGTCTTTTTGAGATATCCTTGAACAGGAGGTGTGCACTCAGACCCCCGAGAGTTTGAACCCTTGAACTCTTAAAAAGTATAGTAACTAACTTAAATATAAATCTGTTGAACAATAACAAAGAAATATAAAACTAAATAAAACTAGCTAATAATTACGTGTATAATTATAACAAATTGATCAGTGTTAAGAATAGAAAAATAGAATGGACAGTCGCTTCGTCGGGTGGGCGTTGGAAGTTTCACAAATAACTTCGGAGTATATTCGGTACACAAATGGCATAAACAATATATTTTCAGATTGCTTTTAAAAGAAAATGTCTCAGAATAAATAATCCAACAAGGTTTTAATTTAATAGTTAAAACATCACGTATGTATTCCGTAACTAATAAGAAGGTAGACATAGACATGATATTTTAATAATATCAATTGTATTTTACAATTACAAAAAGACTATAAAAACTACTAGAGGAAGAACCATCTATATACATATATTTGGAAAGCCCTAAGCTAACGATGTCTGCGAAATGATTGTGTTGAAGGAGAGAGTTCTTAACTTCCCAATCTGGCAAAATAATAAGATAAACAGTATATCAGATGGTTAATCCTTCCTTATCCAATATAACTGGGTCATGATCTGTCCCAGTGTGAACATCAAATTTTTTCTCATCTAAGGTTACGACATGACCTAGCTCCACTTACTTGGCCACGTCATATGTATCGCTCACTTTATGTCATTTTATTAAAGTTTCTGGACTGCGGTATATTACTTCGGTAATAAAAGATTACAAAGAAGGCTGCGTTACCTTCACACTTAAGGACACTTAGTATTAGTAGGGTTATTGATATTGGATCATTTAAATAGTGCCTATTTATAAGGTCATAGCAACTGAAACAGATCATTGTTATCAAGAATGGATTAGAACAAAGTATGTTCAGGTGAATTATTATATTTAAAGACTTTCTTGGACTTCACTATTATGGTAATGTATGTTGGTAATTGTTACAAGGAATGTATAATGCTCAAATACACAATAGATACAAAAGCATTAATAGGTTAACACAACGGTGAGTGACATTTCAGCGTTACTTCATAATAATGTGAATGCGTAACAATTGAAATGTTGTAATTGTTAAGTTCATTGTTACCTACGCTGCTATTAACTATAGCATTTATTGTTCTTCTGTCATCGCCTCGAAGCCGGGCGAACAGGATTCTATGAACATTTACTAATGTCGTTCACGTCCGGACATTTTGGAACAACTGAATAGAAATACAGTAGAGTTCAATAAGCTGAATAGCCAATGGTTTAAGAAATCAATGCAATAACGTTCGTAAATTAACTATAAATCTTATTTTAGTTGAGTATTGTATACTGTCTCAAAAGAGAGTTCAAAAGACTGCGTTGTATAGGTTGTGGTTATAAATAAATAATGAAACAGTAGCCCCACTAAATCCATGCATTATTAACTCATAATGTGTATTTAATTTTAACATGGTCATCGCTCACAAAACAACATAGGTATACTGCGTACGTTATACGATACCATTAGGAGTATAATGGTCTTTGGTTGAATTTGAGGCAAACACGATAATTAATAAATGTCAATAATGCATTTTAACATTGTGTAAATTAAATTATATCCTCATTGACGTCATTCTTCTCTGTTTGTGAGATAAATAATGTCAATTTTCTCTCGATAAGATCAAATTTCACAAGTTGGAAGCTCTTTCGCCCTGAATCTTATTTATCTTTGAGAAAGTTTTGATGACCTAGAAGTATCGCTGCCTTGGTTCAGTCGTAACAAGCACCTTCTTATATGGCTACCCGTTTGAGGTCGAATCCAGCTTCGAGAATAAATACTAGGCCTTGCTTAAATAGACTCAGATATACTGGTGTCCCTCAATGTATGGCTCAAATGAGAGGATTTATGGAATGTTGTTTTTTTTATTTATTCGCCCTTTTTCTATTTGGTCTATAAATTAACATATCAGATGTTTCACGAAATATCGGTAGATGTCAAATACACTTGTCTATTACATTACATTTATTAATATAGACTTATAAAAGTATACGAGGCTCGACAATTAAATTGTGAAATACCTGATATCTTCATTTCAAATGCTTTTCCGTTATTCTTTATATATTCGTGGATGTGAAAAATCAGTGATGTCACGCATCTTATTGTCATACAAAATGATGTAGACAGCCACGTTTCTGATAGGTCATTAAAAGTATTGAATTCAAATAGTTGTCAACTAGCGTATTTATGACAATAAACCACAAATCAAGTACAAAATTAATATTCTTACATACTTTTTTCACCGAATCCTACCTTTTTAGGGGTTTTGAGTATGGCGATATAATTTTTTTTTATTATAATGTTTGAAATAGAGGTACATGGTGTAACAGCAGTAGTGCGGGGTGCCGGTCACGTTTGCAAGCACGCCGCCGCCCGCCGGCTTGCTCCGTTCACTGGCAAATAAAAATAACTTACCCGCTGTTCGGCTAGTTGTGCCTGGCAGATTGTGAAATAATGTCATTCATGTTTAAAGTCCTTTAGAAATATTTGTGTTTATTTTTAAAAGCTTTTATTTGACTTGGTTATTGTAATTTTCCTTATCTGTTCACGAGCTCTGTATGTTTAATACTGTATTTATTAGTTGGCGAAAAATTAGCGTAGATTGAGATTGTGATGATTACTGCCAAGGCTGCGGGTTGTTTGCAAGAGTTACCTGGCACACAGGGACCTCCAGACGGTACATAGTAGGTACCAGTAGTTGTGCACCCTTTTACTCCACTGGACCCTCGGTGGGATTTGATGATTTCCTACGAAAAAAAAAGACTGTGATAATTATGGTATTTTGATCTGTCAGCAGTGTTTATGACACATACACATAAGAAAGTTGACTTGAAATGAAGCTGTTTAATAATATTATATATAATCGACCCAAGAAGAGTCCTTTTATTAAGAAGTAGTGAGATTTTCTTAGCAAGATTTATATGTATTACGCAATTACTTTGTTGCTACGTTTACTGATTAATCTAATACATGTTTTTGATGGCTTAATTATTATTAGAGTAATTTCAATTTGAAGAAATTATTGGTTAGTTTCATTTTCTATGTAAAATGTGAAGACCCATTTCTATTTTTATTATCTGTTAACGAAACTCAACTAGGTACTACTAATCAAAGTAACGAAGAAACTAAGCTAAAAGTAAAAATCCAAAATATTTCTATCGAGTTGGACATTTGTACAAAGAGCGAGAAAAAATGTGATAGTACACGTGATTGCCTAGGTATTCTTTACAGCAAAACGTGGAGGAAAAACACTAAGCTTCAAAGTTTTTTCTTTAAATCTTTACATAATTTTATATTATTTATTTGCTTTCAATTGGTTTATTATAAATATTCATGTAAACTTCAGTGACTATCTAAACGCGGATTGTTATAACCTATCTATCTGTTGATTCGCTTACTAGAGATACAATTTTGACATTAGCCCCATACAAGTAATGTCAAATTTCAATCTCTTGCAAGCAAATCAGCAGATAGATAGATTTTTGAAGTCAAGAAGAAGTAAGCCAAGGAGTGATTGTTTATTATATATATGTTTATATATATCCTTTATATTGCTACGTGCGATTTTGTGGCCATAAAAGTAGTCGTAAAAGAGCTTTAATTAAAATTGATGTTAATGACAATTTTTGGAGTATTCAAAATTAAAAGAAGGAAATATACAACTGTCAACATGATGAGATGATGTCAATAGGCGTAAAACTGTATGATAAGATGATGATGATATTTTTTTATAGAAAAGAGAATCTAGATCCACAAAAACAAAATTATAAAACTATAAAAAAATGTCTGCTATCAAACTTTGAGTACCACTGGGCGTCACGGGTTGAATTCCAGCGGGCGACGAGCCGCGTGCATTTAAACGAGGCACTATAAGAATTTTTTCTCGGACATGAAAGAAACCGTAAGACGGAGGGTTTTATGTAATTCTAGGCTTCGAATAAAACAGGAGTGGGCGTAACAGGTTGATGCGTAGGAAAAATGCGAGCAAGTACACCACTAAGAGATGTTGAAATTGAAGAAAAGTTAAGATATTTTTAGCAATTACATTAAAACAAGTGACTATTATTTTTAATGGAAATAAAAACATTGGCGATTTTCTAAAAACATACCGGCACACTTACAGTTCCTTATAAACGAAAATAACCGTCATATTTTATATCACAACTCATAAAAAAGAAATATATTTTATGTGCTAATCATATGTAATAATCATATGTGTGTGCGTATCAGTATTATATAAATTATAAATATACGGAAAATGCTCATCAATACGGATACATAAAGTATATTTTTTTTTACAACCAAAATAAAGCTGTGAGTAGTTGTCACGACACTTTGAGTAGTTGTAACCTAATTTCTAAGCAAAGAAAGCACCTTTAAACTGTTTCCCAGAAATGTCCTTAAACAGAAATTAAATCGTGACATAGAAAAATATGATTATACTATCTATATCCAAATAAAACCACAGGGTATAAATAAAGGATAGTGTAAATTAAAGTTTAAGTCCACACCACTTAAGTCTATTTTTAATTGTATCTTATCCATATTATCACTTTTACCAAAAAAGACGATTATTAACCAAGGCTCTTGTCTGGCCATTATACTATCGTGGGCTGAAACATCCATCAGTACCACAATAGAAATTTGCTTATCGAACTCATTTACCTGTTTAAGTATTAATTAACTCATAATTATTATGCCTAAACACACAATCCGTTTACAAAGAGACTGCAGATAATAACACGTCATTGTTTTGTCCGACAATTGTTTATTAGACGAGAATACAGATTAGTGATATCATTTACATTCAATCGTTGTACTAAATACATACATTATGTATCTGACAGTCATTTGTTCTAAAGACTTGTTTACTTGGAGGTTTAAGTGATCGTCATCTGTCTAGCCTCTTCCCAATTTGTATAAAGGTCGGGTTCAAGCGAGATGAACATATTATATACAAATTGAAGTTGTTAGATTTTTGGGTTCAGCAAAACGTTCAAACTCTTAAACGAAAAGATTTACTTGGCTACTAAAAGCACAGAAGTGATTCGGAACGACCCCGGCAAGCAAAACATAGTCGTGAATTATTTCCTCAAAATTTTAAATACTTCAGACGCCACTAAAAATTGCATTAACAAAGAGTTAAGAATGAAAGGTTTGAAGAAGTTTTTTGAAGTATATGGTTTGGCGTATGTTAGGGTTTTTGTCTGTATGCTTGGCTGATCAAACTAACTTATTTTATCGTGATAATAAATAGGTATTTACTTGTCTATTATTATCTTATCTATTTATCCTTAACCAAGCATTCTTCGTGGGAAATAATAACTGAAGAACTTTTCAAAAATTGTGTTTTCAAAAATAAATTATATACACTAGATATTATTTCATTCAAATCAAGAAAATAAAACAGCTGCTCTTCTGCTACATAACATACTAAAACTAATTTAGATGATAATTATGTTATAATAACGTTTAAGTGACATCAATAACTTTATTATCTACTAATAGTTATGACAATAGTTATTGTTTGTATGCTTTAACCATTGTTCTGCGTTGGAATATTACTCGTGATTAACAGCTTCGTACGCCCAAATTTCTTAACTTGACATCACCACTGTAGGGAGAAATAACAAGTTATGTTATCAATCTGCCCACTTATGTTATCTCCGTAGTTTGGCCCATTTACAAGGAGTTAGGAAAGAGAGGATATACATATGTATAAAACGTTATTTTTTCAACAAAAACACGATATTTTTACAGCAATTTTAATTTTATGTGAATCTGGTAAGACACCTCTTCGAAGATCACACCAAGAGCTTCAAAGACCATCATATTTCCTCAAACTGTTTAATATATCTTTTCCACAACCTTAGGAATTCGCGATTCCACTCAGAATCCCACAGTTCTCACGTCGTTCATCTCTCTCCATATGTCCAAATCCATAGACCAACTCATTTTATGTTTAAAAATGATGTTATTAAATATCATAAAATTTTAAATTAAATATTAACGGATTATTTGAAAATATAACTATAACTTATACAAAACACTTTTGTGTATGCTGGACATAAGTTTCCCCTTACGCTGCGTTGAGACCAAACGTACAAATTCTAGAGTTTCTTTCCCTATCAAACTTTTTAGTTGTAAATAGACGCGGAACATTCATGCATTGGATTTTCTAAAAGAATTTGATAGGTTCGGATAGAATGAGCTTTGTTTTAAAACCAACCTTGCGTGTGTGGGTAAGTTGATGCAATTTCTGTCTGCAGCCTCTCGCTAGTTACCGCACCAAATCCACTTGAAGAAGGCGTCTTATACTACATACATTTTTCTACAAAAATGGTAGAAATTTGTATAGATGTTTATTTCTGACAAATATGGCTACGGACCAGCAAGCGCAGCGTAGGACGTCCACCAACGAGATGGACAGACGACCTTATAAAGGTCGCCGGAAGACGCTGGATGCAGGTCACTTCCAACCGGTGTATGTGGAGATCTAAAGGGGAGGCCTATGTTCAGCAGTGGACGTCTTATGGCTGAGATGATGATGATGATGGCTACGTAGCTCGCCGTTAACATACTAGGTATTTGTTAGTTCACTTTTCATTGAGTAAGTCAATATTTCTGAAGATAAAAGAAGAGTTTCAGTTCATATACATACATACTAAATGGACTTACGCATAAAATGTTGGGGTCATTGTCCTCGGAGTCCCGGTGAATTTTAATAATGCCGGTTTATTTTTGGCTTTTATCAGATATACGTACAGAGTACTACGGCCATCAGAATTGTAAATATTTATAAATCATTTTTTTGTACCGATATCATCTCATTAAGTGGTCCAAACCAATCCAGTGTCTTAATACTGAAAATAAATACTACATCAAAATAAAAAAAGAGGTATTCCAATTGCTATTGACGTATTTTAGACGTTTCCCTTTGATTTCAACTAAGTTTTCAGATAAATGTAACTTGAAATATACATCTATTTATACCACGGAATAAAAAAACTTAAATAAAAAAATACAACCAACTAATTTGAAACAATGTAACCTAATTAAAAAGGGTATCCCATTCATGTTTTCATCATAATTAACAACTCAGTAACTTTTCTATAAAGCTTAAATGTTGTGTTCGTAGCTCGTAGTACGCCAACGCTTACTACGCCGTAGCTGTTGGCTACGAATACCGTGATCATTGATCGTTTATTTGTGATGGATATCTTAGAGTCTTAAATCTAATAAAAGAGAACTTTGGCTTTGTTTTTTTATAATAATTAAATCGTATATTAATTAAATTTAACATGTTCATAATCACTAAATGTATTAGTTTTACTTATTACAGAATTCTGAATGGATTAACCTAGAATTTCTCGTTACAACTATACATCTTCAGGGCTTCGTGATCTTCAGGCTAGTAAATTATTATTTAGTCAGTCTCAAAATTAAAAATCAATTAATGTTACAAACAAGTAGGGAAATGCTATTTCTTTGAAATAAAAGTTAAGATTAAGATCATTATTCGATAGGTTTAATTACACAGAGAAACACAGCCTTGAATTGTGTTTGATGTAGAATAATTCATATTTTTTTACTACTCTTTAAATCGCCTTGCAATTATACTTTTCTATGAAATATTTTGTTACTAGTAAGATTTCTATTTGATTTTCAATATTATGAACAACTGATTTGACGTTGTCTAGGTCACGAACACAGCGGGGGTCCAATCTTCCACTCATTGGTGTATTGACAGTGGAAATATTATATTCATTAGTATCCTTTCTTCAAAAACCGACGGCAGAAATAATGACGAACAATTTCCAGATGTCTGATGAATATTGTGAGTATTATTTTCAACATCTGCCTAGCCTTTTCCCAAGCTATGTTGGGGTTAGCTTCCAGTCTTAACCAGATGCAGCTTACAGGTGCCGGTACCGGTGTTTTTCCTGTCGGTGTTTTACCTGTCTGCTCTCCTTAACCCAGTTATCTGGGCAACCCGATACCTCTTGGTAAGACGGGTTGTTGGACTTTCTGGCTTCTGATCACCTATAACGACTGACACAAATGGCAGCCGGGACTCACCACGTGTGCCTTCTAAAACGCGAAGGAACTCGTCATGACAAGATGGTTACCCATCCACGGACAGACCACGGCAAACGTTGCTTTACCTTATGATCGATCGACCCATGCGGCTGTTACTTAACCACGAGCTATTTATTCATGTTTATTATTTCAAGTTCGCTATAGAAGCACAGTTTGTAAAGATGGCGGCTGTGTTGCAAACGGAGGCCACATGACATTGTATTCGCAGTAAATATGGAGAAAAATTAAGGAGTTTGCCAAGACAACGGCGACTTGCGAATACTCTCGTGTTTTTTTACGTAGGTATTCACAAGTAAGAGGAAACATGCTCTCAACGTGACTGCTGTTTGTGTACCTATGGGACTTGAAACTCAATTTAGTTATGATATTGGTTTCGTTTCTTGAATTGATTGAGATACTGATAATGTTGATAAAATAATTTATTAAAGCACCATATTTTTGAGAAAGAAATATGTGCTTGTTAGGCATTATTACACTTAGGTTTTATATTTATATTATTATTGTATTCAGATACGGTGTGGCTTTCTACAGTGCTAAAAGTAGCAAAATTCGGTTTTAACTATTATTTTTTAATACCAAAAATGATAATAGGAAAGCCATTTCTTTCAGCCTGCTTTGAATAAATGACATTTTATCTTTATTTTTTTATTTGGTTTTAACGGGCAACTATCGAGACTGTGATATTTTTATAATACAACAATTACTCAATAATACAATACTTAATAAAAATAAACACAAGAAAAAAAGTTATCCAACGCAATGTCACCAAATTGAGACACGAGAAAAACACGCAAAATATTTCGCAACATTTACACAACGAATCTAGTCAGTTTGAAGCAGCTATTTTCGTAATTAAGCTTACTTCCGTACCACATAAAACTTGAGCAAAACTTTTGAAATGGCATTTCGAAAATAAGGTGGAAATAAAACGGTTACGTTGAGTGCGTGCGTCACAGGGAAGCCGGTTCCTCGGAGCGCGCCTTTGTGCAAGCTCGGGGCTGCGTGACCTGCGGATCACGAGTCGCCGGTCGCGTGTACCGTCACATTGCCTACCTTGATGAGTTATGACGAAACATTGTCACGGAGTCCTATTTCATCACTGAAGTCTTTCTGGTGTCGATGAGGAAATGTCATGAAGCTCCTACATCTTGCCGTAGACTTAGTCGCTAAAATAAATTCATACTCTCTATTCGTACTCATATTGCTGCATGTTAAAGTTAATATCTGTCACCTAACTCCAAAATGTAACTACTTATTGGTCATTTCAGTGATTTGCTATAGAAAAAATGATGTCGTAACACTTTAAAATCATCGAACTCTCTCTTAATAGCCTTAAAATAATGTGATTTCTGAACACACTGACCGGTTGATATATGTATGTATTTGTTGATTTTGAACAGCTGATTATTTTCGAATTGTAAAGTTTCACTATAATCCATACCGAGTGCGTGGAGTATTTCCCAAGGGATGCGGGTGAAACCACAGGCAGAAGCTGGTTTACTAATATAACTATGATTGTGTGGTGTAACACAATTGTAGCATACTAATATTCGTACTAATAACTTTAATTTAATAAGACAATGATATTTTAACTATAATATCTATACTAATTGACATTAAGTTTAGCAGATAGATGTACATATGTACAGAATCATTAAAAACCTATCAGTGTTTGCAACCGCGGTCCGTTGGAAATATTTAGACAAATAACTGCTAGTTCCTATAGTACGCCTAATTTAAACTCAAAAATAAATTAAAAGAAAAGTACTTTTTATAAAAAGCTTTTATGGTCCGCCATATTAGATTTAGAATAACGTCAAATTATTTTTTAAGTCACTCTCAATAAGTTCTTTCATTTGATACCCATATTGTTGAAATTCATTAAAAATAGCTACTCCGCCATTTTATGTGGTCCACCATTTTGGATTTAGAATGACGTCATATACATATATTGCATTGTCATCCAAACTGAACGTGTATAGAAAATTTCAGCTCAATCGGTTGAAGATATCTACTTCAAAATTGAGTTCAAAGAATCCACCGCAACATACATACACGGCAAGTTAAATAAAAGCTTTTAATTAACTTCTACGTTATGCTTGCTTCTTTAGACTTGTGTCACAAAATTACCCAGATCCTGCTCAGTTAAGTAGTCCAGTGTGGGAATCAACCCCACGATACTCAACTACTGCGCCAAACGTGCCGTGAAATCAAATAAAAATTTGCTATTTATGCCAAATGTTAGCGCAAATAGAGAAACAGCCAATAGTAGGTATACATATAATAAGTGACTTGCACTTTAGACTAACTGCAGGCAGAGAAGGACATTACCAAGCCTTGAATAACGTGGAAGAAACCAGGTCATGGCAGGCGTGCAGATTTGCGCATTCAATTGACGTAAGCCACGGTTCAATAACCAATGGTTTAATTGTATCTAAATGTGAATTTTGAAATATGTGATGAATCAAAAGTCCCCTTTCTTTAGATTGAGTGTTAAAAATATATTATTTATACATCTTTCAGACGCGGTCGAATACACCCAATTGATTAGCTTGTGTTATGGGTGCTTAGACAATTGATATTACTAATATAAATACTATTACTATATAAATACTTACTGTAACACCTAGACCACACTCAACAAGCATGCTCATCACACAAACGTCGACCGTATCGGGACCATGGACCATGACCATTGAGCTAACGTGGTCTTCGGAAATAGTAAGTAACTGTTCATCTACTCGTATATCTGGAGGGCCATTTGTCAGGCACCCGGAAAAATAAGCAGTTAACTTATTTCAATACCGATGTCAATTGGTTCAGCCACTTATTACTTGAAAGGGTAACAAACTAACTCATCTTCTCATTTACAAGTATTATGTTTGTAAGCTTTGTATTTCATGGTACAATTCATTCATGGTCCTGTAAATGATCGTACCCTAATGTTCCAAACCAAACTCTTGTGTTGTTTGTCTACTTAAAATCCTGCTTTATTCTAGCGCATTCCTTAAAGATCTGAGTGTGAAGAGCCGCTGCCGCGCGGTCGGAGCTTTTTGATTGAAACAACTGGTTCTTCAGGACAATGTATCAATCATGCTAGTATTGCATCCGTAACATTTGATCTGAATGCGGTGTGACCTAGTTAGCGTTACTTAGCACCAATCGACCTATTCATTCATCATTTACGCGGGGCGGCACGGGAGGGGTCCAAGGCTCGCACTATGACGTCACAATGTTGGGTTTAAAAATGATACCCCCCTCCGCTTCGTACAGCTGCAGTCCTTTCACGTGACCTACTGACCCAAAACCCAGGGATCCAAGTGACGTAGGCAGTACAACCCCGGTTTCATGTTCCGCTGCTGGAACTCAAGGATTGTATCGAACTGACGGCAAAACTTTTTGGAAGGAGTAAGAACTGCGTTTTCAATGGAAGTTTCTACGTCAAATGTGTATGTGAGAGTTGCAATTGTGTGTATGGCCAGGTTTGATGTGTGAGTGTGAGCGGTAGCACCGGTGGGTAAAACGGCCTCCTGGTAGCCTCGGGAGGCTTCATGTACAGATGTGGCTATCGGAAGGCCGCTGCTTGAAGCTAAAATTAGACGTGTTATAACGTCAAGCACTGTTGTGAATGTTGTGATTGTGTGTCACAGGGTATTAAATCGAAAATGGGCGTGAAATCATTAGTTACGAGTAAAACTTTAGCTGTTTTCAATATAAATGATATGTACATTTTAATATTCATTTTGTATAAAGATTTTGAATACTATATTTTTTTTATTTAAATGGTATGTATGCCTATCGCATACACATATAATTAAAAAAATGCACTTACTCTATATATAAAATTAATAAATGCGTCTAAAACTCCTCGTCATCGTCACCAACCGAACGAAACAGGCTGTCACGTTGTATGGCCTAGCAGTTGGCCAAAACAGACATTATGTAAATATATAGGTAATATAAAAAAGGTGTGTATGTACATATGATGAATAATAAAACACTAAATAGGCTGAAAACAATGACATTCAATCATTTTTGCAACGACTTTGGATTTATTTATATTACCCACCAAGGTACTCTTTCTTGGTAGCCTCGAAGGAAGAATATAAAGAAATGTGACTTCCTTGAAGACTATTTTTGTATCTCTTTGCCTAGTGAACAAATGAAGATTAATAGTTTTAATCAGGGACTTCGAATCGAACCATATCTTCTTTTAAATGTTTCGCAGTAAAACTTTAGTTCGCTGAAAGGTTCCATATAGAACGTACATACGTATTATCATGCCTTATATTTCGTAAGCATCGCAGATGTTGGATGAGAGCCAAGAAAAGGAATATTTTGTCAGTTTTATTTTATGCCTCTGTTAATATTGAGAGGCTGCCAATGTGGTCTTGATTGTTAGTGCTCTTACAACATATTATGATGAAGAAGACTTGTTGCTTTTCATAGTTCGAAATGTTAAGTAATTTGGTGTCCAAATCAGAAGGTACTTAGTTTATAGTCTTCCTATATGAAAACACATTCTAAATTGCGTTGCGCCTGATATGTAATTATCTATGCAATCACTAGTACGCGATATGAGCTTTGAGCGTGGAACATTTTCTCAAAGGTTTTGTGCTGCCATGATTTTATGGAGACTTATAATAATTACGTGTTAGCATGGTGTCTGTTTATACCAGGAGACGTGGCAGCTTGACACGCATACATTATGATAATTTATCACTTCAGCGTCAACGGAGTTCCGCGTGCTAGGATCAGAATAAGCGAGGGTGCTGCTCCGGTGTGCGTTTTCATTGTATCAAAATTTGTTGTAATTTAAACCGTTTTCCTAACTTCTTTTATGACATTAGTATATTTTTTTCAGAAGCAAGGAATTTTGACGTCATGTAATATAGTGGTATAAGTGTGATACAAATCTTTATGCCTGCAAAGTTACAGAGAAAAGCGTATAAGTAAATTAGCAAATATTAAATATACGATATACGATTATTTTCATTACTACCCAAGCATTTTCATCATCTCCCGAGCCTTTTTCCCAACTATGATGGGGTCGGCTTCCAGTCAAACCGGATTCAGCTGAGTACCAGTGTTTTACAAGGAGCGACTGCCTATCTGACCTCCTCAACCCCGTTACTCGGCAACCCCTTGGTTAGACTGGCTTCTGACTAGGTACCCAAGCATTTTATACAAGTTTATAATAAAACTTAATAAGCCTTTCGTATCTCATTGTTTCATATTGTAACGAAATTGCCATCAGTAATGCATGGGTCTACGTGAGCATCATTCTCGTGAGACAATGTGCTCAATGAACCCGGGCCTTGATCGGCCGATGAACTTATCCAATAATCTCCTTATTTCCACATAAAGTAATTTACAGCGATGTCGATGTTAAGTACTTACGATATGATAACCCTTATGTAAAACAAATCGCGCGCCAATATCACTGTGAAGTCATGTTTTATCCGATATTTTGGTAGAAATCCACTTTAAATATTTTATTAAGGGTAACTTTATACGTTGTAAAGAGTACGTTTGGTAATTTACAGAGATATCATCAGAAATGTCAATGACCTGTTTGTTTGGTAAATTGTTGTTTCTTACGATCGGTCTTAAGGAAAAACAATGTGGTATTTAATTCGTGTTTTCTTAGCGTTGTTTCTTTAGTGACGCTGCCGTATTTACTGTAGTTATAACATTGCCTTCTATTTTTTTCTTTTAGTGTATCTTTAACAGTTTTGTCATTTGTACATCCTTGGCAGTTGTTACGAAGAGAAAAGGTCAGAAAGTCTGACAACCAGTCTTACAAGGGGTACCGTGTTGGTCAGGTATCTGGGTTGAAGAGGTCAGACAGGCAGTCGCTCCACGTGAACATGTTAAAGGCCTGGTACTCAACTGCATCTGGTTAAGACTGGAAGCCGACCCCAACACAGCAGGAAAAGGCTAGACAGATGACGATCTTAAACAGTATTAGTTATGAACAAAATTATGTTTGGAAACTGAAACAAAGGTATACAGAGTTATTAGCTTCATCAGTTTTCCCTTAGGTTCTTAGCTGAATACCTAATGAAAGTAGTTAATTCCACAAGGAATTTACAAAGCAAATAAATCTATACATACTAACTGAAAAAAAACCTACTTAATAATCCATTAGCTTAGACTTCCCCAAGCACTACTGAAGTATGACTAAAAATATAAGGAACTATAAAAATATAACAACAATAATGAAGATAAATTATTGATTGTATGTCATATTATTTTTCATACAAACAAATGTACCAACGTATGAATTGTGAACCACGTTATGCAGTGTAAAGCTAATGTTAAATCGAATGAACTGTTCTGGGGTACGAAAGTTCTTAACTATTGTAGTCTATTAACACAATACTACCTCCTATTAAAGCCGTGGCAGATATTTTTATAGCACCTTATATAGGCTTAAAGGTATGACTAAAATATCTAACTACGAAGAGATTGTTGAGATTTAATGTAACGGGCTGTTCACTAAAATAAAATGCGGAAGGCAGAAAAGCAGTGTCAGAAAAGCCGCTGAACCATTCGTCACTATTAGCCTATTGGCCATAAAATGTATAGTAATTTAGTACAGCTTAATGTGTATGTCTGCGTTCACACATTGTTAGTCTCTTTATAGTTCTAGCACATAAAATTGTCTACTGACATACTGAATAAACTACTGCATAACAATTTATGTGCATAATGATCGTTAGATAACGTGGAAGCGAAGGCGGAGGCTGTGCGATCGATAGGTGCATCGGTCGTTGACCTCACTGCCCAACTTTAGCTTGATATAAACTTGTTTCGACTACCAGCCCACTGGCCTATAAATCTGTAATAGCAATTTTGACTGCATTGCGATTTCTATATACATATATTTGACGGCTAAAAATATTTAAGGTATTTTCAAACCATTATATTCTTTGAAATTGGAATGCATTTTAATGTGCTGTGAACAATGAAATTGAGGTTTATTTGTAGACAAGAATAGCGCGACCCTTTTGTGTATCGCTATTTATATATTAAACTGCAGTCAGATTATGGGTAGGTAGCTTTTTCATGATAATTTGAGGATAAAGGCACTTATGAACACTCAGATATTTATGTCTGCGCCTCATTTCTGAATGGTTTTGTGTTGGGAAGGTAATGTAGAAGGGTGTGATAAGAAAAATGGTTTGGGGAGGAATATAGGAACATACAGGTGATTGGTAATCAGGTACCCAATAATAAATTTAAGACTTGTAGTTGGATGCTACTTAACTGGAATCAGACTCTTCCAAAACGTTACAATACTTTTGAAGGTAAACATTGCTTACCGCTTTGTCAGCCACATAATATATTTTTTGGCTGCAGTTTTATTGCGGTATCACGTGTTAATCGTGCGTAGGCGTCGGTCGTGTGCGGTCGGCGCTCCAGGTGACCGACATGCTGACAAAGCTAGCGTTTTTCATTATTATATGTGTAGGCGATAACCATGGCATATCAGCTAGTTTGTAAACGTGATGATGGTATTGTAACGGTCGGTTGAGTCCACGTTTACTATGAAATATTACCCCGCCTCCCTACCTCTCACACGCAGTTACAAGTACCAAAACATCCGATTGGGTAAACATTTTGTAGGTATGTCAGGAGAACGTATTAGAAGTAGTAGGGATGGAGACAACATTGATTGATTGATCTTCTGTTGTCTTTATAGGTTCAAAGTTAACCTTCAACCTTAACCAAATATAATGAAAGCAAGATAAGGGCAATAAAATATTTCCTGCCATTTCATGATTTTGAAAGATGTTTCTTGATTTGGTTAAATACCTACATTTACTAGCTGCTTTTGCTGTTGCTAGGCTACAAATAGAGTATAATTTTTTGCCGAATTAGGTGGTAAGTGTGAGAGAATTTCCACGAGTATTTATAATTTAAAACATATGTGGCAAATATAAGAAAATGGCTGGATATAGTGTACAGTATATCAGACATTAGGTACACATTTTAAAACTTCATCTCTTTAGGGTTAGAATCATTTCATGAAAACATACGAGATTTCCTTGCTTACATGAATGTATGTCGTCGAATGGACACAGTATGTATATATTATGATGTATATATGTACCAGTAAACGTGCTTCCTTTTTTATACAAGAACGTGATTTTTAGGAAAGGGTGACTTTTTAAAATTGCTTGTTCCTCGTTAAAAGATGTCCTTTACATTTGAAGTTAATGGTTGGGGTGTCCACAAGGGTGAACAAAATACGCCAATGACAAACTAATAGACGATTAGAACGTGGCTAATCGTTTTAAACATTTTTTAGTTGATGTCGAAGAGTTAAAACCAGGCTCCAGATGAAATGTAAAATATTCAGTTAAATTGTTGATATAACGCGTTCATCGCCTGATGGACCAAGGAAACGTATGTATTATATGTATGTAGGTACTCGGAGTTAATTTCAACTAGAAATTCTGAAATTATCAATTCACGTTCTCTTAGTATATGAAACAGGCTAAAATTTGTACAACTACATTAGCTGTAATAAAATCTAATTTTATGGAGATCATGTAGTCCTATCATCTTAACTTTTTACTATGATCACCTAAAACTCCATATCCTAGTCTTAGAGAAACAGATAACTTACTTCGAAATCTAATAAGTTTTCTTATATGTTTGGTTATAAAATGAAATGATTTATCATTGTATTGTTAGTTCAAAAATATGAAAAAAAAACCTATATGGTACTTACTATCATATACTTAATTACCTGTTAATTAAATTATTTTGCTTATTTGTGTTGATTGAATCTGTCCGTCGCATCTTCTGATCTTGTATAAGGAAACCTTGGGAAATCTTGAGTATCTACCGAGTAGATATCTTGAGGTCAATATTTGATATGTTCTTCTCATTTCAAGTGTATGTTTAGTATGTGTGTAGTCAGGGTTCATGTGAGTTTGCTGAAGGTTTAAGGATTGAAAATCAGGCATTATTTCTCATAGTTTTTATTTAAATACGAAAACTCATGTTAGTCGACAATAAAAATTACTTATTACTAATTGATTTAATATTTAAACTAGCTACTTAGTATACGGCAATATCAACTGAGTTTATTGATCAAATAGTAGACAAATAGTATATCTATATGTATAGGTACAAATTCGAAACATTTTCAAGTGATGACTAAGTAAATGTACATTTACGCTATGAAACGTGGGGTATTACGCAGTAACGTACTCAAATTCCATACGGCACACCACAAGTTGATAGTATTAACACAGCTCTTAAAGTAATAGTATACCGTATATCTATATCTACTTAATTTCCAAAGGTGGAAAGGCACTATGCTTGATTAACCAAAATCAAACGATCATACATTACAACTCTTTCATTAGACCACTGCAGTACAAACATTACTTACTGAGACTACACTATTATTTAAACGATGTCAAACGCATGCATTTATGTGGCGATTCAAACAAGTACAGAATAAATCGTGATTCGATCGAATTTTAGTCTAAAGTAATTTAGATTGGTGTTCTAGAGTGCAGTACAGTTTACAAATAATGACAATATCCAGTGTGTACATATTAGAAAAGTGTCAACTAGTAATGCTTAACAGACCGACAGCTAGCTGCAATTCAGTACACAGTCTTATGTATTGTCCCTTAATTAGTACTATACGAGTCACAGCTCCACGTGCAGCGAGCGCTGCAGAGGCACCAGCGCCGGGAGCAAGGCTTCTCCCCCGACGCCGCCCTCGCTTGGTCCTCTATGAAGACATCGTTACGTCGGCTACTCGCCCAGGTTTCAGCATTTACCTACTGATATGATAAGAACTTGCCTCTCTAGCGCTTTATTCTACTCATAAATCTTAACCAGTCTTAATCTCCACCCGTGTCTGGCCGAATGTTTGCTCCCTTTATCGGTTGAGGCCCATGGATGCGCAGCACACAGTGTGCCGCGGCACTCTCTGGGTCGGCAGGCCGGATAGGCCGCGAACGTACGTGTAGGTCACGGGGGGCCGCAGGATCCGCTTAGGTTGGGTCTGCTTCTTGGGCGGGCGGGACCGTTCCGTAGGCGAGCAGGACTGAGAGCGCGACGTCAGGTTTAGGCTTTGGAACACTCGGCGCAGAGAAACGGTAGAGCGGTGCCGGCGCTGGCGGTCGGAGCCATCACTTCCAGATTCACTGACGGAGCACGAAGAGCGGTCATCGGTACGTCCATTATCACCAGATACACTGTCGTTGCTGCTCGAGCTGCCGACGGAGTCCGAGTCGTTGGTTTTGCGGGAGAGGCGACTGCTGAGGGCCTTCAGCAGTCTTCCGCCGCGGGGTGCAGAGATAGTTTCCGTCATCTCCTCGATTGGTGGACAAACCACTATCTTCGGAGTAACAGACTCGCGGCGCGAATTGGTTTTCGGCGTCCGCTGTTGTCCAGTTACGTTCACCGGCAGGTCGCCGACGAACTTCTCACTCGTCAAAAAGTTGATTCCCACCTTATTTTTCATAAGGTCGACGTTTTCACTTCCGTTCAGAAGAAAACACAGCAATATAATTTTATTTTGTTGATACAACGAAGTGTAACAATTGTTGTGATAGAAAACTTTTTCGTATTTCGTTAGTTGTTATAGAGTTAGGCGCGTTAGATCGCTTCGTAAGGTCGAGTAGCGAACTGTTGGAGGGCGGGCGGCTGGCAAGGTTTATATGGAGTTTTTGGCGCATGCGTAGTGGTAGGCCCAATTGTTCATGCACCGGTACACGTAGATGCATGCCTACCATACATCGCCTTCACTGGGAGGTCGCCATGGATACCTTATAATGTCAATTGTGTAGTTATTTCGTGCAATATATGATTTTTATTTTTTTATATGGCAGGTTGTTTTACAGCGTAATGTGAGTCGAGTATTTGCCAAAAGTAAAACATAATATTAAAGCATAATTTACAGCTTGCATTTACTTAAAAAAAAAAAACATTTTTGCTGTCTACAGAACGGCAAAGATAACACAGTGACTTATAATAAGTTACAAAGAAACTTAGCGCCTTTGTATCTTATAAGAGCAACAGTTAGCCGTTTAAAGAATTGAAATCAAAGAGTTTTAGGCGAACAAATAAAATGTAAACAGTGTATAAATACTTGAAGCACAACGACTTGTCTCATTTATGACTTTGATTTGAGTTAATTTCGTAATTAAGGTTCTGTTCAATAATACTATTTATTTCGTCAACATTCATTATGTATTAGTCAATAGAGTACATGAAAGTAGAACATTCCAATGTATGCATATTCAGTGACCAAGTGCGAATTGTATACAAATATAGGTCGATTTTACAGTCGCTTGAATTTCATTGTATTGGTGTCTATAAAATAGACAAATTTCAAGGTCGTAAAAAGGTCAAGGTCAAAAGATATTTCGATACACTCTTTTGAATGGACGTAATTAGCTACATAATAAATAGCGTTTCGGGCTAATCAAATATCTCTTTGGTTTTTGTGTTTTAAAAAGTGTAAACAAAGATAACGACTGTGCTAGGATTAGCTCTCTGATGTGCTTGTTATATATAAGTACTAATGTGTTTTGTTTGATACATTAAAATATTTAACCTTTTATAAAATGACACAAGCACTGAGTTAATCCACGATTTTGTTGAGTTAAATTTGTGTTATGTGGACCCTTAAATGAAGTTTGATTTTGGATGACACTGGCTTAGCATGGATTAAACATTATATAGAGAAGAAAGAAAGAAAATACATTTATTGACACAAGACCACAAAACATGAAATATTAATAAATGCATAATACGAATATGGTTGTGCCAAATGGACTTTATATAGTACTATCTATATCCATATATGTAGGTATCATCAATTGATATACTATGTATAGTTAACTATCTCGTTTTACTGTAATTTAGGCGGTGAAGTAGTTTGGAATTCCGTTTTCTTTGAACGTACCTTTCCACTTATAAGTAAACCTACGCGTTCACTAATTTAAGCAACACGTCTTAATAATTAGCTGAACTATACAACCAGTGTATATTTATAGTGAAATTACTGTATGTGTTTTGGTTATCAATCTTTAGATATGAATTATTTTACCAATTTTTATTGTAAATAATAAAAAAAGTGATGTTGTTTTTCGATGCTTCAAATATAATCGAAATATATTGTTGTTAATTTTAAAGACTATAAAATCATAAAACATTGATAGCTTGAGTTTCACCCTAAAGATTCAAATGAATCATATTTCTGTTACTAATTTTCTAATGAAATCCTATAGTTTACAAATCGCGTTGCGTATTTAGGTCATGACGTAGTCCCTGTTGTGTAAGCCACGTGCTTTTTCTCAAGTCAAATATCACAGCACTCAAAGTTCAGCACGTGAGCCAGTCGCTACGCACGAGATCGACTTAATTAAATTTTAATTGAACTTATTTGTCTCGATTCCCGATGGCACGCCAACTTGCCAATACTTGTGACTACAACAGGTGATTAGGGTCGTGTGGATTGAGGCATTCGATAAACTTTTTGGAACGTGTCTTTTTCTAAAATTCTTATTTTAAATTTTGACATTACTACGGTGAATGGATTTTAAATATTGTTTTTTTTTTTTTGGAATTTTATGACCTGGTAGCCAAGACCTTTAGGTCAAGTTTAAATGTTGCTAGATAACCACAGAATGATGATAGTCTGTGGTCCAAAAAAGACATTGATGCAGCGTTACAAAACTTGTTATGATTTGTTCGAAATCTGTTTTGGTGTTGTTCGTTGCTTTTGCGTCTGATATTAATTACTAATAATAACCTTTTGTTATGATCGTCGTAGTTGTAACTTGAGTATCTGTCCGCTTGTTGTTATCAATGTAAACAGGATTGTTCCGATGGCACTTACGCATTACAAAATGCGCACTAGGTACGTCATTTCTTAAATGAAAATAAGGATACCTAGATCTTATCAATTGAGTAATCAAATCAAAACATGGTGTAGTTTACAGCACCTTTATTAAAAAACGTGGTCTTAAACAAAGTACTAGTTTTAGTACTAGGTTTAAACCATAATTTTTAACAAAGCTATTGGCCTATACCTACCACTAAACCCAGTACTTTTTGTAATAAGGGGGTATAGGTTTACAAAATGCGTAAGCAGTACAAAATGGTTATATTTCAGTTTTTAAAGCATGGTGAGCACGTTTCCAGTCTTGTGGGGTAACGTCGGCATCCGCGTGTTCGGCACGCTGCCCTGTGACGTCACTGCCAGGCTCCATAGTTTGTCTACCAATCTTAAGCATTTTATTGCGTAAAATAAATTCGCCACACAGTCTCATTCCACCATGTCACGTTCTTAAGAAAATATCTGTAAAATTAACAACTATTTTAATTATTTTGTTTCGGAAGGGACTTGAAGCTTTCATGCATATTGGATAGTTTATTCCTCAAACATAACAAACATCAAAACAGATTGGTTAGTTGGGCATATATATGTATT
This sequence comes from Heliothis peltigera, assembly GCA_958496145.1. Lineage (NCBI taxonomy): Eukaryota > Metazoa > Arthropoda > Insecta > Lepidoptera > Noctuidae > Heliothis > Heliothis peltigera. The sequence goes on along the minus strand of OY292334.1, from coordinate 6,180,162 downwards.
TTCATATAATGTTATGGACGTGTGATTCAGGCGCGGAAAGTTTTCCCAGCACACAATATACGGATTAGTGGAGGCTTATTATTACGTAATAATTCAAATGTTTGCTTTCAAAATCATACGTGGCTGTGGCAGACTAATTTTGAATGAAACTGTCGCCTATGTTATTAATAGCTGAGTTATATATACAAAAAAATACTTTAGCACAATAAAATCATCATCATCACATTCATTTTATCGTCCCACTGCTGGGCACAGGCTTCCTCTCCCACGGAGAAGGATTGAGCGGTAATACAATAACAAAGTTCTTAAATGCAAATCAGAAATTAATTTGAGTACCTACAAAGATTTTTTGTATTTACTTTCATTTGCTGAATATCGCGCAAGGTGGCGAGCCTTGGGGGAGGCCTTTGTCCAGTAGTGGACGTCTTTCGGCTGAAACAACGACGACGACTAAGATTTTTTTAAATTGTTGTGTACCTAGTTTAGTATTAGCCTTTATTACTTTTTGGACTAACAAACATTCACTTTAACTAACTGCCTATATTTTACAAATATTATTTCACTTATATTTGATTTCATGTATCGGTTTTCGGTTCGAAAACAGAGAGTCTTTCAATGTAGGCTTCCTATTAAGACTGTTATAATGTAATTAATTTATTATAACTATTTATGTTCTTAATGCTTATTAAGGCCGTATTACGGACTGCTAAACCAGCGACCTCTCATTTGCATAGGTCTATTACGACTTATTGCAGCTTCTGAAACTGTTAATCTATTATCCAAGGCTATTATTACTTGAAGTAAGCTCCTTGCTTCCTATCAATACTCCGATCCACCGTGATATAACTCCGCCAACATAACAAATAAACAATCGTCCGATGCCTTATCCGACGACCTATACACATGACGTACCAAAAAGTCTAAATTCAAAAGCAATTCTATGTTTATCCTATTGCGTCATTATCGGAAATCCAGAGCTTCGTAAATGAGATTACTGCTCATTAAACAGTATCACGTAAGCCGATTGGGACAGACGAATCAACTAGAGTGGACATACTCAACTGTATAGGCTAATTACATTGTCCATTGTTGCATAATATTGTCATAGCTTTAATCGCGACAAGCTGATTATTTGTCTAAATTTAGATGAATGATACTTATTTAGTTATATGATACACATTCAATCCTTTTGTGGTCCCTGTTGATAGTGTTAGTTATTATGATAAAATGATATAATGTTGTATCGTATTGGATGTGCGTCGGTAATATTACGTGGTGCGTAGCCAGGCAGTGTGAGCCAGTTGCTATATGTAGTATAGTAAGCTTGTAGCAAAGAGCCAGGCAGAACACAGAAGTATGCAATTTTTTAATGATTTAATTAAATATATAAGATACAAATATTGAATCTGTGAACGTGAACTATATGTATGACCCTGCGAAGTCACTAGTTATTTCCAACTCTAAAAACATGTTTACTATGTTCAGACACCAGCACATCAAGCTACCCGAAACGGTCAAATTTTCCCAATCAACTTTGAACCATATTTTTCTGTGATAAAGTTGAAAATCTATTAAGGAGAAGTTTGACAGATTGTAGTACCTTGATGTGCTGGCGTCTGTAATTAGGTAATTCTAATAAGACTGGAAAGTAGCTTATACTAAATACCAAACATTTTTACTATATATTTAAAGGAAAATGGAAGCTTAACTTATTTTTTTGGAACTGAAAGTTAGTATAAGGTACGGTATTTTGGAAAGCCGACAAAACTTTTTCATTGAATTAGAATTAATATATTTTTAGATTGTTACAAAAATATATTTTCGCTGAGAATAGTATGTATTTATAGAAATATACCCGGTCTATTTTTGTATTACAACTCTGGACACTTTACGAGGTTCAATAAGGTTTTAAAATGAAAAAGTTTTGGATTCTAGTCCACATGTCATCTGCTTAGCGTGAAACTAGTTACGTTTGGCAATAAGTGCGTATTTAAATATTATGCAAACATTCTTTTAACATATATCAAACAGTGAACGAATGTAATAAAGCTTAATTTACTCTGCTTTTAATGAATAGAGCTTTTAACTTGATTTCTTGTTTGTATAGGTTTTTGTTTATAAGTGGAGGTTGCGCTTCGCCCCCTTCGGCACTGGGTAGTGGGAAAAAACAAGAAAAACTAAAATTAAGCTTTCGCATATACAAACAATAAGTTATTGTGATCTAGTGGTTAAAGCACCAGCATCTGGGTATGAGTTTGCGGGGTCAGGCAAGTACCAATGCAAAATTTCTAAGGAACCTAGAATACGTCTTTGTACTTTTTAGATAGATTTTGGACATTGACTTATTAAAGGTGACGGAAAACTACTTGAAGAAACCTGGACTTGCAAGCGTGGTGGTTAATGCTCAATCCTCTCTATGCGAGCGGAGGCGTATGCCCAACAGTGAGACGATAACAAAGGCAAGGAATGATGGCTATAAAATAAAATAACGAAGTCGCAAATCCAGTGCAGTGATATAATTTAAAATTGCAAGATATTCTTAAAGACTACATAATGAGGACACAATTGCGTTCGATTTATACCAAATGTTTTATTTTGTCTTGAAATATGTTTAACGTGTGCGCATTCCATAAGTTATTTTGTAAGAAGTACAACGTGCGTGTGTGAGTGCATCATTATTCCGAACATGGCTATCGTGCCGAGGGATTGGGCTATTTTAGTAAACATGCATTGTTCAACTGTTGGCCCACAGTACGACGCGACGTGGACAGACCAACAGAGCTACTGCTTACATATTGATTGATATTGCTAAATTAATCGGTTTTAACATTACTGTTTTGGTTTATTTGAACACCTTCAAGGAAGCTGATAATTATTTCTTTTGATAAAATAGTTCAGTTTAGTTTCTACTAACGTAGTTTTCTATGCATTCAAGGTTCACGCATTAAAAACCACGGAAAACGGCCGAGGCGATTGCGATGAAACTTTGTATTGAGATAGTCAGTACCTATACCATATAATTTTTGGAGTTGATTTTATTGTTGGAGTGCGTTATTGTTATTGTTAATAAATAAATAATAATAACATGTAAGTAATTGCTAGCAACCATTACAGTTAAAAGCATTGTCGATTATTCCCACACCCGGGAAATAGTGTCACGCTAAAATGGTCTGGAAAAGAAAAACGTCATACAAAAAAAATATTAAAAGCGTCTTCTGACTTGGCTCTGGCAATCACTGTCTGCAGGTCTTATTTTGCCACCGACTGACACTCTTAACAGGGACCACAAACGGATTGAATGAGTATCGTATAACTAAATACATACGTACATATGTACATACACTACATCTAAATTTAGAAAAATAATCGGCTTGACGCGATTAAAGCTGTGGCAATATTATGCAACAATGCACAATGTAAGTAGCCCATACAGTAGAGTATGTCAGCTCTATTTGATTTGTCTCTCCCGAAGTTTCTGTCATAACATATTTCGGTGTAAAGGTCTCATCAATGCAAATGAAATAATCCCAAACACGTGGTAGGTGCTATATATGAATGTGAAGTTTCCTTGACACTCTGTCGTATCCACCATAAGGTCAGTTTTTAACATGTACCTACCCCTTGTTATAAAAGGTGGTTTTAAAAAGTAAGAGTAACGGGTTTGGTGCTCGGTTTGGACAATTTACTTTGTTCAGGATGGTGGTTTAAACCTAGTACAAAGCTATTACTTTTTGAAGACCACGTTTTATAATAAGGTATATAATAATGTCATATAACATAAATAAAAGTATTATGAAAATCGGTTCATATACGACGAAGTTTCCCGCGGACAGACACAAAAATACGATCAGATTGAGAACCTCCTTTTTTGGGAAGTCGGTTAAAAGTTCGTATCTCGTCGATCGTTCTCACGGATATTATCCGTTTTAGCTCCTACGTGTCAAGTGACTTCGTTATTAAAATGTCAATTTTAGTTCAGTAGCGTTACATTGGGTATAAGCGTATAAGTCAACTTGATTGATTACAGTGTTTAATATTACCCGGTATAGATTTCGCCATTTTTTTCTTGTTTAAGGTAACAACATAATCATCGAACTTGTTTTCTTTAAAATTCATAAACAAATTGATTTGAAAATGCGAATTGTTAGGTACAGCCACGCACATAAAGCTACCTAAAACTGACAATTTTCCCCAATCAACTTTGAACCATATGCTTCAGCGATAAAGTTGAAAATGTATTAAGGAAATATGACATATTGTAGAAGCTTGATGTGCTGGCGTCTTTACCTAAGTTAATTGATGCGAGATTGTACCGAAATTTCAACTAAAATATGATTATACCTAATTATTGCCGTATCCAGGTGTTTAGTATAGAACTTTAGTTATTAAGTACTTCATTGTACTTGATAGCCTTTCTTCCTCCTTTAGCCAATCTACAGTAATCGATAGCTTAGCGTACCAACGCGTCTTCCACACGCAATTGACATTCGAAGACATCAGCACCGATCTGAAGATAAATTGCAGCTCACAGGTGGATTGCGCAATGCCTAACGAATGTTCTAGCTAAAGTCCGGTTCATAAAAGTCACAATACTGCGATTGTGATATTTTTTTGCTCTCTGTTAGCAATTTGATCTAATAACAATTTACTCGTTGATACATTGTTTTTTTGCGAACAGTGTTCGGCACATATGTAAATATAACTATGTCAAAAAAGCGATAATTTTGACGTTGAATATTTGATTACACGTAAGTATAGTTGTCGTGCAAATTATAGGATTCATTTTAATTAATTCTGTTACGGTAATAAATTGGCTAGGTTATGATTTTTTTGATATATACCTAATTATCTAACATAGATGCAAATTCTAAATCTTAAAATGACCTTTGATTTTTTTGTTATACTTTTTACTCGATCTTTCATATTAGGTATCTATTTTTAATCCATATACATATTTTGTTAGTACGAGGTGCAAATAATTGAAACACCTGACAGGTACTCTATGTATTATTTTTATTTTTTAAGAGTTGACATTACGCTTAAAACCGTTTTCCATATAAAAAAACGATATCGATTAATAAGCATAGACTTCATCAACATATTTTTATTATTAGCTTCATAACATGAGACCAATATACAATTCTAGTACAGGGCCATTAGTCACCGACATCCCAATATAGGCACGGACCACACTGGTCATGTTTGTGGGAACAATAGCGAGTTATGACATCAGTTGGCACAATGCTCGTAAGCTCGCCGTTACGCTGTCACCAATATCATCGGGAAGTGCGTACATTATCATTGTATTTAAAGTTCAAGGTTGTATTATATATGCTTCCTAACTCCTTGTACATTACATTTTATGTATCGTGGACTACTAAGCTACTTAACAAAACGAAACTGACAAATTTTCCCAATCAATTTGGAACTTATATGCTTACGCGACAAAGTTGAAAATCTATGAAGGAAAATTGGCAGATTGTGGTAGCTTGATGTGCTGGCGTCTGAACATAATCCCCTTTTAACATGCGATAGTTTAACGACGTTTTAGTGGCACCTAATTCTATTGTTTGTGGTACACAAACAATGTTGTTAAACCACGTCTCGAAAAGGAAAGTAATTTATTTACCAACTAAACTATATAGACTAAACTATAATAAACATATACAGAAAAAATAGTTTGACTTATTAAGCTTGATCATTCGGTATTTAATAAAAGGGACACAATAATATATTTAGGGCACAAGTTTACACACAGTGGATCCGTGGCAGTGGTGATATGCAGTTACTAGTTCAAATATAATTATACAAATAGGAAATCTGTCAACAAAACTATTAAATAGATGATTATATTTGCAACACCAACAGTAGACATCAGATTATATGCAATATAAGAGATGAAAATAAGCACTGTCTAACTACTATTTATTGATTGAAATGACCTTTATTTTCACAGCTGCACACACTATCTGACAGTTTGAATAAGGTCCACGAAAAAAGACAAGGTTTAAGAAAATAAAATGTAGTAACGTGTTCCAGGTTCAGTAAGTACACGCAATGCAACAAGCGTTAAACATATAACCTCTAAAATACACGATTTAAATTTAGCATATGATGACATATATATAGTAGTAGTACATATATAGTAGGTAAAGTAGTCTCTCTTGATATGATAAGAACGTAGAATATTCCTTTACACAAGCGAAATTCCAATGATATAATACACCATTGACGAGAAAATAACAATTGATAAATTAACTATAAATGTTGTTGGGACGAATGCCAGCCCCATAAAAAATTATAATTACCCAGTATAATAAAACTAGTTAAGATAGGTATGGTCTGAATAGATACCTATATACCTACATCTGGATATTAATCAATGAATGATTAAAACATAAAATAATTGAATAACAACATAAACGGTTGGTATTACCATTATTCTAAGTTGCATAACATGTATCTAAATTGCATATTTATTATGTAAAAATCGTATTGTATATGCATATTGTAAAATCAGGTGAGTTATAAAACAAGTATTGTATATACATATGCCCAATAGAAGTTGAACTCTAATATAAAGAGCCATTCAATTCTGCCTTTGTGAATACAACCGCTATGAGGTGTCAAGATATACTGGCCAGGTAGTACAAGTAATTAAAGGACACTTAAATTCCTGTCGTCTAGGTGACAACAGCGAAAGTGTTCAAATGTAAATAAATTCAGTATTAACGAGTTCAGACGCTGCTGAAATAGTAATTGTATTCTTTGTACAAGCGTTGTCCCAGATTTCAGTTATACTGTCAATTTATATGACGAATGTTCTGTTGTTTTTTTGATATAGAAAGTTAATTGACGTGCCCTTATAATTTTGCAATTCTGTCTTGGATAGGTTGATGAGCCTAAAAGCTATTGTTTCACTTAGACCAACACGTACACAGTTATGCAAAAAAATACCTTAGTCTTGATATCAATAGTTTTTTTTATAATCTCCGCGCTAATGAGACATGTGACTAACTAGAGTATGCACATAAATTATGAACTTATGTTAACTTTTAACTACTCGTGCGAAGAAAGTCAATAGACTTTACATGTGTCTTCCACGCCATGTTCTTATGAAGGTTAGTAAGTTAAACTAATACATGGTACTTTGAAATAATTTTATTTGCTTGAAATTACTGTATTACAATCGTTTGATCCATGTTTGAGATGATGAGTGGTCTGAAGCTTGCGAAGTGTTAGGGGTGGTGAAACTCTTCACCGAACGTAGACGGTAGGGGCGGCAGGGTATGCGGAGTAGGCGACAGGAGAGTATGCTGAGTAGACTGATGGAACCACACCGGCTGCTGGGATGTAGCCGTAGTCAAGACCAGCGGAGTAGGTCAGGATCTGGGGTTTCGGGTTGGGCGCAGCGAAAGCCACCGCCAACAGAGCGAATAGAGCAAACTGGGAACAAAAAAATGGTGATTTAGTTTCATTAGGATCTTTGGTGGATAGGTAGATAATTATTACTTTTTAAAGTATAAATTAATGGGTTAAGTAAACACATTTTAAAACTTTAAATAAAACTTTAAGTCAAATGATTACACGTAAGTCTACATGAGTTAAATAACATAAGAGTTCGTAAAACTATCAATTTGATCTATCAAAAATTGAGTGCAAAGTAAATTTCACCATTGTGATTCATTCACACTCCACGGTCCACTTATACAAAAATCAACTTTAATATCGTGACATCCTTTCGGGGCGTCTCCCGACCTTTATAAAGTACGAGCTAAGTTTCAGCCCGTTATAACTTTAATTGTTTTAGAAATAAAAAAGTTGACAAAGTTCTGCCCTCATTTCAAACAACTTAAAAATTGAAGTTCTATTTTTTTATTTCTATTTTAAAATGGCGGAGATGACATCATAAATGACCGGCTTACAAGTGTGGGGACAGCTACGTATCTGTATTGCAACCGCGTTCGATGTGATTTTGGGTTTGTCTTTGTGAAATATATGTAGTGTCAGCATTATGCTAGATTTGGTCGATGAAAATATGTTCACCCCTTGGATATGGAACTTCATTACAGGCGAAATATGGATGAACTACTGATACACCTTTGCTTGACGAGTTTAGGAAAACAGATGTGAAGATAGGATACTAAAACAAAATACTTACGATTTTAGCGAACATGTTGATAGAGCGATGCAGCGAACTGAATCATACAAAGCTCTAATAATGCGAAGCTTATATAACAAAATATTAGCCTTGATCTTTAACAATGATCGATATTGTTAGGATGACAAACTGTCAACGCAGAACAAGGGCGATCGCTGAGGTCGATGATCTTGTGTTTCTTTTGAAAATCCACATCCTGAATCGCCTTGTAAGGAAATCTTATTGTACCTTTGGTTGAAGCTTTGAACTACTAAATGTTTGCTATGAGTATGCATTAGAGGAATAGTCAAATATTTATGGGGTTTTAAATTGCGCATGCCTAGTATGCCAAAAGTAATAAAAGTAATTTATTCTTTTAAAATTCGTGGGGTCTTGTATAAACAAAGGCGGCCTACTTGGTCATGTAGAGCGCGTCCTCACTACGCTTTGTCTGTGATCATAATTTACATTGATTCCCAACAGAATCGTTTGTAAGTATAGGTTTTCCGTTATTGTTTGAGTGTCCAAGGACATTTGCCACCTATAAAATGTCCAGGGAGGTGGAAATAAAAACAGTACGAGTGTTTAAGTAAGACAGTGAACCGGGAGTTATCAGGACTTCACATAGAAATAAATAAATAAAAACTTATATCAAAATGTTTGCGAAACTGGTGAGTAGAGTTTTTAGTTGCAGACTTATTCCCCCTTATTATAAAACGTGGTTTTTATAAGTACCGGCTTTAGTACCAGATTTAGACCATCAATTTTGTTCAAGAAGATGGTTTAAAGCTAGCACTAAAGGCGGTACCTTTTTCAGACCACGTTTTATAATAAGGGGGTTTATGTTTTAGGTTATTATTGCATGTAATCTTCCCAGTTCTGTTTGAAACATATGGGTTAACAGGATGGACTTAAAGCAGAACTTTTTAAAATTTATAACTAGTGATCGTGTTTGCACTTTTTTTAATTTATCTTTGATATAAATAATATTGAGACTATATCATAATAGATACGCTTCAATAATACGCACAGTCATTGTTACATCAGTGTTATGGTTGACAAAAACAAATCAACTATTGATGTTTTGTATGTCCGTGTTAATATTAAATTTTGTTCAATTATAGGTCACTTTGATCTGTTCAATATTGTTTAGGGTACTTATAGTCATACCACATAAATCTGTTTGTACCATATAGTAGGTGAACCGTGTAGTGTCAGTATGTACATATGTATGTACATATATCACAGTGATTAAATTCATTTATTATAGTATTTGTTTGACTGTTTTAATCGTGTTTTGTTTCTTATAATGTTTACCGATATAGTATATCATATACGAGTATCACATAAAGGACTATGGTCCTAGCCTCTACATCGGCGCAAAAGATGAAGTAACCTTAGCTAAAAATCACACATATTACAGCTGCTTATATTCGTTTATGAGAAAGACCCGTTCTAAATATTATAGGGTGCTCAGTTTCAGCCAACTTTGTCGATTAAGAACTGCTTTGTTTTGCTGGCGATCCCACTGCCATTATGACCACCTGGCTCATGATGTACTGGGGCAGTGACCCTAGTAACGTTAACACTACTAATTTATTTTGGAAGTTCATTATATTATATGTTTTGTGTATTGGGAACTATAATATACTGCCTCTAGTTCCTTACCAGAATTCGAAAGGTTCATTAGAAGTTTGTCACAATGAGCATTGCGAAGTCCAATAATTAACGAGCAATGTAATTAGAAAAGTTATTTCACTTTCAGCGGCCGTACTATTTATGTTTCACATGTTACCGAGTTCAGTATCAAAAGTGTAGTAGTAGCAACCTGTCTGTGTGAACAATCGCAGTTGGATGATAGTTTTATGGAAAACATCTTGTCTATCTGACTAAGAGGTCCACCAACAGCGATTATTCGACTTGTTTCTGCCTTTGTTTTGGTTATTTATTTTGTTTAGTTTTCTTAGTGAAATATTTGATGATAATTCATGTATTCACAGTATTATCAAAAATATAGGTACCATAACCCTTCTTAACAGTTGGGTAATAAAGAACGATAAATAATAATATGTAGTTGTATTCACATCCATATTATATTTCTGGAAATCATTCGATATGTTTGTCTGTCCATATGTAAGTTTATATTCGATAAAATATCTTGACCATGAAAAAAAGCTTTTAATAATGATTCAGATGAGACTACTTTGAAAGTGATTGAAACCTGGGGAACCATATGAAATAGTTTTCCTCAAGATGAGAGTGGGGTTGCAAGAAACAGCCAGTACGATAATGTAACAAACATACTGAACCAAATCTAGTACTAATGACAATGATTTATCTTTCTAGTTGATCTTGTTCGCCGTGCTCGCCCTGGCTCTCGCGAGGCCACAGCTGTACTCACCCTACGGTAGCTACGGCGGCTACTCCTCCAGCTACCCCGGCTACTACGGCTACTCCGGGTATTCCAACCCCGTCGGCTACGGCGCCTACAACAACTACGGGGTCTCCCCCTTCAGCTACGGCTACGGATACTACTGATTATAGATATGTAATGCCCCAATGTTTACGCCTACTTATGTGATGTACTTTTATGTTAATTTCATGCAATATATTACGTTATAATTTAAATACTCGTGCTCTTTTATTTAAGACTAGCTGATCCCTACGGTTTCGCTGCTTTCAAAGGATTTTTTTTCAGCAAACTGATAAGGAGTACCCTATGTTACTCCTTGTTATATACGCTGTTGGTAAAAGTCCCATCAAAATTAGACCAGCTATTTCAGAGAGTTTCCAGAAGAAACAGACAAAAATTTTGAATGAATATTGTTTTGGCATATGGAGCGTGTATTCATCCATATAAAGCGTTTATTATAATTTTTCAAACGGACACTTCAATTTCATTTATTTGTATAAACTACTTTGAAATTCTTGGAGAATATGCCCTAATTATATTTTCAGTAAAAAGTAACCCTAATGGTTCTCGTACCCTGCAACCGGGTAAGTACTAAGTTACAGGAAAAAATATACCTCATAGTAACATCTATGTAATATCCGCACCTAATAGGACTAGAAAAAATATAAATGCGGAGTATTTTAAATGACTCGTGTAAGTTGAATCGAAATTCGAAATTAGCAAGTTCAAGCTTATACCTACAGTATTTATGATTTTAATAACAGACAAGGTAACAACGACTTTGTAATGAATACGTTAGGAGACAGAGATGGTAGCCGCCTAACGCGGATGTCGATAGCCGATGTATATCAGTATATGGGGCAGGTACATAGCTTCATACACTGAAGATCAAGGACACTTTTTATCTGACGACAAGACAAGTAATCAAGGCGTGGTCGTTTAGGTCTGTATATAAGCCGGGACCGACCGACTGACAGTATCACTTGTGACAAAGATCCCAAGTTACTCTACAACTATGTTCTTCAGACTGGTAAGTTTAATATCTCATATAATCATTATTTGTTTTTTTTAAGACTTATTCATGTAGTTGTGAAGAAAGTTTTCGAATATATTCCTAATTGAAAAAGAATAAAAATCATCTCCATCTGTTGGCGAGTGGTCGCAAACATACGCGTTGATTTTGCGTCCAATTTTCTTGATTTAGGTCATAATTTTTTTGATATCTTTATTAATTAATATGTTGACATGTTCTTATATGCACGATTGTCAACAGACAAAAAATTATACTTTTTTATAAAGACGTAATTAAAATTTTAATAAGTGTATCAGCAACTCAGCTTCTCGTGTTTTTTCCAGCATTCTGTGGAAACTTCTCCCCTCAACTGAATAAAACATAGCCTATGTTCACCGGAGATAGTGTAGAATACAATGAAAGATTTTTTCAGATAGTTTTGGAGCCTATTCATTACAAACAATCAATCAATTTCCTCTTTATAATATTATTAGTATACGAGTTCATAAAATTATCTGTAATACAAAGTAACAATAACATATTTATAAAATAATAAGAAACATGTACTCGTAAAGGTTCTCTTGTCCCCATTAACCATAGCTTTCAAGATGGCAATTTTCCCACGTTGGCATTTTTATCTTCAAATAAACTTATAAAAGGTCGGGCTAGTTATTAGGAGACACAATTTGGGTAAATATTTTAGTGTTGTTTATCTTGTTAGCGAGATATACCATAAGCGTAACAAGGGGTGAGGGTCATTTACTCGGCAATGACGCCCACTTTCAGAGACCGCTAACAATTTCATCAGATAGTTTTATATTATACAACTTACTTATAAATATGAAACAAAATGCAATGTAATTTTATTTTTATACCTTAATTTTTATTGTGAATAATTGGGTATTATCCTTGTACAAAACATATTTTCTTCTACATTGCTGTTAATCAAAAAAATATCACACTATTGTTTACATAGTGGTTATTTTATAATAAGCTGCCCCGACTGTTATTTTTTTATTTCATAAAAAAGAAAAATTGGTCCAGCCGTTCCCGCGTGATACGTGATGCCGTGACCAAGGGATATAGGGATAATCTTATGCATAACTTAGATTTCATTGTTAGTTCAAATTATTGAAGTTACATGTTCATTTTCAGTTCGCTCTCTTCGCCGTGTTGGCCGTGGCTTTCGCCAACCCCAAGCCTGAGCCCCAGGTGGTGACATACGCTGCCGGAGCCGCTGCGTACCCCTATGGATACTCCGCGTACGCACCCGTCGCCTACTCCGCCCCCTACGCCGCTGCTGCTTACCCCTACGGATACTCCGCATACTACGTCCGCTGATAAATACCAGATTCACTTCCACTTGCTCAATGACACCGACCAAATGTTTGATCATGTTTTAATATAAGTTTTTATGGCAAACTGTTTTTGTTTCATTCGTTGTCGCTTGCATGCTACCCACGTATTAACGATCACATGTGCGGAACCTCTGTAATTTTGACAGCTGTCAAATTGATGCCATAACCAATTTATTTGTTTTTTTTATTGAGCCTACTTCGTATGTGAGACCTGTTATATTATTATAGGTTTTGTTTCGTTTCGTATGACATATTCAAAGTACTTAAGTAACTTCTCGAAGTTTTTAATATATTTCTCATAGAAATGACATCGGTTCTCAGTACATTTAATGTAGTTAAGGTCTTACTTTATTTAATATTATAAATATAATATCCTACTTACATTCACGGCGATGTAAGGTATATTCTATTATTAGACTGTTGTTCAAATGAAAACCGCGAATACAGGAAAAACGCTCTCTTCATTATACAAGGATAAAAATCTCTCTACTTCAGTCTGTTTTGGTGTCCATATTAAAATATTTTGTTCGGACATTTGGTTCAATATGATAACACAATTGAGACTGCAGGGGTTACGTGAGCTTAATGTCAGCGGCAGATATTTGTGCCTGCCACTGTCATCCCTTCGAACGCCAATCTCAATAAGAACACACTCCATTATGTGTTCTTGCGTAAGAGTTTATATCTAACTAGCCAAAATAAACATTCTCCTAACAAGTAAGCCATCAATGTAAAAATCATATTTCCCGTGAATGTGTATATTTAATTTAGTCGCACTTTAGACGAGACAATATGGAATACTAATAAATTAAAGATAATAATTAGCAAGGAAATGTTATAATGAATTGAAACACATTATAATGGTCACAACATAGAAATTCTATCCAATTGATCTGTCATATTTTAGACTCACTCGTTGAAAGGATTCTCTATATTTTCATTATAATCAGCCTTTTTTATCGTCCCGCTATTGGGCATTAGGCCTCTCACACAAAGAAGGATCGAACGTTCTATTATGCTAGGAAATAATAGGTAAAGCAGTCTGGCAAAGATCACCAATAAAAAACAAAATTGTAGGCGGAACAGTAATTTATTGCGCATTACTTAAGTACCAAACGGATCACTGCCAATACTTGAGAACCTCCTTACTCGTCCTGTCTAGTAATACTTGCTGTAGGCGATGGGTGCTGCGGGGTAAGAAGCGAGGTAAGGGGCATTGTATGCACTGTATTGTAGAGGCAAGCCAGCGGCAGGGATGGCTGCGTAGCCCAGCGCTGGGGCGTACGTCAACGGGGCTCTGTACACAGCAGGAGCCAAGATGGCCGCTCCAGGTTCAGGCGCGGGCGCAGCGAACGCAACCGCCAGGATCACGAGGAAAGATAACTGAAAATGTAATTTATACTTTAATGATTATTCTTCAGGTGCCATTATACCTAACTTCTTTGGAACGCATAGGTTGATTGTTGCATTAGCGGATTTTAGTTTGTAAGAGTTCTGTCAAATTCTGCCAAAGAAGAGTGATTGTATAAAGCGTATATGTACTTTATCAGCATGTGGTTGTATAGATATAGGTGCAAAAGTGACTCTCGGTTAGGCTTTCACTGTAAACTACTCATTATTTTATTCTGCATGGTAAACGTGTATCTAATTCGATTAAGATAAAACTTGGTATGTACATATAGGGACAGATTTAATTTTGAGAAGTATACAAGAAACCGCACAAAATTTTGATTAATGCGCTTGAACCGGTTCCTAACTGTATGAAGTCAAACCGTGAGAGATAGATAGTAAAATCTTAAAAGATAGCATTGACTATTGTTGTGTGTTCCCATTAGGGAAACTTGTTAAAGGTCAACCTAAAGTCATCAAAAATAACATCTATTACGCTAAACAACCATAATAAATAATTATGATAAAAATGTTTCAAACCGACAAACAGGCCATCATTTGGTTACGTCTGTTATTTTTAAGTTATATTGAATTAACAAATACATGTTCGAAACCTTGTTTTTCTGTGTTTATATTTCAAACTTCGTAACATTAATTGGTTATAAAAGATAACAGGTTTGATGAAATTCTTTGAGTGTAAAACCTGTGCACAATGTGTGCTTAGGTTGTTAAGATGTTATTTGTATCAATCAATTGTTATTTATTGTCTCATAAAATATTTCATATGCATAAGTATAATATTTTTATTACGTTGTTCTTCCGTCAAGGCTTTAGTCAAAATTAAATAAAGAAATGTTGGAATTCTAAAGTACTTGGCTGTTCTTGAAAGAAGTCTACTTTATATTGCCTATCACTTTCATTGTTACATACTTTCTTTTGTTATTATATAAGCTTACATGCAGTTTCGCGTTTCGCTTATTATAAGGTTTCGGAACACATAAACACACAGAATATAAATACAATAAGTATTGGCTCACCAGTTTGTACATGTTGCTGGGTGTGTCTCGTCCACAGGGGTGAATGATGCCCTACGGAGGGCCGATTCCATTTTTATACTCTTGTACTATGCAACCTGCAATTGCAATAGCATTGACCTTGACAGGACGCCTTTATGCTAGGGTGTTAATTTTAGAACGAATTAACAGAAAATACGATATTTTATATTCGTCGTGCGGCGGCGTGGCTGCATTCAATTTTTTATTAAAGGTCAATGGAATTGTTTCTTGTCCGGTAATTAGGTAGGTTCTAGGAATGAGTACTCATTTGTATGCGAATTTATTGCTGCGGTTGTCTGAATGTCAGCTGTGAACTAGTTAATTGTAATTTATAGCATATATATAATTTAAGAAAATTTTAAGAGTATGCATATAAATAATAGGTATTTCGATACCTTCTTTGAACTGAGAAATCATCAAATAATCCCGCTTTGGGTGGACTTTACAACCTATCTTTGTTCGTTCTGAAGCCCTTTGTGTACCAGAGCCGCTGTAACTTTTTCAAACAATCCCGAAGATCATGACAAGTAGATACCTAAGGTATCTAGTTTGTTGCAACATATTTTCTTCACCTAGTGAATTGTGTGCTTATGTATATGAGTAGCAATGATAACGCTCTTTTCTCTTTATCTTTTTGTCTACACTGGTCGTGTTGGACCATTATTTGAGTTACCTTTTGGTTCCTACACTTTTCTGTTCTTCGTCAGCTACGTGGATTATTTATGACTGCATTGTTAAAGCATTTTCAGTAACTTCTGTGCGTCGTGTTGGTTGCTGATCGTTAATCACTTTCTTTTGATTGTTACATGTTTAATGATTATAAAATATATTGTGAGTGTGTTGATAGTAAGGCAGTGATTTTAATTAAAATTGTAACTGTGACTAAGAAGTGATAAATGCCGACAGTTTTCTCGGAGTTATATAAAGTAAAAAATAAAAGATAAATAAAATTGATTGCATATGTATATAGAGAGGATGATATTTTATCTTCAAAATAGATTAATATACATAAAAATATATGCATTAATCACAAATGAAATCTGCACTCAGATTGTAAACAAGAACTGTTTATTACACTTCCATAAATTAATTCAAAAGCGTACATAGTGGTATTGTATGAATAATGAATATGCGTGAAGTGTAGTGCATGGCACCGACCACGCTGCCTTGTCCTTGGTCGGCGGGAGTTATCTCCGAGCTACACATCGACCAACTCACTAGACCAGTTGTTGCCACTGCCCTGCAATCTGTATAGAGTTGTAGCTACCACCCTAGGTGTTCATTTTCCAAGTTCAAAACAGTCAGCATTAAGACGCGAAGGAATTTCCTTACCAATAGCAGACTGTGTTACATAAAAATATTATCAAATTATATTTAAGGATCTAATCCAGTTTATTTGATTTTTATATTTCAGTAGTATTTAATTGGGTTAAACTTCAGTGACGGTGCATCTTCAGGAGTATTCTTTAGATTACAATCCATAACGTTTCATAACAACATTGAAAATGGCATCAAAGCAAATAAGCAGATGATAAAAAAATACCTTTATATGACGGTATTATCAACTCTATACGTATCTAAGTTATTATTATAAGTCACTTATAGACGTCAGAGCACAATACATTAAAATTAAGTTACGAGGCATTTGTTGTGGTATCAGATCACTTGTTGAATGCGGCGACGACTCTATTGATATTCAATCACCAATAACATCTATAATGCAATTACACATAAGAATTTATGATTATTTTCAATTAAATGTACTTAATTTAATATGTCAGTTTTTACAATGGAGGTTATTGAACAGGAATGTACTTTTAAACCTTATGAGGAACTAATGTAGGCTGGTTATGTATGAGTGTGTATGTAAATATTCAATTGTATCTACGATATGAGCTATTAGTCCTTCGTCACTTCATTTATTGTATTTCTTCCTGGTCTATTTTCCCTTCCCTTTTAAAACATGACCACAATATGTTGTATGTTATAGCATAAATAAAATTGCCTTTAAGACAGATGAATAACATCGACAAATTGAGTTTTACAAATAGGTATAATGAATACCGTGGTGATGAATATGACATCATGGGGTGTGAATAATAAAAGTCACATTAAAAGCTCATCTTATACTAATTTAACAAAAACAAAATTGATATCGACAAAACGTTATAAAACAATCAAATCATTAGAAAAAAAAACAGTAGTAGTTACAGCTGTTCTTATCGTTTGTACAAATAACTGTAAGGCGAAGCGTAAACTGCAGCAGGGTTGATTAGGGCTGCTAGTTCTTCAACGCTGTAGGTGGAACCGTATGCTGAAATTCCTGGAAGAGTGAGAGGTGCAGAGTAGCCTCCAGTGAGGGGGGCATACGCTGCAGAGTATGTCGCAGGTAGTGGGGCCACGGCAGCTGCAGGCAATGGAGCCACGGCGGCTGCAGACAATGGTGCGACGGCAGGATTGTACAAGTCTGCAGCATTGTACGCGGCGCGTGGTGAGTACGGCAGTGATGTGTAAGGCAATGTACCATAGTTGTAGGCGTATACGTATGGTTTAGCACACACTGATGCTAGCATTGCCAGAACTGTGATCTGTAACAGTAACCGTAAGTTTGAATTATTCGTTACGAGATTGCTACCATGTACCTTTTTATTGAGTTCCCGATATTTCGGCACTGTTGCATGCGCCATGATCGTAATCATAATCGTAAGTTTCTTATTTTTTAAGGGTTATTCAATGTTTACTCTTAGTTACAATAGAGCGGTATTTGTTGAACTAAATTTATAGTGATATAAGTAAAATCCCATACATGAAACCACTGCATTGCAAATACAGACAAAAAATCTATCCAGCTATAGGTTTTAAACTCAAATGAACAACATTAATAATGTTTTGATCTGAAAGCGACCAATATTGCGTAAATTTGGTAATAACACACGCATCCTAAAAAGGCTCACATGACACACAAAACAAAGGCATCCAAAAGAAGCTACAGCACTTATATACTCACCAAAATTGACTTCGACATTTTGTAAGTTTTGATGTGAATACTGATTTCACTTGTTCAGTTTGACAGTATTCAATTTGCACTGACTGACATGAAAAATGTTCTACCTTATATATTTAGCCGAGTTTAGAGACAAAACATAGAAACAAATGAATATTTGTGTGGAAGAAATTAGTGTTTCAATGTATTGCCAAGGCCTCGTTGAATGTTTCGTGAAAAAAACAAAAGAATATATAATCGCAACGAAGGAGTGTAAACGTACAAACACGCGGCCTAATATTGTTTCCTATTGTCCTGTGTGGCGAGCTAGGCGAGAGGCACAAAGCCGCTGAATTCATTACAGCCTCTGTACACATGAGGAAATATTTTAGTATGCTTTGAAAATAACTTTATATCATTTGGTTTTTGCTTATCTATAATACTAAATACTTAAGTAAACTTAGCTTAAATGGCAGATATCCATATACATATGTAGGTTTCTTGGAAGCCGCAGCGCGTTCTGGTACAGTTCTCCTATCAGGTAATATGTTTTTTACGTTCTTTGTGATAGAGTAAAACCGGGATAGATTCTCCACTTTTGTTTTAACCTCCGAATTTTGAAAATATGAATTTTATTTTAATAGTTTTATAGAAAACAATGAAATGCAATTAGATAAATGTTTTTATTTTCTACATAAAATTTTAGATTTGTTTCTGGTACCAACAAAGGAGTTTTCTTATCTTATTATAACGTGCCTTATAAATATATGGCGGAATTATAATTATATGTTAAAAAAATGTTTTTTAATAATATTTCGATATTTTTTTTAGTTTCGGTTGGCCCTCAGGTTGGCCACTGACTTGATTGTATAGTCCTGTGACTGTTGATGGTTCATAACGTCAACTGCTATTTTATATGATTTTAGAATTAAACCGGCTTGAATCCTAACTCATAAAAAACTTCATTTCGATGTAGCCTTATCTCAAGAGTAATTTTGTAGAGCACAATTTTTTTTGTTGCGTATGGTTTGCGTCAGTGTCCTGTTTCTGAGAACTTGAGTCATTAATACTATGAACATGTAATTCTATGAAGATAACGCGATGAGAAAGTTATTACATTTTATGCGTTATTTGCATGTGTACCCATATATGTACATTTATATTTACAACGTATAAGATTATCACTATCACTACATAGTATAAAACAAAGTCGCTTTCTCTGTCCCTATGTCCCTTTGTATGCTTAAATCTTTGAAACTACGCAACGCATTTTGATGCGGTTTTTTTTAATAGATAGAGTGATTCAAGAGGTAGGTTTATATGTATAATTTTAGTATCAACATTGCACCCTTGCGAAGCCGGGGCGGGTCGCTAGTATACTATATAAGAATATACACAGATGAATTTTGAATGTCGGTACAGATCGAGCTACGAAACTGTCAATTGTTATCTATACTTTGAACCATATGCTTCAGCGATAAAGTTGAATAATTAAGGAAATTTTACAGATTGTAGTAGCTTATGTAGCGTAGATACAAATGAGTATTGATTGGAATAAGAAATTACCTTAGAAAGAAGTAAGCAGCTTTTCTTATAATGTTTATAAGAATTTTTAAAACGACTCGTTCGCATACGACAACCTTTTCGTCGTACGTAGAATAAATTACGTGCAATATGTAACGTAATTTTTTACCCTAACTTAGTTATTTATAAACAGAAAGTAACCTTTACATGATCTGACCTATTGAGTAGCAGGGGTCACTGGTTCCGCATGTGGTGAGGATGAATGAAAGACATTACGAGAGGAAATTATGACGTGCTTGCGTAAGTGGAAATGACTAAGGGGAGGCTTTATTAGGGCAAACATAATGGACCTCGTTTTGGAAAACTGCATCGGCTATTGGGGAGAATTATGTCTTTCAAGTATCTAACAACTTTAGATTTGATACGTATACTTAACAATAAACGAGTTATCCCATATACTCCGGTTCTATTCATTTATTTTTCCATAGAATATCACACAAAAAACAGACAGTTAAGGTTTTCTAGTGCTTTTGTATTGCCTGTTGAGAGAACAAAATTCGGTCACTCTTACCTAATTAAAAGATCGTTTTAAGAGAAAAAATAATATTGAGATAGGTAGATGGAAGACAAAGAGAGTGATGTTCACAAAAGCATCTCATAAATATAAAATAAAAACAACAAATTGGTATTGGGATGACTGTACTATAATTTATTTTAATTATATTTCATTTTTAATATATTAATAAAATAAATAAATTCTGTTGAGTTGTCTGTGTCAAGTGGCCGGCTAGATGTAGTAAGTGTACGGGGAGGCGTAGGTGTAGGCGGAGTACGCAACGGGCGAGTAGGCGCTGTACGCGGAGTACGCGACTGGTGCGGTGTACGCAGCAGCTACAGGAGCGGTGTACGCGGCCGCGACGGGTGCCGTGTAGCTCAGTACCAGAGGCTTCGCTGAGGCGAACGCCAGGAGAGCGACGAATATTAGCTGTGAAAGAAATTCATTCTTAATTACAAACAAGTTATTTAACATGGGGTTTGTATGTTTGTTTGTCCTTAGTAGTCCTACTAAAACTAAATTATCACAAAAGTTCCTCAAGTACCATCGATCATCTATATTATACATATTTCCAAGGAATATTGAGAGGTCAAGTGATAACAAAAGCAACAAACTATCTTGGAGTTCTCACTATCAAAATGTAACAAGACATTTACTAGTATTTATAATACAAAACAAATGGAAATAAAACAATGAAGCAATAAAAATAAAGATCCAATTAAATACTTACGAATTTGAACATGTTGATTGTTTGTCTCAGTCAGAGAAATACTGCCTGCTGGTGTGACATCCCGGCTAATTTATAAGGAGTCAAAGATGGCCTCATTGTGTTGGCAGAGGCTCGGCGCCCGCGCACCATGGCCAGACGCGGACGGCCAGCGCGATCGGGACCCGTACGTGATACGAATATTTTTGACTGCACTTCGTATTAGGATATACAGGCTGTTACTATTGAACGTCACGCTTATATTCAATTATTTAAATAATTATTCGGTCAAAACAAATGCCAACGTGAGATTAGTTGTTATAAGTGCAAATAGTAGCTACTTGGGGAGCAATTTCTAAGATTTACAGGGGTTGTACATAGATCTCATACATGAGATCGTCTTTTATTTCATACTTGGTCATTATTATTTGTATATATAATTAATTCATTATTTAATATATTCGATCACTATTTGAATGTTAACAGAATTGTCAGACAGTGCAACATTCCATACACTTAATCAATCTCCATGTCCCCATAATATCGTCCCCACTTAAACCTTCATCGGTCGATGAATGATGATAATTGTTTGGGGTCGGCTTCCAGTTTAAAAGCTGAGTAACTTCCAGTATTTTACACGAAGCGTTCGTCTATCTGACCGACACCTGACAGTTACCTTTGCAATGCGATTCCCCTTCTGACTGGTTGTGCGACTTTCTGCCATCTGACTAACCATAACGACTGCCATGGATGTAGAAATGATAGCCGGAGCCCACCAATTTAACTTGCCTTCAAACTGTACCCATTTTGCCTCAAAGTTAGGTTTTGAGAATTATTTTACGCTTCTATAACTATGTATCTGACTAACCTTATGTTTTTTCTTCAACTTTTTTTTGACAGTTTAAAAAAAGGCTAAATGTTTTTATGTTTAAAGCCTCGTTTTGACTACAACCTGTATATTGGCAGTAGCTTCGGCACGGTGTTATCTATCGGCAAGGATCTCGCGTCATGCGTGTAGAACGTTCGATGTGCGCAAGCGCCCAGACAGTCGCGCCAGCGGACGCTACCACTAAATCAGGTGTTGACGATCAAGGTCACAATTACGATCCCAACTTGGAGGGATCTTGAACTTGATTTTGGTAGTACTATATTTTTATAACCGATGCCTCAACGTTTGTGATCGCTGGCTGACATAAGGTCGGGCTGTCAAGGCTTGCTTCCGTTACAGGAAAACATTGAAAGTAAACGCAGGTTAATTAATATGCAAATGGCGGGTCAATGGTTATTCTAAGAGAGTGTGGTTACAGGATTACATTATGATAATGTTCTGATGAAACTTAATTATCTGCTATTAGAGTTAAATCTTTGCCTGTTTATGTACAAAAAATAGCTTTAAGACAGATACATATAGAATAGGGATATCACGAAATCTATTTATAATTAGTTAGCTGTTAATAAATCTGATAACTATTTCGAGCAATCCCGAAGCTCTATCAGGCTTTCATTTTGTTTGCAGATGTAGAAAGCAGTTGGACACAAAAGGGATGTATTTTGGCAAATCTGCAGTTGGAACATTGGCTGTATAAATTTAAAATTGTAAATTTTTTACTTTGATAGGGCGAGATGACTGGCTTCATTACGACAAATAGTGGGATTATGAGTTCGTTTAGACTAGACTTGCTTTATAATTTATTTGATTGTCTACCTACATATATGTATATGAGGCATAGACTCTGCAAATATACCTCTGAAAATCTTTTGTGTTGGTTTAAACGATGTCAATATACCTATTCATTTGGTCTGAACACTACAGTTTCATGATGTTGGAGGTGACATTTGAAAATCTATAATTGTGATGTGAAAGGTGTTTTTCAAAAAATGTCTTAAGACTATAAAATAAACTAGGCGAGAAGAATAAATGTTTAAACGAAGGAAATACTTTAGATTCCTTCAATTATAGTATTTTCGAGAGGAGAAACTTTACATCTAAGAGGGTCTTTAGACATTTGTTATAATTTGTTCTAAATGGACGTCTTATATGATTTTATCGTTAAATAAGCCTAATTTCAATGTAAAATGACCGTTATGTATGTTCTTTGATTTAGAGAAGAGAATTAGTTTCAGTTATTTCCGAAATAAAAAATGTGACCTCAAAGAAATAATCTTAATTTAATATTATTTTTAACCCACTTCAGAAAAGGAGGTTCTCATTTTTTACAATTCATCAAGTAAGATTAATATTACATTACTTGGTATCTACTTAAGTACTATATGTGAGTTCCTGTGAACGTCATCAAAGAACCTAGTTAAAATTTTTGGAGCATAGAAATATGTTTGTCCGGCTCGTGACTCGATGAATCAGTAGGTTTTCCCGTACCTGCTTAGTATTCGATCGCTATTTGCATGTCAAGTAGAATGTTTCATGAACATACTTTGTAGAACAATAAACAATAATGGCACATACTTCTGAATCAGTACAATCGACATTTAAAAGTTAAACAAAACCTAAAATTACTGCGGTCAGACTAATGTTCAAGTATTTATAAGTAATACATAGACTAGATTTTACAATTTAAATCAAGTATTGAATCAAATACAACTGATTTCTAACTGACTTAAAAAAAAAGGAGGAAATAAATACAGCTGCAATCTATTGACACCCAGTTCTAGAGCGATTTACTCAATAGTGTTTTTTTTTCAGTGTTTTTAGGAATCTCCTTTTTTGAAGCAAATTTGTAATTACTTTTTTTTAGAGCCGTCTCATCTTCTGTCGTAATCAAGAATATCGATTAACATGTAGAAATACCAGTCTGCTACGTCACAATGTATCGCATCATGATTCCACAGTGAGGCATTATGACGTCATTTCACGGAGCAGCTCACAATTAACACCCTCTAAGCAACCCCATCGTGTGATGTAATCCACCTATTGATGTCACACAATACACAGATTGTTCCAACCCACTTGATATTTCGCAACACGCAATAAATACTTATTAATTTATTTGGTTAAGTTACTTGTTGCTATGATGTAGTTAGACTAGCTTCTAGTATTCGATCTATTTTGGCAGATTATGTAATGTAATATCTAACTTACATGTGTTGGCCTGTTGAGTAATATGCGCGCTAAAATAATGAATGAATGGACCATTGCATTGTACCTTGCAATGTGTTGTAAATTATTTTGATTTGTTCCAAATATACTTAACATAGACTGATGACAATAGCTACTTTTCTCCGCTAATGCAAACTGATAGCATAAAAAAAAACTATAGGTATTATAAATAAGATTTTGAAGTACTTACACAACTATGCATTAGTTTAAATATTCTAAAATCTGAGTACCTGCAGTATCCTCACTACGGCAGGAGTACTTGATTAGGCACAATCAGAGTATTTTTTTGCCGTTCACTGACTGAAACGAGCTGGAGATCATGTGAATACGTATAATTTAATAGGTTATGAAGTGAAAAAGGCAAAATTTTGGTATTCAAATTGTCATGTTGCTAATATATGTATACAGTTTTACAATTTCAGCCGATAGAGTTCATATTACTTGAGTAGGACTGGAGCTTTGTAGGCAGCAGCAACTAGAGGTGCTGAGTACGCATTGTACGCGGCAACGGAGGCGGTGTACGCGGCGGCGTAGGGAGATGCGTAGGCAGTGTAAGCAGCTGCTACGGGGGCGGTGTACGCAGCGGCAACAGGGGCGGTGTACGCAGCGGCAACAGGGGCGGTGTACGCAGCGGCTACGGGAGCCGTGTACGCAGCGGCTACGGGTGCTGTGTACGCTGCAGCGACGGGGGCCGCCACCAAAGGAGCTGAGTAGGCTACGGAATGGATACCGGGCTTAGCAGCCGCGACGGCGAAAAGGGCAGCGAGGATCACCTGTAAAGAAAATTGTTTTATAAGTGTCAAGTAAAAAATATATATTGAGTACAACAAATTGTTGCATTATTTGTGAAGTATTCAATAATTATAGAAAATTATTTAATTACCAGTTTGCACATTTTGTTGAGTTGGTTTGTGTCTTGTTGAGGACAAGATGAATGAATGAATGATACATCTGATCCGTGTCCAGGACTTTAAATACTAAAGTGGCTACGAAAGAAATTCCATGACAATAGAATGTGCCAACACATCATGTGCAACGTTGCTCCGAATTCAAGATAAACATCGAGGATGACGTTATATAAAAAGAAACCAGGATTTTTATATTTTTATTTTACAAGTTGCTCCTTATAAATTATAACTAGAGCTTTATAAAGTTAAAATACATCCAATGAGGTTTGTCGGGTATATAGAAACAACTAAAATAATTAAAAAATTAAAAAATCTTAATGATGTAGGTTTTTTCCTTGGTTCACTTGCACATGCCACATGACAATCATTATTCAGGATGCGCGACTTTCGTTGCGTCAGAGGTCAGTGTGTGCGTGTCCACTGTTACAAATGTTAACTCTAGTTGCGCATGCGACTATGTGGAGGTCAATGGGCCTATTTAAACTGGACGATTAATCAGATCACTCATAAATGCTTGTTCTTACTATTGTTAGAGTTTAGATTTCTTATCTATATATGGTTGTTTGTCTGAACGAAAATGAAATGAAAATCACCCTAAACATTTTTCATGGTAAAAATAATTCACAGAACACCCTAGGATATTTTAGTAGGATCTGATGAGTTAATTGATTAATAACTCACTTATACATAGATGATATGTAAGACCAGTTTGGCCAGAAACTGAGTACTACTATTTATTTATATAAGGTTGATAAACAACTGTTAACACCAACTATGAATTTCAATACATCCTATTAATAAATATAACACACTGCATATTGATATCATCAAAAAAACCACAGTCAGAACACATTCGGGTTGTACTTATCTTCTATGTGAAAAAATCAGCGGGAACACATATGAAAATAGTGAAGTGCGTATATTTGGGGGCTGTCATTTGTAGAATTGATCTTCAAAAAGTGATGATTATTAGCCTACTTTTGAATAAATGATTTATTTATTTTTTATTATTTTTATAAAAATATAATATGGAAAATATCACGGAGGCATGTCGATAATATTTGCTTTAATTTTCATTGGATCTATTAAATTACTGCAGCCGTTAAACGTTCACTTTAATATTACCTACATAGCCTACGTTAGCAGAATTGGCTGAGTTAATATCTAGAGTCAACTTCTTTAGAATTTACATCATACATGGTTATTCGTAGAGAATACCAAGGTATTTTTTTTCAATATTTTAAAAAGTTATTTGAAATGTAGTATTATTATTAAATTAATTCAAAACAGAAGGGCCTTCTCGAATTTGATGTTTTTATTAGGTTTTGTTCACCGATAAATCAAAGATTGGTTTGCTGATTGTTTATTTTTTTGGAAAGGCTGCCTAATGCCTAATGATGATGATAATGATGGCGTCCAGGCCGATTGTCGGCTACGGCGGCCGTACTCTTTAAGGAGATCAGCCAACTGCGTAGGACATATTATACATTGCCTAATGGATAGTGCTAGGGCGCCGGATGTTGAGGGACGACTCCCGGCCACCATAGACGTTTTCAACCAAGATCATCAAAAACTTAGCAACTTAGCTTAAAAATATAAATGTAGGTATATAAGGTGCTATAAAAATATCTGCCACGGCTTTAATGGGAGGTAGTGTTGTGTTTATAGATTACAATATAGTGAAGATAAATTAGGGATTATTCGTCATATTTTTTTTCATACAAACAATTGTACGTAAGTATAAATTGTGTACCACGTTAATACAGAGTAGAACCAATGTTAAATTTAATTAACTTCTTCACTATTGTAATCTATAAACACAATACTACCTCCCAAAAGTGGCAGATATTTTTATAGCACCTTATATACAAGAGAAAAGCTTTTTCACCTAGAATTTTGGTAAAAGAAGAAGGTGGTGCACACTGGGCGGTGAGCGTCGATACCAAACCGTTAAAAACTACAACCATATGTTATAAACTGTAATGTCAGTCGATTACTTAATTAATTATGCTCTGTCCAGGTCATGTGTGTGTAATGGGATCGGATCTGTAGGTTTATCTATCCTTTGAAAATGTATCCATAATCCATATGACACATCAAGGGATATATCTATATATTTGGATTGCTTAGAAATTTAATTTTTTCTTTTCATCTCCCGGTGTCGGAATAACTCAAAACTTTAAATCTCCTTACATTTCTGATAAGCCATTCATATCAGAAATGTACTCCTTAAGCCCTTGATATACAGTCCGACAATATAGTGATTATAGAAATATGACTTTTTCCACAAAAAATTGCTGCAATTATGAAACAATGTAATATTTTCCTAAACGCGTTCAGTAATTGTGTTAAGGGAAAGTTTTCATGTCATGTCATGAAAATTAGACCAACTCAAAAGGTAATGGTATTAAAATTTAATGTACTTAAGTACTATAGCTCCATGGCAATTCCATACTATCAAGATTACTACTTTCCATGTTTATTGCAATGAAATTACTTTTGTTTGCTAATAACTTGCTTTAGGCTCAAGTGAGTAGCATGAAAAATAATATAGCAAATCTATACAATAAAGCTCGATTTCAATGATAGTTCAAAAACCGACAGTTGTCACCGTTGTCACAATCACAGACAGGGACAGTGACAGAGTATCTGACAGGTCGTGCGCTTCTTGCGCTAGAGTTTATTCCAGATCTATTGAAAGATAGTTTTACTTTTATAGCTCAAACATTAGGTTTACTTACTTATTTAGGTTTATGTGCAATGTTCGTAAATAGGTATGATTAATGGAAAGACATTTTGTGATCTACGTTATACTTTTATTATACGCTATCGTCTTTCTCGTTTGTCCATAATACAGTTCATTGAAGTGTCAAGTTATTTCTTGAGGTAGTAAGCGGCGTAGGGTGAGGCGTAGGGGTAGGCAGAGTAGGCAGCGAGAGGCGCGGTATAGGCGGAGTAGGCGATGGGCGCGGTGTACGCAGCAGCCACGGGCGCGGTGTACGCCGCCGCCACGGGCGCCGTGTAGGCCGCGCTGTACAGCACTCCGGGCTTGGGCTCAGCCATCGCCACGGCCAACAGGCAAATGAATACGAACTGAAAAAGAAATCAATATTTTAGTGTCAAAAACAAGAATTTGCTCCAATTGAAACCTGAAACTACAGTCTTGCTGTCTAACTCTTCAAGTGTCAATGATCTTTTAGACCAATTTTAGGTAAGAATTACAATGATTTATCAAACTCACTGCACATTATAATTATGCACTGCACATAAACGACATTATGGTGATTAAAATCTAGTTAAACAAATGTCGTGCATGACCAAGTTATCAGTAATGTTGACTCACGTATTTGAACATTTTGTTTGTTGTTGTCACTGAGCTGCTGATGCACTGAATGATACCAAAGCTACTGCAGTAACCAACTTTATAGTAAATACGAAGGACGATGGACATAATGTTGTTGAGGTTAAGCGTGGTTTGGTGGGCAGTGCGAATGGAATATCAAGTAGCTAACGTGTGAAGTTCAAACGAAAGTAAGTGTTAAGGAAATTCTTGTAAGTAACAAAGGGTTTGGATTGAAATGGTGCTTTAAAACGCAATTCACTATAATTTTATTATATTTTTGAGCAGCTTTGTCATTTAACGTGGCAATGCAATTTAAGTAGGCATTTTTTTTTTTGTTTGTACATTTTTATATCATAGATTTTTCTTCCTTTTTGTATATTATATTTTCCTTTCTATTAAAAATTACTTTATCCAAGCGGGATACCAGGATTAAATACCTAAAGAGAAAAAAGAGACGTTTCCTTCAAAATTGGGTTGAGTGATGTGAGTATAAAAAATGGTTTTATTATGAGCATAAGCAGATACAATCATACATAACATATCTTACTGTATCACCACACGGTCGTATGAAAGAAAACTGCAGTATACCATTGCTAGAGCTTGCAGGGTCAATGCGGAAATGCGTGATTTGAATGCAATTGGACGAAATCTTTGCACTGTTATTTGAAGTATGCGTAAACATAGTGTAGATTCTTGTTATATTTGTTTTTCCTTTTAAATTTTATTTATAGACTTGAGAAAATATCAACAACTGCCTAGCCTCTACCCTATGTTGGATCAGGTTCCAATCTAAGCGGATGGAGCAAAGTACCAAATGGGAAAACAATTATACGAATAAACCCACGAGTTTTAACTAAGTTAAAAGAAGAGGAGGTCCAATCGTTTTTTTTTTTAGATTTATTATTCGACTTCTCAAAGACTCCTTTGCCAATTTGAAAATTGGATCTTCATATGATAGAGTATACTTGCCGTTTAGTCCCATTATTATCAGGTCAGGATCTGATGATTTGAACCCTGAGAAACCGAGGGCCACTCTCGAAAATTGTAGACGAGGATTGGATATAAACTTGTATTGAGCTGATCGTATGATGGAGATGACAAAGAATCGAGAGACTCCTCAAAGGTATATCGTAGCTATTACTGCTCTTGCTACTTAGCTCAAGAAGTCGATGATAAACTAAATAACAGCCTCGAGACACCGAACTTTGCACCTTGTAATAGTATTTTTTTTCTTTTAGGTATTTTAAAGTGTTTTTTTGTTGTTGTTCTCTAATTGTTTCTTTGAATATTTGATTTAATAACACATTTAATGACACTTTATAAATATGACTAGTATTATATTGTTATAATTCATATCAACTGACTTCTAAACAAGAAGGAGGTTCTCATTTAGTGTTAGGGTATATGGTATAGGGTTCCCATGTGTTTTCACTGCTACCAAGTCAGGATTTGAACATGGAAATCTCGACAAATCGAGGGCAACTGTCTGAAAATTGTAGAATCATGGACCGAAAACATTACTCAATTTGGCTTAGGCTTGCTTATTTTTTTTTTTTTATAAATTATGTTTTATATTAAGTATTCAAAAATATACTTTTTTTCAATTGTATCGCGCATTGGGAAAGCTTCCCTTGCCTATTAATTTAAGTGAAAATAATAATGTTGTTACATTTTTTCATAAAATGAATTAATTGAGGTTGTGTTAATTATAAACAATTGCGTATTATCACGCGATATGAATAATATGAGGAATAGTGATAGATGCAAACTTAATCAGTTTTGTACTATGTCTACAAGGCGGTATTGTTGAATGGGTTTAGTAATAAAAAAAATACATATTTATGTGGTGGTAAATAATATTATTTATTTATTGATGTTCTTTGCGGTATCCAAATCATTTCTTGAGGTAGTAAGCGGCGTAGGGTGAGGCGTAGGGGTAGGCGGTGTACGCGGCGAGCGGAGCGGTGTAGGCGGAGTAGGCGAGCGGCGCGGTGTACGCAGCAGCCACGGGCGCGGTGTACGCCGCCGCCACGGGCGCCGTGTAGGCCGCGCTGTACAGCACGCCGGGCTTGGGCTCAGCCATAGCCGCCACCAGCATGCACACGAATACGAACTGAAAAGAGAAACCACATTTTATTTCAATCCAAGCAAAGTCTGACCTTCGGAAACTCAAAGCTTCGGGACACTAATGCAGCTGTACTTTATGTATTTTAAATAGCATTCCACAGTTTAAACACTATTTTGCGTATTTCACTTTTATCTCATTTCATTTTTATTTCTAAAACTTTTCTAGTTTTGAAATCAATATAATACACACCATATATTTGAACATCTTAATTGTTTTCACTGAGTTGCTTGTGCACTGAATGATACGAAAGATGCGATAGCTACGAATTTTATAGTAAGTTGAGAAGGCCAAATGCACGCAACGTGAGGTTAATCGAGAACGCGTCTGCGCGCGGAATAAACATGAGTTTCCTTCAATCAAGAGTGCCAATGAATTTTCAATTGAGCTTCACATAAAATATTAGAATTCATTATATAATATCATCCTGCACATATTTATGTATGTAAAATATTAAATTGAATATGTTGCTAAGTGCAAATCTCTAATTATTTATTTCGTGATCAAAGGTGATTTCGGTTAAAGAGGCAAATAATAAAAATCGACGTCAGGCGGTACGAAATTCGACAGGTCAGCTAGGCCGTAGGTTATTAAGAAGGTTTCTTGTTAAATTCTTAACATGAACTACTAAAGAGACGGATACGCGTTTATACAATAATGGGCCCGTACTATGTAAAATATCGAAATTGGTGTCAATGGGTGGCTACTATATCATCTAATAACTGAATTAGTTCATATTTGGTAGCTGAAAGCCGATTTAGAGGTTAGGGGCGGATGTTTGAAAAAAAAATTTTTATCTTAATCAATGTTTTGATTATCTGCAGTCAAACTGTCATGATAATCGATTAATTATATAACCTATTATAAATTTTTGCTTATTATACATTCAGCTGGTTTCTCTACTTAGCTAACATAGCTCATTGGAAGGCTATAGGCTACTTTTTGTCCGGGTGTGTGGAATGCCTGCCATGAAACCTTTTTTATTTTGTAATTTAATTAAAATTAAATGTAGACATTCGTTTTAACTATTATATAAGTATAGTTAATCAATTAGGGATTTCAAAAACGACTAAGCCATTCTACGTTAGAGCTTTTTACATACAAATAAATTTTACCCTTACCAGTATAAAAGACGTCAGAATAGAAAAAGAAATACATCACCAGTAAAACAGCTGACTTAATTTAGGAGAAATTGGGCCAAGTTATGGTATCAAACTCTACATGGCAGAACCCTTTCTGCCCTTAAACTTTAGGCAGAATCATGTTTGATCTCTATGTAATTCTGTTGTTTCTTATGATTAAATCTATGTTTTCAAATCCTACGGAACATCTTTGCGAACCTGGATGAGTAGAGAAGAATATTAAACATCTGCAAGAATATTTTGTGACTTTCTCCCGGTCTTACGAGTCTCCATGCCCAATTGCATCTGTTTTACTTTAAAAGGGATAATGAGTCGGTTTTGAAACAAGACAAAATTGTATGGGATCCCGTTATCCCGGTTGCAACCTTTTAGTCCGCTTTCCTGCTCCTTCTCCCTCACTTTTCACGATCTTCGGCATCCTTGTTTGTCAGTCCATTGGCACGCATGTCACCCCTTACTACATCCAGCCAGCTTTTCCTGGGCCTACCCAGTTTGCTATACGTCCGGGCGGAGGCGCCATGACCAGACATTTGTTCCCCACGTAAGTGGCCGGTTTCCGTAAAACGTGGCCGTACCAACGTAAGCGACACTCTTGCAGTTTGCAGCAGCTGATCACAGATTCGTTTTGCATATTTTGCTAATTAATTATTCTTTATTAATTCTACCAGCCTGTAAAGATTTCACAATAAGATGGCTTAACTGATTTGACTGCCTATCAGCTGAGCTTTGAAATCTGACTTTGACGTTTCATATTGGTCTTACAAGTCTCTCCATGTCCCGTGTTTAATGAAAACGTGAGAAAGTATTAGTATACTATGTATAGGAGTTGATTGCAATTAACAAGAATTAAAACAGACTCGGTAAAATAAATTCTTGATTCAAATTGCAATATAAAATGATACTTCGTTATACATCAAAAGAAAACGGCCTATTTTTATTTATTCTGAATAATAAGTATATAGGTATTGATGATAGGTATATTTATCATTAAGCTGATTATCATCGTTTGCAATAACTAGGTAATAAAAGTACCGTAATAGCATCAGATGCTGATTTGAAAGTAGATGAATAGCGGAAAGAGTTAATTATTGAACTTTAGAAAATATTTAATTCACAAAAGCAACTGAATTGCCATCGAATGCGGTGAATTTATAATTTTAATGAAAATGAAAATTGATTTTAGTGAATGTTAGCTGTATGATTATGGCGTCAAATTGGCGATTGCGAAGTCATGAATTTGATCTTAGATGCCAGCACATAAAGAAACCGAAACTGTCAAATTCTCCCAATGAACTTAAAACTATAAAGGTAATTTGACAGATTGTAGTAGCTTTATGTGCTGGCTAAAACATCTTGCTCCTAGACAAATAGGCTCAGGGATTTCAGAATTGGGTATTTGTTTAATAAATTAAGCGTAATTGGAAGGTCCATAATTGTTACTTTTTATTGCTTTTCATTTTCTATCTTGTTAACATTGAATTACTTCTTGAGGTAGTAAGCGGCGTAGGGTGAGGCGTAGGGGTAGGCGGTGTAGGCGGCGAGCGGCGCGGTGTAGGCGGAGTAGGCGAGCGGCGCGGTGTACGCAGCAGCCACGGGCGCGGTGTACGCCGCCGCCACGGGCGCCGTGTAGGCCGCGCTGTACAGCACGCCGGGCTTGGGCTCAGCCATGGCCGCCACCAGCATGCACACGAATACGAACTGAAAAGTTAAAATAAAAACATTAGAAGAGATAAACAAAAAAAAAGTAATGTTGTAAACCTATTTTTCTTGATAAAACTGTGCACGTGTTGTAGAGAGAGAGCACTTTAGGCGATACAATCTTCAGAAAGTATTTTCACCCTAGAACTTGTATTCCTTAAATAAAGGAACTTACCATGGATTTGAACATTTTGATTGTTGTCACTGAGCTGCTGCTGAACTGAATGATACGAAAGATGTAGCACCCTCCGATTTTATAGTAATATCAGAAGGCCGAATGCACAAAACGTGAGGTCCACTGAGCTTGCCAGCGCGCAAAGAATAGTAATGAACTTACTCCATGACTGTATGAAATGACTACGGTTCATTTTAATTAATTATTTAACGAATTCTGTATGTGTTTGAGATATAACAGAACAAATTGCAAATTCAAAATAGTCATCATCTCTTCTCCCGAACTATGTTTGGGTCGGTTACCAGTCTAACCGGATTCAGCGGAGTACCAGTGTTTTACAAGGAGCTATTGCCTATCTGACCTCCTCAACCCAGTGACCCGGTCAACCCAATACCCCTTGGTTAGACTGGCGTCAGACTTACTGGCTTCTGACTACCTGCAAATTTAAAATAGTATAATTTCCATTTTTATCTTACTCTGTTTTAAATCCTAGGTTCCGCCAGTGCTTTTACCCACTTCCTGAAATAACTACATCACGGAGCCAAATAAAAACGACTAGCCAATATGTCGTACAAGCTATCCAAGTTTGATCAAAATCCATCCAGCCGCACTCACGTACTTTCGTGTTTATAATATTAGTGTAATTCTACCTGCACTGGATGATTTATAATATACTCGTATGATAGAGATCGATGTTAGTTTTGTGTGTAGGTACTAGGTATAGAGTCTAGGCGATATTTGAACTAATATTGTTATTGTTACTAATTTCATCGAGAAAATTCCATGCTTTGTCTAACTTTGATTTAAAGTGGAATTTATTTATTTGTAGGTAAACAGGCTTAAAGTTGTCTTCAATTTGAAAATTAAGAGAACGTTTGTGTTACGGTAATATTTTGTCATTGTATTAACGGTCACTGTGATTTGAATGAGCTTAGCCAAGTAATTGATTTTCATATTTTTTTTTCTATACTGTCCTGTTTTTCTACTATTCACATACACCATATTCAGATGTATCAATATACATTAACTTTTTTTTATATAATACTTCGTCTGAGTGCTCAATAAATAAGTAGAAATAGCAATAATAGTGCATCCACGAAATATCCTTTAGACGTAAAGAACGTCTGTTTTATTTATTATCAACTAGTGACCCGCCTCGGCTTCGCACGGGTGCAATGCTGATACTAAATACAGTACAGAAAAAATATACATATAAACCTTCCTCTTGAATCACTCTATCTATTAAAAAAACCGCATCAAAATCCGTTCCGTAGTTTCAAAGATTTAAGCATACAAAGGGACATAGGGACAGAGAAAGCGACTTTGTTTTATACTATGTAGTGATAGTGATACTCCATGTGCGGTAGAGATGTCCATATTTTTATGTTAAAATTAGTTTTTATACGGCTGTCAATAAATAGATCGTTTTAATTAGTTTAAGGTACATTATCATTAACTAGGATAACGTGCACTGAATTTTTAACTATTGTGTCTTCTATGCTTACGTATTCTATCAGAGTTCAATAGGTCAAGCTAGAAGTATAATAATACTTCAATAGTCTAATTTTGACAGTTAATTATTCGCGTGCGTTCCGCAATACTAGCGTTTAAGTCTACGTAGCAGGCTCATACAAAAATTGATAGCAAGCATAAGTTTTAGTTTACCAACGCCAAGTTCGTTTCCCAAACTTAGGCTTAGTTTTGTTCCTTCTTTGACCTAACACACTTTGAAGACAAGTTGACAAAGTGAGTTCTCGTGTTCGAAGTCTTAACTAAATTCATCGCTCGCCAAAACTGACAATCCATTGAATACTGATGACCGCGAGCGGTCACGCAATTTACCCTGCCCGTTAAATCTCAACGAATTGGGATTTTGAATATTATTTGTTTCATCATGTATATGAATAATAGTTCTACCTATCAAGCTATTTTTATATACATACTACTATGACAGTATTACTTTGATTTTGAATTAAATAAAAAAATCCGGTTCTTGGTCCCTAATGGTTGTGAGCTCAGGTTTTATTTTAGTTACTGGATATTTCCTTGGTAATTAATTCCTAGCTTTCATAAGGATATTTAGGTCACGAAAGCCTAATATGGCTTAGTACTGGACAGAGTTCAATTGGCACTGTTTGATTGTGCAGGTGCTTAAGGAAAGAAATTATTTCTTATCTGGCTTATATATTATGGCTTATCATGATTTAAGGATAGCGTAATCATATTTTCTAAAGGTCAGAAATTTATTATGTCTCGTAAAATAATAAACAATGTAGTTGTTAGGTCACTAGTTTATTTCATAAACGTATTCAATTGCTGGCGTAGTTGGAGTTATACAGTTTACTTCTTGAGGTAGTAAGCGGCGTAGGGTGAGGCGTAGGGGTAAGCGGAGTAGGCGGCGAGCGGCGCGGTGTAGGCGGAGTAGGCGAGCGGCGCGGTGTACGCAGCAGCCACGGGCGCGGTGTACGCCGCCGCCACGGGCGCCGTGTAGGCCGCGCTGTACAGCACGCCGGGCTTGGGCTCAGCCATGGCCGCCACCAGCATGCAAACGAATACGAACTGAAAAGTATTTTTTTTTTATTATCCAATTGCATTTATTAATTATTGACTTTTTTAAACTTTTAATTGTAGTCTCAATCGCGTTCAGAATAAATCAATGCTTATTGCTTACCATGTATTTGAACATTTTGATTGTTTTCACTGAGCTAGTGCTGCACTGAATGATACCAAACATACAAAACCTACGATTTTTATAGTATTCAAGAAGGCCGTTTGTTTGTACGAATCGTGACGTTACCAGAGCTCGAACCTGCGCCACGCGTAGAATTATAATAAGTTTCCTACAGTCAAAAATATCGGGAAGCCTTTTACTTTTAAATTTCTTTAAAGATAATGTTATTAAGTTTGGAGATATGGATTTTTATATTTTTATTATTTTATTTTTATTTGCTTTACAATTTAGATTATAGAACCGTTTAGATTATATTTATAAAATATTAGAATCGTATTTGTCTTTTCTCCCTCCAGACATAGAAAAAACCCAAAGATACAATTATGTATGCATTAAACTGCCATTATTAAGTAGTAATCATTTTACTGCACCGTCACGCTAAGGGCCCATTTTATTGAAGTCTCAAAACGCGTTATATTGTAAAAATACGTATCAAAATCCTAAATTTGTTAAATGAATGCCGAATAATCGAACCAATATAGCGATTGATAACGGTTTGTGAATGTTTATTTGATTACTTTAATGATTACCTAAAAAAAAATTCATAATGAAACGGAAAGCACTCGACGGTCACTTGCTCTTCATTAACGCATGATGTTGGAGTCATCTAATCGGTATTCGAAGCACGGCTCTACTACGAGAATGAGGCTTGGTTCACATTGCGTGCACTGTCCTTCTTATTTTACTATAAAGTTCGTTGCAGCTGGTTTTTTGATATCATTCGGTTCACCAAGAGCTCATTGACAACAACAAACAAAATGTTCAAACTTGTAAGTATAGTCTTGTGATCATATACTATATAAATATACCTACTTATATAAGTATGGTTTGCAAATGAACTATGATACGAAGAACTACAAAAATATTTAGCTCTCCTTTCCTTTACAAAAAAGTATTTTACAAATGGAAGTCGAAATATAATTATATTACATTGTGTTTTATTGTTTTGCAGGTCGTATTCGTGTGCATGCTGGTGGCGGCCATGGCTGAGCCCAAGCCCGGCGTGCTGTACAGCGCGGCCTACACGGCGCCCGTGGCGGCGGCGTACACCGCGCCCGTGGCTGCTGCGTACACCGCGCCCATCGCCTACTCCGCCTACACCGCGCCGCTCGCCGCCTACACCGCCTACCCCTACGCCTCACCCTACGCCGCTTACTACCTCAAGAAATGATTTGGATACCACAGAAGCGATTTGGGCAAAATGAAAAGCAATTAAATAAATAGTATTTTAAAAAGTATTTTTTTCGTTTTATTTAGTTTTGAATTAAGGTTTTTATCAATGCTTTAAGTTATAAATATTAAGTAATTTCTAGAATGCTTCGTTAGAATCAGATAAGAGCCGGCAGTTTAGTTTGAACGTAGACTTTGTATTGTGCGCATGACCAATTGACCATGTATAATCTCGATACTGATACATAGCCCAACCAAACTATAAGCCGACTTAAATACCGTTATTGGGGGTTCAACTCAATAGTGATAAATGTTGTTCTGTTTGCATGTTTGTTAGTTCGAACACTGTCCGAAATGTTAAATGTTTGTTAGAAATGATTAGACGTCCGAACTTTGTAAAGAATTTATTGCTACTAAAGTAAATATATAATTATAGTGTTTGCCGAACTGCAGTACCGTCGCAAATGACATTCATATCTAAGGTCATTGTACAGCATAGCTCGTACATCTGTAGTTATTTATAGGAATATAAATAAGATCACACTGATTTCAATAGCTAGCAGCTCGAGAGTACCACTAGGTAGTATTATTATCAATAATATGGATTATTAATATATGGATAGTTACAAGTGGCTTATGGGAGAATTTTGATCACATATTTATACTTACAATTACTATGTCATAAGGCAATCATGCGCACATAAGTAACGCCTAAAAGTGATTGAAACTGGGCACCGCGCTTCGCCCCGTTTGGCGTTGAAGCGGATCTGTTCATATTCTATCTTCTATGAAATCCGCTAAAACCTTTACGAAACTACTGCTACGAAATCCCCCTAAAGCCGCTGAATCCACGTTGTTCTGTGACGTCAGTGAATTGTCTGTCGTCAGTACAGAAATGAAGAACTATCGCAATACAATACAAAATGTATGTTAAGAGCGCTATCACCGAAAGTTATCAATCGAATATTAACCTTCCGATATTGTGATAAGGTTGAAAATCTATTAAAGAAATTTGACAGATTGAGGTAGGTTGATATGCTGGCGTCTGTGCATAATTTATTTTGGAGGTTCTAGCAGAGATATATATTATTTTTGCATACTTATTTCAGCAATCTAATCAGCAACACGTACAACAGCTGCAGCGGTCAGGTAGCCTAATTTTCTGTTTTGTCACAATATGGTAAAAATCCACTATTTTAAACATATGGAGAAAATCGTTTGGTACAGGTAAAATATGTCTAAACTTTTCTCTTGACTAATGATTTACTCACCAGTACGTAGGGGCATACATGACTCATGAATCCCGTTTTTCTGACATTCAGGGGTCCGAAAACTTTGTGCCCATAATAATTAGTGATCTATTGTTTATGCTGAAAAGTGTGGTTAAAAATATCTGGCATTTTCGTTTTTTCTGGCAATTCTCTACATTAATTTTGCATGATTGCAAACAAAAACTAAACAGAATATGATTTATGTCTTGACTAGTATGTATTACGACTGTTTAAAGACAAAAACAGAGAGACAAAAAAGAATATATTTGGAAGATTTTCAAACACTACCTTTTTTGCAAGGATCTGAAAACTAATACGAGTTTAACATTTGGTATTGTGGTAAAGTAGTGACAGCTCTGTGACAGAAAAAATAAATAATAGACCCTAGCTAGGAGGTAGATTTTTAGTTTCTATTATTATTGCCAAATGAAATGAAACAAACACTGTAAATAGCACTAAATAATTTATTTGTTCGCTAAAATACTTGTTCTAAAGAAACACTGCTTATTTATAGAAGTAGGTGTAAGGCGAGGAGAATCCATAGCTGTATGAGGAATATGAGGCCACTGGTGCAGTGTACGCTGAGTACGCTAGTGATGACGGATATGCTGTGTACGCTAGAGGCGCGGTGTACGCAGGGTACGCTAAGGGCGCAGTGTACGCCGCTGTGTACGGTGAGGTGTAGAACAACGCTGGTTTTGGAGCCGCCACTGCCATTGCCAACAGGCAAGCGAACACGATCTGTGGAAAGAAACATAAGCATGGAAATTTAAACTTATACTAGTTGTTTCGATAGGTGAGTGAGAGCAACTAAAACACTCGGTTCTATACAAACTGGTGTGTAATTTCGAAAACGAAGTTCAGGAAAATATAGAGAATAGCGCGTTCATGCAAGCAAGGAAACAAACTCTTTGGATTTATATAAAGCTGAAGAGTTTGTTTGTTTGCTTGCGTGTGTGCGGCAAGATTCGTAGGAGTTAATAACACATATTCATCTTAAGGAAATATTTTTCACAGAAAGATCTAATAGTTTTCTGAGGCCTTTTGACGTTCGAAAAGTGATGATTTATCAGCCTAATTTGAATAAATGAGTTTGGTTCTATGGAGGCTGGAATGGACGTATTACTTCTTCGACTCGTAATATGTATAACAAGATTTATATAGTATAGAGCAAAATCCTATACTTGTCTTGAAGTGAACCCTCACACAGTTAACCGACCAAAATAAAAACTACCTAACTTAAATTTGAATAAGCAAATATATGTACAAAACTAATGTATGCAGACCCAAAATAATATGCATGTCACAAAACGAAGCTTGACTTAACAATAACATCCTTATACAAACAAATATTCTGCTTTGCATTCATAATACAATTTATGAGTGATTTAGTCCTTGTCTATCTTATTTGAGACTGTATTTTTTAAACCACTTTTGTGAAAACCAAATCAATATGCATCTATGTTTTGCAAAATTACGCGAAATTGAATCAAATGAATAATTGGTCAAAAATATAATAGTGACTGGATTTAGTTCTTATTCCGAGGTCTTAAGGAGTATATAAAAGTCTTATATCTATTATGATGCGTCCTTAATTTACTTGTCTTTCTATTACTCAGTAGCAGTATTAAATCTAATAAAATCTTCATTATTACATTAGCGGTTTATGGTAGATTCAACTGCCAACTAAAAAAGCTTACTCCATGAAATATCCTATGTATCACATGGTTTAAAATATCTCATTGATTTTTATTCGGACCAAAAGGATAGATACTTAACTTTTACAAATAGTAATAAGAACTATTGATTTTATTTATTAGTCTGCCAACATTTGGCATGGCAACACAAGCTAATATAAAGATTAAATGGGTGACAACCTGTTACAGATAGTTAACAACTAATTAGAAGAACAACATAATTAACTTCGCTACGCTCTGTTACTTCATGCCTAGTTCCTTCCGTGCCTACAAATACATAAATATCAATAAAACTTGTACGACGCATCCTTACTTCTAATTATCCCAGAGATACTAAAACAAATGAAAATAGCTAATTATGTAATAATGAATGAACTCACCAATTTGTACATTTTGGAGGTTGTTATCACTGAGCAACTACTGAACTAAATGATGACCACTGAGTGTCCGACCTATCTTTATAGCGGGGACTAAGAACGTGTCATGTATTGTGAGGATCCTCGCTCAAATCGTCACGTAGCATAACCGATGATTAGTCTCTTTCACACCTGAGCAGGCAACGACATATTTTCTTCTTGTCTTCTCATTACTATGTAGCTACTTTTCAAAGGATATTACTTAACAATAACATAATTTTCTTCATGTACGAAATATATTAGGTTATGATCATATACATATGTATTAACATATACAGATGTATTTGTTGATGGTCTCAGTCGCTTTTCTCGATCTGCACTATTATAAACAGGAAAGGTTCGTCATTTTAAAGTGATGAGCTGTTGTGGCAATATTTCTTCCGATTGAATACGCAATATAGTAGATACTGTTTCGTAATTTTAAAATATTAAAATAAAAATGACGTCAAGATTAAAAAAAAAATATATAATAATATATAATATCCCTCACACATTCACACAACGTCATCTAGTCCCAAACTAAGCAGAGCTTGTACTATGGGTACTAGACAACTGGTAAACATACTTATATACCTACTTTTCTTTTGAATATACATACATATTATACATAGGAACACCAAGACTAAGTCAAACACCCATGTTCATGCACACAAATGTTTGACTTATGCGGGAATCGAACCCGCGACCTATAGCGTGGCAGGCAGGTTCACTAACCACCACGCCATCTGGTTGTCTAAAAAAAAAGAACTCCTACTGCAAAAATCGGATTTTTCAAAAGTAAAATTTAAAATTTCATGTCGGTCGGGGTACCGCTTCAGTTTTTCATTGATAAAGGTGTTGCTTACAGCTGTGTTTTCTTGTTTTATTTAAATGAAAACACAAAAATTAATCAGTTTTTATTACTTGTAAAATTGGTTTGAAGCCTGTGACAAATGGCGATTTAGTTCTACCGTAAAACTGAAACTAATGCTAACTAAAAAAGTAATACTTGTTTAGAAATTACAAGACGTAGTTTGGTGTCCTGTGGTTAAGAAGTAGGAACAGTATGCGGAATATTATATATCTGGTATGTAGTGAAAATTGTTATATTTCTGTCTATACAGATAGAATAATAGAAACGGTGAAGTACTTTCTAAATATTAAACGGTTTGAGTTAACTGACCTTTTTCTACTTGTATTTGTCCAGTTTTCACTTTGAATGCACTGACTATAAGCAGTTTAATAGACGTTCAACCGTATTAGGATGATTTTACTAAAAGTAGGTGCGGACGTCAGTGCATCAAGCTATCCGAAACCGTCAAATTTACCCTATCAACTTTGAACCATATTCATATGCTATAAAGTTGAAAATCTGTTAAGGAAATTTGACAGATTGTAGTAGCTTGATGCTGGCACGTACATAAATAAATAAAGAAATGCATTTCTTATTTCCAGCTATTGCTTATCGCAATAACTCTTCAAGTTAATGGGACGCCAAAAAAAAACTTGAGAAGGAGAAATCCGGCTGAGGGAAAAGGACAAAAAGCCGAAGAGACAGATACTACACCAGTGTTAAGAGAATGGGGTGTCGGCGGCAACGAACGACATTTCCCTATAAAGGGTGATTATCTATCAAAGTATGGCGATTATCGTAGAAGCAAGCACAAAGAAAGAAATAGCAGAAATATCCACCCTAGAGGACATTCAAAACACAGAAGATATCTCAGCGACCTCGTTCAAGATAATAACGAAATACAAAGTGGCCAATCGGTTCTAAGATATGGGTTTTCACACCCACGTCTTGTAACCTTCAGTCATCCAAAAAATTTCAGGTTGTATCATGGCTGAAATGAAATATAAAAAAGATAGACAATAACATTTAAACTAACGATTGATAAATATTTTTTTAGTTTCCTCTTCTATAAAAATAAATAAAATTGAAGTGTCTGTTTGTGGTTAAAAACAAACCCCTTTTTGATAAGTGACTGTGGATGCACGCATGGTATATACCAAAATAGTTTCAACATCTGTGAAGAAAACCCTTTACGAATTTCACCCAGGCTTAAACTTGACTGGCACAGTATTTTTTTAATAAGTGTAGCAAATTTATGTAGTTACTATAATTATTGGCATGTAGTGCACGTGGTTAGGTTTCATAACCAAAAAATAAAAATTTGTTCGAGTTTTAAACTGGCAAATGACTCCCAAAATAATACACCACTGCTGCAACTCCAGTTCATTTTGCCACACAACCCATTCAGCGATTCAGAACTGGGGCTTTCCACATTTTGTGCCTGAATCATTATTTTTGAATTTGGAATAAGTATGGAAATCTATTTGTTCCGTCAAAAGAAAGATCATTTGTTCCCCCCGTCTAGTTATCCTGAATGGTACCAACCAATTGTAGAACAATTAACTTGACATCTCCATTGAAATTTAAAATGCCATGAACGTCGAATTACGTATATGAACTCAAAATACAATGTTTTGGAATAGTCGACTAACTTAATTTCGGTTACGTAATTCGTATTATTATCTAGTGTATTACAAACACAGTCTAGCAGTTTTCCTGTTCTGTATGTCTAGTAGTCGCATAGTGCGACTGCTTTGCACGGGGTTTCGGGATTTATTCCCGGAGTCTGGAAGTTGGTGATTGATACAGTCATGCATCAGTGAGTACGTAATGTCGGTCCTGCGCCTGATCTCTCTCCGGTCTGGTCGGATTACTGTTCCATCGGACTATGTGAGTATGGGAATAGAGAGTGCACCTGCGTCTGCGCGTATGCTTGTGCGCCGTGAT
This sequence comes from Heliothis peltigera, assembly GCA_958496145.1. Classification (NCBI taxonomy): domain Eukaryota; kingdom Metazoa; phylum Arthropoda; class Insecta; order Lepidoptera; family Noctuidae; genus Heliothis; species Heliothis peltigera. The sequence continues at coordinate 6,136,456 of OY292334.1, read as the reverse complement.
ATCTCCTGCATAGCTGGCTGATTTTCTTATAGAGAACGGCCGGACGCCACTAGCAGTTTTGTAGTTACTAGCCAAATTTCAGCTTAGTTTTCCTTTGCATGACACACTGCGCGGCAAATAATAAGTTGTTTGGCACAATTGCTGTTATATAACGCCCCAAAAGATCCGCGCTGAAAATCCGCTATTGTGAAAGCGCTATAATATCGCTATAATAAGCGTATAATGCCCTAATAATGGTAATTAAAGGACTTTTCTACAATAATTCACAAAATTAAATAAAAATATTGTACTATGACCTCATTTTTAGGGTTCCGTACCTCAAAAGGAAAAAACGGAACCCTTATAGGATCACTTTGTTGTCCGTCCGTCCGTCCGTCCGTCCGTCCGTCCGTCTGTCAAGACCCTTTTTCTCAGGAACGCGTGGAGGTATGAAGCTGAAATTTATATCAATTACTCAGGTCTACTGTCCCTTGAAGCTGTGAAAAAATCAAACTTCTATGTCCACGCAATCAAAAGAAACAGCAATTTAAGCTGCATATTTTGAAACTCGCAAGTACTCGCAAGGGAATCAAAACCTAAAGGGTACTTCCAGTCCACCTAGAATCTTGAAATTTGGCATGAAGCAACGTTTTATAGCACACATAAAGGAAAAATTCCGAAAACCTTAAATTTTTAGTTACATTACAAAATATATATTTATTTTTAGGGTTCCGTACCTCAAAAGGAAAAAACGGAACCCTCGGTGCGCGAGTCCGACTCGCACTTGGCCGGTTTTTTTAAGTGGATAAATTAATATTAATTTAATTGTCCTACAGTATTTCTTTTAATATAAGTGAAGTAAGTTTTAAGAAAGTAATAACATTTAAATGACTTATTTCAAACCTACCAGTTTAGTAACTTCCTCAGAACTAGAATCACAGTAGAGAAGAAAGTTAAGCGAATCTAGTTCGCAGTATATTAGCAAGTGTTGATAACCGTTTCAGGAGTTTTTAGCAAAAACTAATTAGATGTTCTCACTTCCTCAAGATAAGCTTATCGGTTATAACGAATGAGTGTTGAAACCAATCTCATTAATCCGTTATAATATGCGTGATGAAAACGAGATGAAATTAACGTTTTCTTATAGTGTGGTATATAAGCTGCATTCCAGCTCCTTGCTAATGAGTTTATGATTGTGACGATGTTACTTAAAGCAGTAAGTATCAAATAATTCGCTTATTAAACATGCTTATTTGTTATATTTATTACTAATTTGTACTAAACTGAAGTCAGTACTGAGCTGTCATAAGTAGTGAGTGTTTCATAATGATTATGTGCTTTATTAGTAATATTAATTAGCAAGCATCTGAAGTGGGAGGCTTACACAGGAATTGTGGGGATTGGAAGGGATTTTCCGTGATATACATTTATATGTATAGTGTAAGTGTACCTATACACGGTTTATATATTCGGTTATATGTCACTATTATTTTGAATACAGTTAAAAGCTACAGCTGCCTAGCTACAGAGCTACAGCTTGGTGGCTCCGGCCTTCTCGGTCTGGCAGACATACAATATTAGTAATTACCTATTCAGTAAAACTCTACAATCTTAATAAAAAGGGCATGCGTTCCCCCTTCTTTTCAAATAATAATCATTACCGTAACGTATAAATAGAATAATAATCCTAAAAAAATGACGAAAAAATGAGAAAGTATGGACCGTAAAAGGAAAAGGGGTGAATGAACTTCTCACGCGCCAATTACTACATGGCAAGTAATTTAGAAGGTGTAAAATATTTTAGTATGTCATACCTTATTCTCAAGAAAAAGAATTACACCCTCAAAATTTGAAAAGGGGGTTAACGTAGGGGTCGCCGCACGCTTTACTGTGGCACATTTTTATAACCTTCACACATGCGCTGCAAATTTGTGAGTCGTTTTATAGAACCTTATCTACTATCATTTCAGACCGGAATTAAAGGATTAATAATCTTTTTATTAAAATATCCCTCATAAATGTTAGTTACTAAAAGCTACCAATAATATATGTACATACATAAGTCTCACCTAGGCCTGGCATTTTCCTGTCTTCTTTAAAACAATAGATAATAATAACTAGAACCTATGTTTTTATGAGTAGATAACTACCTATCCTCAAAATAGTAATTTTATTTTCTATTTATGTAGAATTGTTATCAATCTTTTATGTGTTTACTAAGAAACGTTAACCATGACATATCTAATAACATGCGTAAAATTCCAGTGGCTCCTATTATTGTTGGCGTGTATATTCGCTGCAAGCCTAGGTGAGGCTAAGCGAGGCATCCCGCACCACCACAGGCGACGCCCCGTCATCCTGGTCAAAAAAGTGCCGCACGTGAAGGTCCCCAAAAGGGTCCTTGTAACACCACACCAAAGAATGTCGCACTAACGCGATGACGTCACAACTAGACAATACGATATAAATACATTTTCCATCTGGAATTAAGTTCTGTCATTTCCGATTCGTTCACCTTAGTATTATTTTGTCTTAAAACCTTTAATGGACTCCTTCAGTTTTCGGAAACTTTAAATGTAATTTTAAGTTATCTTGGTATAAAGTTGAATGAACCCGCTTCAAACGGTCTGCCTAGTTTGTATCAAAATACGAGTTATATTGCAAAACACTCAAAAAGTTTAAGTTTCGAACGAAGTTTTTTGAATAAAACAACACGGATCCTTTAAACTTCTTCATAGAAAATAGAACAATAAACAAAAAAAAACTTAACGACGATAATAATAATCTTGTGGAATGTGTAACTGCTGCAAAGAGATCCGTGTTTATGTGAATACTCTAAAGTGTTGTTATCTATGGTGTTTAGAAATAGTGTCCACTGCGTAAGTCCTTGATCTCATATATTTTAGCGGCCGCCGGTGACACGGCGCAAGGCTGCACGTGCTTATAATGCTTAATGCGATAGAGGAGGATATTTCGACTTTATCCGGTTGCACTACCATATACCACATCGCCGTATACTTGACCAATGATATAAAAGAAGTCCCGATTGTCCGATCATTATCATTGTGCACCGGATCTTGCGTCCTACAGTAACTTAACACCAGCAAAACAAACCAGCATCAAGATGTTCAAATTCGTAAGTATTTTTTTCTTAGTATACATAAGTATTATTATTATATTTATTTTATTATATTTACTGCGAATGTTTTAACTTGTGTAGTTAATAATCTTTTAATCTAACCTAAATTCTTATTATAAGAAGTAATATTGTATGTTACCATTTTTTCGTCAAACTAAAATGTTTGATTTAATTTGTCAATAATGTAGAACAGAAAATTGACCTAAAACCACTTAATGTACCTATATATATATTTATTTATTTTTAGTCCTAATTAAAACACTTTTTGTTTTTAGGTGTTCTTCGCTGCTCTCCTGGCTTTGGCTTCGGCTAAACCCAAGCCTTTAGTGGTTGAGTACCCCGTAGCAGCCGCGTACACCGCACCCGTAGCAGCCGCGTACACGGCGCCCGTCGCATACTCCGCGTACAGCGCCTACGACTACGCCCTCCCGTATTCCGCCTACACTTACGCCGCTCCGTACACTTACTACGTGCGCTGATCATTTGAAATGACCATACTGATGAACCGCGACTATGGCTTAAATGTGTAAATTATTGTATTAATCACAGCAACAATCGAAATAAAATTAGTTCGATATGACTTTTTGTATTTTTTTTCTCAAGTTTGCCATTCAGTACTATAGCAAAGTGACCAGTTCATTGTATTTTAACATTGATCATTGTTAAATAGGTCAGGTCCTAGTGTTCCTCATTGTGTGGGTTCATATACCTATTATGTATTCTGAAAGGTTAAAGCCTTTATGATTGAATAATAGTATAATACACGTAACACAATTACTATTTGTAATGTAATAATGCTGTAAGTATTTTCTTCACTAGTCATTGTGACGTGATTGTTCATTCACAAATAACTTAATATTCAAGGGTTTTAATGCTAAAGTCATTGTGCTTGCTTTAAGGGCACTAAAACACGTTCCCAACCTTACAAAATACCATGTATTTGTATGATATCTTTGCAAATGTTGTTGCTATTATGGCATTATTAATCAAACGTCATATAATAGAGTCCGAAATGTTTCAATAAATACAGCCCACATAATAAACGTTGTTATTGAATTAGACATATACGTCACATATAAAACTACCAAGGCTGCATATTTGGGGGAGTATTATGACTAAATTAGCAGACGGTGAGAGCACAGGACGAAAAGTCGCTTGATGTATTAAAGCGAGCTGTACCGTCACGTTAGCATCCAGCCAGAGTAAATGTCGATTAATGTGGGAGATTAGTGATTTTATCGCTCGATGCGGCAATAAAGCGCGCACCATAATGAGCGCCGGTGACGCCCGAGACGTTTAGTGCACAAAACGTGAGAAGTGAGAACGTGGCGAACGTCACGTGACACATATTCATAACATTTATTATCAAATAGAGCTTTTATTCAGTCAACGGTTTGTTTGGTCCTGTAACTTTGAAACTATATTGAGGAGAAGATTGAGTTCTGTTTTTCCCTAACCTTATATCAGAAACGACGCAGATTAAAAAAAATAATTTGTGTATTTAAAAAGTCGGATATTTGGATTAACCACATTGCGCTAAGGTGTATTTCGATCCACCTAGGAATTCATCCATGCTAGGAATCGGACAGGATCGTTAAAATTGCAGTTAAAGCGAAAAAAAAAACTTAAATAGCACTCTCTAAAGTCTTCGAGAAGACTTTAATCAGCTGAAGTTTCAGTGTGAGAACAATTGTTCAACATATAAACGACATAAATCTACAGCACCTTTAATGTATGTCTTCTAGGAAGTGGAAGCAAAAAACACTCACTCTGAAGCACGAGTTCCAAGGAAACATCTCCTAGATTCCTTCCCTTTGGAAAATGGGTTACCTAACTCATTGCAATTAAGTGCAGTTTGCATTCCCGATGCACGTGACACATACGTTATACACAAGTACGGTGTCACTCGAGACGTTAACACGTGGGAACTTTGCGAGTTGATTAATTAAGTATTAAGTAAAACAGATACATTGCAGCTGTATATTTTTTTTGAGAAAAAACTTTTTCAACGACGTTGTACAATCGTAAATAGCCAATATTTACTATTTACTGTTACGATAAGTTTTAATGATATGACTCACTAATATTATAATACTAAAGAGTTTTTTTTATTATTGTTTTTAGTTGAACGCGCTTACTAGAGGAACAGACTTGCTACTGGACCGATTTGAAAAAATATTTCAGTATTAGATAGTCCTTTTATCTAAGAACGCTCTAGCCTAAACCTTTACATAAGGCTATAGATAAAAATGCTATAGGCTTTTAATCTTTGACTTTTAATCCGAGTGCACGGAGTGACTCTGGCGAAACCACTGATGGAAGCAATTTAAATTATAAATCACAAATTAATCAACAACCTAATTAAGTCAATTTTAAATGGACCGTATTATGTCTACATACATTTATACCCTCCCGCGTCAGATAGAAGTTCCCATTCCCAAGAGCAAAAAAAATTGGCCGTTTTTGTATACGTCAAACGAAATGTATGTTTTTCTATATTGTAGAATTATATAACTGTCGAAGGTAATACCCAATCAAAGATCAAACAACAAGAAATACATTTAGGTCAGAGAAATGATGTAATGACGTAATGGGTGCATTAGTTCCATCTGGTTTACCTTGAACATGAAGTTCCCGAACATATTATGGATCATCTAACATCTGAGTCGCGCAATCTTCAGGGAAATCACCGTCTGCTAGCATTACGAAAGATCACTGTTGAAATATTTTAACTACTTCCAGGTTAGGGTTCTAGAACGATATCGAAGCAAGTAAGTTGTAAGAAAAGTTTTAGTTTTGAGGGCTTGAACACGAATTTGTAAATCAGCGGGATGGGAATTCACAACGCTGGAGAGTGCGGTGCGATTTCATGAGGAAAGGTTTCCATGATTCGGGTGATCATTATCTACTTCGAAGTTAACCGGGAAAAACATAATTTATATAACTGTCAAATTGTTTAGCACTCACTATCTTTGATCAGAAGCTAAATAAAGAAAATACAAAAAAAAATATGACCGAAAATCGCAAAAAGTTCTTGCAATGCGAGCTCATTGGCGCCTTATACACCCTGAACCAGGTTCTATTGCAACAAAATAATATTATGCATTATTGCTTCGGGGAACTTTTACAATTATTTTATTATCTTTATTTTCGTAAGCGCTCAAACATAATTTTCCATCGCTTACCTGACGTATAAATTTTCATTCACTTTCACGGTCTAAAATTGTAGCAAATTTGTAAATTTGTTTGATCCAGGTATTAGTGTACCGGTTCTCTTAATCAGCTAATGGGCTCTCTAGGTGCATTTTGATAACCTTATTAATACCATCAAGTATTTAATTAGTTCGGACTAGGCACCATTTGGACGGCTTAATAGTTTAATAAAAATGTATGGTTTTACTTATAACATTTTAAATAGCTTTTATATACGTTTCTACGTGCAATACATGTCGTCTGTTAATAATATTTTGATTATAACACTTATAAGAAACCTTAATTCAAGTATGATTTGGAGCTTTTCAGTACATATATGTATGTAGATTATGATATCTAGGTCTCCTAAGTAATACGTCTTCTAAGAAAACTGCAAAGTCCGATCTCTCAAACATAGATTTTTAATCATAAGTAGGAGCTCGTGGCCTAAATCAACATCGGTTTTTGTTTGAGCGTGCATTCACCCAAGTTTGTTAGCCACATCTTACCCTTGTTGACACTCTAGGGAAAAAGCAGATGTGACCGACTTTCACTCGGGGACGTCGCGTCGAAGGGTTGTTGACCCGATTGCATATGATCATCAAAAACCTATAGTTGCGAAGGCCGTTAATGCAGTAGGTAAAAGTGTAATATTGTGATTGGCTTTCTGAAAATGCATGTTTCCTCCCGACTATGGTACCCGAAAATGACGTATGTATATATCTATAGGATTTGTCAGGTTTCGAGTATTTCAACAAGATTTAGGTACATATCTAGACGTTAGATTAATTAATATTGTAGTGGATACATTTGTTTTGACCACGAAATTATGTAAGTGAGATCTTCAATCATTGAACATTATTTAATTTAGGATTACTGATTTTTTTTTTTTTATTTTTTAATAGTAAGTATTGTAAATATATGTAAATAAGTTGAATAAAATTATATTACAATAAAATATTTAAAACTTAACTTTAAAAGGATTACTGAACGATGAATGTTTGCATCATAGAATTATGGGCATAAATCCTTAGGGGTAGTCTTGTATAAACCCTCTATCCAATTTATTGTCATAGTTCAATTATTACGTTATTTGGTTTGAATATCAGAAAATGGTGTGATTGATTAGATCATCAGTGTATGAAGTTTTCATGTAATACTAACAACGACAATATGAATGGTGTAAACATGAAAAGTCTTCTACAAGAAACTGCGTAGGTCTTTTATAATGACGCATGAATTGCACTTTTACAAATATTTGTTAAACTGTAAGCAAAATAAAAAAAACACTTCTAAAACAAATATTCTTAATAGGTAATACTTATATTTAAATTTTCTTTTATCATTTATTTATTCTTTAAACATATTTATTATATTTTTAAATATTAATATAAAAAAAGACATTTAAAAATATAATATATAATCATAAATATAATGTATAATCATATTTAAATTATTACTAAAATATCAAGATTAAAATAAAATAAAATGTAAGCGGCATGAGAAAATTTAAAACATGATATTTTTTTCAGTTATCTATAGGCGTTCATTAAGTGTCACATGAATGTAAACATGGCACCTCTTTTTGGCAATTTTCATTCGCTGCACACCAACGTCCAATTATGTTCGGGCCAATTGAGCATTCGTCTTCGTGAGAGCGTCACGCATGAAATTTCGTCAATCACCCGTGAAGCTGTGTGATATACGTTCCTGTTTTGACGTCATTATCTCGAACACTTTTTTGCAAAATAATGTTCATCGAAAGTTATGAACGGGTCGCATACGTCATGTTAGATGCAGTGCGTCTGTTGCATCGTTATTGTTTCTTTCAGCATAATGACGAATCATAACTTGCACGTTTGCGTTCGTCATAGTTAAAACGTTCGAGAAGATAAATAACGATAACGATGTTAGTGGTGTCGTGGTGGCCTAGTGGTTAAAGCACCAGCCTTTCGAGTACAAGGGTGCGGGTTCGATTCCAGGTCAGGCAAGTACCAATGTAACTTTTCTAAGTTTATCTTGGACACTGACTTGGACTGATTAAAGGTGAAGGAAAACATCTCGAGGAAACCTGAACTATAAAGTCTGAAATCACCAACCCGCATTGAACAAACGTGGTCATTAACGCTCAATCCTACTCCTAGTGAGAGGAGGCCTGTGCCCAGCAGTGGGACGGTAAAAAGGCTGATGATGATGATGAACGATGTTAGCAGGTCTGTTTAAAATTCTGCAAAATTAAGCATAATGTGAGTAAACAATAAACTTATCTGACGAAATATGAGTCAAATTACAATTGCATTTGTTGATCGGCCATTTTGTTACAAAATTACTGTTTAATACATTTGGTAAGTATTCATATGCTAAATAGAGGTACCCTATGGAAAGTTTCGCGATCTACTTGCCTGAAAGTTTCCTTACACGCGTCCGAGAGAGAGAGAGACTATTGCGTCAACATGGGCTTTGTTCACACTTGAAATCAACACTGTTGTTTAGAACTTTCTATCGACAGAAAAGCATTTGAAGGTTGTGGCATAGGCTACGCTAAAATTTCACATGGTAAATTAAATAGCAGTACCGTCTTTTTCTTCATCTTCTGAGTATTAGTTAAATTATCTCGAACAATATCCTTACATATTAAAATCACACAAAATATTTCTTTTTTTATTGAACGTATTCCAACCAAAGTCTTTCGAACAATTCCACAGCCCTGTCATTAGGCTTTCGTTGTCTAAGACTCTCTTAAAGACTTTACATAAAGCATACATATACCTTTATCAACAAAATATCTCCTTCTCCGTGGGAGAGGAGGCCTGTGCCCAGCAGTGGGACAATAAAAAAAAGGCTGTGATGATGATGAAACCAAATCTAATGAACATATACTTATACAGTTTTCACCAGCGCGGCAGAGGTTAAACCCGCGTGATGTGGGAACTACACAACGCACATGGATAAAAAGTAGCCTAGAGCCTTACTCGATAAATGTTCCAGTAGTTTCAATGGCACATAAAAGTTCTCAGCTTTATAATATATGCATAGATGTAATTACCTTGTGAAAATTTAGCATATACTGTAAAAGTCAAGCATGTGAGTCTTTGTCGACACCACGTGGAGCATTCTTATACAAAACTTACTTAACTACTATAGAAACACTCGCAAACATGTCCTATTTCCGATTAAAGTAACTGGATACACAAACACCTGTTTGACTTTTATTAACATCAAACGTTCATAGTTAAATGTTACAGCAAAAAACCGCAAAAAATAGAAGGCATGATTTTTGTCAAAGCATTTAGATTCAGTACAAGAAATGTAGGTGAGAATCGTGGTTTATTTCGTCCAAAGCATTGTTCATGGTGTTTTATTGTGTGTATCCTGTTTTCAACGAGCCTATTCATTAAAATTGGTTCAGCTTTGTTCTGATAATAAACCTTTTGGCAAACCTCATTTTTTAGTCTTTCGCTTTGCGTGACTGTTTGCGGATAATTTCCTTGTATTAAGTGAAAACTTCGAGCTAGCAGAGAAGGTTCAAAACGTGCGGATATTATAATACGTCCAAATAAAAGAAACCCTATTTCCAATATTTTAATATTTTTTTTGCATTAAATTAGAAATCGATCATTGTCTATAAAGTGCATGACGTGCTCTTCAAACGAAACAAAAAAGAAATAAAAGACATATTCAAGACAAAAAGATATCGTTATATAATACGAATATGGAGTGGACGTATCGGAGCTTCAGTTCACAGGTGAAAATCGTACGTGTCAATTGCAAACGTTGACGACAATTTCTACCTCGACTGTCTTTTGCGGACTTATTACACAACACCGACTGGCCCGAAAGCTTTCCGTTGCTCTATGTACCTGGATATGCCGAGGATATTACTGTTATAGGAACTTCTCAGCTACGAATCAATATATTAATGGTTTGAGTCACACCAATGCATTTTTTCTAAGCAGCTGAGTGATGTATGTATGATTACGAACGCCAATTTCCAATTCTACGCTGCATAGTTTTTCTTCAATATTACACAACTATTTCGTTAAACATTCACCTGCATTTGATATCAATTAAATACTATAACAAATTTAAGAATACATTCATCTCACTTTTTGCCTCACAAAAATAATTTAGAGCCAAATCTCATCCAGCATACGTAGGTACAAGATAACCTTTACACATCATCTGAAATATACAGTCTGCGTATGGGACTATGTAATCGCTTACCGAATGTTTTGTTTGTATCCAGTCGGGCTATTGTCTATACATAAATGTTTGCCATAATTAGGCTTAACATAATTATAAGGTATAGTTTTCTAAACATGAATGTAGTGATTTTGAGGATTTAGGAAACAAGGGTCCACGATAGCTTTCTTTAAGGTTGACTATTACTCTGCCGGGGCTGCGAGTTGTTCGCAAGAGTTACCGTGGCCCTGGCACACAGGGACTTCCAGAAAGAACATAGTGTGCTTTAGTTAGTTAGACTCTGACACTCCACTACAGCACCCTCAGAGGGAGGGGGATAATTTCCTACGAAAAGAGAGGTTTACTAGAACCAGGCTATGAAAATACATACATAATTGTTTACGTTGGTTAGGTCTCTAAATTGCACACTGATTTACGAACCCAACGAGCATACACAGTGTCTCTGTGTGTGTGCGTTCTCTGTGATATCTGTTCTATAAGCTGTTTATGTTCTAAGCTAAGAATAGATTGTTTCGATAATATCGCTTGTGGTTTCATCAATCAAGTGCATACGTTCGGTGGTAATCACCCGTGGCTAGTGCATACTCTGGTGGTTTTCATAACTCGTCTATACTTACTTTAATTTTATTTCTATTTACTACGGTCGTATTATGATGATAAATTCTACCTTTTCTACTAAATTAGGCTAGTATTTTTTTCTGTTGTGTGTTCCAAAGTTCATCTCGATGGAAATAAATTCTTCAGCAGATACAATGAGTTGCCTGTAAAGGTCGCGAAGGCCTGTTTTTACATTTTTAACTATTTAATATTTGTAACAAGAAAATTATATACTAGACTTCAATTATCAATGGAGATATCACGTGGAATTTGTATTGGTCCCGTGTTGTTTAGAAACATCAAATTTTTCATGAATCGTGAGTGTATTCAAAAAAGTTAAACACCTTTTTTTAATTGGTTATTTACAAACATGCTGTATTACTTACTGTTTCTGACCTTTAGAAAAGTTTATTCTAAACTTTTGAAATTTTATTTCAAGTCAATGAAAAATCTTTTACTGATTACATTATCTGAACCTTTGATACGTGACAATTTTATCTTCCTAAAGGAAAATATGTTACTTGGCACATATTTACGGGCACAAAATGCCAAGACATGTAGGTATTTGTTGCCTTGTGCCAGTTTTATCTATATTTTAATTGAAATAAGTAAGCCAAAACTTTCTCCATCAGGCATCTAATATTCCTAATTTATCCTTATCTCAATCTTTTACGAGTACAGAGAAAGATTTATAAGTACAAATGATCGGCAATAAAGTATACTCACTCTCGTGAATTCCGATGAATCCCGAAGGTATGCACTTGGTTCGCTGCTCACGCGTCGATCAATGCCAGAGACGTCGCCGAGGATGGCCGGTTGCAACACCATCTGCGCACGCGACGTATATAACGTGCTGGCGAAACAGCGAACATCACGAGTCCTGTTCTATCAGTACTATCATCACCAACCCTCCTATCAACATGATGAAGTTTGTGAGTAGCCTACTCTATTCTACATGTTTTTGTGTGAAGTGAACAGTTCAGTTCAATTATGAGTTATAATTATTTAGATTTTTTGTATAATAATATCTACTTGAAATTAAGTATAGAAGTCACTATGACTTTTAAGAAAACGTAAAAATAAATATTATAGTTGTGTGAACAAAATTTTGAGACCTAAATATAAGCTGCTTAGATCATATAGGCAGTCGATCAGTTACTTAATTACTAACGCAGTATGCATAATTATTATCATCAGCATATAACAATTATATGGACCAGTGGGAAGCGGCTTATGTCCAGAGCCACAAATATATTATACAGCAAAATAATTTTATAATAATTATAACATATATTTATTTTATAATATTGTCTATTTCAGATCGTTGTCCTCGCCGCGCTTGTCGCCTTAGTTGCCGCTAAGCCCGCGCTGGTAAGCGCTCCTTTAGTGGCTGCAGCTCCTGCTGCAGTTGTCACGGCAAGCAGCTCGCAGTACTACCATCGCTTCAACAGCGGGCTTGCCGCGTACGTCGCCGCTCCTGCAGCTTACGTAGCTCCTGCTGCTGCTCCTTACGTGGCCGCTCCTTACGTAGCCTCTCCCTATGTTGCCGCTTCAGCACCCCTCATTGCCTACTGAACAAATGAAACTCGCTTCGTGAACCTATTGTGATACTACGACTTAATTCTACACAGGTTGTTGATAAATTAAAGATGTTTTGAAGAGTTTATATGTGTGTTATTTGACGTCTTTGTAAAGCTATTTATGTATTTTGTCTGTAAGAACAATTTAATTGACAATCAAAAATGAGTCCGTATAATTTGAACGGAACACTAACCACCTACGTATCAAACGACGTAGCAAAAATACTCGATTTTTATTGTTCTTAGACAATAATATTTTCGTATAGGTATATTAGATATTGTGGAGGTAAAGATGACATCTGAGACATTGAAGTTCTATAAATACTCAAGTATTTTCGAACTTATCTAGATCTAGCATACCTAGTTACAGAATAAGACATAATTCATATAAGCATAAACACATCATTTACGTCTGGTTACACTAATTTTGTGAAACACGTGACTAACATTTATACCTAAATTAACATCTAAATTAATTTGTGGGCACTTCAAAGACGGCTTATAGAAACAGTTTGGTTCAATCAAAAATAACTTCGGCGAATCGCTAATACATCGTCTATACCTACTTGTATGTACGTGAGTCAAAATGAGTAAACAGCACTATATGGGTTTCTTTGACGCTTTTTTATTGGAAATATGAAATAAGAATTAATATTTCCGTACACAATGAATTTCATAGAAAAATTCTTTTTATACCTCATATGTTTATTTATTCGTTTTTATAACGTATGTACATATGTGATAAATGATATTATATGATAAACTGGCGTTGATGCGTGCTTAGCTTTGTCCTACTACCTATCCATCATCAATTAATTTGATCCTAGTTTTTTTATTTCTATGCTGAGTATGACGTGCGGTTAATAAAGGAGTGTTGTTCTTTTGTTTTTAAGAATATAAGTATCTAATTCATTAATAATGACAGTGTCTATATATGAAGTGTCTATTAATGAGATCAGATCAAACTAGTAATATGCCCAGTACCTACTCACTTACATCCAATGACTGGCTATATTGTAAACATTGTCCTATTTAAACAAAAAGCAACACCCTTATTTAGGTTAACAAATGACTCCTTTGAATAAAATAGATTAATGGATCGTAATTAAATTACTTTTATTTGTTCATTGAAAAGGTTTTTTACTGAGCATTCAGTCGAGACATTCTTATTAATGTTAATGGTACAAGGTCTTTTGAGGGAATTCGGGATTCGTCGTGTTTTGTTGTAAAAAGTAGGTCTAGGTTGTCAGTCTGTCTACTGTATTGTACACCGGAATGATAGATTGATATATTTGAAGATAACACTAGATAGATGTCAGGTTTCTTATTCAGTGTTTGAATAGGTGATAAAAGTTATGTAGGTCGAGTTATTCTCTCTCTGTGTTTTGGCTTAAAACATTTTTGCAATAGGTGAAGTAAAATTAGATCATACTTTAAGATAGGAACACAAGTGTTCTCGTTGGGAACCAGCTTTTATCATTTTATTATAACGACATGATTTGGTAGGTACAAGCCTACACTTTTTTATGTCAATTTTGCGTGTTATATTCAAGGTTATAAAGATAGAAATCCTAAAAAAATAAATCGTCCTGATTTTCATTAAAAACCACATTTGTTACGATAATGCAAACTGTTCTTTTCATAGCACAAATAAAGTGATGCGACTCATAAACGCCTACTGAAATTGTAACAGTATCGTACGAAATATATGGAATGATAGCGCCTGCAGGTACCATAGTGCACTGTCTCGCGACGCTCGTAAAAGTATAGAAGTTAAACTATTACCAGGCGTCATTCCCAGTTTATCAGAAGAGTAGGTAATTTATTTACAGTTTTTTTTTATGTAGTATGTCACAGAGTCTACTCAATATTAATATAATAATATTTTGGGACCTTTTTTTACACATGGTCGGTTAGCCCCATGGTATGCTACTGATAAGCTTGTGTTATGGGTGCCAACACAACTGATAAACTACATGTACTTTACACTTAGCTGTTTATTTATAAATACATATTATAACACCCAGACCACAACCAAAAAGCATGCTCATCAAACAAATGTCGACCGTACGGGAATCGAACCCGGGACCCTCAGCTCGGCAGTCTGGCGTGGTTACCATTGCGCCAGTGGGTCGTCAAAAAATCAGTATTCGGGATACCGAATGATAAATACTGTATGAAAACCTTTAAGATATTGTTGATTACCCTTACTCCAAGCATTTCTCCGACTCAGCTATGTCAGCCTATACTTATTCTAATTTAAATAAAAGTTCTTTTACTTACCAATTTATATATTAATTAATTCCACAAAAATCTAGATATTTGGCACAGTTTGTGTGAAAACAAAAGAAATATGAGCCCCAGCTAAGTTAATTTATCACAAGATTTGTATATTTCCATTGTGGTATACTTTCAAGGTTGTTCAGAATAATAATATTTATCCAACAACCTTGAAATAAATAAATCAATTAAAGCCTCAAAATTGGTTCAGAACTTCAAATCGATTTGTCCAGTATTCTTTACATAGTTATTTTAAACTTGATACAATCTACAAAAATATACACTATAAATTATTTACTAGCTATATAGGTATAGCTTACTTACTCGTAATATTTTATAGAAAATCTTAACTCAGACGTTATAAAAGGCGAAAGTTATTTGTAACTAAGTTCTTAGAACGAGTTATTTTATCTTTGTTTTTTCCTGCGACTTAACCCACGTTTCGTAAGGAATTTTCTTTAAGTTATTTTTATGCTAAATATTAACAGGATAAATTAAATAATAGCCTATAAATATACTTACTTCATTTTAACCTGTTTTGTTGGCATAGAATAAAAAGTAAAACTAGTATTCTTAGTTCAAAAATTAGAACTAACTCGTTATACATACGAGTACATCAAACGTAGTGAAACGGTATTGAGTGAGGGTAGCCTTAGGTCGGTGTCAAAGCTGCTAAGTCGATGGCATGACAAGTGCATCGGAAAAATTATTAATGAGTCACCAATATGAAATCATTTTCTGGGCGCAATTTATATTTTTTGCAGGGTTTCTTCTTTGCTTCACATAGATACGGTACTTCTTTTTACGAACTAGTGTTTTAAATTAGCATCATCCTCAGAAAGCCCTGTGATAGAGAATTGTGACAAATTAAATACATGATTCTGGGCTAACAGCCCAGATAAAATTGGTAAAAACCTATGAAGCTATTTTTTTTCTTTTATTAGGCATCAAAACAGAAAGGCCATAATAGTACAGTCAGATATTTAGAATTAATTGTATCTATCTGCGTATAAAACCTTTTAAACCATTCATGTCAACATAAAAACTTTGTGTTAAAAGGTGGTAGACCCCTGAAGGAAAAATAGTACATAAAACTTAAATGAGTTTTCCTTATCAGTCGGACTAAAAATATCTTCACCTGCAGAATCTAGTCAGTATATTTTTAAACTGCAAGACGTTCACCTGTCCATCTAGTCCGCAGATAATCTGAGAGATTTTACAAAGCTGTACCTACATCGCAACCCGGCGGTACTCATCGATTGCTGACCAATACGTCAATTAAGTAACCTTAAGTAGGTTAGTGGAGCTATAAATAGGAAAATACGAAATTACAAGTGTTGTGGTGTACGCAGGTACTTTCCCAATGGGCCATTGTTTATTATTCCCTCGACGTTTTCAATACGATTTTTGTAGCCATCAAGGTCCGTGTCCTTACCCATAGTACCATTAGGTATTCCGCGACACCCGCCACGTTGCCTCACCACGATGCAAAATTTGTTACACCTATATAAAAGAGGGGGTCCAATATTCTAACGCCCGCATTATAATATCAAAAGCGGCCAGGACAGGTGGCCTTCAAAATGATACAAACGGTAAAGTCCTATTGATTTTTTTTATGAAATTAATAAAAATATTGCCGTGGGGATTGACCTTTTATGTAATATGGAATATTTGATTTCAGGTTTTGGTGTTGTCATTGATATGTGGTCTGGTGACCAGTTCGGGTGTGCATGGCGACGGGTCAGTACATCTAGCGCCTGTGGCTGCAATAGGACCTGCGCCAGTAGCTGGTGCTCCAGTTGTCACGGCTGCTAGTTCACAATACTTCCAAAGGACCTTCAACCGTCTGGTAGTTCCTCAAGCAGTTGCACCAGTGGCACCTCCACCATTGCAGCCTGTTTTCACCGTAGCGCCGGCCCCTCCAGTATTTGTAGAGCCCACCAGGGAAGTTCCTGTTGCCGTTAATCCAGCCCCAACCCAGCCAGCGCCTGTTCATCCTAATGTTGCAATAGCGGTCGCGACAGCTCATGCTGCTGCTCCTGTTGCTACTATTTTGCTACCGCCATACCCTTTCGGATTTCCACCAAATATTGGACTCATCCCACAGGAACAGCCTATAAATGTACCTGATGAGAATAATAAGGAACCGACCACTCAGTCCACTACGCAAGCTGAGGTGACGACACAAGAGCCAGAACAAACCACGCCGATACCATCGAGTAGTGATGACAACTTTGTGCAACAGGCACTGCCTTCCAATGAAGACGTAAATTTCAACCAGTATGGCCCACCACTTCAACCGCAGGATCAACAGTTCCCACCAAATAATCCAGGCCCTCAGTTCCAGCCCAATCAACCTCGTCCTCAGTTCCCGCAACAGCAGCCCCGCCCTCAGTTCCAGCCACAGCAACCACAACAGGGTCAATTCCCACTGCAACAGCCTCGGCCACAATTACAGCCACAGCAACCTCAGGGACAGTTCCCACTGCAGCAGCCCCACCCTCAATACCAGCCACAACAACCAGAGTTCCCGCCACAAAGACCACAAGGACAATTCCCACCGCAACAGTTGCAGCCTCAATTCCCACCCCAGCAACCGCGGCCCCAGTACCAGCCACTGCCACAGGCGCAGCAACCCCGTCCCCAGTTCCAGCCACAGGCGAGACCGCAACAGCCCCGCCCGACTTACGGAGCACCTCAACAACCTTGGCCTCAGCAGAAAGCTAGGCCCCAAAAGCTGAAGACTTCAGTGGAAGTCGTCCCTGTACCGCTGGCGTACATCACTCCACCTCCTCTTCAGAAAACTCACGCACACGTGAAGGTAGTTAAACATATTTACACGTTTGTGCCGGCAACTCACGCAAAAATTATCGTGAGACCTGTAAAAGTGCGGCCTGTTCGTCTTGTGAAAATAAAAAAGGTTCACGCCCAGAACTTGCGGGCTAATGCCAGAGATATTGAAGTCACGACCTTCAACCCATTTCCTAGGCCTAACACTAAGCCGCCTAAAGTATAATTTATGAATAAATAGTCAATTTGTACACTTGTTAATAAAACTGCACATTGTAAATATGGTTAAGAATTGAGATAATATAGATATATTTATACTTTTCTATATAATGTTTGTTTTATTAATTACATTTAACATTCCTGATTCCATGATGACATTGTTTATAGCCTCGGTCTAGGCCAACTAGACGTTTGTTGTGCAACAGCTGTTGCTTGGAAGACGTGTATGCTTTGTCAATGACACTGGACCTATAAAGTAATGTAACGAAAGTGACATTTGCATGACAAGCAAGGGGTTTTCCATGAATTTATTATCATGTTATGCGGCATGATCATGTACTCGTAATATTAATTTTGATGGAACATGTCCGCTTAGCATAAATGTAAGCAAAATGGTGAAATCGACGACACTCACAACTACTTTCGCAATTAGAGAAACAAACGCAGGTAATTTTGATATCTCATGAGTTATATGTGATACATCTAACCGTATTGTCTCTGCATAGCGATTAGTGAGGTGGTTTAATTCCATTATTTTATGGAAAATTCATCTGAATTAACCTAAACAAAACGTATGATTTTGATTAATTTCAAGAACTCACTAAATTACTTGCAAGGAATCATTCTCTATCCAAAACAAGGTGAAGGTGAGGCTTATTGGCTCCGAAAACGTGTAAAAGACGTGCTTTAGAAATGTACTCAGTAAGTAGATATGCTAGCATATCAAGCTACCCGAAACTGACAAATTTTCTTAATCAACGTTGAAACATACGCTTCAGCTATAATGTTGAAAAAGTATTAAGGAAATTAATTTGACAGATTGTAGTAGTTTCATATGCTCGCGTTTATACAAAAAAAAAATCTGTTTGATGTAATTTTCTTAATCAAAATTATTCTTTGATTTATTGATTCAAATAAATATTATTTCTTGTATGTATTGCGTTTGCATACCACCAGCGTTCGGGTAACACGACGTGGTTATGTGGGACTGGCACCCAGAAAAAAACTCCTCTAGACTTTCATGTCTAGTCTGAGGGGATTTAAACAAACCTACTATTAATTCAGCCTATTTCTAATAAAACAATCCACATATTATCTAGAAATACACATCCTCTATTTAGCTACAATTGCTGAATTAACGAAGTACTTTAGGTAAAATTACTCCTTTAGTAAGCTATTTACACACATTATAACAGGTACATTTCTGTGTCGACATAAATAGATACGTCGAAAGATCCTCTCCCAAGAAACATTAATGGAATTTCATGAGAAACTATTTCTACATCGGATGGAACTGAAGATCTTTTTAAATGTAAGTCGTGACCTTTAAACCTATTTGAAATCAAAGATGGGATAAAACTTTTGATTATGCCTTAGCTTGATATAACTCAAACTAGTGATTATAAGAATCCTAACTAATATCAGAAATGCAGAAATAACTCTCTAACACTGCTTACTGAGTTTGCATTGGGAAATTGCATTCCCCTTATAACTAACTTAGGAAGTGATGGAAATGGGTTAGTCAGATCAATAAATCAAAAATAATGCTTCTTTATATAATCTTTACATTAAAAAAAACTATCGCTAAAAAAATATTTTATTTATTCATTCATTTACTCAGAAATATTACAGTACATTTCTTACAAAAACTAGGTTGACAGTTTACTTATAATAAAGAGAAGTAGCATCTGTAGCCGAACTAGGCGTGAGCCTGTATCTCAGCTTACAGCGCCGATCCCCTCAGGGACAGTTTATATATTAACCTAAATGAAAAACAAGATATTTTTATTTTAATAATAGTAGCAAAGTTAACAACTTTAAAACGGCGGGGCCGATTTTAATGTAACATATTCAAGAACCGCAGCTGGAAATCGATTTATCCGTTAAAGAGTTACTGTAACACAGACTGATAAACACACAGTGATCGAACTTATCCTGCTTTTTGCATAGGGGGTTTCGATCGTTTATTTCATATAATTTATACATATTATACAAAAATTACTTAACATAAAGTCAATAAAGTAATGATGGATGTTTAATATAATTTAATCACATGCTTCTTTTAGTTAATAACTTAGCTATTTATCAAAGATAATGTGTGTTGATGACGTGCCTAACTACTTTTTTCTATCCATAATATACATGGAATGCACCATGGTACATACGCGCTATAAACAATTGATGATTATTTAGGCCTATCAGGATTCTTGTGGAAAGTCAAATAGTCGCATCATGATTGTAAGAAATAGATCTTAGACTTAGGTTCTTTAAGAAAGTCATAATGTGACAGCAGAAAAAGGGAATTATTACGATGAAAAACAAACAGTATGTGACGCGTATAGCAGAACCATGTATAGTAAATATGTACACTCTTGTGTCATAGTTTGTATTTCATTAGTAATATTTAAAAGCTACTTAATCAGGTAATAATAGTTTATTCCTTGAGGTAAGGCCCATTTGTGGCTTCTAAAATGGTATGCTAGTGAAAGTTTACGTTAATAATTACAACAAGAGAAAATCAATATGGAGTTTGCTAAATGTATACATATTATTGCTGGTGACTTTACGTCACGATGATACGTAGTCTACGTCGTAGCAAAGTTCGTAGCAAAGATGATATAATATTAGAATGGCGTAGCATCAATGCAGATGAATCATTCAAGTGTGAGCGTGAGGGTGAATTGTTGCGAACTCATTTCGCAATTTTAAATTAAATTGTAGACTACATATGCACCCATGTACTCCGTTCGCATATTAACTGACTAATAAATAAGTGAATTTATTTTTAAATAACACATTGATACTTCATAAAGAGACACAAAATTAGATTTCAAAAAAAACAAACAATTTATTTTTACCCAATGGCACCAGAAGTGTACTATTACTACTAGTCTTAATTTATACCTTAAAATAAAACACTTTTTTGGTAAAAAGTCTGATTTAAAAAAAACTAGTAAAGTAGTCCAATAATGTAAGTCTGTCCAGTCGTACTGTCGTAATGATACGCGTCCCCGTTGCGTGCCCAGCGTCTAACGAGCCATTGCAATCGGTGACGAAACCAAACACAAGGTGAATCTTACTTGCTTACAGTATAAAAGGTAATGTCACCAAACTATGGACATCACACTCACATCTTCTGTTCAACAGACAGACACCACCAAACCAATCAACATGTACAAGATCGTGAGTATTCAGTTCATTACAAAGAGGATTTTTATAAACTATTTAACTTGGGGATCTGGATTCATCAATCAGTGATATAAGGGCGTTAGAAGAACCATCGTATTAATTATGACCCAAATTCGATCCATGTAAATGGCTACTACTTCTAATTGTATTAATTAATTTTGTAATTTTCAGGTCTTCTTCCTCGCCACCCTGGCCTTCGCCGCTGCCAAGCCCAGTGCAGTAGCAGCTCCCTTAGTGGCGGCAGCACCCGTGGTTGCAGCGCCCGCGCCCTTCGTCACTGCCACGAGCTCGCAATATGTAGCCAGGAACCATAATGGACTTTACGCTGCCGCTGCTCCTCTTGTCGCCGCGCCTGCTCCTTATGTCGCTGCCCCTGCACCTTACGTCGCGGCCCCATATGCCGTCGCTCCTGCGGCTAGGATCGTGGCCCCTGCAGCTGCCCCATACGTAGCTGCCCCCGCCCCAGTGGTGCCAGCTTTCGCCCGGTATGCGGCTCCCTACTACGCGGCATCTCCTTACTACGCCCCCTCCGCCCCTCTTATCGCCCTGAAGTGAAAACTATGACTGATTCTTAGCCCATTTTTATATTGACAAATATACATATAATTGTTACGTGAAAATACTTGTTTTTTTTGTACTCATATACCTTGAAACTAAACTAGCCAAGCTGAAAACTACATACCTATATCAATTCATATATAAATATTTCTATAATAATAGTCTTGTCACATGAAATTCACATAAGAAGCAGCTTTCGCTTGTTATTTTGTGTGATCGAATTTGTGTGTTTAGTTTCAAGGAAGTTCGCCCACAGTCCTTGGCAAAAGTAAGTAATTTGGCTACAAACAATACGTGTGAGTACTTGTTACATAAAGAAGACCCACAACACAAGGAGAAACTATGCTGGCCTATTTCTGTACAAAGCGATTTTGATATGAACGTATCTAAGTGCGTAATCATTAGGAAAAATATTTGTGTTTTCTTAGAAATTCATTTCATTCAAATCAACTTTCCGCAAACACGTATGAATGGATTCTTGACTAAAATTATCATAATTTTAGGCAATGGATACAATGGTTACCTTAGCGACGAATGAGCTGGTACTTCTAAGCTCTCCTTTGATTGAGTTTTGACGAGGAAGTCTAACTGCGCAGTAGACTAGTTATTTTAGGCACCCACACTGAATTGAGTATTCAAGACTATATTTCTTTCTACTTAGCCGCTTGATCTAATTTAGTTTCAATGTACGTTACTTCAAGAAACGAAATACGCAGTTTATTTTTCGTACATTTGTACAATGCGTTTCCATAATTTGTTGCCATAAACATACATATTATGTTGGTATACCTGCTCTCTTTTTCTGTAACGTAAGATGTAAACATAGTTTTATTAAAGACGCAAAATCGAATACTAAATGCGAATGTTTGAATATGGAGATTTCGGGCTTTCTGATAAAATATTATCTGATATAATAATAATTTAGCAATTCAGCTAGAACAGACCAAAGCAAAAATAATTGGGGCCAACTGCAATAAAGAAACTACCATACGCCATTAGACAGGATTCTAATACTTGAAAAAACCTACAGACATTGTAATTGAATAGATAAGTAGAACATACTTTTTTGTATTCCAATACTATAAAAACGGTAAGATGTATCAAACAGATGTGCGTGAGTAATAGGCGGTCTGATGGCTAAATCACAATTTCTTAGTTCCCTGAAAAGTAGTAAGACAATACTTTATTTTTCCAATATAGGTAGATATGTACATTGAAGTTTTGTTTGTTACAATATATGTATGTCACTCAGCTATGTGTGTAGCCAGTCGCTTAGTAGGCAGAAGATCCGTAGCTTCAAAGCGTGACAAAGACTCAGTAACTATTTTATGGTCCAGGTATTTTATTTAGTTATTATACGTACAATTATTCAGTTATTATTATCCAAAAATGAAAACGAGCATTATGAGTCTTTTAGCTGTTTTAATGACCGCATTGAGCGAAGTGTTACATAAATCAAGCTAACCTTATAAAAGCGCATGCAGTAAGCACGCTACCGTGACTGGGCAGGCGATGGTCGTCGCAGTCACATGTTGCCCGTGCAGCCTGTGCGGCGCACGTCACCGGGAACGCAAAACGAAGAAGAACCGTGGGCGGGATTTCGTCAAACTCAAGATTCTATAAAACATTTAACAAAAAATGCTGAAAACCTGTACACGATCGTACCGAGAGTCACGTGGGCCTAAATGTGTTTTGTAAAACTTTTCTTTCACTCTTTGCCATCTGCGAAACACGTGCCGCCTTAGAAATACGACCTTCTTAGTTTCCCTTTGTATAAACTACCAAGTTAATACCTGTGTGTACTGCTTCTAGATTTTGCAATTTTGTTTTAAGCCTGTGCCCACTAATCATAGTTTTAAGAACTTTGTAAGGTCAGTTGAGGAGCACAAGATTTAGCAGTCGTTTATGTCATTTTTTATTCCAGAGTTACAAGGTTATCAATATAAGCTTTATTCTAGTAATTTGGTTAAGACTGTAAAATCGAAATATGATCCCTTTGAAAGCGACATTGTAATGAAATCGATTTCTTATAAAAATATCGCACAACAGTTGTGTAGGTACTGTATACGTCACTACTGATTTTAAATATATACAGTTT
Organism: Heliothis peltigera; assembly: GCA_958496145.1. Classification (NCBI taxonomy): domain Eukaryota; kingdom Metazoa; phylum Arthropoda; class Insecta; order Lepidoptera; family Noctuidae; genus Heliothis; species Heliothis peltigera. The sequence goes on along the minus strand of OY292334.1, from coordinate 6,112,632 downwards.
GACGCGGACTCTAAATAAATTCAATAAATTGCTTAATTGAAATCAATATAACTACACTTATTATGATTTACCAAGAACTTACCTTGGCTTCATTATGAATAGAGTCGATATTACAATAAGCAATTTAGGTTGTATCCTATCGCAGCACCGTTTCTCCGTACCGTCGGCGCGCTCCTGAATATAAATCACTTGTAGTAGTGACGCGCGAAGTAATTACAATTCGATTCATACATGGTGATTCTGTTCACTTCGCATAATATTGAGGGCGTCCTTCATCCGTGAACTAATTCAGTGATTGCTATTTACATAATTGATGTTTCTTTTGTTTCTTGCTAAACGAAATAAAAGAAATACTTCGTTGGTTGTCCCTTAGTTATTTGAATTGCTAAGTAAAAGCTAGTGTCAGTGTAATGAAGGCAAAGGGTTTCCTTAAGACGTTTTTTTTTTAACTCCATTTACATATTTGAACCACACATACGAGTACAAGTTTGCTCATCAGGTTACCCGAAACTGTCAAATTTTCCCAATCAACTTTGACCCATATGTTTCAGCGATAAAGTTTGAGAATCTATTAAGGAAATTTGACAGATTGTAGTAGCTTGATGTACTAGCATCTGTACTAGCTTTATACACATGTTTAAGTGTACATACTAAGGTACTTTGTATTTCATGAAAATAATGTCAGTCGGTAACATAATTAAGATGAATTGTTTCTTTTTTATTTTATTTTGAACTAACAAAATACCCGGTAGCAGCAAATTGCTTGACACAAAGAAGGCCATTTTCACAGGAAATTGTGTCCTTGAACTGGTTTTAATGTAAACCATTTTCTCAGAATGGTATCAGACACAAAAATAATAAGAGAGCATAATAACTGCAAAGTGGTCTCAAAAATTTCAATTTAATGTCAATTGAAAAATTGTATATTAGGTACTACCAAATTAAAATCTGCTTTTTGACTGACAATTAGTAGTAGTCCAGTCGTATTCATCATTGGTCATACCTACTGGAAAATTCCATTTTTTTTTGTATGCACTAAGAGAGTTGATAAAGTCACTGCTAAAATGTAAAAAGGTCACGAAAATTCGGTTATCACATAATAACCTACTGCTCTGATTTCAATCGCCTCATGCATTTTTCTGTTAAATTAACCGTTTACAAAACTTTAAAAGAGGTGTTTACATAAATCAGCTCAATAGGAATATATCCGTAGATCGAAGTAAAAAAAATCTAAAATTACTGGATTAAAAACCACGTCTTTTTAAGGTAGCACAAACAATTGAAAATAGAAATACACATTGCGTCTTATAGACAAGAAACTCTACGATCCAAAGACGCTGCATTATGACATCAGAAACTTGATGGCAACATGATGATAGATACTTGAAAGCCTCCGTCTAAGTTTAGCCTTTAGGAAACTTTTACCGCTTTGTAATATCCTTTAAACTTACAACTCCTTTACGAGGTAAAGCGCTAGAGTTTAAAATGACATTGGATAATATTAAAAGCAGGTACAAGATTTAAACTGGAATAATAGCTTCTATCCACGATTTCATCCGCATTCTAATGGGGATGAAGAAAGGGTATATGTCTTCTAGTTCTAAGGTAGCTCCCCACCAATTTTCAGCTAAAGCCGTTTAGCTGACACTTTTTCTTTTATTTATATGACTCTGGCCACATTTTTCCTCCTGAACTGATTTTACAATATTTAAACGATATTTTATATCATTAGATACAACCGTGTTTGTGTTTTGACTGCATAAAAGTCATAGTAGATATATTTTAGCCAAGTTTACCGGTAACTGAACTCATATATTATGTGAACTGTCAAACTAAAGCGGATTGTTGGTTCGACAGTGATATATCGAGTGGCGAGCGTTTACCGAAATGATTGACACTCATTTACTTCATGCACATTTATCAGGAAATAATTTACAACGTGTACATTGCATGCATTTAACAATAATAAGACTGATAGTCCCCGTTGCCCCTTGTTTGGCCCGATAAGTGAGCTGGCTAGTCTCCTCCTGCCATTTTTACACTGTCATATTAGTATGCCATAGTCCCCATAGTTTTCCCTTCCCTAGTCCACTAGCATCCCATCACAATAGCCCAAGTAGATTTTCTTCCATACTCTAAGTGTATACATATTTCCATAGTGTGTACAGGGATAATCGTCGGTTTTGTGTCACCACTACATACATACATACATATGTATATTAAAGTTGTTTCAAAAGGGCTTCAGCGTGATGGCGTCGGCCCTACGTTCGCCTTCCAAAAGTCCGGGACTCCATGGTCCCGAGTATATGGCAGAGACTGATAGTCGGTCTCGACGCCATAGAGAGAACATCTAAGAAAATCAGTTGGCATCGTAGGAGATGTTATAGTGCACAAGCATTTGCGCTGACTCAGGTGCACTCTCATAGAGCGATGGGTACCTATCGAGATATAAACCTATCGAGACTGCATACCATAGAGCAATTTTATTCTGCTTATATTTTGCAGCATTATACCTGTTTCGAATTCAATTAGATTTATTAGGAACTCCCATTGTTACTTTTTTGATAGACAACGATTTTGTGTACGTTGTGGCTTCATGCATAATAATAAACAGTTGAAATTTTCTGTTTCGTAACTTTGCGGACACGGTGATAAATAATATCATAATAATAGCTATATTTAAGGATAAGTTCAACACAAGTTATTTTTGTTTGTAACTTAATAATGTATAATAAATAAGTAAATAGTAACTTAATAATAATTAAGTAAATACGAGTTATATTTCTGGACAACCTTTAACTTTATCCACAATTGTTTATCTCGTAAAATAAAGTTTAAAGATCGCCTCGTGTAAATTGGGAAAGTTTCCATTTTGTGAATGAATAGACTGTTACATAGATGACGAATTATGTTTTTAATTATTGTACAAAGGAGGATGCTGCTCAACCTTGTGTATTGGAATAGTCTTTTTATGGTTAGATCTGCCTTTTCTATATATATTTTGATGAAAAAATATTACTGATATATTCTTTGGGTTTATTTTTTCAGTATCAGCCCTGAAATATCGGCAATAAGCTGCGCCTTAATACATGAAATTTTTGACTATTGAAGACAGAGGCAGTAAACAAAAAAGTTGGTTTTATTAAAAAAATACCTAATTAATTAACATTTAAAAAAATAACAAAGCTATGAAGATCAATGAAAATATGTGAATAACTTTGAAACAAAGCTTTTTTTAAATACTTTGTTGAAATAATTGTTTGTTGCCCCACATGTAATAAAACGAACTGCAACATTTGTCCTAAAAGGGCACTTAATGGTATACTTAATATTAAAGTTATATAATGTTCCTATGAATGGGCATCAGTTTGACGTATTCGGTAATCAATGGTGCCCATACGCCACCTAATTGAGCATGCGCGAGTCCTGCCTAAGGAAAGTGAAACCGTTGACTACCAACATAGACGTAATGCTTGCAACAGTATGAACTATATAACGACATGTAATACATTCATCGATACATTTCATCGTTGACACTCGAGTGACCGAGTTGTATTATCAAATCAAAATGTCCTGCATAAGATTAGTAAGTATTTTGATAATTGGAGAAAGTGGGATCATAAATATAATTAAAAAATCACAGATTAATTATTCTTTGCTTTCTTTCACAGGTCATTTCTACCATCGCCATTATAGCTAGCTGCAGTGCTAGTGGCATCGGTCACATCGCTCCTGCCTTCAAGTCCTTATCAGTGGTCCGGTATGCACCGTTCTATAACTTCCCCAACGGAGTGAGGTCTATACACGCTGTTGCTGCCCCAGTAGCGTTACCTCCTCCGGTGGCACGTGCTCCAGTGTTCGCAGCCCCTGCACCAGTGTTCCCGGCTCCTGCCCCGGTATTCGCAGCGCCAGCGCCCGCACCTGTCTTCCCTGCGCCGGCACCTGTTTTCTCAGCGCCAGCGCCGGTTTTCCCACCACCAGGACCTGTGTTCCCCGCTCCAGCTCCTGTCTTCGCTGCCCCTCCTCCCGTTTACCCCGCACCTGCGCCTGTCTTCCCAGCCCCTGCTCCCGTGTTCCCTGCGCCAGCGCCAGTATATCCTAGGATAGCCCCTGCTTTTGCCCCAGCGCCTGTATTTGCTCGTGCTGTACCTGCGTTACCAACAGCTCCGTTCTCGCCCATCGTGAGGCCTGTGGGAGTGCCGCAGCCAGCTCCGCTCTTCACTCCTGCTTTCGCCCCTGCGCCCGTGGCCATAGCCAGGGCCCCCATCGGCGTATCCCCTTACGCTCCCGTGCCATATGGTCCAGCACCCGCCTTTAAACAGTTTGCATGGAAATGAATCTAGTCTTGTTTAATTGTTATATAGTGTGATGATTGTTTTCTAGTTAATGTAGTCATTTTTATACCAAATTTTGTAAATAAATTATGAAATAATAAGACGTGCTTTAATTTTAATACCATTTCATATACTGCTTATTATAAGAACCTCTATAGAGTCAGCAAAGCTAAGATGCATAATTTAATATGTATAAGGAAAGTAGATTTGAACGCTCTGAAATATTTTACATGATGTTATACATTCTTTGCAAATTAACGAGTTACTTGTTTAATTAAAAGATCTTGATGCAGTTTGCAAACAACAGAAACACTCAAAGGGAAAATGCAATTAATGGCGTGCCCTCATTTCAAGCTGTGTTGAATACATTTTTATAATTTCTGCAATGAGAAGCACGAGGCAATTAGTACACGTTTTATGATTATTTTGATGTCTCAAAACAAGCCAGGGTGTGAAACAGTAGCTTAAACCCTACAAGTTCAATATCCGACTAATCGAAGGGTCAATTGGATGCTGCGATGCGAAGATTATTTTGTCACGATCCGATGACAGGAACTTTCCACGACAACTGAAGAGGGTTTGTAGGTCGCAATTCAATTAGATAATTGATCTATCACTAAATAATTTCGTTGAACTATTCCAACGGTACTGACTCAAAATTAGGCTTGTAATGCTGGTTTCTAGGTTTTCTGAAACTATTTATTTAATTATTCAAGTTTACCAGAACAGAAAAGAGAAGTAAATTGTTATCTTGCGTAAGTAATAGACTTAATTTTACTTCAACTTCTTTGTTAGAAATAATAATAAAATTGTTCAGATATTTATAAGTTTTAAGACTATATATATTACTTCGTTTAATAGTGTTGCTATTAAAGGCAGGCTTCACATAAGTTGATATTAGGATAACAAAGCAAAGACACACATAATTTTATAACAACGTATATTTCAGATAAAAAAGTATAAAAATATTAAGTCTAATCTTTGATTTATGTCTTTTCTAAAGGAAGGTCAGTCGAGTGTTCTCTTCTATTCTATCGTACGTATGCTGGGGCATAACCGAAGGGAGCTGCGCGTACCAATGGGGACGCGGCGTAAGGGTAAGGGGCGGCTGCGTACGCTGCAGGAGCCGCCAACCCAGCGGCGTATGGGCCGGGCAGGACAGGCGCAGGGCCCGCGAAGTATGGCCCAGCTGCGTAGGGACCAGCGGCGTATGCAGCGTAAGGAGCTGCAGCGGCATAGGGAGCAGCAGCGTAAGGTGCCGCCGCGAAAGGCGCAGCAAGCACAGGGTTAAGTGCTTTGCTGACTACGCTGACTTGTGCTGCGTAAGGTGGGATGTTCTGGGGTACAGCATGAGCATATCCTACTGCTGCCGGGGCTACCAAGGGTGCGGCCGCCACCGCTGGTACCGCAACTCCACTGCATTCTGCTCCAATGGCGAAAGCCGCAACAATCAGCACGATCTATAAAACAAATAAAATATCAGAGAATCAGTCTTTAGAAAAACCTACTAATTTAATAATAAAATGCGTTTTTTTTTTATATACTTACAGAATTGAAAGAGAACATTTTGCTTGGTTTGGTAGTAGACCTTCCTTAACGAAAAGAGGATGTGTAGTGTGACTATCAAGAAAAGTATTGGCTTTTTATACCTTGTTTATTGTGATTCAGATATCGTTCGACCAAATAAACATTTGACGTATTGCGGCCGGTCAATTGGGATTCGCGGAGGCGTGCGCGGAGAAATGGAGCACATTGGGAAACTTTTGGTTGTGAAACTTTTTTCTTCGCCGATGTGCAATTTCTGCAAGACATGTGAATACGAACAAGCAAAATAATGTATGCTGAACAAAGCTTAAACCTACATAAGAAAATTAAATCTAGATCTACTAATATGAAGATGGTTGAATTAATATGATCGTGAATAGAAAAATATTTTGTTTTGATAACTAACTATTGTTATCATAGAGTAGCAACTTTATCCTTACTTAGTTTGGATATATAAGATAAATATGAAGAAGAAAACAATCTCGATATTAGAGATTAGTCTTTCATCAAGGTTGATAAAGTTTAAGTTTTAACATTATTTAATTATGCACTACACACGTTTACATTTTCCGCAATAAATCTAAGCTCCTATGGGTCTACCCCTTATCTATATTAATTGAGATGATAGAGCTGAAAAGTTGGTTTGATTTAATGTCAAGAACTGTTGGTGAAATAGAAAGATTATTTCAGTGTTCGACAGCCTGTTTATCAACGAAAGCTATAAATCACTTTTTATCCAGGTGCACGAAAAAGTTCATACGGGACGCGGGTAAAATTGCCGATGGAAGCTAATCCCATATAACAGATTTCGCCTTACATGCAATTATGTGTGTGATGTTCAAACGAATTTCCCTTTTGACAGTTACATAACGTACAGTGAAATTGGTATGCACAGAGTTCAAATTAGAATGCTCGTTCCGTCAACCAAGTCTGGGTCAAAAATCAACCGCGGGCTGGCGGCGATGTCCTGCGCATTACTAAGCCGTGCGTGGTTTGTCCATTGTATTGCTCAACGAAATCAACAGTAGTATAAAACGTGACGATGCCCTGGAGACGGCACAGTCCATCGGATTTTTCAGTGTAATCACTTGTGAGCAGTCACACAACCCAAGCAAAATGATCGCCAAATTCGTTGTGAGTGTTTTGTTTGAAACTTCATTCAATAGTGAACTTAGTGTATTTAGTCGCTGGTTATTTTTGAAATTCTAACAACTCTATATCATTGATTATGTCACGTGACATGCCATGTTGCTCTAAAAGAACGGTGTTCAACGCTTTCGAAAGTCACATGAGTTATCATGCTGTTGCTCCGAGGCACCCAAAGAAAACTTCTAGTATTTAAACCCCATCTGTATATTGGAAATACCAAGTAATGCAAAACGATTATTGTTACCTAGGATACGCACTACACTTGACTTATACGCCTACAGAAGTTCTAATGACAACCAACAATTTAGGCACTCTAAATTTGATTCACTATATAAGGTTTGAATTACAATAGCTAATTGATGTTTTGTATACAGGTTGTATTCGCCATTGCCATCGCCACCGCCAACGCAGGCGTAGTCGCTCCCGCTGCTTTGGTAGCCCCAGCAGTCGCGCCCGCGGCGTACGTGGCTCCCTACGCCAGCTCATACTCAGCACATGCTGTGAACCACGCCGTGGCTGCCCCAGTCGTGACAGCCCCCTACGTAGCAGCTGCCCCATACGTCGCCGCCCCCGCAGCTCCCCTCGTCGCCCCCTCCGCACCGTACTTCGCCAGATACCTGTCCGCCCCATACATCCTATAAACGAATTTGGTGATATCATTGCCTAGTGACTTGCTCAGATTATATGCTTCCTAGTTAATTGTATTATGTATTTTTGTTATATATGATTTATACATAGCAAGGGTTTGATTTTGAAACTTTTCCAAACCACAATGTGTATGCAATACGCCTCGAGTTGATTAATAATTAGCCGCTGACTAGCAACTGTGGGTGCATGGAGCAACTAACGACGACACATCTTTGCACTTACGTGAGTTAGTCCACGTGCACAACTCGTGAAACCATTGTTTCACAAGAATAAAATCAGAAGGGTTAGTTTTTATTGATTATCTATGTTTCCCACACAATGTCAACAATATTTGTAGGTTTAATGTCTTTGTATGGGTTGTCGTTTGGGTTTTTAAAACTCTTTGGATTTTGTATCTTGATTTTAGATTCCATAACATGTTAATCCATAGTTTACGTCGAATTTGATATCTTATTTCCTTATACGAATCTAAGAAGCGGGTACAAGTAATTATGGTTTCCTTTCAAACTTACATACCTACGCGCCTACACAAGTATGTACCAACACTTATGGAAACAGTGAATCCGTCTAAAATTCCTTAACGAGTTAAAAACATACATACATACACATAATTTCAATGCCAAGGGTACAAATCGAAGGACGGATGGAGAATTATCCTGCGTAACATATAAATTTCTATATTCTTATAATTTGTATAGAAAAGTATTTCCCTACTTAAAAAGTAAAGGAAAATTACGAATATTGACATTAAGCATAATCTTAATCCCGACCTTCCACGATGTCTTCAAGGCTTGTAAATACCTACCTAGTGATGACTATGTATAGTCCTTCGCAGGTTAGTCATGTAATGAAATAGGCAAGAACACAAATACATAGTGTCGTCAGCCTTTTGTCATTAGCCCTAAACAAGTCTGCCGGGGCCGCAGGATATTTCGCAAGAGTTTCCGCGGCCCTGACACGCAAAGGGGCTCCAGAAGGAACAGAAATGGGTTTTATTCATTAAAGTCTGACACTCCCTCTAACTACACCAATAGAGTAAAGCCTGCACTAAAGAAAGCCTTCCAGTAAGTAAATCAACATATCTATATAGGTAATTGAAATTTGTCTTAAATGACTTTACACCATACCAAAGGTTGAATCTCTCTAGCGTTTTGGATTAGAATGAATCCAAAACGCTATGGTTTTTCACACTTCCAATCTTCATTAGCTAGGAAGCAAGTGGCGCAATAAAGTCTTACTATACATACATATATGTCTGTTTTCTGACAATATCCACATATAATAATCTCTCATAAAATATGTAAAAAGATCGGTATCATAAGTACTGCAAATATTACACTTATATCGCTGTACTGGCAGTCCAGCAGTCGCTTTGCAATTAAATTAACATTAACAGATAAAATCTGCATAGCTATAACACTTAGGTACTTTAAGCTAGCCGAGCTACTAAATGTTTGCAATAACTTTGAACCATATGCTTCAGCGATAAAGTTGAAAATCTACTAAGGTAAATTGACAGATTGTAGTAGCTTGATGTGCTGTCGGTACCTAGGTCAGATGTCTAGTACTCGTACAACTAATATTACGATAAAGATTTAATTATTTCGCTGCATTCACACCTGTTTGCACGAGATACCTGTCCGACATATCAACACAGATTATCGTTATCAGTTCGCTTGGGACCCACTTACTATGTTAATAAATGGTCTCAATATTTTACATGTGGTATGGTTTATGGCCTGTGGGCTCAAGTTAATGATTTTAACGATTTTATGTAATATGCTTGAATGAGTTTAACTGCAGATAATTCGAGATATGGGTCAATGATTTTCAATATACATAGAATAGAGTTTATAGCAGATAGTTTTATTATGATTTAGTTGACAATGAGTGTGTTACACAGAGCTCCTAAGTATCCGACATATAATTCCATACAACGACATAGTTACTCTGACATATAATTCCCTAGGGTAAGACAGGAAGCTACACCCCTATGAATGGCAAAGATTATCAAAAGTCAGGCCATGTCTTTTCTTTCGGGGCTGCGGGTTGCTCGCAAGACTTACCGCGGCCCTGGCACACAACGACCTCCAGAAGGAACATAGTGGCATTTATTATGCAGTAAGACTCTAACACTCCATCCAGCAGCCTCTTCAGCAGGGGGGGTCATTTGTTGATTTCACAAAAAAGAGGCCATATATATTAGTAGGTAAAATGCACGTGTATATTACATGTGACGCTGGAAAACCAAAAATAAATGAATTCTTTTTAACTATTATGAAGAAATTACCTCGCAAACCCCTATTTTAAGGTAAGCAGATCGTAATAATGATCACGGGTACTAATTATAAATTGCGAGTATTTTTGTGTTGTTCACATGTAATATGGAAAGCGTTCTAGTGCTCGGTGACTTTAATGCCGATGTGACGCGGTCTCGCAGCATATTCGGTAGTAAGTTGATGGAGTTCTGTGTCGATCAGGAATGGATATGTGCGGACTTGGCTATGCCTGGTATGTCCCCTGATTCTTTTACGTATTTAAGTGACGCGCACGGCACCACGAGCTGGATTGACCACTGCATTACCACCGCGGCAGGTTTGAACGCTATTGACGATATTAATGTTTTAAATGATGTTTTCTACTCAGATCATTTTCCTTTAGTAATTACTTGTAATATTCAATCTATCTTGCCTAAAATTAACAAATCCCATACTCAAAAAAACAATAATATTATTTGGGGTACCCGTAGCTATGAACAGAAATGTCATTATGCAAAATTATGTGATACGTTTTTAAATAGCCTTGAATGGACATCATTTGCATGTTTAGGTAACTCATGTAACGATATAGATCACTTTAGTCAGATTGATAAGTTCTACTATCAGATTGTCAACAGCATAACTAAAGCCGCTCATCAGTCGTACGAAGGTAGATCTAACAGTAAGAAAAAACAAATTATTGGGTGGAATTATCACTTGAGGGATTGTCACTCAATAGCTAGACAGTATTATCAACTGTGGAATTTGAATGGGCGTCCTACGGAAGGAAAAATATATAATGACATGATACATAGTAAGAAAATATTTAAAAATAAGATAAAATGGTGCCAGTATAATGAAAATAAAATTAAAATGGATATAATAGCTACGCATAGATACAATAAGGACTTCGGAAATTTTTGGAAGGAAACGAACAAATTAAATTATAAATCTAGCTTGCCTGCATCTGTAAATGGTGAACAGAATCCCGTAAATATTGCAAATATGTTTGCAAATAAATTCAATCCGCCACCGCCACCGCCTGTAATACCTGCGAACAGCTGTGTAAGTGCGACGCCCTCAGCCAGTAGTGGAACGGAGACGCTGCCGCGCACGCGCGCTTCTCCGCCGACACCGCCCGAGTCCCAAGACGAGATCACTGACCTGCATGTTACTGCGCAAGATGTACTTACATGCGTTAAAAATATGAAGCGTGGCAAGTCTCCGGGCCACGACGGGCTTAGTGTGGAACACGTACTGTTTGCACCAGCTATATTATTTGAAAAAATTGCGACACTATTTAATATATGTATTAACCATAGTTACTTACCTGAGAACTTCATGAAGACCACAGTTGTGCCCATTGTTAAGAACAGAACTGGGAACGTGTCCAGCCTGTCTAATTACCGGCCGATATCACTGGCAACCATATTGTCTAAAATATTTGAAAATCTCATGATTAAATATTTAAATGAAAAATACTTACCTCTTCATAACGCACAATTTGGTTTCCGCCGGGGTCTGTCCACAGACCTTGCTATATTTACACTGAAAAATACAATCCACTACTACAACAATAGAAATACCACTATATACGCTTGCTTTTTAGACCTCAGTCGTGCCTTTGATACTATTAATTATGACATTCTTTGGGCGAAATTAAGAAAAACACAGGTACCGGCTAAAATTGTACAATTATTAGAATTTTGGTATTATAACCAAACTAACCAAGTTAGGTGGGATAACGCGTATTCGGACACATACAGGCTAACTAGCGGGGTCAGACAGGGTGGCCTGACGTCTCCGGTTCTGTTCAACTTATATGTTAACGACTTAATCGGGGAGCTGAGCAGTGCCAGAGTTGGATGTCACATTGGTGGTGAATGTCTAAATAACCTTAGCTATGCAGACGACATGGTGCTGCTTAGCCCCTCGGTTACTGGCTTACGAAAGCTTGTTAAAATATGCGAGGAATATGCGAAGAAGAACTATCTTACGTATAACGTAACAAAGACTGAGATTATGATTTTTAGATATAGTAATAGTTCAGTTGAAATGCTGCCAATTACATTGTATGATACTCGCATAAAGACTGTTAGTAAATTTAAATACCTTGGTCACATATTAACTGAAAATTTGAAAGACGATGACGATTTAGAAAGACAGAGACGGAGTATTGCCTGTAGAAGTAATATGCTGAATAGGCGTTTTTACCATTGCTCAAAGCAAGTAAAAATAACTCTGTTCAAGGCGTACTGTCAGTCGTTCTACACTAGCCAACTTTGGTACAAGTACACGAAGAGTGCGTACGACACGCTTCGTGTACAGTACAATAACGCATTCCGGGCCATGCTCAACCTACCCTGGCGATGTAGTGCGACTGATATGTTCGCTGAGAGCAGAGTCATAAACTTCTATGATCTCATAACAAAACTCAAGACGTCCTTTCACACACGAGTTGCAGCAAACAACAACGAGCTTGTTTCTACCGTGTACAGAAACGTATTCCTACTGAGGAGGACAAAACAGATCGAGTCACTGGCGCCGCATTGATTTGTCATCCGTAGTAATCCTACACGATTTTTTTATATTTTACATTATATTTTTGTTAGCTGTTTTTAAGATTTTAAAGTCTGTAATTAGTTTATTTTTGTATGTCTTAGTGTTTATTATGTATGTAAAATATGGGTGTATACCTGAAATAAACGTTTATTATTATTATTTTCCTTTATACGTTTTTATTGCTCGGCTCTTTGCCGGATATTCAGAATAGCACGGGCCAAAGCCAAGTGCTACCCTAAGAAAATTGATAATATGAGTTTTGTGATGTTTGAGTCTGCTATTGAGGTTGTGTTCTTTGGTTATTAAATGGTCGAGTGAGTGAGGAAGTGATTGTGGTTTCGTTCTCGTTTTGTAAAAACTTTCTGACAATCCTGCATGTGTTAAGTATAGCTGCTTTCTGGAGACTTTGGTATGTGTAGGGTGGTAAATCAAGTGATTTAATTGATTGATGTAGTGTCTCAGGTATAACCCCTGTCGTTGACAATACAATAGGGACTATAATGACGTTCTTGAGTTGCCACATGCGGCTTATTTCTATTTTGAGGTCTGTGTATTTGGATAGTTTCTCTGCTATAGTGTTCTGTAGGTTATGGGTGTTTGGTACGGCTATGTCGATAATTTGGGCAGTTCTATTTATTTTATCTAATAATGTGATATCTGGTCTGTTGTAATGTGTCGTTTTGTCTGTAAGTATTGCTCGATCATAGTACAATTTGTGAGTGGCATTTTCAAGAACAGTGTCAGGTTGGTATTTATAATATGGTACTGGTTGTGTGGTAATCAATTTATATTTAATAGCTAATTTTTGGTGGATAATGTTTGCAATTTGGTCGTGCCTATGTTTATAATCGGTTTGAACTATTGCTTTACAGGCACCCGTGATGTGTTGGATTGTCTCAGAGGAACTGTTGCACCGTCTGCATGTGTCCGTTGGTAGGGTAGTTTTCATTATGTATTTCTGATAATTGCGGGTTTCTATCACCTGATCCTGAATCGCTATCATGAACCCTTCTGTCTCAGGGAAGAGCTCGCCACGTCTTAACCATTCGTTCGACGCTAATTTGTCGACGTTAAGTTGATTAAGATCGTGCCTATGCCTTCCGTGTAGTGACTTCTGAGTCCACTCAGAGATTTTTGTTTGTCTGTCAGTCTGTTTTTCATTAGGTTGTGGTGTCCTGTCAGCCAGATTCAATGTGGTAAGTTTTTTGTCATTAAATACAATGGCTTTGTGTAAAATAGAATTGGAAGCTTTAGCATTGAAATATTCTCTTAAAGTAGATATTTGTTTGTTATGGAGATTTGTGATGTCTATTATGCCTCGTCCACCTTCAGATCTTGGTAATGTAAGCCTCTGCACGCAGGATCGTGGATGGTGTCTCCTATGCTTTGTCAGTGTGGTATTAATAGTTCGCTGTAAATTTTTTAACTCGGTTTTATTCCAACTTATGATACCAAATGAATAGGTGAGAATGGGGATGGCGTACGTGTTAATGGCTTTTATTGTGTTTTTGGCGTATATTTGAGTGTTCAATATTGTTTTAAGTCTGTGTCTAAATTGTTTGGTTAGTGTAGATTTTATCTGTTTATCAAGTATCTGTTTAGCCTGAACATACCCTAGATACTTATATGTCTCGTTTTCGTGTAATGAATCTATAGTCTCACCTGTCTGCAATTGGTATGAATGGGTATAAGATTTTCCTGATTTTATTGAATTAATTTTGCATTTGTCAATGCCAAATTCCATGCCTATATCTTTTGAGAACTGTTCCGTAATGCTAGCTAACTCAGACAACTCATCAGATGAGGATGCATATAATTTGATATCATCCATATACAAAAGGTGATTAATCTTATAATTTTGATAACTAGTATATGTTTCATTTGTTATATCCTCGTATGGAAGTTGATACCCGGGCATCAGGGCATTTAATTTATTTGACAGGGGATTTAATGCAAGGCAAAACCATAGAGGACTGAGTGAGTCTCCCTGGAATATGCCTCTCTGGATATTAATAGGCTCCGTTTCTATTGTTTCTGTAGTTGTATTTAGATGTAATCTTGTGTTCCATTTTTTCATTATATTACTCAAGCAGTTAATGATTTGTGGGTGTATTTTGTAAAGTTGTAAAACTCGTAGTAACCAGGAGTGTGGGACTGAATCGTATGCCTTTTTGTAATCAATGTACATGGTGTATAAATCTGTTCTTTTCCGTTGGACTTGTTTGAGTATTATTGAGTCTATTGTTAACTGTTCTTTGCATCCTTGGCTAAACTTTCTGCAGCCTTTCTGTTCTTCTGTTAAAATGTTTTGTGTGTCTAGATGTTTGTAAATAATGTGAGAAATACATGCTGTGATTATCTTATAGATGGTTTGTAAGCAGGTGATAGGTCTGTATTTTGCTGGGTTAGAGGTATCATTGGTGTCTTTTGGTATCATGTAAGTTACGCCTTCTGTAATGTATGACGGTATAGTTGAAGGATTTTTAATAAAATTATTTATGTGATTGAATAGGTGTGAGTGTATATGTGTGAACTTTTTGTACCAGAAATTTTGAATGTTATCAGATCCTGGTGCTTTCCAGTTATGAAGTTTATTTAGCACCTCGTGGAAGGTTTGTACTTCGACGTGGTCAAATGGCATTTGACTAGTGTTGGTATGTTTTGCCTCTTCCTCTCCTATCCATTCTGCTTCGGTGTTATGCGTCACAGGATTTTCCCAAATACCAGCCCAGAACTCTTGTAGCTGTTCCGCGGTTGGGCTTGTACCATGTGTTGTTCTATGTGATGTCGTTTGGTTTGTTGTAGAGTTTCTTAGTGTTCGATAAAATTGTTTTTCGTTATTTTTGAACTGGTAATTTTGGGTCTTACGGAGCGTACATTTTTTGTATCTGTTTAGTCTGCTCTTAACTACCGTTAGCTTTTGTTTCAAAGTATCTAAAAAGTGTGTAAGTTGTGTGTTGGGTTCTTCGTGTGTTGTGTGTATTCTGTGCGTATCTATTATTAAGTCTACTTCTTTTGCAAGCTTCCTGCTTCTGTTTCCATGTATGTATTGTGTTAGTCTTCCAATTTTAGTTCGGAGGACTTCTTTTTTGTGTTCTAAGCGTTTCTGCCATTTAGGTATGTAGTTGGTTTTATGTCTGTTTACATTATTTGCTGGTCCCAGTGAGATTTTACTGCCGTTCACTTTCGCAGCTGTCCATGCAGCACAGTATATTAATGTCTGAAGTTGATTAAACTCTATGTCTGTGGTTAAATGTTCTCTCAGTATTGTATTGTCAATGTAGGATATTATGTGTGTTAGTTTTGTTGATGACTTTTGTTTAGGTATATAATTTCTATCCGTTGGTTGTGTGTCTTTGTAGTATTGTAATGTATCTGTAAATATTTTATCTATTTCGGGGTTTCTTTCATTGTCTCTGTGTTGTGTAATTTGTTCTAAGTTTATGTTATTGAATAAATTAATTTCTACTTCCATCTCACTGTGCTGGTTTTGTGTGGCTTCCATATTCTCTATATTTGAAGTAAGTATGCTGGTGTTTGTATTTGTGAAATGTTGTGAGTTATCTGTCATTAAGTTAGTGTGCATGAGATCTTGCCCGAAAGTGTCCGATTCGATGAACTCGTTCTGCACTGTTGTTTTTAGTAGTTGTAGTTGTGTTTGTGGGATCATATTATTATTAACAATAACTCTTTTTTGGTCCGATATACGTTGTTCAGATAGATGTGATAGATAGGGGTAGTGTTCTATAAAACTATCTTTTAATTTTTTACGCCAAGCTGTCATATCAGTTTCCATTTTGGTAGTCCTGAAATAACATAGCATAAGCGTTTCGTTCATATCATTTGACCATTTCATCCTGTGCTTAGGTTGTGACTGCGAGGGTGGTTGTGTAAAATTTTGTGGTGTAGTGTATTCTTGTGTCTGGTCGTGTATCTGGTTGCTATTATTTTCAGTTCCCAAATTATTCCTCACTTCTAGCCTAATTTTTTCAAGTATATAAGTCGGTAATAATTTTTTATTAACTATTGCTCTTCTTTGATCTCCTATTCTTTGTCGTGAAACTATCATATTTGGAAATTTATCTATGAATTGTTGGTGTAATGTAGCTAAGTATGCATTTGTATCGCTTTCTAATTTGGTGATGATAAGGTAGTTACGCCAAATGAATTCGTTCATTTCCTGACTCCATTTCTTTCGCGTAGTTGTTGAAGCCGTAGTGGGTGACGGATCATTGGCCTGAGTGGCCTCCGCTACAACATCTACTGACTCTAATGATAATGTGGGTGATGATCTTGATGAGCGTAATAAGTATGAAGGGGGTGATGATGGCAATGATGAAAATAATGATTTTGGTGAAGATGATGAGGATAAATTTTCTTGTTGCTCTGCAACAGTCTGGGACTGGGCAGCTAGCTGCGACACGTCGCCCCCCCCAGAATACGAGGGGCAGCCCAGGCCATGAGGCCTGGAGCGGGATTCTCCATTGCGATTCACTCCGGTACCCGCCTGGGGTAAAACTCTATTTCGTAGTCGCATTGCATAGGGAGTAAATAAAATTTTAAGAATTAGAAGTAAAAGTTAAAAGAGAGTACAAAGCTTGCAAGGACAGAGTTAGAATTATTTTTTGAGTAAGAGTCTGAACCGAAACTGCAGATTGAGAGATGAAGGATATAGGCAGCAGCAAGAGATAGGTGGGAAGTAGGAAGATGGGAAGATGGGACCGTTGGTTGGGAAGGGTTAAGCCGAGGTGTTATGGCTAGATTAGTTATTCTATTAGTATCTCCTGTTTGTCAAGTGCTACAGGGTGGTCAAGTTCTTAGTGACTCTATTGATCGATCATGCCTTCCCACAAGCCCCCCCACCACGTCAAGGTGGCCCCTTGGGGGGGTTATTATTATTATTATTATTTTGCGCGAATAAAAGAGTTCTATTTCAGTCGTTACAAGTTTAACTGACTTCGGTTCTGCGCTAACTTGGTAACAAAGGGAGTGCCGGTTCGCCAATCTATTTTTATTTGATAATAATTAAACTTTTTATTTTAAGCTGAAGGTCGTCTATTTCTAAGTTTTCGTTATTTTGATCGGATAATTAGGACTTAAAAAGTTTGATGAAGATATTATTTTGAACATCAGACATTAAACTTCATATAAAACTAATAATTAATGTATGACGTATGTTAAACAATTAATTTTGATAAATATAATGTATTTGAAGTGTACTTGCTTAGTTAAGATGTAAAATGTTTGTATTATGTATTTATTCCCTGCTCCCTTTTCTTGTACCCAAAAACCCATTTTACTTGCTTGCTAGACGAATTAGAACACCTTATATTACTAGAGCTAAAACTTAATGTTTGTTCGTTCAGTTTGTTTATCGATACAATAAACCTACGGTTTACGCAAAAAATAATAACTAATTATAAGTTCTACGTTAAGGTGATCGCACATTTATATTTTATCGAATTTTTTTTTTATTCACAGAAAACATTATATGTGTTTAAAAATTAATATGTACATTTTATGTACCTATTAGATAAGTTTTAATATGTATAGACGAATAAAAATAGTTTCTATTTCCTTTAGATCTGTCATGCGCCATCTGCCATGCCAGCCGCGCCGCTGCCGAATCGGATAATAGGAAATATGCATGTAATTTTTTTATTCACTAAATTAATACACTTTTAGCTGTAATAAATAAATATGAAATAATTTTTAAAATATATTTATCGACAAGAAGTTATAAAGCTTCAAAACTGCTAATAAGAAAGAGAAGTCCGAGTGTAAAATTTACGTCACAACTACACACGCCCGTAAGGCTGTTATTGAATATAGCGTTTTGGTGAGAGGGACAGGTATAGTTGTTTAAAATTGTTATATCTCGTTTGTTTTTCTACTGATTTCGATATTTTTTTCACAGTTAGTATTCTATGTTTGCATATTTATTGATAAACTAGTTAGATTGCAAATATTTATTTCATACATATTTCCTATTCGAGTAAAAGTTTTTATAAGATTTGATACGAATTTCTAAATTCATGTTGTTTGGCGCGTCCAGCTCGGATACATATGCTACTACCTTAACCCCTATCATTCTTAGTAATGGTGCATTCGAATGTGTCATACGATTCAATTGCAACCGTACAAGGTTGAGACACCGATTGTAACACATAATTGAAATTATTTAATACATTATAAAAATAGACGGGAATTTGAAATAGTTTTATAAATTAAGATCTAGATCACATTCTATTATTAAATTTATATTATAGTCCTTATAAAAAACTAAGAATAATAATTAGTTAATTAGACTTTAGACTTATCTTTTTTTTACCGATTCAACGATTACTTGGGTAAACAATAGGTTGAATTATTCCATAAAATCAGTATAAAACTACAGGCAAAGGCTGGATTCCTCAAACAAATAAGTTAAGAGGAATATGTACCCTTATTAGACAACTAGGATTTCCCCGTGATTTCTACCGCCACCCCCTTCCCGCACCCGGATAAAAAGTAGCCTATGTCCTTTCCCAGACTACAGACTATATGTCTACCAAATTTTGACGTGACAGACAGAAAGACAGAATAACTTTTATAATATTAATAAAGATTTGTTTATAACAACTGCTTCTTATTTATAGTATGCTTATGTTTGTATTGTATATTCGTGTGCCAACTGTCAGAAATGGCGAGAGATTGTGCGGAGAGTGACATCAGCAGGCTCAGCATGACAACCGTAGAAACAAGTTTTGTCTGCCGGAGAATGGACATAATGACAGAAAAGTGACAGGTTGACGTAAGATTTCTTTTGACGTTTTTTGAAGATATTTTTCTTTTCTTCGATCGACATAAGTCTACAAGTGATTATATGCGAGTTGACAGGTCACGCCCAGCTCGGGCAGAAGACTTGTTGACATTGACAGAAAGAGCTTTGTCTTTTCTTGATAGAATATATATAGAATCGCCATGCTAAGCCTGCTGAAGCAGATACTAAGGGTGTTACCACACAAGTCGATCGACTGTCGATAGATGCCAAGAATCGATGCTAAAATGGAATGTTCGATGTCGATCGTCGCTTTCCACCATACTAATAGCATCTATCCAATCCATTCTACCATCGATCGAAGGCGTCGATTGACGGTCGATCGATAGGTCTGGTAACACTCTAAAAGTTGACCACGACTGCTCTGCAAAGAGTGTTGACGACTGAGAAGAAGATTTTCGTATTGCAATTTAAAACTAAACATTTTTTAGGTTACTGAACGCATACATTCATATTTTGTTTCCAATTAGATATCAAAATCTAATCAGTTACTCTGATATAAAACTAAAATGCAGTACTAGCCTTTACAGTTCTTGGGTACGGCAGAACTCGTTATTCCTGTTCACAAAGCTTAACGTTCCGACGAATATAAATTCATAGAGACTTAAAATTATATTCAAATCAAAATAGACCTAAATGCGTCATGATATCATGTACCATACATTTGTTTCGGTAACTAAAACTTACACATAGTGATATTATTCACTTGCAATGTTACCTATTAAGTACTAGGTATATGGAAATGGCGGCAGAAAATATAAGATATGGACCATGATTTATGGAAATGCCCGCTCTCCTTATAACAATCCTAATAAATATTACAATATTGAAAAACATGAAACTAAAAACAATCACATTATTATCATACATTATTATACACATTTTCAACCTTATCACAACACTGGAAGGTTAATATTCAATTGGCAAAATTTGACAGATTCGAGTAGGTTGACGTACTGACGTCTGTACATTTAAATTATGAAGAATTCACAACAACTATGTTTTCAACAGATAAGTATAGCAAACAGGAACTATGACTAGACGAACCTACTCATGCGTCGCTCAATACGAAAAGTCTTTAAATCTGCGCTTCATATAGAAAAAAATATAGGCACTTTACAACATATAGACAGAAACAGTAATAGTAAAGCGTAAATTCAAACAAACCAAGAAATATTTATAACCATCATTAATGAACCTTAGAAACTAGATATCGTTTAATAATGCAAATGTCTTCGACTAAAGTTATCTGTATTCGCTTGCACTTAGACTCGATGTCGACACTTACAGCACCAGTTTGTTTGCGGAAATTACCTTCCCTTCTATAAAGGGAAGTTAATATAATTATATTAATTATTAGTTTCATCATGATCACCTCCCCCCCCCACAGCCCTTCTCACGGAAAGAAGGATTAAGCATTAATCACCACGCTTGCTCTATGCGAGTTGATGATTTCAGATTTTGTAGTCTAGGACAGTCAAATGGTGTCTAAGATATACTTAGAAACTACGTAAGTAGTAATATAGAAAAGTTACATTGGTACTAGCCGATGAGGTCGAAAAGTGCTAGAGTGGAGACCACGGACTAGCGAGCGCAGCGTAGGACGTCCACTAACAAGATGGACAGACGACCTTATAAAAGTCCCCGGAAGATAATGGATGCAGGTCGCTTCCAAACGGTATATGTGGAGATCTAAAGAGGAGGCCTATGTTCAGCAGTGGACGTCCTATGGCTGAGATCATGATGACATTGGTACTTTTTGATTGACCTGGATTCGAACCCGCACACTCATACTAAAGACGCTGGTGCCACTAGACCAATACAACTTTATATAGTTTCTCTTCTCGACGAAGCCTTGAACCGCACGAACGAAAAATATATTTTACGAATTTGAATGTATAAAGTTAAACTCTGTTTTCTTATTTATTTTAGGTATTGCAATAAACGTATGTGTACCTACATAAGATGTATAAACATTAAACTAATTCATTAAAACTATACTTAATTAAGTAGGTCTGATACCACGAAGCTGTGAACTTCCTATTACGTTTATTAGGTTTTTTTTTACATAAATTACATGTTTTATGTTACAATTTAATTATAAGAATACGAATTCGACCATTTGTTTCGGTAAATAAAACATTCAATGTTATTTATAGGTGATTTTACGTCACTATTGTATTAACATTTGTTTACATTTTAACAACAAAAAATGACTTGACGTGGCCCTTAATGACGTTGAAAAACAGGTTCTATAACTCAACTTTGAAGTAAAGAGGTTTGAATTTAATTTATCATTTTATTCTATGAACGTAACGAGTATTTATTTAAAGATCATGTTATTAGTACAAAACTACTTGGTCATAGAACATTATTTGATTAAAATCTCGTTTTAAACTTAACGTATACCGCGGTAATTGATACTGGACCTAAACATGTAAGGTAAAATTAAGTGTTGTCATGGTGATATGAAATGATAACGAGTCAGCTGACCGTGCGGCTTAGAATAGTGTCATTGAGAACGCCCTGCCCTCCTTTGCAAGCATTGAGCAGGCAATTTTCATGTATGGACAAATAAATTTTAGTCAACCTATATTAACTACGCCTGTAACCCACTTGCAGTGTCTTGATCCTTGATTGTTACAAATAATAGAAAAAAAAATGATTTCAGTATTTTATTCACTTAGAGATAGAGATAGATCTTAACTTCATCTGAAGACAATTCAAATTTTAAGGAAAGAAACTTTAAACATGTCGAATTGGGAATCTCCTCCTTTTTTGGAAAGTCGGTTAAAAGTATTTGTAAACAAAATTGAAAAAAGAAAATAAGCTTAAACCCCATCTTCATCGTATAAAAGTAGATTATTTAAACAATCGATTATGTAATTGGCTATCGGTGAAATTAACTCTAAAAGTTTCAGTTTATTAATAAAAATAACTTGGAATACTGACGATGACTAACGAATTATAAAAAAAAGACCACATCTTATTGTCTATTTATTTACGTTGATATACATATACTGTAGATGAGGTTTCTGATAACGACTAAAATAACTACAAAGAGCCAACTATTTACATGTAAAGCTACCAATATTAATGTTAAATTTTGATAAAGTATCAAGACTTATCAGAATGATTAGTGTTTTGAACATAACGTGTGTTTAGAATTAAAAATACATGTAACTGAGCAACCGTTTAAAGTACCGTTAGAGTCGTAAGTTTAATCTAAATAGTTATTTTATAACTTTATTATCAATGACTCGCAAATGCAATTTAAGTAACTACGGACTTTCTATGATAGCATGCACTGAACATCACATCAAGGGCCGTCCTTCAGAAAGCTATCTTTATATAAAGCTATGTTGGATCATTTAGCAGTAAAATGTGATCTTAATAATCTTAAATCTCATATTTAAAAAAAAATACTATCTCCACAGGTTTTCAAATGATTTTTCATTTTTTTTTTTTGTTTTAACATTATGCAAACAATTAATCAAATCTACTCTATACAAACGCTCTCTTCATGTGGAATTACGCTCTTTTATTTTCATTGTGTGCGAAGTGTAGTCAACGTCTAGAAATAGGCATTAACTGGACTGCCAGAATATTCTATTCTATTATCTCTAGAGACATATCTCTTTGACAAAACCACTGAGCAACAGACATGTGCTAGGAAACCCTACCACAGGTTCTATAGGCGGGCACACAATGCCTACTCTAGACCAAACAGGGGTACATACGGCTTTGAATGATATCAGAAATCTATTCCGGAGAACCTATTGTGTAATGCAAAGCTGCCATTTCCATGAATACTGTGAGATAGATAATGTAATATAACTTGTATTGTTTGTGCAAAATATTAATTGATTGTACCTAAATATCTGAATGGACGTACAGACGCCAGAACATAAAGCAATCTGTTAAATTTCCTTAATAGATTTTCAACTTTATTGCTGAGGCATATGGTTCGAAGTTGATTGGAGAAATTTGACAGTTTCGGGTGGATTGATGTGTTGGCGTCTTTACAAAATAAATTAATTTCCATTCTCGATCTTTGTCTTGCGATTTCTATGAGGAACTTCACGGTCTGAGCAATATACATAATTGTTTTATAGCCAAAATCCACATATTAGTTTTATCTGCAACGTTATAAAATAAACCTGAGTTACGGCTTTTAAAAACACACATATGTAATTGTGTAGCGGCCGTAAAACTTTATTAGCATTGTAAATCACTATTAGTCTTTTGGATTCTATTAAACCGACAATATTATCATTTCAACAAACCGCCAATAACATGACAATGATACTTGATTAGTATTTATTACTCTTACACAATTTGGAAACGAATACCAGACTGTATTGGACCACTTTGTAGGTATTATTGATTGCCAAGGAAACGTGGTAACTACCAAACTAGTATCCTTTTTCATTTCGAAAGCTCTAGATACTGTTTCGTATTGAGTTACCGATTCTTTGTTTCAATTATACGAGTATACCTACGTGGTTTCAAACAATGATGTAATATTTCACCAATATTACAAATAACATTTCGATGTGAATAATCAAACCAGACTGGAAGTTAACTGCCCACTATGTTAACTTGAAAGGGCCGTTACGAAATTGCCATTCTAGCATACATTATGCCCAAATATTTAGGCACTAGAATTTGTAACAATAAACGTTCGTAATGTGTCGCTAATCTGGTTGAATAGATTTACGTAAATAGATTTTGGGGTGTTCGATTTTTTTTTTGATTAAACTGTTTTGCTGTCTGTACCTTTATGTTGTTGGCAACGAGTGACCTAGGCCCAGGCTATGGGTAGGGTTAGACGGATTTGGCCGAGCCATGTGTCTATGAGGTATATAAGCTACAGTTGTCGGGCCCTTAGTCACATTCGCTCCTACATCCTCCTTCATCACTTCTAAGGAACCCCCATCCCTTCAAAATGTACAAGCTGGTAAGATTTGGCTTTTTACTTTCATGTCGAACAAACCTTCCCTTGGACATTGATGACTTACAGCTGTTTTTGTTTAAAGTTTTTTATTTTAGTTTTAATTAAGCATGGAAAGTTGAAAATTTTCATACATCATTCTACAATCTTTTTGTTGAAAAGTGAGCTCTTCTGTCCATTCTGGAACTATTCATAGAAGGAGTTCCTTAACCCCCTTATTATAAAAAGTGGACTTAAAAAAGTACCGCTTTTAGTGATAGCTTTAAACTATCTTCTTGAAAAAAATTAATGGGCTTAGTCCAGTACTAAAGCCACGCTTTTAAGTTCACGTTTTTTAATAAGCTGGTATAAGTCTAGTTGTTTTACGTTTTAGATCAATACATAAGTACTTACATCTAGTAAATATGTTTCCTTATTGGACAAAGGTGCTTCTGTGTTCTCCAATTGTCCTCTATAGGCTACAAGTTTCCATGAATCATTGCTACCTATATTTTTAGTTCAATTTTTTATGCACTGACATTCTCTGCAACGGCAACGACCCACCGAGGTCGGGGCGGTTGCCACCCGGTACTAGAGCTCCACACTTTTTATTGACCAAATCGTTAATCAGTGCAAATAGCTCCAACCAATACAATATTATGTCAATGTTCAATATAAAACGACCATGACGGAATTTATATGTACCATAAACTTGGATGGATTAAATTTATTAACTTAGTGTCTGGATGCAAAAAATAATGGATTAATTTTTTGTATTTTTATACTGAATAGTAAATAAGTAATATTTTTTACTTTTTATTAGCACCTGAGTCATTTAAAATTCGTTTATCGAGAGCAGAATATGTAATTAAATTTGATTTAGTTATGATTGCTCTAAACAAGTATGACGTTATTCGATTAATAGATAATCGAATGGATAATTAAAGAGGAATATCATAATAGGTATCCGGTTCTCACTGAAGTGTTCTAAAATTAATAGTTTTTTTTTTCACATCCTAAATGTGTCTAGTTTTTATGTTTATTTGCTTTATATATGTATATTGCATAATATAAAATTTTAATCATAAAATGTTGTCTGAGTGAGACCATTTAATTGATTTCACTACGAGCTTTGCAAATATGTAAAATTGATTTACCAAATTCCAAACGCACGAACTGAATCGTGCGAATAATTATATTTTCATTGAAACAAATTCGGAAGGATGTTATACATATAATAAAACAATTAGCATCAACCTTTGTACAAACTACGAGTATTTCCTGTAACATTGAATAAACATTTTTTTTATTATAAAAGTAAAAATATGAATAATCTTAATTTAAAAATAAAATTAACAAATACAAGTTTCTGACGGAACTGTGCTACTCGTAGAATAGACTGTTTCCTTTGTTTCTCATGTGTTTTTTTTGTTAAAAAACTAAGATAAAACCCATTA
The DNA here is from genome assembly GCA_958496145.1 of Heliothis peltigera. Classification (NCBI taxonomy): domain Eukaryota; kingdom Metazoa; phylum Arthropoda; class Insecta; order Lepidoptera; family Noctuidae; genus Heliothis; species Heliothis peltigera. The sequence continues at coordinate 6,086,926 of OY292334.1, read as the reverse complement.
AACGGAGTACGGAGTAGTAATGTGACGTCACGATTGAGTAAAATTAGAGCGTAAAAGTAATATAAAACGAAATTTTAAATTATTAGTATGGAGGAGAAACAAAAAAAAATACGTGTCCAATAATATAAACTGAACTAAAGGTTGTCTCTCGTTACCTCTAACTCGTTACGTAGAAGACATCTTGAGTTGGACAGAAAGAGCTCTGTCTTTTTTTGTGCAAGTCTTCCATCTGTTATCAATTAACCGTAGGATGAATTAGTCATAAAACTATCAGAATTCATGTCAAGAACTAACCGTCAATGGTGCAGTAATTATAACGAGCTGTCTAGATATGACTTGTGATCTAGTTTAGTTATCGACATGACCTCCTACTGACGCCCTTTGCACAGATACACGTATTCTCAATCAATCTGCGCTATTGAGAACATCTTAAACGTTACCATGTGAAGTAATGGGTTATCATGTCATCAACACGACTTTAAAAACGTAACATGGATGTTTGTATGTACACTTTATTCTTAAGACAATATTCCATCGATGTGCGATACCTAGACGTTTCTTCAAATTAACACGCTCTAGCAAACGTTCGTAAAATTTCCGCGAAACTGCAACTTTTCTTCGCGAAAAGATTCTAGTGGTGATTCGTACTAGCGTAGGTACACATTTTTGTTCGAGGACAATGTGCGAGAAGATTTAGGTGAAATCCCGTTTTTGCATGCAAAATGTTCTTAAGGGATTAATAAACATATGTGTAGATATTCCTATTGAACTAAGAACTATATTTTCTTAAGTATTCCTACTTTAAATACTTCATGTTTCGAAGCAAATTATATCCGTAGCTATTTCGCGATCAAAACAGGCAACAACGGAGAAAACAAAAGAAAATCAGTTATATAAGAATAATATAATCGAGTGTTTGTTTGCGGTGAGCATATGCGAGGCGCGTGCGACTCCCCACAATAGATCGGACAATAGGCATCATTACGTCTTGCCACGTGATCTCTTTTGTACCTATTCATGGCTTCTGTACTCTTTGGTAAGTACTGAAAGGGAACTCAACTATCTGTCGCGATATTATACGAGCTTACAATACATTTTTGTTCTATAGCGATTGTTTTATTGTAGGCGAGGTAACGTAATCTATTATTAAGTTGTTGTGCCTTTAATTGTGTTCTGTTTTGGTTTTAATAAAACGTAATATTGTAGTCGTAAGGCTGCTATGGGAAATCATAGTTTGTGAATTCGTTGGTGATATTATGAATAATGTGTACTCATAAAAACAAGACCAAAGTCTGATTTAGCTGTCATATGTTCACTCAGGCAAGTTTACGTTATGTGAATTTTGAACGTAATTATTTTACGTTCTAGAGATGACGAGTTTCTCTAAGTAGGTTATCTAAGTATGTTTGCGGATGAATAGAAGATGCTAATGTCAGAATGTTTGAATTTTTGTGAGAAAGATGCATGACTGAGTTAAAATTAATAAATAAAAATCACTTCCAATCATAATTTTTAAATCAAGTTTTGATAACATCTCCCAACTTTGTATTCCAGGTTGTATTCTCCGCCCTCCTGGCCGTAGCCGCAGCTGCCCCCGGCTACATCGGAGGATACGCAGCCCCCATTGCCGCGGCCCCCATCGCTGCAGGTTGGGGACATGGGGTAGTCAGCGCCCCCATCTACAGCGCCCCCGCTATTGTTAAGACCGCCGTACCTGTCGCTACTTCTTATGCCAACACTGTTAAGGTAGGTTTTAAATCATTGCCTATGATTGACCAATAACTTTAACAATCACTATGCTAAAGCTGCAAAAGCTTTTAAATAATTATGCCTACAGTGTCGTAGACATATAAATTGTGATAAAGAGTTATTTCTGTGTAATAACGAATTCAATGTTATTGGTTACGGTATATGTATCTAATGACACAGAGTTTCACACAGATTACCCACATGCTCAGGTATGACCTGTCTTTCTTTAAAGACGGTAAAAAAATCATGAATCAAAACGCTTCAAATTGATAATTTTTTGCGCGTTGATGTCTTTTATGCTGAAATGTTTTTTACTATCTCGTGGAACACAATAAAACCAGTTTTTGTATATTAATTGATTTGTCTCAGGCGTTTACTCAGATTTCGGGAAAATCATTTCATCATGATGATGCATAAAAATTACTACTTTTGGTAGCTTTTAAAACGAATGTTGCCACATAGTCTATCTATGCCAATCTACTTCCCGGTATTCCAGCTCGCATCCCCCGCTCTCGTAGCAGCCCATGCTCCTATCGTGGCTGCGCACGCGCCGATCGTGGCCGCTCCCGCCTACGCCCACGGCTGGTGATCTTGCAGCCAGCATCGAAGCCGCAACAGCCAGGCCTACTCCGGATAGTGCAACAGTCAACATCAACTCTATATTTATTATTAAATAGCAATAAGATCATTGGAAATGATAGATTGGAGCAAAAATCTAGCTCTAACGAGTTGGAAAGTTGTGCCATGTTTGGAATCGTAATAAAATGCAGTAAATTAATGACTTTGTTTATTATTCAGTATAACTTCAAATTATATGAGCTTTATACGGTAATAGTACTAGTAGTAAGTAATACATAATTATAATAATCACACCAACACCTTTCTGAGACACGGTCGGTTAGCCCCATGGTAAACTATTGATTAGCTTGTGTTATGGGTGCCAACACAGCAGATAAATACATATATAACACCCAGTTAACAATCATGCTCATCACACCAATGTCGACCGTGTCGGGAATCGAACACGGGACCCTCAGTTTGGCAGTCCGGCGTGGTAACCATTGCGCCATCGGGTTCGTCGTAATCTAGGTATATGAATATAGCTTAATAACATACAAAATATGGTACCTCTTTATGGTTACCCAAATAGTCTTGATTAGCAAGCTAGATGCATAATTATGTGAACCAAATTTAGATTTACATCTTTATACAATTAAAAACACTTACATCTGCGATATTCCACCCCTTTGATGTCTATATTAATGTTATTTTAATTTAATTTAATTAATAATGTAAATACATTACAAACAAGTTATTTAAAAAAGAGTATATATAACATCAGGCACTTAAAATTCATATGCCTTTACAATCAGCAGTCTATCGCTATCTACTGATAGGCGCAAGGCTTGTCAACCACTAATCACGCGCATGCGCAGCGCACAAAGGAGCCGATACCGCTTCCAACCGGTTCTGAGTTTGCGTATCATTTAACACAATAATTAGTTCCCATTGAAAAGGTCGCTTGTTTCTTTTATGTGATGATTACTGGGTAACATTTCGAATCTGTCAGGTACATAATTATAGCCGCATACTAGTTTTTGCTCTCGGATTCGCTTCAATCCTTAAAGGCTTTTATGAAACTAATAAATAGTAAAAAATCGTGACCACTAAAATGCACTCATTTATAATGTTTTGGTTAACGTAGTACAGTACGTTATTTAATTCAGCGTTCAACTTTATAGTTTATATAGACGCCAGCACATCGAGCTACCTAATTTTTTTAGCAAAACTGTAATTTTTTTCCATCAACATTGAACCATTATGCTTTAGTGATAAAATTGTAAATCTATAAAAGAAATTTGACAGATTTTAGTAGCTTGATGTGCTGGCATATGTACAAATACGCTACTAAAATTGGACCACAAATAAATAAACCATATATGGAGAGCACTTTTGAGCGCCTACTCTCTGATCAATGAAGTCTGTTACATATTGACACCTGTTTGGTACGTATTAAAACACAATCAAGCTAATCCAATCTGTTTAAGTTTACCAATCAACATTGAACCTTAAATACTGTAGATATAAAGTTGAAATATACTTTAAAAAATGAGAGATAGTAATAGGCAGCTTGATGTGCTGGCGTCTGTACGCATTGTTATAGCTATTGTGTATGCACGTTCGTTGGGCAGTAGATACTGTTGTCTCCGCACGGCCCGTCAGATTCCGCATGCCACGCCATGCGTAATGTCATGATGTTGACACTCTTGATACATATATTACTAGAGCTGTTCGTTAGTGTGATCATGAATCAAATGGGTGTGATTGTACTATACAATTCAGTGCCAACAAGTATTAAACAAGCATGATTGCTGGAATTATCAAACATCGTCCTTTTATATCAAAGTGAAAATTAAAAATTCTTTAATATTGTACTATGTTTCTATTATATCAAAGGATCTGAATTTGCTCTAGCTACTTCAATTTTACTGTTTCCATCAATATTCTATGAAATGCGATTACCTGGATTGGCTTTGCCTTTTTTCAGTAAATGTTTTACATCTCTTACGCATCTTCAGTACATGAACTACTCAACTTAAAATAGTTCGATTATTATTGTTTTAATTGTCATAAAATAACCACCATTTATTTTTAAAAGAAGTGTATCAACTGCTCTATACATATAACGAGTAAAGCCTACGCCCAAGTTGGTCAGAATGAGCATGAAAGCGTCCAAGGCCGAGCAAACCTTAACATTTTGTTTACCGGCCACGTTGACGCAAAAAATAAACTGCAAGTTTTTATTGCCTTCCCACCAACACATTACTTGTACCTACAATATCTCAGGTTAACATTTACTCCACTATTTTTTTTATTTTATTTACTTACATCCATAAATAGCAGGTTCATAAACAATGTATGCGTTTCAATTTTAAAGTAAAGTAAAAGATATGATTACTATTATTTATGATCTAATTTTTAAATTTCAGATGGGCTCAATTTAACTCATTTCACTCTTATTATCATTGTGTTTCTCTGACGCTTCCGTCCCTGTATACATAAATCCCCAATACATAAAATCTTCTTATACTTCCAAATGTATGTTAGCCATTTGCTCCAGTTATCATAAGCTTATAATCCTTTTAATTTAAAAAGCTGGAAAGTCTGACATCGAGCGAACGAACAAAAAGGATGATTAAATCGGATAGGCTATCTCTAAATATCAAGTTTTGATTCTGTACGGTTGTACTTTAAGTATATAGCAGAAAAAGCGCTAAGAGGAGTTTTTTAAAGACTACATGAGTTTAATTTAAAAACCATTATAATGATGGCGTCCAGAGCGATTGTCCGCCATGGCGGCTGTTCTCTCTAAAGAAATCAGCCAGATGCCCAGAACGCCTTATAGTGGACAAGCATTTGCGCAGACACAGGTGCACTCTATAGTTCCTCAGACTCCTAGCCCGATATGTCGGCAATTGGACACGACTAGAGAGAGATGCTCGGGTTTTTCAATCACCAACGTCCAGACTCCGGCCTGCTTTTGTGAAACTTTCTTAAAACCCACAAATTTCAATTCAGTTTCAAAGCCCGTTCTTTATTATATTGTTCATATCGAACTGTATTAGAAACATTAAGCTTAAATTAAAACTGTATCATTATTCTAATTTCGACTCATCATGCTAATGTGTAGTTAAGATTATTGTTAAAAGAAAATATGCATTTAGATTATATTTAAATACATTACGTGTATGTATTAGTAGGTGCGATAAAGGTTTATTTGACAAATAAATTACTTTAAAAAAATACTATACTGGACCAATTACTCATACATATCATTACATTTTTCATTTTGACTTACAATCTACAGAATCATGTAAAAAAGTACACTTATTGCGTGTACTGACACGAAACTCGTCGAACTTGACTTTCATTTCAGGACATCGCGGGCAGTATAAAAACATTCGACAACCGAAAGAAAGCATCAGTTTCATCTCATTCCCTTGTCGTTCACATCTGAATATACACAGACCACGATGAACTCGCTGGTGGTGTTCTTATCTGTGGTGGCGCTCGTCGCTGGCAAGCCTTCGGGGCTCATCGGCACACCCATCGCCTACTCCGCTCCTGCGGTCTACGCCGCTCCTGCTATTATTGGAGCATCTGCAGTATCTAGCCAATCCCGCCTGGACATCAAGTCGTCGCCTGCAGTGGTAACCACAGCGGTTGAGCAACCAATTGTGCGCACCGTCATCTCCGAGCCCGCTGTAGTTGCTGCGCCAGCCATCGCTACCGCCGCCATCGCCCCTGCGGCCGTGTCCAGCCAGTCCCGCATCGACATCAAGTCTACTCCCGCCATCAGCAGCACCGTAGTGTCAGCGCCCCTGGCCTACAGCGCTCCCTTGGCCTACAGTGCGCCTTTGACCTACGGTGCTTCCTTCGCCTACAGCGCACCTGCGCTCTTGAAGACGGCTTACGCGCCCGCTCTGACCACCTTTGCTGCCCCTGCTGCCATCGCTGGACCTGCCGTACCTTTGGACACCCCTGAAGTGATCGCCGCTCGTGCCGCCCACTTCGAAGCCAAGGCTCTGGCTGGCGCTCATCTCATCAAGAAGCGCTCTGCTCCTCTGCTCGCGACACCTCTGCTGTCTACCCCGATTGCTTCCCCTGTGATCTCCACTTATTCCTCCGCCCCGTTGCTGTCCACTGTGCACGCTGCTCCGCTAGCGTACTCCGCACCCCTTGCCTATTCCACCCCCTTGATCACCAAGGCCTACAGCGTGCACCCCTGGTAAGCGTCACCACGATAACGAGGAACATATTCCTCGGTTCAGATTTGACGAACGAAAATGGCTTGTAAATAAATACATGTAAAAAATCTATGACTTTTTATTTCATTTGTATTACTTCTATATTGTTTTCTAGAGTTTCTAAATCTTTTTTAAGTCCTTTTCTTGTGCAAAAGGTCGAAGATCACCACAGATAATTAAAAACATACTAAAGCTATAACTATCAAAGTCCTATACTATTGTTAACTCTTTGTCTGGCCATGGCCAGGGCTGCGGGATCATTCGAAAGTGCTACCGCAGCCTTGGAACACAAAGTACTCCATAAGGAAAAAAGGTTGATTTGAGCCAGAAAAAAAACCTGAAACTCCAACCACAGCATCCACAGCGAAAGGGGTTATTTCCAGTCTAAAATAACTTGCTGTGGTTTACGTAGCAGTTGTTAATAAGTTAAAATTTGAATATAATATGGTAAATTTTAATTTCTTTCTGTCTGTCTCTCTCTCTCTTGGCATAATATTGACCGTACTATTTAATTCTTAATCGATAAAATTGATTCTCTATTGTGTTTTCGCTTAGTATAATAATCTTCAGAACGTTACCTCCAGAAGGTTATTTCAGTCGTTTATATTAGTGACAAAATCTAATCTGTCAGCCTCATTGTCAACGAGCTTTTGGCTCTAACAAACAAAGCTCACAAACACACTTTAGAATGTCAAGTTTTTTATGTAGTAATTAAATTAAAACTGCTAAGATACTGACATTTATGAACACAATGCCAGGTCTGATGCTATCAGTCACACTTGTGCCACTTAGATAACAAAGCATGACATATTTGATGGACTATTAGTCAGTTTTTGAAAGCTTAGCAACGCCCAGTGTGGATAAATGTATGACATTTTGTACACTTGCCTGTTAATTTGGTTGACACCAACATAACATGAGATAACATACTGTTGCATCAAGCATCTCGAGTCATTTTCTTTATTAACATAGCGCATCAAGCTACCCGAAACTGTTAAGTTTTACCAATCAATTTTGAACCATATGTGGTTAAGGGTGGGCGTTTTGGGTGCTATCTTTTATTATTTTTGACGTTGACAGATTGGAGTAGCTTGATGTGCTGGCTTCTGTATACGAGTACATACTTACTTTTGTCCACGACTCTATTCCGGTGAATTTGAGGTATTACCTGTTTTCGCTACATTGTTTTTAATATTCGGGTAGCTCTCATTCATTCTGCCATTTGGGAAGGAGAGACATGCAACACATCAGAAACCTATGGAAAATCGGCCCAACTGTTCTCGAATGTTCGAACAAACTCGACTTTGTTATACACATTTGAAACCGACTTCAATAACACACCGTCATGTTTATACTCCGTATTGTCTTTATGTTATCAGATTTCATAATCTTATATACTGATTTTAATGTTGAACTTGACAAACTTTGATTGACAGTTATCGCGTTTCATGTAAATGTAAAATAATATCTTATTGTTGCTTAAATAATGGATTAATTTTACCGGTGTCCAGTTCAAATAAATAAAGAAAGAAAAAAACATTTATTGACACTATACCACAAAATATGAAATATTAATAACTAGATAACAAAAATTTAAAAATAAGGGCTATTACAAAAAAAAATTACACAGATATTTGACAAGTGTTTAAAGAAAAATTTGCATGTAAAATTATTTTAAACACTTGTTAAACGTCCGTAACTTTGCTGTAGTAATGCCCTAAGGTTTTAATAAAACCTTTAGCCCTATTTTTCGTTGGCTAGTTCAGCAGTTATGCCAGACAACTAGTACCTGAAGCTGGTATTCAACTGGGCCTACGAGGAGTTGCGGATGTCAATGAGTATTAATGTATATTTATAAAATTTTATATTATCATATTTGACATAGGATAAAAAGAGCTTTATACACTCGGTTTTATATGATTTTTAATTAACTATTAAAATTAATAAACAAGAACATACTTGTTTACTTCGTTTTTTAACATATGGTTCTAGTCTAGTGATAATGAAGTAGGTATTTAGCACTTAATTAGCAATATTGGCCTTGAGCTAAATATAATTAAGTTTGCTATAAAAATAAATATTAAAATTATATTGGTTGTTTAATAACTTGAGACGCGAATAATAAATAAAATAAATAAATAAAAATGTTATACTTTTAACATAATATCTGATAGTTAATAACCTTAATAATATTTTTAATACAGATAAAGATGGTATGCGCAAAATAAGTCGATATTTTAATCTAATTGCTGAATATTAATATAATCATTCAAATTAATTATTGATTGGTATATGCAAAAATATTAAAGCTAACTGCATTATGCAAAACAGATAAGAAACTAAATGACAGAAATAAAATTGAAGTAGATACAACTTTCCAACCTCCAAGGTTTATTTTTATTCTAATCTAATTGTTTTCCAAAAGAACATGCAAATAGTAAACCGTTAGAAAACCGCAGATTTTCTTACTGATATTTTAAATGTCATTTGATGAAACCATTTAAGCTTTTAACTAAACTTAATCATGTTTCAGTTTAGTTTAATTAATAAGCAATAAACAATATTTTGTAAAACGAATAACCACAAATTGTATATGTGGTGTTAACCTTTAAGTAATTGTTACACTTACAAGTGTTATTTTTAAATCAAATTGGAAATAAACTGTGTAAGCAATTGTTGGTTAAACCAACAAATAGAAATAAAATACTTCTACTAATTTTCTAATATCTTTCGAAAATAATATACAGTGTAAAAAAATACTTTGTATAATTATGATGATGATTTAAGATACAGTTATCATATTCATAAAAAAAGATTATTAAAACCATGCAACACATCAATGTCACTTCTTTTTAGTACTTACCAACATAATTAGGTTTTTCCTATTCACCTACACTATCTAAGAAGGTCTCAAATAATCATTAGTCTACCAATAATGTAATGCATACCATGGATTTCACGCGACAGTTGGCGCTATCTGTAAAATGATTCCGGAAGCTAACACATGACAAAAAATCTTTGCTCGATAGAATTAAAAATTATTGGGTGGCTTAAATATCAAAGCACAGATAGTGGTTTTGAAGGTTGTTTGAGCAGCACTTGTTTTGGTAATGAGTACTTGCTCAACGCTTCGTATAAAAGGATCCGTCACAGCGTGTTAGACATCAGTTGATCCAACTTCTTCAGTTCGATAACAACACAGACCACTTCAAAATGTACAAGCTGGTGGTGTTGCTCTCTGTCGCGGCGTTGGCTGCCGCTAAGCCCAGCGTGTTGGCGCCTGCCGTGGCCTACAGCTCCGTGGTGCCGGCATCCAGCTCGGTGTCGCAGTACAGCTCCAGCGTGGTGCATGGCTCCCCTGCCGTGTACGCCACCCCTGCCGTCTACTCTGCACCTGCTGTCTACTCTGCGCCCGCTGTCTACGGCTCTCACGTTGTAGCCCCAGTGGCCCTCGCTCAAGCTCCTCACTCCCCCGCCGTCGTCCTGGATGCCGTCAACGGAGTACCCCTCGACACCCCTGAAGTAGTTGCTGCCCGCGCCGCCCACTACCAGGCTAAGGCTCTGTCTGGCTTCCACCACCTCCGCAAGCGTTCCGTCGGCGTTGCCCCCGTGGCCTACAGCTCGGTTGTGTCCCCCGTGTCCTACTCTAGCCCCCTTGTATCTACCTACTCCTCCCCCGCTGTTGTGTCCGCCTACTCCTCTCCCCTTGTATCTGCCTACTCTGCCCCCGTAGTGTCTGCCTACTCCTCTCCCGTAGTATCTGCGTACTCACACCCCCTGTCCTACTCTGCTGTGTACCCCAAGGCCCTCAGCGTCCACCCCTACTAAGGAATCCAAGGAAACCAACTTAGACCTACGAATCCACCAAAAAGCAATATGTAACAAAATTATCACTGCCGAAATAAACGATTATAATTATTAATTGCCGTATTTTATTCATATTCATGCCTGCTAGGAATTTTGTCAAACTTGTTCTCAGTCTAGACACTAATTTTATTTTGCTGTAAAATATTTAGTAATTACAAAATGGGGTAGCACTTTGTTTAAATTTTAAAAATCTAAGACTATCCATAAAATTCTTGTAGCATTTTTCTTCATCATTCATTATTTTTATCAGCCGATAATACCGACAATTTAAATTTCGCAAACTGATATAGATATAATAAACAGATAATTTCTAAGTAAATTGCAAATTTAAACAGCATGATTAAATATAATAAACAGATGGTGCTCTGCGGAAAACAAAAGTGTGTAGCTTCGATATTTTTGTGGCTGGGCTATAAACTAGTGGCAATTGCTAAATGCCACTCGTCCGTGGTCACCCAGCTCGGTGGTGCCAAATTGCGCGAGTTTGACTCGTGAGTCAATCGAAAGAACTTTTAAAATGAAATTTTGACGACATTGTCATAAAGCAACTATTAATATATTCACGCCTTTCGATTACCCGGAAGGTATATTAACTGTTTCTTGATAGAAAATAGCCGATAGTTTGTCGTATTGTGGTTGGCGGTCACACCACTGCTCTACCTATTTTTTTCTGAGAGCGTTAAAGAAATAGGTAAACGTGAAAATATGTAGTAAACACCAACTACAATTGCTTTTGTTCACAAAAACTTTATATGACCAATTTATAAGCTAAGGTGCATGTTCTTTTTTTACTTGAGTGCGGAAATATTGTTATTCCGGGTATATACGAACATTTAAAACAACCATTAACAGTTCTAGTGTTAATAAAAGCAGCTAAATTAATTAGAACTGAGAAAAAAAAACTGAAATTGGCTCCAAATTAGATCAAAATTACTGAGTAATGTACAATGTACTTGGAATCGAAATAAATGAAATTAATTTTAATTGTATACCATAATATATTGTGTATAAAACTTATTTATTCAATTTTAATCCTTTTTATAAAATGAGTCACACTTTTCGTGAAAATATCAATTACCTTAGGACAATTGGCTTCGATCATTCTTATAATCCCTTTGTTAAGCTATCTTGTTCAGAAGGTGTTAAGAAAAAGTCCTATCAACTATTGACTGAAAATAAAAAATTAAGAACATAATTAGTAAATCCATAACTCTGCTCTGCTACATAATAATTCGATAAGCTGGGATTAAATAATACAAATAAAATTAATATCACATATTTATTTGCAGATTTATAGCTACACAATACATTTTCATACCAAATTTACAAAACCAAACATTTTCTTTCCAATATATCACGACTAGTGGTGTCCATAGCCATAGCCATGTCCGTAATGTCCGCCTCCGAAACCAGCGCCGAAACCACCCAGACCTCCTCCCAGACCTCCACCAATACCTCCCAAGTGCAGTCCTACAGGGGCAGCAGCGACTACTGGAGCTGCCACAACGGGCTGCACCACAGAAGTAGCCACCACGGCAGGAGATGAACGCACGTCGAAACGGGACTGATGAGATACAGCCACGGGCGCAACATGAGCCACGGGCGCAACATGAGCCACGGGCGCAACATGAGCCACGTGAGCTACCGGGGCAACATGGGCCACATGAGCAACGTGCGCAATTGGAGCGACGACATGAGGAGAACGCTTGTGGATATGATGTCCCACTCCCTTGACCAACAAGCCATGACCTCCTAGACCACCGAAACCAAGACCTCCATGACCGAGTCCTCCATGGCCGAGTCCTCCATGGCCAAGTCCTCCATGACCGAGTCCTCCGAAACCAAGACCAGCGTGGCCGAATCCTCCGTAGCCGTATCCTCCAAATCCATGGCCACCGTAACCATGACCAGCATAGCCAGCCACCACCGGCGCCACTACAGCAGCGTGGTGAGCGACCACGGGTACTGCGTGCCCATGACACAGGGCGAGAGTTGCGAACAACACAATCACACGAAACATGTTGAGCTGATCACTTCAGGATCACAAATCTGAGCGAAATGCAAGAGTTGACTGACATTCAAACGTGAGGGCTACCTTCTTATACCCCAAAAGCTGATTCAGAGTGACAGGATCAAACTATTAATACATTTGTCGTGCTATTCAACAGTGTTTGTGATTGTTATCACAAAAAATTGGAATTCACCATTTTATTTGAACACAAATAAACTGAATTGCTTTTTATAAACACAAAAGGTAAAGTACGTGTTTATAACAGAGTTATTTACAACAGACCCTGAATTAGCTTCGGTAATAAACGCGTAGAAACGGAAGTACATACAAGTCATCTACGAATAAATTAACTTATGAATCACCTATGGTTATGTGGCAATAGCGCATCCATCTTAATGCTAATGAATGAGTGACGTTTGTATAGCGCATCTCAATCCGGCCAGTGCCCCGGGCCGCAGCGCAGTCACGGTGACGCAACGACCCGTCCAATAGCGCCGGCCGAGAACTTGAACCTGCAGCGCCCGCGCAACTCGTAACATCTACCGTTATGCGGCTATAAAATAACATCTCATCTGCCTTTCGTACTCACTTCAAGGTTAATGCAGGAAACAAAATGATTACGTTACTTTTACTTGTGAGTGCAATGTGCAAAGTGCATGGTCAGGTAGTTCCCTTGATTTACGCGGCTCCTAGTGCGGTGTCTCACCAATCCAGAATCGATATCAGGCATAGTCCCGGTTTTATAGCAGGGCCGTTGATATACAGCCCTGCAGCAATGCTGTATGCTAGCCACGAACCGCAGGGAAAAGCTCAAGAAACAGTTCTCACTCCAGTGTTCGCAGCAGACACGATATTAACACCGGTAGCATTGAGTTTTTTCCATAACCTACCACTGGCAAGGGCCCTGGAGCATCCCATTTCAATAGACAAAGTACAAGAAGAACAATTACAAAATGATAAATTAAAGGAAGAGGAAACGAAAATCATTGATAAAGAAGTTCTAAATGCGATAGTTGCAGAAAGACCTGAGCATGAAAATAACAAACCTGAAGAAAAATTAACGACTGAAGATAAAAATTACATCATAATAGCGTACGATGATAACAATAAAGAAGCAAGCACAACAGAAGTACCAAAAATGGATGACATCACAGAATACATGGAATAAATAAAAAAAGGCTTATAGACGAATTGAGAATGTACTCGTGTTTGAAATGACTGAAAATCGAGGTGCAATATCTTGTGCCTACTTAAATATAAAGTGACTGTTAAACTAAGGTATGCTGTAATTATTTAATAAACTTATTTATACCATCGTTAAAGTCTCATATTTATTTCTTGTAAATCTCTCTTAAATTTCAAAAGAAACGTTTGTTTTCCCATCCAAAGACTTGGCAAAGGTTTAGCAAAATTTTGAAAAACTGAATTTGAAGAGTGTGACTATGTATACATACATATTACTCGTATATACAAGAATATATATAGGCATACAAGTTTTCTTGCATGTTCATGAGTGAGTCGATATACAATAAACGAAGTCCTAACGTCATCCACCAGTGACGATTTTCCTACTCTAGCACGCAAATGACGTAATATACGTCAAAATGTGACCAACATTTGTATACAGTAATCAATAATATTCGAACAGAACAACAACAAAAACCGCCAACATTTGGGTTGTTTGATGTATTTACAATACGCTGGAACACGCCTATTGTATTGGTTAAATAAAAAACTTCTTTGTTCAGCTAAGTTGAGGAAATGTGTTAGTACAATACCACACGTATTAAATACACGTGAGCGCTTAGGGTGCATTACTGCTGCTTCATACGTCTTATAGGAAAATGTGAGCTTGTAATACTAATTCATTCTGGAAACCTTGATGGATTTCTGATTCGAGACGCACTTTTATCGCGTTTCAGGAAACCTGAAAAGGTTTCACCAAAAAGAGTACACTTATGTTAGACAAAACTACTTTTGGGATGGATGAATTGACAAACATACACAATCGATAAAAAGAACACCGTTATTTCGACTCTATGAAAATAATTAAGAATACTTGGTCTAACAATGTTCACGATGTTCTAGATCTTGTATTAGTGCAAGTATAAAATGAATCACTTAATTATTCATTACATCGTTAAATACTTACAAAGAAATGTAACATCGATACATGATACTTCGGTTTTACCCATAAAACGACGTTCCCTTATAAAGTACAACAATTTAATGGTTGTAATATTTTACATTCCACGCGAGAGTGAATTTATTCACTTGATAAATAATTTAGATAAATAGTATATATTATTGTAAGGTGGATTGTGCCGTTTTTAAATAAAAATATCATGTAAAATCCAGAATGTATTTAATCTGTGATGAATATTATGTACATTTAAACACTATTACAAAATATGGACAAATTTGAGATTCATGGTTGTTTACAGAGGATGGGGGACTGGGTAGATATCGGATGTCATATGTCTTTTACTTTCTTAGTACAAATGAGATACAGCGAGCGGGCTGGAGTAGGCGAGGGAGTTGGCGTAGGTGAATGGGGTGGAATAAGATATGGCTGAGTAGGGAGTGGGTGACTGCAGGTCAAACCTAGACTGATGGGAGTAAGAGGTGGGGGCGACGAAAGTATTCAAAAGAGCAGCAGAACGCTTCTTAATAAGGTGGGTGTAAGCAAGAGGCTGAGAGATAGCAATTGGCTGGGAGAGCAGAGGAGCAGCGTGTGTGTAAATTGGGGCGGTCGCGGTGTAAGTGGACGCCACAAGAGGAGTGGTAGCGGCGTAGGTGCTGGGCGCGTAATATGTTGTAGGGATCAAAGGCGCAGACCTCTTCTTGATCAGGTGCACGGCGGGCACAGGTGCGATGGGCGCTGGCAGGATCGGGGAGCTGTGGATCAGCGGCGTGTTGTACGTTGTAGCGGCCAGATAGTTAGGGTAGAAGGTAGCGGGGGCGGCGTACGTCAGGGGGAACTGCGGCGAACGCTTCTTGATGTAGTGAGCGTACGCCAAAGGTGCGTTGTAGAAGAGCGGCGATGGGTGTATCAGGCTGCTGTCCTGTCGGGTGATGGTGGTCACGTCAGGAGTCACGTAGGTGGAGTACTGTGTGATGGGCGTCGCGATGAGTGCGCCGGGCTTGGCGGCCGCCGCGGCGAAGAAAGCGCACAATACCACCAGTTTGAACATCTTGGTCTGTATTGTTTGTTGCTCGGATGAACGACTGATGCCTTGACAATGAGACGCTTCGTATTTATAGAAAGTGTATTCACTAAAGCTAAGGGCGATCTCGTTTTGAAAACCGGTGCAAGTTGGCTGTTCAGGAAGCTGATATTTAATATCCACGAGGTCGTCCACCAGCCTGGTCAGTTCATCATCGTCTTAATGCTCTTATTGCGATACATATGCCAACAAAAGTAAACCAGATGAGACCCAAGTGCAAAATATCAACCTGCTACGAAATATGTATCGTATGGTAATCGCGTCTATATTTAGCTTACTGGCTATAAACATCTTGTAGGTTGTACCTTAAAAGTCTTCAAGAATAAATGCGTTCATTTCTTTTCAGATTTGTCATAAAGCGAAAACCGGTAGATTACGTGAAAATCAATATTTTGTGTACTCCTAACATTATCTTTTAAAATATTCCTAAGTATGTTAACGAAACTGAGAATCGAATCCAGGGAACCAAAACCATTTTGAAGTATTCTTTTGTTTTAATTCAGTACCACATTTACATTGACACAGACACAATTATTGTATGTACTGTTGCGAGGGTCCTGTTGCTATCTGCCTAATTTGAAAAGAGAATCTATTAATAATATAAATAAGTTGGTAAGCTCATTAAAATAAGTAACAAAGTATCTCACCGTCGAGTGGCGAGCCGTGTCGCCAGGCATTATATATTAGTTAGATAAAATAATTTTAACATCCCTTTCCCAAAATCATTTCAACCTTTGTCCGTCATATTGAATAGCAATGATATATGTACGTACTGTTGTCAGCTGCAGTTTATTACTAACATACGACATGTTAGTTTATATAAAAACATTTACAAAAAAATAAAACCCTCCTCTAAAACAATGAAAAGTGAAAAAAAAAACTTTTAAGTACATCGCTCTAGAAGTCGGTGTCAAAAAGTTGCAGATGTATTTATTTGGACAGAATCACACTAATCGGACTAGAAACCTCGGAGTAATCGGTGTACATACAAAAAAAAACAAGCATAACCACCTCCTTTTTTTGGAACTCGGTTAAAAATAGCAATTAGGTTAAACATACGGTAAGGTAAAAAGTTTTTGAGAAATAACATTTCAAACCATTTCAAAATATCTAGCCTCTCTTTTCAGACGAAAGCCTCTCATCAAGACTGCGATCTATTCCTAAAAAACAACCCGATATAAACAAAACAAATTTAATGGAAACAGCGTTAATAATAGAAACCTGACAAATAAATGTCACATCGCGACGCGCAACCAACCATGTAATTACAATGTGCATAATTTCGATGTCCACAATATCTGGCGCGGACACCAACTCGAATCATATCTACAATCATATTTAAACTACATATGACTATTTAATTACTTCATTGTTTACAAACTGATAATAAATGGTCGACTGAACTTTATTTTCTCGCTCAAAAGTTGTCCTTTCTAGGCCAACCATGTGTTCCGGCAACGCCTTGACGTGTGCCTATAAGCTCATTTATTATAATATTATCACAGATAAATCTGCATACAAAATGTTCAGGCTGTTTGTTTTGTCTTGCTTGATTGACGTAGTTTCAGCCAGCATGCTGGCGCCCTTTGTACTTCTTGACTATTTACCAACACCGCGCCTGTACAGGTGTCCTACTGAAGAGAACTGACAATTACCAGGGGAAGTTGTGTCTCACTCCTAGCCAACCCCCTTACATCTTCAGTGCTGACGGTAGGAACTTAGGCCGCTATAAATTACCAAAGGCACTTTACTAGAGGGGCGGATTGCCAGAAGTCAACAAATAACACAAAACAATAACATGCATGTGTGTGTATAGCTATCGCAGAAGATGTCAAAATAGACAAAGACAGTCAATAACACTAACACAAAGTAAAAGTAAAGGATATTTAACGGACAAATGATGCTGCTAAAATTTACATATTGATGCAAGATTTAATTTGACCTGTATTAATTTTATAGAATTGAAACTTTTAGCAATAGTCGTACTGATTCATTCAATGTAGAAATTTTTCCAAAAAGGAGTTTCTTTATTGTTTAGCTAGTACATGGGTTTTCTTTAAAAGGATATGTTGTATCCTTTACTAAAACGCACGTTCCAAACGCTTTATTCAAATGAGCTTTTTTTCTCGTAAGAAAGTAGTCTTTTCAGGGCCGACGTTGCATTCCGGTATCGCCCATCTAGTTAATCTTATCATAATAGTATATAAGGCGTCTGTCACCGGACAAATGCATCAGTGCATCTGAGATTACAACACAGACCACTACATACAACATGTTCAAGCTGGTGGTGTTGTCCTGCATCGTGGCCGCGGCCTCAGCCAGCGTGCTGGCGCCCTTCGCGCCCCTGGCCTACTCCGCGCCCTTCGCCTACAGCCCGCCCATCCTGGCGCCCTATGGGAACTACAGGGGGCCGCTGTCCCTCGCACCTGGCCAGCCCGCTAACATCCTCGGCGCTGATGGCAGGCCGTTGGACACCCTGGACGTGAACTTGGACCGCTCGGCTCATCTTACCGCCAAAGCTCTCGAAGGTGGCGTGCACCTCCTGAAGAAACGCTCCGCTCCCCTGATCGCGCCAATCAGCCGCGTTGCTGTCGCCGCACCCCTGATCCACAGCGCGCCGCTCGCCTACTCCGCGCCTCTCATCGGCTCGCGCCTGGCTGTGTCTCCCATCGCGTACTCTGGAGCGCACATCGCTTACGCTGGCTGGTAGATCTGTATAAAACTGGACCGATTAAAATAAAACTACTTATCGTAAAAAAAAAAAAACATTTTTATTTTGTTCTTCGCCCTGTTCTGCATATAAATAATGTTTAATGCCCATTTTTGTGGATAAGTGAAACAGATCACTTCGTATTGATCTTAATTTGAGATTGACGTAGATTTGTACCTCAACGTTGTTCAGAATCTTAATTCTTAGTGTAATTTTCATGTACCGTTGTACATATGACTTACAATCAAATATATTAATTAAGCACTACTACTGTTTTGACTTACTTACGTCATTCATTTGGAATGACGATTAAAATAATGTTGCGCCAAAAGTTAGAATTTGTAAAAATCCATTTTCGAATGGTTCATATAACTCCGAAATAGATATTCTCTGATGTTATTATTCCAAAATTCTTGGAGTCTTATTGATACTTCTGCTACAAAAAAGGACTTTCAAATACATTCTGTTATTGAAAATCGTTATTTTGTTTCCCGAATGTTTATACTTGAACATATAGAAAATGTATGATTTTGTAAAATTTTATTTTAACCACTCGGAATCTAAATCGAACGTAACAAGATGTACTTACTTAAATTTCTTTATCCCTCTATCCGTCTGTTACCAGGCTGAATCTCACAAACTGTATAGTGAGTGAGTAAATTTTTTTACAAATAATGTATATCTGTTGCCGCTACAGCAGATGGACCTAAAACTATAATAATATAAATATTTTCTTGGACTTCCTGGCATTATTATATTGCTTACTTTAAAAGTTAAATTTTAATTTAAAAAAAAATAATTATAATTCTATTAAAATTATAATTAAAATTTGGGTGAGCGATATTTGGGGGTTCTCGAAATACCGAATTTATTCTGTTTTTTTTTTTATTTTTATTAATATTTACATATGTTACAAAAATGAAAAAACCTAAAGCCTAACATGTCCTTATCGATTTTCAAAATAGATTTTCTTAAGGATTCAGGCTTCCTCAAATATCCAAAGGTCATTTTGTACATCGGCTAAACTTAGTTTGACGAAATAAAACCTCATGATGACGTATCATACTACTTCGATGATCTGCAAATACAAGTGTCAGATAATGCATAATAGAAAAATAAGGAGACGCAAATATTTCCATACAATGCAATCAAGATACTATACCGGTAAAGCGATCAGCTCCCGTACAGCTGAATGCATCATATGATTATGAGGGAGACAACTCCAAACTTAAATAAATTAAAAAAAAAACACAATACATGGGCGCAGCTGGAGGAAGTGTCAGACTTTTTCAAACTAAAACCGACTTTTGTTCCTTCCGGAAATCTTTGTGTGCCAGGACCGCGGTGTCTCTTGCGAACATCCCGGAACCTCATGCCTCAAACATGACTTGAATTGGTTAGCCACCCAGATTGAATTTATATCGAAACTTTAGCTGTAACTATTGTGACGAGATGATTCAGTTAAGCTAGCTGGGCCTCAGATTATCTATTCAATATTTTGAATACTTATATAACTGTTTCTGACTGGGAATTGAACCCGCACGATACGAAGTAAGACGTACCATTTGTAAAGAAAATCATTGCAGAAAATTCGCTTGTTATTTATACCAGCTATTCTGTTTATGATGTGTAAACGTGTAATTAAACGGTCACGTCCCTGTCAGTAAAAAAATAAATATATCATACATTCCACACCAACACATAAACAATGAACTAATTTAGTACATAAGTACATAATAACCTACCTACAAATGTATATTTATAGAATGCAACAAAAATAACTTGAATGTTATTTCAGATCTCTTCAGGTGTAATGATCACTTAAACCTGTTTACGTGGTAATGGCGACGGAAGAGGATACCTTCAGACTTGTTACAAATGAAACTATCCTTTAAAATATACATGTATGTTTTTCAGTTAAATAAGTGTATAAAAAATTAACACCAAATATCACACCTATACCAAACGCTTTGTCCATATGAACTTTGTTTTCTCGTAGGAAAGTAGTCTTTTCAGGGCCGACGTTGCATTCCGGTATCGCCCATCAAGTTAATCTTATCATAATAGTATATAAGGCGTCTGTCACCGGACAAATGCATCAGTGCATCTGAGATTACAACACAGACCACTACATACAACATGTTCAAGCTGGTGGTGTTGTCCTGCATCGTGGCCGCGGCCTCAGCCAGCGTGCTGGCGCCCTTCGCACCCCTGGCCTACTCCGCGCCCTTCGCTTACAGCGCACCCATCCTGGCGCCCTATGGCAACTACAGGGGGCCGCTGTCCCTCGCACCTGGCCAGCCCGCTAACATCCTCGCCGCTGACGGCAGGCCTTTGGACACTTTGGACGTGAACTTGGACCGCTCCGCACACTACACTGCAAAGGCCCTCGAAGGTGGCGTGCACCTTCTGAAGAAACGCTCCGCTCCCCTGATCGCGCCAATCAGCCGCGTTGCTGTCGCCGCACCCCTGATCCACAGCGCGCCGCTCGCCTACTCCGCGCCTCTCATCGGCTCGCGCCTGGCTGTGTCTCCCATCGCGTACTCTGGAGCGCACATCGCTTACGCTGGCTGGTAGATCTTCATAAAACTGGACCAATTAAAATAAAACTACTTATCGAAAATAATCGTTTTTATTTGTTCTCCGCCTTTTTCTGCATCTGTGAAAAAAAATCGCATACTTGGATTTTTAATTGAAAATATTGAAATCTGTGCTTTGCACAAAACAAACTACCTCAAATCAAGTAGTGGTTTAATTTCTTGTAAATCAACCGTTCCATAAAGTTTCCTGGTTCTAAAGATCACAAAAAGTAAAAGTGATACATACGCAGAGATGACAAATTACAAATGTCTTCCTAAAAGTAGATATTAAAATAGCTAAAGACATCTTCTAACTACTGACCTCTATTGTTTCAACGCACAATCACGCATTTTAAAACTACAAAGAAATATTATTCCATCTTATAATTCCACAAATTAAAAATATCCGGACGTTCATGATACGATTATTTAACTTACAAAGTTGTACAATCCCAACTTTTTTATTCCCTTTGATAGTTAAGAAAGCTATAAAAATAATATTCTTCAATCATTTGATGTTTCAAATATATGAAAATAGAAAATCTGAACCATCCGATGTATGACAAATGGTAAAATCTGCATTACATCTTAAGGCACTTGGCGGTGAATAGCGAACCAGGGGACCTAGCAATACACATTATCATCATCACCCATTTTTTATTTATCCAGCTATATGGCTATACTTAGTACAATAATACAATAACCTGACACTCGATGATTTAGAAATATGCTAAATAATGCTGTTTTCGCTAAAATGACAAAATATATCGAAAAAATTGATGAAATCACTTTCAGATAACTGAGGTAAACAATGAGAATTTTGTCTTTTTCAGGCATTAAAAGATAAAAGTCATTTAATCAAAGTAGGCTGAAAATCAGCACTTTTTGAAGCTCAATTTTACAAAAGACAGCCCCCAAATGCCCGCCCTTCACCACTTCCTATGTGTTATCGCTGGGAAGAAGAAGTGGCGCAACAAACTCTCCAGCAACACAATTCTGACTGTATGGTTTGAAGAACCGTTTCTATACAAAACAAAATAATAATACATGAAGTATCAAATTCATTGAAATGTTTGACCATGTTGGCTAGCCCGCGTCTTCCTACGCATACCCATACCTTCAGACATTCATACATTCAGAGTGGTTCTACTAGAATAATATCAAAAACATCACATCACATTAATATCGTAACGACGGAAATTTGTGGATGACTGTGTAGGTTTCTTACGTCCTCACGCACACACCAATTTTGATACAATCCTGGATACTCAAAGACTACTTTTTATCAGGGTGTGCTAAATAACTCCCTCAGGACACAGGTAAACCGCACACGGGAAACCGCTGGTGGATATGAAGTGGATGGAAACTTGTCATAGTCCTACTACTATTATAAAGGCGAAAGTTTGTAAGTATGGATGTATGGATGTATGGATGTATGGATGTATGGATGTTTGTTACTCTTTCACGTAAAAACTACTGAACGGATTTGAATGAAACTTTACCACAATATAGCTGATACATCAGAATAACACATAGGCTATATATTATAACGCTATTAACTAAGGGGGATGAGCAATAAAGCATTTTTGGTCAGTTTTAACTAGACGCCATCTATATCTTTTTAATTACAACACATTTAGTAAATTTGACTGTACCAGCTGGGTAAATAGTTATTACCTACTGTCATAGATGGAGTTAAGCTTTTCATACAATTAAACCGGGCTAAAAAATTTTAAATTTATTTTTCAGTTCAAAGTATATACCTAAACATGCTACATATGTTATTTCGGCAGATAAAAATAATTTAAAGACAAAAGTATTAAGGCAAGTTTCAACCTAACGCCATCTTTAGCTTTTCAAAACAATCCAATTTGACAATCTGACATTGTTAGTAATTATAGCTGGTCATAGATGGAGTTCATAGTTTTATTTTCATAAAATTAAATTATACTGGGGTGTCTCCCAGTCTACAGTCGTAGTCACAAGTATTAATTTTGATTATTCAAGTTCCAAGATAACACTCAAAATCGGGGACAGAGGATGAGAGAAAAAAATCTGTCTTTGGGTAAGTTAGTCGTTTAAGATCAAAGAAGGAGTGCTGTACTTTCTTCGTACAATATCAGTCTGGGGCATGTCTGGGGTAATGTTAGCTAAGCTTCCAGTATACCATACGTAACAAAGCAGCATGGCTTATCAATATTTTTATTTGATTTTTACGAACGATTACTGATCAAAAATACATATATATGTATGACTAAATAATTCTAGAGAAAAGGTCAATCTCTTGGAAACGATTCAGAAAAGAACAGATCTCTTCGAATAGGGTTGGCTGCTGTTCTGACTCTAAGTGGTCGTAAAAGGAAAGGGAACAAGTAATAATCTAAGGATTGACTACGATGTTCATTACAATGTAGCCCCTTAGATAGACATCTCAAATTAGAAAGACTCGACTTCTTTCTTCATCCATGTCCAGCAGTCATTTGTTGATATAAACTGCCTCCTAAGAAACGGTCAGCGCATATAAGGGCGTCTAAGATCAATTAGCTGTGTAAGTAGTAAGTATTTGTGTGGCCACAGGTGCACTCCCTATTTCCTTACTCTCATAGCCCGACACGGACGACAATTCTGACACAACCGGAGAGAGATTAGGCACACGATCGATGTTTACGTTTTCTCCGATGCACGGATATATCAATCACCAACTTTCAGTCTTTTTTTGTGGGATGTCGTAAAATAACCTCTCCAGCTAAGGATGCAGCTGGAGGAAGTGTCACTCTTACTGATTAAAACCTACTATGTGCCTTCTGGAGATCCCTGTATGCCAGGGCCACGGTAACTAAGAGGCCCATGTTGCTGACATATCTTCGAGGAGCGCGTGGAATAGAACGCGCAGCCGACACGGGCTGTCGTCCTTAGACGTACGGACGGTGAACCAACCAAAACCCACCGCCCACAGACCCACGCCTACGGTGGTCGGGAGTCATAGATTAAACACTAATACTGGAAGTCGTCCCTCGACACTCGGCGCCCGCGGTGTCGACCAGTATCATCTCCCATTCTTTCATGCTCCGGACCACGGCCTGGACCAGGGCCGAATGCGAAAGCTCGCCGCTGTAAGGACACGGTGGTGCTCCGCCCAAGCAGAGCGCATCCCCACCGTTTGCTCCACCGTATCCTTTACCAACTTCCAGTCCCCGGGCTGCTTTTTCAGTTTCCTAACACTCACAAAGCGATTTTGGTCCGACCTGGTTCGACCGAATCGAACCCGATACCACGTCGTGCACAGCAATTATTATGTTATGTTATGCGACTACTAGACTAGCGATGAAGAGCGCATACTTAGTGCCTAAACCAACTTTATCGACCTCGACGTGATCGACCTGCAATGTAAGTTCGAAGTGACTACAATATTATTTGAAGTAGTGACGACATATAATATGTACATTATTATATACGAGCATAGGTTCAGAATGTATTCCGCAACAATATACACATTTTGTACCTTCGAAGTTCAGTTCAATCTAAGACAAAGACCAGAGCGAGAAGCAGCGGGAGGCCACACCTGCATGTCCAGTCTTAGTAAACGACGCGTGTTGTTGTGATATGAAAACGTAAGTCAAATGTCCGCCAAACTTTGCAAAGTAAAATCATCCCCAGAACTCTAATGCCCACGCGGACGACGTCGCGGGTAGCAGCTAGTAATATTATAAAGGCGAAAGTTTGTCAGTGTATGTTTGTTCCTTATTCACGCACAAACGGATAAATGGATCGTGATGAATCTTGGCAGTAATATAGGGACCGAGAATGGAAAACACGACCCTTGACGCACGAGTAAAACCGCGGACAACATCCAATGCTTGACAATAAGATGTTAAAGAATCCTGAAAAACATATCGTAGCAAAGTGCAAATTAATGTATTTTACCTTTGGGCGCCTATCTTTGTATGTGAAATGTAACAATATAATGTAATTAAGGCCAACCGTAGCCTTTATTTATACCATATCATGTTAATTACTTACCCGTACATAACTCTTTGTAATTGAGAATCGAATCCACAGTTCAAAGAAAAGCGTATTTGTCAAGTTAATCATAGAAGAAAATGGGCTTGGTGTATCCTTGCTATCCGCCTAATACCGTCTGATAAGAGCAAGCTCGAAAGTTTATAAGTCCAAACCATGTAAAGAATGAACTAATTTGATTGCATATTTATAGAATGCACCAAAAATAACTTCTAAGTTATTTCGGACATCCCTCAGACTTATTTCAAAGTCAAAATTATTCCAAACGGAAGTCTTACAGTTACGATTTCATGTTTTTTATTAAGTAATTAGTTAACTAAAAAATATATATCGCAAAAAACGTCCACACTAAAAGCTTTGTCCATATGAACTTTGTTTTCTCGTAGGAAAGTAGTCTTTTCAGGGCCGACGTTGCATTCCGGTATCGCCCATCAAGTTAATCTTATCATAATAGTATATAAGGCGTCTGTCACCGGACAAATGCATCAGTGCATCTGAGATTACAACACAGACCACTACATACAACATGTTCAAGCTGGTGGTGTTGTCCTGCATCGTGGCCGCGGCCTCAGCCAGCGTGCTGGCGCCCTTCGCGCCTCTGGCCTACTCTGCGCCCTTCGCCTACAGCGCGCCCATCCTGGCGCCCTATGGCAACTACAGGGGCCCGCTGTCCCTCGCACCTGGCCAGCCTGCTAACATCCTTGCCGCTGACGGCAGGCCTTTGGACACTTTGGACGTGAACTTGGACCGCTCCGCACACTACACTGCCAAGGCCCTCGAAGGTGGCGTGCACCTCCTGAAGAAACGCTCGGCCCCTCTGATCGCGCCAATCAGTCGCGTTGCTGTCGCCGCACCTCTGATCCACAGCGCTCCGCTCGCCTACTCTGCGCCTCTTATTGGTTCGCGCCTCGCTGTAGCTCCCATCGCATACGGAGCGCCCATCGCTCACTACGCACGCTGGTAAAAATCTTGACCCCCGAACTTGCTAAAATAAACGAATTACCTACTGATTAAATTGGCTTTTATTCAATTACTTGTGCCATTTACCACATTCGCCTTTTTTCTGACGCTAGTATGAAAAGTGTAGGACTATTGACTTTACTAAGGTGGTTAGTACTGTAATAAGGTATAGCTTAATATTGTTGTTCGAAGTGACCATGGGTATTGTAGAAAATATCAGTTAACATTTGTGCTATATCAAAATTGGTTAAAATAATCTCAGTCTTAGTTAGTTATCAAGAAAGGCAATAAGAAACTTTTTATTCGGACGCTCGATGTCGTTCCTTTACTTAATATACTCAACAACCCTTTTCCTAAAACCAGATAAATACCTATTAATAATCTCGAGCGTGTAGTTAGCTAGCTGCAAGTACAGGCAGTAATTGCTTTGTAAAAATAAATATCAATATCACTGCTGAATGTTAATTGACAGCTACCAGTAGACCTTCAGCTATCGGATGTCAGCGACACGTAATCGAACGACATATTGCGTTTGAAATGGATATTGTTTCACCTAGCTACAGCAGTGTGATATGGGACACTGATCAGTTTTTGTCATTTCAATTACGTCAGGCCTTGACTGGAAGCAAATCATTCTTCCACCCACGGTCTCGCCTGCGACCCTAGGGAATAACCTTCTAGCACCAAGCTAAAAAGTAGCCTACCAGAATAACATTCTGATATAGCATCTATGTATCTATCTGCCAAGTTTCAACAAAATCCGTTCAGCTGTTAAATCGTGAAGAAATAAAACTCACTCACAGACATATTACACATATTAGTGTAATTACTTTTATTAGGGTTCCGTGCTCATAGGCCTCTTCTTTAAGCTTGGTTTTACCATACATAGTTATAACCTATTTATAGACGAAGAGGACGACTAAAGAAACTATGCATAGATTGTATCAAAGTTGACATGGCTAGAATCAACAATATTAATAGGTGTGGAAGAAGAAAACACGATGCGCCAACCCCAAACAAAAATTGGGATAACCGCAGGAGGATGATGACGGTGATTTAAAACCTATTTATAAAAATTATATTATTGTTATGTAAAATGGATAATAAAGAATGCCTACATTTATCTCTACTCTCTAGGTATTACGTAATTACGGGTACGGAGTAAAATAAAGTTTGCTGAACAAATCTATACGAATTATACAAAGTTGATACGACAGATTTTGAAGCGCTGTACCAAAAATCAATTAAATCGGAGCAGTAGTTTAGTCGCAAATGATTTTTTAAGTTTTTGCCCTGTTTGAACACGATATATCTTTTCTAACAGCTGATTATGTCTAAACGCATAAGTCACGCATAGGTCGTGCGATGTTACCGCTTTATTACCTACCTGGGTATCTAAGGTCAGTAAAATTTATTTACAAAGGGTGGTTGTGTTTTACTCTTATAGTAAGCTATTTAGTTTGTTTGAAAAAAAAAAACTCATTTATAATTATATTATATTGTATACCGTATCGAATTAATACTAAACACGTATAGTATACGTAGTATAATTTAATACCCCTCTGTCATATCAACTCTGTATGAAAACAGGAGCATCAATCTATCCAACACAAACATTACACTAGAATCCGAAATTGGTCGCTAAACTTATTCACGAAAAAAGCAATGTTAAACCGTGTTGGGAGAAAAAAATATACAAACATTACATTCAAGTATCATTTAATACATTTATTAGTATTTACAGAGCCAGCAGCACAGATTAATATTTGTTTACCAGTGCGTATAGTGAGCGATGGGAGCTGCGTATGCCACGGGAGCCACAGCCAAGCGCGAGCTGATGACGGGCGCGGAGTAGGCGAGCGGTGCGCCGTGGATCAGGGGCGCAGCAACCGCTACGTGGCCAACAGGTGCGATCAGGGGAGCCGAGCGTTTCTTCAGCAGGTGCACGCCACCTTCGAGCGCCTTCGCAGTGTAGTGTGCAGAACGGTCCAAGTTTACGTCCAAGGTATCCAACGGCCTGCCGTCAGCGGCGAGGATGTTAGCGGGCTGACCAGGCGCGAGGGACAGCGGCCCCCTGTAGTTGCCATAAGGCGCCAGGATAGGCGCGGTGTACGCAAAGGGCGCGAGGGGCGCCAGCAAGGCAGCTGAGGCTGCGGCCACGATGCAGGACAACACCACCAGCTTCAACATTTTGTATGCAGAATGGTCTGTGTTGTGATCTCAACTCAGATGCACTGATGCATTCTTGCCGTGACAGACGCTTTATATACTAGTGTGATAAGATTAACATGATAGGCGTCGTTGGAATGCATCGGCCATGAAAAGACCACTTTTCTCCGAGAAAATAATTTATAAGAACAAAGCAATTAGATTTAACTGTCTTTGCAGACAATATAACTAGGTAGTATAGCGTATTAACAGCGTATCCTATACTTTTTTATTAATAATTTAGACAATTTTAATAATTATGTCTACTTCAGATCCGTGTAAACATATAAAGGTATAAAATGTTCAAATTTTCTACACAACTTCCTTATTTTTATTGATCCTTGCTTCAAAAGCAAAAAACCAAACCCTTATAAGGGCACCCAATTTTCGGTCTATCACCATTTTTTTTGTCTGATAATGAGTGTTGGCATCTGGCTACATTTTTCACTTGTGTAATCTAACGGCAGGGACGTCTCAAGCTGCTATGTGTATCCTTTTCCGTTATTTGACAGTTTCCCCTTCTACTGGATTCAAAATTACTTATTTTGTATTGGTTGTTTTGGATAATTTTACTTAATGCTGTAGAGGCTTCACAAAATTGTCAAATACCCATTCATCATTTTTTATAATACCCTATTATAAAAATGCCAACCACGACGTAATATTTAAACATCAGAGATATAGGAGTAGAAACAGCCGCGAATCGCTTCGATGAAAAATGGCACGGCCATGCCCGCTTTCCTTGAGATTTGGCTGGGGTACTGCAATGCCGTGCCAAGATATTAAGATACTAGCTGCTACCCGCGACGTCGTCCGCGTGGGCATTAGAGTTCTGGGGATGATTTTACTTTGCAAAGTTTGGCGGACATTTGACTTACGTTTTCATATCACAACAACACGCGTCGTTTACTAAGACTGGACATGCAGGTGTGGCCTCCCGCTGCTTCTCGCTCTGGTCTTTGTCTTAGATTGAACTGAACTTCGAAGGTACAAAATGTGTATATTGTTGCGGAATACATTCTGAACCTATGCTCGTATATAATAATGTACATATTATATGTCGTCACTACTTCAAATAATATTGTAGTCACTTCGAACTTACATTGCAGGTCGATCACGTCGAGGTCGATAAAGTTGGTTTAGGCACTAAGTATGCGCTCTTCATCGCTAGTCTAGTAGTCGCATAACATAACATAATAATTGCTGTGCACGACGTGGTATCGGGTTCGATTCGGTCGAACCAGGTCGGACCAAAATCGCTTTGTGAGTGTTAGGAAACTGAAAAAGCAGCCCGGGGACTGGAAGTTGGTAAAGGATACGGTGGAGCAAACGGTGGGGATGCGCTCTGCTTGGGCGGAGCACCACCGTGTCCTTACAGCGGCGAGCTTTCGCATTCGGCCCTGGTCCAGGCCGTGGTCCGGAGCATGAAAGAATGGGAGATGATACTGGTCGACACCGCGGGCGCCGAGTGTCGAGGGACGACTTCCAGTATTAGTGTTTAATCTATGACTCCCGACCACCGTAGGCGTGGGTCTGTGGGCGGTGGGTTTTGGTTGGTTCACCGTCCGTACGTCTAAGGACGACAGCCCGTGTCGGCTGCGCGTTCTATTCCACGCGCTCCTCGAAGATATGTCAGCAACATGGGCCTCTTAGTTACCGTGGCCCTGGCATACAGGGATCTCCAGAAGGCACATAGTAGGTTTTAATCAGTAAGAGTGACACTTCCTCCAGCTGCATCCTTAGCTGGAGAGGTTATTTTACGACATCCCACAAAAAAAGACTGAAAGTTGGTGATTGATATATCCGTGCATCGGAGAAAACGTAAACATCGATCGTGTGCCTAATCTCTCTCCGGTTGTGTCAGAATTGTCGTCCGTGTCGGGCTATGAGAGTAAGGAAATAGGGAGTGCACCTGTGGCCACACAAATACTTACTACTTACACAGCTAATTGATCTTAGACGCCCTTATATGCGCTGACCGTTTCTTAGGAGGCAGTTTATATCAACAAATGACTGCTGGACATGGATGAAGAAAGAAGTCGAGTCTTTCTAATTTGAGATGTCTATCTAAGGGGCTACATTGTAATGAACATCGTAGTCAATCCTTAGATTATTACTTGTTCCCTTTCCTTTTACGACCACTTAGAGTCAGAACAGCAGCCAACCCTATTCGAAGAGATCTGTTCTTTTCTGAATCGTTTCCAAGAGATTGACCTTTTCTCTAGAATTATTTAGTCATACATATATATGTATTTTTGATCAGTAATCGTTCGTAAAAATCAAATAAAAATATTGATAAGCCATGCTGCTTTGTTACGTATGGTATACTGGAAGCTTAGCTAACATTACCCCAGACATGCCCCAGACTGATATTGTACGAAGAAAGTACAGCACTCCTTCTTTGATCTTAAACGACTAACTTACCCAAAGACAGATTTTTTTCTCTCATCCTCTGTCCCCGATTTTGAGTGTTATCTTGGAACTTGAATAATCAAAATTAATACTTGTGACTACGACTGTAGACTGGGAGACACCCCAGTATAATTTAATTTTATGAAAATAAAACTATGAACTCCATCTATGACCAGCTATAATTACTAACAATGTCAGATTGTCAAATTGGATTGTTTTGAAAAGCTAAAGATGGCGTTAGGTTGAAACTTGCCTTAATACTTTTGTCTTTAAATTATTTTTATCTGCCGAAATAACATATGTAGCATGTTTAGGTATATACTTTGAACTGAAAAATAAATTTAAAATTTTTTAGCCCGGTTTAATTGTATGAAAAGCTTAACTCCATCTATGACAGTAGGTAATAACTATTTACCCAGCTGGTACAGTCAAATTTACTAAATGTGTTGTAATTAAAAAGATATAGATGGCGTCTAGTTAAAACTGACCAAAAATGCTTTATTGCTCATCCCCCTTAGTTAATAGCGTTATAATATATAGCCTATGTGTTATTCTGATGTATCAGCTATATTGTGGTAAAGTTTCATTCAAATCCGTTCAGTAGTTTTTACGTGAAAGAGTAACAAACATCCATACATCCATACTTACAAACTTTCGCCTTTATAATAGTAGTAGGATTACATAAGCTAATAAAACAAATTTTAGAAATAAACAAGTATATAATAGTTTCAAAATTAGACAAATTCACTAAAAACGATTTACAGGCCCAACTCCAAATAATCCTACTACTATTATAAAGGCGAAAGTTTGTAAGTATGGATGTATGGATGTATGGATGTATGGATGTTTGTTACTCTTTCACGTAAAAACTACTGAACGGATTTGAATGAAACTTTACCACAATATAGCTGATACATCAGAATAACACATAGGCTATATATTATAACGCTATTAACTAAGGGGGATGAGCAATAAAGCATTTTTGGTCAGTTTTAACTAGACGCCATCTATATCTTTTTAATTACAACACATTTAGTAAATTTGACTGTACCAGCTGGGTAAATAGTTATTACCTACTGTCATAGATGGAGTTAAGCTTTTCATACAATTAAACCGGGCTAAAAAATTTTAAATTTATTTTTCAGTTCAAAGTATATACCTAAACATGCTACATATGTTATTTCGGCAGATAAAAATAATTTAAAGACAAAAGTATTAAGGCAAGTTTCAACCTAACGCCATCTTTAGCTTTTCAAAACAATCCAATTTGACAATCTGACATTGTTAGTAATTATAGCTGGTCATAGATGGAGTTCATAGTTTTATTTTCATAAAATTAAATTATACTGGGGTGTCTCCCAGTCTACAGTCGTAGTCACAAGTATTAATTTTGATTATTCAAGTTCCAAGATAACACTCAAAATCGGGGACAGAGGATGAGAGAAAAAAATCTGTCTTTGGGTAAGTTAGTCGTTTAAGATCAAAGAAGGAGTGCTGTACTTTCTTCGTACAATATCAGTCTGGGGCATGTCTGGGGTAATGTTAGCTAAGCTTCCAGTATACCATACGTAACAAAGCAGCATGGCTTATCAATATTTTTATTTGATTTTTACGAACGATTACTGATCAAAAATACATATATATGTATGACTAAATAATTCTAGAGAAAAGGTCAATCTCTTGGAAACGATTCAGAAAAGAACAGATCTCTTCGAATAGGGTTGGCTGCTGTTCTGACTCTAAGTGGTCGTAAAAGGAAAGGGAACAAGTAATAATCTAAGGATTGACTACGATGTTCATTACAATGTAGCCCCTTAGATAGACATCTCAAATTAGAAAGACTCGACTTCTTTCTTCATCCATGTCCAGCAGTCATTTGTTGATATAAACTGCCTCCTAAGAAACGGTCAGCGCATATAAGGGCGTCTAAGATCAATTAGCTGTGTAAGTAGTAAGTATTTGTGTGGCCACAGGTGCACTCCCTATTTCCTTACTCTCATAGCCCGACACGGACGACAATTCTGACACAACCGGAGAGAGATTAGGCACACGATCGATGTTTACGTTTTCTCCGATGCACGGATATATCAATCACCAACTTTCAGTCTTTTTTTGTGGGATGTCGTAAAATAACCTCTCCAGCTAAGGATGCAGCTGGAGGAAGTGTCACTCTTACTGATTAAAACCTACTATGTGCCTTCTGGAGATCCCTGTATGCCAGGGCCACGGTAACTAAGAGGCCCATGTTGCTGACATATCTTCGAGGAGCGCGTGGAATAGAACGCGCAGCCGACACGGGCTGTCGTCCTTAGACGTACGGACGGTGAACCAACCAAAACCCACCGCCCACAGACCCACGCCTACGGTGGTCGGGAGTCATAGATTAAACACTAATACTGGAAGTCGTCCCTCGACACTCGGCGCCCGCGGTGTCGACCAGTATCATCTCCCATTCTTTCATGCTCCGGACCACGGCCTGGACCAGGGCCGAATGCGAAAGCTCGCCGCTGTAAGGACACGGTGGTGCTCCGCCCAAGCAGAGCGCATCCCCACCGTTTGCTCCACCGTATCCTTTACCAACTTCCAGTCCCCGGGCTGCTTTTTCAGTTTCCTAACACTCACAAAGCGATTTTGGTCCGACCTGGTTCGACCGAATCGAACCCGATACCACGTCGTGCACAGCAATTATTATGTTATGTTATGCGACTACTAGACTAGCGATGAAGAGCGCATACTTAGTGCCTAAACCAACTTTATCGACCTCGACGTGATCGACCTGCAATGTAAGTTCGAAGTGACTACAATATTATTTGAAGTAGTGACGACATATAATATGTACATTATTATATACGAGCATAGGTTCAGAATGTATTCCGCAACAATATACACATTTTGTACCTTCGAAGTTCAGTTCAATCTAAGACAAAGACCAGAGCGAGAAGCAGCGGGAGGCCACACCTGCATGTCCAGTCTTAGTAAACGACGCGTGTTGTTGTGATATGAAAACGTAAGTCAAATGTCCGCCAAACTTTGCAAAGTAAAATCATCCCCAGAACTCTAATGCCCACGCGGACGACGTCGCGGGTAGCAGCTAGTTTTCTATAAGTGAGGTGCTAATCCAGAAAACAATGCGAAGAATAAAGAACTTCACTCGAATGACGTAACAACTTTAAGATGCCTGAATAAATTCCAGAAAATTAGAAATACACCAAAGATCGTAAAGAAGATGAAAGTTCTCAGAATATTCTTGGAAAAACGCTAGAAAAATTGTAGATTGCAGATTAAGATATGACAAGGTTACCCACGCATACACAATCGAAGGAATGCTTTCACGGATCGAATTCAACCATTTTTCAACAAACACAGGCACGATACCCAATTGAGTAGAATTTTATCGTTAAGCTTCACACACACATACCTTTACCTACTTATCATAAGCAATTATAAAATAAGGGATTTCATGAAAGAAAAATGCTTTTTACGAGTAACTCTCTTTATAAACTATAGGCAGATATATTGTCGAATATACTAAACTTTCTTTACACAGAATTTCACCAATGAGGTCCCAAAACGCCAGCATGACCCAGAGGTCCCAGGCCGAGAGGGGCAATTGGTGCGCGCCAGCCAAGATGTGCAGCGGCGGGGAGGGCGAGGGCCGCGGGTGCCAGCGCGTGCGCGGCGGGCAGGTCGATGCGCGCCGTATGCGACCACGCCGCGCCTAGGAGAGGAGCAGAGCGCTTCCCGAGTAGATGCCCGTGCGCTCCGATGGCGTGGTCTACCGCTCGGGCGGTGTAGTGCACGGCACGGTCGGCGTTTACACTGAGAGTGTCAAGAGGCCTGCCGTCTTGAGCCAAGATGCTGGCGGGCTGGCCGGGAGCAAGCGACACGGGACCCCTGTAGTTGTGGGCAGCACCACCCAGAGGCGCGGCAACAACGGCAGGACCGGCGACTCCAACAGCGGGAGCGTGAGCGACAGGAGCGGCCAACACAGGGGCGGCGAGCGGGGCCGCAAGAGGCGCCACCAGCGGGGCGCCAAGGTGAGCTCCCAGTCCCCACGGCGCTCCTAATCCCAAGCCTAGATGGCCGAGGCCGAGGCCGAGTCCGAGTCCACTGGGCTTGGCTGCCACCAGGGCCAGTACAGAGGACAACACCACCAGCTTGTACATTGTGGTCTGTGTTGTTTTCTAAGCAGAGAGCAACTGTTGTTCTTACCCTCCAAGTTACAGCTTATATACCAATCAATTTCGTAGGCGTATTCCAGATACCTTTGTGACGTCAGCAAATATGCGGCTAGGCGTTGGCCGTAGGTCGCCGGTGGTTAGAAAAGGACCACGGGGCGGCGCAGGCGCCAAAAGCAGTGTCCGCCGGCGCGGGCTTCGAGATAATGCTAATTTCAACTCTAAGCAAATCGCTATACATATGAAATTGACTCCAGATTCGCCAGTACTTCCCTGTTCACCTTGAACGTTGATAAAGGGCCGTTCACTTAAAGTGATTACCTGCCTCGATGTGCAAAAATTCTAAATTACCCCTTCGTTCTCCGTTATAATAATTACATACACTGGTGTAATAGATGATCGCAATTAACACACCAGTGTATGCGTAGATCATAAATTAAGAATTTGGTTCTGTGAGGAAAATGGTATAGGTACTTGAGTGTCAATGACTTCTTACTTTAATTTGTTCAATTCGTTGGCTTACTAATTTAAATATATAATATCTTGCTTTTGACGTAATAAGAGTAATTTCACAGGAGAGCAATTTCGGTTGTTGGGAAATCATTTAAAGGATATTTGAAGACGTTTAAGGATATTATTATATAACTGCGCTTACTAATTATTACAGAAATGAAAAATTAAGTCAAGACAGCCCAATGTAATAAAAAGAAACGAATATTTTAATACCGTCGCTCATCGAGGACAGTTTTCGATATATCAACCACTAATTTTAATCAATTGACATAAGCAAAGATATATAAGTATTTAAGGGCCAGTTTCACATGTTGCTGATAACTTCCTGATAGTCTATCTGGCAGATAATCTCATACAAATTCTGTTCCATTTTTTTAATTTATCTGGTAGATAGTAGCTATCCGTAACCTGTAAAACCGGCCCTAAGTATTTTGTTATGACAAATAAAGGTTTGCAAATTACCGGCTAGCATGGTATGGGCATGTAATGCGGAGGAATGAGGATCATGTTGTGAGAAAGGTCTTGAACATGAATGTGGATGGATATAGAGGAAGGGGACGACCAAAGAAACGATGGATGGATTGCGTGAAAATTGATATGGCTAGAAAGAATGTAACTTGTGAGATGACGGCAGATAGAAGAGCGTGGAAGACAAAAACATGCTGCGCCGACCCCAAATAAAACTTGGGATAAGGGCAGGAGGATGATGATGAAATAAAGGTTTGCAAAAAAATGACAATACAAAATTGCTAGCAAGGCTACCAACAATGCCAACTTTTGGACTTACTCTCGGGTAAAAGCTTTCGTGATATTTTAATGCAGCTTGCGAGAGTAGTAGGAAAGTCTATAATTTTTTTAAAGCAGGCTTAAATCAGTAAGTAGACCTTGTTTTCAGTAAGTGTCGCACGTGCGAACTCTAATTTCGTTTGAAGTGTAGATTAATAGTACTTACCTTCTTTTAAATTATAGCTGTCTGTTTCTGCATCACTGGGCACGCACAATAAACAGACAAACATCTAAACAATTGGTATTAAGGACTGGTGATTTCCAAGAAAAGATACGATTTTCACCTAATAAAGACCACATTAACCTTACAAAGCGAATCATTAAAAAGATCTCACTCGCTCAGGGTTGTCAACTTCTTAAAATGTATTCTGATCGGAACGTAAATAGTTTTTGGAATTGGAATATCTATGAATAATGAAAAAATATACATCATCATCTCCCGAGCCTTTTCCCAACTATGTTGGGGTCGGCTTCCAGTCTAACCGGTTTCGGCTGGGTACCAGTGTTTTACAAGGAGCGACTGCCTATCTGACCTCCTCAACCCAGTTACCTGGGCAAGCCAATACCCCTTGGTTAGACTGGCGTCAGACTTACTGGCTTCTGACTAACCCGTAACGACTACCAAGGATGTTCAATGACAGCCGGGACCTACAGTTTAACGTGCCATCCGAAACACAGTCATTGGTGCCCAAGATATACTTAGAAAGTACATACATATAGAAATATAGAGAATAGTATTCCAACTTTCAATAAATCAACTCGTAAGCCAATACACTTTGTGACATACAATCTCAATTATTCTCCTTAGCCTTACTCAAAGCTATGTTGGGGTCGGCCTCTAATATAACCAGTGTTTTACATGGAGCGACTGCCTATCTGACTTCCTCAGCCAAGTTATCAGCCCTATACTCCTTACACTTTCCTATATTTTAATTATTATTGTAAAAAAAATTGTGCCATTTTATAGATATCGACAGCCCTAAAACCAATTTAAATGAACAATTTCTAAATAAATAGATCTTTAGTAAAAAGCTTACATCTAATGGTCGGTTCGTTGAACCGGCGCTCCTAATTAAACCCTTTCATAGGATGCCGGTGGAGGTGAACCCAATTTTCATAAAACGCACAATAACCACGTCACTTTGATTGAGTGTTTCGTGCAAAACCGATAAATATTGTATAAAAGTAAAGTAGATAAAATATAGTATCATAAACCCTAAAACCGAAGTAAAATCTTCTAGTTATCAAATAGGTTTGGTTAGGCTACATTATTATATTTGGTATAGAACTAATTTTTAAAATGGTATGGAAAGATAGGTAAAGTCGCCAGCACATCAAGCTTCCCGAAACTGAAAAATTTCCCCAATGCTATAATAATATGGTTCAAAGTTCATGAGGCGATGAAGTTGAAAATCTAATAAGGAAATTTGACAAATTGTAGTAGCTTGATGTGCTGGCGTCTGTACGTAAGCGAGTTCGACTACTTACTTCATTCGTTAACAAATAATACAGTCACAACAATACATATGCATGTATCCATATGAGCAATAAACAAACACATGAACTTGACACCGCGTAGTCAGAGAGTGTGACGTATGAACCGGTTGCATGCGTGTACACACCTCTTACGTACTCCACCCATACATGTAAACGTTACACATACATTTATTAACAACGAGTTTCGTTCGTGTTTTGCCCCTATGGCTAAGACGACCTTCCTTCTTAGCCTTGTTGAAATTGAAATTGAAAACGAGCATGGTTTCAATTGAAGATACGTAGTGCTTTGTTTTGTTTATTTATAAAAATGTACAGAATTGACCTCTCTACAGATTTATTATAAGTATAGATAAGGGTAGGACATATCTAGATTAATTTATTGCAATGAATGATTTTTGGGTATAAAACCAAAGATTACAAGTTATTCAGTGTGGAAGTAAAATCGTGTGTCAAATTTATTCGAAATAATAATTACATTTTTGCGAGTATTGCTTCAGCATATAAGTCAATGACATCAGTTTTTTAATTAACATTTAGATATACAGTGAAGAGTATTCAATGAACTTTACTACATTTCCATGAAGTTCTGACGACACTAAAACAATAAGTTTTAATTAAAACGAAGTCTTTAACTGTTAATTAATTGGCCATGTTCACGTAAATGAGAGGAAAGCGATTTCCGATTTTCCCTGCTTCTTAAAGAGTAAGAATAGTCTGTGTTTTTTTAAAAGCTTTTTAAACAAAGTATCTTGTTTCAAATACGTTCTATTATAAAAAGCCTAATATTCTCTTCCGAGGGCGAAGTATTAGGCATTATTTTTTCATTAATATTCTGAAGCAAGACTTGTATGCGGCGTGTTTGTCTACTCACTATATGGAGTCTTAACGCAATGAACAAAATTATACGGATATTCTACAGCCCTTGGGAAATTATGTCTTTCTATAAACATTTAATAACATAACCAACCGCAAACTGCATAACATTAGTCTCGCAACCTTAGGTATCCTTGTGCATATTGAAACTTAGCGCCGCGGGAAGTGGGGGTTGTCCGTTTAGCTGATGTAATTGAAAGTCAAATTACATCATTGTTATAGCCTTTATTATAATCAATGTAGAATTTTATCACTAATTATATCTAAGACTAATTTTAGCTATACATTTTCTATTTAAGTTGATTTTCCCGTATTTCTTAGCACTTACACCGTATCCTAAAGAATCCATCCAACTGCGAAATTTTAATAAGTAACATTCCGGAACAGATGTCCAGGGTGTATCGCGTGCGGACGAGACCAAAGTTGAACGAACGACATCTAGTGACGCTCGCGTGTCTGTCACTTCTCTCGTCTGCCAAGCTGTCACACGACAGTATTAATAGAACCGCCTATCTCGGAACTAATATATCAAATTGTGCGATACGTGTTAGACCTTCATTGATAAAATGATGACACATAAACCGGCAGGATATTATGAGGGTTACATGATGGTTTATGTATACGAAACTTGGTTTTATATATTTTATGCGATGTTTTATTTTTATCATTTTTTGTTATAATGTATTGAACTACAACTAAGACAATACATCCTGCAGCAATCGACGATTCATAAGACAAAAAAAATATAACGGGTAAAGTATACAATGAACAAAATAATAAATTCGTAGTAGTGTGAGAATGTTTTAAAGTTAGAAAAATTATTTGTTATTTCAGTTATAAATAGCGAGGATCACGATAGAATATCTGATAATACCACTCACTCTACCCGCAAATCACTATGTATAATTAATATTTCCACAATTTGCCGAACATAAATATATGCCGGTCAGCTGCACCATTTTTAATCATTTTGTAAGAATTTACTGATGAAAATTAACATGTTATATAATGTTTTTTTTTTATTTGTCTGTGTCTGCTGCACACACAGGTAAGGCTGTACCTATTTAGATAGTTTTATGTAGATGTAGAGGTAATGTCGGAGAAATCCAAAGGCTTCTTTTTATTCAGATGTATAGGAGACAAATAAATCCTGAACATCAAAATATGCATAAAAGAATGCGCACTGTAACACCATCAATAAAAAAAGATTGTTCCAATTACCGATCAGTAGCGCTCTAACGACCTGCGCAGTTACTTATTATCCGATCGAGACCTGTCCATTTTCGTTATAATTACAGTGTACGCTAAACAAAAAATCAACATTGAATAAACTGAAGCAAGGCCTTCGGTAATAACAAATAGCATTCCGCGTCGCCATGACTGGACTCCATCTTATACAACTATCTCACATAATTATCATAAAGTTAACCCACTTTATAGAGCGAATACTATAATATTGTGGCTTTTAATTGTAGTCTAGCATTTGAGGGTTAGGAGCCACGAGTTATTTACATAAGTAGTGTCCGAACCTGTCTTCCAATAAGGTCAAAATCAATTCTAGGATTTAGATTCCACATGGGTTCAAAGAAGTTCAAGCCAAAAGTATTGTAAGTATGAACGCTTGAATTTTTGTGTACTCATCTATTCAACCCAATTTACGTGATTGAAAATGTAATATGACATCAATAAGTATTGACCAATTCGCAAATTACTCTCTTATAGTAGGTTTGCGATTAACTAAAAATAAGTTCTGCGAACCTTTCTGATGTCCTCAAACGTCCTAACCGATAACGAAGTATTGTATGTCTGTTAAATAATTGTGATTATGGATATAGCCATTATCATCACTGCGTAACTGTCTGGTAATCCTGGAATACTACATAAGTATGTATTATACGTACATAAGTGTGTTATCAGTTCGATTACAACGTAATAGGAACAGCCAAAAGGCGAAATTAAGTTGGAAACCGAAGCTTTCATGTTGTTGCAGTCTTTCTGTATTGAAAAGGAATTGGTTAATAATGAACAAATGCTGTTATTTGAACATAAGTCATTTGACAATGGTCTACCTACGTTGGTTGAGCGAACTTCTATTATTCTTATAAACAAACTCAAAAATATATATATAATAAACTTATAAGCTCAAACTCATTTATTCAAACTTGGCTGCAAAACAGCACTTTTTGAATGTCAAAAATTACAAAAGACAGCCCCCAAAACGTCCACCCTTCACCACTTCCTATGTGTTTTTGCTGAGAAGAAGTGGCGCAACAAACTCCCCAGCAAAATATATATACTTCCACATATCGTCATATATATGCCCCATAAGAATAACTAAACAATTAAACTAGACTTCAAATACTTAAGCACAAGTAAGGATATATTGAGCATACTTCTGCGATGTCAAAATCTCTCGATAGCAAATCATCGAGTTGAGACAACAATCGAAATATATTTCGAGCTGGACTCGTTTCGCGGGGGTAGGCGAGTTTGTGTTTAGCCTAAGCTATACTTACTACCTGTGTTGTCGTGGATTGCCTTGATCTAGTAAGAGTTGCCAACGCGGCTAGCGTAGACCATAAACATATCACGCGATATCACTGTTAACACGGAATTTAATGTATATATTTACATAGGGAAGCGATAATGCTTTTATGTTTTTTTTTTTAAATTAATGTGTTATCTTATTTTACCTTTATACCTTTATAACTTACATTTTCTTAACAACAACCATAATCCCGCTCCCTGCTGTGGGTGCAGGGAGTGTTAGCCTTTTAGTGACTTGAACCCACTATGTTCCTTATGGAGGTCCCTATGTGCCATAGTCATGGTCGATTCCTTCGAACAATCTGCAGCCCCGGCAGAGAAAGTACGTCCTTAGTTCTATTCTCAATAAAGCATTTAAGTGAAAAGTTATGACGTGCACAAACACGTCACGCCTCACAGTTACACAAGTCTTTGTGTAAGGTACTTCCCTTTAGGAAATATCACTAGCGGCCTCGTATTACACTTACTCGTGCTAATTATCTTGAACTATAAAATATGAAAAATAAATGACAACCGATAACTTAAGAGCTCGGTTCAGTAAGACCCGTCGGATTTTTACAAAAGTGTAAACAAACTTCAATGAACCCTGACCTTATAAAAATTACTTAGTACTACAAAAACAGCTTCTGCTCAGTCATAAAAGAGATTTACTTTTATTTCGCGAATTTCCATATAAAAGCCTTTTATCGTCTATCTTATCTGCAGGCGCCGACG
Organism: Heliothis peltigera; assembly: GCA_958496145.1. Taxonomy (NCBI): domain Eukaryota; kingdom Metazoa; phylum Arthropoda; class Insecta; order Lepidoptera; family Noctuidae; genus Heliothis; species Heliothis peltigera. The sequence continues at coordinate 6,045,267 of OY292334.1, read as the reverse complement.
CGCACGTAACTATAAATCGCGCTTGATATCAACAATGAACACTCAATGTTTGCCTTAAAAGGCCGATTGCTTTATGCTACGCTACGGTGTGACAGCGGGACGCTTTTATGCAAACGTGAGCGGTATAACGTATTGTTCGAATGAAAATGGTAACTATGTTGACTTATCTGATCGCTCCAGTTTACCACAAAGGTATATTGTGCATTGAGCACGCCCCCGCGTCCGCGAGAACATCTATTCTCTTAATAAGTAGCACAATAAAACTTAATGTTTCACGTTCATCGCGATTAAATTAAATTATTTCTTAAGAGAAGACATTTTTTTTTCAAATATGACTTCACTGATTTCAGTTGTTCTCAACCGGGTATTAAATCGACAATATTTATTTCCAGGTTTATAAGAAACGGATTTCCAGGAGAGGTTCTGAGTTCTGTTTTCTTTTTATTGTTCCGTCGTTAGAATGTCTCTTTGACTGAGTAAAATATCGCTTTGTCCATACCAATATAAGGAATCCATGGAACCTACTTACATTGGGTTGTGTTCCACGAATTTCCTCAATGACATCATCAGGAAAAATATTTGTACGGTATCATTATTATAATTGAGACACCATTTATTTTATTTCAGGAATAACTGTAAGAATGTATATTTGTATAGATGACATACTTATATCCTAGTGGTTCGCCGTCTTCTTCTTCTTATCGAGTGAGCTACTGGTTTATCACCTAACAAGCCCAAGTTTCAGAGTTTTCTCAACTGACTGCGCCTGAGCAGCATTCGAGGACGCTGGCTTTACGTGCCCTGAAACATCGCACCAACTTCTGGACTTTGGGCTGCTTTGTAAAAGTTTCAAAAACTAACAAAGTGATTTAGGCCCAACTTAGGAAGCGAACCCGGGACCCCATGCACGGTTGTCGCGCTTGAGACCACTACGATAGGTTACGATTCCTGATCTTCTTCCTGTGTATAAAATAATTGAATCTGTTGAAATGAAAGGCTCATTGTGATTGTAAACAAAACTAAGCATGGTCAATTAAATAATGTTCAGTACTTAAGCTTACAAAGTATCTATAACAATGAATATACAATACTTTTCATTCAATTACTAGTTTTAGTGTTTCTTTTATACGTCAAACAAGCTCTTTCACTACCGTCAATAAATGCTAGTTATTTATAACTTATACAAAACTACAATTTAATGTACAGAAATAAAGCGGCTTATTAATTTCGTATTAACACTTCAACCATAATTTTACGATCGATCGACTCCGAGAGCTAAGTTTATGCAAATTTAGACCAACCGTACTTGCCTTGCAATGTTGATAGCAATTGAAACAGTCCATTGCCATTAGAATTATTTTATAGCTCTCAAATATAATACATTTAGCAATCGGAGTTAATTGTATTATTATTTTTACATATCGGAACTGAAAAGCAATTAAAAGTAGAGTACTTTGTAGATAAGCAATCTTTTCAATCAGTCTGTGAACTTACACAACGTGGAGATGACGAAACTGATTGGTAACTTGCATCAGGAGTAGATAACAAAAGCTCTCAGTTCCAATGGCTTGAAAGTGCGAACAAATAGTCAACTAACTGCGCTAACGAAATCACTAGGCATACAATTGTATACAAATATATTTTCTCATTGCAATAAATGCATTGTAGCTCAATATAAAACTCTCAACGATGGTTCCGTGTTATACTCTATACGTAATACCATATCGACCAAACTAGTAACTAACAGATAGACAGATAAATAAGCTTGTAGCGTTCCCCGATAAATGGGCTATTTAACACTGAAAGAATTTGTCAAATCGGTCCATTAGCTCCTGAGATTGGTGCGTTCAAGTAAAAAATAATCTCTTCGTGTCCTATAAATAACACTGGTACACTTTCTGACTAGGTAGGTACACACATATCCAAGAAGTATGTAATACAGTCGTCATAGTAAAAGTGATTTCATGAAAGAAGAATTATTTATTGAAATAGTTTATAATAAAGACTCTTAAACTGAATATTTCTGATGAAAATATTTAGAACAATAAGATTAAAATATGTTGGTATGAATAATAACAACAAAAGTACGTATACATACATTTAATGTTGCCAACTGAATTTCAAATCGTCAGTTTTAAGTATGTATTATTACGTAAAACAAATGTGTTCCAAAAAATATCACGTTCACTCCATTACAGCCGTTTCGTTAGTTTATTACAAAGATAACAGTTGCACTTTAGATGGACTCCATATATAGACATATGTAGGTCCATTGAGATCACGTTTCTCCACTCACGACTAATAGCCTAATCCGTAAATGTCCTTTCTATATCATATTCTATTTATACAGTCCTTATATAAAAGTTCCTATTTCAGTTGACTGACCTTAAGTAAAAGACAATGTTAAGTCCAGCTTATCGTTTTAAAGTATCTTTTTAAATATTAATTTATAATGTCAGCGCACACGAAAAGTAAAGAGGCGAAAAAACGTGCTATTATTCATTAGAGATATAAGGCTCGACGTACATTAAAATAACACTCGGAAAACCAATGTCACCATCATCATCTCCCGAGCCTTTTCCCAACTATGTTGGAGTCGGCTTCCAGTCTAACCGGATTAAGCTGAGTGCCAGTATTTTACAAGGAGCGACTGCCTATCTGACCTCCTCAACGGAGTTACCTGGGCAACCCAATACCCCTTGGTTAGACTGGCGTCAGACTTATTGGCTTCTGATAAATTATTAAATCAGGCGTTATTGTGCGGAAATCCATTACAATAAATGTTAGAACTAGATATTCTTTTCTAACATTTTATTATTGGCTTCTGACTTCCCGTAACAACTACATTATATTTAACTTTTCTGCAACTATTGTTTTATTTTTCTTAGAGTCCATATTTTGCAACTTGGTAGAACAACCAACTTCTCTAATTTTTGCAGGTATCGGATCCTTCCCCATTAATATCCAGACTCCAATAGACCAGACAATCAATGACAAATTGCTCTATTTATCCTGCAGTACTTGTTTTCGCCACTACGAGACTGAAGTAAAAATCTGGATTACTTTTAGGTTCACCTGTGTCGTTGTCCTTCCCTATCAAAGGATAACCCTAAGGACTCCCTAGTAAAGAACCTTCAAATAATAAAAAAATGGTAATTTGATTTTAGGTACAAAGTTACAACCTAACCCTTAAGTATGTAGGTATGAGTATGATTACATCGACCGCCTACAAGACGGACAAACTAAGAAATCTGCATATATCAATACCAACTCATTAATTCACAAAGATATCCTTCAATGATTGGCATTCTATAGCACTTATATCCTTATTTCTAAAATACCAGACTTTATATATTTTTGCAAGAGTTTTTAGTATCACAATACGTCTACATAACGCCTGCAGAATGATAAATGAAAATGCTCTGTATTTAACATTCCTACTCGTCTTTTTAACAGTCTAAGCACATGTGACATACATACAAAACTACAGTTTATATATGAGCAGTTCGTTAAATCAGATTTAAATTGCTATATAAGGAAAATCGTTATCAAATTATATTACAGCCTCAAAGTTATTGTTTTTTTTTTCTGTTATAGATATTTAATATTTTATTGATATAAATCTGACCAGCATTGTACTATCCAGTGACACTCCACTGAAACATAATTAAAACCATATACAGTAACAAATTATCAAACATTGACGACCCCGATGGCGCAATGGTAACCACGCCGGACTGCCGAGCTGTGGGTCCTGGACTCGATTTCCGGAACGATAGGCATTTCTGTGATGAGCATGCTTTTTGGCTGTGGTCTGGGTGTTATAATATGTACATATTTATAAATATATCTGAGTAAAGTATTTGTAGTTTATCATTTATTTTAGCACTCATAATACAAGCTAATCAATAGCTTACCATGGGGCTAACCGACCGTAAGTAAAAAAGGTGTCCCGATATTATTAAGATAAATATATATGTATGATAAAAGTATTCACATATAGGGTAACCGGTTGATTAAAGGTCTCCACCCACTTTATCAAGCTTTATTTTTCACTTTTGAATTCGACTACTGTTAGTGATATTTTAATTCGATCTACGGCTTAAATGACCACTGTTTACAAATACCAGTATAAAAATCCACAATTTCTCTCTACCAGGAAATTATTAAAATGAAGCTTACAAAATCATTAAATATGTAGTTAGAAATGGCAACACATAAATATACATATATTGTTTTCAAGAAAAAATATTTGTTCGTGGAATCGTTTTATTTAACGCGAGTAAGTCAGTTCCTTCATAATAAGAAAAATAAAATACGATAGAGCCTTAAAGGTTTCCACTGAAAACATAATCGTAAGTAGATGATATGTATACCATAAGACGATTAAGTTTAACGAGGCGATCTTAACAGTTTGTTACTTATAAACTTTTAAAATATTGAGCCGTTATATTAAACAGCGCGCAGTAATTTTATTAATAAACTAGCTGATGCCCGCGACGGCGTCCGCATTAGGCGATTAATCATTCACCCCCCTCCCCCTCCATACGTGATAGCGTGATAATATGTAGCCCATATGTTGACCCGACCTCTTAGTTATATTCATGCCAAATTTTAAGCAAATCCATGATAGATAGATAGATAGATTATTATGATTACCATGCAGTACTTTTTGAGATTAGCCCGGACATACATACAGACAAAAATTCTACAAAGTATATTTTCGGCTTCGATATCGATTGTACATCACGTCCCAATTGCTCTTTAAAAAAAATATTCAATGTACAGTTTTGACTTTCTACGATTTTATTATATGTATAGATTATTTGCATTATTTAATAACCTACTACATCTATTACATCACGTTATCAGTCATATTTATTATTAAATTAATTTGTAATACTAATTATATACAGTTCGTGACAAATTCCAAGCTTTGTAAACCAATCGTAATGCCCAGTCACAATGACGCTCTCAAACTTAGCTAGACTGTACTTCACGGTGATCATTTATTACACGCTTCAATGATTTTGGTCAATGGCGGTTTTAAATACATGAATCATAATCAAATTGTAAATTGAAGCTTATATTAAAGCTATTTACAAATTCAATTTAAATTAAGAATTAAAGAATAGACTTTATATCAAACCTGCATGCTCTTAATTATGTCCACCAAAAATTATACTAACGGCCAAGTTCACAGGTTGCTGATAAGTTCCAGATAGTTTATTTGGCAGATAATTTCATACAAATTCTGTTCCATTTTTAAGGTTCCGTGCCCAAAGGGTAAAACAGGAACCCTATTGTTTTCGCTCCTCTGTCCGTCCGTCCGTCCGTCTGTCACCAGGCTGTATCTCATGAACCGTGATAGTTAGAGAGTTGAAATTTTCACAGATGATGTATTTCTGTTGCTGCTATAACAACAAATACTGAAAACTAGAATAAAATAAATATTTTGGGGGGCTCCCAATACAACAAACGTGATTTTTTTGTTAATTTTTGCTCAATATCGATAACGGCAACAGGTAGATGCTTGAAATATTCACAGAATATGGAATGTATTACTTACTCTAAAAATAAGTAATTTTATTAAAATTAAATTAATATTTGAGGGGGGCTCTCATACACAAACATGATTTTCTGCTCGCTTTTTACTCGATATTGATAACGGCAAGAGGCAGACGCTTGAAATTTTCCCTGAATATTGAGTTTATATAAATAACGGTACGGAACCCTTCGTGCGCGAGTCCGACTCGCACCTGGCCGGTTTTTTTTTAATTTATGTGGTAGATAGTGGCTATCTTTAACCTGTGAAACTGGCCCTAAATCATCATATTGGGGTTATATGTTGGTCCCGTACAAAGACAAGTCGTCCTTTAAATACATATCCCAACCATCGATTCCATTACAGAACATTATACTTTTTGAAATTTCAGATTTTTCAACTCGGAAATCGAACGCAATGCCACAAAATTTCTTCTCAGTCAAAAAGAGACATAAGGAAAATATTCTGTTCCTCTTCTAAACGAATTCAGTTCATTCAGAAAGTTTTGACACAATTTAATTCAACCTTGAACAATAAATCAATAAATATAGAAAACTATAATGCATAAATTATGGTAACCGACCAATAAATCACGAAAACCAATGCCTTACTACATCTTAAATAGAAACGATAACTAACGTCCTAACTTATCGGATCTTGCTCAAATGGGACGGAACGGACCCATTTTGATGTCATTGACCTGAGGAAAATGTACACACCTAGCGGAAACGCAATATTAATACATTTTATAGAACCGAATGCTGGAGTGCCAACTTTAATTACAGTCAGCCATGTGACAGTTTATGGAGTGTTTTAAACGGACTTCAGCAACCGGTGTCAATGACCTCTGGTACCCCATTGGAATGTTCGGGATGTAGGTAATATAAACAGGAAAAAATAGTGATCTGGAAATACTTCTTGAATATATTTTTAGGAAGACATCGACGATGTAATTGACTGATAACTGATGCAAGGATATTGAATTTCCTAATTCAGATCAGTACTACTCGTATGCTTTTAGTTTATAAATACACCAGAATTTATGTATATTTTTGGACAAACTTAAGTATACCAAAGTTTTTTTGGAAAACATATATTTTTTCCTCGTAATCGTAGCAAACACTGAATATTATCTGTAATATAAACTTCTGTGATAAGTCCATGGGGACGAAGTAAGAAACTACACTTCCTGTGTCGAACTTATAAATAAACTTGATGTGTATCTAATAAAGGTAAATAAACATTTTATTTTGGGACTGAGAGGATTAGTTCCTGCCTACGTTTTTTCATTTCAAAATGTATTCTTTGTGTAAAGAATGTATTCTTTACTTTGAATTCTTTCTCCGTCACTGCATATTATATAACTACCTAATGATACAGACTTTCGATGCATCCGTCTATCAACTCAAAAAAAAAAAGTGTAGGTGTTGTATTCATATACACGTATGCCACGCGCTAGTTAAATATGATTTAAATTGTCATTCTTTTTGTTTTGGCCGAGGGAGAACCGATATAATGACCGGTTATTCAGAAACTACATCAATTGAAATATGAATTCTTCTAAGCAAGTTTTAAATAGTCTTACAAGCTTCCTGTCGAAGGTAAAATTATAATATTCAGTGGCGTGAGAATAGCAGATAATAGCTGACCCCATTGGAAGATATTAATTCATAGATAAAAAAAAACAATTGCGCGTAAATCCGAACCGTTAATTTTATTCAGTCAGCCCGCATTGATTGTATCAAGGTGACCGTATTAGTTCTTACGCTATCTGTAATAACGTCATTCTATGCTGCCGTGTATGGTATGTGCCAACCTAATCCTATCCTTCCTTATAGCGCACTTATATGAAACAATAAAACACATTCCATATTTCTGAAATGGCGTGTATCATGTGCAAATATTGTGAGTTGCAATAGGGATGCGGACAACTAGTCAAATTCAATACTTTTATAGTACTGTCAAAAATGGTTACTCTCTATGAAATTTGTTTGAAAAAGCCACGTCACAGATTTTTCACATCAATACGTATACTTATTTCGATTATATTACCAATAAAAAAATAAAAACAGTTTTTTGTTCACAACGATGAATAAAACTGACATTATTTTAAGATGCTTTACAAAATGAATATGATAAAGTATTTTATTTATGACCTAGTCCGCATCCCTATTCTTAATGATTTAACTCAAAAGGACAACATTAAAAACGTAACAAACCTTTAACTTAACCAAACATTAAACTTTAATAATTGGTTTAGTAGACGTCAGGCCTCAGACGGAAGACCTGCTGGAGTTGAGAATTATTCGCAAGAGTTATCTCTGCCCTGGCGCACAAATGCGTCCAGAAGTAACAAAAGTGGATTTTTGTCACTCCCTTCAAGTGCAACCACAGCCGGAGGGGTTATTTGATGATTTCCAAGTAGATAAATGACCTGGGGAAAAAAATAGACTATAATATAGTTTGTTTGATTCGATAAGTGAAAATTCGCTAAGCTATAAAAATTAAGCCGAATTTTTAGATAATTTATTGTAGTTTTTAAATTACTATGTATGTGTACTTTGCTATTGATGTACTTATGTATATTATGTGAACTATTTTAATCTCCATAATGTAACAGTATTTCCGTGAATTTTGAACTGTCGGAACAAAAAATTAGTGACGCAATGTTATTCAAGAATAACTAATTAGAATAGCTTAGTATCCTTATCGGGCATAACATCTCGTGCATGGGTCCGTTTACGCTCTATTTTAATATTATAAATAGTTCTATGAAAAACAATTCAACTGTTAACAATGAATTACTTATTTATTCTATTATTCTGCGTGGCGTGAGTTCATCATCACAGCCTTTTTTATCGTCCCACTGCTGGGCACGAGTCTCCTCTCCCACGGAGAAGGATTGAGCGTTAATCACTACGCTCGCTCAATGCGGGTTAGTGATTCCAGAATTTATAGTCCAGGTTTCCTCGAGATGTTTTCCTTCAACTTTAAATAGTCATTGGTGTCTAAGATAAACTTAGAAAAGCTACATTGGTACTTGCTGACCTGGAATCGAACCCCCACCCTCATACTCGAAAGGCTGATGCTTTAACTAGTGGGCCACCACGGCAGCGTTCGTTATACGGAAAAAAACTTTTTGCGGTACGATAATATTGACACGTCACAATTTCAGTTGACAGTTGCAATGCTGTTACTGATATTTCAGTTGAGGTAATCCTCAAGCTATCCAGTTTCTGACTTCTACTTAAACATTCTTATTAAGGCACACAACAAAAAATATTAAATCATCGCCATAGTATCTAATAGACAGTGTTTTATTAAAATAATTTAATTATTAATCTACAAATTATAATTTCTTGCTTATATATAAATTTTAATACAATCATCATAAAAAAAAAAAAAACTTTGAAATAAATTAATTATATCAGAATTTCGTCAACGCAAATGTTAGAAGCATATTGATGGTATGTGCGTATAATGACAACAACACGGAACTAAATGTTTTAGTTATCGAGTAATTCCTCGTGTTCTTGGACACCACTCCGCTTGACTGGGCGCAAACCTTTCATTGTCCGCGAATCGAAGCGCGAGCGCACTAAACGAGCTTAAAAAAATTGCCAAGCCAATTTCAGCCCAATTACGATGGCCATAAAACCAAATTTAAGCTACCAAATGGTATTTAGTTACTTCTCTTTATATTAAATACAAAGAAGCGGCTTTTGTAATAATAGTACTTATAACTTTATAAACACTTATAGGTCATGCAAAAGCTACAATTGGCTCAGCAATAACAGATAAGTAGGCACTAAATTAGAGTCAAGGCACTTTCCTAATGCTGCAATCCAAAATAAGTCTAACGAAGGCTAAAACACTTTCGCAAAATTATTGTTAAATTTATTAAAATATGGAATCAGAAGATCCGTTCGCAATTTTCTAACATTTTTTATGTAGAGCGACGTCATACATTTCGCTGTCATCGTCGCGCACTACATACTCCGACCACGAAATTCTTCTACGATGTAATGTTTGACCGCCGCATGTGCGCGAGGTCATATTATTGACAACTGACATTGTTCTATGTATGCCGAATGTACGAGTACTTACGCCTGAAATTGCTTTACCTTTAATTTATATCCGGTCAGTATAAATATGAGTGTACGCGAGTCAAGTTTATCAGTCGACCGTCTGCGGTTTGAAGTGATCTAGTTCGTCAGAAACAACACAGACCACGTTCACAATGAAATCGATGGTGGTGTTATTCGCTGTGCTGGCCGTGGCTTGCGGCTCCCTGGTGCCCCTGGCGCAGCCAGCGCACCACCCGGCGCTCGTGCTGGACCCGCACGGCAGGCCACTCGACACCGCGGAAGTGATCAATGCCCGCGCCCTGCACCTGCAGGCTAAAGCTCTGGATGGACACTACGCTCCCCTCGCGCACGCTGCCGTCGTGCCCTACGCGCACTCCGTGGTCGCCCCCGCCGCGCTGGCCGCGCCCGCCGCCGTCTCCCACCAGTCCCGAGTGGACGTGCACAGCAGCCCCGCCGTCGTGAACACCGTCGTCGCTGCTCCCGTGCTGGGACACTCCGTCTACTCATCTCCCCTTCTGGCTCACTCCGCTCTCGCTCACTCGCACTACCTGAAAAAGCGCTCCCTGGGACACATCGCCTACGCCGCTCCCGTCGTCGCCCACGTGGCGCCCTCCGCCGTGTCGCACCAGTCCCGCGTGGACGTCGTCTCTAGCCCCGCGGTAGTGTCCCACGCTGTCGCCCCCGTGGTGTCTCACGCTTACGCCGCTCCCGTGGTGGCGCACGCCGCCCCCGTGGTTGCCGTAGCTCCCTCCGCCGTCTCCCACCAGTCCCGCGTCGACGTGCGCACCAGCCCCGCTGTCGTGTCCCACGCCGTCCACGCCGCGCCCGTCTACGCCGCCGCCGCTTACGCCGCCCCCGCATACGCCGCGTACGGCGCTCACGCCGGACTCCTACACTCTGCTCCCCTTGCCCACGGCCACGCCTGGTGAACAGCAAAACTGACGAACTCCTAAGACTATGAACCTAAGATGATGTAAAAATAATAAAAAAAAGTTATTTATGAAATAAATAATAAGGGAAACCCTATCTGTATGTTTTAATTAAATGCAACCCCAAATAAATTTGTTTTGAAGATAGTAAACATAAACATATTTTTTCAGCCTGCATACATGATTTATGCAATAGTAAATCTAAGACGAGTAACGTATGAGACGAATATAATTAAAAACTGCGACTTTTAATAATTAATTATTAACTTTTTTTTATTTACTAATTAATATATTATTAATATTCAGCAGTTTTATACCTTCCCTGTAGTTTTGTATCGACTTTAAGAAGTTGCTTCAAGCATCATTCGATTTAATATGACGTGCAAATATGTTGCGGTCCTGACTATGGTTCATTCTCTTCTCAAAGGTTTTTAGCCATACGAATTGAATTAAATTAAATAATATGCTAATTTAGACCATGATATGATATGATTGTGAAAAATAACTTATAACTGTGATATCTGGACTCTGGCTACGATACGATCAATTAATTAGCCAGGCACATACATATGTAGATGTAACAAGTAATAAATACATACTAAACACTCTTAAAAATTTAGAAAAAATGCTGGATTGTAAAAAAATCTTGTGACCATGTTAGATAAATAACTTATAAATTGGAAAATTTTCAAATATTATTGTAAAATACAGATCAGATACATAAAATGAAACGGCTTATGTGAAAGTGTGAATGACTAAAATTCTTACACATATTCAAGCTATAGCGGACTTTGTTTTTCACTTTTATTCGTATTTCCCTCAAAGAATAATGAAAGACGATATCTATACGAACTTACATTCTTATTTTAGCCCTCTTACGGCCAGTTTCACAATGTCCGAATAGCCACTATAATTGGTAATAAATAATATTTGGTAGACAAATAAATTAAAAAATGGAACAGAATTTGAATGAAATTATCTACCAAATAAACTAATTGGAACTTATTCGCAGATGGTGAAACAGGGCCCTTAGAAGTTTTATATTCAAAAATGCTTTCTTATCTAGAACACTGGATATAAGAAACTTTTCCTCCAAATTTAAAGTCTCGACGACCAGCGATGCATGCTGTGTTTATCCGTCATTCAATCAATCAGGCAAAGGATTATGTTAAGATTAAGTTATAGACGATGAAGAAATATAGTCAACGTATAATAATAATAATAATGGCGTCCAGACCGATTGCTAGCCATGGCGGATATTCTCTCTAAAGATATCAATCAACAAGTTGCATAGGACATATTATAGTGCAGAAGCATTTGCGCAGACATAGATTTAATCTCTATTCCCTGACTCTTTTATCCCGATTGATCGACAAACAGGAGTGAGATCAGGTGCAGGACCGACATTTACGTGTTCTCCGATGCACGGGTATTTCATTCACCAACTTTCAGACTTTGGGCTGCTTTTGTGAAAGTTCCTTAAAGCCCATAGAAATTTCGGCCCGACTTGGCAAACAAACCTGAGATCCCGTGCTCAGCAGCTGCTTCATTCGACTACTAGACCAACGAGGCAACTAAGCCATGTATCAATATAACGTAACTACGAATAAATCACTACGCGAGTGCAAAAACATTTCAGAAATTAATTTTCGAATATGTCCGGTCTCAATATTGTCCCTTAATTGTTGTCGCTTAATTGATGCTTAATCGTCTCGTCAACGAGAATATGATGAATTATATCGGCTACGATATAGAATCTACATAGATGCTTGCCATATTGGTTTTCGTTATTCTAAGGCTAACATTCTAGAACTTTATTCCAACAAGTAGTTAAATTTTACTTTATTTATTAAACCAGTCATTGCTGTAATTTGGTTTAATTACTTCTATTTCATTTCCTGAGTGTGGTTTGGAACTCAGACAATTTAATTACATACGTGAATAACATGCAGACAAATAAATATGTAAGTTACGTCTTTAAACATAGTCCTAATAGAAGGGCTGGCTACTAAGGCATACTTTCTTTTTCTTATATACATATAGGAAAATAGACCAGTATGAATGCCTAAATTAAGATAGCAATGCAAAGTGTAGTTCACATTTTAGTTTGACCGCCACGATCGCCACACACTCACCGAGGTCATTGCAAAGCTAGTGAAACAATGTAGTAAGGCATGTACGCGTCTGAAATTGACTTACCTTTAATTTATATCCGGTCAGTATAAATATGAGTGTACGCGAGTCAAATTTATCAGTCGACCGTCTGCGGTTTGAAGTGATCTAGTTCGTCAGAAACAACACAGACCACGTTCACAATGAAATCGATGGTGGTGTTATTCGCTGTGCTGGCCGTGGCTTGCGGCTCCCTGGTGCCCCTGGCGCAGCCAGCGCACCACCCGGCGCTCGTGCTGGACCCGCACGGCAGGCCACTCGACACCGCGGAAGTGATCAATGCCCGCGCCCTGCACCTGCAGGCTAAAGCTCTGGATGGACACTACGCTCCCCTCGCGCACGCTGCCGTCGTGCCCTACGCGCACTCCGTGGTCGCCCCCGCCGCGCTGGCCGCGCCCGCCGCCGTCTCCCACCAGTCCCGAGTGGACGTGCACAGCAGCCCCGCTGTCGTGAGCTCCGTCGTCGCTGCTCCCGTGCTGGGACACTCCGTCTACTCATCTCCCCTTCTGGCTCACTCCGCTCTCGCTCACTCGCACTACCTGAAGAAGCGCTCCCTGGGACACATCGCCTACGCCGCTCCCGTCGTCGCCCACGTGGCGCCCTCCGCCGTGTCGCACCAATCCCGCGTGGACGTCGTCTCTAGCCCCGCGGTAGTGTCCCACGCTGTCGCCCCCGTGGTGTCTCACGCTTACGCCGCTCCCGTGGTGGCGCACGCCGCCCCCGTGGTCGCCGTAGCTCCCTCCGCCGTGTCCCACCAGTCCCGCGTTGACGTGCGCACCAGCCCCGCTGTCGTGTCTCACGCCGTCCACACCGCCCCCGTCTACGCCGCCGCCGCTTACGCCGCCCCCGCATACGCCGCGTACGGCGCTCACGCCGGACTCCTGCACTCTGCTCCCCTTGCCCACGGCCACGCCTGGTGAACAGCGAAACTGACGAACACCTAAGACTATGAACCTAAGATGATGTAAAAATAATAAAAAGAGTATTTATGAAATAAAATAATACCCAAAAAAACTATTTACATTTTATTCCCCCGGTATAAGACAATATGAATCAAATGTATGTTTGTAAAGTACAAAGTATAACCTAATAAGTTGATTAAGACATAAAGGTAACTCGAAAAGTTGGAGCAAAAAACTTACTTTTAAGTTGGTGCTATTAGCACTCCTACTTTTTAGCGTGGTATTAAGTGATAATTTCAACAAGCAAGCTATAACTAAATAAGAGAGTAGAGATTAAAGAATAACAATAGCAACGACATGTCTTCAATTAAATTATATGTTTTGAAATAGTTATAATGGAATTTAAACAGAATACGAATTACCAGAAATACGGTCCAAGTTTCAACGTGCATAATATTTGGTTCAGCGTGTCACAATCCACGCTTGTTTATTCAAACAGGAGCCTTGTCTGTCCATTTTGCAACTGTTCATTACGTCTACATTATATTTGAGATATAGTTACTTAGTAATTAGACTTCCTTATATTTTAACCAATCATCGTCTAAATTGGTCTAAATAGATTTCAATGTTAGAAGATACTTTACCAATACAACTTCATAAACCTATCTTCCAGTATAGAGGAAAACCATCATGACTACACCTATGTAGATATGTAATGTTATTTATGAAATAGCGAAATAAGATAAGAAAAAGCATCTGCTTTAGAAAACAGACTCGAGTTGTTGAAATTATTTTACGATTAGCAAATTAGCAAAATTTAGGCTGTACCGATGCCGCTGGCTTTGTACTTGCCAACACCATTTCATTACTCTCAAAAACTGATTATTCACTGTCAACTGTATGAAAGATTGCATATTAGTCATTCTTAAATGAACATTATAGATATAATCAAAGCGTATAGAACCAGAAATAGCTTCGTATTCAGATCAATGTCTTCGAACAATGAGCTTAAATAGTCAGACAATAATGATTCGCGGAATGCGTTTAATGCACCAACTGAACGTTACATATTTGCACATTGCTAACCTTGCGGAATAGGCAATTAAGGTTTTGCAGTGTCCTTGCGACTGTCGCTTCGGATACGTCAAGATATGTAGTCGGGTACTATAATAGCCTTAGAACTATAATCATACGGGAGCCAACATAACCCCTCTCACTTAGCGTATATTTCTGTTAATGAAAGGTATATTTATATAGAACTTACTGACTTAAATGAATGGACATTCTAAACTATCACTGTATTAGTTACTTCTGATATTTACTATCTAGAAGAAAGCTTCGGGATAGGTTTGGTTATCACCTCACATGGCCGCATGTCATACCTTCAAAGTCCGCACCCGTATAATTGACCGTATATTAATTTTGTATGTCTTTTTTGTTATTGGATAATTATTGTTTCCTCTAAATCGTTAAATAACCAATAAAAATACTGTCAGCATTTGTTAACAGATTTTAACACATTAAGTCCAAAACGTATTTTATTCCTTAAAAGCTTACTTGATATTTTAATGTATTTTCGTATTTAAATATATTTTGGGATATTTTATGTTGAATAGCAGCTGAATGTTTTTTTGTTCTCATATTTGGTAGCAAATTGAGATTTATCAACGCGTTGGAGAGTACATAATTGTGCCATCAAATTGACGGCTGTGACCCTTCTAGTAGTTAAACCACAGCGTCATACCTTTCATAATGTAATAACCACGATGCCGAGCGGCACCGCAGCCTATGACGTGTTCTACCATGTCGATAAATATGTATATTGGTAAATAGTCAACAGATATGTACATATACACATAGACAAGTCACCAGACAATAAACATAGACAATTCAACTACCTACATTTATCTTTACCTCGTACCAATTTATCAATTTAGGTTTGTAATCTATCTAGGCGTGTATGAAAAAAACCAGGAAGTATTTAAATATTATTTTATTATTTGTCTATTCATTTTAATAAATAACTATTAAAACGAAAACTACAGTCATTTTCGTCGAAATCAGTTCCTTTTTACCAGTGCGCAGCGCTCAGGTGGTGAGGGGCAGTCCAGATGGCGGAATGGGCAATGGGGGCCAAGTGAGACACAGCAGGCGCAGCGTATACGGCGGGGGCGGCGTACACAGCAGGAGCGGCGTGGACGTAGGTCGACACCACCGCCGGCTTCGAAATCACATCAACACGGGACTGGTGGGACACGGCGGACGGGACAGCGTGTACGACAGGCGTAACGAGGTGAGCCAGAGATCGCTTCTTAAGGAGGTGGGCAAGTCCAGCGTGAGCTCCGTACGCAGCGTAGCCGTGAGCTCCGTACGCAGCGTAGCCATGAGCGGCGTATGCGGGGGCGGCGTAAGCAGCGGCGGCGTAGACGGGCGCGGCGTGGACGGCGTGGGACACGACAGCGGGGCTGGTGCGCACGTCGATGCGGGACTGGTGGGAGACGGCGGAGGGAGCTACGGCGACCACGGGAGCGGCGTAAGCGTGAGACACCACGGGGGCGACAGCTTGGGATACTACCGCGGGGCTAGAGACGACGTCCACGCGGGATTGGTGCGACACGGCGGAGGGCGCCACGTGGGCGACGACGGGAGCGGCGTAGGCGATGTGTCCCAGGGAGCGCTTTTTCAGGTAGTGCGAGTGAGCGAGAGCGGAGTGAGCCAGAAGGGGAGAGGAGTATGCGGAGTGTCCCAGCACGGGAGCGGCGACGACGGTGCTCACGACGGCGGGGCTGCTGTGCACGTCCACTCGGGACTGGTGAGAGACGGCGGCGGGCGCGGCCAGCACGGCGGGGGCGACCACGGAGTGCGCGTAGGGCACGACGGCAGCGTGCGCGAGGGGAGCGTAGTGTCCATCCAAAGCTTTAGCCTGCAGGTGCAGGGCGCGGGCATTGATCACTTCCGCGGTGTCGAGTGGCCTGCCATGTGGGTCCAGCACGAGAGCCGCGTGGTGCGCGGGCTGCGCCAGCGGCACCAGGGAGCCGCAAGCTACGGCGCACAAGGCAAAGAACACCACCAGCGTATTCATTTTAACGTGGTCTGTGTTGTGAAATTCGACGATACACAAGATCACTTCAAACCGTGTAACGGCTGACTGATACTTTTCCCTCGCTATTGGACTCTTTATATAGTCCGAGCGGTCAAATTATAAGCTGGGTACATACACGGATCATAATTTCTCAGATGTTAAATTATATTAGGTAGTGAATAGCAATGTCAAGTGTCATAATGAAAGTTATCAGCCTTGCACTACGGCAGCTTTTGCGTAGTACTTAATCATGCTTCCGACACGGCAGCTGTGTAACTGTGTGGTCATGGCTTATAGGTAAAATAAATACCAATAAAATAAGCATTACTAAAAACTGCGTAAACGTGTGTTATACGGATATACAAAGAAAACAACAAAATGCCAATGTATAGATAAATACAGTAGAACTATTAATAGAGCAGTATTTCACAAGAGCTTCTGGTATGACTGCAACGTTACATAATACCGTATTGTATTTCACTAAGCGCAGTAGGTACCTAATCCTTAGGCGTGGATCTATGTCACGCCCTACAACACTGAACTGTTTGTAAATGACTATCTGAATCGACTTTTGTCACTTCAATATTTTGTTCATCTCTTCCATCCAATGTGAATATTTTGTCATGTTTTCTTACCTTAGGAGTTGTCTGATGTGGCAATCTAATTTTTCACTCTCTCATGCTCCGGAAAAAACATGGAAGCAAGGATTATGAATACAATAAATAAAATAAAATATGAATATGAGATTCTAGCCGGGAATGACAGAATACAATCAATATACCGCCAAAAGTATTGCGTGTCTTTGAATTTTATTCATGTGCCGTTATTATTTTGATAAAGGTACCTTGGCAGAAGGTGGTTACACATCTCACGTGGGTAATAACTGAGCGCGTGTAATTACATATTCTCACGCGAGTCTTGTTTCAAGTTTACCTGAGATCACGAGCAGAATACAACTTCTTTCGGTTTTCGTCAACCCTGAAACTAATTAATACGAACTTCGCACACGATACATCATTTTTTTATGTTTCTACCCCTGCTGAGTAAAAACGATGACATGAATATAAATAAACATACATGCTTACATATACATACATTGAGAATTTTTAAACTAGTTTCTTTCAATGTCGAAAGTAAGTCAAGTGCAAGACCTACACTTGGCCGGGTTATTCTTTGCATAATTTTACATTCACAAGAAAGTAATATATTTACATTATTTTTACTAATATTATAAAGAGGAAAGATTTCATAGTTTTATTTGTTTTGAATACGAGTAGGCTCCAAACGTTGACTGATTTGAAGATATATTTCACTGTTGGTAAGCTACACTATCCCCGGTGAACATAGGATATGTTTTATTCAGGTACGGGAAACAGTTCCCCGGGGACGCGGGAGAAACCGTGTGAAACTGCTAGTGTTATAATAAAGAAAGAGGGCCAAATACTTGGTAAAGAGGTTTAAACTTTTTGTTACTAAAAAAGTACAACAGAGTCAGCTCAAACACTACAAATTCGGCACAAAAGTGATATTTACTTAAACTTACACGATCTAGCATAAAACAGTTTCGTCAATAGTATCGTAATTAATACATTTATGTCAACTTTCATAACATTATAGTCATTATTTTATACACACATTGAGCTCAATTGTTAGACAGAAAAAGATTATAAAATATGAAGCGATATGCACATCTGTAGTGCGTATTATAATTTTTATGTCTTTTTATCTTTTTCTACCAGTGTCATTCACGAACCAGAACAAAACACAACTACGAAAGCAATCAGTTCCTATCTCTCAGACTTCCTTTACGTATGCGGAGACCTTTGTAAATACCAGTACCATATGTTATACCCGCCTACGTGCTCAATCACACTACGTACTGTCCAGATGGAAAAGTATAGCATTCATAATGTTTTTAAAGTTCTTTAAAAATTGTCACTGAAGAGTATTGTCATTTGGTTCTCCATGGTATTGTCATGAAAATAGATTTGGAGGTCTATTTCATTGGTATTTTAAGTAGTGTTTGCAATTGAAATTCATAAATTCGTCCTGTTCAAAATATAACTTTAACGGCCAGTTTCACAGTTTACGGATAGCCACTATCTACCAGATACATTCAAAAATGGAACAGAATTTGCATGAAATTATTTGCCAGATGAAGTATCTGGAACTTATCCGTGACCGGTAAAACTGGCTGAATTAAAGCTGCATTTAATTTTAAATGCCTGTCCTCAATGTGAAGTGAAAATACTAAGTATAAAAAGTAATTAATAGAAGTTAGTATCCTTATTATCAAATGAATTCTAAAATAAACAAAATAGTTTTTATTTTTTAACATATTTAATTTAATTTAATTAGGTAAATTAAGATTATGTTAATTATTTTGCTACATACATAATGTAATGTTAATGGCGAAATTTTATAAATAAAATAACTGACCTGGATTCTTTGCTCCGGGTCTATTTTTATTAAAAAAAAAAAACAATTCAATTTTACAATTTTCAGACAGAATTTGAACATACATATTTATATCAATTCTTTATTGCAAGAATTCGTTATATTACAACTGTTACATTTGAGATAGAAAAAAATGCAGTAAATGTGCATGATACTTAAGAGTTTAAGAGCTTTATGTACTCGTATAATCATTATAAGTAGTGATGTCTAACACCAACTGTCTCATTTAATTCTTTGAGATTTGAAAATAGAATGCAAAATATGGAAAATAGCGTATGAACTATGACACTGAATCTGCTCAATCGAAATGATAGTTTTATCCCACCCCTCCACCTCCCCCTCCCTATCTTAATGTTACTTCTCCAGATCGTATAGCAATATGTTTCAATCACAAATACTCTCTGAAACATACATAAGTCAATAAACCGATTTTTTTTATACGTAGGCACATCAACACACTCCCGGAATCAAAGAAAAAGAGAATACAAAATTCCAGCTATTCTATTATAATAATAAGGTTTATATCACAAAGATCTGTTGTTCAGCTGTACTCCTGTAGATGTACCTTATTTGTGACATATTCATTGAAAATGCGACACTCTTTATACGGCAAACAATATTTTACTTTCGATAATATACGCTTTGATTTTGTTCTGATGCTCAATAAAGTGAGTCTAGGTACTGGTTAGGGTAGAAAAAGGATGCCTCCTTTTTTGAGTGAGTTGTTGTGATTTCATATGACCCCTCCCGTTGTGGGTATCCTTGGAAGTGTCTCTTACTGCCCAAAAGCAAATTTTGTTCTTTCTGGAGATCTTTGTGTACCAGGGTCCCGGTAACTCTTACGAACAATCCGATAGACCGGGCAGGCCTCGGCTTCATTTGACATAATGAGGATAATGTGGTATCACGTGTGACATAGTATGTATCAAGGTTGATATTCAATTGTATATTGTAGCTGTTTTTTATCTCTAAATAAATAAGAAAAAAAAGTAAGTAATGTTGGAAAAAATGTCGTGAGTCCTTTGTGTTCGTACGCCAGCACATCAAGCTACCCGAAACTGAAAACTCTCAACTTTGAAGCATATGTTTCAGCGATAAAGTTGAAAGTCTATTAAAGAAATTTGACATGTAGTAGCTTGATGTGCTGGCGTCTGTAGGTACATACGTGGGTGTACCGCTCGTGTAAGAATTTTAAGAAGAATATCCGTATATTCCATTTAGAAAAGTCAACAAGTTTTATAATAAGCTGTGTCCCGTAACCCCATTACCTTTTTTAACTTCAACCGTTATCTTCGCACGGTTATTTTAAGACGTTCTCAATATCTTAAAGCTCTCTCCGTCAGTTCAGAAGCACGTTTTTCCTTACACTACCTAAATTTTACCTGATCATTTCATAGGAATCGATATAACATCATTCCAAAAAAAAAAAAAACAACATTGTAAATAAAATAAATGTAGGCTTTGCAGTTAAAATTATAAGCTTTGTATTTCATATCCAATATTTACCTTGTGCTATGCGCATACGCATACATTATCAATTATATGAAAGATTTGCATGTAAAATTAAATCGAAGTAGGAACTAATATGTAAATTAATTCTGTGACAATTTCTCATTTGCAGGTGCTTATGCGTTCAATTTGTATCGCAACAACACATGCAATTGAAAAACGGGTATGTAACTGAGATGAATGAACATTAAAACTTTTCATAAAAATATAAATTCGTTTATTTACAATAATATATAAAACATTTTATTTAACATTTAATTTAAAAATTAATAACATCGGATCCTATCACTCTTGTCTTTTACCAGTAGGAAGCGTAGACGGAGGGGGCATACACTGAGCGGGCTTCGAGTACGGCGGGAGCTACCACGTGCTGAGATACGACAGCTGGAGACGACTTCACGTCAACACGGGACTGGTGGGACACGGCGGACGCTCCGGAGTATACGGTGGCTACTGGCGCGTACACGGAGCGAGCATCTACCACGGCAGCGGCGGGAGCTACCACCTGCTCAGCCACAACGGGAGCAGAGTAGCTGGTGACAACAGCCGGTGAGTGATGCACATCCACACGGGACTGGTGAGATACAGCAGAGCCACCGCTGTACACAGTGGGAGCAACCACAGCCCGAGCAGCTACCACAGGCTCGGCCACGACGGGAGCAGCGTAGCTGGTGACGACGGCCGGGGAGTGATGCACATCCACACGTGACTGGTGAGACACGGCTGAAGCACCACTGTATACAGCAGGAGCGACCACAGTACGAGCAGCAACCACAGGCTCAGCGACGACTTCCACTGGAGCAACAACTTCCACGGGTGCAGCTACCACTGCGGGGGAAGAGTGCACGTCTACCCTCGACTGGTGCGACACAGCCGACGGCAGAGAGTAGGCAACGGCGACGTGCCCAACGGACCTCTTCTCCACGCTGGGAGCAGCCACCGCCGCGGCGACAAGGGCGAACAACACCACCAACGATCTCATAGCGAACGAGGTCTGTGTTGGGATCCGAAGATAAAAAATTGACGATCACTTCGTACCGAACTCGGTCGACTGATGACCAACTATGAATCGTCCCGCTATTTATACGTATGATAATCATCTACGTATTGGAGTTTGTTATTTGGGCGTCTAGGAATACAAAACCGACCGTCCTTGTCGTTGTCGCCTAAATCGGCTTCTGTTTGAAAAGGTCGCACTTGTTGGTACGGTTACGGCTAATGTAGGCCTGTGACGCGATGCTTAATGGATGTATGACATTTCACGAGGATACGTTGGTGACGATAGGCGGACCATATCGCAAAAAAATCATTACAAACTAGTTGTGTTCTAGAAATATTTATTACTTCAAGGGCAAGCAATATCCGCTTCATATCAGCAATCAAGAGGTAGTATTGGCAGCTGTGATTAAATAGTACATTCGTTATTCTAGTTTTGTTGTTAATATTTATTAGATTTTATGCTAAATAACGTAAATAAGGAACTGATTTCGACATGTATTTACCATTTTGATTAAAACGCAATCCACATCTGTTAGCCTTACATTTCACGCAAATGTTAAGTTTATTAAAATTTATTAATATTTGATAATTCAGATGAAATAAATACTTTTTGCATGCAAATAACTAAAATTGGATACTACACACTAACTAATTCACTGTCACGAGCACTACTGCACAGTAGGTCATTACTGCATACATATGTACCATCAGTAGTACAAAGGATATGCCAATGTAAAAGTGCTTGTGTAAAGACGCCAGCACATCAACATGCTACAATCTGTCAATAGATTTTCAACCTTATCACAATACCGGCAGGTTAATATTCATTATTCAATATAATATTCAGGGTAAAATGTGACAGATTCAGGTAGTTTGACCTGCTGGTGTCTGTACAATTCCGGTTGCCCAATCTAGGATATTAAATCAGCTTCAATATTAGCAGCATCTACATTCAAAACTCAGAAACATTTTTTCCAATTTTGAATAAAGATAATACAACACCTTCTTACAAGTTTGTAAGCTTCGTTAATCGGTGTAATAATGACAGTGAACTTTATTTTCCGTAACAGATACGTAAGTCGAAACTTTTAAGGGTTTCCTCGTACTAGACCGATACTTATGCGTTCACCTGCAACACTTCCGCGTATTTTCATAACTTAACGGTATACTTTTCCTTATTAATGATTACATTTTTGGTTTGCAGCTATTCTACCACAAATCACTAAAAGCATGATTTTTCTATAAAAATTCTCATAATGCAAGTATATAATACTATTTTATATAAAAGCCTACCAAATGATTACTCGTTTTCCCAACAACAGCAGTTTTCGAGTATTTACCAAACCAAAATTAATTGAAAGGCTAATTGGTCTAAGCGACATTTTTGCGATATTGTATAATATACATAGGTAATCAGCAATTTTTTCTCTATCGTTTGATCAGTCCTCCTGCAAGTTTTACAAAACGTCGCATAGATCAATTAGCCTTGCAACCGTCAATTGATATCAATCTTCTCTACAATTTTATTATGAAATCACGACAAATTCACAATCAAACTAGCATTTTCTTATCAAATTAATAGAAATAATAATTAAAATCAAGTCGTAATGTTTTGTATTACGACTTCATTCGTAAAGAATCACATTGTCTATCGAGTTCTAACAAAGAAAAAAGATGACCAAACCTACTATAAGACGACCATAAGAGATGATATGATAAATAAGAGATGACCAAAATACAATATAAAAACCGTAATAGACAACAAACAAGGAAAAAAAGTATTGATAAAAAATTATTATTTTATCACGCCCTCTGCCGTAGTTGAGGTGAACTAAGCAGTATGTAGCTCTTTTACTGCTGTAAGAGAGTCTCGGTGTAGTCGAGTAAGTACATAATGAAAGTCAAAGCTGGTTGGAGGCTACGTGTAGTGCTTGAGCGAACTACCGAAGTTCCGTTCGAGCTTCTCACGTTTAAAGACAGATGTCGCTGTTCTAAATTTTGAGTTAAATCAATTAGAAATTCATGCGAACTTTACATTCATTCGATTACTATGATAATCTTTTTCATTGCAATAATTTCATAATAGAAATTTTATATTGATACGAAACAAAATTTTAATGAAAGTATTTCAACTGTTTCAGATACCTAGTTCTTATGTGAAAATAGACATTAGCATAATGATTGTTTCTATCCAGTTGGGCATGGGAAAACGGAACAATAGATGTGTTATTTTAATCAGTACATCTATCATCATTTCATACATGCTTTTGTATAAAACCATGTTGAACTTTCTCTGAAAGTCGTGTCTCGGAAGTGATGTCATTATTATACATATCAATGCATTACAAATCGTATATCAAATTATATATCTAGGTAGGTATATAGAAATGAATCCTTATTTCCCTTGATTACGCCATCACGCTCTAAGGGTTTCCAATTTCACTTTTTTTGTTGTTTTTTGATAATGTCAGAAGGAATTTATTAAAGAAAATAAAGGGGTTAGCCAGATGTCTTTATACCATCGTAAACGCTACTTCTTCTTCTTCTTCTTCCTGCCCTGTTCCCAATTCTATTTGGGGTCGGCGCAATATGTTTTCCGCTTCCACTCATTTCGATCAGACGTCATACTACTATCCACTCCCTTCTTAATCATATCCTCTTTCAAGCAATCAATCCATCTCTTCCTTGGTCTACCTCTATCTCTCCATCCATTCACATTCATACTTAAGACACGCCTTGTAACATGTGTCTCACACCATCGTAAACGCTACTATAAACAAAAAAAAGTTATAGATATGAAATTACAAATTACGTGTTGACCATCTGATTTATGGATTTGAAATATCATTTCCATATTTTTTGTCGTTTTTAGTAGCATTTATGATTGTCGAAAGACATCTTGGCTAACCCCACAGGACAAAGTCTGTCGGGTCAGCGGGTTTTTAATATAGTAGGAACAATCAGGATTTTTTAACAACTGACAGTCGTTGAATTTTATAATTTAAATAATATTATTGCAATTATAAATTACACTTTTATAGTAACAGAGATTGTCTCATTCCGACTAGAACTAGGTTTAACCAAGAATAAGTGGCTACACCTAGTTCTAACCGGCTATAACTAGGTGTAGCCGTACTTCGGGTTTTAGCCGTAACATCTACAATACATATAATTTGACCTACCATCTTGAAACCATAACAAACAAACTCGTATCTGTAACTAAAATCCCTTATTTTTAAAGTGACATAGGTCAGTTACCTACACCTTTTGAAGACATGGCATACTTTGCAGTACTCCAAGGTTCAGACTGGGGTGTGCCTATTGTCTCATTGTTAACAATTTTGGTCATGACCATATATAAAATTTAAATTTTATAAAACAAATGAAATCTTTTCAAAGATAATCTCTAATTCTCCTCAATTAATGCATAAAAAAACCCGTCGGCCGACTGGTGCGTGTTGAATAGGAGTCCTTGACGGGAACCTTAGGGAAGCCCAGAGCTAGAGTTACGTGGCAACTGGATGCAATCTGGGTCATCGATTTAATAAGAACAGAAAAACCGTGACTCGATTTACAACATCTTTTTTACTATGTACGTTTTTGTTTTCTTGTAAAGACGCCAGCTCATCATCCTACCTCAACCTGTCAAATTTACTTAATAGATTTTCAACCTTATCACAATACCGCGGAAGGTAGTATTCGATTGGTAAAATTTGACAGATTCTTGTAGGTTGACCTGCTGGCGTCTGTACTTTTTGAATGCAGGACTGTCTTTTAATTTATTTACCCATCTACAATGCTTAAAAGTATATATTGCATATCTGATACATTCCGAATTGGACTATAATAACTTAATATACATATGTATGTCTACATAAACTTGTTTAAAGTCTTTCATTATATGTAGTTTAACTTTACATTTGACTTTCGGATCGTTGTCCGATCTTTGATTCCAATACATCACTGATTTCTCTTAACCGTTTCACCTGGAAAGTCTTATCTATTACCAACAATGTTACAAGTAAGTTCTTACGTCAAGTCATCGTGCAGCCAGTACGAGCCGTGTGCGAGTGACACTGCGTCTGTTCACGACCGAGCAACCGTTACTTAAGTCTTTACGCAATAGATAGCTTGTATGCAGTATTACCAAACAACTATTCTTATACAACACAATTGCATTGTTAGATACTATTTGATTATCATCTGCCTAGCCTTTTCCCAAGCTATGTTGGGGTAAGATTCCAGTCTTAACCGGATCCAGCTGAGTACCAGCGTTTTACATGGAGCGCCTGCCGTTCTGACCTCCTCAACCCAGTTACCTGGGCAACCCGATATCGGCTTCTGACTACCCGTAACCCGACTGCCAAAGATGTACAAATACCAGCCACTTCCCACCGGGAAGGCACGCTATGCCTTCCAAAACGCGGAGGAAATCGTCATGACAAGATGGTCATCCATCCAGGGACCGACCGCGCCAAGCGATACTGAGCTTTATGATCAATCGACCCGTGCGGCTTTTATATAACCGCGAGCTTCTCATTAGACGCTATTTATAAATTAGACACTATAACAAAAACAAATGTAAGTTCTAAAATTTTACACGACAAATTGCTAACAACGACTCCACTCATTCTTTGTGCGCATATAAAAAAACTTTGATCGGCCTTGCGCGAGGCACGTTGCAATACCGAAGCGCAATTCGGAAAACCCGCGTCTTGCAATACGAGTTCCCAGTCATTCACCAAAACATTCGATATTTCATGAGCAACTTTGTTACTTGATAGGTACTTAAAATAATTGTTTGGAAAAACCAAGAATTTATTAGAATGCCGTTTAGAAGTAGTTACAGCCTGCAATTATTGAGGTTTATTTACATTTTACTACATAATCAGAGCCTATAAAGGAACTTTTCGTTGCATATGCACGTAACTAAAAGGATTTAAATGTCACGTAACTGGGACACTAACTATGAGTATAAAGGTGATATAAAACTTTATATTTAGCAATTTAGTTTTCCCAAGAATACTTAAACTACATAATTGCAAGGTAGTCTGTTTGGCATTTAAAAGATAAATAATAATTGCTTTAAAAAGAACCAAGTACCAACAAAACATGTTTACTGAAAAAGAAAAAAAAAACGAAATGAAGACGCCACGAGTCAAAAGTCATTGATCTTAGTTACATAACAGTAAGCCAATTCCAGTAGAGATGCGATAAAAAATATAAACAGATTGTACCGAGGAGTTTGTTCCGTGCAAGTACGGGCAATGACGTCACAAGTTCGACGCACTGTTAGCCAACGAGCCATAGAGGTCTGTTTACAACCTCCTCTATTTGATTGATTGTGGTACAGGTAGTAAGTAGTAAAACCTCTTTTTATTTTAATGGCGTACACGCGTCATTATATCGAGAGCTCGCGGCATTTCTCCGTTCATTCATTGATTGTGATGTAGACTACAAAATGAGTCACTGTGTTGTCACTATCTCGTCACTATTTTTAGAGACATGAATGAAATAAGAAATAAGGACTTTTTCTCTCACCTAATGTTAAAGATGTCGTCAAAAAAATGTTATTACTTTTGGCTAATCTAAGCCGTTTGAATTTGGTATGTCAGCAAAATCGGTTCTCTTACGTAAAAATATACAAATTATAATCAATCGGTTTCGCTTGATCGATTGAACATATTTAATTATGACCTAACTGTGTCAGTTACGTAAAATATTAAATAATAGGTAACTAGATATTCAATCCACACGCACACAGATATTTTTTTTCTCAATAAATTAAAATAATAGGAAGTACCGAGCTGAAACTGTTTAAGAATGCGTTGTATTATTTATTTCACTTATTAATAATATATTTCATACCAGTATTATGAATAAATAACCATTGAATTAAATATGATTGATTTAATATGATTTATAAATATGAATTAAATAAGATTTCATAAATTTATTTTCTAATCTTTGATAAAAATATCTAGACGAAGGAAGCTCTAAGAAATGTTTCCTTAGATTGATGAAAAGCTATTAAAATCTAGACAATTTCAAATTTTGTAAGGGTACTACATGTATATTTGCTATGAATGATAGATTTACGTACATTCCAGTACAGTAAATTCCGGGTTTTAGAGGAGAACGCTTGTAGAAGACTACAAATTTAGTGTCTCTATAATATGTTTAAACATTAATTATAATTATAAACAAATACAAAATGTAATTGATTGACTGATTTCGTGCCCATAATTTATAAAGTCTGAAACAAAACCACCTGACATAGCTACATACATAACATTCATACCAATACTATAAACATATGAAGAGATTTTTGTTTGCTTGAACTAATGTTAAAAACTACTGGACAGATTAGAAAAAAAAATATTTTAGTGGTACATCGCCCTATTACCTAGGAATACTATAAGCTTTATCCGGGTGCGCGGATTAGTTCCCACAAGATACGGGAGAAACCGCTGGCGAAACCTAGGTCATAATATAGTTTACAAGTCACACACACACACACAAGTCTGTTTACATAATATGTAATTGATACAAACACTGAGTCATAGATTTCTTAACTTCTCCAAAGTTAACCGATTTTATCCGCAACAGTTTTGGGCCAAGGACAAA
Organism: Heliothis peltigera; assembly: GCA_958496145.1. Classification (NCBI taxonomy): domain Eukaryota; kingdom Metazoa; phylum Arthropoda; class Insecta; order Lepidoptera; family Noctuidae; genus Heliothis; species Heliothis peltigera. Next base: position 6,016,957 of record OY292334.1, on the reverse strand, counting down.
CGGTTGCATTTGATTTGTGATTCACATAATTATCGTACATACTTGGAAATATAGAAATATATTATTTTCGTGCATATTTATTTTTATCTTCCAAAAAACCCATTATTATACAGTGACATTGGAAGAAGTAGTCAAATATTATAGTCTTTCCTTTGAATTTTAAATCGAAAATACCATAGAGGAAAATATTCTCTGAAAACATCTATATAAGCATCTAATCATATAAAAGTATATCTTCTCCGATTAATAAAATGCAATCAACATGTAATTCTAATATTTTTTTGCTGGTGATTAATCCGTCTGACCGTTAAGTTTTTTCAGTTATCGAAACGACTACCCTAATCTCGGGCACTTATATAAAAAGGAAATATTATGGCGGAAGTACTCAAAAGGATGCAAGCATTCTCCCATATGGTAATCTGATGCAATGGAGTTTCTCCCAAAATCCATCATCGCTTATCTACCATAACAAGTATCGTATTGGTGAAAAAGGATAGTTACAAAGTCAGCTGCAGCTGGCAATGTTTGCCACACAATAACAAACTCTCACACAGTCACAACTTATTTAAATGTACTACCTACTTGTATGCAGATGACATTTCATGATACATTTCATCTCAACAACACACTGACATTATTTGGCAACAAACGATACGCACTCATTCAATAGAGCATGGAAGTCATAGAAGTGGTTCAGCGAACTCTTGCGCAAGTGTTGTGGCGTCGTGCATTGCGCCCGCGCAGGTCCGGCTCGTGGCGCTGGAAAGCCCCTCTTGTGCAAGTTAATGCACAAACGCGGTGTCGAAAAATATTAAATCCTGTTCGTAATTAGTAACAACTAGATACTAGAAAATTTGGTAATATTTCATTTATAACTGTAAAATGACTTATTTATAAATAATTTGGTCAAATCATGTCAATTATGTGTTTGGAGGTTTTTCAGATAAACAACTCAACAACTCATCTTGTCCCAATACTGATGCTGTAAAATATAATAACAAAACGTTTATCCCCAACCTTAAATGACAGTGCCTATTCCTTTCAGCTGAATTTTAAATTTCATCAACGCACATTTGTTTAAAATTGAACAGCTGTACTCAAAGCACGCAGGAAGTAACTAAATAAGAATTAGAACTAAATCAAATCGCATTATGAATTATGAATGCAAACAGTTTATGTAACAGAATAAGCACAATGGGTGGCAAATGTTGCATCGCCTTCGTTACATAACTAATGCGTTTTAATGGCATAAACATTGTCAATATGTACGTGCAACGCGTTTATGTCTTTTGTATGAGTTAATTTGTGACACATTATTTATTACGGAATGCAGTCACCGTTTATAAATAAAACAAAAGTATAATAATAATAATAAAGGCCAGTTTCACATTGTCCGAATAGACACTATTGACCGAATGAATAAAAAAATGGAACAGAATTTGTGTGAAATTATCTACCAAATAAACTACCTGGATCTTATTAGTAGGTGTTGAAACGGCTCTAAATATGTATTTTAAATGTGACTGATTGTTTGTACGGTATTTACGCGATAAATGTTTGTAGTAGAGATAGATGGGTCCCTACTTATTAGCCCTGTAAGTTGCAATAGGAACGCGACTAAATCTAGAGGTAGAACCAGGCTTCTAAATTCATCCTACAAATTATGAAAAATACTAAAACTTTCTCAGATGTTTTTAATATAATTATTTAGAAATTAAATGAATGAAATGAATTAACATTATATTAACAGTATGTAATGGTTTATTTTAATAATAAATAAACTATACCCAAGTTTGCAAAAAATAACTGTTTTACATAGTTGTTTGTGATTAAATTTCTATCACTTACATTACAAAGCTGAAGAGTTTGTGTTTCGTTGAACGCGCTAATCTCAGGAACTACTGGTCCGATTTCAGAAAATAGGCTATCTATCTAGCCCGTGAAAGAAGTCTGACCATCAGTTCCTAAGATTATTTCATCCTAACAAATAAACTGCAACTTTGTAATTAACCGACTTCCAAAAAAAAGGAGGAGGTTACCTATACTAAAAAAATAAACTCTGCAACTTCGTAATTTTATTGGTAGGTATAGATAATAAGCGTCATTAACATCATTCTAAATCAAAGCCCTAATTACCAAATACATACGTATTCGGCAAAATACACATAAAAATAACTGCCAGTAGATGTTACTGGGTCAACGTGCCTTTTTAGAAAACTATGGTCCTGAGAAAGTGGCTTATTATCTTGATATGGAAGGGTGAGCTCCAGCCGTGGGTGGCTTATGCGCTATTAGATAACAATAGACAGGTACGTATGTACGTATGTATATATGTATTAGCAATCAAGCTTATTTCGTGTAATATTAATATATATTAGAGGAAACGGACGCAGAATGACAATTCCATTGTTTTGGTGGTGACATTGAAGTATTTTTTTGATTGTTTTGATTGGTATAGACTATAGACGTTGTTATTCTTGACAGCTAAGTGATATATAAGTGGTATGTCTGTAGTTTCAAGAAGCACTGCTTAGCGATTCATTCTATAAGATTTGAAGATATGTTTTCCAAGTTCATCTATCAGTTTGGCGTACATCCAAGACGATGAGAAATGTTATGTGAACTTGATGTTATTTGACAATGTTTCCTTGAACTATTGCTATACCATACCACAAGCACATAAGTATGTAAGCCGAACGTTTTTGGGTGAAAAATTTGTTCAATGGAAAACTAGTTACACACTTACTATTCGTAATTTAAAAAAAAAATTGCCCCATATTTTTTCACTTTTTAATTTGTATTTGAAATGAAAATACACAGAATGAATTTGACACACAAATCACTGCAATATGATGCAACTGCCCCATAATAAACTATCAACTCAAGTCATGTATCAAAATATGCGACATACAACATCAGCAGCTAATGTCAGTATTCAACTTACGTTAACAATATAGATCCGCTAACACAACCTCAAAAACCCATATTGCCAAATTTCTTGGAACATGAATGAACTAAGGGTTGATCAATGTTTCAGTACGTCATGCCCTGTACTACGATATCGTTGAAATAGACGTTTTGCGACCAGATGTACCCAAGTTTGGGCTGTCGCTGTTAGACTTGAGTTACAGTGGTAGGAGGCTGCGTCGATCGTCTTACAAAATCGGTCCGCGTGCATCTTTACGTTGCTCGAAGTATAAAGCGCTGTGGTGGTAGTAGTGGAAGTCATTCGGACGCAGACAGTGCGCCGGTAAACTTGTGAAAATTTAAACATTACATTAGTTTTAGTGACATTCAAGGAGTGAGGAAATCTGAAGTAAGTTTCAAGTGATATTGTTTTGTGTTCGGGTTCGGAGTAACGTCACAGGATTTGCGGTGAAAGAAGCCTTTTTACATCACATTACTAACATTTGAACGTTATTGAATTTCTCTTAGCATTTCCCACGAAGAAATGGAACATGTTTTTGTTTCACGGAAATAGAACTATAGAAGCTTCGATAACAGTTATTAAGTAACTATTTTTATTAGCGAATACATAATAGTGATTAAAAACATACAAGTTTAAAAATATCGTGATCATCCAATTAATTGTTTACAATTAAACTGCCTGCATCAAGTGAATAACTTAGTTTAAAAAGTATACCTACATAGTAATTTACAATTCCAACTAGTTATCTCGTAAACATCTAAACGTAGAAGTAATTATTACTCCAGTTAAGTAATTAACATACAATAAGAGTAGGCAGTTTCCCAAGTATATGATCCTCGCGGAAACTTTCACTTTCCGGTCGATGCTTGTGCGCCAGCGCCGGTCTCGGTCACAACATCAGGAATATGCAAAATATTGCATAACTACTAAATCATGCTGTGCTACTTCATAACTTTATGTTTTAATAACAACAAGATTTACTCACATATACACAAAGTTCAAGCAAATCAAGCATTATTTTATTTATCGGGGAGGATACAAACTTACTTAAGCGCGCAAGCGTCTAACACGCCGGATCGACCGAAAGTTCTTACGTAGTGAAGTTAATCATTATCAGGCTTTTCTCCAAATTTAAAAATACAAAATAACAAAAGTATATAATTACTACGATTTTGCCTCCATACCATAATGCGTAGGACCACGGAGTGTGCGCGCGCTCATGCTAACGTTCAAACGAATATCAGCATGAGATCACACGCCTTTCAAATCGCTTTTCCTTTACTTTTTCTCTGTCATCTACACTACATACGCTCTACTTATCGCATCATCTAAAAATACGGAAACTAAATGAAAATAATCTCTTAATTGTGCCGTAATGTATTGCATAAAACGAGATAAATAATATCGGAAGTTACATAATTGTTATTGGCGGTTACCGAATTTGTGACGCATCGAGACGCGCGTGGCTTGCCAACGGGCTGCTTGTGCCACTTTAGGCCGACACCACGACACTGACACCAATATTTGGCTTTCTTTCATAACACAAGACAAAAGCTGACCTTAATAACTTAGGTATTACGTTGTCTGGTCTTATGTCCTGAATGTCCTGAATACATAGTTTTTTTTTTTTGTACTAATTAGAATTGATCATTTGGGGACTTTTTCTTGAGAGAAATTTCTCATTGACTATACTGATTGAATCACAAGTTTTGTTAATTAATTTATACAAAAACGCGTTAAGCAGCCACGATTGGCACTTATTTCACGGTGTGTACCCGGTGTGAGAGTGCTTTCGCGGCCCCACGCCTTCCAATGACCGCGCAGCCACAACAAGCTGACGTTATGGAGGCTTACATAACTACTGTCTGCGAAAGTAAAAGTGATTCTTCGCTCGCAGTTTCGAAATAATGACATGCTTTACAAAATAAGGATCAAATGACATCAGCATTTTGGTAATATAATTTTTATGTTTTTTACAGAACATGCGGTGGTCAACGATAACCTTTTTATTGCTGCCAATAATATTAGCATCTGCGAGAGCCGAGTGGTCATGGGGTGGAGACGCAAATGCTAAGCCTGCTGAAAAACCTGAGGAAAAATCCGCGAGCTTATTGCAAGGCGAACAGTTACCCGAAGCTCAAGATAAAAACTTTGAGTCAAACAGCACTGTCCTCGATGACATTGTTGACGAACTAGTAAGCAGTAAACAAGGTAGAAGTTTGGGCGGATTCGACGATGTGTACAGCGATCCCACGATCAAGGATGCCTTGGACGCAGGAGATGACGCTGAAGCTAGAAACCTGATTAAAGGAAGACTGTGCACTCTAGGTCTCATACAAGTACGTATCACATAATCAGGTTCCTAATTTGCTTAATGTAATTTAATTTTTTAATACATACATAAAATTATCAAATATTCCATGTTATTATACTAATGTCTTCAAATTTAATATTTTCAGTGCGAAGAAGAAGAAACACAAGAAAAACGTTATTTGTCACCAGATGAAGTGATTTACGCACAACCCGTAGATATCAAACCTATTGGGAAACCGATCGCTTCCATCCCTGTTCGTGGCCCGCCCAGAGCTTACGGTCCACCACAGCCTATGCCTTACCCTTCACGTCCACACAAGTACCCTCCCAAAAGAATTGGATATGGAGGCAATCCTAGGCCCGGTTTCTCAGAAAAGTACGGAGTAGCTGGTGGCAATTTCCAGTTCTCCCAAAGCAGTGCTCAATACAATGCTCACGAATCTAACTTTGTCACCAAGTCACCCATTTATGCCACACCAGGACCATACGCTTACGAGAACACAAAGCCTAGTTACAATAAAGGATCGTCTAACTCTGGTTCCAAAACCGATTCCGTTGTACAACAGCACATTCATCACCATTACGTGCACGATGCAGACAAGGATCCCAAAGTCATCATTAAACCGGTAGCTATTCCTGTCGGATCTATCGGACAGTTGAACTCACAAAGCATTGGGTCGCACTCACAATCTACCGACATCTTAACTGCTGGAGGTGGTGACTACAGTAGCATTACATCGGGTGGCTTCAAACCCATGTCTGGTGGATTTGGTTTAGATAACAACAAGCCGATATATGAATCTGATACGGTATATGGCTCACAATACGGTCACAATTCCAACAAAGTTGGTCACAATAGCCACATTTTAACTCAAGGCTTACCAAATCAATTCGCCAATAACGCATTCGAAGATCAAAAGTATGGAAACAGTTTGAGCGGTTACGGCTCTCAGAACAGTGAGTTTTACAAAAAGGAATTACATGTAGGAGGATCTCAAAACAATGTTTACAATCAAGGTCCAGCAACTTTCGGACAGAACAATGCTTATTTGGAAAATTACCATGAAGCTAAAGCTCAAGGATTCGACTGTGTATGTGTCAACTATGACCAGTGCCCGAGCCAAGAAATCATCGGCCGCAGAGATGACTTGTACTTGCCAATTGACCCACGCAATAAAGGAAGCGAAATCGTAGCTTTAACTGAAGAACAATTAGATAACTTGAACAAAACAGAAGCTACTGCATCAAACACAGAAAGCTCATCGAACACGACAGAAGCAAAGAAGATAAGCAAACGTGACACCAAGGAAGAGTCTACTTCTGAGGCCGAGAAAGAAGCTGAACCGGTAAGTGTAAAAACATTAATAACTTAGAAAATACTTAACTTTAAATAGTATGCATTACAATTTACAAGTCAAGCTATTTAATATGGTATTCCCAGATAATTCCCATAATAACATTTACCCATAAAACTACCATCCCAAGCGCTCACCTATAAGAAACCCTAAAACCTCTGAAACTTTCATGACTTATACATCATACAACAGCCTAAGGTAACATAGTTACATTTGGTTTAAATTATATATGATAATATCGAAATGGAATGTAACGGTTTAAAAAAGAAATACTAAACAATGGGCACTGACACATTATCTAACATTAAATAGAATAATATTTTTATTTAAAAATTATCAATAAATAAGTAAATATCACTACAGCGCCCCCGCCGATATCCTGGCTTCAGCGATTATAGTGGTATTGACCACAGACGTGTGCAGCCCACGTTTGGTATCTCTTTTGCCTTGCCCCAAGGCGTTTCTAATCACCACCCTCATAACCCCCACCTCGGTCTGGCCGGTGCAGCAGTCACGTCAGGCGGTGTCAATTTAGGTCTCGCAGTAGTTAATCCGTTACTTTCGATTCAAGTAAGCAAAAATGAACATGGAGAGAAGGTTTATAAACCTCTTCTACATTTACATGTTACTCCTAGTCAAAGTAAACTCAACGCATTAACCCATATTTTCGATGAAAAAAAGCAATTCTTGTTAAACAAGCATCACCATTACCATATGGTATATCCGTCAGTGTATCCTGCATATGCTCCATATCCCATACACCCTATACCACCAGCTGTTCACCCTCATCCTCAGTCCCATTTCCCTCACTATGAAAACCCACATCATTACGTCCCGAATCATGAGGAATACCCGCATCACTTAGCTCATCCTGAACCTCTACATCATTCACCTTACTTTAACGAACCCCCGCCTCATTCGCCTCATGATGGGCCTCCTGTTTACTCTCCACATTATGCGGGCTACGAACCAATTCACTACAAAGAGCATCATAATCCTGAAGGTTACGATGACTATTATGACGAATATGCTAAGAATTACGGTGATGACGATTATCCTCAAGTGCAACATAGAAGTTTTAGTAACAACGATAGATTTGAAAACTTTACTTATAATAATAACTATCGAGATACTCACAAAAACCGGTCCGCCTATTCCCGATCCTATGACCCTCCTTCGACGCCTTCTCGGGCAAACCGGGGATACCAAACATTCCGATTTCCTGAATCGAGAAAGAAGAGGGAAATTGATGTAGAAAATATGTCCATGACTATTTCAGAGGTAATTCACGCACTGTTATTAAATTCTTCCTTAAAACCAACCTAACTTTTACTTAGATTTTCTTAACACATAAATTGGCTTGTACAACATACTAGGCACCGAATGCGTAGATATAATCACAGTTTTGTGCAAAAATCTTTCAGTTATGAATAGCAACTGCTTTAAATGTAATTGCATCATCAATATGGTTACAATACTCTTGTTTTGTTTTTAGCGTCAAGGATATTTCGGTCGTCCTCCTGTTCAACAATGCAGGCCAAACCAAGTGTGCTGCCGACGCCCTCTACAACCACAGGCTGCCAACAAGGGCCAGTGCGGCATCAGACACTCTCAGGGCATCAATGGCAGGATTAAAACTCCTTCTTACGTAGACGGCGAGAGTGAATTTGGAGAATACCCATGGCAGACAGCTATCTTGAAGAAGGACCCTAAGGAATCTGTGTACGTCTGTGGAGGAACACTCATTGACAGTCTTCACATCATGACTGCTGCTCATTGCGTTAAATCGTAAGTTTCCCCAATTATTACATATTATAAAAAATATATAGCCTATAAAAGTACTAAACAAATAAAAAAGGTAAACTAAAACATTAACGTCTAATTATTCCACTTCAGGTACAAAGGCTTCGAGCTGAGAGTACGCCTTGGAGAGTGGGACGTGAATCGTGACGTCGAGTTCTACCCCTACATTGAAAGAGATATTGTATCTGTCCACGTGCACCCTCTTTACTACGCTGGAACTTTGGACAACGATCTCGCTATCTTGAAGATGGACCATCCCGTCGAATGGACAAAATACCCTCACATCAGCCCCGCTTGCTTACCGGACAAGTACTCTGACTATGCCGGACAAAGATGCTGGACTACTGGATGGGGCAAAGATGCCTTCGGCGACTACGGAAAGTACCAGAACATCCTAAAGGAAGTTGATGTGCCTATTCTATCGCACGGACAATGTCAACAACAGCTGAGACAAACACGATTGGGCTACAACTACGAGCTCAACCCCGGCTTCCTCTGCGCTGGCGGTGAAGAAGGCAAGGACGCGTGCAAAGGTGACGGCGGTGGCCCCTTGGTGTGCGAGCGCAGTGGCACGTGGCAGATTGTGGGCGTGGTCTCGTGGGGTATCGGGTGCGGCCAGCCCGGAGTCCCTGGTGTCTACGTCAAAGTAGCACAGTACTTAGACTGGATCTCACAGATCACTGGCAAATACTCTAACTACTGAAATGATGCCTAGTTTATACAAAATTATCAATACCTAGAACTGTATAAGCATCTTATATTTATTTTAGGGATTAGGCATACTTATTTAATATTTATTACTTTTAAGCTTTGGATGGTAATATCCAGAGCAACCGAGTAATTGCATATTATGCAGATTTTTGTATTAAAAAATAAATTATAAAGATAATAATCTAATATCTTTGTTTTTGTATTATTTTCTCATACCACCATATTCACAATATCACACGCAAAATGTAAGTAAACTTCTTGTAGGAAAAAGTTCTGGCCTCTCATATCGCGTGTCTGATATTAAAACTAAATCCAAAGGATCATTTGACACTAGACTCATGACAATTAATGATATCACGAAACAAAGAGTATACAATATACTACGTAATCACGAAACACGAACGCCCAAAGTGGTTTCGACACTGATCCTGTGGACGGATCTCGATTTAAAATACGGATAGGATAGGTGCCAACCTCATAGATACTAATTAAAATGGCTGGCAGGAGTACCGACCGTAAAAGCAAAGGCAAAGAACCAAAATCTGCTGGGAATGAGCCGACCGAGACAGCAGGCTTTACATTGCCCGACAGTCTCCCTTGTTCTGAAGTAGACTTCCCAGTGCTTATCAAAAGAAAACCCAGAGCCAGCTGGAAAGAAATAATTGATGAAAGCAATAAATGGCATAAACAATTAGAAGAATATATTGAGAGCAAACAGGAGCCCATTCCTAAAGCACCGTTTCTTAGTAAGGTTTTTTTTTAATTTGTCCTTAAGACGCTATCTTCATCCTCACTTATATTATAGCTGTCTGAATTTTAATCTTTCACAAAACCGCCAGACCAAGCAGTTGTAATATGGTATGGAGATATACTAAAAGTTAAGGAAGGCCTATACGGATCTGGGAAGTATGTACCTAATTCGTTCAGGTTGCAAGTATAAACAAATAAGACCTTGGTATGACCAACAAAACCTATCTTAGGGAAATGTTTAATCTCCTCTATGTATGGTTACAATTCAAATTTCTGTACACTTTCAGAAACTGAAACCGATTACATTAAGAATGAGGTATTTGTGCAACTTATTCCGGCTTTAGTGGAAACTCTAAATAAGGCTAAGATATGGCAGGCCTTGACTAGAGAGAAGTGTTTCTTCAATGGAATAGACCACATCGTGCAGGTACACCAGTGAATATTGTGTGTGTGAATTTGGTTATAAGACTCGTTCGTTGTGTTTGTATCTATCAGATCAACACAAAATTTGTATGACGGAAAATTATGGAAATTTTTCATAAAAAATAAAATTCCCCGTGCGCAGCCGCCTACCCACCGTTATATACTTAGGTAGGCTCAAAATATATTATTGAGTATTTCTAGGTACTTTGGAACAACAACCCTCGTTATCCAGGACGTAAAGAAAGCGACCTACACTTATTCAACATGCCCTGGGTCAGAGCAACTCTTAAGAAGAAGTGAGTAAAAGCTTTCTTTCCTTTAGCACCAAGGGAATCTGCAAGACCAGAATTAAATCTTGAAAAGAAGTGCCTACTGCTTAAATATTAACGAATGCTAGTTAGTCAGCTGGCAAGAGGTTTTTAAAGCAGATTGAGTACGGCAACGTACGGCGGATATCCATTCGAGACCTATAAACTAAGAATATTCATTAAAATAGTCCATGGCGCTTTATAAAAAAACAAGGTATTACCAAAATAATGAAATAAAAATATTACGACTTTCAGCCCTCGTCCACTGTACCCAAAGTCTTGGTTATGGCCTGAGGAGTACGCAGCCACTCTCATTCAAAAAACTGTACGACAATACTTTGTACAGAGGCAAGAGGAAGTGCAAGAAATGCGCGAGTTCTGGAGGGTAATTATATACGCTAGCCTAGATGTCAACTTTTTACAAAAAATTTAAACATCTTACAATTAAGCGATGTACCTACCTAAAAGTTATTTTTAAGGAAGAAATAAAAATCATTTTCAGTGTCTAGGTCCAAATTCAGCCTAAATTATAGTCGGCATACACTTCTTAACCCATATTATTGTATATACATACTTATATGTACAATATATACTATAATAGGCTTCAAGAGTTCCCTAAACAGTAACTCATCTCCACTATGGAACCCACAGTGGCAGTCAAATGCTATTGTAAAGTTCTTGTCAATATCAATGACTTAAACCAAACACGAGGTAGTTGGCAAATACAGTTGAGGAGTTTCCTCGACTCCATATCACCTAAATTGTTATACCTTTGTAGTGTCATGAGTCAATTATCAATACTTGCTTCCAATTTCTCAATATGATCTCTCTGATATTTCTCAATGTGTGATGGTGATCAGAACCTGGTAGTGTTCAATTTCAAACCAAAAAACTGTACATGTATCTCCATAGTTGGTCTCGGTTAGTGATGCTGTTATTTCTACTTTTACGTTTTCTCATGTCAATTTCTATATTACAGAAACTTGAAGTTGAACGCAACATTCCTGACATGGAGTTCAATCCATTCCTGGCCAAAGCATTTGCATCATCTTCACATATTAAAAAGTAATTACTTATGTGACAAAGTAGAAATATTCAAGAAGCGTCCAATAAATACTGATGCATCTTTTTTGAAAATATTTTTGGGGTCAATATGCATTATGAAGTTAAAATGGAACATCAAGAAATTACCTTATGTAAATCTACTTTATTTCTATAACAATTCTTTAATTAAATAAACTTTAAATAATAATATTGATTCTTATTTCTTTCAACTCAGGGGCACTCCTTCGTAGAGAGAGGGGCTGACAGGAGTGCCAAGGCCCATTGTAAATGAAACTGTGGGCTTTTCATCACCTTTTGCTATTCTCTTCACCCTGTTGGGGCTGTGCTTGTAGGATATTGGCATGGTAAAGTCTGTCATTACCTGAAAAGCAATGCAAATCAAATTATTTAATGGATTATTATTGATGATTCTCAGTAGTACAGTAGGTAGGATTTGCCAAAGCAGTTGGCAAAAAAAGTGTATAAAATGGATAGCCCAATTTTAAAAATAAAATGGTTGTGATAGGAAATAGAAAGAGCAAATAAGTATTTGGAAAAGAAAATGTGAAAGTTGACATGGCTAGCAAGAATGTAACTTGTGAGATGACAGCAGATAGAAGAGCTTGGTAACATTGTAAGATATATTACTACCGTCTATGGTTGGCAACCCTAGGCATAGTTCATTATATATATTGAAAGATTTCTTGTACATACTAGATGTCTTACTATACCAAGAATGATACTCACCTCCAATCCTTTGTTTTCATGGTCCTTGATGATAAACTTTTTCATGAGTGGGGGCATCTCGTAGGTGTTGGGGAGGATCACTTCTGGGTAGTCATGAGCTTTAGTCACGCTAGCTAACAATTTGGCTTCCTCCCTCTTGGGTATTAGTTTGTAATCAGGCTTGTAAGATGTCCGATATATTTCGGTAAGTTTCGGTAACTTGCGACCTCTAAATGTTTTCTCAACCCATATTCGTACTCTACGCCTTTCCTGGAAATTATGAAGGAGTAGTAAGATAAATAAGCCCTTTCAAGTAAATATAACATAAACATTTCTCCTTTCTTAAAAATAATGTCATTTACATAATTATAGCCAAGAAACCCCTTACCTCATCAGGACCAGCCTCAACTTTAACAATTTTCATAAAACTAGGTTCAGGGTATCGTTCGAAAACGGATCGAGCAATGATTCTTCCGACGCCGAAATTCTTCAGGCTGCCAACAATTTCCCACACGGTTTTACCTTTGAAATCCGTTGTTCTTCCGACATATTTAATTACGGTCGTGGTCATTTTTTAGCCGAAAATTGATAACCAAGTCACAGTCAGTAAAAAATACAGGAATCTGAACTCTGAAACTTGAATTTATAGGTTAGAATTATATGTCAGTCCTTGTCAATTGTCAATTTTTGTCCGTCTGACAATTGACTTTTAGAGATATTGACAACTGCTGTCAGGAACAGTCGTTTGCACAGATTATATATTTATTTATTTATTGCATAACGTATACAATTACAGTTACAAAAAATGCATTCTTATAACTAAGTACACATTACCCTGTTAGGGCGCAGCAAATTTACTTAAAAACTAGGTAGTTAATTACCAACTATTATTAGTATTAGTAGTTATTTACCAACTAGCAAGCTATTTTCTTAACGGAGGCGTACGCTATGGCGTTCTAATTTCGTTTCGTTAGAGTACATATATTACAGTACATAAGAGGATAAAAATAATAATACTCTCCAAGCTCTCCTTGCATCCTTTAATCCGTTTACTGAAAAGCAAGCACTGTATGTACCTATGTACCTACAGGGTAGTTGACAACTACCTGAACTGTCAAAAACGGTTACTTTTTATGCAATTTGTATAGAATTAAGAAAATAAATTATGATGACTATGAAGAACTTAAGAATCTTAGAGTAATTAAATGTTATAAAACATAAAACGCCAAAACTGAAACACGTAAGTGTCAATTGCTAATATTGCTATACCTACCAGTTTCAAATTAATTAGATGTCATTAAAAAAATAAAGCCTGAAAACAATTATTTTAAAACATTACGATGTCTAAGCTGATTGAATGAAACTTTTCAATTACCTACCTACAATTTGATAATCGTAGCATTGTGCCTCAGATTAATGAATGGGCATAAAAGTTTTATGCAGAAGTATATAATGTACCTATATTTTGTATGGCACCCAAAAAAAAGTCGTGGTGGCCTAGTGGTTAAAGAGCCAACCTCTCAAGTGTGAGGGCGTGGGTTTGATTCCAGGTCGGGCAAGTACCAATGCAACTTTTCTAAGTTTGTATGTACTTTCTAAGTATATCTTGGACACCAATGACTGTGTTTCGGATGGCACGTTAAACTGTAGGTCCCGGCTGTCGTTGAACATCCTTGGCAGTCGTTACGGGTAGTCAGAAGCCAGTAAGTCTGACGCCAGTCTAACCAAGGGGTATTGGGTTGCCCAGGTAACTAGGTTGAGGAGGTCAGATAGGCAGTCGCTCCACGTAAAACACTGGTACTCAGCCGAAACCGGTTAGACTGGAAGCCGACCCCAAAATAGTTGGGAAAAGGCTCGGGAGATGATGATGATGATCTTGTATGGCACCCATTCCCACTCAAGTCATTTAGTGTGCCAAACTTTCGTATCAATTCCAAAACAGCTGAATTCTCAAATTCCAGTGTTTAAATAATTTATGTAGTTTTTCGTCATTGTTTAAGTTGATGCAGGTGGTGGTGTCCTCCAGACGAGAATAAATTACGCCCTGCTTATTGTAGTTCATAATATTATATTTACTAACATTTTTTACACCATATCAAATAGGTTGTAACATGTGGTAAATATGGCTGTAACATGTGTTTGAACCTGAGGTTTGAACTCTCAGGTTAATGAAAGACAAGAACTCTTACATGCAAACACTTTCTCTCTCACATTGCCAATCTACTAAATGATAGTGGAATGCTAAGTCGATGATCGTTACTGATATTTGTTTTGAGATATATTGCTAGTTTTAATTATTCAAGTCTGCAGGTAATGGAAAAAGGGGTAAAAGTAAAAACAAAAAATCATAAAAAATCAACTTCAATTTATTCTCAATTTCTTATTTTGTTACTTTATGGAATTTACGCAATACAAATGTTGTAAAATATAATTACAATAGTTAACAGTTATTAAATTTTAAATGCAGGTTTTAATTATTTATTAACAATGTCATGGAAAAGTCCAATTTCCACTGTACCAATTTATAATATTGCAACTCATAAAACACTACAAAATGAATGGAACAGTCCTTCATGCTACTTAGTGAAATCTTATTCAACTATATTTTGCTAAATGAGGGTTTCATATTGAACTATGGATTAAATCCCATTAAGCCCTAATGTTAAATATAACAGGCAAGTTTTAGGCATCTTATTACACCTGCTATTATTAAATGATAACTTTAGAACTTAAATTGCCATGACATTGAATATTTGCTATGGCCATAAAATCACTGTTCAGAACAACACAAAACAAAAAACGAATTTGCACTAGTTACTATCCATTAAGCAATCCCAATGTCTTAATCCGAATGCGTTTAACAAAAATAATATATTTTAGACAATTAAATACCAAGCAATGAAATAGCAGTAATTGTCACCTTTGGTGGCATTATCCGTATACCTTTTGCTATGTTAGAATTATAGAGCACAAGTAACTTGCACATTAAAAAGCTTTGAAGCTCCTAGATGATGCGTTCATCGATACCAGGGAGCATAATTAATTAATTATACTCAAACCGACTTCTGAAAGTAGGATCTCTGTCGGATCGCTCGCTATAACTCTCAATAATTGAAGAAGCTACCCTTCTTACGTATAGCTGCTTCTATTTCCACAGCAACTAGTGTGACAATTAGCAATTTTGTTTAAATTTACAACTTCGCTAATTCCTATCTATTTTTCCAATTGTCACCGATAAATAGTTGAAGTAGAATATAGAAACATACCAATCATAATTTTCTACGGTTATAACTGTACAGCAGTCACATTCCGTTGGCAAATAATTAAACATAAAATAAATATTAAATTTAGCTATAAATTGCCTAGTTACCAACCGGAATGGGCTTCGTGAACACGCAGGTGGTGAATAACAAGTCCATTCTTACAAGAGGCCCGTATACAATAAAAGTTACATCGCCCCATAATTAACTATTACTAAGCAATCGCAATAATAATTTAAGACATATTTACACATCATCGTCGGTATTCCACAATTAAATAAGGAACTTAAATTACAATAATTTAAGATAGTCGGGATATTATTATTAATAGGAATCAGTCAATCAGTATCCACAGTGATCGAGCAGTAGTCGATCGGTCGTCGTCTCGTAGCCGTCCGGCATGCGGAGCGTGCGGGTGCCGGCGCGGGCGTGTCTTCTTGCGCTTTTTGAACATATGTAGCGCCACCCGCTGCTCGCGGCACGCTCCGCGGCGACGGCACCGAGCACTGCAGCGACGGCGGCGTCACGAGGCGAGCCGGCCCCGCACCGGCCGATGCGGAACTTAGGACACGCACGAGGTCGATCAGCGACGCGAAAGCTTTCGGCTTGGAATTTGCCATGCTCTAAATCAAGGCTAGAAGAAACCTAGAAGTGTGAACTCGCCGGGCGAGCGACGAGGAGCGGGCGCGGGGCCCGGGGGCCGCGGCGGCGGCGCGGGCGCGACTCGGAGCTGCGGCCGCGCCATCGCTTAAGTCGTGTCCCGGCCATATGTACCGATGCGCACTTCGTCGATTACGCTTGCCCACTCCAAAGCATACGAGTCTGGGTCTTCTAAGTAATATGTACGATTTGGCTGTAAGAAAAAACAAAGTTCAGTATTTTTTTCCAGTTATGGTTGGTTGCTATCACAACAACAAAGTTGAAGCGTTTCACTATTTATAGTGCTAGAAGCTATGTCGATTTACTCACCGTGTGCACTAAAAATATTCTGAAGTTTTTGGCTTCGACCCGTAGTTCGGGTGACCAAGGGATCTCACCCTTGAGCACCATGTTGGCTGGATCGACGTAAAATAGGCGCGGTCCTGTGGTGAGCAGTAGCATACGACGTCGTGGAAATAGTCCCTTCCTTTTGTCAACCAGACCTTGCTTCAAAATTAGCTCTCCATCTACGAACTGATGCCACTTGCTCTCTCGGGATTGGACTTCCAAACGACGACGTTTTTCTTCGGGACTAATGTTTAAGATTCCTGAAAACGAAATAACGAAATTTGCCATAAATGTCATGTGTATAATGAATGACACAAAGATTGTTTTGACAAATGAACTTATAACATTCGGTAAGCACCGACTCCTTAAGCATGTGTCCTACACAGCTGACTATAAGGTCAACATAATAAATACGCAGGGCGTAACGAGCGAGTCATTCATGGCATAAGCGGTTGAGAATGTGGCACTCCGGGACGACTGCGACGTGCCGGAAGATTGACGTCATCATACCAACTATAAAACCGTAAAGCATACACTGACTGAGGACGTCCGTTCTGAATGTGTTTAGCAGTGAATGCGATGACGTAGTGATTACTCGTGCAAGGATCATATTACGATGCACAATTCTAATACTACCTACACCATTAAAAGAAACCTATGTTTGTAATGTTTTTGTAAAAAAGGCTGCTTATTTAGAAAATAGTCACAAAATAAAACGGACTCGGTTTAGTTATGAAACGAGAAGCGTATAAATTTGCCAAGAATTCAGGTCATGGACGCACCAGTTGCCTCTTACTCGTCGCTTCACTGCACTCGCCCGAGACTTTGTAATTGTCCACATCGGCTACATACTCAACCTACTAACATCTATTTAGACGTCTTATTTGAAACTATCTGTACATCCGTTAGGTACAATATAATTGTGATTACATTAAAATGACTTCGAAATCTGGTTTCTTAAAAGAGCTATGAATAAGAAAGAATTATATTTAACAATTTAAAAAATAATAATTACCTTTTGAGGTAGATAAGTCGAATTCCCACAGTCTCACGAGTTGCTTATTACCCAATCCTGGTTCAAGATGATCGGGCACGTTGTATTCCTCTTCAAAGGAACCACCAGGCAAGTATGGGCTTATAGTCGGAGGTGTCTGTTCCCACACGCTATCCCAGTCAATTCCGGCGAAAAATGGATGGTTGCGAATACTATCGTAAATTTCTCCCTTATCATTAGCGCCGAGTCTTTTGGTATGGTCTAGTACCAATAGTTTTTCCACAAGGTCTTTAGCATCAGCCGGAAACCCTTCTGGGAATTCAAAGTCCATCTTGAGGATTTTTTGAAAAGTAAGGAATTCCGTAGCCGCGCGGAATGGAGGCAAACCCGAAATCATTTGGTAAATGATACATCCCAACGCCCACAGGTCTGAGGCACGGGTGTCTACACAGTCATGTAATAATTCAGGACTTACATACTGCGGTGTTCCAACGAAACTTATTTTTCTAGATCGTTCATTTTGGGAGTCATTATCAGCATTGTTTGGTGAACCACGAATCTCTTCAGGCTCCAGAATTTTAGCCGTTCCAAAATCGGCAATTTGCAAGTGCATATTTTCATCTAATAATATATTTTCCGGTTTTAAGTCACGGTGAATTATTCCTTTTGCGTGCATTTTTTCTAAGGCCATCAATAACTCAGCCGCATAAAATTTTGCTACATTAAGCTCAAAAGAGCCAACTTGATTAATGTAAGATAACAATTCGCCATTTTTAGCAAAGGACAAGACGAAATAAAGCCTTTCTTCATCTTGAAATGTGCAGTAAAGTTTCACGAAACCATGAGGTACATTAAACAACATGTTTAAGGCATCTTTCTCGCGTTTAATGTACTCTCTTTTCTTCTTTCTGATGATGTGAAGTTTTTCACACACTTTAACTGTGGAAAAAATAAGAATAGATCAGGTTTGAGATAAATAAACAATCAGTTTCAAGTATTTTTTTAAGTTTTATATGCATGTTCAAATAAATAAATAATACGTACTTGCATATTCCTTTCCACTGTGAATATCCTTTGCAAGAAATACGGTACTGTAACAGCCCTCGCCGATTAATTTGCCAAAAATATAGTCCTTAGCAGTTCGTTTGGTGGGCTTTTGTGCCTGGCTGGCTGCCGGTGATGAGGCAGGTGCAACGGGTGCTGCAGACGCCGGCGCCGGCGTTGCCGGTGCGGGCGCAGGAGCTGCTTGCATTTTGATCGGCGTCTCTACTATGGTTTCGGCCGCAGCAATGGGGGCCCGTAACTCACTAGACGCTCGGCCGTTGATCTGTAATAAAGAAAACACTCACTGAGCTAGGTAACATTAAGACTTATTCACGGAACTGTACGTGAACACAAACTCTGTCTAGTGGAACGTCGTTAGAGAAATGCGACGTCGTCGCGCTTCGAAAGCGTGCACTTGTTTATCGGCTCGCAGCAGCTGCGGTGGCGGCGGCGGCGATGGTGGCTACGTCATGCGCGGTGGGGGCCAGGGGGCAACGCGCCGTCTGCAGAGTCGGCTTCTTTAAATTTAGGTGACCGCTAAATACGTAAACAATACTTAAACGACTAGTTGAGATCAAATTTGGAAAATATTCATCTCATATTTTAATTCATGATGTGTTTACAACAGTTTGTCAATGGAACGTCAATAATAAACAATTCAGATTATCACAACTATGCAGGTTTTTACACCTTTTGACTGGGTATATTAGACCTTTTTGAGTGATTTACGTAGGAACGTCGTTTTATTTTTAACTAAAAAGTACTTTAATTACGAAGAAAATACAGTTATTTCTATAAACACAAGAGAAATATGAGATTTTAGCATTCGAGGATTCAAATGGTGAAAATATTCCGACTGCCACGTTCACTGGCCTCGCCTACAGTTCGATGATCCAATTTTTCGAGTTCGTAGCTCGAGTTTTTGTTCATTTTTTACGGGGCCCGCCGTCGGACAAAAAATGACGCTTCCATTCAACGTGAGTCAAGATAGAGATAGCTTTTGCGATTCTGTCTCTTTCTAACAACGCTGCAGATTACCGCGACTTCGTGTTTAACGGTATATTAGCCAAAAACAAACTTAATGAAAAGCAAATGAAAGTAACTATCATATAACCGTTACTTGGCGGGAATATCCATTCTTCAAATTTCACTGAACATTTAAGTTTTTTTAGGTGAAGTCATTCCGTTGGTGGGCACCTATTTGCGAAACCGTTTCGACACTACTTTCGCTGAAAATTCCCGTGAATAATGTGGTGGGCAACTATTATTTCGGAGGGAGTTACCTATTTACTAATGGAAAAAACCGATACTAGGGTTTTGCGGGAGG
The DNA here is from genome assembly GCA_958496145.1 of Heliothis peltigera. Lineage (NCBI taxonomy): Eukaryota > Metazoa > Arthropoda > Insecta > Lepidoptera > Noctuidae > Heliothis > Heliothis peltigera. The sequence goes on along the minus strand of OY292334.1, from coordinate 5,996,983 downwards.
CGATGACTTACATACAAACTATAATTACCACTAGGTCACAACTAATTACGTGTCAGTTAAGAGATAAACAGGCTCCGAGGCTAGATATGACGACGGAACTGCCAACAGCTGTCAGTATTATATCTATAAGAACACCTACATTTATCCTTTCCTATTATTAGTCCTTTTATAGTTTTTTTTCCTAATATAGAAGTTAAATTAATTTTGAGATGTTACACTTTTTTTAAGAATCTACTACAACTGTCGAATTCCGAAATCGGGTGAGAGTGGCGCATGGTTGTAGTTTGGTTTAGAATGAGTCACTAACATTAATTAAGCTTCGTTGTAAGCGCCGCAAATGGGTCTCGCATTCCGCGGCCGGGGCGCTGGGACTGTGCGGCGGCGCGGCGTGTAGACCACCGTCACAACGGTACTTACACTCGCATTCCCACAGCAACGGATTCCACCGTCCACTAGTACCGACAACAGCCGACCTAGATCCCCACCACCGAACCTTCCTTTACCCACTGCACTGCCGTTTTCTATATGCACGGCTTTATGTAATACTTCAAATTAGATAGGACTACTACGAAGTTTATGCTCTTGGGTTACTTTATGAGTATTACCCGACAACAATTTCAAATAACAATGACCTAGAATGTGCAATGGACTATATGCCTATCAAGATTAGACGGATGTAATGCCTTTGTGTTTACCACTCCTGCAATCTACATCCGTTAAGAGTTAACAGTAGTTTAGTCAGCATACTGACGTTTTTGATAGTTAACTGTTTAAGCATTTATTGGTCAGCGTTTTTACTAAAAATAGCCTGTTTATGTTAAAGAAAAAGTGAAAGATGAATGAGAATTCTGAGTACGTGTTCATGAATCACGGAGTAAACAACCTTTTGTTGTGGAGCGTGCGACATCCTTTGGCGCACTTAGAACGAACTGTCAATTCATATTAATATAAAAAAATATGAGTCCACTACCTAATTACGCTTGCATTCGAAATAAAAAAAGTTGTTTTTACGTATTTGTGCCATACCTATCATATTAATGACGCGGACGTTTGAATACTTATTAACTACTAAAATGTGCTAGTTTCGTCAATATTGTTTACTCTCCAGTGAAATCAGTTTTTTTCCACACAAGCCCTACTAAAAACGATTATCGGGAAAGATAAAGAATGTGGGTGTACACTGTACATACATAACCACCTCCACAGGGTATTACGCCACAACATCACTGGTGGTGACGTATCTAGTAGTGATGGCGTTAGTGTGTCAATTGTATCTAGATAAGAACAGGTATGTGGGTAAAGGGCGGAATATAGCAAATGTTTAGATAATATAAATAGTAGGCGGGTTCAGGTACCTAATAGTGGATTTTCACCACTGGAGTAATACCTACCTAGTACCTTCAGGAATCTAAGCTCCAAACTAAAATTATGAACAAATTATATAGACTAAATCAAACGATACACATAACAGTAATACTTATTCTAATAAAAAAAATATCCACACGCACGTACGTCACGTGTGTAGCACATCACTAGCGCAATATTGTTGAGGGTTGTGCAAATCATGCATATTACGCGGCAACGTTAACTGAGCAATCTGCGTGCAAGGATAAGTTGTGTTTACGATATTTACTTGATTGAAGCCGTAACGGTCTACTGAATGCGGAGAACGTGAGGAGTTCGCACTGGTAAACAAGGTGAACACGCTGGCGACGCGTGAACAAACAAGTGCGGTGCCGCAGTCGCGGTCGCCGCGCTGTTTGTTTGTTTGTGTCATGCGAGTACGACTAACTATCCGCGCCCCGCGGCGGGCGTCGCTCACTAGCCGACCGCCTAGGCGTTGTGAACGGAGCACGGACCCATCCATTGACATACCTATAGAAAAACGGGGCGAAAGTGTGCATCACCGCTGTGTATAGCGAAAGTTTATAAACAGTGTACCCACTAGATTGTACGACATTGCCACGTCTCCCATCATGACTTGGAATGTTTTCTTTAATTACATAGGGTGGGTATTTACACATCTTACAGATAACTGATACAACGAAGATTTAATAATTGGTAAGTTTTGAAAAAGTGAAAATATATCTAAAATAAACAAATATGCTGACATAAAACATATTGTACCAAACATTTTAGTTTAATTTAATTACTTAAGTTACCATGTATTATTACTAGACTAGACATTAAAATGAAATAGAACAAAATTGTACACATCATACTTTTCATGTCTATGTCGAATATCGTTTGTAAACCATATTAATATGTCTCTTAACGAACCCCAAGTTGAATCGCTATTCAATAATAGTGTATACAGACAGACAGACCCACATGGGGTACCTACACATAAACACAAGCGACAGACAGTCATTGACCTTACCTTAGATTTGGGCGAGGGCTGTTTCCCGCGCTTAGTAGAGCTGACGCCAAGTAACCGCAAAATCCTGTTTGCTGCTTCGAGTAGAGTTGCACTACCCCTCGATCCTCTTTTAACTCTGTTGGTCAATCCGCTCATTTCGACTTGTCTCGCACAATATTTTCTACCGTTTTGTTATTGTTTGAAACGGTCAAAAACACGATCACAGTTCATGAATGTTGATTATTGTTCAGTGAGAGTAACTAGTCACAAATAAAGTTCAGAAAAATGTTGATCACAAATTAATTTAACAGATATGCAATTGAAGATAAATAAATAAACAACGATTAATTTTCCAACGTATTTGCGCGCGTGTACACGTCCGTTCGGTCAAACGGCGCGTTGCGGACTAAACTAAATGCAATGCAACGAACTCAACGAACGAAGCGACCTGACGCGAGCGGAGCATTGACTACGTCTTCTCCCTCTCGCTAGACAGAATAATCGCATCGGTCGCGGTCGGTATGTACGACTGAGGGGAGGTGCGGCGCGGAGGCGCGCGCGGCTTGGTGTAGTTGGCGTGAGACCCCATTCCCCATTCGCAATGTTCGCAACCCACTCTACCCTCCGTGTTCTGTGTGGGGAAGGACGAAGCGTGGCATGTCACCCTCACTCGCCTCCTACACTCGAATACCACCTACCGATCATCTACGTATTATTACCCTTCAAATATTTTGTATTTAAGGGTCAGTGTCTGACAGACTTGCTACAGGTAAAATTCCACTGAAAAAATTACTAGGTTGTCAATGCGATGATTTCACACGATTTCAATATCCTTTTAACTACCGAAGCAAAAGGAGGGGCATAAAAAGTTGGACCTTTATGTGTGTCTGTTTGTGGCATCATAGCTCGTTTGTGGTTTTCCGGCAGCGGTTCTTAGACATGTTTCATCAAAATCGGCTTAGCAAATTAAAAGTTTTTACCTGTTTTATCAACATTTTTCAAATATCCGTTTAAATTTAATTTCAATATTCTTGTAGCAGGCGTGTCGTTTTAAAAAATCAACTGTTCGATGCGCACGTCAATTTGACCAAGTGACAGAAACGCCGCAACCCGCGCCGGAGATGCATCACGCGCATTTGTATGTGTAGTTTATTATTTTAAAAAATATTTATCTATACTGTATCTGAGGATTTGGGGTGAAACTTTCATGAATCAAAAAGTATAATTATCTACTTTCTCTGAATTAAAATTCACATGAAATTCATTATCAGGTTCTTGCGAAAAACTTAATAATCGAGTAATTACAGTATAAAGGCGTTATTGAATGTATTGTTTATTTTTCTTTTTATAATAGGACTGGATTCTTTTTTTTTTCAAGAAATGGCCCGTTACCCTGAACTGCGTAAGCCCTTGCGGGTAATGAATAGTCAATTGTGAAGTATTTTTTTATTATTCTTCCGTTCAAATAAGGACAATACCCATTCCTAACTTAGCTGATAGACTTAGTTTTATGTTTCCCGGTATAAGTACTTTTCGTAGGACCAAGTGTGGGTAATTGAGCGGTCTTCTTCCGTGTTTACGACGAACTTCCAAAAAGCCTGTGTGATTCGCAGGTTGCTTCCATGTTTTCATTTGTAAACTCTAACATCAAGGTAGTCTGATCTCGCATCAAAATTCAGTTCTACCCACCCCCATGGTACACGTTACATGATTTCTCGTAAATAAATGTAGAGGGGTTAATAAGTTGCTGATGATTATTACTATAAAAATAATATATTTAATATAAATACGCATATAATTACGACACATTCGCACACACCTGGATAGAAGATTTCTTTGCAAACTTAGTCGAAAACAACTTTAAGCTGAGAAAGGTTGTTTTTTTACTTGATTGAATGTATTATGTAGGTTGAGTGGGCCGCAGCAGCTGTTGGCGGCACGTGCACGAAGCTCGTGCTACGGCACACATGTGCATTTAGATTACCATCCCCGCATTCATGTAATGTACACCTACAACAATATGCTGCAACATGTTCATTTGTGCGAGTATCGACACTCACCATAACCTTTATACCTAGTTTTGGTAGCCGAGTATTTTGTTCCTGATTGAATTGTAATGTAGATTGTAAATCTTCTTAATAAATCATCATAGGTGCAATAATAAAATTATGATTAACCACCAAAAGTTCTTTTCTAATACATTAAATTTACACTTACTGGACTGTATCCAGTAAGTGTGAATGTTATGTTTTACATTAAAAAAAAAAAGTCTAAAATCAGGATTATGAAACCGCAGGGAGATACGAATTTTAAGTGTCATTTTATTTCTTCAACTTTGTTTTTAAGATATTTTAAGTTTTTAAGATTTTTGCTTAGATAAAACCAACAAAATAAATTTCAACAATAAAAAATACACAATTGTTGTTTACATCCTGCCACTACCTATGTATGTATTTAGGAGGCAACCTATGTTAAAGATAAAAAATACTGACGTTATAAATGTGTTTAAAGTTTATGTGTCTACTACGTACTACACACAGCGTAAATGTAAATAAAAATGACAAGTCATATCGTATTAAAGCAGGTGGTAGTATTAATAAACAAGACTGTCGACGCAATAACAGAAGTTTACTTTGAAAATATACTTAACGAGCTCATGCACCTTAGGATTCGAGTCAAATGGATGTGAATCGCCAGGTGGAGAAGTTTTTTTTACTTTGTAGGTACCATAGCAGTCTGTCGCCCGCAGTTGCAACCCCTGACGGAGCCTCGACGAAGCTACATTTCAAAACAAAATAAAAGCTGCATCGAACATTGAACCCAATCCACCACCTGGCACTGTTTTTATGTGATACCGTACCCATATGACGGTTAAAAAAACAAGTACTTATTGGCTTCTCTATCCCTCACAATTGTTAGTAGGTATTAGTTATATTTTTCGAGGTTTTATATATTAGTGGAATGCACCGGTTAGCATATTGCATCTACACCTGCAACTATATGGTACGTGTGTAATAATAATAATCACATTTGTTTGTAGTACTGTAGGTACCTACCTATAAATTAATAAAATCAGTATCTAACATTATCAGTACAGTAGGTGAACTTGATTAAACTTAGGATTCATTAAAATTTGCACAAATGATATGAATAGCATTTAGGAAAAATAATAAGTTGGCACAAGTCAGTATGATAAAAGTGATACAAGTACGTTTCAGTAGGTTCACGCCTCTGGCAATTTCGGCGCAGGTGTATCGATATTACAACGATAACGATCGATAACGTGCGCAAAATCATGAGCAGATAGGGCTTATCATCTGTGTTATAAATAATTACAAAACAAAGCTTTTGATTGTCAACAAAGTATTTCTATTCTCATATTATGAGAGGTTTTTTGAGATACCTTAAAATGTTTGTTTTATTTTATAAACATAATCACTACAAACATTAAGCCACGCAATAAATTTCGTTTGATAGTTAATAATTCAAACTAGTGATCCTTATGCGATGTACAGTATTTTCCTCAGGAATTTCACTTTCATTTCTCCTTTGACTTAACCCATACCCGACATAGTTCCATGGCAATATCTTCTATATTATTGAAAACACGTGCAAACCCGACAAGGTCGTACGACAATGTTGCAAGTTATTTACCTATTCCAATAATAAGTATTTTATGTGTATTGTGTGTAACTGTTGCACGTTCATGTAACTGCATGTCATTGCACTCTAATACAATACGGAATCTTACACATGTAAGCATGACATACACTTTAGTACGTACTTAGTATCATTGTGTTATCATTTTTATGCGCAAGTGCTAAAACCTAATGAATGTGCAATTATGTCCTTAGTTTCCGAGGTTGGGTAACCCATATATTATATAGCGGTGACTATATAATTTTGAGACGGATAAACCCCGTAAGCGCAAAGTGAATGGTTATTATGTTTTTTCGTATTATATTATGGTATTGGCGATACGAAGGCGCCTAGCGAAGGTTATCGACGTTCCGAAATGTCGTGGCTTCGGCCTTGAGTAGTCCTTTGACCCTCCATTGGTAGTAATATCCGCCGCTCTCGAACCACCTGCTCGAGTGCCCCTCGCATATTAAATATTTTAAATCTTCAACAGTTCTAAAACCTCACATAGCGTACTCTGAATATACAAACAACATATAAACTAGCTATAGCTATAAAAACTACAAATTATGGATCTTCGGCTGTTCTGCTAATTATGAATTGTCGTTCTCCTTGAAAGAGGAAGTAGGTACTCGTACATAAATTACCGCAGTGACAATAATTATCATTAAGAAAGAAATTATGGTTTTACTTGACAATTGAAATCATAATTCATACTAAAAAAATAAATAATAATTTAACCATTTTCGAGTTTTAACTTCACAATAGTTTACAGAATATTCTGTAATTAATTATTTTCGCAATACACGAGCGTGATAAGTTCAATGACCGATGAATAAATTCAAGGGCCTTAGGCGTAGCTTTTATTTTCCTGATAACCTTCAAATAGCGGCCCCCGCGGGTAAGGTGAGCTTGCGAATATACATACTTTATAGAATTTCTCTTTATTTTGTCTAGCCAACAGTTAATGTGATAGATACACTAATATTTTTGAGTTATAATTATAAAACATTCGCTTTAACATCCCTTTTACATAACATTACCTTTTATTAGTTAGGTACTTTATTCAGTTCATAATAAACTTGGTAAAACCAATTTAAAATATCGTAATTAAAAATTGCAAGATCAAGAATCACGCGGAATCATTTTCTTGCACGCATATTTATTACAAAAGTAGTTGTTTAAAATAAACAAATGAATTGATAAATATAAAAATAGTTTGTTGTCACTACCTACAAATTTGTTTTTTTGGAACACAACGATAAAGTTGGGTAACCCGATGCCCGACTTCTATGCGATGTGAAGCTTCCTTCACTAATAAAAGGCTTCTTTCCTGTTTATGGTTCATTAAAAGTTTAATTACATTTAATGCATGTTAATGTGTAACTGCAATATTGAAATCTAATAATTATGTGACACTAAAGATAATTGAGGGCATGCGATTAATGTCAATGAATGAACATTCTTTGTAATGCATTAATGTTGGATGGCATAGTCATCGGTATGGTATGCATGCAGTGTGTGCCCAGTCCCCACCCGCGGACACTATTGATAAAAAATAATGGACAGAGCATGTGTTGTCTCATCGGAAAACAATTAACGCACAACAAACAATTTAGTTGCGGTCACCGATAGCAGAGCGGTTCAAAGTACAAGAATTTGTGCCAAGATAACATTTATGTTTATCAAATGCACTTCCAAAACACATGAACATCAAATTGTTTGTGCAAGCGCCTGCTTCAAAGTAATCATTCTTGTTATCTAAGCTAAACTAAGCAGATATATAGATACCAAAAATAGTATATTTTTGTGTTTTAGTATGTTTCAGTGTTATCTAACTACGTATGGTAAAATCATCGGAACTATTTTGGTGTTTACGTCATGAAGTACATGTTTCTGATTGTTAATCTTCATTATCACAAATGGAAATTCGTATGACGTAAACCATGTTTATAATTAAAAACAGTCAACCAAAGTTTGTTTGCTCGTATGTACCTAATACACATATAAATGTCTCGCATAAAATGGCACGTTAAACTGTAGGTTCCGGCTGTCATTAAACATCCTTGGCAGTCCCTACGGGGGTAGTCTGAAGCCAGTAAGTCTAACGCCAGTCTAACCAAGGGGTGTTGGGTTGCCCGGGTGACTGGGTTGAGGAGGTCAGATAGGCAGTCGCTCCTTGTAAAACATTGATACTCAGCTAAATTCGGTTAGATGGAACCCGACCCCAACATAGTTGGGAAAAGGCTCGGGAGATGATGCATAAAATGTACGTCTATCTCTCTATAAATGAAGCAGCACTAGCTTCCGCCCGCGCGTCCGTGGGATCTACTTCCCACACACGAATAAAGAGTGGCCTAAATCTTATTCTGATAATCAAGTAATATTACTGCTAAGTTTCACAAAAATTCATCCAGTAAGTAGTTTTAACGTGAAAGAGTAACAAATATCCATCCATATTTACAAATTTCGCGTTTATAAATAGGATTACTCTATAAAATATTGGCTGGTGTTGCTGTTATCTATAGTTTTTGTTTTGCAATCAACGCTATCTATTAGTGGATTTTTATAATTTAGTAAAAACCCTAAAACTACTTAACCGTTAAGAGGAAACTGTCCGATGCAATATTTTATTATTACGATGAATCATTTTACTCGTTTTCCTTATAGGAATCAAAAGAAGTTAGCGTAGCAATAGATAACTTATCGTTAGGTTAGTATTTTATGAAAACAACTTGTAAGTTATAGTTTTTTCTCTGTACCAAATAATGTTGTACGGATAAAAAATGATAAATTTAAATATATAGCTTACTGAGGATAACGTTTGTAGAAAAATGGAATGAAAAATATACAAAAGTTAAGAAGGCTGGAAATGTATTTCTTCGGAGTTAAAAATAACTGAGCCTGATAAACTGGCAAGACTATGTAAAGTGCAAGGCAAAAAGTGTGTTAAAAGTTGCCTTGCAAGCAGTGCAGCACGGTGTCCAGGCACCACACACAAATAATTTACCAGGGTCGCCAAATTCGCTCTGATATAATCTCACAACATATTATCTACTATTAAAGGACTTGAAAACATTGGCATTAAATAAAAAACATACTGAAAATACATACAATACATACATATTTAAAAATAGATTTTAATTTATATTTATAGAGTTTTTTAAACAAAACTCACCCTACTTTACAATAGCTGGGCAGCCCTACACGAGCGGAATGCCTTCCACTCACAATTCCACATACTTTAATCACTTCCCGCGCGTCTAGACATCGACCTCTAGTTCCAGGTCCTCGCTACTGCCAAATTAACTCTTAGGGCTTGTTCTTAAGATCCCTATTTCGTCGAGAGTAGCCCAACGTTAACGATTAATAAAAACGGGCTCGCTGTCCTCGGAAAGTGCATTGATCTCAAGGCGCGTCCTTCTGTGGCACAAAAATTGCTGCACGTGAAGTGGGCGTCTCTTTTGTGTACAAACATAAGAAATAGGTGCGAGCGGGACGCAGTAAACGTAGTAGGCAGGATGCGCGTGGTGAGCAGCGGCCAATACACCCAAGCGAGCGCAATGAACGGCAGCCATTAATGTGGAAGTACCACGCCGCATTTTGGCGCCAATACATCCGTTTAGGGAAATACAAACAATTCTATTTATTTTGTAACCTTTACCCTGAATAAATAAAATTACATTGATTTGACATTGACACTAACACAAGAAATTATAGTTTCATACCTTTTTTTTTAATTTTCTGTTAATAATTTTATGAATATATATATAATAAATAAAATTATCCATATAAATATTGATTGCTAAAAATGTAAAGCTTTTTTATAGTTTTTTAGCCATCTCAAACGAACACCACGATGCGCCATCCAGTTTCGCGCCAAAAGCGTATACTCCAAGATGGCGGAACCACGTGCTCCCCAATTACAAACAGAAACAACGCTTGCTTACTACGATTTGTTTTTCATATCGTTAAATGCTTAAATATTTACTTGGACCTTACCTTTTGTTTTTATCAAATATGTAAGGCACTCAAATATATAATCTAAAACTGTCTTTTTTTATTTTATGGACATAGGACTTTTAAAGAGATTAACGCCTAAAATAATACCTTACTACTAAAAGGCAAATGTGCGTATCCGGAGGAATATTATATAGAATAAAAAACAGTACTATGCCACTAGTCAAGTAAGCAACGACAAAAATCTTTGGGAGTAGACAAAAACACAAATTAATATGACTTTGGAAACGTAATTACAACTTTATCACCAATGCGCAAGTCATTAGGGATTAGCATTGAAACCAAAAATGTTTCTCATGAATAATAGTAATTCATTCAAAATTAATTTCAATAGATGCATCTATAGGATAAACTTTTTTTACGATCCTTCTTGGAAAAGTATGGCGACATAAAAAAACAAAACGTATAAAGGCGGCGAGTCGATGGCGGCATCGTAATGTGCAGTTCTGCGTTAGAATGTGTGGGTGCAAATTCCACGAAGGATGAGATGCCTGCCGATACATTCAACTTTACTCAACCGGCTAGCCCACCAGTGACCGTTGCGTTTGAAATTGCAATCAAATGATCTTCTTTCGCTGTGAAATATGAAAATAATATTTGATAAGAATATATATTTTGTCGAGCAAGTAAATATATATGAAAATGTACCTCAAAACTGGCGAATAATACAGACAAGCACTCAAGCGAAAAAATCAACGATCCGAACTGTCTGGCCGTTGAACCCAGAAGCAAACTGCAAAAAGCTGCTACACATCGAATGGAAATGACCTTTGACGAATTTTCATTTCCTAATTCATTTTAAATAGGATGCAATAGATAAAAAAAGAAATTTAAATTGAATTCAGAATCCGATTCAAAGGAAAGCTAAAGAGTAATAATTTCGAATGTTGTTCGAATGAAGAAATGATTTTACAATTTCAGAACAGCTTAGAATTTTGAAAGGTACCTTAAGTATCACCGTGTGTTTGATGAATTAAAAAATTATTATACCACCTTACTACCCACAAAAATATTTAAGGGTTCCAAATATTTAATTAAGAAACCTAACAGAAAATAATACAAGAAATCTACTTACAAATTACTGTAGATGATAGCTTTTGCTTTTAACTTCACATAAGCATTTTTTCGCAAATTCCGTTAATTTAATGTCATCTCCTTTAACCCCAAGTGCACGTGCTTGTTTTCACGTAAATGCTACCAAATATTCTTAAGGAAGTACGAATTGAACTAGCTCAGCCTTGAAATAAAGAAAAAATCTGTTTACTACGCATTAATTTTAGAGGTCCATGACCCACCGGGTTCAAAGCATGAACAACCATTTTGTTACATAATAAATTTATTTGTTTCGCAATAATAATATATATAGATATTTCGTATTCAATCGTTATTTATTATCTGTCAGGAGCGGCAGAGATGAATCAACCGAAGGGAATGCAAACAGGTCTGCGCGATTTGGTCGAGGCTAGTTGCAGCCAGGCGGCCCATCGGTCGAGCGAAGCCACGCATGGTACCTCAGCCACGGTCATTCGCCGAAGTTGCACACCGGCGCCGCTGCCACCCGTTGCACCGTTGGCGAGACGGACTCGAATTCCACACATACCATTCTCGCCTACCATTACACGAATCCACTTACATTAGTGAGTAAAAGCAATATTAAAAGCTTTTCATCTGAATATACGTTGTGAGAAGATTATTTTGAGGTTGAGCAAGCCTTTTGGAATACATTTGCCCGGCCGAAAATCTAATATAATAAAAATAACATTCTATCGTTATATCTTGATTTGATTTGTTTTTTTTTTTTGTCTTAATGCGCAAAGTAGCTGTAGTGAGCAAGATTGCGAGAACAAAGGAGTGATTCAGATTTCCGGGCTGGGATGGCTCTTTGTTTATCTTGTGGAATTTCGATGCTAGCATAGAATAATATTAGTTAGTAATTTTAAATCATTGCCGTAAATGACTATGATCCATGTTCATTAATTTCATAGATGTTTTTGAACCTTTTACCTACTCGCAACCATGAACGGATATGTCATGATCGTTTTAAAGAATCTTCAATGGACTGATGGAAATAAGTGGGTGATTCATATTACGGCTGGCGGTGTAGACGACACCGCAAGGATTTCTTTAGTCGGTTGCTTCGACCGATTCTTCGAAATTAATTTGCGTATTGGACCTCAAGAATATTTGGGTAATGATTAATCATCGTAAAGGGAACCCTCTTAACCTTAGAACGATTAAGAGCGTAAACACGATTTTTTTACACCTGGACATGTTAATCTAGGAAGTCTTGGGGTACAATAACACTGCATAATATGTATACCTCTTGTTTCGCCAGAGGCACACTTAGGGAAGTAGCGTGTTGATGTTGCAAGGCGTGGGTGGTCTGGCATGAGTCACTGTAACCGCGTGGAGGCAGCGCCGGCGCAAGCTCACGGATCCTATTGTCCGCGCCCATTCACGACCTACCAGCATACAATGCAGTGTTGCAACCATTGCATCCTAAATTGCTAAGATAAAAGGTGATTTGAAGTAACAAACTGTAGTAGAATATTGTAGAAAATATGTATGTTGTCAATAATAATGAAAACTAAAAATGTGTGACCGGTGAATATAATGTTAAACAATAACTTTCTATAGATTAGCTATAGACCAAGGATGATATTTAATTATTCTGTCTTAAGCGTATGCCAATAATGTATAAAATAAATATGCCAAATTTGTAAATCAGTCGGATTAATCCATTAATATGTTAAAATAATTTTTATCTATCTAAAGATAAACCTATGTCGAGCTGTTTGTATTATTAAGTGTGTTGGCAACTCAGACCTTCCTGTTAGCACAATACCATGAACATATAAAGTCACAACGACCACTGTGTCAGACGTACATGGCTTCGGAACGGTTTATATCAACAATTAAGCCCCATTCATTCGTAACACAGATTTTAAAGATAAGGATTTGAATGTGTCTCTCCTTACTAGGAAACTACGCTATCCAAAGCAATTCAATTTAAATATAATTTACCGATTACTGTACAACGATGAGTAATCTGGGTTTGTTATGGATAACTCATCTAGCTAAATAGTCACATGGTAAACAGACGATACGTAAAATTAGAATATCTCTTCTCTATGACGTGGGCCCTCTTTATGATTAATTCTTTTGTCATGCGGTAATCTTATATTCAAGGACCGAATAAGGGTTGTTTTTGCCTTTAGAAGCCGCTCTTAAATGAAGCTTACATAAAGATAAGCCATGATGAACCGTCTTAAGAAGATGATTTTGTTCAGTATTCTATTTAAGAAAAATTAACTGAATGTATGCGTCATGTTTATCACATAAATAAATGTGTACAGCTTTAATAACATGAGCATTAAGTGTACTACGCATTTATAAGTTGTAATGTAGGGAGGTGATGCCCGGAGCGTACGTTCACCCAGGCCGTCTCGGTCACAGGAGCTCGGTGTCGACGCGCCGCCCTTACCCAGCCAACCCTCCCCGGGCGGCTCGCTAAATACTTTAATTTCGTCCTTCCCCTGCCGCGGCGTCCCAGACGAGACTTCGAGACGAGTGAACGACCGCTGATATTGTACGTGTTACTGCAGTAGGAACTGTGCATTGCACTGCATCGCACTGCACACATGACCGTTTTAAGGGCTGCAGCAGTTCAAGTGCCTTTAGATTTTTTATACCCAAAAATAGTTATGGTGATTCATATCATTGTCTATTATTTATTTGTAACTTATCTATCTACCTAAATAAATGAAAGGCATTTAATATAAAGGCACACTTTCACATTTATGAATGTTATTATCAAGATTGATTAATTTAATAGAAATAAGGATAATGAATTACATATAAAATCCTTCCTTGTTACTTTTCCTCTTGGCCCAAACGCATGTTGCAATGAAAAGATTATTATTAGCTTTTCCTTGTTGATGAAACTGATACCGTGATTTTTTTTTTTGTAACTCTGAATCTTTTAATGCTTTATTTAATCATACACTTCAGACATGTAGAAGCTTGCACATTGTAATAATTATTATAAACATAATTGTCCTCATTTCTTTGGGTCGTACTTGTTTATTGACTCAAGACACATTGTCATTGAGTCGTAGTGGTTATCTCACCAGCCTCCCAAGTAAGTTTTGATATGTGTCAATTTCAAGCCAGGCAAGTAAGAATATAACTTTTGTAAGTTTATCTTGGACACTAATGACTGAGTGAAGGTGAAGAAAAGCATCTTGAGGTAATGTCTGATGTCGCCAATCAGCCTTGAGCAAGCGCGGTATTTAACGTACATACCTTCCCGAAATGAGAAGCGACCTGCAGTGGGACAATAAAAAGGCTGATGATAATAACATCAACAGACCCAGTAAGACGTATATGAAACTGGTAGCTGCAATTTGTTTCGCACCAGTAGTTTAGCTAGACATGATATTTTTTGTTATCTACATACGAACAAGGATGTTAGTCCTGACTTTGGTTCGCAGAATAAGCTTGTGTTTGACCTTACTGTATGAAATAGGTAGGTTGTTCTTATTTTTCCTCCATTCTCTCGCATTCTACTAGTTACATACATCGTTACATAATAAATTCATATTTTATAATAAGGCACTTATGCCAAGCCAAGCCCTATTACGCCATTATTAAATATTTTTCCAACCTAAAGGACAAGTGGTGGTACTTAGTTAAACAATCATGACCTTTTCTGAATCTCATTCGTGTTCGACTGGTTTTATGAGGATTTGCGTTCTCGCACAATACACCTTTAATAATACCGTTCTTTATATCCATTGTGTTAGCCAGACAGTATTGAATTTCCATAGTGACTGTCAGAGACATGATTTAATTTAGAAACCAGTAAGTTGAGCGTAGAGGTCGGCGAGATGCTCGCCGCCTCGCCGTCTGCTCACCTTGGGTGAACCCAAGCCCGAACGATATCCGGCTATATCTAAACACATTCGTATTTAATTATGACGTGGTATTATGAATTGACCACTTTCACCCGGGGCGTAAGCGTAAATGATGATGTAATAATTATCTATCTAAACATAAATGCTTCTTTTAAATAGTATATAAGCTACTACTATTTAAAAGAAGCATTTATGTTTACCGTACCCTAAGTGAAAATATTGCTTTATTAGGAGCATTGTATTCAGCTCCCACGTTTCCCCCCGAGTCAATAGAGAGCATGCGGGTAGAAGGCGCATGTAGGATAATAACTCGAACAATATTTCCAATAAGCCACAATCGAATCAATCAAATAAATTGAACGTGTTCGCAAGTTATCGGCTGTCAAGCAAATTACTAATGGCTACGTCGCTTTTCACAATAGTGCAAGTAGTATTGTAGCATAGTAAACTTGAAGCACGTGTATGCCGATAAGAATGCAAGATATATGCACGTACATGCCATCATGTATAGTTTATCGATTATTCACAGCTCTGCAAAGGCCATAAACCTAATCTTTTGTTACATAACGTCTCCGTGTTCCATAGCTATTGTACAGGTAGATAAATAAAGCGATATAAAATGGTGCGTGCGACGCGCTTACACGTGGTTTATACTATACGCTGAACTGAACTTACTACATTAACCGCTTATCAGTTACAAGAAAAAATAATAGTGAGCACGGAAAAGGAATGAAATTTTGCATTATCGCAATATAAAATGAAATCAAGCACGATGACTAAGTGCAACCGTAGCACGTGTAACTGTCAGAAACTTTCGACCAAAAAACTGCACTTTTTGTTATTGTATGGAATAATTTCCTCATTAAAACTTTTAGGTGTCAGCAGTGTCTAGTAAAAAATATATATCATGTATTAAGTACCACTGACATAGTATAGTTCACACGATCTATCTTATGCTTAGCATTAATAAATCTTCACTAAACAGAAGCACTCTACATTTCGAAGAATGAAAAACAGATCAGCAGGGCAGCGTCTGCGTGTTTTATTTATATATTTTCATTGAGTCGACCGAACGTCCCCACCATTACGGGGACACATAAAATGCAACATCGGTTTTAAAAATACAATATCATTCCAGAATAATTTAAATGACATACGCTACTTTATTTCTTTGTCTACCTAGCAAAACAGTCCATGGGAAATAATATATAGAATATCAAATCTGTGATCAATGACCGCGTTGGCATAATGCCTCAAACAATTTTGTATCTATCTGCGCATAAAACCGTATCAAAGAAGTTGTCTTGGTGTATCAGTCAGAATGGAATTTTAAAAAAAGAATACAACACTGTAAGTCATCCTATTGTTGGCGCGAAGCGATGCATCGGCATGGCGGCGGCGTCTGCGCGCCCGCGGCTCATGTTGCGGCTAAAAGCGGACTCGACACCAAAGCGCACGCAGAAATAAACGCAAATAAGCAACACCCAAGACCACGCAGATATAAACCAATATAGCACATTATCTAGTTTCAGAATGCAACGGCTATTACTATACGCGCATCCCAGGTTCGGCACAAGGACGCTACGCAATCTGCGCGCTACGGATGACGAAATATTTACACGAATACTGCCAAAATGACTGAGGTAACTTCTGCAAAATAGCCACGCAGGCATTTCCTGTAACCCGTCCAAACAGTAAACAAGGCGAACCTTTTGTTGCACTTCAGGTGATTGTATGTTTATGATATGACGTCATTGTGCCTGCGTCTTTCGTCAATAAATTGTTATGCATGTATTCCGATGTATTTAACTCCCTCTGTTTTATAGTGACTTGTTCGTTGATGATAACATTCCTTTATTTCTATTGTATAATTAAAAAGGAGAGTTATGATTACGACATCAATTGTTCAGATTGACGTGCATATGAGTAATCCTCCATGCGAGTTTATTAATGATAATGCCAATGCGTACGTAATAGAACGGTTACCTAATATCGCTGCTAGTGGTTACGACTTAATATAATAAATTATGAATATTTAGAAACAATTACTGTCAGCTGTGATATGTTTATATTATACATCGTTAATTCCAGCTTTTAATGATAGTTAGGTGCAGTATTTATTAGGCACAGGTATATGAGTGATTAGCTACAAACGATAAAACAAGTCAAGTGGTTAAAGCCTGTGGATCATTCAATTGAACCTAAGAAAAAGTCTGAAACCATTAAAAAAATATAAGATTAAGAGACAATCTAGAGTTTATGTAAGTCATTATTTTGTAATGAGCTACTGTCTATACACACTATAATATAAATCATAATATGTATCTCCGACGTTGCATGATTCCTAATTGTATACAAGGCCGTAACGCACGCATCCGCATTGGCGCTGCAAAATACAGAACATAAAAGGCATGGCTTTTTGTCTAGTTTATGTATGAGACTATTTTTATCTGCGTTTCCTGCACTTATTGTTATGGACCTTGGAAAACACTACAAAAACATGGAAATTTCTTTGTGTAAGTTTCTTCACAATACAACCTTTATAGTAAGTGACACGGTTTGATTACTATGCAAAAGGTTTGCCCACGTCATCATTTGTGCGCCATTACCAAGGAATGCTAATAGCCGGGTAAACCATATAAGCTATCAACCACTTACGGAAACGACAGTTTATATCATTAACGGTGAGATAACTGGTGCAGGTATTACCTAGAACCGCACAAAATGCTCATAAGCTAAGTGTTGGTTTTACACAGAAGTAATTTTGATTAACCAAGTTAATTAACAATCGTTGTGCCTTAAATGTTTTTTAATTGTGGTTTTAAAACAATGCATCGAAATGCTTATGATGTTATGTACAATTTTACTTCTAAAATCGTTAATCTAGTATACTAGAGAAATACCGTTTATTTTATTGGTTTCTAATGTGGTGGCGTAATAATTAAGCACATTTCTTTCATGGCATTTTACTGTATGGCAGCTGATCTGGCTAAAATGTTTCGGTTATAGCTAGGTCGGTTCGCATTGCACTAGTCTAGTAATTAGGGTAATGTTTACTGTTGCGCGGCCAAACGAATGAATCACAAGTTGCGTAGGAGCAACAGGCATCCGCGCGTCCAAATCAGTCGCCTTGTGACACTCGCGCGTTGTTTTTAAACTGACCCTATTATAAATAATATCTATATTGTTCTGTCGGCTCTGTGAAAAAATTGTGACGCCAGAACTTTTAAAAAGTCTTCTAACGTAACGTTGTTTGTCGTGATAAATAGATCAGTAGTTGGTCAGGGTCCGCTTGCGTGAACAGGCCATGATATAAAATGTTGGTTGTACGTTTATTTATTTTGAAGGTTATCTATCCATACTTTAATATTGAAAAAGCTAAAATTGTGTTTGCTTGAACGGGCTAATCTAATGTTAGTCTAGTGGTCCAATTTGAAAAATCCTTCAGTGTTAGCCCATTTACAGAAGAAAACTGGTATTAACATAGGCTACTTTTACGCGTTTGTGGCAGCAGTAAATTATATTCTTGATAAACATAGTTATTAGCTGCAGCTATATAGACACACTAGTATTATTTTACCAAACCTACTTCCGTTTTTATTTGACGTTGTTGTCAGTTCCTATAAGCTCATGAGCCAAACAACGATGGAAATTCTGCTGCTTGCATCACCATCTGACGCTTTTATAATAAAAATAGCGTTCATTCAGAAAGTACCACAAGATTAGCACAAAATTACATCACTGTGGTACGCGAAACGTAGGTACGTCACCTCGTGATAAGGTATGTGTAACATAATTGTTGTACATTAAATGCAGATGTGTCCATCGTGTACGTCAGTATGTAGTATGTACATGGCGCTCTCGTCTCGTGATCACAAGTCACAAGTGAAACTAGGCGGGCTCGCGGGACGTCGCCGGCGCCGCGCCAAGCTGCACCGACGCGGCGGCGTCGTCGGCGAGGCCGCGTCATCCATCCATCACGGAGCTCATCATCTGCTATTAATAGAACACGCCAGTGTATACTAGTGTTTCATTCTTCGAATTCCGCTCACAGTAAACAATATCGTCATTCTCGCAAAATGAACCTAAGATATTCTGATCCTTTTCCTATATTCATTCAACCGGTCTATAAAACTGAAATTCAACGTGAACATAATGATAACCTATTTATCAGAAGGTCGTGTTTGTAAACATAGCACACAATTTTACTCACGCTCAAACTGCTTTATATCTAGAGGTCATCATTTTTTAAAACAGTCGACGTGATACGAAGATGCTTGTTATGAAATAACAAGTTAATGTGTGTATGTTAATATAACAATGATAGCAAAACATTAAAATGAAACATCTTAACAATGGAAGAGCAGTGAATATGGTGGATTCAATGAGGCCGTTTCTCATTTAGAATTGTCGCCACAAAGTATATAGTGGGTATATTATAGTTAAATACAGTATGTGCGTGTGCAGGGTACGATGATTGTAAACAGTAAACACGGGGCATCGCTCGCAGCAAACAGCTCCGAGAATATTCCGCTGGACTCCGCTCTGACACAAACACATCACGGCGCACTACACCGGAAATACCCGGCCGCATGCACCACATTCACAAATACACGCTAATACAATACGGTTACATTATTTTGGACAAAACATTTACATACAATAAATTACTGATTTGGTTTATCTCTGTTAGCTAGAATAGAGACGTAACGAGATGTCCTGATTTAGAACTCATGGAATCGAACAAATGGGACGATGATGTGATCTTTGTACAGCTTCCTGCCTGCACGCGTTGTGTAACATTCAGCTAGCTTGTTTAAATTAAGAAAGAATTCACTAAATATACATATTTACGTACTATGTATATACTAAAGAATTGCTGCAGATTTCGTTATTTAAGATAATTTTGAGGTCATGACTACCGTTTATTATATTCGTCAAGCTTCTAGCAATTTTGACATAACGGGGAATATGCTTCAGCTTTTGGGAATAAATGTCGTAGACTCTGTTAACAGCAAATTTGTGAGTTCATTTCCGATATCGAAACCGCAAAATGAGTTCATCGTTTCCCAGACATAAGGAAAACATCTCATGAACTGAGTAAATAATCTCCGAGCGAATCTCATTCGCTCATCGGACTTTATTAACTGATGTAAAATTCAGAATAACAACAATTAAATGTTTTTATCCCTAAATGGAGATTGCTTTCGCTTCGATCAGCTTACGGAAAATCCCACAAATAAAAATAAGTTCCTTCCAACATACCTATAAAAGCATCACTACCGAATCGCAGCTTCCATGTCCATAAATGAATTTGTTTTGCTAATCAATCATTGTTACTCCATTTTCGGATTTGGCTATTAAATAGAATTATTAGCTAATTTGACTACGGCCTAAGTAAGACAAACAAGGAAGGTAAAAGGTTGTTACGGAGAGTTTTGGACGATGTTAAAAATGTTAAGAGCCAAATAAGCACGTTTACACATTTGAGGGCAAGGTCCAAGGGTCCAAGCATGAGGCCAAGTGTATTGTTTCACATGAGCACGTTAATATCCATGTTATTAAGCGTGTTTTTGCGATGGGTGTCAGTAACCGGCGATGCGACGGTCAGTCACCGGCATGGCATGGTGAGTTGTTCCAAGGTCTGCGCAAATATGCGTGTAGGTACGTTCCACTAAGAACGTGTTCCGATTCAACCTGTGAACTAATATTTTTATGGCCAACCAGTTACTATTTCCATTCCATTCCATTTTCATTTATATATTTGTTTTCCTGATAAAAACATTTAAAAACCTAAGATAAATAGTACTAATGTACCTAGTTCAAAGATATCTTGTGAACCCGATAAAGCAAATAAAAAACAGGAACACAAACCTAGCTAACCGCAATGGAATTCCAACTTTTACATTTTCAAATAATAAGGAAAACATGTAAAAAAATCGCGCAATGTACAATATATGACATAAATAATTCCTTTTTATTTTAGCAGCATAAGAATAAGAGAAAATTAGTTCAAGTTTACAGGGAAATTGTACAAAAGCTTGAATAATACGGTTTGTATTGTATTAGATTCACGTGTGAACCCGCGCGGTTCGCTATCTAACTGACACAGCGCAACGTATATTTTTATAGTTCTTCTACCATAATATTCTAATGTTTGATGTACGTCAAAAATTTAACGACACTACCATACCATTTTCATTAAGTAAGCAAAGATTGCCGCCTGCAACATGGTATTTTGCTGTAATTGTTAAAAACTTGTCATGTAAGAGTACGTAACGTGTACGTACACGTATGTACTTCTTACGTATAAGTTTAAATTTATCACCGGTTGAAACTACGAAGGGAAACGTCTCGTGAGAAAACCCACGCGATAGTAACTAAATCTGGCGGTGTATGTAATAGTGGCCCCAGAACGGCGAACATTGCGCCACTTGTCATGGTGGGCAGCTCAGGGTTCCACGTGGGTACTCCATTGATTAGTCAGGCTCAGTACCCACGATGGTGACGTTCACAATGAAATATTATTCGTGTATTGCTTTCTATGGAGGCAAGTATCATGTTGTATTGTGACGAGTAAATGGGAATCGTTTAATTAAACTTAAACTGGGGTAAACAGCTACCGTAAAATACGTTTTAAAGCTAGTAGACGTAGTCAGCGACGACAGTAAATATAGGGGTTACTTTAAGCCATAACTGTGACTAACTGATTAAAGCAAAATGAAGGTATATGAAAGGTTCAGTGGCATTAGCGGGCAAAACAGACATGTTATGGGCACACAATTTATGTGGCAATCATTCTTATAACCAGAATGATTTAGGTCCTTTTAGCCACATAACAGATAGAAACTTTGAAAAACAGTGTAAACGGGTCGTATTCGTCTTATCGCGTATGGTCGTAGAACTAGTAGATGTCATTAAATTATGTTTTGATTGACGATAAACACAAAGCGAGTGTGAGGCCACAAAACTCGAACAGCGAGGCCCGCTTATACAAATACGGCGCGCCACGCCGGGGTGAAAGACATCCGACATCTAACTAATATTAATAGTCCAAGCTATTGACGTCGCCTTTATACAGTCTAGTGCCTATCACAATACAGTAATTTACGCACCAAACATCACAAAAACTGCCTGCGTCTCCTAGAAAAATAATACGTAGTACTAATTTAAACAAGCCTATTTATGTTGTGACCATCCATTATCGATTTTGACAAGTACAGAAATATGTTCATTGATTCAAAAATAGCAGAAATACATTTAATTCTATACCAAGCTACAAGTTTTAATAATATGCAATTATCGTTGAATTCCTATGAAATAGAAAAAAAAACTATGATTTATGTAAAATTGTACGTAGTGTGGAGTTATCGCAGTTAGTTATCTTGTTATTGCAGGGTGCTGTGTTAATGACAGTTTATTTCCACGTGCGGGGTGGCGCGCGGCGCGGGCGGCGCCCGGCGGCGGCGCCTCTTGCTGAAAGACGTAAATAGGTTCATCGACCCCGACCTTGGCGGCGCCGACGCAAACCGTATTGTCTTCGCTACACATATTTAAATAATAATTACATAATACAAAATACGATAACATATTAAATTTAGCACGCAAGAACATCGAAGTGTAAAGTACTTTCTGCGTACCTTGCCGTATGTTTTATCTTATCTAAAATATTTTACCTATTTGTCTCATAAACAACAGAACGTGATCGAGATTATTTTAATCATGCTGCAAGCAATATTATGTACGTGTGGAAATGAATTACACTGCGTTTCATCACATCGCCATGTGACATGGTCTAACAATAACACGGCTATAATACTTTACCTGTCTGCAGGTTTTAGATCGAATATGATGTGTCAAAGGTTGGGCCGTGAGTCGATCAGAGACAATAGGACGTGGGAACTGTGCGATGCCTACGCGGTTCCCACGCGTGATGTAGCGCCCGGACTGCTCTGCGCTCGCAGCAAGCCGCAGCCCCGGAAGCGGCGCACGCTATTATGTATTACCACAACACTTTCATACTTAGCTGAGTTTTATTTCAATTCAACTAAATGTATTCAAATGTTACAATTCACAATACAGTCGTAGTAGTTGTTAGCGTCACGATCACGACACTGATCAGTGATCGTTTATCAGAACCAGTTCAGTTCAATTAATTTTGTCAAATTCGGGGCCGAGTTTTTAGTCTTGAATTAAAAAAAAACATCTGCTACTAAAATTGAAATGATTTTTTGATAAGTACCTATATGCGTATTTTTATTATATAGTTTGACATGTACAACACACTCAGCTGCATCCTGTGAGCCTGAAAAGGCTTGGCAGATGATGAACCTGAAAATATTCCGCGAGTCGTAATATTGTGCAATATCATTGATCGTTTGGATAAGAAGAACCTTTAAGTCTTATTTTACAATAACATAAGGTATAGGGACCGCCCAAACCAATCAACAGGCAATTATCTCGATTTTGTAAATAATCTACGGACACAAATTATGAAGGAATAATGCCTGTGCGATATTAATAACAGAAAAATACAGCAGTACTCAGTGGCAGCAACCCAGATTTAAGATGATTTTCTTCATAAATTGACTTTCTGTGATCTTAAAGATATATTAAAACTAACGGAGTCGTTTTACGTGATACAAATTACGGTTAAGGATACTATATAGAATTCGATATCTTAGCAGACTTTTTATTTTTTTAGGAAGATTAAATTGTCAATTTCCTGTTAGAAACCTAGTTGTTGGTGTCCCAATATGCATGATATGCAATTTAGCGATTTTGTATTTAGGTTAGGTTTTCAAGTCATATCAGTATTATGTGGAGACTGTGAAATAGCTCACTAACAGGCTTGCATCAGAATGTAAGCTCGTATCCGATGAAGGATACAAAAATGTGGATGGCCTTTGGACATAGACTGTGTAAAATAGACGTGTTGCTTTTGAAACGAACAGGTAATGTAATGAAAACAGTATTTTCAGTCATTTCGTGAGTTTAATCTTTACGACCTACAAAGTGACCTTTTGAAATACTTTACTCTATTTCTGTTTCACCTCAAACATTACTGAACATTAATTTATTTTTTGGTGCAGAAAGAAACGCCTCCTAGCCGTCAAGCATAAACGAAATCGATTCATCATATTCAAGTCTACATACATTTACAAATGTTCACACCAAACTTTTTATGTAACAGTGTCGCATTCACATTTATGCGAGTACGCGAACAAACAAGGTCGTATAGGTCGTCATAACGCTTCTTTATTTCAGCAATAAACATACAAAAGACAGTATTCTCACGTCCATGTCCTTCACGGGATCCGAAACACGTCGCGTGACCCACCCATGGCAATGTGACTGCTTAATGACACGAGCGCTACCTACACTTTAGCTGTTTACACAAACAGAACACAGATAACGACAAATGAACAACAATTGTACAATAACATGTTATTCTGAGACGGAACCACGAAATAATTGTACAGAGTGATCATTACTGATTTCATGATGATGATGTTGTTTTTCAATAGTTTAAGCCACAGCACAATGACAAAAGCACGTTTGTTTGTTGAAATTCTACCATTAGCCGCTAAGCGAATAATTATAGTTAATTATTTAATTATCTACTTAATTTGTAAAGAAGTGTAAAGCTAAAAACATAATAATAAAAACAACACCTTGGATTGAATACTTACAGTCTTCGTAACTCTTCATAAAATTCGATTTGAAAAACTTCGTATAAACGAAAATAAAATTCAGCATGAATATTAAAAACCGTTAGCATATTAATTACCATGTGCAATAATTTAAATTTCAACGTAATTTATAAATATCTATTGTAATTATGACGACAATTGATGATAAAATTATCAATTAATATAAATAGAATGCATCAACTAATTATCAGTTCTAACTAATTTGTTCAAGAATACGTAATTGAGGATTGAATATTAATAGTTCTGATGACATTTTACTTTGCACAGTCAGTTTCACCTTGGGTCGTCACACAGACACCTAACATCTTTACCGTTTAGATCGTTGTGATAAATGTGAGCGTAAACGCTATCGTAGACTAGGCATTTATCCTGTAAAACACGAAACGGGACATTCATATTTGTCACCCCTATCCCTAAGCGGTAGAATTATTTTAGTTAGCACATCTAATTTCCCAAGTTTTGAGGATAATGCGTTATAAAATAACATGAATAATAGTTGACGTATTTATTTCAACAAAAGATATTAACAGTCTTCTGTCATAAAATGATCATAACATAAACATATTTACGCTAATAAATAAACACTAAAGCAGAAGTTAAGTGCAACAATATTAAAATATAATAAACACGTAATTATGCGGAGGGGACTTACATAATCCGTGTGATATGAACCCTTCACCCCCGTTATCGTGGTCTCGTGGCCAGTCCGTGTAAGTCCCTGGGGTCACTAGCATTAGCTATAAAGTAAAACCTTGTATACGATGTACGTAGCTAGGTACATGAAATTCGTCTACCCTTAGCGTTGGAGTACTACGATATTAAAAGGGTCACGGCCTGTCTAGACAATACTATTGATGTATATAATCTAAAACTCTTGTCTAGACGTCTGTATAATTTAACATTTCGGGCGAGAATCATTGTAACATTATTGTAGTCTCTAAGACACGTTGTGTTTTTTTAGTCCAACTGAAACTGCATTGTTCGGTTTACACAGCTATAAATTAATTATGCAGAGAGATAAACATGTGAATACTGTTTTCCACACGTTTTTAGAAGCTTATGTGTTGTTATTATAAACTTTCACGTAAATTAATTAATGCCGTTGTTGATGTTATTATAAACTTAGATGGCGTTATCGCAACACTAGCTTTTGCCTCTGGCATAGCCATTGTTTTGGAATAAATGTTTGATTACTAATCCGTACAGAGACGCAAAATTGATTAGCACACAAACGAAGCCTCCTTAACCACATAAATACATAGATCTTTTTCAGCTTAGTTTGTAGTTCCAGAAACGATTCATCAACATCTGTCAGACGCGTCGAATTCGATGATGTCATCCAAGTTCCTCAGTAATTTCTGGGGTTCTACTAGATTCGGATGCGTGTAAGTGTGCGAGATTTAATAAGATTTAATAGAAATAATTGTAAAATTCGTTTCGTTCAAAAGGTAA
Source organism: Heliothis peltigera (assembly GCA_958496145.1). Lineage (NCBI taxonomy): Eukaryota > Metazoa > Arthropoda > Insecta > Lepidoptera > Noctuidae > Heliothis > Heliothis peltigera. The sequence continues at coordinate 5,970,884 of OY292334.1, read as the reverse complement.
AAAGTATATGGGATACCTAATACTGAAAGAATGTTTCAAATCGGACCAGTAGTTCCCGAGATTAGCTCGTTCAAGCAAACAAATTAACTTACCACTACTAGGCTTTAATAATTAAAGAGTTTGCTAAATAAAGAGTATCTTTCACTAATAAAGCATATAAAATATCATGCCAGAAAAAACATATGACAAAACCAAAAATTACCTAACTTTCTTCCTGTTTTGGTTTGGTTTTATGAAAATACATATAGCTTAGGTATAGGTACGATATTTATATTATGAAAAGGATAAATACCATATTTAGTATTAAAGCCATAAAATAGAAACCATTCAAGGAAAAAACAAAGCTAATGACTGTGAAAACCCCCATAGAATATACACAATGTAAACAAAATCATTATTAATCATTAATATTATTCCACCCCATACTACGGATAAATCAAAGTAACCAGTATGCCTAATTGTACAGATTTAGTGGTTTTTAACCAACTTTTTAAAAAGGAGGAGGTTCTCAATACATTGGTTTATTGTTTTATTATACAGAAGAATTATTCTGATATATCCATACATATTAAGAAAGCTTAAAAATATGAAGTATCTAAGTTTTGTTTTACATAAGCATTGATACGATTCTGTATATGGAGACGACATCTACAAACTAACCTAAAACAAAAAGCAAATGTTATAACACTCCATAAATCTGATAGGATCAAACAAATACTGCACAAGTAAAGTGTGTTTATCCGAAAATTAGGAATCAGATAAAAACGCTGCAGCACTTGCAGAACAAAAAACTAACAAGAAGTTTTATCAGATATGATTTGGAAGTACAGTTAAATTGTACGGACGTAGTACGGGAACATACTACGAACGTGAAGGCACGCGAAAGAGCCATTGTTTATGACAGATAACCGAATGCGATTGTCGATTGAGATTAGCGGCGACCAAACATCCTGTTTTACAATTAAGAATAGTACAATGAATCTATCTATAGACGAATTTGCAACAACTATTTTTAAAACCTAGTGGACAATGCTAGTCGAACTACAATGCGTGAATAATCATAGCACCTGATAATCCTCATAAACAGTTCTTTGTGAAAGACAATATAAATTTACTAATTATACCCTTAATGAGGACTTGGTTGTTTTGTATTATTCTTAACTAAATGAATAAATTGTTAAAATAATGAAGCGCTGAGACCCAAATTGTATTCAAAAACATAAACATCATTGAGTTCACGAATGACATTTTATTACAATGCACTTGATTTTCAAAACATTAAATATGTATAAATATTTATAATATCTGTATCAACTTACCGAGCCATTCCGTGTTATATTGAGCACTAGCAAAGATTTCGTAGACATTTCCGTCAAATGAAAATTGGTCCATTTATTTTCACACACTGACGGAATGTTATTGAATAAACACTAAAAACTACGGTTCAAATGCCTGCAAAACCTGCGGAACCGCGGCGGAGTTTGTTTACAAACTGAAACGGGGACACGGCACCTTTTCTTGCGAAATACTTTATAAACTAGTGACTAAGTAAAGTTGGCAAAACAACTTGCGTCACTCTTGAGCCCGATTCAGGCGCCCTACACTTTTGTGGAATCTGTACCGAGTACGCTGCGTGAATGGAAATCATTTTCCCACTAAGCCGTATGTGTGTTTATTTGTCATAATTTATTAGAATATTCACATGACGCACACATACTTTAAAGCATGTGTTATGAGAAGTCTTATTTCGTTGCTCAGCGTTTTCATTAGAATTCGGAGGACTAATGCATTTCATTTCGTTCATTCGAGCACCATCTTAAAAATTATTGGGCCTATGACTGTTTTTAATTAACTTTAAGTAAACTTCCTGCGTAAATGTCAGACTTAAAGCACGACTGATATAAAAAGTCTGAACTTCTCAATAAAGTGACTTTTTTTTATTTACTACAAAGTGACTTAACATCCTATTATAATACTTCCATGATTTTGTACAAGTATTTCATGTCATTTTATGACTGCTGTTTCACTACATGCTGTATAATATAACAAAGTCAACGTACAAGGATTTTAAGTTTATTTTTGTTTACCTTTAAAACTTTTATTTTGTTTAAAATTAGAAACTAAACGTTTGAGTGGGCTTGTGACGTCACAGTAACATCGGAAAATTTATACGAGACAGTGACGATGCACGCAAGTTATACTGATCCAAAAACACGGAGTAATTATTGTTATTTTTTTATACTACAAGAAAATATCTTACATTAAAATCAATATAAGTAGAGACAAAGTAAATTGCAATATGGGGAATATGATCTATACTTAATATACAAAAAAAAACTACAACACTATTTTATTATTATATTATAAATGCGACAGTAAGTTTGTTTCATTTGTTATGCTTTTATTTTTGTTAGTTAATCGGCTGATAACTTAAGAAGAGCGAGGGAAGTAGACCAATTAGAACGCTGGAGAAACCGCGGTAAATATCTAGTTTAACAATATATGATTGACGTAAGCGGCAGATCCTGACATAAACAGGTAAATCAGTGTAGTTTTTTATTTGTAGCGGTTGTTTATATTTACATATTTTTCATTAGGTACGAGTAATATGTTGTTAATTTGATTGAAAAATAATGGTCTCAGTGCAAAATATTTTTATGTTACCTAATGGTTTGTAACGTACAGCCAGCACATCAAGCTACCCGAAGCTGTCAAATTTTCTCAATCAACTTTGAACCATATACTTCAGCGATAAAGTTGAAAATCTATTAAATATGGGATTGATTCCACAATCTACCACAGCTTGATGAGGGTACTGACGTCTATATGCTGAATAACATGAAATACTTAAGCTAAACGTCATCTAACGGCAATAGGATGTTTTTTTTTAATTTAATTTTTCACTTGGAAAATACTTAGCATGTTAACACCATGTCTTTAGTTGTCTTTAGGAAATTCAGTTATTCTGTTAACTGCATTGAGTAAAGGAATACGTAGCTAGCTTATTTGTGTTGTGACATTACTTAGACTTATTTATCTTAATAAAAAACTTATTTAAAATAATATATCATTTCCAATTTTCAGGCGGAAAGCTAGTGGCGAGTTACGGATGGTGAACTATTAAAACCGCACAACACGAAAACAAACTAGGTTTTTACAGTTTTTAAAATAACAAACCTAGAGCTATAAATAAACTCGATAAGTACACAATAACTACAACAAATTGTATGCATTGCGTTACAATGATGACGCATTATGTTGCGGGGAAATCCTGCAACCACAACTATTGAAGTGTTTTGCCTTTTTGCTTTTTTTATTGTATTTTTTTTTGCACTTTTGTAACTGTTATCAAGAAGCATCAGTGTAGTTACACAATAACGTAATGCAATAATACCTTTTCTACCTCTGCTTAAACGTTACAGGGCCTGAAAACTGTTGATTTAAAAAAAAAAAATACTTAAAGTCATCGATCATAGTGAATTTGCGTTCACCTCATTCAATAGACGATTACATTTAATTTTAATGTAACAGTAACAGAATTTGTTGTTTATATCCTCAATCCAGAAATTATCAACAACAATATTGAACAATGACTCCTGTATACTACAACAAAAAAGAGCAATTTAATACTGAAACTGCAGTTGTTTGTTAGGAAATCCCAATTTGAAGGAAATTAATATTTGCCCTTGGACTAGTTTGGTTGGCGATATCACATACAACAATACAAGCAGTGGGTTAAGTGTGCTTTCCAAAGGTTAGGACGGACAATTTTTTTGTCAATTATGTCTCACAAACCTTAAAACATTGTTATAATAGCTACTAGCGATGGCAAGCGGTTTCACTCGCGTCTCGTGGGGACTACTAAGAGGACCAGGTAAAATTAGCTTATATCCTTCTTCTTTTCTACATCGGGCTAGCAGTTCCTAAGATTATTCAAGCGAGCTCATTATTCAAGTCATTATCTATCAGGTATCAAAATCAAAGTTTTTTGATATTAGGATAGAATAACAATTTCAATTGTAACTCGAATTTCACGAATGAAAATTTTGAATTCTGGTCCTTTATGACTTGTTTATTGAAAAAAAAAACTTTTATTATTACAATTTCAGGACAAATATTGTACTTTAAATTCACGAGTTGGTTAAAGTTTGGGGACACTAAGTGCCACAACGTACTCGAATGAAATCTAGCATAAATATTGCGATAAGTTGATAAAAATGCACTCTGAAATAACAGATAGCGAACCCACGTCGAAGATACGAGGATGAGATAGTGGATACTCATAATACACAACAACATTTTTAGAGTTTGAGCTACCGGCCTCTATCACTGCCCATTCCGGTACCTATGCAAAATGTATGCGTAGACTATTTAATAGTGTTGTTGATTCCATTTTCCTCTACACGTAATAGTAATTAACTTTCTTCGAAAGCTAAAAATAGCCAGCAACATAAACAGCAGTAGGACAGCTAGAAGGTTGTACTATTACCTAGAAAATATAGCCGTAAATACGGCGCGGCATGACGGCTTGCGTCGTGACCCAGAGACGGACGACCTTATGCGCAGCAACCTTCGGTATTAACGGAACTCGGCAAGTACAGTACCTACAGCTGAGGACTTATGTAACGTTGGCGTATACGCTCCCCCTCCAGCTCGCCTTCTCCTGGCGCCTACCTGCCGCCTCCCAACCCTCGCGGAACACACCCACGCCCCGCAGCTGCACTGCACCACGACCTTTAGCCTTTCCGCTGCAGCTTGACCCATATCGAACTGATGCAATATTATGTCATATGGGTGAAATACGTACGCCATGTTGTTCAGTTTTAGTTAAATAGTGATATCAAGGTTCGAAGTCAGTAGACGTATATTTTCGAGTTAGTTGCGCACCTTTTTTTCCAAAATCAACAGTAGCAAACGGTGTGGGCATCCCATTCTGATTTACGGACGCCTGCTTTTATACCTATTAAGATCCATTTCTGATTCTAGAACATTGTCAAGCTTTTCATCTTGTGACTGGATAATGTAACATCATGGTAGGAGTAGAGCAGTGGGTGTTAAAGTTCAGATCTACCTACGCCTTCGGGGTAGTGCAGGCGGAACGGCATAATATAATGTTTAATGATAGCGCAGTACAATATTTTCCCATTTATTACACATAATGTCATACATTATGATTTACTGCTAATTTTAGTACAAGGTGGGCAGTGTACAACACGGGCAAGTACGCAGTTGCCGAACATCAATAAAGTTATAAATAGTACTACTGAAAACGTAGCAGGTAACATCAGGAACATGATTACAACTACGATGCTCAATGTATTTTGATACTCATTGTGTTTTATTGTTGTGCCAACACACGGCCATTCTGTACCCTTGCCGCGCTGTTTAGTGCATTACTGACGTCATCGTTGAAATAGCCTTAGAGGCAATCATAAAGGTTATACAAGCGTTCAAAGTGCGCAATTTCCAGCGTCACGCGTCCCGCGCCGTGCACAGCGAGCGGAGAGCGTCAAGTGGGCGGATGTACCTTTCAGTTTCAGGTTCTAATGAAAACATTACGCAATCCGTCACTCACGTAGCATTTTAATGGGTTTGTGTTCAAAACTTGCTTATTTATATAATAAGACACGAAGTCACGTTTATGCCGTGACTTCTGTCGGGCAGTTATGGCAACGGGTGTAGACTCTTTCAGGATCTTAAAGCAAACAGAGTAGAAGAAATACACCCAATGTGTAGATTACAAAATGCATTTCCCGGAATAATCATGCTTACTACTTATTGAAAAATTATAATAAGTCAATTCAAATAAGTTTTTAAAGTCGGTTTAAAATGTTAACTGACAATTATTTTTACTTTTTAGAGTTCTGTACCCAAAGGGTAAAAAGCGATCCTGCTGTCCGTCTGTGTCGCCAGTTTATGTTACCAGGCAGTATTTCGTGAAATTCGCATTCGCGATAATTAAGACTGTTAGCAATTTCATAGATGATGTATTTATGTTGCACCTCAAACAACAAATACTGAAAACTAGAATAAAATAAATACTTCAGGGCGCTTACAACAAACATGAATGTTTGGCCATATTGTAACTGAACCCTTCGTGCACGAGGAAGTATTGCAGTTGGCCGGTTTTATTGCCTGTTATTTTGTAATCGACCTACACATCACTATAAACACGATTCTAGGATCTTTGTAATTACAGTGTTGTTTGTTTCTTTATCATCACGATCATTTCAGGTATGACGTCTGTTTGCCTCGTCATAACATAAAAATAGCCAAACATCATCTTTTACACGTATATTTGTAATTATTATGGAACGAACAGCAGTTGAGTAAACAGGGAAAACACAAAACTTTTTTTTAAGTTCATAAGTACAGGGAGGCCACCACTACAAGTATATTATGTATCTAGTCATGAGGTGACCTATGTCTATGGTTACAAGTGGCGCCAACGCGTTAGGTCGGCTGTGGTTTCTTTCAGCTAAGTCTAAGTTCTACACATACTAGGTTTCCTATGTAATTCTACACTGTCCTTATCAAGTCACTAATAGCATACCGTAGATTATAAGTGTATCATGAAAACCTGCATATTTTCCCATCATATTGAACCAGTAGCAGAAAATGTGATGGAAAATTCATCTAAACATTTCGTAAGCATGGATGCAACTTGATAGTTGCTTTTCTTTTTCTTAGAAATTACATTTCAAAGAAAATAAAATAAAGAAAATTATTTTAAATATAAAAAAAGAAAACTCCATAAATAAATCGAAGTAGTAACAATGTTCTAGAAAACTAGTTATGTAGAACAAAGTGCCTGAGTAAGAGGATTATAACGATTTCCTTGCAGCTCTATAAGTGCAGTGTTACGTCAGTAAACAATGCTAAATGCATTCTGTTGTAAAGTGAAGGGCGTTATGTAGGGCGCGCCTAAGCACACAGGGACCCCCAGAAGGAACATAGTGGGTTTTAGTCAGTAAAAGTCTGACACTCCCTCCAGCTGCACCCTCAGCGGGAGGGGTCATTTGATGATTTCCCACGAAAAAAAAAAAAAAAAAAAGGGCGTTATGTAGGGCGCGCCTAAGCCGACTGTTACGCACATGCAAATAGTGTACACACACAGGCTAGCTCCATTGTGCCATGAGCTTCTAGTACTCTCGTGAAATCTAAGATTAGCCCACTATGCGGTTTGTATTGTTCCTTGCATAATGCAGGACACAGTTTAGAATCGATATACACGTACTTGCTGTTATGATTTCATTCATCTTTCATCGAGTTTTGCATACTCGTACGTTTCAGACACGTGTTGCTTTACCCTTAGTCTTAAATAGAATCCGGGGACCATGAGCTGTCTGAGAAAGCATTGCATGCATCTATAAAGTTTTATGGCACTACTCGATAAGGAAAATCTACGTTTAGAATTGTCTTGCTTGCTAGAGGTTCTTTTGAAGTGAAACTTAAATCAGTAAACAGTACTACAGCATTTTTTGTGGCACGTGTACAAACATTGCGGGCAGACTTAACGACTTAATAATGTCCGTACAACGGTTCCACTGATTGTGGAAACCATACACTCACACCAGAATATTGTGCCACGTGAAAGTAAACAAAACAAGAACGTTAATTACCTTATCTTGGCTGGAACATCTAACTTTGTAAATATAACACTATTTGGCTAGGGCAAAACCAAGCAAAACAAGTCGTTAATTCATAGAATATTTCTTTGAAGCAGAGTTCGTTAACGTCACTCGTGCAAACTAAATATTACTGGAAATCGCACTTCGATCTAATGCTATTTTATCAGTTCCAGGTAAATACAGTACTACAAGTCGATTTAATCCGATAAATGTTACCTACTATTATTTTGAACACAAACAAATGACGTTATTTATTGAGGTATTACTCACAAATAGTGACATCAGACATGAACTTAGCAGAAGGGCAATTTATCTGAAGACGTGCTACGACGTCCCTAAAGAGTGCTCTAAATATCCACAAGTTTTCCTATTTCCCAAGATAATGAACTGGATTACAACGACAATGTTAAGTCCATACAAATATGCTGTTATTGTGGTTATGGTTTGTGCTAAAATAGGTGCATGACATCGTAATTGCAGTTTGCAGCAGAAGTGGGACGGCCGCCGACATCAAGGGTGGTAAGGTACGGCGACGGGGGCAGACAGGGGGTGTAGTATCGGACGCGCCAGGCGCTACGTCACTTACGGCGCCACGTGCGCGATCAATAGTGACGTCGTAGTGGCAGCGGGGAGAGGGGGACACAGCCTGCGCGCGCACTACCAGCCAGCGACCTACTTACGATTACGTTTCACGTTCCGTCTACGTAACGCGATCGAACTCTACAATGAGGGTGGCGCGGAAACACAGTTACGTTGGCGCAGGCGCGGGACTTAACTTGCTAGACGATCTGATCTGCCATTTGGTTATTTGTACAAATTCAACAAGGTTTTGGCCCTGAAACTTATTCTTTCTAAACAAAAGCAGTATGTACACGAAGTAACAAACACACCCTGTTTGTACAGTTTGATCTGGTACATTTAGCATTTAAAAGCCACGACAGTAGGTATAATGCCATGAAATATATATGTCAATAAACAGAATTCAACGAGTTTAATTGAAAAATAAACTTAAAGTAATAAGTTCAGTATTCAATTCAGGTGCTTATAGTAAACGCATTAAATATGGAAGGTAGCGGAACAAGGCTACTACGGCTCCATCGATTTACCGCACCACGTGGGTGCTGGCACTGGTAGACCACGTGGTAACCGTAACAGAAAAGAAGCGTCTACGCTGTCTTTATGTACAAAAACATTAATAATGAACCATACAATTTAACTTTTTACTGCAAAATTTTCCATCTCTATCTATGGAGACCTTCAAAAATATTAAAATATCTTCATAAACTCACGGTGGATTTCAATAACTTATAGGTTTCTCGATTTGCTTAGGTACTAGAGACTTGACACAACTTGTATGAGGCTTATATCAAAATTCTATCGCTTGTACCTGAACATTATGGTGACTTAAGACTAAATAGATCTTGAATCTTCTATTCTATTACAGTCGTAAGTTGCTTGTAGTTTGATAAACTTCGCGAAGAACCTTACATGACCATTTGAATTCATTCGTTGGTTGAGGACGTACTCAACGTAGATTATAAATATATACCAAATTAGTTCTAAAGGTCTAATAGCTTAACTTTTTTGCCCCGTTAATTGCAGAGGGTCCTAGTTACCTGATAGACGTTATAAGAAAAATAAGCAAATAAAGTTAAGAAACAAAAAATTACAAATTCACCGAAATCGAAAACATGATTTCATCGTTACCAGACATCCTTCAAAAGTTGTTTATAATTTTCATCACTCAAGCCAAGGTCCTCCTTTATTTTACTTTTTTTTACATGAAACCTAAAACAATACAGTCAATTTCCAAAGTTTCAAACAAAATTAAACAAAAACAACCGGTTTAAGCGGTTTATTTGACATTGACTATACAAATTACAATAGGTACTTATAGTAATTAAAGTCACATCACACGGCTATGCAGATATTAGCCGCAGTCATTAAATATTATGATATTTTCGACATGAGTTGGGTATTTAGCTGTCGTGCGGAATTATGAGTGCAATCACGAGTGGCGCTTGCGACCTAACGCCAACAGCCGTGGCCTAGTTGCAGGGGACAGGTCAGCTCACTGGCGGCTCGCAATCATGTACTCGTACATGTCATAGACAGGCACGTGGTGACGCTACAGTTGTTTGAAAACCTACGGCCTGTAACTGGCGAAGTATCGGATATCACAAACATCACATTCGGAGTCCATGCTCTAAATAAATATCGCATTTTGTCCCTAAACATTTTTGATACGACAAATACTACAGTTTTCAAATGAAAGTTAAAATGCATTAATAAGTTCTAAATAGCTATGACTTTCCTGCTTCCTAGATCAGAAGTGTAAACATTGTTATAGCTCTCTGGAATTTACCGCGATTTCATAATTACAAGGAACTGAGCTAAATTTGATGTTTACACACCATCAAAAAACCGTTTTGAGGTGTGTTATTTCTCATACTGCGACCAATTCACAAGTTGAAATCAAGCTATGAGTAGATACATACAAATGCTAAACCCAATTGATTGGTGAAAATGCAACGTGTTCTAAAATAAAAATAACTAAGTTTCCCAAACCTAACGCAGGTTCCATTAGTCCAAGAACTCGGTTTTTTTTCAACAATGCTAATTTTACAGCCATTCTATTATTAAATCGCAAAGGAAAATTGAAGTGACACAAATAATGTATGATTAATTTACTTTGCGGTACTATCCTTATTCCGCTAGAACATGGCAGTTGCCACTTGCTAATTACAAAAACCCCACGTGGTTTTAAACCGTCGCAACGTGCTTGTTGTGACCGCGTTAATTCATTGTTACCGCAAGGCGATACATTTAGTTTTGTTCAAATCAGAAAACATTAAAAAAATCAGAAAACATTACATGAGTCTTAGAAACGTAACGGGGGTAAAAATACTTTTGGAGGAAATCCAGAGTTTTGTTTCGATGGGCCATCAAATCAAGAAATCGAAGCATATTTTCCTGTAGAAAATAAACATTCTACTCAATACAGCAGACGTCGCCCTCCATGAATATTACATAATTCGTGTAACCTCGTGGTCGGAGCCGCGTCTGGCGAGGCTCCTCATGTTGTCGTTGTCATGTCAACCCGACATAAAGATTACAGCGGGGGTGTGCGTCTGTCTCCTATCTGACCTACCCGTGTCGATTCCGCCCTGATACGTCTAACAACATAAATATTCCACAGACATTTCGGCTTTCGCAAATTCATTAAGTTTGTCCATGTGGTGATGAATTAATGAAAGCGTTGCAAAAATGATTGAAATTCCCTTTTTCCTCTTCTTTATCCATTCTTGTGTACCCAATCTCATGTAATTATAATCTCCTGTAAAATAATGTACTATTTAAGTTGAGGATTGCGGAAGAGAGCGTAGAAACTGCATTGGCAAGTTTATGCACAAGCTGGGGTGGTCTGCGTGCGCACAGCTTGGGGTACCGAGGAGCTTGATCAATAAAGGGGACCCAAACAAACGGGCGCTGCGGCGGCGTGGGCGACTGACCTATTTACCACCAGGCCAGCGGATGCAGCAAAATTACGGCGCGGAACATGCAGCTTGCATAACTACGTTGAAGAAATGTTAAATCGATAGTGTTGCGGAAAACATACACAAGGGCCTCACTGGTATATCCAAAGAAATAGAAAACGTTCTGAGAATACATACGTGCGTAAGTTAGCACACAGCAAGCAAATAATGTACCTTAAATAAACAAAACTTTGCACGTTATGCTTACTTAAACAAAAAGGTCTTTCCTTATTATCTTACTGGAAATCACCAGTTGGCAGTTTCTTATTTGTAATAATATTTATTTTCCTGTAACAAGATTTAACAGGAAAATCAACATGCAGGTGATTATGCATTTTTCCGCTTGATATAAATAAATTATTATTACAAGAATGCATTTAAATAACACAGTAGTTAATAGTAAACGAATAATAATAATAGAAAGCTACATGAGAACAGCTCTGAGTCAAATCAAGTGGGCGAGAGTATTTAGTGTCACCGAGATGCACTGCATGCTGATAATGTTTAACGGCTGATAAAAATAGAGTGATGTTAAACGTGACGTGCGAGACGCTGTAAGCAAAGGTTGCCGTATTATTAACGCATTCTAATTTTGGGGACCCACCGACCCAAACAAACCATCGCGAGCAGGTGACCTACATTCCGGCTGCGTCTGCTGGCTGGGCGCAAGGTACGGCATGAATCATACGGGAGGTGCGGCGCGCCCGGCCCCACTCATTACACCAGATTATTCCGTTGGGATACAAGCTTCGTTCATCAAATGTAAAACAATTAAAATATAAACTCATGTCTGCTCTTGTGAATACATAATTTTTAAATTCCATAATTACTGAAAAGCGCATATTAATCCTCCTAGACTAAAAAACTATAACAGTACACCATCCTCAATCAAAGAGCTCTATTAATAATTTCCGATAATTTATTATGGCATCATAAATAGCTTCATGTCATGTTGTGATGGTAGGTTGCACCGCGGAACGGCGCCAGTAGGATATACATCACAACAAGCGCCCGTATCAAACGTGGCTTGTTTTACTCGCTGACCCAGTTTTGTAACGCAGTCGCAGCTCAGCGCAGCCGCATCGCATCGCGCTCTAACATTAAAGCATTTTGAGATGTAGCTTTGTTTAGTTTTTTACCCCTGTTCTAAATAATTCAGATTCCTTGGTGAATACAATTTCCGCATCTACGCTACGTACCTAGATATTAAATGAACTCGTGGAAGCTTTCACGACCGGTTTGTAAGGTATAATGTCACCAAAAATGCATATCGACCCAATTGACTAATTAAATGCATTTAGTGCATCTACAACACCCGAATACCAATAAGCTTTCTTCCAAATGATGCCAGATTTCATTACAGAACATAACATGTTTGTTATGTATGAGAACGGAATGCACAATTAAGTTAAAAACAATTTCGAAATCCGCTCTATTACATAATTATGTATGACAACTCTCTAAACTGGATTTTTAGGTTCGAAACTCGTTCCGTGGGCATATGAATGGATTTGGAATGTAACAATGCCGTGTTCTCGTACTCACAGCAGGTAACATGAAAAATGCACAGTCGCGACCTTAGCCCAGTTGTGAGCGGCGGCGAGGCGGCGGCGACGTTGTGGAGCACTCGCTGGCTGCGTGGAGCGAAGCCCCACCAGCCAACTGTGACACCATTTCGAAACAGCTTGGTGTAGGATGACGTGATTGACACAAGTTGTGGCAGTTTTGAGTTATGTAGCCACTGTGGGTAGCGTGTAAATTACACATTACAAACTGCGGACTGCTTTATTACAGCACGCACAACTAACGGGACGTCTGAAAACCAAGTACCTACCATTCAACTTTGCAACAATTTATCCACCCTATTTGATACTTACACGTCTGTACAACACAATGAGTATTACAAAATAATTAATAAACACACCCTTCGCACACAAAGAGCCGTTCTTAAGGACCTAAAATTAAGTAGTAGATGTTAATCAATAAGATGGTTCGAGAAACCGAATTATTTAAAAATCTACTAAGTAAACAAGGTGTAACGACGGCAATTGTTTTAAACAGCTGTACACAATTCAAATGTTACGTAAATCGATGTTACAACCGCAGCGGTAGGAGTGTGCTGAGTGACAGTGGAGGTGGCGACTACCGACCTTGCCGTGGTCGTTCGAGTCAAACAAAACACTGCCGCTGCTCAACAAAAACACGTGGCAATAATAAAACACTAGATAAATATTGATACAAAGATTGATTTATAACGTTATATTTTAATTTCTTGTCACAATTGCACATTGTTACAAATGCAAACATTTTAGAGGTCTTTTAACTGACTGCCAATGATGTTTGTTACTTTTAGATATTATTCGGACCTTATTTCTGCTAGCATTCATCCATTATTCGATTACTTTTAATCAGGTACTACTCAAATTGGTAAAAGTAGGAAAAAGAAGGAATAGTACACGAGGAAGTGCCATAATGAAATTTGAAACCAGATAGTTACGCAATAGTTAACAGTAAAAGTACTTTGATTACGGAACTCTAACGGGAACAAATTGATATGAATAGAGGAAAAGCATTAAATTCATGTACTTTTAGAATTTAAAAAGCTGAAGAATTGTTTTGTTTTGTTGAATGATTTTTGCCCAAGAACTGCTGGTTTGATTTCAAAAATAATTTCATTATTAGACAGCCGATTTATCGTAGAAGGCTTTAGGCTAATTTCATGCGCAGAGTAGTAGCCTCGGGACGCAGGTGAAACCGGTAGCGGAAGCTGGTCCATTTATACAATGCACCATACAAACGTAATAAGTTTACCCACAACGAAATGTGCACGTCTAAAGTTTCGTCATGCTGAAAATTCTGCTGACTTCAGTCATAATAAGATGACGTGAGCTACAAATTTAGAATGGCCGCAAATTTATAAATTAGGAGGATACAGCGAGTCATTGCAAAAGAAACGTTATTTATTTACGCTAAAGCGGCCGGCGCCACAGAAAACATGACATGGCAATTTTCATGATTATTATTTCACAATAGGTATATCAATAGACATCATACGCTATAGATAAGTATATTTAACAGAAACCAATTTTTATACAACATTTTTATTAGAGTAGTTGTTCGCCAGTAGACTAATACTAATGAAACGAACAGCTAGACAATGCAATTAATCTGACTTTTGCTGTATTAACATCTTAATCAGATGTCAAATTCTGTAACATATCCAAGTACTAAAAAGTAAGTATCAATGTTTCGCAATGAGTTTCTTGTTCAGGGTTTTATGCCGATACACAATGAAGATAACATCATGGCTTGACAGCTTTAACATTAAGAAATGCTTTACAAAGTGATCAAATTACTTTTACTAACGTTTAAATAGCAAGCGATTATTCGCAACAGGACAAGAAAGAGAGAGTCAATCGTAGCCTCGTTGTTGTTGCAATAGTTTTGCAAATACACTGCCTCCAGCAAGGCTGTCGACACAAGCGCGCGGCGCGGGCGCACACCTCACGCAGCCGGATCCGACCAGCTGGTTACGTACCCTATAACTGGCACATTCCTTCCTGTACATTTGTACTTTACTAATTTATCTATCAACTTTATTCAAAAACATTATAAACGATAAACAATAGTATCGGATTTATTATAATTTATATTTTAATATGTAAAATTGCTTCAGCCAAAATTCGCGGCCCATGGGAACTGAACTGAAAATCGGTAGGATAAGTTACTAAGGTAGATGCTTACTATCAAAATATCGTAGAAGTATGCCTCACGTGAATTAGATATCTAAGGAGGTCCAATGTTCGACAAATAATTGTCGGCAGTTTTCGCAAAACCAAATTTTAATGTTACGAAAACAACAGGAAAATAACATAATTGCAGTATGTATTTACATTGTGATGGAACATTATCCTGGAAAAAATGGTATAGGCATCTATTCACTTGTTTTAAAACATGACTACAATGCGTTGAACATAAATGAACACGTTGTTGCAATGAAACAACGAAACAACAGTGCCTTGGTATGATTGAGAATACTTTCATAAGTTTATAAACATTTCAACAATGATGCTTTTATATCAGAGAACAATATAATAAACGATAAATAATCATACTAATTTACAGGAAGGAGGCAATAGATAATATATCAATACGCTTGTACCTTGTTGATCACATTTGAACAATTTCGCTTTTAAAATCTTTTATTCATAAAAATTCAGATTGTAAGTCGTATAGCGGTAAAAGGTAAAAGAAACTATACAAAGACCTGTCTTGCTTGATACTTGAATGGAAAGTAAGTAACGTCTGTAATCTGTATGAAGCAATGAAGGTTTCGCTGCGACTGCGCCGCCGCCGCCGTCAAAACAAGTTGCGCAATACGCTCGCATTCCGCTTCTGTTGCGGATGTCACACTCGCAATCTTGTAGACAGTAACTGTGCTTGTTATTTGCTCTTGAGATGTTTACAAGCTATTGACTACGCTCGGTAATTAAAACATAATATTTAAGTCATAGTTATAGTTATTTTTAGTCATAGTTAATTTTGACCTTCACGTCTCAAAAATAAAGATTTAACGCATCTAGCTTGAAATCTGTGTTTTGAAAGTTTAGATTGGTATTACTTACTGACTTCCCAGAAATAAAGTTTTGATTGTTTATCTTATCCGTAAAGAATGATATAACAATGAAATACCACTCATGATCACTGATTAAGCACGAACTTCAGTAATGATTGTATGTACTTACAAACTAAAATGTGACAGATTGGTCAGTATCGCATTAATTTCGAAAATAATGTATGTACTTGCAAAACAAGATTTATTGCACAATATTCGATTTACGAAATTTTATTTTCAAGTTTCACGGTTGTGGTTTGTCTGGGGAAAGTCTTACGTTGTTAATTATAAAAGTGAGTTTATGTGGCTTCGTTTTGGAAAATCATGGTGGCCGCCAGTTGCTCTGCTGTTGTTGGTGGCTTGTTATTGTGAGCGTTGTTTGTAAACAGGATATTTTACCGTTACGACACAGTTTTGTTTCAAAACAAAATGTTGCCGTTATGTAACTTAGAAAGTAGCGAAATAAATTCTGCTACTAACATAAACACTGAACTAACATAAAATAAGTTAATTATAATTTCTCATATTTTTCTGCAATAGATTGATGCATGCAATGTATTCCTGATTAACAGAAACTGTACTTAAACCGGTCACGGATATTATCTATTTGTCGCGCAATTGCTTATTTACATATAGGCAATGTTTGCAGGTTTTCCATTTCCTAGAGCATATTATATTTTTCTTGGAAACGATCGATGAAAGTAACGTGGGCGGAGAACAGTTGACCTACATGACTGCCTTGATATACGAACGTGAGGATCATAAACAACAACAAATATATTAAGAAACTTATTGAATTGATTAAAAGCGACTTGTTTTTTTTATTAGTCAGTGTTGAATCGTATACAACTCCTGAAGAAATATCAATTTCGACGGCATGTTTTTATGAATAAATAGCATTTTATGCTGAGGTGAGCCCGGAATGATTGCATATGACAGACACGAGACGTGGCATTCACGCAGGCGCGGTCACGTTGCGTTTGTTTGTAAACATGTCCACTGACTACTGAAGGTTACTTATAAAGCCGACTTTTCACCAACCGGACGTTTAGTTACAATGTATCATTCTACAAAAAATCATGGCTCCATTCTGTCTTTCAAGCACGTAATTCGAACAACAAAAACAACATTGTCAGACTTAGTTTTCGACATCACTAGGAAGTCAAAACAAATCTCGAACTATGTGATCGACTTGACAGAGTGACTATCTTATATATTCATCTCATCTCTATAATTCTAATAAATAGAGCCAAAAACGTCAATTGAACATTGTTTCCTTAAAACTTTTTAGATACTAAATATTTATTATAAATCTTGTATCCTGTAATTATTTTTGTAAAATTTGCAAAATACTAATGGACCATTTTGTCAAGGCATCTTTTGTAACTTTTAAAGTGTTTCACATTACAGAGTGTTGCTTAAAACTTTGTTGTTTTTTTTCTATTCTTTATGCAATTGTTACAATTTGCACTTCGAAGATGAAGAGGATGATAGTTTACTGGAGATATTCTTTGAAATGAAATTTTCTTCTGGGTCTCAAGCTATGTATGTACAAGAGGATGTCTGCCTAATGACGACACGTTGGTAAAAACGGTTCCAAAACAAAAGATCATATGATCCGCATCATTGATCATATGATTTTAATAAATGCCGAAAGGGAATGAATCAGTGTTTACCACACATTCTTTGTACGAGTAGCGGGTTACGATATCTACCATAAAAGGTCGTGTTTCTTACTTACCTCGTTCCGCAATAAATAACGGCTTGGCTAAGTGCGTATGACGCCTTAACCTAGTTGCTGGCGCCCTTGGTCGCCATCTGCCCATCAACTTGTTCCTGGATAGACAAGAAAATAACTAGCTTTATAAATAGAACTTATTTTTAGAATACTGTTGTCCTGATACATTCAATACACTCATTTTAATAATGGTTAAAGATTGCTAATACAACTAAGAATTTTTTTATAATTCTCAAGACCTTTTTAAATCTCATAATATTTTGAATCATCTTATGAGCTATCTTATGATAGCTCGTAGTTGCATAATATGTCTATGGCTGAATTTCTGCCGAAAGAAAAGCTTTGTTGTAAGTAAAGAAGATATCACATGGATCCCACGGATGGTGGTCGACTTCCTCGGAAAATTCAAACATCAGGGATATACACTCGTCGATTTCTAACATAATTTGCTGCAACAAATATCCAGAGATTACCGTCGATGTTTCTCCACCGAAACCAGATCATATTAATATAACCTAAAACCATAATGGTTTCAAAACCTAGCTAGCTCTGTAACTTCTCGAGTCCGCTCTTTACGCGTTCGTCTCAGAAACTTATTTAAAATGAAATATCGCAAAGAAAGAGAACATCATCTCGCGAAGAAACCAGACAGAAAAAGTCAATGTAAATTTTCGCCATAACATTTAGGACATTAATTCTTTCTGGTATCGCTTAGGTAGTTATTCACGTAACAAACTAGCTATATTTCATTTTAGATGCCTTTCCTATACAGCTATACTATACTAAAGGGTATGATGCTAAGTGCCTTAGGACCGTGTAAAGAGTTTAAAGTATTTCTTGAATAAATGATGGCGTAGGTCATTAAGGCAGTATGGTATCTAGGAGCAGCCAGCAAAAACCAAGAAACGAACTTAACAATTAGGCTATCTAGCTTTACGTTGGGTCTCAGAGGGTCACAGAAAACTAACATTTCGGAAACATGGAAAAAGTATATAAATATACACAGAAAATCATATTATATGTACCCAGGATTTTTTTTCGTGGAAAGTCATCAAATGACCCCTTTCCAGTGTGGATGCAGCAGGAAGGAGTGTCAGACTCTTAAGTACTGAAACCCTCTATGTTCCTTCTGGAGATCCCTGAGTGCTAGGGGCACGGTAACTTAGTAACTCTTGCGAAAAACCCTCACACGTACCCAGCTTTGAACTTCATACGAACCTGAATCTTCGATATAATTTTGTGACACCCCATGACGACAGTCTTCTTGCAGTATACTTAGCTACCTATGAAACGCCCATTTTAACCGATTTCAAATTTGGAACGTATGTGGTCTGTAGTAACTATGTAGTATATATCGATATACATAACTTTAACGGCGGATTTCCATAACCCACCTAACCGTTGGATCGCTTACTATAGATCGAAATTTGACATCACCTACTTGTATGGAGCTAATATCATAATTCTATATCTAGTAAGCAAAACAACAGATGCCTATATAAGTAGGTTATTGAAAATGGGAATAAATTGGTAGTGTTAAGGTATAAAGCTAATAATTACCTAGTAGGCACAGTCAAGTTTATTAAGGCAAATTTAATAAATATATTATAAGTAAATACATGCAATACGACAGTATCTAAAAGGTATTAATATTGAAAGCTAAGCACGATTAAAAGGGATAATATAATTTATCACAACAACTAAGCATTTATTCGATAACCAATAATTTGTGATGCAAGCAAAAATACTGAAATTACAAACCTCGGGAATTTAAGAACCTATGGATTTAGTTTTTTACCTAAATATTAAGTTCTACGACTAGATAACAAGTAACACAGTAACCAAATTAATGAAAATATAACATAAAATTTGAAAAGCTTGTCAATTTGCAGACGGGATTATTGATAAACAAACGACATTGACTTGACAAGATTAGATTCAAGGTCGTCTAGTCTAGTTATGTAGGTATGAATAAAAGTTGGGTTATGTAGCAATGGGAAATTAAAGAAATACCCTTACCCAACACTCAATGTGGATGCAATTACTGAACCATTAATTTATCACAGGAGATACTAAAATTAAAGATGATAACACATACCGTTAGAATTTCAGCCATTGCAAAATTATGACCTCGATTATTAAATTTGTTACAGTTTTCAACACAAACTCGAAAAATTAACCAATGTCCAATGTTTTCACTGAATGTCTGTTTTAATAACTATGCACGCCACTTCACAGTAATACACCTGTACGTTTGATTGCAATTTTCCTAAAAAACAATCACTTAAATTATTACTATCAGCCATTCAACCCAAAATCCAGCATGACTGACTAATACGAAGTTAGACATTGCGCCATCTAGTGACTACTGATGCGACCAAATCACAGCCCGTGCCAAGCAAAAAGTCCGAACGGAAGTCGTCAATCTCTTCATTGCCTGGTATGTAGTACTAACATCCATTCAATAGATGGTGGTAATGTAGCACCATGTTAAATGTTATTAATAATTATCTACGGAGGTAAATTTAATAATTTAATTTTATGAAGACTATATAAAAATAAAATCTAGGAATAACAGATTTTAAAGAGTGTTTAAGCGCGGTAATTCCACAGAGTATTCCTGTTCACAAAAATAATATATTTGTTGACTCCATCTCGGGTTTTAGCTCTGTACCCGGGGCGGCTCTTCGCGTCGCTGCCAATACAGCGTTGATTGAGAGGTTTCACACTGCCTCTCTTGTATGTAAGCTCTTTTTTTTGTCTTGCGTGTTTGCGCCCGCGTGCGACTCAGGAACGCATGCGCGTCCCCCCGGCATCCCAGAGCCATAAGTATTAAACTTTTTATTGTTATGCGTGGCATATACGCTACGGTTTGGAGCAAAATGCAACACACGAAGGTCTTGCCTGTAAACAGAAGCAAACAAAATGACCCTTACAAATTTCTTAAATATCATATTGTAAGAAATAAACACAGCCCAAGAGAGACTCTTTCCAATCATCATCAACCCATTTATTGTCCCACTTCAGGGAACAGGGCTGTTCTCTTTGCTGTGAGGAAACGAGCATTAAATCAACCACTTTGGATAAAGGCGATTATAGACGTAACTTAATTTTCCTACACCACGTTTGGTCTACCATAACATGTTTACTTCAAAAGCACAAATAACATGGAAAAATTACATTGGTACTTGGCATGTCATGAAAACCGTACACTAGTACTTGGGCTAGTGATTTAATCCACTAGGCCACCACGTCATTCTACAAATATCTAACAACTCAATAAAACCATAATGGGGTAGTAGATGGTTAAAAATAAAAACAAGTTCTAATAATCATACATTTATTATTCTGAATTTAATACTGTATTACATAGAAGAAATGCACTTCTTAGAAACATTCAGAAGACTTCCCTTTGGGACAGTTTTGTATAAGGAGTCTCTCTCCATTTTTTGTCGCTCGTGATAATATTAATCAATATTTATGAAGATCTGCATTGCCACATACTTAAAAATCTATGTATATTTTTCACCAACTCTCAATTTTCGAAACTAAATCCTTAAATAGTAAAGCATAAAAGTACGATTGCCTATGAGATATCTGTTGGATCAATAAAATTTTGCAAATTAACAACAAATAATATACTCTAGTAGTGCTTACTGCCGCTGCCACATAATTTGTCAACAACATTTTCCATCACAATAAAGAAAACTAGAAATTAATTAAAAAAACGAAATGAACATTAATTTTTTCAATTCGGTGACCGCATAGAAAGGCATTGTGACACATATCCAACATAGTGAATACTCATTTTTTGAGAAAACACACAGCAAGAGAGAAGAAAATACTACCAATATAAATACAGACATCTTAATTCATTCAGTCAAAGTGGAACATGTATAAAATATTTATTAATAAGAAATAATCAGTCTTGTTTAGAGAAAACATTTTGTCAAAACGCGGTGAGCACGCCTTGATATAAATATTATCACAATACAATATGTCAGATATGATGTCATCCCTTCTCATGGACGTTACTAGTATATAAATCGCCTGCTACGCTACTTAGTGTTATTATCACAGTTGTTAGTAGAGGTGGGTGCAGTACTTTGTACATAATAATACAGGAGCTACCTGCGATCCGCGACCATTCCGGACACGACACACGATGGCCATTCTCTAAATTACGCACGCATATCTAGCATGGCCGTCCTACCGCCACGGTTAATAAATAGTAAAAAAAAAAAACTAACGACGACTTCCCTGGCCAGCTAGCATTAAGATATCATCTTTAAGACGAATTTTACGCACATAAATACACATCCTTTCATGGCAGTCTTCTCTTATAATGTACACAAATAACAAAGCAAGCCCGCATTTATACTTGTTACGAATGCGAAACTCACAAACACGTTGTTCACCCCTTAAATCCGTTTATTAGACCCATTGCTATTACATCGTATCTCAGGGATGTATAATAAAACAGGGTTCTTACTATAGATAATAACTTTTACGTCCCATTGAACTGGTTCATTTACGTCACCTAACGGTAAACGGAAAACTAAATTGAATAACAATAAATTATTAAATCTTACACCTATTATAATTATTATATATTTGTGAACGACTTGCAAGCTTTGTTGTCACAAACATTCTCATGAAATTCGTTCAAATAGTCAAAAAATATATTTTTGTCTAGGAAACACATTCCAGACTTTGGAAGTGTTCTTATGCATTAACAATTGACCAACGCAACGACAGGTTATATAGTAATGAAATATCACAGATTTTTCCAAATCTTTGGACAGTAACGGGCATCTAAATAATACATTTATGTTACTTTCAGTATAATTTGTACCTATTGACTTTCTTATTAATATAGCCTTTAGAACCCGTGTACGTACAAAGAAATCCAGTAAGTTACTAGACGACTTATCTGAAATGATGTAATAAAAATAATCAAAAATAAGAACAAATCACTTATTTTGCTATGAAAGTAAATATTGTGGTTGATTATTTATCACACACAAAATACTAATCACTCTAAGTTAAATGCATGGTATATACACACTTCTACATTTTTGTGAATGGTAAAATGAGTTTTTTATTCAAAGCCCAACTTTGTCTTAGATCAAATTGACGCTGACTAATTAGTATCCCTAGGCATAATATTCAAGATTATAAAGATCTAATCTTTAATAAAAAAATAACATTGAAATCAGTGACTGAAATGTCATTGACATCACTTTACATAAGAAAAATATTCACAATTTTATCTGGCAATACAGATTGTTACTATGAAGTATATCAAAAGCATTTATTAACGCGTTTTTAAGTATTTAATTTTCTAATACTAAATTGTCCCATTATCCACTGGATTCAATCGTTGATAGTAAAAATAATTTATATAAAATATGTCAGATAAAGTTTCTGTCATATTAAAACCTTTCCCCTAAATTTTCAATCATCTTCTATATGTTTCGTGCATTTCGTACATCATACAGACACTTTTAAAGAAAACGAAAGGCACCCGGGATTACACAATTGGGTACCCACACCAACTACTACTCTAACAAATATAAAGATTAAAATCTAAAGTGGAACTGACAATTTTTTTTTATAATATGTCCCACTGCACAATCATATTTTGGAAAAACTTAATTCTCTGTTGGTGACATCCTAGCTTTACACAAATTCGGTGTGAAAAATGATACACAACTTACAGTCCTACATTTTGAGTTTTATCACAACTGCTCAAACATGCATATTAACTGTTTTCTTATTGTATTATATAACCAACACTTTGTGTGAGTTCTTAAATCCCTTATACTTTAACCTTGATAGCATACCCAACCAACAGAGAATAATCTTATAAACCTAACACACATTAATATAACTTTAATTCAAATGGATCTGAAAGAGAATTCACAAAGTTTCATGTATAGACAAAGTTTTTATGCTCTAAAATAATCTAGTTGACAATGCAATTTTGAACATTAGTCACTATGGTTAGGATAATATTGTCCACACACTTTGTAAGAGTAATTTTGTAAGCCTTCATTCAGATCTAATAAAAATAGATGAAATTAATAATATATTATTGACATCGAAAGAATCAACACCCCGCTTAGATTACAACGATTAACTGATATTTATAGCTCAAGTACCAGAACATGGACAATGAGAGAGCTTAAAGGGAAATCTATGATGAACATCAAGTATAACTATTATTTCGATAATGCTATTTATGCCTACAAACTGGCATACGACTTTAAACCGGTTGTAGTTTAGGGCTTAGAGGCGGTGTGTCATCAAAAACTTCTTACTGCTGCACTGGGGCCGCGTAAAGCAAGGGGCCAGGAGGAAGGTGTGCGTAAGGCCCGCTTACGCCCACAGCAGCTTGGTAACCGCAGGGTCCACCACCACCAACTCCACCGCCGTAGAATTTGCCGCCTAATTTGTGAAAAATCATCATTCATCAGTATTTGAATCTCTAACATTTTATATAAGAAACCATATTTCACAAAAATAAATACAAACCTAGCATCTCCTGATGATGAGGATGCATCTGAGGGTAGTGCTGTGGTGTAGCGAAGTGTGGAGGAGGGGATCCATAAGATGAGCCAGTTCCATTGTTTTTGTTGCCAGCATTATTATTGCGATATTGTTGCCCACCATTGCGCATATCTGTTATACATATAATTTAAATGTAAATTAATTTACAAAAACCTTGTCAACTTGTTTCAAATTGCAAATTATACCAATATTACATTAAAGAAGGCTGTAAATACTAACTATTGTATGGGCGTTGACCATATCCATTTTGTCCATTGTATCCATTTTGATATCCATTATTGTATCCACCCTGATAATTGCCCATAGATTCAAATACGTTAGGGCTAGGGAAGGGCACCTGTTTTTGATAGTTATTTTGCCGGTAGCCTTGATTTCCTTGGTTCTGGTTTGAAAATCGAGGAGCTTGAGGATTGCCACCCCGGTTTTGATAAGTATTTTGGCTTTCTTCAGGATTTGCGTTAGCCATTTTGTTATTCCACTGGTTATTTTGTTGACGCGGCGAACTGGCACCACTGTTATTTTCTTTGCGTTGTTGCCAACGGTTACGGCCTGAAAAGTAAAAATTATATTATTGCTTGTTTTTTTTTTTGTTTATATGTATTTTACTATAGTTTGGAAAACTTACCAGAGTTGTTGTTGTTGCTGCGAGCCATATCATTTAATTTTGTTGGTGGATTCTGCCCAGTTTCTCGTAGGACAGCAAGTAAGCCGCGAGCCTGACGAGCATCTCCAGTTGTGAAGTAGGTATAAGCTGTTCCAGACTGTTGGCATCGCCCAGTTCGACCTTGATAAACATAACAGAACAAATGACTTTGTGTACTATGTTTCCAGTGTTAATTTGTTTTTTATTAATTACTATTCTAAATAGAGGCTAACATTTTTCATTTAAACTAACCAATTCTATGAATGTAATCCTCAGATGAATTTGGGTAATCAAAGTTTATGACAAATTTGACGTCTTCGACATCGAGACCGCGGGCTGCTACATCCGTGGCAATCAAGATACTATTCACTCCATTCCTGAATTCTGTCAACACTGCATCGCGCTCAATTTGCGACTTGTCACCGTGTATAGCAAGAGCATTGTGACCTCTGCGACGCACGGCACGAGCAATATCGTCCACCTAAAAATATTAATTTTGTTAAATGACTATTCTCTGGCAAAAGATTAAATGGTTATCAAATTAAAAAAAAACACTACCTTCTTCTTAGTTTCCACAAAAACAATGACCTTGTTGTCTCTCTCTTGGGAAATCTCTTTCAGTAAGTTAGTCAATTTTATCTCCTTTTCGTGCTCTTCACAAACTTCAATTATTTGTTTAATATTATTGTTGGCAGACAGATTCAATGAACCAATATTTACTTTAACGTAGTCATTAAGAAAATCTTCAGCAAGAGCTTGAATTTCTTTAGGCCATGTAGCGGACCACATGAGAACTTGACGGTCTGGGCGGATCTGTTCAATGATCTTTCTGATTTGTGGTTCAAAACCCATGTCTAACATTCTATCAGCTTCATCCAATACTAAGTAAGTGCAGCGACGTAAGTTAGTAGTGCCGCGTTCCAAGAAATCAATCAATCGTCCAGGTGTTGCAATCACTATCTCTACACCTCTTTCCAAGTCCCTAGCTTGTGGTCCCTTAGGTGAGCCTCCAAACAGACAAGTGTTTCTAATGGTGCCACGAGCACTATAACTCTGAGCAACAGATTGAATTTGCTGGGCTAGTTCCCTAGTAGGAGCCAGAATTAGTGCAATAGGGCCATCCCCTCGCTGAATACGCTGTTGATGTCCAATATGAACAGCAGCAGGTAACATGTACGCTAGAGTTTTACCAGATCCAGTGGATGCTATGCCTACCATATCACGACCAGATAGAGCGATTGGCCATCCCTGAGCCTGTATGCCCGTAGGCTCAGCATAACCCTGTTCCTTAATGGTACTTATTATGTGATCAGGGAAATTGCCTTCATCAAAAACTTGATTAGGACGGGGAACATTGTTGCCACTGACAGTTATCTCCTTTGAAACTCTGAATTTTTGAACTTCTTCATCTGAGCGACTCTCCACATTGGCATGTGGCTTGTAAAAGTCCTTCTGAATAGGCTCAAGTTGTGATAAATCCCACATTGGCTTTACCAAGCTGTCACCAGGGTGTTTGGTCTTTTTACCTCTCTGCTTTCCATTAAAATCAACAGTTTGTTGCATGTTGTTGGGATTGAAAACTTTTTTGGGGCCAAAACTTTGCTGTCCATTTTGATTATTGAAATTCTTGGTTCCAAAATTATTTTTTGGGAAACCTTGTTTTGGTCCACCAAAATCATTTTTGCCATTGTTATAGAACTGCATATTTCCGCCTACTGCTTTATCGGCGTCGTAATCATTTTTCTTTAGGGGCTGGTTATTGTAATTGTTTTTCATCTTGTTGAAATCTTTAGGCCCACCAAAATCGCCTTGGTTTCCACCATTTTCATTTTTGTGATTGAATTCATTCCTCATTCCATTAAAGTCATTTCTGGGCCTAAAATTGGGTTTGTTTCCCATGTTTCTTGGTCCGAAATTTTTAGGGCCCCCAAAATCCATTCCATTAAAAAATGGAATTTTACCGAATTGTTCATTCCGGTCTGGTCGAGGTCTGAAACTAATATTGATTAAATACATATGTTATAATAGACATAAAAAAAACATACATAATACGTAGCTACAATTTAAGAAGTACTGCTTCAAATTCAACATCTTCCCCAAGAATAATTTATTGAGAAAAATCTAAAATGATCCGATGCTTTGTAAAAATAAAAGACATAGTATACATATCTTACATTCAATCTCAATAAAATAGTTGCCCTTGCTTTTTGCTTTTAAACACATGAGAGCACAACTAGTTTTCAAACTTTCTGGCTTCTGACTACCTGTAACTATTGCCAAAGATGTACAAATGACAGCCAAAACCCACCAATATATGTGCCTTCCGAAACACGGAGGAACTAATCATGTAACCCATCCACGGATCAACCATGCCAAGTGTTGCTTAACCTTATGATTGATCGACCCGTGCGGCTATTGCTTAACCAGAGCTCCTCCTCGAGATAAAAGGCATTTAATTTTAAATCATTGTTTCTATGGAGGTATGTATGTATGCACAGCCTCTAAATTTTTTTATATTATATGTTAATCTGAGATGAAATTTAATTAGGGATTTAGATAGCGATGTTGATTGGACAGTTCCATTTGGAAAGGTATCAGACACTTTTTTATTATTATTATAAAGATATTGCAATTCAAAAAGTTCAATAGTTCCTATTACTATGCCTGCTTGTCAACACCCCTATTGTGATTTATTTCAATCTGAGTATTTCTTGATATAACAATGTAGCTTAGGTATGGCAGTTGAGTAGTCAAAGAATGAATTCACAATCATAACATGCCCCACCCTACAATAACTAAACTTAATGTTGAAAGTGCGTATAATATATAAACTATTATGTGAAAAAACATAACTTAAAATTTTCATGATGTAGGTACTGAAGTTTGTTGCATAATAACACGAGTTTGTTTGTTTTTAACATAGAAGCATTTGTTGTATTGATTACTTCTTTATTAAAATATTATATAAAGATATAAAGTTAACAACCTTTTTGCAATCCTACCTCACCCCACCCTGACCAAGCACAAGGTGAAAGTATTATATTTCAACAATACTGGTAGTTTAAATCAGTAGCTAAATTTGAAAAGCTAAATAATGCAACTAATTTCATAATTTAATTTAGATAGAATTACCATTTATTAATCTAGGTAGGTAAGTAAAATGAGATACACTTAAAAATAAAATATAAATAGTTGTAGGTTGACCAAATCTAGCTGGAAACATTAACGTTTTAGGTAGCTGTTGAGGAATAAAATTGACCTTGAAATGTTTTCTAACATCATAGGGTACACATGGAAAAGTTGTTCGTTGAACAATATAATACACGAAAATTTCGTTTCGATCCTCATAAAAAGCAGCTCTTACGATGATTTCAAGAAGGTATTGAAGATTTCTAAAATGTTGAAACAATGCCCCGTAAGCAACAGTTACGGCATGAGGAACTAGGCGTTATTCAATTAGAAAATGTTCATGGATATTTCTATAGACAGACTATGCCATCCAAAATAGTAAAACTAACAACGCTGAAGAAATTACAAAGTAAGTGAGAAATATGGACATAACTGGATATTTCCAGAAAACTAAACTATTGATTTTCTATGTGGGTTGGCGTTCATTATCAGCTGAGCTGAGCAGAATGCACTTCACAAAATGGCCGCCAGCCAAGTACGAGATCGATACTTAGAAAATTTGGACAAAATGGAAGAATTGAATAATGCTATAAAATACTTACATCGGATGCTGGTTGTGGAATCCGTTGTACTGCATCCTGATGCGTTAGGGTTCTTTTCTGTGATCTTATGAGGTGGTGATCGCTTGAGTGAGTATCTGGAACAAGATGATGACAATCACATTAAGTAAGCAAATTTCAATATATTTTTGGTCCAGAATAATATCTTTCACGTTAATAAGGTACTGACCTCTCGGTTAGAGAGAATTTGGGATCCTTAAAAAATTTTCATTCACTAGCGACCTTTCTCAGACCCGGCGAACGAACAACTCAATAATGGCCGCCGACCGGAAACGGAATTTCGCCTCTGCTTGCCAGAAGTAATAAATAATTTTTAAAAACAGCAATCTTCACAATAGCAAACCAAGCATCATGAACCATTTCAAACTCTAACTCGAAGACCCATCGCACACTGCAAAGTACACTTTTCAGTGGGGTAGACCGTTCGATCTGGCCATTAAAATCAGCACGAAGAGGAATGGCAGTGCGCACATTTAAACGATCTAGTATTTAGCCGGTATAAGGCCGACTTCAAAGTTCGATTGGGATAACATTTTCTGGTTGTTGGAATGTCATCATTTATTTAATAGGGCCAATAAGTCCTCAACATACTTTTAGGCCAATGTCAATCATAAACCAAACTGGAGGTGGCTTAAATGGTTACATATTATTCAATAAAAATTCCACGTCAATGCGTTGAATCTTGGAGGAGTTTTCAAAACTTTTTCATTCTTAGTGAAATTTGAGATGATGGAATTGGTTAATGCTAAATCCATAAGAAATTGACGAGTCTATGATCGATAATTGAGACCCGTAGATAGTGTATACGTATACGTTGAGACCAAATAGCGATCTCCAAGCGTGATGTTAGATCTGTAGCATGCTACATATGGGACAGTTAAAGTGACTTTAATTCCACTTAGTGAGTGCTGGCGCTGCATATGCATATTGTAGCATGAATATGCTCTTAATTAAATGTGTTTAACATTGTTTACGAGTTAGTTTAGACATTTTAGAGTTAGTGTTTTATATTTTGGACATTGCATTAATGTGAAAAAAGGAACACTTTTTATGGATTTTGGAAGTTGCGATAACTTTCGGTATGTTATGTAAATATTAACGATATCGTCACATTATTTAGGAAAATTGCGGAACGCTAGTTACAATACTAAAACCCTAAGGGTCGGTTCATATATACCGGAACATGTGTCGCGTATTGTCGGTCGCGTAACGCCAGAACAGACAAATGTATAGAAAAACACTTGACCGTTCACACTCAACTGATGATACGTTAGTACGACTGATGATACCGGATACGCTCGGCGTATTTTACGTCAGATATGAACCGACCCTAAGTCTGCTACAGCAGCTGCAGCTGCAGCAGCAGCAGAACAGATAAATTCTCTGTTCCGTGGCTACAGCAGCGCCAAAACTCTCTGGTTGCAACGAATGGCCCTATTTGTCCTTCATTAATCTGAGGCACTATTATACTAGTCTATGGCATAGAGTAGATAAGTTTAAAGAATAAAATACTCTGTGGTTTAAAGGAAGTCTGTGGGTGGTTTCAAATTGACGTTTCAATTTCATTCAAACAAATTTACTCATTATAATTGGTGAATATTTATTTATTAATTCAAAAACTAATAATAAATCGTGCACAAAAAATATCTATGCATATAAAATATACCGGTCGGGTCTATACAATTCTAGAAAGTTATTCGTATGATTTGAACATGCTGAATAAGTGAGAGTGGGACGAATTTTGTCGCTTACAGCTAATCGTTTAAATGCAATGAATAGGATAAATAAGTGATAACAATAACTCAACCGGTGACCTATTACATTTTTGAGAAAAATCCTTTAAATTGCATCATGGAGCAAGTTGTACTAGTCGAGTTTGAAGATGCTACTGATAATTTATATCCAGCTTTATTCCAGTGCTTCACTATAATTTTATGCGGGTAAGTTCTTTTAAGCGACTTAAGAAACTACTATTATTAAAACTGGCTATTTTTAATACTTTTTTAATTTATTGGCTTCACTAGTTCTCACACAATAATTTTAAAGCTAATTTACCTTCACTATAAAATAAATGAAAGGATAGAAGTCGGTCAAAGTGTAGCAAAGGGTGTGCAAGGTTTTTAGATAATAATATTGTGTAATTTTAAATCTTGCTCAATATTTCATTAAGTTACGGGTCCTTCACATTTATAAATAGAAGCATGTGTAGACTAGGAAGCTTAATTTGAATTTAATTAACAACAGAAAGATGTTCAAAACTTTGCATTGTGTTTAGTAATAAATTGTATTTCAGGTACATAGCAGGACGCCTCAATGTAGTCTCGGCAACTGAATCTAAAGGCATTGCCACATTTGTGGGTACTTTTGCCTTACCATCTCTCATATTCCTATCACTCGCCCAACTAGACTTCAGTACAGTCAACTGGACATTCCTTGCTGCAATACTTCTGGCTAAGGGCCTGGTATTCTTTGGTGTTATGTTAGTCACAATGCTAGTGTCTAAACCACTGAATCTGGGAAGAGCAGGAATATTTGCAATTTTCTGTACACAGAGTAATGATTTTGCTCTGGGATATCCAATAAGTAAGTTTATTAATGTTTACTATTATCTAAATGAGTTTGGTTTATCTGGGCTTTCTGACATTTGCAATTTATTAGCTCTATGTTAAAAAAGATATGTTAGCGTTTTGAATAAAAAAGTTGCATACTGAAAGAATAATAATTTGGTCACTAAATTGGTTTAATCAACTTTCAAAAAAGAGGTTCTTAATTCGGCTGTTTTTTTTTATTAATCTTTCTTTGTTGTTCTTTCAATGGAACACAATTGTAGGAATAATAGTTTCAATAAACCATTTTTTACTACAAAAAACAAACTTGTCTGTTTTTATTGCAATATGAATGACAAATATATAAATAAAACTGTGTGTGTTAGTTGTATTCAGTTGAAAGAGTACTGCTTAACCATATTTTTATTTTTCAGTTCATGCACTGTACCAGAAAACTCATCCCGAATATGCTCTTTATTTGTATTTGATGGCACCAATCTCACTTGCAATACTGAACCCTATTGCTTTTGTGCTAATGGAGATCAATAAACAAAATGACCAAACCCCAGTTATTACAATTGAAGGCGAATCAAAATGGTGTATTTGTAGTATAAAGTTGTTGAAGAACATAGCAAAAGGTATTGCCTTCAATCCTGTTGTAGTGATGACTGTCTTGGGTATTTTTGGTAATGCCGCATTCAAACACCAGCTTTCTATTTATGTAGAAGGACTTTTGGAGGTAAGTATAATGGCCCATTTAGACGGGGAGAGTTTCTCATCTCGAAGATACGATAATTGAAGGAATATAAAACATATCCTTCATCTAAACATTCACTATTCTCGCCCATTAACATGGCCGGCAAGCTAAATTCGTATTCATATCGAATCTCGCTGGCGACATTTTAGCTCCTGTCCGAACATAAACATTTTATAACGATTATGTTATGGCGATTATTGCTTGCGATAGTCGCGGAGACATTCTCGTACCTAAATATGCGAGAAACTCTCTCCGTCTAAATGGGCCTTAAATTGGAAGTACATATTTCCTTCAAAAGTAATAGTATATATATATTTCAGTTTCTATCTAAAACTAAATGTTGTAGGTATTTGGACAATCTTTTGCTGCCACAGCATTGTTCTTGTTGGGCCTGCGCATGGTAGGACAGATACACAGGCTACGAGGACCAGCTCTGTTGTTGCCATGTGTGTTGATAATGGTTAAATTGTAAGTAGTTCATTGTGTGTCAAAGTGTAGCTGGTATGTACGCGCAGTCATTTCTTTTACAACATGTTTAAACTATTTATCAATGCCACCAGACTTATTTTCGCATTAAGTTTGTAAATGTCAAGGGTACTTCTCACTACTAGCTCAGGTCTTTGACCTGTTTTGGTACCTATCTGCAAATTATATTTACCTACCAAAAACATCATATATTTTCTAAAGTCCATATTAAATAGCAAGCACATTGATATAGCATAAATGTGTCAGTGCAGAATAGAAAAATTAAATTGTTCAGTATAAGCGCGATTTCAGACTACACACTTGCAGCGCATTTACCGTTTGTAGAAGACGGTATAACTTACGCTGATAAGAGTTCAGTGTAACATACCTACTGCTTTAAATCTATAGGCAGTGACTGATTCATATATGTATGATTCACTTTATTTTGGTTTCATCAATCAACACGAACTCTGACTGCTATTGAATAATGACTAATAATCTCTATATAAACTATAAAATATTGAATACAAATGTGAGTTTTTTAACTAAGCTTACTTGGTAAAACGGCTGGATCCACTGAGGTGAAACTTAGATGGCGATAGCCTTCTACTTATGTGGATACAGAAATTAGTTGCGCCGGGATACAGTAATCCATAAAATCAATTTTAATAAGTAACTACTAATACTCAATTAATTTCAAATGAACTTTGGAGCTAAACTTAAGTCTTTGTAATAAGTACATAATAAATTGATGATCGTGCAGTTGTTCGAGGCTAGTTAAAGGCGCAGTCACATTGGAATCTACTTGGACATAATATGACCATTGCATAGGAATCTTTATGAAAACGAGAACTCACTAATGACGAAATCTGCATGCATACAAATTAGACATGCAAATAAAATACAGGCGGTATAATAAACGCGTCACATAATATATTATTAACCTTACACGAGAAACATTTTGCATAACCACTTTTGTATTATTGTTATGTTAGCTGAAATACTTGTTTTTGATTATTATTTTTCCAATTCTTTCGGCCAGGTTCACCGGTTACGGATAAGTTCATAATAGTTTATCTGGCAGATAATTTCATACAAATTCTGTTTCATTTTTGAATTTAGGTAGATAGTGGCTATCCGTGACTATTGAAACTGGCCCTTAATAATACCTACTATTTCAACCGCTTTGAGATTAAAAAGAAAAACCTGAAACAAGAATAATCTGAAATAAAAAAATTAATGCTTCGAAATTGAAATGTATTGCAGAATTGTCCTGCCTGTAGTGATGAGGGAAAGTGTGAGCGCCCTTCACGCTGGAGCAAATGACTCGGAAACCCTATCTCTTTCCACTTACGCCTTCTTGTATGGAACAATACCTACCGCGCCTGCAGTATTCGTCTTTTCCAACCTATATCAATTGGAAATCGACTTGGTAAGACTTTTTTCTTACTTCGCTTTTAACCTTGTATAGAATGTTATGTAGGTCGATCGCGTGTCGATTGCCTTGTCTAATCAAGCAGAGCGTTAGCGGTATCGGCGACTGAAAATCTATGACGATCAGTAAATTAGATTCTGTTAGTCGCTGATTAAATTGATTTTATCGTTGCTACGTGTCAACTATACTAAAAGTATTAGATACTACATACCTACTTGCTAGCATATTTTAATGAATCAATTAAGCAATTTGTCATTTAAGTACCATTGTTTTTGCGATGTCTACATCTACATATATCTACTTCAAAATACTTAGGTACATCTCTTTTCTCTACTGATTCTCTCTCTAAGACTTAGGTAATGTGAGGGGTCTGCCGTAAGGCAGGCATTAGCCGGCGGGGGACTGGACGACATAGACTCTCAGGCCCCCTCCACTCAGGCGAGGTCGGAGCGCAGCGGGGTATTTTTATTAGTAGTGGGTATACCGCGGAGTCCCACATGGCCCTGTCCCATCCCCCAATAGGAAGGGGACGCGTAATAGCATTATTCTCCAGCGCAAAAAAAAAATACTTAGGTCACTTAAGAAAGGGGAAAGTTGATGTTAACTCCTTTATGAAAATTAAAAATAAATATAGAATTTGTTCTGGTAAAGGTACTTCGTTAATGACTTGGATCCTAATTAGAGAACCATGCAAACAAAGTCATGTCAACGCTAGAGTAGTAAGCATAGGTCAGACATATATTAAGAGAATAAATCCTTGTTAAAAGTCTCATTGAATGTAGTAGGAACAATTCTATTTCAGATGGCATCGTCCATGGTAATCTGCACATTCCTGTCGGCCCCAATGATGTTTATGTCTGCGCAAATGATAGCAATCAACAAGGACTATGCCGATCAACTGAAGAGGTTCGGCTTCGACCTGTCTATTGTGTCTCTGGTCGCGTCGATATGGATACTCTTTGTATTCATCGTCACTAAGAAGTATAAACGTATGCCGCATAGATTGACGCTGTGCTTAATTGTGTCTCAGGTAAGAAAAAGTTTTATACGTTATTTTCGGTACTCATAGGCATTTAGTTAGTGTTTTTTTATTATTATTGACAGGCGCAAACACTCGTATTCTTCATATTTTACAATTTTATCACAACTTGCGGTTGGTTCCGCTATAATAATTATAATTGGATGCAGTTTAATAGTACCTACTGTTTTTACTTACTGCGTACTTGACTACTTGTGAATAAAAAAAATACCCTTTAATAAGACAGGAAACTGTAGCTTAAGACTTCCCGAAACCACTTTCAAGGTGTACAAATGGTAGCTGGCATTTGCATAGTTTAACACAAGGTTATTATCGTGTATGAATTTTTCAGTTGTTGTTGGCTATAAGCGTGGTGTGGGGCGGGCCCTTACCTGGGTATACGCCATCTTGGCACGCGACGCTGCAACAATCTCTCAGAATATTCAGCATGTACTCTTGTCTACTGTGGACCGCTATGCTCTCCGTCGGCCTGCTAATGTTACAGGTAAGGGCTTATTATTACTTAATTAAATTAAATGTTATTATTTATTCATGTTTCATTTAAATATTGATTGCATTACGTCTGATATGGGTATAAAAATCATCTAAATAGAGGTTTTTGAGTCATTTTCGAATTTATTTTTAAGTTTTATCCTTGATAAATGGGCTATCCAACACAGAAAGAATTTTTCATATTTGACCATTAAGTAGTTCCTGATATTAAGGGGTTCAAACAAACAAATAAATAGATTCAGCAGCTTTATAATATTGGTACTGTACTGATGTTGTGAGTATCAGATTACCTATACCTGTAAGTGTCCACCTGTTATGGTCCATAGGATACAACCCTGACATACTTGGGCAAGTGACAGGATAAGAACGACACGGAGCCTTAGGTTTATATCTAGAATAATTGTTAAATACTGTAAAGGTATTATTGCTTATTTGCATGTTTTTTGGTGTACAAGTTTTGGTCTAGAATTAAATTAATTTTCGCGTTTCATTACTAATAATAAAATTTTAATGAAAATTAACCGCTAGGCGGTGTCTAATCGAATTATTCATAAATTGATAAAAACACCATCAGCCTTTTCATCGTCCCACTAATAGGCACAGGCCTCCTCTCACACAGAGAAGTATTGAGACTTAATCATAACGCTTGCTCAATGCTCGTAGGTGATTACCGACTTTATACTCCAAGTTTACTCGAGATGTTTTCTTTTACATGTAGGTAACAAAAAATGCATTGGTGCCTGCCATGGAATCGAACCGTAACGAGAGCCCCAATTATTGATGTGCCCTTGATTTTGATTATCAAACAAAATATCTTGTATCTTATAATGCATACACACATTGCTGACTGCCCCATTTCTGCGCCTGATCTCTCTCCGGTCGTGTCGGATTGCCGTCCCATCGGATTATAAGAGTGAGGGAATAGAGAGTGCACCTGTATCTGCGCAAATGCTTGTGCACTATGATATGCGCAGCTGTCTGATCTCCATAAAAGAGAACAACAATCGGCCTGGAGGCCATCATTACACATATTGCGAGCGAGTTTTAAATACTATTTCTTCTTTCCAGAGTCGCGGACCCTGTTTCGTGGTAACTCTATGGCCGGTGTTAGGGTTCGTGGCGTGGGGCGCTCCCATCGTTATGGTGATCGTGTTACTGGTCACTAAAGGCACCGGCGATCTGGATTGCAAGGCTACCGATGCGATACGACTGTGTCTACTTGTCTTCTGTATTACTGGTAGGTATTTATATTCTAGGCTTCTTCTATTTCGTGGTAACCCGTGGCGGCTGAGATGAGAAGCACTTTCTTAAATGTCAGAGAAGAGAGGTGATTCTCCCAATCTCGTTCTGGATCATGATTGAGTCAGAATATGGATTGTTCTGCTTAAACTAGGCTATAGTACCCCAGCGTGTTCCCCACAATATCCACATACCCTTGAAATAAATCTTTTATCCGTTCAGCGGGTTAATCTCCAAAGCCTAACGTGTAATCATTAAAGTACTTTGAATATTAGAAAGTAAATATGTCGTTGTTTATTGTTATAGTAACAACAGGATGTCTCACCCTGTACATAAGATTCAGACGGCGCAGCGCCCACTTCGCGTCTCTCTCCGCCGACCTGGCCACAACGTCAAGTCCTCGCGAAGAGTCCACGAGTTTGATCGACAACGCTGAACCCGTTTCTCAAACACAATCTATATCTGCCAATGGGAATGGTGAGATTATTATTTTATTTACCAAGTATTAAAAAAAAAAAAACAGGAAATCTTGATTATTTATGCAGAAATATGCTTGTAAGCTATTTTTTTTGTATTTCTACAAAAACGTGACGATTTTAGTCGACCGGATCAATTGCTAATGTTTTAATAATATATGTATATAAAATTCTATGTTATTATTAAATTCAGTTTAGCAATACTTTAACAAATAGTTTGATCTGTGGTTTTGTGGTTTGACAGGGTGCTACGGAACCATTACGACAACGCCATCACCAAACAAACAATGTTGCTCTGATGATCCCAACTGCGAGAATGGATTGTCTTCCTCGCACGATATTGAAGACATCGGTGACACCAAGTAAGTGCTTTTCTTATTATCCAGGGCGATTCTGTTCTTTTTTTGTATGGAGTAGACAGCTTTTGTTTAATTGGCCAAATGTACAAGATAAATATTTTTCCCTGTGCCTTCATTATTATAAGATAACAATATTTTTGAACCCATACATATGTGGCAGACAGATTTCAGTTTCCAGTTTCAGAATTCTAAAAATACAGCTTTATATTTATTTTTAACCGACTTCTAAAACAGAAGGTACGCAGCGTAAGTGTTAATGAGGTGTTGAATGCGTGTATTCGCTAGGGAGTGCGCGTGTCCCCCCCCGCAGCAGGCGCGCTGCCCGGGCGGCGAGTGCGCGTACCTGCGCGAGCTGACGGCGGCGGCGGGCGCGCTGGGGCTGCTGCCGCCCGAGCAGTCGCGCGGCCGCGGCGGACAGCTGCTCAAGCACACCGTGCTCACCATCGTCTACAGCCTCAGCATGTTCATTGTGAGTGCACGTTACTCAGTACATCTGCCTAGCCTTTATCTCAAGCTGTGTTGGGATCGGCTTACAATCTTAACCAGATGAAGCTGAGTTACATTGTTTTACGTGGAGTGACTGCCTATTTGACCTCCTCAACCCATTTATCTAGGCAACCCGATACCCCTTGGCAAGACTGGTTGTCAGACTTTCTGGCTTCTGACTACCCGTAACGATTGCCAAAGATGAACAAATGACAGACGGGAGTCCCCCGGGGACCACCAATTTTGCGTGCTTTCCAAAAAATGGAGGGACTCGTTATGGCATCTCATCATGGTCACAATGGTCTACCGACCGACCGACCGATTTTTTTCTGATAATGGCATAAAAATTGATTGTCAAATGAAGCAGCAGCAGTCCACATATTTAATGAATACATGGTGGGAACACCTCGCTATTGCTGTTGCAATATGCAACCTAACAGGCGACGTCGCATCACATGTTTGCGATACGGTCGCCAATTGTATTAATGTAATTTCTGTATGTGTACACCAATATTCTCTCTTATTAAATAGGACGAAGGGAAATTTTACTACTCAGCCAAACTCTATGTGAAATTAGGCAAGTACATTGTGTTAAATTTCCAGGGTATAACCTACACGACCTGGCGCATGATGTTGAAAGACGAAAGTGGAGTGTTCGTCGAAATTGAGTTCCTAGACATAGTGGCGAGCTATGGGCAGGCGCTAGTCATGTTCATACTGTTTGGTCTCGACCCAGAGGAAATACTCATACCCGCTGTCAGGTTCCTGAAGAACAAATGGTAATTAATTTGTTTATCCATCTATTAAGTCCCATGTAGACTCATAGAAATGAATATTATTAATAACTGTTAAATAATTTGTAAAGCAGAAGAGTTTGTTTCTTTTGTTGAACGCGCTTATCTCAGGAACTACTGGTACGATTTGAAAAATTCTTTCAGAATAGATAGCCCATTTATGGAGGAAGGCTATGGGCTACTTTTTATCCAGGTGCGCGGATTTGTTCCAGGACGCGGGTGAAACCGCTGGCGGAAGCTAGGTTTCGAATGAAGAATTATCGATATTTGCTATTGATATAATACCGTGTACTGAATTATTTAAGCTTACTGCCTCGTTGGTCTAGTGGTCGCAAGGCGCGACTGCTGGGCACGGGGTCTCGGGTTCGAATCCCGGGTCGGGCCGAAATCGCTTTGAGGGTTTTGAGAAACTTTTATAAAGCAGCCTGGAGTCTGGAAGTTGGTGATTGATTCACCCGTGCATCGGAGAGCACGTAAATGTCGGTCCTGCGCCTGATCTCTCTCCGGTCGTGTCGGATTGCCGTCCCATCGGATTATGAGAGTGAGGGAATAGAGAGTGCACCTGTGTCTGCGCGAATGCTTGTGCACTATACTATGTCCTGCGCAGCTGATCTCCATAAGAGAGAACGGCCGCCGTAGCCGACAATCGGCCTGGATGCCACAACTTATTTAAGCTTCTTAATAATTCAATATGTATAAATATTTTTCAATACAGGTATGGTGGTGACACAGTAGTTCTGCCGTCCATAGAAGACTTGAGTTTTGAAACGAAACACGTTTGTGACCAGTTTATTACGCATCATCTCGAACGCTGCAGGGAGGCTATTGCAAAAGATACCAGGTAATAATAAGCTACCCGTATAGTTTTTTCTTGGTTGTTTAGTCTGTTTTTTCCTTGATATTATCAATTGATTAGTAAAATTAGCCTTGTCTGGTCCAAAATAAAAAGATAAATAGAATCTTTACGTGTGTTTACCAGTCTGTGGATGCTGGATTTTTTTTTGTTGAAATCTAGGTTTCCAGCGGTGGTTTTTAGACATGTTTCATTAAAATCAGGTCAGCCGTTTTGCAGGGATTAAAATAAAATAACTTAGCAATAAAGTATAATTTTTAGCCCCTTTTTTACTTTTAAATGACAGCTTTTTGCGATCGGGTTTTCTTTAAACTTGTAAATTAAATTATTTAGATGGCGTATGCGCACATACCGCGGCGTTTTCCGTGGCTCATGCCTTGTCCGTTGGCTAATCAGCTGCGGCCTCGCCAAAGACGAACACGAAGCGGTCCAGTACGGCCGCCACTTGCTCGACGGACGGCTCATATCGCACGTCAACAACGCACATCATTTCACCAATTCACCGCTACTATACTCGTTCAAGTAAATAGAAACGCTGTTACAGAGTAAGAAACAAATGGAGTGTTACGTGAATTTTAATACTATTTAATGTCATTTGTAAAGAGCATGGGTACGATGAATTTCCAAGTTCCTTTAAAATAAATATACTACGCATATCACTCCATTTGCTAATAACTCGGTGTTTCACAAACGCGACCATGGCTATGCTGAAACTGAAGTAATATTTCTCAGGCTGGAATCTAGTGTAATAATATTATATATTTTTATTGTATACATAAGTACATACTTAATTAAAAGATAAATGTTACTGTACTTCAATATTTTAAAATCATAGATCTTAATAAAATAAAGATTACTTTTCTGTTCTACCAATGTCGGCGACTGTACTAACGAAAATGTCTCAAAAGAAATTTATAGTCTTAATTTATTTTGTTGCAAAATTTGGTGCTTTTTTTAACTAATAATGTATTGGTACAAACTTTTCTTATACTGAAGTTGACCAAAAATTAAGTTATTGTTTTTTTAAGAAGTTGTAAGACAACATAAAATATGTTTGGTGATCTTATAGGGCTTGTGGTAGGTTATAGACAGTTAAGTTATATTTTAGTTTTAGTTTCACATTTCTACATTATGATCTCAACGACACAAAACCATTTATTTATAAGCATTGTCTTTAGGGATACATGTATCAGTTTAGTAGTATATGTAAGTTGAAAGTATTTATTCAAGCTATACTTCGCGTTTTGCTTTTGAGCTACCCACTCCTTAAGTGCTCTCTTTTATATATATGAGATTTTTTGTAACTCTAAATGTGAGGCCAAATTATATGTATGTATTTATTTTTGTCTCGAAAGTTATTGGGAGTACACCCAGTGGGGCCAGTGGCAGTAGAAAATATTGTTACTCTTTGTTGTACTTAAAAAAAATGATATATCACTTTGACATCTTAGAAAATCTTATTATCAAACAACTTTAGCTGCTTAGTTGAATATTTTAAAATAAGTAACTTTACCGTCTGAGTTAGTGAGAATAGCATGAACAAATAGATTTAATAATTTTATGAATCTTTACGATTCAAGTATTTATCTACAGGCGGCATTCGGTTTTTAGGGACCGAATTTAAATTTTATTATGTTGCCAATTCATTGTATACCTAAAGAGAAAGATTTAAATCCCATATTTGAGTATTATTTTTGCAGGCTGGGATCAGTTGTTTAAATACTATGACCATTAATCTTATAATTGCTCATATAGTCATAAACCGGGTGCTACCTTTAGATACTTACGTAAATTTTAGAAAAATCATTTAAGCGCATAAATTTTTGTGATGTTAGGCTGTTATTGTTTGCCCTTGTTTTAGTAATAAATAGAATATCATAATCAACATAATGATCATGTAAGTAAAGTTATATAAGAATAATCAAATGTATCTTATTAATATTATATTGTTGTATTTTCTGATTGAGCATAAAAAAATGTTAAAAAATATATTTGTTGCATATACTGAAATTATATTTAGTTTTTTTTGCACACCTTACTATACCAAGATTGTGCTTTAGAAAAGTTTAAGACAACAAAGCCAATTTCGTACAAGGTGGAGAGGAATTAAAAGAACATATAAAAAACTAAAATTCTTAACTTTATTCATCATTATCTTGCTCTTCATTGTCATCACCATCATCTTGTTCTGCAGCCTCCCACCAAGTCAGGAGGCCTAGGCCAGGCTCATTGATTCCTCCAACTATTCTGTAAGGTGCTACTGTCTGTATTGTACACTCTGTGCCTGGAGGCCCAGTGGGTAAACTTTCTTCGAAAGCTTCACTTGTAATGCGAAATCTTATTGATTCTCCTGAAATTGCAAAGGTTCGTTAATTCAGGAATAATTTAATTTGTATTATGAAGTATCATGAATTCATGATACTCAATTAGTTCTTGTTTACCCATAACTAGTGTCACAACAGGGCTATTATTTATAACAGTTTTTCCAGTATTTTTTAAAACAGTTTGTATTAGTCATTGAAATTATCTAAAATGTATAGCTGAATCAAGTTACCTGAGTCCATAAATAAATCATGTTTCTCTCCGTCTTCTTTTGGGTATTCCCACACCCAAGCCTGATCAGTCTCATCAAATCTCGATGGATGCTGTAAGGCATTCACGGGTATTAAGATGTCATCAAAAAATCCTAGAGTCACTGAAATAAAATGAAGATTTCATTTTAAAATCACAAGTACTATTGAAATATGAATTTCTACTTGAATGTGAATTCCTGCCCTGTTATCAAGTTTTTTGGGGTTGTTACAATATGTTTTCAACTTCCATTCCTCTCTGAGAGTCATCATACTCACTTGTCATCACACACTCATCTGTTCCCTTGATATACATAATCTTTCAGGTAATCAATCTGTCTTTGGTCAACCTCACCCTCTCCATCTATCTACATTTACCTCAATGTGCATCTCTTCATCCTCTTTTTCCTGTTATGAGTGTATGGAATATAAATAAATAATTGAAATGATGATGACATGGCTGTTGAGTGAGTACACTACACTAATGTCAGGATGCCTTTAATTTAGTCATTCCTCACTTTGACTTTTCTCTCAAAATTCTGATCTCTGCTACATAGGTACACTATTTTTCATCCTTCTTTCTATAATCATCATCATCACAGCCTTTTTTAGTGTCCCACTGCTGGGCACAGGCCTCCTCTCCCATGGCGAAAGATTGAGCGTTAATCACCACCCTTGCTCAATGTAGGTTGGTGATTTCAGGCTGTATAGTCCAGGTTTCCTCGAGATGTTTTCCTTCACCTTTAATCAGTCCAAGATAAACTTAGAAAAGTTACATTGGTACTTGCCTTTTCTTGTTCTTTGACCTGGAATCGAACCCGCACCCTCATACTCGAAAGGCTGGTGCTTTAACCACTAGGCCACCACGACTGTTAGGCCACCACAACTGTTCTTTCTATAAGGTAGAAAATGAATGTACATACCATGTACACCTTCCCGGCTACAATTCTTTATCTTTCCAATAAGTATTTCTTCAACAATCGGTCGGAAAACAATATATCTAAACTTTACTTCTGTGTGAGATGAGCCGTCTCCAGGAAATATATATGAATGTCCAATGTCTATGATGTCGAATAAAGCTATGCATAATCCAACATTTAATACTACCTGTAAATCAACACAAAACAGTTAAGAAAATAACATAACATTATACAAAATATTATCCTGATGGGGATAAAAAGTATGCTATGTCCACCAATTTTCAACCGTTCTTGAGTTATAAATAGTGTAGCGGACAACTTTCTCTTATATTTATTGAAACGATAATTATGTGTACACCAGTTTAATATTTATGCCCCTTTCCACTGTGAAATAAATATCTAAATGAGGTTAGAAACATACTTACTTTATTAGCTAGTTTCCTATTGAGTAATGTTGTAATAGATTCTGTTAAACTTTGATGGAAATGTTCTGGAGTAATTCTGATTACATCTTTCATTTCAGCTAGAACAAACATTTTGTTATAAAGATAATATCCGCATTGCAAAATTGCAATTCAAAAACAATAACATTCGCGGTATGAATGAATGAATATTTTTTTTATTTGCTAGGGGCAGGCTACAGTCTTTCGACCATACCGCCTAATTTTTCGTTCCGAGTTTTTCGCGATTTGTCGCTGTCGCAGGATCACTTTCAGTTCACTCTTTTGGTCACAGATAATGAAAAAACATTTTTTTAGCAGCTACTGTCAATATGTCAATGTCAATACAGGAATCCACTCGATTTGGAGTCCACAACAGATTTTAATTAATTTTTCAACAAATCGCGGGATTCTCTCGTTACTGTTACCATCGAACTTCTATTAAATTGTTCAGACAATATTTTACCTATGTCTGGTTACAACTCTCAAAATATATAATACAAGTACCTGTTGGTAGACGAGTATTGTGGTAGCTTCTTCAGTGCAAAAATCTTAAATCTTTTCACTGATTTGTACTGGAAGAAACAAAGCAAACAGCTGAAGTCTTCCTGCAAATAAAGTATGCTAGGTTAGTATGTTTTACCAATAAAAAAATAAAAAAGCGTCCCTACGATTTACCAGTCGTTTTAAAATTTGTCCCAACAAGATTTTTTTTTAATAACTTAAAATATATTATTCAGTTTCTAATAAGTGCTTCTTGCATTTAACATATAGGTAACAACAGAAGGGATAGGTCGCCCTTGCGGAGCGACAATGTCGGCCGCAGACGCGATATGAAGGCTCAAGAACCAACAAAATCTGTTGATGATGTGACCAATGCTATGAATCCTATGATGATGACTAATATGTATCCACAAGGTATACATTTCACTATCTACTTAAACATTAATATCGATCTAAGTCATAAATGTAGTATATTAAATTTTTTTCTTTTACTTTCTCCTTTGGAAAGATAAGTTATCCCTGTGTTTTATGTTCAATATGGACAACTAGACTGAAACTTTATGCCGCACAATCATTGTCTAACTGCACCCTGGTTTATCTCACTACAGCAATAATTATTATGCAGTAATCATAACTTGATTCTAGCAAACATGATGATGGCTGGTGGAATGTACCCAAACATGATGATGCCGGGAACTATGATGGGTGGAGGCATGTTACCTACTCCAGGTATGGAAATGATGTCTGGAACTGGCATGGATATGGTCACTCAACCAACCATAGACATGTCAGCTATGGGAGGACAAGGTATGGCACCAGCCGCACCTCCTGCTATGGACATGGGCATGATGGGGGGGATGATGAT
Source organism: Heliothis peltigera (assembly GCA_958496145.1). Taxonomy (NCBI): domain Eukaryota; kingdom Metazoa; phylum Arthropoda; class Insecta; order Lepidoptera; family Noctuidae; genus Heliothis; species Heliothis peltigera. The sequence continues at coordinate 5,926,159 of OY292334.1, read as the reverse complement.
GGACCCCTCCATGATGGGAATGTATCCTGGCATGACTGGAGATATGTCAGCTATACAAGAGAAAAAAGAAATACTTTTTAAACATGCACGGCTCATTCCCCCTGATGCTAGTGCACCTAGACCTCTGAGGAGGTCAAAACCTCCTGGATGCCGAACTATATTTGTAGGTGGATTACCAGACAAGATAACTGAAAGGATTGTGAGAGAAATTTTTGAGACTTATGGTAGAATTCACACACTGAGATTGTCAAAGAAAAACTTTTGTCATATTCGTTTTGATAGAGAGGAGTGTGTGGACCAAGCCATGTTGATATCTGGGTATTGCATTAAGCTTATCAATATTAAAGATAAAGATGATATGAATGAGGATGATGATGATGAAAATTCACATTCCACTACTGGCTGGTTACATGTAGACTATGCATTGGTGAGCTTAGATCTTATAATTAAACTATGTTTTTCTGTCACTTAAATGTGAAATATATAAAGTCAAAACTTACTTTTACAGAGCCGTGATGATCAAAATGACTTTGAGCGGCGTCAAAGACAAGCTTTACGAGCCCAACAAGTACAGATGCAGCATTTGACCGCACAACAAGAAATGGCTAGCCGCAGCATGAGCACATATGGCGATGTACGTAGAAGAACACCATCGCCGTCCAGAATACAACCCTACTCAAATGCAGCTATGGTTCAATTGGCGGAAAAACTCAAAAATGAGGAACATTTTACCACAACACTACCAGTAAGTTATATTTTTTTTTGTTAAACTGCCAATCACACAATCTATATACATTCTTACTAACAATACAACTACTGCCTCCTTGGTCTAGTGGTCGGAAAGGGCGACTGCTGTACACGGTGTCTCTGGTTCGAATCGGGTCGGGCCGAAATCGCATTGTGGGCTTTGAGAAACTTTCATAAAGCAACCTGGAGTTTGGAAGTTGGTGATTGATTCCGGAGAGCACGTAAATGTTGGTCCTGCGCCTGATCTCTGTCCGGTCGTGTCGGATCGCCGTCCCATCGGACTATGAGAGTGAGGGAATAGAGAGTGCACCTGTGTCTGCGCGAATGCTTGTGTACTATGATATGTCTTGCGCAGCTGGCTGATCTCCATAAAAGCCGACAATCGGCCTGGATGCCATCATACAACTACTTCCACAATTAACCAAGACTATTGTTTATCAATTGTGTTTTATTCATTACAGACATTGCTAGCTTGGTTAGAGCGAGGAGAATGCACAAAAAAGAATGCAAATCAGTTTTATTCAATGATACAAGCTACAAACGCACATATACGCAGGTTGTTTAATGAAAAGATGCAGGCTGAAGAAGAGTTACTGGAATGCAAGGAACGGGTCAAGAATCACATAGCTACTGTGATTGAACAACGTAAGTTGGCTTAAACATTATCTCATTAAATTTCAACTCTGCAACTTCTGATAATGAGCAATGAGTCACAATTGTCTAGTATGACATTCTTTAAATTACAAAATAATTTCAAGGTAAGAGGGTCGCAATGTTCTCATTTGAGAAAACATTGAAGTAGAAACTAAAGAAAGTACAATTATTTTCATGGGAATACATTCTGAATGTTCTAAGATGCTGCTGAACATTACGTTCTAGCATTTCAGTAACTTCAGTCTGTGAATTTTCCAGTCAATTTTGTAATACAATTGTTGCGAAATGGTCTCTCTGATATCTTCGATACAAATGGATCGCTCGGGTTCACCAGATGTCGTCCAGCCCTAATCATTAAATTGGAATTGGAACGCAATCCACGCTGAGAAACTTGGGCGCCGTTGTAAGTTATTTATGTTGTGACAATTTAATTTTACCATTTTCAATTTGCCACTATTCTCTTTTTCAAATGTGAATACATTATACCATACCATATGGCTGGTTAAAAATAAATTGTCAGAACATGTTGGGTACTTGTGTGTAAGGACACAGTAACATGTCTGACGTCACATCTGTGTAACGCGAGATGCAGCGCGTGCGCAACACAGTCGACTGTCGTGAGCCTCGCATGTGATAGGTAGACGTATAACGCTCCAAGCGTCTGCGACGTAAAATACAACAGTGTTGAGCCTGGGACGACCGATTGATCGAGACATTACGACGGTATGTTTTGGTCGTGAGACCAAAGTCGGATCTCTTAACATAATTTTGTGAACCTCAGTCGAACAGGTGGCGAAAGTGTTTGCCGCGTCGTCCCATCAACGTGTATGGGATCACTTCACCAAACCCCAGAGAAAGAACATTGAGACGTGGCAGAAAATGACACAGGTATTACTAATATGTGGCAATTGTTGTTTTGTAAGGAAACAATCAGAGACTAAGTCATTGTTGTATTCACAAATGTTCGTGATAACTCTACTGTTCATTATATTATTGTGAACTAAAATAAGCTGTAACAAAACATCCGACTGAAGTGAGTATCAGCTTAAGGGACTGACCAACAAATGTGGTGCAATAGTGTAATGAATGGAGACAATCTAGGTGACCGAGAAGACTGCAGAACAGGTAAACAGAGAAAGGAATCATGTGGGTAAAGTATATAGAATTATTGTTTGATATGTCTGTCTACACATGAACATAAGTAATCACACCTTTAGTAATTTAGCGTTTGTTTATTCATTGTTTTCTAAGCACATAAATATCTTCCAGGAGTTTAATACATTGAAGGAAGAGTTTAATGAAAAGTTCTTTAGCGAAGATGGAGAGTTTAATGGCTTCAGTAGGTCATCAGAGAGTGCTAATGAAGATATTCAACAATTAAAGGTAAACACTGTTTTTACTTTTTTCTATTATGGTAACTAAACTGAAATCCTTCAGTCTTATTTGTTGAAGGTTTAAAATACTTATTAAAAGTACATTAAGTATCTGCTGTCCCCGAGATTTCACCTATTCGTTACGGGTAACTACTTGCCGCAACAGAATGAAAAGTAGCCTATATCCTTCCTCAGACTCTAGACTACCTGTGTACCAAATTACATTTAAATCGGTTCAGTAGTTTTGGCGTGAAAGCGCGATATACAGTTTTACAGGTCGTATCTATAATATAGTGAGGGTTTTATTAGAACGAACTTTTTTTAAATATTTCAGCGTGAGAATGAGAGCCTCCAATTTCAACTGGAAGCATATAAAAACGAGGTTGACGTTATCAAGGCTGATTCTATGAAAGAGATGGAAAAGTTCAAGGCTCAGTTCATAGCGCGGCAAGCTTTGCAGGGAGCTATGGAAAAAAATGTAAGTACTTAGGTACTTCTTCACCACATGACAGTTCAGTGTTTTATTACTTTTCCTTTTTTGATACTTTCTTTTTCGAAACCTTTCTGCTCCTGCCTCATACTCAGTAATTGTTCTATTTTTCTTCTTATCACAAAAACTGTGGACATATGCCAGCACATTAAGCCACTACAATCTATCAAATTTCCTTAATAAATTATCAACTATATTTTTGAAACATGGTTCAAATTGGATTGAGAAAAAATTGCACATAAACTGTTAAATCACTACATAGTATAAAACAAAGTCGCTTTCTCTGTCCCTATGTCCCTTTGTATGCTTAAATCTTTGAAACTACGCAACGGATATTGATGCGGTTTTTTTTAATAGATAGAGTGATTTAAGAGGCAGGTTTATATGTATAATTTTAGTATCAGCATTGCACCCGTGCGAAGCCGGGCGGGTCGCTAGTAAATAAATAATGTTATAAGACCACAAGAAATCTTTTTTCAGGTTACTAAATTTCAATTTTAAATATTTTTGGCTTTTTTATTGACCAACTTTTATGGTACCATAAAATACATTCTTATAACGCATCTTGTAGCCGCCATTGCCGTCGCCGATCGTGAAACCACCTCCGCCGCCACCGTTGCCCGAGGATCTGGATTCGGCTGTGCATATCAAAGAGGCTGTCGAAGCAGGCTGCGGGGAAGCCAAGCTTATTGGAGTCATGTCTGCTTTTTTACAAGTAAGTTATGATGATCGAATATTGGAAGACAAGAGTTATACATATACGAAAATTATCAAATCTTAGGTTCTCGACGATGTTCGTTGATGAGCGATTAGTTTTAATCGTCTAATCAATGTTATACAAATTCATAGACTATAGTAGTAGTTAGATTTACCGATGGACACATTGCATTTATTTTTATTTTATTATTTCTTTCCCGATGCTTTATTTATAAAGAATCAAAAATCACCACACAAAAAAACTATTTTTAAAGTTCGATTTGCGCTGTAGGTGGTTTCGACGTTTTCAAATTATTTAGACAAGATGTATTATTATACAGTTCAGCTGATTATACAAAAACCCCTAATGAGCTTCAGATGTTTGTATATAACTGCAAGAAACTAAATAAATAAGTTAAAATACTATATTGCATATAACTCACCAGGCTTCTTTGTATTTATATCAACCTTATAGAGTCAGTATAATTGTCAATAAAAATATAAATTCAGGTACATCCACAAGGGGCCAGCTTGGACTACGTAGTGTCGTATGTTCGCGCCATATTCCCGCACGTCTCCCAGGCTACAATACACCATGTTCTACAAAAACACACAGATGTCTTCGAACGCACCACAAGCGGCGTTGGCGCGAATATCGAACACCGTTGGTCATTCATCGCATTCAGTAAAGAAGAAAGGGCTTCTACTTAACTAAATAAATATTGAGAGTTATAAACCTCTCTGCATATCGTAGTAATTACGTGCGTACAAGATGAAATTGACGCCAGAACAAATAATACTTCATCATGTACAAATTGATGTCTAAATGTCTAGATTGTAATGATTAGACAGTGGATTATAAGCATGTGCAAATGCATGAAACGTTATTTTTATGCATTATTGCATAATTCAGTATTTTTATGTGTCCTGTATATTTCATGGGTTAAACGTGATGAAGCTGGACTAATGGTGTTAAACTATGGACAATGCACTTAAGCTGCGTGTCGCACTCAGCCAACTGACTGACTGAACCCAGACATATGTATAAAGAAAAAAGTTTGTCCATTTTTTTTCCGTACACTATAACAAAACGAGGTATTTATTAAAATCGATGAATTGAATGGGTCTTGAAAGAAAATCTATTTTATAAAAGTTGGGCGGGAACGTCAATCCTAATAATGAAATAGTTTTAGCATTTTGATAATGCATATAATCCCATGTCTAGATGATCAACAAGCAATCAAAATTGGCTAGGACATACTAAACTATTTTAGACCATAGACTTTATTCTAATAAATGTTGTATGTTATAGTGCAATTTTTTTGTGTATTGTATCAAACCATTCTATGTTTATCGTTCCAACATTATGTTTAAACATGGCTGATCAAAATAGATTTTAAGTACTAAATATAGATTATTATTAAGACCTGAGTAAAGAGGCATTTATATGTGATACATAATAAAAAACTTGGACATGTTACTTTTAAAATACATGAAGGAGTAATTAAGAGGAAATGAAGGGGTAATAAAATTCGAAATTCAAATTCTTTATTTGCAGGTTATGGGTGGGTTTACAAGGTGTTCTTAAAATGAAATTATAGACCGCCATTATCAGGCTCACGCCATGAATTATGAATGAATGAGGCTATTTATTTGTTGTTATAACTGATCCAGTAACAATTAGTATAATATCTAGGATGGGACTTTTTTAATGATGCTGAAATTTTAGTTTGTAAGACAAATAATAAAATAAAGCTTTGAATTTGTTCATGGTGTGTTTAACGAGATCAAAAAGTCGTTGTTGCATGAAAATATAAAAATGTATGAAATAATGCTGCTAAAGACTGGAAATTTAGGGCCAGTTCCTCAGAGAATCCTTCTGTCTAACAAGAGAAAGAATTGTATGAAATTATGTACTAGATAAACTATCTGGAACTTATTCGTAGGTGGTGAAAAAGGCCCTAAGTGTCTTATTTTAATAAAATGTTAACTATCCACAATTTCATATAATCTAAGTACACGACAAACAAGTTACAAATAATACAATAGTTAAATTAAAGTAATATATAATATAATATTCCTCACACATTCACACAACATCATCTATTCCCAAACTAAGCAGAGCTTGTACTATGGGTACTAGACAACTGATAAACATACTTATATACTTTTCTTTCGTAAATACATACATATATTATACATAGAAATACAAAAAAAGTATGATTACATTTTGATACATCTGGCTGTTTAAATTAGGAGACAAAATATTTGCAGTACCTCCATTTTCAAATGTGTTACAGAATCACCGTACCAGGTGTTCATTTTGGTTTCAGAATAAAAAATGTATCAAAACAGATTTGTTTTATTTAGAACTACCAATACTTAAGTATTGTGCGTGTTGTTTTTTTATACTTAAACGTAATTCAGGTTTCTGTTTTTTGTTGTGCTTGCAGATCATTAATAGTTTGCATATACTCCGTAGTAGCCTCTTCAAGGTCTCTGTCATTAGAAGTAGGATCAGTCTCAACGGCCGGTTCACCCGCATTCCCGCCCTGACGCATCTTCAATCTTAGCTCGCGCATTCGAGCTTCCAGAATCCGCTCTCTTTTGTTTTCACGATCTAAAACCTGAAAGCATAAATATCAAGCAGAATGTATACTCCTAGTACAGTTGCCAGCACATCAAGCTACTACAATCTGTCAAATTTCCTTAACATATTTTCAACTTTATCGCTGAAGCATATGGCTCAAAGTTGATTGGAAAAATGTCTACCTTATCATTTGCTACGCACGTGGCTATAAAGCTCAATTGAAATATTGGACTGAGATACATGAATGATTTGTTACAAGGTCGAGGTATGAACTATGCTATTGTGCTCCTTGTAACATAGTGTAATGCTTACGTGAGTCAAAAGTTGTTTATCATTTTTGTCTGCTGTTCCAAGATTTTCTGATAACTCGGCTAAGTATACCGTTCCTTTGCTACTGCCGCAAGCTACTAAAAGACCCTGAAGTATAAAAACTATGTTATAGTATTTTTATTGTCAATAATATTTAATGCTGTGTTCTAGATATTACTAACTGCCTCGTGCGGACGCAGGCGCAGCAGCGGCTCATCACACACTTGTGCAGTAACTAATGGAGCGCTCCGCCTTCGTAATAAGTCCCAACACGACAGGCAACCGTCCCATTGCGTTACCAGCAACAATGAAAATCTGTGGATCGGCAAGAAAGGTAATATTCATTAACCCGTTGAATAGATTATGTCGTATGACGAAATCACTATGAACTGTCAATTAAAAATTTAAAAAATATCGTCATCGCACGAGGTTGAGCCCGAGTGTTGACGATTAATTTTTAATTTGTACTTAACTGACTTTTTAAATTGTTTTTTTTTAATCATTAATGGTAGGTGTGAGATATGTGATAGAGATTTTCCAACTGAAGCTACGAATGCGGCGGGCCTCCTAATTTATGTTGATCTAGCTACTTAATATCGCGTTTAGGGCAATCTAACCCCATTAAATTTAGAAGGTCCTCCCAGACAGGACGATATACTTAAGTATAACATAGACATGACTGGACCTTATTGGGTTCCAGGCACCATCTGTCAATTTTGTACGGTGCGAATAAGTCCACAGTATAGCAGACTCGCGGCAGTCTTCGCTCCAAACTCGTGCAGTCCAGTCACCCACTGTTAGGAAGTTTTTGACGAATGTCGGGTTCCTTTGCAGCGCATACACGGGACCTAGATGTGCCTCGTACTGGAATAGAACACGCTTTTAGTATAAAAATCTCACGAGAACACACACAAATCTTGTTTCCTTAAAACTTGCCTTTGTTGGAAGTTTTTCGACGGAATTCTTTCCTTTTCGGTTACCTCCTATAACTAAACCAGTTTCTGTTCCAACCATGAACCTGTACAAATGTTTGATGTTATATTCGATTTCCTTAACTACCTATCTATCATGTTAAGTTGCTAAGCCTACCTTGTAGGGATTGTTGGCTCATATTCAAGAGCTGAAATTCCAATCGCGTTATCAATTGACTGTGTATCAGTAACTGATTTTACAAGATCAATGATCATGGAGTCTGTTGGTTCACTCATGTTGCGAGTGTCCCACCTGAAACAATAATCGGAGTGTAACTTTACGGACGAAGGCGAGTCTTCGAAATTTTGAACATGAAACACAATACCATTTAACAACACCATCTGGTGATGAGGAGAAAAATTCCGCTCCAATTTTGGAATTGATAAATAGTACATTTCTTGCTATGTCACGATGTGCAACATGCGGTGGGCAGACTCCGGCAGGGTCTCCGCCTTTGCGTGTATCCCACCAACCAACCTGCAAATACTTCATTAGCAGGCCTGCTTTATATGGTTATCAGAATGGTGAAACTGTGAGGCAATTATGTTGTCTTACTTGACCATTCATCATCCCTCCAATTATAAGATGAGGATCACGAGGATTGTAAATTAGATCTAATAAAGGTTGTGGTGGCTTGATAACCAGGTCTGGTGCGTTTGCGTTCTCTAAAACAATGATATTGGTTTAAATGAACCTTCATTCAAAATGACCAACAAAAATTGACTTATTAATCATACCTATATCCCAAATGTAAGAATATTGAGGGTTTCTCGAATTCCTTGTCAGCTCGATGTCGGCATGAGCTACAGCTAACTTGGCTCCCCCATCAGCTTGCCACGATAGAGATCGGATCGGTCGTCTGCCTTCGGGCTCACGGTACACGTTTACAGTGTGACAGCCACTGTTCTCGACCGGTGGTATGGCCGGCAACTCGGAACAATAGGTCTCATACATGTCTATTGCATTATTTTGAAGTATATTGTGTTCCATGCTCTGCATTGTAAGAAATATATTATTGAAATATAGATTTTTATTAAATACGCCATTATTAATTTTTCTTGCTTTTAATGCTTCCAGGCGAGGTACACTTACATGTCCTAAATGCATAACAGCATGAGTATAGGCGTCATCCTTTTCGATTTTACGTCGATATCTCTGGGTCGCTTCGGGATCATTCATGTTAATATCTTTTGGCCAGCCTCCTTCTACGTGGCTTACACCGGAACTTGTGTATTCAGCTCTTAATTAGCGAAAAGGGAGGAAGTAGTTATTTAAACTGATTAATTAAAGATCAAAAGCCGCAAATAATTGAGAGTTATCTTTGATCTTGTATTGAATAATGTATTATGCCTAATTAAGTAGATTATGGGTAGGTTCTGTAAAGGTTTTACCTAGATATGGTTTTAATTAGATAACGTGACTGTTCGAGTCGTCATTTAAAAATGTAGAAAAAGGTTTTTATAAGCTGTTTATTTTCGTAAGGCCTTACAAAAATAAACACAAAATCGATTCCCGCAGCTACGTACTTATTGAGCTTCCCCCTTCCTTTAGCGGTCTGTACCTAACTATTTATTCAGGAGATAACGCATACAAACAAACCACATATGTGTAAACGTATTAGGGTTATCAAGATAGTTTAGGTAGGTACCTACTATTTATCTTAAATTATCGTTGGAATAACAATTTTACCTACCTCACTGAATTAACCCAGTGTTCAGACATAGTGCCCGTATTTTGTATGGCAACATGCACCGGATTCCGCAAAATATAGTCCGGATAATGCGACGGGTTATTGGGAATGCTCACTATAAGTTCAGGACCCCTATCTTCAAACAATGTCTGTCTTCCAAATTCTTTCCTGCGTTTTTTGTATTCGTATATCAGTTCGTTTTTTTCTGGCTTTTCCATGATATTGGGATCACCGGGGGCAGAGAATGTACACTTCAGATAGCCTTTGTTTGATCGATAAACTTACGGGGTTACCCAGCTATACGCTAATGGGCGGACTTCTAAACAGTTTATTAATCTCAAACAATATTGCGTCGTTTGTTTTTGAATCTTGATAAGGTATTACAGTCAAGTCTTGCAAGCTAGACGCGTGGGGACAATAACCTTTCGATTCCATTAGTAGGTATTCAAAATGAAACCTCTGAATTGTTCGCAAAATCTGGTTGAAAGGGTAATTGCTAGCCTTCGGTAAGGGAAACAAGGGATAGGCATCTCAAGAGTTTATTAGAAAAAGAGACTTAACACATAACACCAAAATTTTTATTTAGTAGAGTGGTATTGGGTCTGCTTGCGTGGCTCGCCTTAGAGCCAGAACTATAAGGCGCGGGGGTGAAGCTGCAAGTTTAACGGTGCACTGTTCCAACAGAATGGCCCACCGAGCTGCTGCACGATTTTCAGACGACATTGACCTTATCTGCGATACCTAAAACGCAATACAACATTTTGCTAAACAAACTCGAAAGAAAGGATAAACACAATAAAAAGGCTTCTTTATACAAGATAACCATTTCCACGCAATTGAATGTTTAATATTTACAGAATATCCTAAAGTATCTTCTAGAATGTTCACAGGTAGTCGAGCAGTCAACTCTCCAGTGTGGTCAGCAAAGCGTACCCGGATGTTATCTTCAGCAGTATTGTCCCTGAAAGTGCATTATCCAGTAGCTGTAGCGTTTTGATTTGCAAACTGATGTTACAATACAAGTAGTAGGTAGGTAAGTATCATACAGAGAGTCAAGTTCATCCAAATCGAGGTGCGTAAGCAGTGCATGTAGTGACGCACAGAAAGGCGTTGCGCCTGCGACGCGATCGCGCACTTGTGACACGGAGGCCGCGCATGCGCGCTCGCCGCTCCACGCGGCCCATGCTGCGGCTTCCCCGCCACCTGACCAAACACAATTATCGGAGGCCAACTACAACTTTATTGAAAACGAAACGGCTAAAAGCTTTCGACTTGAACAAAGTTATTGTGATGCATTTTTTACCAAAAATTTATGGATAAGGAAATAAATTACAGGTCGACCACGTATTGATAAACGAAAACTATTACTGAAATAAAAATAACTTCATGCTCAGTTAAAGGTTTCCCTCGTAGTGAGAAATTTGCACTTCGGTAAGCAGACTAGTAATAAATAAATAAGGCGTTATGTAATACTTAACTGATATAATTTAACTCCTTTCAAAATAAAAATGATGCAATAACATTGTGTTTACTGGAATAAGCTCATGAGACAACCAGACTAAACATTGTAATAAAAAACTGTTTACAGAAATGATTAGGTACATTTATCAGTTTAACATATCGGTTATCAAGGAAGATAAATAGTAGTATGAGTTTGTAGTTTGAATACGACGTCTTAATAATTGCTTAAGTTAGAAGTGTGACTCACGCGCAGTTGCCTGGTTACGTATGTGCAGCCTGAGGGCCTCTGCGTCCGCCGTGTGCGGCTGGTGTGTGATCACGGTGCGCGAGCAAACTTGCACACTGACTGCACGAGATCGCCATGATACTCTTGCATCAGCTATAAACAGCACGCTTTCTAATGGGCGCCATTCTTCAGCTCTGTTGAAAGTTGACTATATTTTATGTATACCCAGAACCTAGGTGTTCATACCACCTTCCATAAGGGTGTTCTGTTCTTTCTTCAGACAAACGTTTTTTAATCAACTTTTCACCTCCTTGTACAATAGGTAAATGTTAATAAGGGTTGAGAAAGCATGTCTTTTTTTTTACCACTTTTTAGATCTGCTGGACCTGGCCTCACATGCGATATTTTTCTATTAATATGTGTATATTTAGCGCATAGCTTATTTATATATCTACAAATAGATTGCAAGAAATTAAGTGTATATAAGTAAACAGTTCTTACTCGTATTGTAAATTAGAAAGTACATAACTCTTTGTCTATCTTCTGCCAAACTTCTGAAGCGGTTTAGGTAAATTAAGTTTGGTACCTACACAGATGCGAGTTTGCAAAATACATTCCTACTTTTCGTCTAGGGGCGCGGGTGGAACCACAGAGAATAGCGATTTTATAGGTAAGTATAAACAGGAAACCTTTGGATAGTGTCGATATCAAAAATGTCCAGATTAACGGTTGCTGGAGTTGTATTGTCTATAATCTCTACGCCGCGCACTGACATGTCTGCACCTAAAAATAAACGAAGTTAACGTCGCTATTATCTTGTAATGATTGTTAAATTCAAATTTAAGTTAACTTACCAGCTCTGGTTTTTATAGTTTTCGCAGGTTTTATGGATTTTACAACTACCAGCAAATCGACGTAAACATTGTTACTTCCATCTGAAATATTGTAGCTGCAATTAACTTCAAGTGTCCCCAATTATCAGCAGATAAGACTGACTCAAAAGCTTGATTGTATTCACGATTCAGTCACCTAACTATTGGATTGAATATAGGTCGACACTTCGACAGCTTAATCTGGCTGTGGCATAACAATATTCTGTTGTTATTGATAGATACAATATCGCATCCAGTTATTATATTGAGATTGGCATAACAATATTCTGTTGTGTTAAGGATTTAAAAAAGCTGAAGACCTAGTTGAAGCTTGTTGAAACTATACCTACCTACGTTTAAGAAATGTTTTTTGTTTCCAAATAAATAAATATATTTTTATAGTTACCTGGTAGTTTCATCACTTCAGCAAGTCCATAATAGCCTGAAGATTGTTTTGTAGGTATATGGAGTAGAGGTAAGAACATGCTAAAAGCATCTCCATTGTGAATGGTCACGTCCGACATGCCTTCGTTTAGGGACAGGTAAAATGGGGAGGACACCTTCGGATAAAAATAGGTATACCTATTTATCTATATCTAGGAAAATAAAATAGATACCTACGAATCCGTTGTCGCCAATTATGTAGTTATCTATTGTATAAAAATAAATCGCTAAGCTTAACTCTCGATAGAATCTGAACCGATTTTAGATATTTTTTTCGAGTAAGAAAAGAAAATGTTTTTTTTTAATATTTTTATAGGTACAATAACGATTCATAATAAATTCTTCCTTTTTTATCTTACTAGCTGACCCGGCGCGGGCGTCGCAAATAGCAGAATAAGCTACGATCAATATTGACGAACGCTCGAAGAGAATAAGCATTAAAAAAAAACGACATGCGGTATGAAATTCGCCCGGACAGCTACTTTGCTATTACTAATCAATGTACCAGTACTTCACCTGCGGTCTGTAAACTTCGTGATCACCCGTTTTAACGCAGATTTTTGGCGATGTAATTTCAACTGCAAATGAAATTGAGAATATAAAAATAACTAGTCCATCATCAATTTATTTTTCAATGCCATATACCAAATTTCTTTTACTTTCATTTTTAATAGCACTTACCAACATCTCCTACTAAAAATCGTTCGTAAAAAGTGAGGACAAAGTACTCGGAACCCCAAACATCCACGTTAATCGTGTCTACGTCAGAATCTCTTACTGTGAAAGATGTAACTCCTCTGGAATCTCCGTTTTTCTTTTTAGAACCCACCGTACGGGGACTATTTTTGGCAATTATAATACCTACGATTAGAACATTTTTAATGTTCATGTTCAAATTATTTAATCTCAATTTTTGTACTCCCGCCATTTTGCTTACGAGTTAAACATTAACAATAAATTGTTATTAACATATCTTCTCCAATTCAAAATTCGAACCACATTCAAACTCTTAAACTTTTCTTTATTTTATGCACAGACAGGTATACCTAGCTAGGATTACGTCTAAAGCTATGTTTTAAAGTAAGTAAACATTACATACTTTAGACCATGGCTTTAGACGTAAGTAATCCTTTGGCAGATGCAACTGGAAACTTTATTTCAGTGAAATCTCTAAGGGAAATCTGGATGTTATTTTTACAAATAATCATTGCCTAAGAAGTTAACAGCATTGCCACGTTGTATGGCAATGCTTAATTGTTGAGCAAAATAAGAGCCAGCCTTGGGTCATGCGAACAAAATTGACAAAGGATAGATATTGAACGATCGGAGCCCACGGCCCGACAGTTTCAATCCCAAACGGCCCAAACATATAATAACCCACTAACTATTATTATACTATACAATATTATGTACTTATAGTACTACTACTACTCTATTTGTGCTTCGAGGTTTTCTGCTAGCAGAGCGGCTTAACCAACACAACATAAGGATGGTGAAAAGGCCAAGAAGCACTTCAGCTGCCCGACAGGCCGTGATGACTGAGGCTGTTTACAGCTCCACCTGGCTCCACCATAGTAGTATCATTCATTACATCGTTGCGTTAACGTTAGATTTCTACACGAAAAGAAAACTTTCACTGGGCACAAAACGTCAGTGTCATTCATGTTGGCCAAGAAAAAATCCCGCCAAAGCCAAATTTATTTATACTGGGTAACAAAGGCGAGTATCTGGAAATAAATTGAAACAAATCGTAGCTGAAAGTTAAATATGTTATTTAAGGCACAGTCTAGCACTTCTAATAAGACTCATAATGCTTTTGAGACTCATGAGTTAGAAAGACAAGATGTTGATTACACGGATTGCTCAAAACGGTTTCAAGAAGTAGCAAGGGATTTTTCAAAGCAATATGCACATATTTACTCTGCTAGACTTAACACTTTTAGAAACATTATGATACCTATAATTAAGAGAAAATGGTCAGATCGCCATAAGATTTTAAAATTATGTGAACTCCGCGATAAAGGTACCGTTTGCGTTATAATTGGGACACTTTTCAAGTTTCAAGAGTTAAAACCTAGCATCCTGAAAGAATTGTCTGATCAACTGGAAATAATACCCCAAGCTCCCAGGTAAGAACGTTGAGAGTATAAACTGATTTCAACAAAAACAACAAAGGATTCTTTTCATGGATTTTATTGTTTCAGAACACATTTTGTTCATGAATCTGACAGTTTAGTGTTGGAGGATGAGCTTCAGAGAATAAAGTTGGTTGGCGACTGCATTAATGTCCATGAAGTTGTGACTGGAGTGGTTTGTGCTTTATTGGGTACATATCTAATGAATACATTTTTGTAATGTTGTAATAATCTTACAGCCCTACTATTTCTATTGGTCTACTTTCATCGATAAACTTTTCTTTCTAGTCCCTGTATATAATTCATTTATTTGTTTTAGGCTCTGAAGATGAAGATGGTATATTCACAGTTCAGGATGTCTGTTGGGCGGGCTGTGGTATACAAAAACCATTACCAAAATTGAGCTCAGATAGATACATTGTCCTTATGTCTGGGTTAAATACATCAAGAACAGCTAATCATATGTTTTCAATTCATTTGTTGATGGAATGGCTGTCTGGTTTGTCTGGCACCTCGGAATATCAGGAAGAAGTTTCTAAGATTGTCAGAGTTATAGTTGCGGGTATGAGGTCTTGAAAGAATGATAAGTGGGAATATTATTTTTATGTCTGTTAAAAAAATATTTTTGTTTTGCAGGTGGAGTCCTAGCGAGTCACTCAAATGAAAGTGAGGTAAATGAAACAGAGTTCATTGCAGCTGTAGAATTGATGGACTCTTTAGCAGCTTCTGTAAGTGCCATAGCACCTCTAGACCTTATGCCCAGCAGCAAAGACCCTACTGGAATCATGTTGCCACAGAAGCCTTTTCATTACTGTTTATTCCCAAAAGCAATTGAGTATAAATCTTTTAACAGGGTCACAAATCCTTACGAGTGTGAAATTGCAGGTTTGTGGTTTTTTTAGAGAAAGGTATATTTGACATAATGCTGTTCAGCAACAAAATTAATATGAGTTCTATTTATTTGTTTTAGGTTTCACTTGTCTAGGTACCTCGGGTGAGCCTATAAAAGATATCATGAGATATAGTAAGTTAGACAACACCTTGGAAGTAATGAAGAAAACTCTACAGTGGAGAAACATTGCCCCAACATGCCCAGATACTATACCATGCACACCTTGTACGGAAACTGACCCCTTCATTATTTACAATTGCCCAGCCATATATTTTTGTGGTAATTCAGCAGAATTTGCTACTGATTTATATGAAGGTATGTGATATGAAGGAGGATATGAATATTTTTTTTAGAATATGCAATAAATAGTGTGTATTTATTTCATTTAATGTTGCTTACAGGTGAGAATGGACAACGCACCAGGCTATTGTGTATTCCGAACTTTTGTGATTCATTGACTGTAGCTCTGGTCAACTTGGCAAATTTGGAATGTTATAGTATGAAATTTTCTTGAACTCTGTGTTTATTGTTTGAATATAAATAAAATGTTATTATTGATTGGCTATAAAATAGTATTTATTTTTAATTAACAGTGAGTTTATAAGTCAACACGCATTCCTAACTGAAAATGGGCCCTAAAATGAGCATTACTAAGTAAACAATACATATTATTTTACATACTCATACTACTATTCTGATATACTATACGAGTATTTATATTCTGTATTTCATATAACAACGCAATAGAAGGCTAAATTGCGTCATCAAAATGTTTTAAGTGAGGGCGCTGTTGTCGCAGTAAAATATTTTTGTTGTATGGTAACTTCGTATTTTCGTTCAAGCTTGCTTCCCCCTCCTAACCTTTTCAGGTTCCCCCTTCTATTACTCATCAATGGCTCAAATCTAGTAGACGTGTATATTTGTTTTTCCGTGCTATTATTGCGTTCAAGATGGGTTACTAGTGCCTAAAGTTTGCACACCTGCGTGTGCCTTCACACGATAATAAAAATGTTGTAAGTAGAAGTTATTTCTTATGCTTTTCAGTAAAATATGGTTTCTCTAACATTTCCTTCACTACTGCATTCCAATCAATTACCATAGTTTTGTGGGTACAATGGACTATATTTTGACATCTTACATTAAATGCATTCATTTGTTTATTTCAAAGGTTGTAGTTCTCTCATACAACAGTGACATAGTTTACGCCGCTTTCACCAACACCCAAGTTGCGCGGGAGATCTATCATTACGACATTCCATTAGAATAAACGCCTAGCAGTTCACTAGGTACTTCGCAATCTAGTTTGTTACACATTCACTAGCGAACTACCACATCATAATATACTATATAGGTTACATCCGATATATTTTTCAATCAGCAATTTAAAGTAATGACTGTTAGTTAAAGATTGCTGCGCAAAATCTTGATATAAAAGAAAGTTTCTCTGAAGTATATAACAAAAGGTTATATTTATTTACATAAAAAAACATGTTTGCAATATTAAGACAATTATGAAGTCTTGCTTTTGCTATATTTCCAGAAGACTAATATTTTTGGCTATAAAAATAGTTTTTGTTTTGTTGTAAGCAATTAATTAATACATTCTTTCTGTTCAGCCATTGTTTTTGGTGACAAGTTCATCATTAGTGCCATCTCTACTACAAACTATATTTGATGATTGAACACATATACTACGAATGATGCATGCACATGTGCAGTAGCTAATGGTTTATTTTGAAATTGCTCTGTGTATATCTATTTATAACCTAAAATTGTTGAAGAGGTTGCTTAGTATGGTAGTTATATATATATATATATGTAGGTATATAATCTGTTCTATCTTGAGTTAATTACAATTTAGTAAGTAGGAGGGAAATATTTAAGAGAAAGACACAGTATCTAAGGTTTGTGGGATTATTGTAGGGTAATTGCTGGATCAACAAAACCAATTTAATTTTTTTTTCTGCAATTAGTAAGCCATTATTTTTAGTTCTTGTGAAATTGCGCTCGTAGCTGGTATAAGATATTGAAAGTATTTTTTTTGTGTTTGTTTTTGATAGCAAGTTTATTTATTTTTTTATTAATTACAATAGGCACAACAGACCTGAATTGAAAATATGCAACCTTTTTTTTTAAATAGTTTTTAATCTGCAATACAATATTTCAGCATTTTACATAGTACTGTATGAATTTAGTTTTGCTACTACTTTACCTATATACTTTCTTTTAAAAATTAAAAGCTAATACTTTTTGTTAAATCACTCCTTTGTATAATTCAGATAATATTAACTATATTCTTTGATAGAATTGGTATGAATAATTTTCTTCACATACCTACCTACACATTTATATTATTTATATATCTAATGGGTTATACAAAGTAGGAAGTATGTAATTAATACTTAATGTAATCTTGCATTATCTACAAACAATTTATTGTTAATATTTAAGCAATATACATTTAACTGTTAATTACGATAAATATGACCTTTTATATCTTTTCGTTTTTATCTCCAATTTATTGTAAAAGAGTATGGCCCTAGTGTGTCCATACATGTCGGTAAAATGTTAAAATATGTTATATCAATTTTGAGAATCAGGCAGTTCCTCAATTGTTTTCAATTATCTCCTACTTAGCTATTGAGCATCAGTAGCATACAACAGCAATAAATAAAACCTAATAGAATCTAACGCAAATAGTTATGTTGCCACATCTTCAATCTCCTGAAAATTAATTGGTTAACTTGATGGCTGGCAACAAATTATTTGTGAATCTTGTACTCGTAGTCCCTATAACTGCTTTGATAGCCTGGTCTTGATTGCTGTGTCGAAGAGCTCTCGGTTTGCCTTCGTTTAACACACAAAAACCGTAAACAGCAGTGTCATTTATTTCGCCATTTACCTTAAAGCCCATATCGCGGCTGGTTTGGCACATTAAGTATTTTCCATTTATGGTTATTATTATTATACCGAATTCATGGCAGAAATGTCGAAGCCAGTGTTGACGATTCTGCCAATGTCGGGTGAATTGCCATGAAACAAACATTTAATAAAAAATATACAATTACGGCCAGCTTCACAGGTTACGGATAATCACTATCTACCAGATAAATTAAAAATGGAACAGATAAACTATCTGGAACTTATCAGCAACCTGTGAAACTGGCCCTTAATGTCGTCATTAAGCCCGTGACAGCACATTACCCGATTTTTCACGAATTTAGTAGCAACGTACTTGTCTGTGTATATTAAATATAATGTAGCTGTTAGTAGTCTTACTACGTAGGCAGTAAGTGGGTATAGTATTTAAAAAGTTTGTGCAATCAATGGTTTGTTCATGTTGAAAGTCAATATAATAATCAACTGTTAGGACATAGTAAGTTGAAATATTCTGTACGTGTTTAGTACGAGTATTGAGATTTCGGCAGTATATTTAAACAAAATTGAACCGTATTTCCTTAGCTGTAAGAATCATCAAACTAGAGGTAACACAGTAGCTGCGCTGATTAATGACGTCAATGGTTTCTATTGCACGGCGTTCAAAGTATCACATAATGTTACACATACATCATGCTGTATTAACTACATATTGGTAATCTGTCGAATAAGTTTTATTACGTTTTCTTGCTGTGAGATAAAAAACAGTCCTGTGTATTAATTACAGTCCATAGATACGTTTTTTTTTTAATAAATGTCTGCAGACGCTCATACATCGTTACTTTGTGTTTTAACATCCATAACATTTCTGGGTTGTGTCTAACAGTCGCATTACGGTAAATGTGTTAGCATGTTGGTAGGTAACGGGTTCCATGGTAGGCGGTAGGTAGGTTCATCGCTGCATACTAAGTAATGTATGTTATATAACGGAAAACACATTGTAGTAAAAACATCTTGTGTGTAGGACTGATCTATGCAAAAAACAAAAAAAGGTTGCTATGTCATTTCAAGGCTGAGGAACCTCATGATTATAATTTTTGCTTCCACTTCAATAAGGTATTATAAGCTGAGTGAGTCAAAGACAAAAAAACCTGACCAAGCGTAAGTATATACGTACACATGGACATGACTTCATCATAATACGAGTAATTAATTTTAATGCCGTTGATAAAGTATCGGTGCATGCTTTCATCCTCTTGTTCATTGAAAGAGTTCTATTAGGCATTTCAAGAACAGGAAATTGTATTTTTTATTATACATATGTATATTATATTGTATAATAGCTGGTTTTTTAACTGTAAATAATATTATTAGTATAGGTAATGTTCACTGTTGGAAACTTTTGATAGGACTTTCTTATAAATCTATGGTTGAAAGATTTTGTATAAGTTGTAATAACCCTGTGACGAGTATTAAGTTTTAAGAGCTATAGTCCTACTACTGTTACTATGCATTCCATTTTCATTAGTAGCTCACAGATGTATCCACTTCGCCGGTCGGGACAGATGAATGAAAAACGCATGCAGAGATAGTTTTGTTCGATTTATCAGTGACGGACGTAATAATCGTCAAGATATCTTATCTCTTGTTTGCTTATACATATCTATCAATATATTGTGCTAAACACCACTCTAGCATCCGCTTCTGGCAGTATTATTAATAGATTGGGATCTTGCATGACTTTGCATATATTGTATGTTTACATGACTCACTACAAGTATATGTGTCGATCAATAGTATTTTGTACTTTGGACCCATGAACGATGGTACTATTCAAAGCCTCGACTTTTATGTAAGAATATTTTTTGATGGCTCTTAAAGTTATTATTTCCATTAAGAATCGTAATATTACACCGAGAGTCTATTCGATATACACCATTTTCCGTCTATCTGACTATTGCTTCCAAATCAAAAATTGTCTGTTTCCCCTACATGTAGAGTTTATTCGATGCACAAACCTGATACACTTATTTTATAAGACTACGTCCTAGGTTTAGGTGCGTTTCACCAGTCTCTTCAGTTTTAAATATCGATATTATGAACTAATTTTATAACTTGTAATTTTCCAGTGCCACCATGGCGCCCTCACCGGACAGCTTCGTCCTTCGACAACAAAAACCACCACTTTCATCATCGGACTCTGATCTCGCAGCACTTGTTTTTAATTCTGTGGTAAGTAATGATATAATTATACGAACAAATTAAAAAAGACCCCTTGGGCCAAGGGAAACGATACTTTAATAAGAAAGAAAATAAGTGCACATTACTGCACAAACACTCAAGTAGGTACATATTTGCTCCTACCGAAATTTCTAGAGATGATTTTGGCATCTTATGGTATTTTTTATAAGATCCTATGTCGCTAAAAACATTCAAGGAATCGTTAGGATGATCAATACCATCAATACTAGTTCAGTGTTTAGGAGTTTATTGCCATTGGGAGTAAAATGTGAATGTGAAATGTTTCAGAGTTTGCATCTCTCCAAAAATGAGTGCGAGTCTTTGGGATCAGTTGCCGGCTTCGGCCGGCTCCCTTCTTACTAATGAAGAATGCTTCATTCTGCTCGATGCCGATATCGAACAGCTTTTCAACAACAATGACGGTACGTACGACTCGGAATAAAAGTGAAAGGAGTTACGACACTAGCGTCCTTCAACAGTATGTACTGTTGTGTAGGGTCAGTTCATGGCATAAAGCCAAATCGGGAACAGTCGTCGAAGAATGTGAAAAATAAGTGTCGGATCGGAATGATATTATTGAGCCAACATAGACTAACGACACGATAGACGCGAGTTAAAAGCATCGTTAGTTTGTGTAAAAGAAACATGCATTTGTTTGTTGTATGTTTTATTAGTTCATGTATTTGAAATGACATAATTTAATTTCGATTTTGTCTTCTGTTTTTGTGAATGCTTCTAGTATTACAATGTGTGAATGGTTCTAGGTCTTCGTGAAGTATTCGATAAGTAATAGCGCCCTAAGCAAACGTAACTGCGTCATATATTTTTTTCAACTGACAACTCTAAGCAACCATAAACTTCAGTATTTAACAGATATTATTTTCAATTTGCTAATGGAGATCTACATATATGAGTGCCAAGTTCTATGCAAAATCTAAGTATGGTCTTTATAGGAAAAAAACAACAATATTTGCTTTATTGGATACCTATAACAAATTCTGTTATATAAAAATGCAAGATATTAAAGTAGGTTACATTTAACTAGGCCATCTAGTCGCCCAGAAAATACTACAGCGCAGCCAATGCTCCAACTACAGATTCGCCAAGATAGGCCGTCTGTCGTCCACGGACAGCCAGTTTCTCCATCTTCTAACAGAATGAAAGCCTGTTGTGGCTACGGGATTGTTCAACAAAGTTATTAGCTGCATTCTTCGGTTCCGGAACTTATCTAGGGAACCATTCAAGCCGCAGGCGGTTGTATTTTTTCTGGTGTTTAGTTTTGGTAATATTACTTTCTTGATGGAAGACTTAGTTTTTAATTATGTTGACATGTCGCCTGCGTCTAGTAGTATTCGTTGTCCTAGCGTCGATTCTTAACAGTAAATGAATAATAGGTTATTTTCGCCCGCACTTAGAAAACACTGCCACATTATAAAGATTAAGATCCGAATTGAGAACCTCCCTTTTAGGGAAATTGGTTAAAAAGGAAAAGGGACACGGAAAGGGTAAGAATTATAAAAGCCATCCGAATCTGTATAATTATTAGTGTATTTTTAGTTAAAAACGGCCTAACAGCGTAGATAAACACGGAGAAGCTAAACGCTTCACGCTGCGTTTAATTTTTCTTTTGTAATATTTCAGCCTTAAATTAGCATAGATAAGTCAAGTTTCTTTATTTACAGTTATTTTTTTCTTAAACTTTGTGACATCCCAAGTTTTCATATTATATATTACGTCCGTTGTTAGTTTCTGTAAATGGCTTTTGAAGTCAGCTAAAGGGGAATTCCTACAGTTAATAATTTAGTGCTCAAATACTCATCAGCCCATTTTTAATATTCTTTTTTTTTTGGTAGTTGCAGAATCTGCTAGTGCATTAAAAGAGAAAAGAAAATGTTTACAGTGCTAACTCACTACATAACTTTTAATTAACATTTTAAGTTAAGACAATCCAATTACCATCTAAAATCTTTATGCATTTATTGGAATGCGTAACTTTTTGTCTTGATGTCGTCAATAATGGAATAAACTTTCCCGAAAATGCATCAAAAATCTGTTGGGATTTTGTTTCTTTTAAAATAGTACCTGTTCTTATACAGCCTTTTGTAGGTGAGGTTACAGCTGGAGCGAGTTTCAGACTTACTGACTAAAACCCACTACGTTCCTCCGTTTCTTCTGGAGGTCCTTGTGTGCCAGGTCCTAGTTACTCTTACGAACAACTCAAGTAGGATGGTAAGATCTACAAGACATAGTTGTTTCAGCTAAAAATAGATTTTTTATTTAACTAGAATTTGTATTACATTATACATTAGTAATGAACTTTTGCATCACCAGTTTAAATTCACCAGTAAATAAGCAATCCATTCACGCCAAAATGTATAATGACGTTAAGTATTAAAACAGTAAAGTTACAATATAAACAACATTTACTGGTAGTCGTTACAATTTCCTAGTAATGGAAATTGACCAGCTAATTCATATTGAGGTGCGTCATCATAATTTAAAGAATAACTATTAGCAAGCGTGTGCCTGGATTTTCCTATGTATTAGGTTCTTTACTTTGTATTAGGTTTGAGTACTACCTTGCAAATAAAGTATTTATAGTGTAAATAAATTTAAACACATGGATAAATAAGTTTTACATATTCTCCAATTAATATATATGCAATTGAGATTTAGAGATAGGCTTTGTGTACTGATGTCGGACGTATTTTGACGTATTTCCCTCTGGGTGCAAATAGTCGCGTGTCTAATCTAGTCTAGTTATCTAATTAAAGTATCAATCAAATCAAATATGTTTGTCCTTTTGTTGTCCAGAGTAGGCTGAAAGCTTATACAGCCAACTTTCGTAATCATGTTTATGTCAATTTTACTCTTAGTTTTTAATAGTTAAATAATAAACTTTGATTTGTAAAAAAACTAGGTAAAAGAAATGTTCAAACCTCTGCAGTAATATACATACCTTTAGCTAGGATTTCGCTACTGCCACAATGTTGAGATCACTCCGTACACCTGTTTAATCTGTTAGTTTGTTGCCAATTGTTTTCTTATGCATGCAAAAAATGCTGTTAGCAATGCTCCGTGGGTGTGCCATCTACTGAATTATCCATTGGCATACTTGGCAGGGGACAGACATTGTATAACTAATATAATATTACTTTCTGTTAGCAACTGAAAACATACTTTATATAACTTCACGTATGTTTACATCCATGACCTACAGTGCATCTATGCTTTGACGCTGATACGAGGAGATCAAATTTGATAAATGTGACTGGCTATCGATTTAATTAGCGTAGGTTAGTACTGTACATAAATAATTGCAAATATTGACTTTTTTGACCTATAACGATTCCTTACCTTATAATATGGTATTTGCAAAGAGTTCTACAAAGATCCAGAAACCTATGTTACATTAAGTTTGGTCTGTCTGTGTCTGTTGATGACAAATGAGTTATTACAGGCTGAATATATAGAAAATAGAGGAATAAATTATATATGATTAGGATCATCATCAATCAACCTTTATATCAAGTTATCCAAGTTATTTCCACTCTCAAATACACATATTCGCTCAGAGTTGTAAATTTTATTTAAATCGAACAAAATTATTCATATGGTAGTAGTGCTTATAAAACTATGTCAGTAAAAAACTAAAAATTATTGAGCTGATGTTATCCTTGTTAAAGATGGCGAAGTTGAATAAGTGGTGTTCACAAAGTTTAAATAGATTAGATTTTTACCGTGATCAAATTCAGCAATCATGTTGAACGTTTATAAAAGTAAGTTTTGCTACTATAAACTATAAATAAATCATATCGCCCAAATCTTTGCTGTACAGTTAACCAATAAGCAACTAGTATTTACCCAATGTAAGCCCCACCTACGGCACGCGACTAACATGCTCGGAGGCTGCGACATTGCTTTATCATTTTTCGTTTATCGATCACGTTGTTCTGATTAAAAAATATGAATGAGTAAAGTCCGAACTTAACACGTGTACATGTCTTGCTAACGTCACAAGAAAGTTTAAACCAGTAAGAATGTGTGCAGTGCAGTTCTTGTTACCAACATGCTCTATCGAGATGCATGCTGCATTGAAGTTATCACTACAGGCTGTATTTTAGTTTTCAAATAGCTTCATTGAGGTTTTTTTATTATATTGCGCGAATAGACAAGCATTGACACAAAACGGTTTCACAGGTTACAGATAGCCACTAATAACCAGATAAATTAAAAAATGGAACAGAATTTGTATGAAATCATATTAGCAACCTGCGAAACTGGCCCTTAAATAACAAAAAAAAAAATGCAATAAAAAAGGACAAATTAAAATAATGTGTCAAAAAACTCTACGCATGTCAGCGGGGATCGTGCCCAAAACTCTGGCCGCATTGCCACGTTGAATGGCATTGCTGATTCGTTGGCGATAGAAGTAACGATCGTTTTTAAATTATATAACGATGTTCGATATAAGTACTCAGATAACTTTTAAACGGATAACGACTACAACGAAAAAAAAATACATTTTATCGTTAAAACAAAATTTTGATGATAGCAATGAAATTACAAAAAATATATTCTTGTTATCTAGTTTAAAACACAAATAATATGTCGATAGAACTTTTTCTGTAGATGATAAAATGAGAACGTGTGAGCGATTGACACTACGAACAAGGGCGAACAGCAGCACTATGAGCAATTATGATTTTGTTGTAAAAATTTAGGTTTTCAATTTCTTAGAAACAAACTAGGAAGCGTATGGTATTACATGATCAATTGTTTACATAAAAACCAATAGTCACGTACTTAATTGGTGCGATCTGAGTCAAAACGCGTAGATCATCACATGCGTTAATAATCGATGACCTTATTTGGCACCACGAGATAATGTATGATCTCGGTAATCTATTGAACTATTTTATAGCGGGAATACGTCATTGGTTAACTGCTTTAAATGGAATTTTTGTACTGGTTGATAAGTAAGTACTTGCTTGTAGTATAATTGAACTAATCAAGATTCTTTTAAAATGTTATATAAATACATTTCGATATTATTACTTATTTTAAATACAGTTTTATGGAAGACTTGTTAGTTTTATTCAGAGACTGAAAGTAGGTAAACATATTGACTATCATTTCGTAAACAATCCATTAAATAGCCTTTTTCCTGGAAAGATTAAAGGAATATTCTCTATATATCTAGAATATTCCTTGAGTCAATGTGGGCGGTTTAACGTTGTGTTGATTTGTTATGTAACCAGACACCAGACCGGACTTCTACTTCTCCACGTAACATCCTGAACTGTAGGTTTATCATAATTCGCTCTATTGTTATCAGCATCCATAATTATCTCGTGTGACCGTTTGACACAAGTCATATAATTAATGTGGTTTATTCCTGACGCGACAGCACCCCCACGAACTCACCTCATGCTCAAAGATAATGTGTTAGGTCAATATGGTTATAATAATATTCCAATATATTTAATGTTATAGGGTACCGATTATTGCCTGCCATTTATTTGATGTTGATTGGTATACAGGGTGTTTGGTAGGTTAAAAGTATAGTATATTACATTTAGAATCACGCAAAATTGTTCTTTCCTTCCTTTTTTGAGCGTGAAATCGTCAAATAAAACTCCCTTCGCACCAGATGCAGCTTGAGGGAGTGTCAGACTTTACTAAATAAAACCCTCTTTATGCAAGGGCCGCAGTAACTTGCGAATTATTCCTTGGGCCCGGCAGCAAATCGAAGAGATTTATATGTTCTTCCAGCATTTTGATGCAAAAAATAAATAATTTAACTTGATCATAGCATTTGACCTTTACAAAACTTAACTTACTTAGTTGCCCACGTTGCCCCTATACCACGCGCACTAAGTCGCGAGTAAAGTTATATATAAAGCATGTGTCAAAAATTCAAAATGGTTAAAAAAAAATACTTAATGGAGAAGCAAAAGGCCAAGTAACTATGTAAACCAAGCGCATGAAGTCGCGGGTAAAATTATATACAAAACATTGTGTCAAAATGGTTAAAAACTTACTTGATACAGAAGGCCCATCCATTTCTACAGGTCAGATAGCGATTGCGTTCACTAGATATAGGTAATAATGCTATGCAATATTCGAGTTTACCCGCCTTATGTATGACTATCAAGTTTTTAATCACGATAATTTGAGAAGGCTCCAGAGATTACGCCGTTACCACAAACCATACCTTACTCTATGTTACCTCATCTCTATAATAGAATTGTTCGATCTGTACTTGTGTGAGTACTTATTTAATGTTCTTGAATAAAGCAAGATAAAAATATATCTATTCACATGATTTTTAATATAAATAAAGGAAAGGAACTTTACTGGTTGCTATGTTGAATACGTGGGTGTGTCTTGATAATCACTTGCTTGGTTAGTGACTGTAGTTTGGTGATAAGAACCACGTCATCAGGCATCTTCTAAAAACATATTTGTCTTGAGTTACTGGCCTCTGCTCATGTTTTCAATTGCATATCGCCTGTTTGCTAGTTTCCACTATTTATCTTGTTTCCATTGAAAATATGTTTTGACATTTAATTTTATAACATGTTGTTTGTCTTGAGCTGCATACGGAATATTACGGACTTAAGGCGTGGTTTATTTTTGTTAAATGTATTTATTCTATTTCCCTGTTTAAATAAAACCAAGCAAAACTTCCACCTTATGTTTTGGTTTCTAATTTTAACAATAACTACATTATTTACTATTTGATAAATATTGTAAGATAGACAAGCGTCTGTAAAATCTCGAAAAACGTATGTTATCGCGCGACTACGTTGGAATGCGTGTGATTTAGCGTAGGTGCGATTTGCTTTGAAAAAAGGAATGACAATTAGCCGAGATAAACTAATCTTCTCTTATTAAGCTATTTGTAAGAACTTTATTGGTTACTGAAGTCAATTTAAAGAGTTTCTTACAGATTGTAGGTGTGTAGCCTCGAGATCGACTGTTGTTATATGATGATATATGCTTCAAAGCATTTCTCTCAGTTAATACAAGATTTCTTAAAAACTGCACATTGAGAGGGTATAAACTAGCATTTTATCATATCATGAACTTAAAAACATTAATTAAGCTTATCTCATTTTTTTAATCTACATACTATAAATATTCAAAAGCTTTAAAATTATGTATAGGAAAAATATGAATAAAAAAATATAACATGACCCTAATGTTATATCAAAGCAATCTTAAAAAAATAAGACATAAATGAACAATGTAAAGATGTTTTTATAATAACAGAAATTATTGTTATGACATTATCGCTTAAGATTTAAAGCATCACGACATCTGGGCGTTACTTTGACGTAATATCGTGCGACAGATATCGTTCATATATATATTGACGTCTTCTCTCTTCACACTGTATTTTGTACATCACTTATCTAAGCTACTTACCTTGAAGCTTCTTCGACTTGCTCATTCGCATTGCTCTAATTATTTTAATTAATTATTTTCGATAAATATCAGTTTTGTTTAGTGTCTGAATCATAATTGTGCAAAAATGTGTTGTTACAAAAGTAACGGAATGTGTGACCTCTGTAGGGAATTCCAGTTGTCTCTACTGCAAAGTAAGCACTAACATTAAGCTATATGTTAATTAAACTAAATTCAGGATTAAAAATTAAATTGTTATGATAAAGTGTACTATAATCGTACGGCATTAAATTAAAGTTTCGGATTTAACATAACATACCAATATTTATATTTTTTTCAATTACAGTTTATACTCCTTTGACATTTACTTTAAGTTCAACAAAATATTTTTAAAATAGCTTAAACAGATGATAAAAGCAATTGAAGATGAACAGGCAAATTATTTTTAAATATATTATACATCTTTACATTATATTGCGCAATACCCCAAAAATGTAATCCGTACTTAGACAAGTATCAACTTAGTTCTAGATGGTGTTAAATTGTATTTTTAAGCACGGTTTCCATTGTTAACAGATCTGCTTAAAACCTTCCCAACCGCTGCACCGAAGACGGAATACGACAGCTACCATCTCCAAGACGACGTGTCGACGAGTCTCTACCCCCCATCTCCGCCAGAGATCAAGCCCAGCCGCGCTGAGCTCGCCAACGATCTTCTGCAGCAGCTAGACACCAACTGCAAACAAGGTAACACTTCATTTTGTTATTAAAATTATGTCTAACCAACGTAACTAGGAGTTTGCTCATGATCCGTCCTAAACACTGAAATGTTAAGGGCGAGTTTCACTGGTTACAGATAGCCACTACCTGCCAGATACATTAAAAAATGAAACAGAATTTGTATGAAATTGTCTGGCAGATAAAATATCTGGAACTTATCCGTAACCGGTGAAACTGGACGTAAGACTTCTAAACTAGCTATATCCTAATGGGATAGTGTCGTCACGATCAGAGTTAAACCAAAATTGCTGCGTCAATCCAAAATAAGATGTATTAAAAAGGACGCCAGTAGGAAACATGAAGGTTTCATGTAACAAAAGACCAAATATAAAAACTAATGGATCTGCAATTGAGAATAGTCTCAAGTTGTAGAATGATTGTATCATTCACTCCGTTAATAGCATTTAATAAATTATTTTATATAGTTGATAGTTGTAGTAGTATTAGTAGGGCTCTCCTAGCCCTAGATGAGATTTTCGGAGTAACTGGATCAGATTAACGTCTATTAAGCGGTTGCATCCTGCTGAGTATCTCCACCATTATAATACAAACAGAGGATTGAACGTCAATCACCGCACTTGTTTAGTGCGGTTTGGTGATTTAAAACTTTGAGTTCAGGTTTCTTCGAGATGTTTTACTTTTCCTTTAATCAGTCATTACTGTCCAAGGCATATTTAGAAAGTACATACACACTTGACAGGCTAGTGCTTTAACCTCTAGGCCACCACGAGTTCGTTAGCTACTAGTGAAAAAAAAAACTGGAAAGCTTCGGATTAAGGTTCAAAAGGATTAATTACGAGCTATACAATGTTGAATTAACAACAGTGTGGGGAAGCTTTCAGCACAGTTGAAAGATAATTACTTTCTTACATTTTATTCTAGTTATTAACCAATGTACAAAATCCAATAGGTCCTCATAGCGCTCGAGATCCTAGCCATTTTACTACTATTTTATTGTGCGGGTGCACGGAGTAGTCCCCCGGGATGCGGGTTTAACAGCTAAAGGAAGATCGTACTTATGATTTATCCAAATTATCGTTTTGTACTTTAAAGTCTGGCTGATCTTTAGACTTTAATGTAGCTTAGCTCACGTCAACTGGCTACCGAAGCAAGCGGGAAAATGATATGTTGGTAGGTTGGCTATATTTTTTTTACTTCAAGTGCTTAAGAAAATGAGTAACAGGAACACAAAGTTGTTATCGTAGAAGTAATATTCTGGAATGTATCGATCTACATTTTTGTACTATAATCGTATAGTGGTATACGAATATTTCGGGTACAACCATTATTCTTTTCAAATACTGACAACAGCTCTAAATGTCCTTTCCAAGTTTAATTTAAAGGTCAGTGACGCATTTGTTAGTAAATTATCTTTAGGAAATCTCGACTCATATAAGGTCAGAACTTCTGCTTTGAATAAGCCTGACGATTAAAGGTCAGATTCCCAAACAGGAAAAATGTTTTAAAAGTACCCAAAGTTATTTATAATAAAGCCAAATTAATTCACTGAAGTTATGTCCAGTTATCAAACTAGAGATGGTCATTTATTGATACCCTTACATGATAACAAGATTTGACACACCTCTACCACTACTTGTCACTATTTGTTTGCGTGATTCTAATAGTCTTTATCAACGGTTGCTAATTAGCAATTAAAGTTGATAATTCTGTGGGATAGCTCCGCCAATCCGATGAACCGTGGCGTATCAGGACTGTGTCTGATTGGATAAAGTAATTTGGTTAATGTAGCCAATCCGACAAATAATGACGTAGTTGTAGCACATGTGATTGGTTAACGCAGCCTCATCGTGGCCTTTGGATTGGCCAGGTTAGCGATCATAAATCAAGGGGCTTACTGCGTTATCTGCAATGCCACGAATAATATTTTGTTTAAATATATTGTTATCTAAAGTGTTCGCGAAATAACTTTATAAAGCTTATTTCACGGGTTCGCTTTTGATGATATGAATACTTATAATGAAAGACAAATGTAACAATTTTATGTTTTAGTTTCAAGTAATGAGGCTGTTCGTTCTCGCAAAATCGCGAACAACCTTCCAATGTAAGGAAACTTATTTTTTAAGGAAAATAATATTCTGGAACATATGTTTGATTAAATTACCAACCCGCATTAAGCAAGCGTGGCGATTAACGCTCAATCCTCCTCTGTGTGAGAAGAGGCCTGCGCCTACCAGTGGGACGATAAAAAGGCTGATGATGATTAAAAAATAATGTAATGTGTAGTCGGTTCACGTGAATGATTTGATACGCATTCTCCTGCATTTTGCCGTTAATCGGAATAACGTCAACATTTTATATATAAGTTTTAAGTAAATGAAAGATTAGTGTTATGACCTAGAAATTTGTTTAAATTTAAGGATAAAGGAATTCAATTTAAAAGAACGGTTAATAATCTGGAAATGGATTCTTGAAATTGAATGGAATATTTTCAAAGTTTTTACATCGAAAGGCAGGCTCAATAAGCGCAGGTTGTTGCACCGTTGTGTACGAACCGTTGTTAGTAGTCGAGGCTTTCATCAATAACACAGACATACATACATAACGTCAGCTACTATCCATATTATGAAGGTGATATTGCGAAAGCACGGGCGCATATCTTCGCGATTCATGATATTATTTGTATTCATATCGCCAAATAGAATTTGAAATTGTAACTGTATCCGATTAGCTAATTAGTGTCACGATTAAAATACTTTTTTGGATATAACGCAATAATTGTATTATACACTTTTAATTACCATTGTTACTTTCATGAATACGGAAGCAAAAAGTAAATGCACTAAGATACATGCAGCTTGTGTGACATAAAAAGTTCACAGCGAAACTGCGTCGATTCGAGAGCAGTTGAGGTTGTTATTGTATAATCATACATTTATATTTCATGCATGTTGATTAGGCAGCGCAGTGAAAATGTGAACGCAGCGTTGCACATTGTTGCTGTATTTATATGTAGCGGGCCGAGTAGTGGGGAAAGGCGCGGGGGTCTGTGGCCGGGCGACTGCGCGCGCGCTCAGTTACTCAGTAGTACCTTGTGTCGCGTCGCGTTTGTTGGTGATCGCTTTCTGTTTTGTAACCCGTGACAATAAATTCGATTCGAGAAGCACATTTCGAGCGCTCGCGCTCGCCTCTTAACCTATGTCTGCCACCGTCGATGCGCTGTCTGGACGCCGTTAGAATGAAGTGCCACTATCGTTGCATCTGGAATAAAGAGATAGTTTTCAATTCACAAAAGCTTGTTAAAAGACGTTAGATTTAAGGCTTGGCCCTTGGATCTTCACCGACGACTATTGCTCACACCACGAGGATTCCAGTTTTTAGAATACCACTGCCTATATAATCGTTTTAAAGTTATCGTTAGAACTGTATTGTAGCAGTAAGGACATTTAAGGACATTCTTGTTTGGGATAGAAAAAGCAGTTTGTATAACATAATTGGACTTCGTGATGGCTCTGGCAGATATGTATGTTGGTAGGTGGTTTCAGCTTTTTATTTTCTTAGTTTTAAAAATAGTAACTATGTATTTATTATTAAGTAACCCTGAGTTCTGTCGGAAAGCTGATCTCAAGGCCTGAATGCTCTAGTAAACTGTATCTATTGCTTTTTTTTTCTTTGTTTTGATCTTTATATCATTGAAGGTCTATTCTGCTAGTTTTTGTGTGGTAAGTTGATAAAACAGTGTGCTGCTCGAATGTTTACTCCAATTAAGTAACTGGGCACATTAACGATTCGATTTGGAGCGATAACTTAACTGCGCAACAAACTTGTTTGTTTGTATAACAACATGGACACAGTTCAAGCTTCACTTTGCCGGAAACATTATGACGTATCGATCTACTTATTGTCGATAAAAATAATGTCTTCTCAGGATTCATCACACAATGTACTAATTATTGTCTCCTAAGGTTCCTTACAAAAATAGTAGAACCCAGTAAATAAATATTTATTCCATAAAAGAACATAATAGTCAGTCATCATTCTAATAAGAATCAATTTAGGCAGTAGTATGTTGCCGTAGCTTATCTATTTATTATTTTCAAATCAGCATTCATGGTTAGAATTTATATTCCTTTGCACATTTAACATGCTGTAGCTTGCAGGTTGTGGTACAAGTCATGGACGAGAGCGGGATAAAATGTTGTCTACTAATCAATGAAAACAAAACACTGAAAAGATTGCACTTAAGTGTATAGTCTCTGTTATATATTTTTTGTGTTATGATAACTGAGTGCATATTCTCGAAGAATGGTTCAGCACCCAAGAATAGCTCTTTACTGATAACTTGGACCGTGTTTTACTGATAAACCAGTTCGCGCACAAGGCGGCCTCGCTTGCTCGCTCGCCCAATAATTAAAGCGACTTATTGACCACTTGTTTCCATTCCTACACATTGATACAGATACGACCTACCTATACACCTTTCGAATGTAGGATAAATAGTTATCTTGGCACGTATTGTAAACGTGACAAAATTAAGTTCTTTTTACTTTCATTGCCTTGGTCCGATTTATTTTTCATTGTATTTTTATTGAACAGCGTCCTCCACTGCTTGTTGGTATGTTTAAATTAAAACCTTCGAATGTTTGACGTCATATTTTAGGCATCCAATGAAAGGATGTTCTGCACCTGAGGTCTGAATACAAGTACGCTACATCCGACGTGCGGATGTGTGATAGATATTTTATGTAGCTTGCAAAAAAATACTGGTACCGTTAAACTAATTCGATGTAGAAAATTTATTCAGTATTCTAAAACTGTTATAAAAAGCCTGATATAAGACAACATTATGATAACAAGGTCGAATTCGCTATTTAAATTTTTTCATCATGGAATATTTTTTATTTTTCCTATGATGGTTGCAGATCACAAACAAGTTTAAAATAAGATGTTGACCACGCAGTGGTGAACATATCTAGTGATTTGCTATCGAGGGCGCGGTGTCACCGAACTCTGATTGTGCAGGTTTATCTGGGGTCAGGGTGTTGCAGTCGTCCGAGCTCACTGCTTCAGATATTAGTTGCCAACTTAACGACTACAATATTTACAAAAAAAATATAGAAATCGAATGTCGATTGATGTTCTTTTCTCCTCATAAGGTCTGAGAAATCAATATGAACAATTACATCCAATTGATTGTTGATTGCGTCGCCTCGTCGGTCTCGGATCGCCGTCCATTGCGCTCAAATTCTTCATAAATGGTCGTCTACTTTTACATTTGATACAAATTCCAGACACAAAGCAAATTCTCTTAGAATATGACTGGTCGTTGCTATCAGTAAATTTTCTTAGTTAAGTTTAGGCAATAATTCAAGATTAAGAAATCTCAAAATGGAGTTAAACTCGATGCATGAGCTGATGACTTTGATGTCAGTTTTCTATAAATAGACATATCTGAAGATAATATTGTGGTTCACGACCTAAAGTGGCAGATGATTGTGCCTTGGTTAATAATAAGGTATAAATAGAGTAATTAGTGATCGAACAATGGCTCATCACTTGTTCGGGCGCCTGCGTGCAACATGAGATTGTGTTTATTTAGCTCAGGGTGGATATCTACTTTGCATTTTTGCTTACGTTGTAGTTCTAATATACCGACGCCTTTGACTAGAATTATTTATTATTTCGCATAATTTGATCATATTAAACGACGATGGAATATTCCTATCAGAGCCACGTTGAATGATCATAATTTAATAGCAAAATATTGAAACCGGTTTTTGTAATATTTGATTATAATTTTTAATTGTTTGTATTATCATTTTGTTATTCACAAATTAAACTCATTATTTCCTTCTTTACAGAGAATATTTTCTCCAATTGGCTAGAGGAAAAATCGGAGCTTCCTATTTTTGAGAACATCTCGCAAGTTCCGGAGCGCGTAGAACCGACACCTCCAGTGTCGCTGCCGATTGTACCGACGTTCGCTGCGCCGCAGCACACCGAGGATCTCCTACGGGAGTTCGAGACTGTATATGGCGCCGTAGAGCTGACGCACCTCACCCCGCCCCAAAGCCCCCCTGGGCCTGCGACTCAATTGCTCTTAAGCTACGCTCAACAAGCACAATGCGCTCCGTTCGCACCCGCTCTGCCTCTTGTGCCTGCCCAAGACCAGTGGCCCGCCGTGACCACGGCCGCGCCGCTGGCCGAGCCAGCGCCGCATTACGACTGCGGGTACGAAGACGTCGAGGAACTCGTCCGTCACCGCGCTGCGCAGCTTGCCTCTCCACAGCACTCCGGAGGCAGCGCTAGTGTATCTCCACAATCTTCCCCGCCATCGTCGCCGCGTTCGTCTTGCACTGACGATGAGTGGTCGTCCTCATCCAGGCCCAAGCCATACTCCCGCCCCTCTGACGACCGTCGTTCCCGCAAGAAGGAGCAGAACAAGAATGCGGCGACGCGTTACCGCCAGAAGAAGAAGGCAGAGATCGAAGACCTTCTCAATGAGGAACAACAGATGCGTGAGCGCAATTCCAAACTCAGCGACAAATGTTCCGACTTGCAGCGCGAAATCCGTTATCTAAAAGGATTAATGCGCGACCTTTACAAGGCTAAAGGCCTTATCAAATAAACCACCACCGCCGCCACCTCCAGAGATCGGATACTGTCAATATGGCGCGACGCAGAAGCGCGCATTGTGAACTCTGTTTCATAAAGAAGTTGTGGAAGTTACGTATATTTTTGATGATAATATTAACATTAAGAAATATAGATATTATTTGTATCACAGATAAGCAGATTTTAGGTCATCGAGCAGTTTGAATCATTTTCGTCATTAGTAGAGGGATACAAAATAACACCATCAGAGAAAAAGGTGGCGCCCTTTCTTATCTTTCATTTTTCTTTCATTTTAGAGGATAGGTCGCATTCATTGTAATGAAAATATGAATTGTACATTCGCTTTCGCGACGACACTACAGATTTTAAATAACACCTTGATAAATCAATTATTTGTAAATCAAATCATTTACTTGCATTTTATTTGTCATCTTATGAATTTTTGATGTTTTATGTTTTCTTACAATATATGGAATGCGACGGCGTACTACTGTTGTTTAATTTAATCACTGAAATTAGTTTCGCAGCAAACATTACGTCAATTGGGAGGATAACATAATTAAAATGTAAACGATTGTTAGAGGTTCCTGATAATCGACTTGCATAATAGTGGCTGACCTCAATAATGCACAATAACTCCAATTATATCGGTACTGAATTATTTATGAAGCGTTAGAAACTTGCCAGGTATTTCTAGATCCTGCAATAATTTTACTACTTGGGACTACCTATTACTACTACTATTGATAATATCAATATTTCAATATGTATTGCAAATTAATGCATATTTGCAACACACCAACACTAGGCAGAGTTGCAACAAAGCGCGAATGGTATGTGTACAGAAATGCTTTCCTTTTAACACAACTGATATATTACAAGTACATAATAATATCATTTAACTTAAAAAAAATGCTATTACTATGAACCTTTTAGGAACCAAAAAATTATGAACCACAAAAAATGTCACATACCAATTTAGCACACACTATAAGTCTTTGCTTGTAGGCACTTACTACAAAAAGTAGGGTCCTACTTACTAGTCAACAATTGTAGGTAATCTCAAGATTTCATTCATCGGGTTTTTTATTAAATTCTTTGAAAATGGACAGGAAATGGTGAATGTTTTCAGAACAATACAATGGCTGCCTATAGCACAAGCAGTGTGAACAACTTTAACCGATTTTTCAAAATACGAAGCATTCGTTTCGTTTCGAATCTTTGATAAATAACACAATAGCTGTTCCCGCGTCCCGAGGAAACTGGTATGTGCACCTGGATGAAAAGAATTTATCAAATCGGATCATTTGCTATATGCAGTTCCGTCAAATAACTTTGTTTCTCCTCGGTTAGAAATTTGATGCCTCGCGCATATGCGGTATTGTTTTTACACTTTGACTAATGTCGTCAGTAACCAAAAGGACTTTCCAATTTTTGGGATGCCTATGTGTGGCAAGAGACAGCAGTCACTATCAATGAAATCCTCGAATAGTACTCAAGAACTACAAAACATGCGACTTTTTAAGTAGTCTTGTTTCTAATTTAATGTAGACCCGTGACTTAATACCAAAGTGTTTGAAATACGTTTGTTTTAGTAACCTCATCTATGTATGTAGGTACATGCAAACATGCAGCGCAATGCAATTAAAATGATGATATTCTGCATATAAACTGGCAAGTAGACCTTGATTTAATCTTTATATTATCGGACTGATTTGCCTTCCTCACAATTTATTATAAATAGTCTAACTCCAGACTATCAGAATATGTCGAGGTTTAATTCCATTATCAAAATTTTTATAATTAGCAAATAAATAAAATATAAACATGTCATCATTAAGTTAGATAAACAGGCGTCAGTATCATTATCGTGGTATATTCCCGACAAAGGAAAAACTTTTCCAATATTATTGAGATAAGGGCGAGTTCAAAGTAGGTCGTAAGTATGCGTGTAGCGTACTTGCTAATGGCGTGAGGACAGGGCAAGGCCCTCCAATTGTTGATTAGAGAGGTCCTTATCGACTGTTATGAATTTATATTGTCTGGAGCTAGAAACAGCTTTTGCGGCAAGGTTTTTTTAAATAAAATAGTCGCAAAATGTCGGTGATTCAAACTAAGTTCATTCATTCTATTAAAATTGTTCATTCATTCTACTAATATTTATTGGGTGATGTAAGTAGGTACCTAAGCTGAATTGTTATAAGCCCGAGAACCCGAAACCTAAAAGTTATAAAGGAAATTACAGTGTCTCGTTAGTAAACTAATCCGAATCTTGAAATGGAAGCTGTTTCACTCTGCATCGCTACATTTTTATACGGTGGTATAGCGGAGCTCAGCAGAGCTTAAATTCTGTACGTCTCTATGTAACTATGCAGGTGTTATTTATTTGAGAAAATTGTGTAAAAACTAGAATTAGCGACATAGTTTTCCGTAAATTAGGACTTGTGGTAACATTACCTGAAACGCAAGTAAAAGACACAGATGCAAAACTATTTGGCTACATAATAGTTCACTGACTTGACCGGATAGTCAAAGATTAATTCTATTAATAAAATATGTAAAACGTTATCAATTCTGTCCATATGTATATTTATATTGTGTATTTTACAGATGCTGTAAGAGAGGTTAAAATTACATCAGATCATAATAGTCAAAACAAAAAATGAAAGCAGTAGGCACCAAACATTACTTGCTCACAAAAGCCTATTTTGGTAGCTTGCCTCGGGTTGTTGACGGAGAAATTACAACATATACTTGGCCTTTCTACATCCTTGTTATATTTCAAAAATATTACAACAATACAAAGTCGTATTGCGGTAAAAATAAGGAATTCAATGGTTCCCAGCACCTTTTTCTTCTATTTTTTCTTACAATCCTAATAATTTTTAATCAGTAGGTACCTACTATCCGCTGTCTAGGTTAGGTACCTAACACAAATACCTACCGGTTTGTCTACGTTTTGTTCTAAAGTATTTTGGTAATTAGGGCTGAGATTTTTTTTTTAACTAAATATCAAACTCTTTAAGTTTCAATAAATGTTTAACTAGGTAGGGTACCTATAGGTAGTTATTGGTAGGTATTCACCGAACTAAATCCGATGAGTCTCGGATTTTGGTTAACAATAACAACGTTGGTTAGTCGGATTACTGAATAAAATGTTGCGGTTAGGTAAGATCCCATCTTCTTATAAGTTATTTGGTCTGTTCTTAGTTTACTTAGGTACTCCACATAAAATGGCGACTGCTATTTAATCTAAAGCCTCTGAGTGGTTGGAGAAAGTGGCACATATCAGATTCTATATGAAATTTTCAATTTAGCTTTGTTTCGGATACCCGTTGAAATGCTATTATTCAGATTATATATTAACTAGCGACCCGCCCCGGCTTCGCACTGGTAATGTAAGCGGGAAAAATGAAATTAGTTACGACATCACATTAGAAACCTCAAAAATAACAGTACTTCTCTACTATTTAATGGACCTTATTATACATATAAACCTTCCTTTTGAATCACTCTAGCTATTAAACCGCATCAAAATCCTTTGCGTAGTTCCAAAGATTTAAGCATACAAAGGGACATAGGGACAGAAAAAGTGACTTTGTTTTATACTATGTAGTGTACCTTTGTCAGTGTAATCAAAATTTGGGATATCTAAGGACATTTTGTTCATCAGACAAACACTTGAAGTTTTAATATTAAAGAATAAATAAAATACTTAAATAATCTAAAAAAAACTGTAACACCAAGTGCTCGTGTCTTTAATCAGAAAATCTGTGTTGCACTGGTTTGTTATCTACCAATTATTTTCTATGCGGGTAGTCATAATGAAGTTCAGTCAGGTTAAGTGTAAAAATAGCTGTGCTGTAGCTAGATCTGCAATGTATGCAGTTGCAAAAAATAATAGTTACTACAACATTATTATAGGTGTATGAACATTAGTGGTCAAGTAAAGACTATTACTTGCTAGCTGCCTGTTGCTTCTCAAGATGTACCTAGATGAGTTTTTCTGTAAGTATAATTATTGCAATAATTTTCTGTCATACGTTTCTTTATAGGGCCAGGGTCTTCCTGGGCTGCGGGTTGTTCACAAGAGTTACCGTGGCCCTGGCACACAGGGACCTCCCTAAGGCACATAGTGGGTTTTAGTCAGTAAGTGTCTGACACTCCAGCTGCTCCCTTAGCGGGAGGGGTGATTTGATGATTTCCCACGAAAAAAAGGTAAATCAACGTAGGTACTGCCGAACTGTATACCCGACCGGCGTCGTTCAAGACAAAATGGTGTCCAGGACACATAGTTCCACCAGCTTTTTTCAGTTAATTCCACCACCTTAAAACAAAATTAAAGCTTACAGCTTATAATATAATCTCTGTTCGCACCGCGGTTACTTGCGTGAAACTTATAGTCGGACGGTTTTACCTTATGAATTAAACAACCAATTAAAAAAATATCTTGAATATACCTAACACAATTTCATCATCATCTCCCGAGCCTTTTCCCAGCTATATTGGGGTCGGCTTCCAGTCTAACCGGATTTAGCTGAGTACCAGTGTTTTACATGGAGTGCCTGCCTATCTGAACTCCTCAACTCAGTTACCCGGGCAATCCTATAAAAAACTCGGTTCCTATAAAAAAAAACTTAAAGAAACGAATCGGTTTGTTAATTGATGGTAGTTTTTTGCCATATCTAGTTCCGTTGCGTAGTTTAAGAGATCTAAGCATAAATATGGATGGACACAAAGACAGACTGCCAGGAGCGACTTTATTTTATGCTTAATAATAATTAGTGATTCGCGTAATGAGGATATTGTTTTATCAGTTTCGAACCAACGCATACAAACTTAAATTATAATTTGGGTTAACTACCCTGTTTACTGCTGCAATTATAGTTAACTATATGTTTACACAAATTGAGTACTTCCGTATTGATTAGAGTTTGTTTGAGGCACATCTAAGGTCTACTCTCAATAAACCGAAGTAATGTCGCCTTATTTAATAATATTTTTTATTTATTCTTTTATTTCACGCAACTGGAGCCCATATAAAATACGAATACATATAATCAATATAAAAGTACTGATACTAGTAATTACTACATAAAATTATAAAACTTTAGAAAATACTAGCTATACATAAAAATTATAACATTAAATTATATATCAACTAGCGACCCGTCCCGGCTTCGCACGAGTGCAATGCTGATACTAAAATTATACATATAAAACTTCCTCTTGAATCACTCTATTTATTAAAAAAAACCGCATCAAAATCCGTTGCGTAGTTTCAAAGATTTAAGCATACAAAGGGACATAGGGACAGAGAAAGCGACTTTGTTTTATACTAGGTATGTAGTGATAATATGAGTGTACCTAGTTTGCACACTGAACATGGCTTTAATAAATTATTCTAACGACTGCTGAAATACAAAAGAAGGAAGTGAGATTTATAGGTTGGTATGATCTGTTTCACATTACTTGTTCAATATGTAGGATTGACAGGACTTTCAACAAGATTTCCAACTTTATTGCTGAAGCATATGGCAGTTCTAAGTTGATTGTTAAAATTTGTCAATTTCGGGTAGCTCGATGTGCTAGCGTCTTCTGTACAATGCAAGAACAAATAAAACAATGATAAAACCGTATTTTTAAATTCTAGTTCATTTCGTTCAGTCGTTACAGCGTGATTGAGTAACAAACATCCGAATAGGCATCACAAATCACAGAGTATCACGTTACTAATATTAGCAGGATTTATAGTAGCCAATATTGTAATTACGGCAATCAATGTTTTAACACTTCACGAATAAAATATTGAGATTTGTTTATTTTTATTTCAGGAGCTCTCACTTATGGACGGGATAGCCCTCTTCACCTTCTCGAGAGGTCCTTCAAAGGGATCCCTGTTGTTTAAAAATACTGAGTTACATCATTTTATCCGCCACTGGATATTTCAATCTATATTTCCAATACATTTTTGAACTCAAAATACGATGTTGTCGAAATAAATCAAATATTTTGGTGCGTAGATTTGTAATTGATCAAATTAATATAGGTCACAATGATGACTCGCTTATGACGCGTGTTTTGACTAAATAAGAGTGGCATTGAATTGTAATGGAGTAAATATTATTCAATGCTCTAATGAGTACTAACTCACTCATCAATAATATTGAGGATACAGTGAATTATTTAGGAACTTATCTGTTGTTTGTTGAATGCATATTACAAAGTAAATTATTGATTGTAGGTATGTACATTTTGTCTTCAGTTATCTTGTTGCTGATAAAACAACATTAAAGCAGAGTTTAAACTTTATTTATTTCAGAGGCTTATTTAGATTTTAAACTAGGAATATTTTAGGTTAGTCTCTATCGTAAACAAAACTTATCAGAGGCGCACTGGTGCACGCATTAATGGGTGGAATGGTTTTACAAATTAGGAGGTTCATACTAAGGTTATCAGCTGAAATTGAGGGCGAGTCTCATTTCAATTTTCTAGCAAATGAAAATATTCAATACTTACTTTTCGATCAGACAATCTGATAGATGTAAAAATATTTTAATCAAATATTTATTTTTAATACATGATACATTGTAGGTACATAATATTAGCTTATAATTCAGATTTAATTTTCATACAGGGTTTAATACCATATTTTCCCTTGGTTCTTTTAAATGAATACTTTCATTCGGAGATACGAAAAAGAACTAGCTCTGAGAATAGGGTTCTACGAGGCCCTTGAGAGACCCTGAGTGCCGGGCGCCGCGCGCCCTGCCAGCGGCACTACCCTACCATTTCATACAAATTGTTTTATATTTCACTTAGGAGCACAACTTTCTTTCTGCCATTATAGAGACTATTGCCATTTGCTATCTTTCAGTTCTGCTATTTAGTCTTCTAAGTAGATGTACAATAAATGTTATAGCTTAAAAAAAACTGAACTAAGATTAAGAAAAAATATCAAATGAGAGGTAAACAAGAAAAGCCATAAAATATGAGTTAACATTTATGCCATATAAATGTAGTAATTATGTCAAGGGAACCTGCAAAAGTAAAAATATACAGTAATATTACAAATAAAAGCAAGTAAGTACTTAACTATATTTAGTGTAAATATAAAGCTTAGTGTGTACTTTCTTGCTTGAAATAAAATTCTTACAAAAACAAATTTAACTTGCTAGCTACCACGCATTTGTCTGTTTATAAAGAATAAAGTACCTATTATAAAATAAAATGGTGTACATTTTCTTGTAGGAGGAAAATCATAGACTGCATAATCCCCGCCCACGTTGTTAACAGTGAAGTGAGCCAAATGCAGTTCGTAAAGTGAAATACTGATAACAAGCTGCTATTTCTGTATTAT
This sequence comes from Heliothis peltigera, assembly GCA_958496145.1. Classification (NCBI taxonomy): domain Eukaryota; kingdom Metazoa; phylum Arthropoda; class Insecta; order Lepidoptera; family Noctuidae; genus Heliothis; species Heliothis peltigera. The sequence continues at coordinate 5,883,364 of OY292334.1, read as the reverse complement.
TCCGAATAAGCCCTAGCTTTGCTCCGTACCTAACATGCACTACACGATTACTTTATTGGCAAATGCACACGGTTCCAAGTTGACAACATGTCTGTAAAAATGTACTGCCAGTCGTGGGGTTGTTACTTAGTACTCGTGCTTCAAACAATAGCTAGGTAAGAGTTGTGAATTTATAGTTTTTTAGGACAGGAGACAATGTTTATTAATATTTTGTCCATGTGATTCTGGAACTGTACAGCCTTGTCAGATATGTTAGCCGCCCTTTGTTTTTGTTTGCTGCCTCGTGTATGTGCAATAGTGTTTTGTTCATACCAAAAATACTTTACAGTTCATACATTTTTACTAGTCCGCAAAACGGAGGAACTCGTCATGATAAGATGGTCAGGTCACCCATCCAAGCGTTGCTTTACGCTATGATCGATCGACCCGTGCGGTTGCTACTAAGCCACGAGCTTCACGGACGCTGTTTATGATTGATAAATGTAAAGAGATTTTTCTTTTAGATTTGTATATATCAGAGAATATTTTCAAAGTAAAGTACAGTGAAACGTCCTAGAGTTATGAAAACCTTGGAGGTTCGACGCATCTCCATTTGTCCTAACAATAAAGAATAAACTCAATAACATAGCCCACATGAGTGCACTATTGGTACCTATTTCACGAACGAACTAATTATCCGCTCATTAACTTTATACAATTTATTAGCGATGCACCTCTTTAATTAACGTTTGGAGGTCGCTCTCCACCGTATAATTATTATTTTAATCTATGATATACGTTCGGGAGGGCAGAAGACGTGCTTGTCGTCTAATCGTGCGGATTATCGCAAATCTGTCGTCGGCGACACGCGCGATTGATGTCGTCTCTGCATTTACCAATCGATTACTCTTTGCTTGGGGCGTAACCGCTCAGAAGCCACTTATTTAAGACTCCAATCTTATACCTGTCTTGGATTCAACCCCATGACTTTGAATTTTGTTTGAATTAAATGAGGTACCACGATTCCTGTGCGGTCAAGATTAGCTTAACCACAAATCAATTACCAAGCTTTGTCCCTACTTCTGTCATATTTAACATGACTCCTCAATGTTATAATTAAGTATTTATAATAAATTCTCTTTAACAACGAGTCGTATAATTATTTGGTACTGACATGTCTATGTATATTTTCACGTCACTATCAATTTGCGTGATAATATGAACTCTCCTATATAAATGAAAATGTAAAACCTTCATGTTGACAGATTTTTCAATTTCGTTCAACGTCTGGCTTTGAGTATTCTGTAAGCCACTTTGCTAGGAATTTTCGTCCAAATTGCAGTTGCGTGATAGGATTATTTGGACATTAATCTCCAGAATGCCAGACCTCTACAACAGTACTACCTTTTTTGTGTCAATGTTAAAGTTCCAACATGTATATTAAAGTGACGAATTTATTTACTCAACCTTTTATTTACCAATTTAAGAAATAGTCATTGTAACTGTCGAAAACTTACTCTTTTCAATGCAGTAAAGGCACGTTGTATGTAGGGTACCTACTTGCAGAGAAATTGACGAGAAAATAGAGGGGCTCGTTGTGCCCAGGGATCACTAAAACTCAATAACATTTCTATAAATAAACACTGTGTAGGTGTTTATGAAGGTAAATGTGACTCGTAGTTTGGCTGTTATTGAATTGCGTTCTAGATACTGATGTTGGGGCCGCAGCTGTCACTCACTTTGTATATACAGAGATACAAATGTCTATATACTTTCCTAACGCCTCATAAGGACAAAGAGCACTCAGTGTTGTAGTTGACGATGTATATGTGTAATATGACTGAATAAAACAATTACAACCTCAGGTCGCAGGCTTTTCGCGAGCTTGAACCGTTACTAAACAATAATTATTCTAAGGTAAAAGCACAATGTCACGGTGATTCATGATAAAGTAAACTTTTGAACTAAAACTCACGTCCAAGTGACATGACACGTGTCTACCTGACTGACGAAGGCTGCATCCGAAAGAAACTGATGAAAATGCTCACCTTTGTGCGTACCTAAGTGGGTGAGGATGCTGCAAAGTGTAGGACCCGTGATATTGGTGAGCGGATGCGGGGCGGGGTTGTCGAAACGGGGTTGAAGGTGCGACGCGCGGAGGGCGGCTACCATCCGCGCAGGGCGGGCGGGAGGCACGTAACAAGTGAAGCGGGCCCGGGAGCAACAGTCTGCCGCAGCCCGGCCACGCGGCCTCACACACCTCCGCTACTAGCGCACCCCGGACGCGCACCCCGCGTAAGTAGCGCTTAGCCGATTTAATTATTTACCTTAGTCTGGCTGCCGAGCCTCAGCACCACGACCAGCTCCTGACGGCCTTGCACGCCGCACGCGCGCCCGCCTCTCCAGCGGCTCCATTATCGCGCTCGTATAATCGTAAACTCATATCCACTCTTCAGTGGATGTCTACCATATAACTGTACCTGTTGAATGCATGACGAACTAATAATATACCCTTGACGTCTACTCACCTAATGTATTTAATTGTTTGGAACATTCAAGGTTATTTTGGTAGTATAGGACGTATCTAATTAATGTTACCGTAATGGCGCTCTTTGATCGCGTAGTGGTCGGTTTTATTTAGTTATTTGCTGTTTCTAAATACTATAGAATCTCTATACTTGAATTATTAGGTCGGTACTATTTCACTAATATTGGTAATTAATATCAACTCGTTTGCACCTTCAGGAAAATCATAAAATGGTTTGAGACTAACGTACACGCTTGGGCGGCACAGTTATCAGACGTCACATTTGCTACGATTATTTTTGACGGCGCTCTTCTTTTAATTCTGCTGTAACAAGTACTCAATGTACAGTGAATATATTAGCACGTTTACAACGTCATTCTTAAAAAAAATCACTGAATCTCTGCCCTTTGTTTTGCTTTGTGATCTCTTAGCTCGTTTTATCAAAGGGCGTATCTGAATTGAACCAAGTATATTAAGGCGGAGTGAACCTTTTTTATCCATTTGAATCTATAAAGTCTTGTTACTGCAAGGTGGCGACTCAGATACATTTTTATTATCGTAATGAACGAGCAATAACAATGTTTAAAGGACTTGAGAGAGAAGGGAGCGAGAGAACAGGAGTAGCTTTACAATCCCAGCACACCTCGCTGTGAAGAAAGATTCACAAGTCGGAGATAAGATAACAATGAATGTTCGCAGACACTCGCTATAATTGGAAACCCTTGAAGTCCTTTTGATGTAAGCCGACTTTATTAACGTGATGCACAAAGAGTGTTTGATTAAAGAAGGAAAATGGAACATGTTGTAATAAATGTAGCGACACGATGTTTTACGTAAAACAAAAAGGGAAACAAGATGAATCGTTTTATAACGTTAACGTTTTACGGGGAAATTTTCATAAAAAAACAATGGAATAAATGTTTAGTCTTTAATGTTTTCTACCCACGCGATTTATTTATTTCTGTGAAGCTATATTTATGTAAGTGATTACCCGCAATATTTTGTCACCTGTGCCAAAGGATATCAAAGATATTTATAAACTTAGCCATAAAAGGGAACACAAAACGCCTACAATCACCTAATTATAAGGCATTCATACAAATATCAAGAACCTATGAATAAATAGCTACACATAAGTAGCTATACAAAAGTTAGTGGAGATGAAAAAGGCTGCCTTTCTAATGAATGTGCTGTCATACTTTGTTCATACAGTGCAAAGTGGAGATAATGAGCATGAAAAATGTGAGTATTGTGAAGGGAGGGAAATAAACGTGAGAAACATTCAGTGACTTGCGCCCGGTATAATTGGCAGTTGTGGTGACTAACTTATCTGTTGCTGGCTTTCTAAGGAATTACTTACTTACTTTTTAATTTAAATAGTTTCATTAATTAAAAATAATGAATTATCAGAGGCGGGTAAAAAGCGAAATCACTTGTAGCGCCCTCTGCTTCAAGGCAGATTGAGTTGAGTATTTAAACCTTCAACAGTTGGAACTTTTTTGGATCAAATTGACGTTTGTCGCCGGGTTCATGCTGTCTGCTGCGTCAGCTGTGTTTTACTGTTTATTGTGTTTGTTGCTTCAACATTAGCATACAAGTGAGTACGCTGTGCACTTCAGACGGATAAACTTAAGTTTGTCGTCAACAAAAGCGCTTCAAAATAAACGAAGCTTAGCCAAAGCGGACAGCGATAGTCAACCTGGCAACAAAGTAAAGCAAGCATACCTACCTAATTCGGGTGAGTTCGGCCAAGCAGAAAAGAGAAATGCTTTGCAGTGAACGGGCTTTGAAGTTTGAGAAAATATAAAGAGCACCTGTACCAAGGATTACATGATCGAATGAAAAATAAAATCACGTTAAACACAGTGTTATCTACTTAAGCAGATCTATGTTTAACATTTTATTCTAATCGACAATTATAGGATCCGTGCGACACAGTTGATTGTGAAGTTAAAATAATAAATGTATTTAATGACATATTTTAATGTCGATCGTTTCTCCGATTATTCGTGAAAATTGCCTCTGGGTGTCACAACAGCTGCGAATTTTCGCGTGAATTTTAATGTCACAAACGTTGTTCATGTTTTTTTATACCATTACGCTACTAAACGATCGGATACGTGATAAAAATGCAAAATTTATGTAAAATTGGGCCCAGGCTACTTTTTTTATTTTGAATTAGCACATTCTTGAAGTTTGTGCTTGGATTTTCAATCAAATAATAATTTTCGTCGATCTTTGATGGGATTAAATATATTAAATTGTTGGTGAGAGAAAATAGGTTCAATTAGTGGGGCCTGCTGCACGCGGGTGCAATATTGATTACATTCGCACCAACAGTCACGTACTCTTTGTTTGAGCGCTACGCCTACGCAGTGCCTGCACACAGCAAATAAATTTGATACAATATCTGCTCCTGTTTGATTGGTTGACTTTGATTATTACAAAAACATGACTTAGACGTACCACCACGACTCGAATATCGATCAGTAAGTAAAAAATAATTGTACCCTTCCAGTTTTCGTTGAAACCGTAACTTGTGGGGCATATTGCTAATGCCGGTCCGGGCCGACAGTAAAAAGATAAAGGCGAGCGGCCAGCGACGAACGCAGACAATAAAATGGGCTTATCGTTACAAAGGGTGTTCTCCACCTGAAACGCTTCTTGTATATAGGTACCTTATCTAATCTTATTCTGAATCGCAGGACTTTAGTTGTTAGCACGCTGCCTCTCGCCTCCATACCCTCGGTATTTTGTTGCTTGACGGACATTTTACACGTAGATTTATGTCGTAATTATTTGCATTCCCGTCTAGTCTTGATTAGTCTCGATACCATAACTATTAAAAAGCGAATATTCTTGTCGCTGGGGAGTTTGTTGCGCCACTTCCCAATATAAACACTACAACATAGTGAAGTGTAGGCGTTGTAGTGTTGTGTTTTAACTAAAATTTCAAAAAGTTCAACATTTCTGTTTCTTTGATCATTCATTAAAGTTCATTTAAATAATGAATTTTGATTGCGTATGTTCAGTGTTTATCTTTACCCTTTGCTTCAGTTAAATGCTCTGAACAATTATTTATTTACTTCATTTATTTAACCTTTATTGCCAGGCATCAATACCTTAAACTAACATATATAATTGTTCATCATCATCATCTCCCGAGCCTTTTCCCAACTATGTTGGGGTCGGCTTCCAGTCTAATCGGTTTCGGCTGAGTACCAGTGTTTTACAAGGAGGGACTGCCTATCTGACCTCTTCAACCCAGTTACCTAACATATGTATATCACTACATAGTATAAAACAAAGTCGCTTTCTCTGTCCCTATATCCCTTTGTATGCTTAAATCTTGGAAACTACGCAACGGATTTTGATGCGTTTTTTTTTAATAGATAGAGTGATTCAAGAGGAAGGTTTATATGTATAATTTTAGTATCAGCATTGCACCCGTGCGAAGCCGGGGCGGGTCGCTAGTATGTTATATACAAAATTATAGTTGGTTATCAAAGCTTTGTTAACAATAAATCTTAGGTTATGTAATGCGCACGGCGATGTGTTTGCGCTTGCAATTTGTCTTTGTTCGCGTTACTTATGTTACACGCCGCGGCTGCGGTGTAACGTACTGTACCTCAGCACGGTCTGCGATTAATATTAATTAAACTTGATATATTCCTAACAAGTACATTATACATGTAGAATTTACAAGTAAACTGGTTCTATTTCCGACTGATAAATAGGTGTTATAAATTATTGTAATACGATAAACAGTGTTACTATTAGGTAGGTACAGACGCTAGCACATCAAGTTACTAAAATCTGCCAAATTTCTTTAATAGATTTTCTGAAGTACATGGTCCAGAATTCCTTGAGAAAATTTGAAATTTTCGAGTAGCTTTATGTGCTGGCGTCTGTACATGAACGTGTTGTAATAGGTACAAATTGTAGGTATCTACATAACCACCACAAGAAGATGAAACCTCTCGCATAGGTACTACCTCACTTTATCTTGCCTTTACTTTTTACGATGTTTCTTAATAAAAAATCATAAAGAGTTGCTTTTAGTACACCCAAAGGGGATGGCGAAGATTAATTAAGAAAACAACCGAGTACCCGCAGTGGTATCGCAGAATTATTTTATAAGGTTGCAATGTTATTATAACTTATTTTTCTTTTTAACACTCAAAGTTATTTACAATCGCGGCGTTCGCTTCCATTTCTTTGTGCCGTCGTTGAGGCTGAAAGTTTTAAATATTTTTAAAGTAGGTTAAATGGAAATTATACTTGAAATTGTGTAGATGGAGGTATGTCTTAAGTAAGAAGGCACTATAGGTGTACTTACAATATTTATATACAAGTTGTATTTGATAAGAGTACCTAAATACATCTGCGTACATACATCGAATGAATACATAATTAATTAATTCGGGACGTGGGTGTTATCATGCACACTTCGGTACACTACGCTACCTTATCGACGCGCGCTAATGACTAATAACGTAATAGGTAATACCCTTATTAGATCATTATTGGTGTCTCCCATTTATCCGCCTTTTATCTATCTGATGATGATGTTATAGTATTATTATATTTGTCAATAATCTGTCCCGAGAATTATTATTGCGTGAACCGAATTGCATATAAGTATTGGTAAAATAATTTGTATATTACGTCTCTCATGATATAGAAGATGCTTACGAAGTCGTCACCAGAAGTCGTACACAGCACACTACACGTCATAGTTTCCTAATTAAGCAGTGAAGGCGTATGTCCATATGAATCTACAAAGAATCATATAAATATAAACTAACAGAACTTTCCACTTTGTTTAATAATATTTCATTAGTGTTATGTTGACACGACCTAGTTACAATTTCATAATAATAACAGCAACCTGCCATTAAGGTGAAGACCAGTGTACACGACATCCAATAACGTCCGAACACATTGTTCGTCTCAGTCCATTATTTACGTAATACTCGCCATTCTAAGAGACACACTCAACAAATTATATTTAGAAGAGAATGAGATTTTAAGGACTCATTCGTGACGAGATTCTCAGTATTTTTATGATGACAATGGTTTTTATGGCCGCGCCACGATATTACTTTGATAAACGTTTCAGACGGGGTAAAGAGTACCGATTCCCTTAACATTTAAATCTTTAAGTTAAATGTAGTAACAATGTGGGTACTCTTAGTTGATAGAGCCTGTAGCGTTTCTCAAGAGTTTGTTTGCGTACAACAGTTTATTGTTTACTCTGATGAGCTCGTCAAGTAGTTTTAGAAGTCAGACGCAAAACGGATGGTGCTCCAGAATGTGGGGAAACTTTGCAGAATTCTATACGCTTCTTTGAGGTGCTTCGGAGTTTATCTCGTGTTCACACTACACCATCTTAGTGCTTACTACAGATACATCGTTATTCTAGTCTTTATATTTTGTTCAGTGTTCTAGTACTAAGGCGCTGCAAGTAAATAGGTCAAGACGTTACTTTGCGTACCTATAAACTGTATAGATGTACTGCAATATTGTATAGGATTGGAAGGATAACTGTCGCAGGGAATGTCGTTTCTTGGAGAGGATATATATTCAGACATTCGCAGGAATAATCAAATATTTGTAATTGGTGTTTCTAATGATAACATTTGAAGCGGTAATTAATATGTTGATATTTATTATATACTGTTGGTACGTTTATGAACAGTTCATATCTAATAGAGAGGCAATCGTGAATACAGAAGATCGTGATTAAAAGACAAGTTTATTTGTAGGTTTATATTGATCGTGCGTGCGTATATATGCATTTCTAATCATCCCTCTGACAGATACAAACACTTGGATACAGCTTATGTGCTTACCAATTTGTCGTTCACACAAATATTTGTATGTGGCTGGAATCAAACCCGCAAAATGCAAAGCCGTTGCTATTGGTTTCTAAATTCAATTCCGTGTGTAAGTTTAAACTTAATATTATATTCTCTAAGTTGGATAGGCACACTCGCGTAATGGTGTATTTAGGTGGTAGTCGACCCAATAATGAATAGAAGAGTGACGCGATGTAGGTATAGTTTCTCACGCTTCAATGCTTATTTACGGTAGTTTCAAAGGTTTCAGGAATCTAACTATAAAGTTCACCAGCAGCTTCTTGAATTTACCTCGTGCTATTTTTAGTGCCCTAGTCCTGTTTTCTAAAAAGGCCACGTAGATACTCCTTTTGTGACTCCTTTCGCAGCCATCCTTGAAAAAGCTTACCTTACGCAGCAGACAAAAACGCCTGCCTAGCTTAAAAGGTTCGATAAAGGTATATCTTTTTTTATTGTTTTAGGTTTAGGGCCAGATAAACAGTCTCGCGTTCAAGCTCTTTTGTTCAAATATACACATTTTACACGCATACATACTTATTAAGTATTTCTTTTGTGTTGGCACCATTTATATTAGGATCTAAAGTATAAGGTGGAGATAAACATTGGTATTTATTGGGTACAATATGACGTAAAAAACGCGCTGGAAAAACAGAAGCTGTATGTGCAGACACCAGCACTAAGCTACTACAATCTGTCAATTTTCTTATACCTTATCGCTGTAGCATATTATCAAAGTTGATTGGAAAAAAATGCTACGGGTAGCTTGATGTGCTGGCGTCTGTACATTTTTACTCAATCCACAAAAAAAAAAAATCCACAGCTAGTTTACTCAATCCATGTAATTTAAGCATTGACCTCTGTCTATTATTTAATTATTTAATATTGTTCGAGCGCGATATAAAATCAATATGATGCAGTAAACAAGCCATAAGTAACTTTATATGTTCTTACGTAAGTCGTAGATACATACTAAGTTGACACGTGTAGGTATAATTATATCGATTAAATAACAATTAGTTAATATTTAAATAAGTGTCTCGACGCTTTAAGTACGGTAGTGCTGATACGTAGGTCTAACCGCAGTTGGCACTCAATATTAAGATGTTACATGTTATAGGCATAGAGCAAGAACGGTGTTTGATTATGTAGTAATAGACAATATTTCTGATATTGCGACCATGTTTGTAAGGGAAATTTATTGGATAAACAAACCTAAATAGTGTATATAGTATTCTCGTTAATATTATTTGAAAAGGCTGTGAAATAATATCTCCAGCTCGAGTTTGAGTTTGGTATTTTTTTTTACAGATTTATCATAAATAAATAGCCCTGATATTAATAGCTTAATAGGATTACGCCCAATTAGACAGGACTGTAATAACTGATGCAATGTGGGTGTGATGTAGGTGTTCCATGACCAAAATCATGCTTGTTTCATGTGCAGGTTAAATATCATCATGTAATATTATATCACATGATGATATTTAACCATTTTTACGTAGGAGCAATTTATAAATATAGCCTTTTTATGTAACAGCGATACCATATAGTTCTTCGCGTCGGTAGTCTGTGTCAAACATGGCAGGTTAGATAGCAAGTTCCCTCTCCGAGAAGACACGTATATCGACACATTTGCTACAATGGCGCTGATTCCGAACCACACAATTTTATTTAGCAGCTCAAAGCTCACCAAGGAATGCATGACGCGCTCTTATCTTACAATAAAACGTGTTGCATTGAATTAACTTGTCTGAATATGTATGTGCATAATAAAATTATTTTATATCGTTATTGTTCCAGTATATTCTATTGATTCATTTAATCCTTACCAGTTCAATATTATGGACGCGAAAGTAGTTCTGTAAGTTTGTTACGCCATTTTGTTATAATTGTAGGGGTATTTTGGGAATGGCCCCCATTTTTATTTAATTTAAAATTATATAATTTAATTATTTTCGATATTATAATTTGGTTATTAAAGTCACATTAAATCGAGGGAATTGATGAGTCACATAGCAGTCACATATACCTCGCCAATGCTTGGTTTCTTAGAACGTATCTTCTAAGAAAATTCAAATAGATTAATCAACGATAACGGTGCTCGGTACCCGGTCACTTGAAGGCACACTGTTATGTAACCCAAATTGTCGCCATACCTTTGGTTGGCAGGTTTATTTTATGACGAAATAATACGCAACTTTGGACAAAGGTTGGCTAAGAAATATTTAAGTTGTATAATGCCAATTGTAATATGAGTAAACTGTGACTGAAAGTTTATTACGCAACGGAAAGCGCGAAACAAAAAACTTCGCAAAAATGGCGTCAAATCGTTTTGATTTTGTATTATCGAACACCGGCAAATTATATTATTTTTGTGAGATTTAGACCAATCGAAAATAAATGGTTGGGCGGGCACGCCTCGTCGTTTGCACGCCCGACCCCATCTCGATGATCAGCGAATTTTTATCGCTCCCATCCAAATCGAGAACTAATGCAATGGTTAACCTTATCTTAGCTTTCATAACTATTAAACTTCCAAATTTAAATATAAGTAGATGATATGGTGATGTGATAGCATAGTTGGTATAGTCCTGTGATAATGATTTAGTATTCCTAACACTAGTAGGTTACTTATTAGGGTTCCGTATCAAAACGGTAAGAAATTGAATTCGTCAATCCACGTCGCTAGGCGCTATCTCCAGAAAAAGATCATAATAATTTGGTGATGTATTAATTATTGATTACGATTGTACGATTGTAGATATGTGGTATCGGTTATATCCACCCTCGTTGGAGTTTAAAGAAAAGGGGGATATTCATGTCGTTTGTTTTAAACTGGTGCGATGCGATCCGTTCATGTTCAGTGTTTCTTTATATTTAGTATGCAAATCACTTTGGAAACTTTGGTTCATATTTTTTTAACTTCTGCATTTCTTTTGTATTATCCTAACAAAGTTATACGACAAGAAGGACCGGGCTCATGACTTTTATTAGATTTATTTTAAATTAATTTGAATATTTTCTTAATCAATTTACTTTTATTTGTTTAGATCTAAAAAATACGTATAAGTTTTTATTATGATGACACTTAGAGCGTTTTCGACTCAGTTTTGACTAGCGGCAACGAGCGGGGCTTGACGCTTGACAATCAACAGCTACCAATCAACCTAAGACGCCTAATACCGCATGCGTACGCGCGACGCCTAACCAAGCGTCTATGTGCGGCGAAATCCGCTGGTGTGAAAGCGATCTTATCAAGGTATATCATTAACTAGTGACTGTTCTTACTAATGCCTTGAATGGGTTTAGTGTTAAACCTGTAGGTACTTAATAGCCCATTAGAGAAGACGCACTTCAACGCCTATTAATCTAATTATCTAAACGATGGATATTATGACCGGCCTGCGAAGTGGCCAAGAGTACGTATTGATGACACTTACGAAAAATTTTGAATACAAAAGATAGATAGAGTTATAACTAAATTATGATAAAAGACGCTTGTCATTTCGAAATTCTATGAAATGGTTGCAGAATTGTACCATCTGGCCAAAATAAAATAATAACACCAATTTAAATGACGGATCCCAGTAAATGGTCTGTTAAATGTTCCGATTTCTATTAAATAGTAAAGAATTCTTTGTGGAACCTCAGAAATCCTTTTTACTACGATAAAAAGGGTTTTATCGCCGTTGGGTCAGCAAAGTGTATGTAAATGAGAACTCGCTGAGTTTCACGATAGAAATAAAGCAAAATTGACGTCCTGGGCAACGTCATTCATAAGTTTTAGTGCGGCAACATAATACCTTGTGGAAATATTGGGGAACTTCACTACTATTAACACACAAGAGTTTGCTACGCGGCTCCATGGAGAAAACTGCTTGTGAAAACAAAAAACAGAAAGACTTACATATTTTTTTAGGTAACAGACTAGAATATTTTCAAGGCTTGAATAAATTTGAAAGAAATAGTACTTATCTATGTTTGGAAATCATAATCTACCTGAAGCAAACAGGTAAATCATATCGATTGCACCTATACAGTAAGGTATAAGTGAGGAGCTCCATCTTACAAAATGTACAACATTATTTTGAACTCCCATACTGTGCTGCAGTAGCTTTAGATCCAAGTCGCAAATAGTTCAGTACATACACCTGGATGATGTTAAACGCAATGCTACATCTAACACTAGAGGTGTTTGTATAAACTGAACTGTGGATCTATACAGTACAAATATAACGTAGTGATGGCAGGCGGCAGGTATCGATTTGTCGGAGCATAGTGTATTTGTAAGCATTGGACGTATCGCGCGGAACGAGGCAATATCGCCAAAACAGCTGTTCCCACCAGCTAACTGTCGCTTTTGCTTCTCCATATGTGACTTTAATCAGTAAGAGATGAATTTATGTAGGAACTATCTATCATGGTATGGCGGCCTTATACAAAAATAGTAAAAAAATCATATCTAATCAACAGACTCCCTTATAATTTTATCATTTTCTTTATGTAGTTTTGTCAGTTATGAACTGTTTACATCTATAAAACTCGAGAGTTGTTTCGCTAGGTACACAAAAAATGCAAATCTGTAATATATTCTGCGACATACGTAATAGCTACGAGTATACAAAAGCCCTTTCTTCCGACGTATAACCGAATATAGAAGTACATTGGAACAAATAAAAGGAAAACATCGAGCTAAGCAACTGTAATTTATATGAAGATTGTCGTGTATCGAAACGTCCTACTTATTTGATATGCTCGCGATTTACCTGTATCGTACGGAAATTTGTTCGAATACAAATAATTTCGTTTTATAAAATGAAAGTGGCGAAACATTGATATAAAATTGATACAATCAGGAGCAAATGTGTCGGGTGCTAATCTTATCATAAATATAAAAACGGCCGCGAAAATAGAACTTGTATTCGTTTCGATTTGACTTTGAATTCATTCGACTGCGAAGCGTTAGGGAACACCACAGACACACACACATATAGGTATAGATATGTATACGTATGTATACTATAGCTTCGGTTCTTAAGCTCTGTGACGTCATCAAGATTTCCAATTTACTCCGAGTTATTCAAAAGGATAGGGGTTTTATCTTCCGTTCATCTTTCTGAGCCAACTTATCGCATTTTGGCGTAGAAGACAAATTGTCACTTTGACATTTTGAACTGCGGGGCCGAGTCAGGCTCAGGGCGGCCAGATTTAAGCCCGGCCGCTTACCGGCCGAGGGAAGCAGCTTCGGTTTCAGCAGGGACTTTGTAATTTGGAAACTAATATTGACAGAGGTTTGATACAATGACAGACCAAGATTTGCGAATAATAATAGGGTGTTATTAGATTTTCGTTTTAGTAACGACTAGAGTATATTAAATTTTTTTCAAAAATATTGATGAGGATAAAAGTTTGTGGAAACTGGGACAGAAAAATAATGTTATTCCAATCTAGAATATACGTATCTCTTAAAGCTTGTCAAGTTATGGTTCTCACAAGTTGTAGCAATCACAAATTCCGCGTTTTAGAATGGGCTGAATCCTGCTTCGCTTCATGTATGCATTGTTTTCATTTAAAGGTACGCTTGTGGAGTGACAAGCCTACCCTGCGGGGAGCTCACATGTAGATAATGTTGCTAACTTGTCTCGTAATTTACGGGTGACACTTTCACTTTCTGAGCCTCTTTATAAGCGTTCCGCGAGTTATCCTTAAGTAATTAGTTGTGTTAAGTAAAGTTATGTACGAAATAAATTGTCTAATTAAATGTGATATCATGCCTCGACACCTTGAGAAACACGTCATTTCGTAGACATTGTATTGTTTATCAATAACATGTCAATATTTGCTCGATGATCTAAGTTATGATTGTAAGTCATGCGTAAACTCATATAAAAGGAATGCTCTTTCATTCGGAATAAATTACCATGAAAATAAATGGCCGGGTCGTTCGTCGACGACATGACAATAATAGATAATGACCTGAGTGTGAACCTAACGTATTGAGAGCTATTCTGAACTAAAAGGTCTTTGACATTATATCGAATCCTATATTGTATTTCAAAATATAGTTTTGTGAGTTTGCCGTTATTATTTTTGACATTATTCATAAAAAGAAAAGGTCAAGAATGAAAGACCGTAGTTATAAGAACTGTTGTGAGCTCTAAGGTAAGCTAATAAACATATCAACTGGGGCGAGAGTAATAATAAAATTCAAGCTAAAGATGATAAAGCACCTGCCTGAGTATATTATCCAGAATAGCATTACAAATAGCGGTAGAATAAAATGATAGAGCGGCTTCCAGGAAATATTCTTCACTCCTTCATCTTACGATACACAAAAGAAAGTTGATTAAGGCACAAACCTAATACAGTGGGCGGAGATCGGACGGGCCGTCGTTAAGCTAACGTCTCGGTTGCCTAGACGGGCTCATGTGGAGTAATCAATCTATTAGTCGTAAGCCTTATTTGCCCCTTATTAGTGTTTTTATTTGCTACCTGTTTCCGAACATAGTAAGGACAGAATATTGGTATACGAGTAGGACAAACTGAAACAAATAAACTTTTGGTGTTGGGTTTGTCAAACTTTTCCCATATATGTAGTTTTCTTCCGTACTATATGGTTTATCAGGTAGAGTGACAAATAATTTGCCATCCTAAATATGCGGACCGACCGTGGTATTTCTTTACTCTACAGTTTTTTTTCTTATAACACCCAAAAAATTATACATTTCAGCAAACAGCAGATTTGTTGTCATTTTTATTTTCCTTTGTGTTATACAACTTGCTAGACATTTTGAATAAAGAATAATCAGAAAAACTTAAATAAAAATGTTCGTCTCATTTTATAGGAATATTATTAAAACAAAACTAAAGAGGTCGGTTTCGCGAAACGCGCCAGCTGCCTCGCGTCAAACGAATATTTTGAGTGGCCGCCAAAGAAAATTCATTTCCTGCTGCTTCTTGTCCCGTAAAATCTTTGCAGTGAGAATTTAAGTGCAATTTCTATTCATTTATTTCATTAGTAAAAACGGCAACCCACGCAAATTAATATGCATCTATTAACTGAGATTTGGGCATCCTAAATATAATTGGGTGGTCATAACAGTTCACTTTATTATCGAGGATGGTTATTATATCGGAAAGTAATTGGAGACATAATTATTATTTTAATTGTCTGAATAAATGTTTGGCATCGTTAAAAGTATTACCTTTTATTGATCGTGTCGGTCATAATGGAGCTGCTCATAACGTTATTTCTTTTGATGAGGTAGATATTATGATTGGTAAAGCGGTATTTATGAATGAAAGAGATCGTATTTGAGAGCTATATAAATGTGGGAATCTTTACTGAATCTTATCTAATTTGACGGCTTTTTAGTAAGGAAATAATTGCTGAGTGATTCTGAGATCACCAGTCCAGTTATGAATGAAATATTTAGCTGCTTGATGAGACGGGCAAGCGCAAACCCCGTCGTAGATTTCATTCCTGTTCCATTAATAAATAATCATTATCTGTTTCCTGCTCATTAGGTAAGCTATTACATTTCTTATCGTTATTTGTTTTATGATGTTATACGTCTGAACAAATACTAGCCAGAAATATTGTTCAGCGATAAAATCCATAAATAAATTCTGTTCCTTTTGTATTCTCGTGACAAATGTTTCTTACGTTTTGTTCCAAAGCTTAAATTAAAGCTATTTAGTTTACTTTGTCATTTTCATCTGTGGGTTTATTCATCTCACTTTTTCGAATGTAATTAAAAAACAATTTCCTTTTTATGAATAGCCATGGAAATAAATGAGTTAATCCTTATGATAAGGTAAGTTATTCTGTAAGTAGTTCAATCCTAAAGTAGTAAGTTCTAAGTAGGTAAGTTTGTTGGTTTGTTTTGTACGTTTTCTTACAAGAGATGGACGAGATTGTGGCAAACGTTAGAATGAGAGTGAATGCGAGACGAAATGGGACTATTCACCGCTACACAATCTACATATGACTGTGGTAGACTTTACTCAATGTCCCCAAACACACCGTGGGTATATAAAATACTCTCGTTTAAAGAGAAATAAAATGAGGAGAAATAAAACTAGTTAAAAGCTTAGCAAATATACACACGACTATAAATAAAAACTTGTCAATAGCGCTTCTCGAAGTTGTGTGTGGCAACTATTAACGATACAGGAACGTGAACGACGAAGTTACTGTGTATTTTGCGAGTATAAAGTACACTCAGGTACATGAATTTCGTACGTTAGGCATGACAGAAAACCATTATTTACTTAGGTATTTGAAGGATATAATATAAGGTGTTATAAAAATATCTGCCACGGCTGTAATGGGATGTAGTATTGTGTTTATTGATTACAACAATGAAGAACTTTCGTACCCAGAAACAGTTAATATAATTCGAGAAAATAAAGAACTTCACAATTTATGCGTTTTTATTTATTTTTTATTAATTTACGTCAAATAATTCAATTCACTATTGTAATTTATAGACACAATTCTACCATCCATTAAAGCCGTGGCAAGTATTTTTATAATACCTTATACATATATGTATTGTATATATAGAGGATAGATGGAGGACGCTAGTTTTAGATCATAGCCTGTTCGAATGGAGCCCATTCGAACTACAAGCACGCATACACTACAGTCTACGCGTTCCAAAAGTAAATAATACAATTAACACGTGCATATTTATTACAAAAACCAAGCAGGTTGAATCTGTGTAGCTCTATGATCGATGGACGTGAGGTCATGATATTTCGATGAAAGGTTAAATTTAAAGGAGAGAATTGTACATAATTTTGTTTATTCGCTTTACTTCCACGTGCTGTTGTTGTTCATAATAAATATCCTTTTGGAGAAAATATATTCTAAGTGACAAACAACAATCACACCCTTTTATATGATTGTATTAAATTAACCTCACAGGTAGATAAAAATAAAATAAGGTTTTTCCTGCTTAGCGTTGAATGTATTATCAAAATCAATTGACGATCAGCGATCATTTCGAACAAAATAAACGTTTATACATATAATAAGATCTTTTTATGGCACCCTACGCACTAAAATAAGGTTCTTTCAAATTATCTCTTTAGCACTTTAAATTTCTACCGCTTTCTCTTAATTTGGGTACAATTCAAAAATGTCTCGTATAGCCTACTGTAACCCTCATCAAAGCCAAATAAACCTAACTTATTTAACATATTTTCAGGTACAAAGGGAACCCGTGATCTGTCCTCAGGGTAAGTTATATATTAACTATGTATAAGGTATATTTTTATTGTTTTAACAGCCGAGCTTCGTAAACATGCTCCTACGATTTTTCCGCGACAACCTTTATAACTCTCTGAAAGCTTTTTCTGATATTTTAAGAAACACTTTACTAGATTTGTGTAAGGAAAATGTAAGGTATCGCCATTAGAACAATTTATTTTTGTTCCACTCAGGTTGCATTGTGGCTTCAATTGAACAAATGAAATTAATGAAAATGAAAATCAAGAATATTTTAGCGAATGTTAAAATAAGTTTTTGCTGTCACAAAACCTGTCAGATAAAAGAATTGAACTTAACTTTCTATCTTAGCACTAGAAGTAGTTATCAGCAAAACTTATTACTATGATATGAATCAAGTAGGGCTGCAAAAGAAAATAGTAGACATTGGGCGAGATCGGAACGTTTACGTCTCATAGGCGTTTAATCTGTTCAATGTGCTATTACAGTCACGACTTCGGCCATTCTTTCTTAATTTATGTCCGGCCATCGACCCGTTGCGCGTTGTTCTCTATCGCAGTATTTAAACCCTCTATTTCGTACCTAAGTCTGGTCTTGGAGCCTACTTGACTATGTGTTAAATATTTCTAAAAATATTATATAGATTTTACAGTCATTACACTTTTATCTTCGATTTGTTTTTTTCCAATTATTCGGCATATTAGATTTCGTATGTGGCATATTATATTACTTTTAACCGGTCTTTGAGTTTATTTTTGCCTATAAAAATAAATTCGTTGCCTATCTGTGGACTCCGATTCGTTTCACAAATAAATGTACTGATAATTCGGAGCACGTTCTCAACAAAAAAGTTCTGCTAAAGTACGAATATACATATTAACTAGAAATTTACGGAATCAGTATCTATTGAAGGTTATTTCTGGAGTCGCTTTGAATCAGGTGTTACGTTGAAGCTTATTTGATATTGTGTGAATACTGGCAATACATATGTTATGAAATATCAATGGTATACTCACAGTATATCAGAGTAATTCGACAAGAATTTAATGGCAAGACTACATAATTTGATTTTGCTTCCAAATACATTTTAATAAAAATTCTTTATCAGAAAGCATTAATCCTTAAAACGATTTATTACGAGACGTGAAATTGAGGTATATCGAGACTATAGGTTTTCCATCAATCAAGTTCAGGAAAGCTGTACATACCTTAGATCACGATCCTCATTATTTAGAAATGATTTAGAAGTAAAGATAAGTATAACATACCTTTTTTTTTTTTTTCGTGGGAAATCATCAAATGACCTCTCCCGCTGATGGTGCAGCTGGAGGGAGTGTCAGACTCTTACTGACTAAAACCCACTATGTTCCTTCTGGAGGTCCCTGTGTGCCAGGGCCACGATATCTCTTACGAACAACCCGCAGCCCAAGTATAACATACCTAATGTTCTAATTTAGTGGTTACGCGTATTGTTATCAGCAATACGGTAGTTCAAAACTACTAAAATTCAATTTCATTTAAAAACTGAACTGTCAAAAACTGTTATTTTGTTTAGATTTTGCATGCAATCGCAAGATTTTTCACATCAAGCTCTTTATTTATATTATCAGTAAAAAGAATGAAAGTAGCTGCATATTTTTCATCAAAACGATAAATGAAAGAGACCTCATTTTTAGATACTCTACCAAGTGATTATGATAAAGGATTTTTTTTTACCTAGTCAACTACCCAATTCCATAACTGTCTGCCGTAAGAAGCGTTTCGTTCAAATGAAATCCCATTAAAACTTTTTCCATTAAACATTGTACTTTAGAAAAATGTCCTTGATCCCAACATTAAAGTTAATAATGGCACACGATTACAACTTAATTGCGAAATAACTTGATACTGTCGTGATAAGAAACTTTGTGTTTGACTATTTATGATGAGACTTTAATGATTGATCTTTTAAAATTGAAATTTGATGGCTGTTGTGTTGTGGAGTGAGCCTACTGTTTGCGAAGGGACTTGGTTTGTTCTCTTTGGCCATCATACTCAAAAGCCTTAATGGTTCGACAGCGTGTGCTTTTTAACCCTTTTCTGCATTCGACGTTTGTTAAACGTATTTATCGGAATTTCCCAACAGTATTTTCACAGTTCCTTCACGCTTCGATACCCGGTACCCATCTTTTCGTTATGGCTTTTCGCTATGCAATAACAATTTCAATAACACGCGAGAACCATGCGAGCTTACCGAAAAAAAACCAGTCGTAAATATAGGAATCAACTTCAACGGCATTGATTGTTTTCCGATACCTAATATTCAGTGGGATTTATTTTGCATGCGACTATTGTGACCATTGCGAAAACGTTATCAATTGACGGCTATCTGAATATTTTGTTTTACAAAACATACCTTTCGAGCGAAGCGGTCAGGCACGAAAACTGTGTTGTTATGTAACAAAAATAGTTAAGTCGTAAAATTTTATGAAAATATCGTTGAATGCGGGGCATTGTTTTCATAGAATTCATTTAGACTCCCGTAATTCACACAGACAATGGTCGCTTGCATTCCGCGGAAAGGGTCCAAAAGTAGAAGCTTAAAGATTTTGTATTTGAATACGAATGTGTAGCAGAACAAATACTTTGCTAAAAGTTGTGTGATTAACTTCCTACACTTTATAAATAGAAGACGAATGAATTATGAAAAAGCACGGAATGTATTCAGTACCTTGTGAACCCGGCAGCCGTCGGTCGCCGCGCCGTCGGCGTCGTCGGCCAGGGTAAATTACTGAGTGGCTTTACAAATTATGCAAATGCATGATGAACATGTGCTCTCGTCATTAAAATCTGCCGCTCCGTTGACCCCAACAGATGCTACTTTTTATTCTGTTAATAAAAGTAAAAATGTAAAGAACAAAACCTAACACGAAACACGAACGCGCTGTAATTGAGTTCCCGATTTTTTATGTTCCCATTTCAATAGGGATTTATTTTGGGCAACAGTTCAAATGTAAGTTACGCAAACATTCATAATAAACTATTCAAATATGAGTTGTTTCTAGGGATGAATTGCCTTACTGGCTTAGCTCGCCTTCCAGTGATGGCAATTTGAATAAAGTAATAATTCCAATAGTGTTGTTCGTCGTCACATGTAAATATATTTGGGACTGTTATTAAAGTAAAGCTTTGGGCGAACCTACCATATAAAATTATTGTGTTTACTTATACCGAATTGCGAGTATGTCGTTTGTTAGAATGCGTACCTACTGTTTGTCCTCCATGGAAAGCTTGAAGAAGTACTAAAACAAACTTGTGCCTTTGCTCTATTAATTAACCTATACTGAAACTCTGGCGCATCTACTGTTAACTTTTCTTGTTATAAAAGGCACGACTTTCTGGCCACTGTAGCGCTCATTAGAGTACTAAAGTATAACTAGCGTCAGTCAAAAGTTTGTGCCATTCATGACGTAGGTAATTGAGTAAATGATATTACCCAGTTTTAAATTAGTTACCTAGATGAGTAGCATTTTTCGTTAATGTTTATAACCTTATATAGTTAGATCTGCATAAATAAAGTTATACTCATTCATTTATTTATATGTAGATGATTATGGCAGTATTATCCCCGTTTCGAAGGAACTGGCTCTCTCTCCTTTCGTGGCTCTCTACTGATAAAATCATTTTCAAAATCGCTTCAGCAGATCCAGAGATTACAGTCAGTTAGTCACAAACTCACGAACACACAAACTTTACCCATTCACAATATTATATGTATGTATGTCTAGATAATCTCAATTGCGAATCGGATACTATAATTGGCCTATGAATGAGATAACGCACCGCACAAATCACAAAGACGACATATGATATCATTCATAACAGACTACCGTGGGGTTTTTAGGCTGAGGCTACATTCGGCCGCGACGCGACCTGCGACACATGAGCGAATAAAACAAATAAATGAATGCTCACGTATATGGATACACCGTAGTTATATAAAATATTACTAGCGATCTCTGATTTCTTTATGCGGTAGGAACAACATTACTGAAACCACGGCATCGGCTACATCAACGTATGAGCGAAATTGAAGCGAATTTATAAGAAAATTTCTCACTTGCACGACTAGTTCAATAGTGCTGCTAAATATGCGTGTGGCTACATTATGCGTATAGTAAACCGCGATGGATATGTACTGTAGCCATACCATGTTTTTCTCGTTTCGCTCTTCCAGTCGCATCGCAAATCGTTCCCTACTGTAGCCTCAGCCTTACGCCCATGTGGCAATGTCAGGTATCAGATAAAATAATTACCAGACACAACATCGTTCGTTATTTGTATACTCATATATTATCAGTTACGTGAACACACTCTCTCGTTATCATTCTATTTTTTTGACGTACATATATAACTTCGTGAACTAGGATTTAGGTGTGCCTTTTCTTTACGTGTATGTTGGGGACACCTGTATGAAATGTGAAACTAAATATAGACGATTAGTTTATATAATATTATGTACAGGCGCCAGCAGGTCAACCTACTCGAAATTGACAAATTTTCCCAATCAACTTTGAACTATATGCTTCAGCGATAAAATGAAAATCTTTTAATTAAATTTGACAGATTGTAGTCGCTTGATATGCTGGCGTCTGTATACCTAAACTATAGTAGCTATTACTGTTTTCTAGCCTTTTTATATTTTGTAATCCCCGTGAAGAGCGAGGGGTGGTGTATTTATAGTCGACACAGACGGGCCCTGAAGATATTCCAGGTATTCGCCGTCCACGAACATCACTCTATTATCTCTCATATTTTCTGTTCTCGGAATATTCAGTCAGCGCCTCTTTGGGCGACAGCGAGGAATACTAGGTCAAGGTATGTTCACTTTATTAAAACCTGGAAATTATTCTACTTTATTAAATACTTCACTACTGCTATTAAAAGTACCAAGTAATAAAAGCCTTGGCACAATTTTAAAACTAGCCTTTTACTGTACAAGTAGTTTTTCTTATTTCAGTTTTAAAAAGAGGACGCGATCATAAGTTGCATGTCAGCGCTCCATATCAATTGACTGAACCAAGTTTATTTTGCGGTTTTGTTCAGAACAATAGTTTAGTTTAGCTGTGAAAATTGTATTCCGCAAAAACATTGGCAGTTCTGTGAAGCTTGTGCCTGAAATAAATGACTGGTTTTCAATAGTCGATTGTTCGGGAAAACAACAAATGCTAGCGAAAAGGTAAATTCATTTCGAAATGACTTTCATGCTCAGTTGTCTGTCACATCCCGGATTCTGGAGTCATGTTGACAGCTGAAAACACCAGTGCCAGTGACATCTACGTGATTCGTATAATAACCAAAACAATTTAGATAAATCTAAATTGTACTTGATCGAACAAAAAATATTATAGTTCCTTTTAGGTGCAGATGCCAGCGTATTAAGCTACTATAATATATCGAATATCCTTCACAGATTTTCAACTTTATCGCTGAAGCATATGGTTCAAAATTGATTGGGAAAATTTGAAAGTTTCGGGAAGCTTGATGTGCCGCTAAAGGAAATCGTTTCAATAGTTTAATCTAAAAACATTCGGCTTTAAATTTTACATAAGTTAGGGTTTAAGTCGAAGAGCATCTATTGTGTATTATTATATTCTAGGATCTGTGACCATTGTAGGCAATAGAACTGGCAACTGGAACGCATAAACGTAGTCAATGGCGGTACACAAGCGATTATACGATAATAAAACATAGTAATGGAAGTGCTCCATTATCTTCTGCAATATACTGAAGTTATGGACTTTAAAAAGTAAATTAAGTTACCGCACGATCTGCTGCTTATTATCACATTTTATTAGATCTTCTATTATAATTCAGTACAGAAGTAATTTGTCAGAGAGGAAACTGGTAATATCTAGTAATTTAACAGTGGAGGTTATCAAGCGGCCGTCCTGATCGTCATGCATCATACATACATTGCCATTGGGCATGGATTACGGCCGGACATCAATTAATATCCAACTAAATCAGGTTTAAATTATAACGCATTTACTGTAAGCCCCATTAATACTTGAATGATTTATGTTTGTAGGAGTATTTTCTGGAATATTGCGGTGTTGGTAGTTGTAGTGTTGAAGTGTTTGGTGGAGCGTGTACACAGCTAATGGCAGCCCTAGGCAGGCGCAGGGGAGCACGGATATCGGTCACGCAACTCGGTCATGGCCGTGCCTTCCTTTTAGCATCCGTTCACATTATAAATATTCCCTCGCCTACTGACCGACGCGTGACGTCATTGACGCTGCAGCGCTGCACTTCGCTATGTTACATCCATCACTTTTATATGATACTCTTAAGTTTTTATAACTTAGTTAACGTTGGCTAGAATTTGTAAGTTCTGCCAAGTTTGGCGGGTATTCGTGGTGCATTTTTAACTAAACTGCAACACAGTTCAAACATTCTACGAACTACATAAAACTTCGTTTATTTTGTCGGGAAAGGAAATGTTCTATTATTTTTTACTGTATAAGATAAAAAGCTGCCGTTTTCACGTCACGACATCAATTTAAAGATAACATTTGTCATAGTCACGTTTGTCGCGTTTGCCTGAACAATCTTTTTCTTTTGTGTTACTAACCTATAATTTTTTGCTAGCACATAGATAGAGGCATGAAGAATCGATTCCTCAATGGTGAACGTTCGACGTTGATGTACCTTTTATGATGACCTAAGTATTGATTGATATGCAAATGACAAAGGGCCGCACCGCGCCCGTTCCGTACTAGTGAGAAGCTTACTTGTAAGTCGACATGGTTAATCGAGTGAAAAAATTGTGGGCGACATTTTTCACATTGTTTAACTCTATGGGTTTCCAACAGTAAGACATTGTTGACCCTTTCAAATATTTTCAATAGCAAGACGGTTTCGGAATATTTGGGCAATTCAATATGCGGTCGACCACAAAGCTTTTAACATACTTGACATGTTATACCTTCGATATTTCCCTTTGGCAGAGTTCTAATGCGAATAATTAAGAACAATGTTATCGGTAAACTAAATAAAAAAAACGATTTTAAATATTCAGAGGAAAGTTGGCTAAATGTAGGGGCTTGGAGCGGCGGCCATTACCGGCTCACCATTTGGCGGTATACTTGATACTTCTTACGAGTCATCTTTTATTTAAAGAGTGTTTCATTTCACTGTCCCTCGTCCACTCGGGCTAATGACAACGAGTATCTTTACGGAGGAGAGTGTTGGTTTTGTCGAAGATTAAATCTCCGGATTCCGCATTTATACAGGGACTTTTAGTAACTACGCTAATACTTACGAGTACATATAACCATTATATTATTCCTGAAAAAGAACAGAGTAGTTTAAATAAGTACAAACGCCAGTTTCACAATTTGCCAGATTCGGGTAGCTTGAGGTGCCAAGCTCTATTGAGGAAATTGTACATATTGTACTGTAGTAGCTTAATGTGCTGGCGTCTGTATATACAGAAATAAATTGTAAGTAAGCGGAGTATAGATAAATAGAGGAGGTTGAATATTAAATCTTCAATTATACTCTTCAGAAGGATTACCTTGCTCATAAAAATATTATCATACACACTTGTTAGCTACCAAGTAAACATTCATAGGCAGAAATACAACGATAAATTTAGATCTACGTACGACATTTGTTTAAGGTTTCTGCAACGATGATTTCCGAGGAATTCGTCGAACATAATTTTCGGGTATTTCGTATTCGGTGACCGGAGAAACCCTGGCTTACTGGAGCTAAAGAGGTAAACTACCTCCTTAACACTTTCGTACGTTCCGTATTCTACAACTTTGGATATATAAGCAAACGTGGGATATGAATATGTATATGTGTGTATATGTAACATTGATACAGTTGTATACTTTTCTGTGTAAGTTCAAAATAGGCACAAAGCGAAAATAGTTATTTTAATACTAATATTTTTTTCGTAATCGGTTTTGTGCCTACCGTGCTTTTATGATTAAGATTTATTTAATTAAGTACAGACGCCAGCACATAAAACAACTACAATCTGTAAAATTTCCTCAGTCAATTTTCAACTTTATCCCTGAAGCATATGGTTCAAAGTAGATTGAGAAAATTTTACAGTTTCGGGAAGCTTGATGTGCTAGCGTCTGTGCATGCCTATTATCATTTCATCTTCCTTCCATCCTATAACTCTAGTTCTATAAACAGTACGTATCTCTCTTGTGTATTTGAAAAGTTTCAATACAGTCAAAATCTATTAACGGCCGCTGACGATCCAGTTATTTATAGAAATATCTATTTCAGGATATCCATTTATAGATTTGCCCGAAATTGAATTTAAATTAGTATTCGGAAAACCGACAGAAATAGCATTCGTTTATTCATAATAAATGATTTATTTTTACTAATGATTGAATTTATTGTGAAATGATACTAATTTTGAATTGATATTCTGCCTGTTATTTAATAAATGACTAATAAGTTGGTATAGCACGGTTATTTGAATGCATTGTGGTCGTGGATTCAATTTGGATTTGCGGTCGAGCCACGCCCACGTCCGCACAGAGGAATATATTTCTAGGATTTTAGATAGCTCTTATTGCACTTATATTTACACAATTAAATACAGCAAATAATTGTCATTGTCCATTTTACTTAAGGACTAATGGATTTTTCCACGGCAATGCCAATAATCATTAATTATCGAAAATAGCTTTAATTCGACATGTTATATTCAGCAAAATGAGTTCGTAACCAACAGTACTGATTAATTTAATTTGAGTTGAAGTGCATACGATCGATACCTTATTTATGTATAATTTTTACCTACACTTACACACATCACACCGCGAAATTTGTTCATCTATTTCGAATAATACAATTTATTGATCACTAACGTTTACAATGTAATTACGAATTTAAATTAATATATACAAGTAGGAAAATACCGTCTTCTTCTTAAACTTATTTTACCATATCTTTATGTCGATACTATATATTTTCTGGCTACAAATAGCTAAAAAGTAGGGTGCACGATGGCACTACCATCCACTCCTTCATCGCGCACAAGTAACGAGTTCCTGGTTTTACGACTCGGCCCCGTCACAGCTGCATGATTCTCCTTTATATACGGGATACTAGACTAGTTTATTGTGACGTAAACACCTGACGTTTTCTCATCTTGACTAGATCTTGTGATGTATCGAAGCTATTTCAATTTATATATCTCACCGACTATAGACCTATAGATTGGAACAGTTTGCATATGTTATGTTGTACAGGCGCCAGCACATTAACCTACCTCAATCTGTCAAATTTCTTCAATACAATTTCAACCTTGTCACAATACCGTAAAGTTTATATTCGATTGGTAAAATTTGAAAGATTCGGATAGGTTGACCTGCTGGCGTCTGTACTACTAGGAAGTTACAAACGAGGCCTCCTTTAATATTTGTTCGTAAATAATGCAGCTTCCGCAAAGATGTTCTTTAAACATATTCAACATTATTGATTTTCAGTGGCGCATACCGCGCCCAAATACATTGTTCCTCTACCCTTTTATCATAGACAAATTAATATTTGTACAGGCATTTTTGTCCAAGGGTAAAAATCGAGGGATCTTGAATGCTGTGGGCGGCGTTGGAGAGCGCGTTTTATTACAGGCATTTTGTATGTATCGTTGTTTCCTTTATGCCGACTGGCTCAATTTATTCGTTCAAAATAAGGCTTTCCTTATTAAAATTTTGCTGTCTTGTTGAATCGTGTTTTATAGTTGGCATTCGTAGTTACCACAATATTGCGATTAATGTGAAAAGATGGATTTAGAGAATAATGCAATTCATTGTGATATCGTGTCCACCATCATAACTCACTAGTTTATCGTTTGAAACGAACTTTTCATAAAAATGTGAATCACAATTTATACTGTGAGGGTTTCTGTTTAAAAAAACCACTTAGGTAAAATCTATTAGATATTTTACACGTGCAAGTAATAAACGTTTTAATAAAAAATATGTCATCCCTTTTCACCCATATATAGTTCGTATTTCAGAAAATCCCTTACGTCATGAAAAGTGATCGTTTCCTAAAGTTTATTTTTGTAGGTCCGGGGACACATACCATCCATTATTAAGGCAGTTACTTTTAGCGACATTTTCGTGCAATAATATAGATTATAACGATAAGGGATGGTAAAGTGTTATGTGTATAAGCAGATGATTACTAATATATCGTCACTAAGGCTTTTGTTCTGGTGCAAACAGGAATATTTAATGACGCATTAGCGGCTAACCGCATGATTGATTTTGCCCGAACAACTGTTGTTCGTATGTGAACAATGAACACGTGTGAACGGTAATGGTGTGACTAAATTATTTGGGCGTTGTCACACAATAGGAGCCCGCAGGCCGACTGATTCAATCGACGTTTAGTTAATGATATGCGTCAAATAGCCCGAGTTTGATCATTAAATATTTGCTATACAAGGGAATTGGCTATTAAAGTTCTAGTTAATTTTGAATTTGACAGCTTGCTAAACCTCCTTTGTTTTACGAACCTATACACGTAGGTATATGTATTTGAATTTATTGTTAAAGTAAGCTTCCACCACACATTTCCCTCTCTTTGTTTAAAAGGCAATGAATTAAGTTTATGGAATTTTATGGCATGTAGGATTCTCTTTGCTCAACCGTTAACGTTGACGTAGAGATTCAGAGTGTAAAAATATTAAAATTACGGTAACGTATTCCAAATCTTATAGATCTCTATTACATTTCTGAGTTGAGTTTAAACAATTTTTATACACAACGAGCACGTCATTATCAGCTCTCACTGCTGCTGTGATTGCAATGTTGTATTGTTATGTCCCTATTCCATTGAGTTATAAGGACATACGTAGGTACTGTTATATATAAAATAACATTAATAAGAATATTATAATAAACAGCTGACGCTGCAACACGTGCATCCTACATTTTTTCCATTGACTCAGCACATTGCAATAACTTAGAAATTTTACATTATTATAGTAGTGTGGAATTGAACGTCGTCGCGGACAATAGGCTTTCTTTGTGAATTATATTAATTAAACTCTTTTTTCTATTTCTACGCAAGTATTATTTTTTTTAAAAAGCCTATTTTGACCCACCCCGTAACAGTGGTGTCAGAAGTGGGATACCAGTATCGATCGTGCTGGTATTCCATTGCGTGTTACGCGTGTGATAGTCCAAACTCTGTGTCTACAAATTCAGTTCGTGTGAAGTGACTATATGGACATCGTGAAGTCCCTGAACTCTGTTTGTCCCTGATCACTGTGCCGTGATCTCAGATAAAAGTCTCCGAACTCTGACTCGAGCATTGCCGTGACTCCTTCATATCGAACTCTGGTGTTTAGAACTTTCCCGACCTGGGGGTTGAGTCTCGTCAGCTCATCATCGCTGACCTATTACGTCGCCGACGCCTCTGTCGCCCTCGCTGACGTGTTCCTCGCTGACCTCCATCACCGTTCGGTCGTGCAGCCATCACTGGGCCGGTGCCTAGTGTGTTCAACTCACCTGTTCAACTCTACGAAGACTGCGATGTACGCCACACTCCTACTCGCCGTGCTGCTGTGAGTAGAATACCTTATCGCTTGTTATTGCTAATCCTATTTCTATTTCAGATAATTCCTAATCCTACAATTTCAAAATCTCTATCTTAATATAAAACTATAAAACAAATTTACCTAATCCTAAATCTAACTACCTTTGAAAATGTCTAAGACCGAAATATCGCTTAGTGAACAATATCCTCTTAAAATTTTATGTGATTTTATCGATATATACCGAGGAGATCGTGAAACTTTACCGGCATTCTTAACAAACTGCCAAAATGCACTAAATCTCGCTTCAGAGAGCCAAAAAAAGTTAATCTTAAAATATATCTTGTCCAAATTACGAGACAAAGCCCAAATAGCTTGCTCTAATAAAATCTTTGAAGATTTTGAATCATTGCAATCATTCCTGCGTCAGAACTTTGGAGAGAGGAAACATTATAGTCACTTATTCTTTGAGCTGCAGTCGTGTAAACAGCAGCCCAACGAATCAGTATCGCAATTCGCATTACGTTTAGAAACATGTTTAACAGACATGCAAACAGAAATACACAACTCTCTCACTACTAAGAAGGACCTGTCGGGAAGGATTGCAATGACGGAGGATCTAGCCCTCTACACTTTCAACTTTGGTCTTAATCCGGGGCTTAGCAACATGGTGAGGTGTCGCAACCCTAAAAACCTTAATGAGGCTATTAATATAGCCATTGAAGAAGAAAAAATACGAAACTCTGGGGTCATTCCAAATCGATTTCGAGTACACTTTCCCTACTAAATCTAAATTCTATTTTAGCTATATACTTAACGCTGTTAGTGATAGGATTAGACTTAACTACGACGGTATTCTAGGCAACGACTTCTTAAGGAAACTCGATTGCGATGTAAAATACTCCCAAAATTCTTTACTTATTCAAGGTCATCTTATACCGCTAAACTTCGACCGTCCAGTCTACGTCATTCCACCTCGCTCTGAGATAATAGTTGAATGCCCTGTATCAAACTCCTTAGAGGAGTTAAAGCACATGAAAGATGCTCTAGTCCTTGATCATATATACTCAGAGGGAGTCTACTTAGCAAACTGTATTACTACAGTTAAGTCCAATCACTGTATCAATATTTCGGTGCTCAATACTACTGAGTCGGAAATTGTATTTAAAGATTACTATGTTCATTTACTTCCTTTCGAGCCCGAAGTTGTTTCATCACCGTCTATTAGTAATAGAGACTATCAAAACATAAATAACCTTTTCAATATCACAAATGACAGATCGCAACAAGTCTTAGATCTTATTCGAACTGAACACCTCAATCCCGAAGAGACAAAGGTGCTCTTAGAGTGTTGTTCAGATTACACAGATATTTTCTACCTTGAGGGCGAGCCATTGACACATACCAATGCTATAGAGCATTCCATAAACACCGGTAACGCTAATCCAATTCACGTAAAATCTTATCGCTTTCCCGAGTGCCACAAGGGTGAAGTCGAATCCCAAATTAAAAGTATGCTTGATCAAAATATTATTCGTCCGTCCAAATCGCCCTGGAGCGCCCCAATTTGGGTAGTGCCCAAGAAAGTAGATTCTACGGGTAAACAGAAATGGAGGTTGGTCATCGATTATAGGAAATTAAATGACGCAACAGTCACCGAAATTTATCCTATTCCGTTGATCACCGACATCCTAGACCAACTGGGACACTCAAAATATTTCAGCACTTTAGACCTCGTAAGTGGCTTTCATCAAATCAAACTAAATCCCAAGGACGCATCCAAAACCGGCTTCACTGTTGTAGGTAACGAAATATCCGGGCATTATGAATTCACAAGAATGCCCTTTGGCTTAAAAAATGCACCAGCTACGTTCCAAAAACTTATGAATACTGTACTCTCTGGCCTTCAAGGCCTTCACTGTTATATATATTTAGATGACTGCATTATCTATAGCCAAAATCTCCAATCACATATCGATAAGCTCAAACTAATATTCGATAGATTTCGACAATACAATCTCAAATTGCAGCCCGCAAAATGCGAGTTCTTACGACGCGAAGTAGCCTATTTAGGTCATATTATTACCGATAAAGGTGTTTATCCTAATCCAGATAAAATCAAGGCCGTCACTCAATTTCCAACTCCTAAAAATCCAAAAGATATAAAATCTTTCCTAGGCCTAGTCGGCTATTATAGGCGATTTATTGAAAACTTCTCTAAGATTACAAAACCTTTAACTTCCCTTCTAAAAAAGGACGTTTCTTTTATATGGTCAGCAGATCAAGAGAATGCTTTTAATATACTGAAACATAAATTAACAACGGCGCCTCTATTGCAATATCCAGATTTTTCTCAGCCGTTTCTGCTGACTACGGATGCTTCCAACTACGCCGTAGGCGCTATACTATCTCAAGGAGAAATAGGCAAAGATAAGCCTATCGCATACGCATCACGAACATTAAACAAAGCCGAGGGCAATTACTCGACAACCGAGAAAGAGCTCTTGGCCATCCTGTTCGGTGTTAAAACGTTTCGTCCCTATTTGTTCGGCTATAAGTTCAAAATCGTCACTGATCACAAGCCCTTGGTCTGGCTATTCAATGTCAAGGACCCCGGTTCTAGACTAATACGATGGCGCTTAAAATTGGAAGAATATAACTACGAAATAGTTCATAAACAAGGTAAATTAAATTGCAACGCAGACGCCCTGTCGCGTTTCCCATTACAAGATTCCGATAACGATTTAAATCACCCGGTATGCGCTATCGAAAATGAGTCACCAACTTCAATTATCCCGAATCCTCCAGATTCTAATTCTTCAAGTTCGCCATTTAACAATCCTTCGCCTTGTTCGTCAGATACTTATGAAAAATACTTAAAACTATATAGACAGCCTAACTTTGGTTTTGATACTAACATTCAAGAATACAACGAATCACTGTTGAAGGCCAAGTGCAAGTTAATTGCATATCCTACCTCGATCGATCTAGACGACTCTGTCCCTTATTGCAAGGACATTATAGACTTATCTACGAGTGAACCTAGCGTTCGTGACATTGAACGTGAACTTTACACCTTATACAGCACTTCTAACGATAAGCATTTGTTCACTCATTTATTCGTGCGGGTTCATCACTACGATGAAATGTCATATAAGGATATTTTTAGACTATTAGTCGAATATAGAGATATGGTCAAATACTGGTATTTAGAAGAAAAAGAAGTTGCAATTTCGGATTTCTCTGACCCTTTCTCCAAACTTTCTTACACAAAAATTTACAACATTATAGGCTACGTATTCCAGGGTACTGGCATTAAAGTAAATATCTATAAAAACTCTATTCTATTCCCTACACCTGCGGAAGTCGAAAAGATACTTCGTGACAATCACGACCTCCCAACGGCTGGTCACCCTGGCGTATCACGTATGTTTGAAAGGATAAAGTCCATGTACTGGTGGAAAAATATGCGGCAGGACATCGAAGACTACATAAAAAACTGCAAATCCTGCCAGATTAATAAACCACTGCGTCAAATTCATCGCGCGCCTATGATCATTACTTCTACAGCAACAAAACCGCTCGAAAAGATATTCCTCGATATTGTTGGTCCTCTTCCAGAGACCTACGAATTTAAATACAAATTTATTCTTACTATACAGGATGACCTTACAAAATATTCACAAGCCTACCCCTTGTTAACCTGCTCAGCGGAAGAAACCGCCAAAAAATTAGTTCACTTTATATCACATCTCGGAATTCCTAAAATGATAATCACTGACCAAGGCACTAATTTTACGTCCGAGGTCATTAAACAGCTTACAAAGCTATTCGGAATAAAACACATTCTAGCCTCGCCTTATCATCCTCAAACTTGCGGCGCCCTAGAGAGGAGCCATGCCACCCTTAAAGAATATTTAAGGCCGTTTGTAAACGAAAATGCCCACACGTGGGACTTATATTTAAACACAGCTATGTTTTCTTATAATTCAAATGTTCATTCGACTACCAATTATTCACCATTCGAACTGTTATTCGGTTTCAAGCCACATATTCCTAAATCTATAGACACTTTAGAGAATAACACTTACACGGATTATGTCAGATTACTAAATCATAGATTATATTATAGCAGGCAAAAAGCACTGCAAAATATTCAACTATCTAAAGAAAGGTCTAAACGTGTTTACGATTCCCACGCTAAGCCTGTTACGTATAACATTGGTGACTCAGTCTATCTCAAATGTCACCACAAGCAAAACAAAGCCTTATCCCCGGTGTGGAAAGGCCCTTTTAAAATAATTAAAATAAACGGTAATCACACCGTCACCTTATTAATAAATCGTAGACACGTACGTCATCATTATGACGAAATAAAGTTGGCGTTAGATGATGCTATCACTTGACTTTATCTTTACAGGCACTTTGGTTCATCAACTTCGTGTCATCAGATCGTGACACCTATAACTACCAGTCCAGGCCTGTACTTCGATAAAGTTAACAACTTGAAATTCACCAATGATAACTGGAACGTTATAACTTATTTAGATATTAGTAGAATACATTCTCACTTTACTATTGTTGAATCATTATTTTCTAGAGTCAATACTTATTGCAGAGATTACAGTTCTTCCAAAATCCAACAGGATTGTTTAAATTCGTTATCAGCATTACAAAATCAACACGATAATAACGTTAAAAAGTATTCCTCTGTCTCGTACTTGGTCAATAGTAATAAAAGATACAAACGCGGCCTCATTGACGCCGGCGGATCTTTATTAAAAACCTTTTTCGGCACTCTGGACGCGGAAGATGCTCTTAAATTTTCCGATGCCATTGACAAAGTACAAATGGATGAAAAACAATTAGCCCACTTAATGAGGGATAACATCCATGTCATTAAATCAACTATTACTACATTCAATAACTCTATTTCTAGACTAAACGAAAATGAAAAACGTCTTAATAAAAATCTTGAGGTAATTGATAAAGGACTACAACTTATTTCCAATTCTAATGACAAACTAGAAATCAAGTCAAATATTAATTCGCTATTAAGTGCTCTTGAAAGTATCATTATTTCATTATCATTTGATATAGAAGATATCAATAACGCAATTTTGTTTAGCAAGATGAACATATTGCATCCGACTATATTAAGTCCACACCAATTATACAACGAACTTGAGCAAAATAGGAATAACATGCCAAGGTATTACGAACTCCCGGTATCCTTGTCGTTACAAAACATTCATGAACTAATCGATATTTCAAAAATCATTTCTTATTTTCATAACAACAAAATAATTATCGTCATTAAAATCCCGCTCGTCCTTCCGCAGACATATTCCCTATACCGCGTGATTCCGATGCCTGTCCCATATGACGTATCGCAACCCGATACATTTGCACTTATCGCTCCCACTCATCCGTACTTAGCAATAACAGTCGATCATATGTTCTATTCATTGTTGCGTAGTGTAAATCAGTGCAAAGTGATTCCGAATAAATGCCATGTGTGTGAGTTAGAAAGTGTTTTTTCAAGTGTTGTTAATCCTATCTGTGAGACGATCTTAATTTCGGAAGTAGTAAATAAGTTACCGAGTTCTTGTGAAATTAAGCTAATAAAAGGGTCAGTACAAGTATTTCATAAAATAAATAACAATAATTGGATTTTCGTTCTGTCTGAGCCTGGCAAGTGTCATATATCGTGTGAAAATGATGGAAATAATTTTGATGAAACTTTGTTTGGCACGGGCATACTGTCTATACCGAAATCCTGTAAAGCTTTCTATAAAACCCTACAATTCGTGCCACAATCAAATGCTGTTCTCAATGTAAGCTCGCAAATTGTTTCTAACTTTAACCTTATAGAAGATGATTGTTGTGATAAAAGTAGGGTCAACAAAACACTTACCAGATTGCCGTATTTAAAACTAAATGATGTAACTAATTTGGATTCTCTATTACAAGCTAGTTTACACTTAGATTCCTTTGAAAAGGATTTAGACAGCCTTGAAAGTCCTGATCATTTCCAAAAATATGGCACTCATTATATGTCTATTTCTTATGTATTTTTCATTGTATTCCTTATATACCTGCTTTACAGAATCAGAAGATATCTTTGTCCAAAATCGAAAAATCATTGTTGCATACAGATATTTAACCAATGTAACACTAAGAAAATTACCGAAACTCGTCAACCTTCTGTTGAATTATCTGTCTTAAATGAAAATGGCGTAGCTGATGAGACTTACACGTCAATGTCAAGTCCGACGCCAGTTAAGCGTAATCTTCTAGTATCAAAAATTAATTAGAATTTAAACTTGATGTCCTTATTATTTTTCTTTAATTATTACCAATGTCATGATAAGTTAGAGTAATTTAATTGTGTCAAGATGTTTTTATTTTATTATTGTATTAACTATTAATTATGTACTATCGCTATAATTACTATTGTTTGTAAGTCTGAAACGACGTTCAACCATCTCATAAATTTTAATTTCGCATCTTTTCTCCCAGATGCTCCATTTTATCCGGGGGGCTGTTATATATAAAATAACATTAATAAGAATATTATAATAAACAGCTGACGCTGCAACACGTGCATCCTACATTTTTTCCATTGACTCAGCACATTGCAATAACTTAGAAATTTTACATTATTATAGTAGTGTGGAATTGAACGTCGTCGCGGACAATAGGCTTTCTTTGTGAATTATATTAATTAAACTCTTTTTTCTATTTCTACGCAAGTATTATTTTTTTTAAAAAGCCTATTTTGACCCACCCCGTAACAGTACCTATATCATATCCGCTACGTCTTACTGGCATTCTTCCTTACTCCTGTACGGTCTCATTGATCTAGATTAAACGCTCGCCTTTGTGCTAACGCACGTCATGGAATACCCTGTTCAGGTGGAAATCGTTCATTATGCACGCACACACACATACACAGCGTTCCCTCAGAGTGCTCCGCACTAGCTCATAATGAGCCATCTTGTGGGAATACGGTTATAATCACTCCGCTTACCGACACAAATGATGTTATTCCCATACTCTGGTGTTCCGTATCATAGCTCTTTAACGACACCCACAGCGAAAATGCACGTTCAAAATTAGAAAATAAATTGCTTTAGCCTAGTTTTTTTTTTCTGTAGAATTTTTAACTGCTTTTAGAGTAGCACTGAGCAGCACTGTGCACTTATAAAGTGGGAGAATACACTTGGAGACTCAACGTTCTCTCAATTATTGCATAGTGTAAAAAGAGTAAATGTAATGCCTTCAGCCTGCATTTTATTTAATTACTTTTTTATTAAATAAAAAAGCAATTTATTTAATTACTTTTTTATTAATAATTGGCCTTTTCTATCAATCCCTTAAGCGTATTAACACGCTCATGAGTCAAGAATAATAAACAGTGTAGGCATAAATATTAATCTGCTATGATTGATTGGTACAGCGTACGTGATAAAACACTCCGTTTTGACTGAGTATCGCGCGATCATTTTTGTTTTGACGATTCGACTTTTTCACAAATCCTGTTAAAACGCGATTCGAATTTGGAACGTGTTTATTCTCATCGAAGGGAGTGTGTTTAAAAGCGCAAATCGTAGTTCAATAACGTCCGTTTGTTCACGTAATTGAATATCAAACCACATAATGTTTTGTTATTTAGGAATCTCTAATATGTACTCACCGCGCACGCTGCTACATAACATGTGAATAGCTTCCCAAATAGAATTACGATTATTGCGCGGCTACACAACATATAAAGAATATATTTTTGGGATACATTACTAAGTTATGCCGCATGTTTTTCTTTGGTCTAACTTTTTGTTACCAGTATTTATTTTTGGTTATTATATGCCTAGTAATATGTCTAGTGTTGGTTTTATAGGAACTTGTTGCTGGTGACATCATTTATTGTGTTATTTATTGTATGTTTTGTGAAGTATAGGTTCATGACAACCGATGTCAAAGGACTCCTAATTAACTATATACATACATATATCTACGACTATACTAATTATAAAGCTGAAAAGTTTGTTTACTTGAATGCGCTAATCCCAGGAACGTCAGGCCCGATTTGAAAAAATATTCTGTGTTCCATAGACCATAATTTTCAATCTTTCTCAAGAAAAAGGTTTTTATTTTTGTGCGCGATGTAGTTCCCATGGGACGTGAGGGAAACCGCTGGTGGAAGCTAAATTAATATAAAACTTCGAGTATCCCCCAAAATAAACACCCATGTAGGTAAAATGTTTAAAAAGTGATGTGTAATCATGATAATGTTATCTGCGCCGCACCACCGTTAGATATGGCTCATTGTGCTACGAACGTGTCGTAGCTCCGTAGACTTGTAGCACACTCGTAGCGCTGGCGTAGCACCTGCCGCACTTACCGCAGATTACCGACCGCTTCCCCTTCTTAGCATAAAAAGTGGCATTTAGATCGTCTTTCTTCGTCTACGTTACGTCGTGAATTCGCTTACCGTGTTGACTATTCCATAAAAAAAATAAGAATAGCTTTAAAATTGAGGTTGCAATTTAAGAAGAAATCTTCTTGAATATTGTAGGGACGGTAAAGATTTGATACAAGTTGTTGGGTGTATCCCGTGTCTCATGACAAATATTTTGCTATATCACCGCTCCGAAGGCTAATATCGTTTACTTGCCGTCGTATTGAAGGAACTCGAGTCAACTTAATTACGAGCTTTCTTTGAGGGCCTCTGCGCGGTGCACAAACATTGAAAATGTGAAAAACAATATTGTATTGACGGATTAACCGAATCAGTGTACCCAGATTGGTTGAAATCCGAAACTTTGACCTTAACATTTTGTTACCGAAGATTTTCGGTGGGAGGTAATGATAACATCGCATTTAATTCGGCAGAAGGGATCGTTTTAATTTAGAGGTATCAATTACAATGAGAGATAGCGATTCGAATAATGATCAGCGCTGTTACTCCCTCTGCTATTAGTCCTAAATTTCAGAGCTTATTCAGTAGAAAACGTGTACTTGTTGAAATGGGAATAATTTTATTTAGTCTTTGTAAGTATTTCTTAGTCTTCTATGTTGACAAATTGTAAGAAGCCCAGTAACAAAACATAATGCTGTCGTCGGCCACAAGCAACGAATTGTCTCTCCAATAATGAGAATAGGCCTTCATCCTCCCTCGGGACACTGGCGGCAGTCACCGCCAATGTTGTAATTATTTACTGAGGTTTATTGTAGTTCAGCCGTGTCAGATAACAAATGAATAACAAAAAATCTCACAAATAATTTGATTTGCATAATAGCTCCAGTCACTTCATTAGTATAATATCTCCACATCTACATTCTTAACTACTCCGCACTCCATATTCCTAAACCTTGATTAAAATCTAGAGGCGTAACTAAGGCGTAAGCCTTTTGTGTACCTTCATATGTTACAATAATGGGTACATATTCAAAACGGAATGCGGGTAAGAAACAGGGGAAGATGAAATCAGAGTGTTTGGTGGACTGTTGGTCAGGGAGGGGCGCACGCGGCGGTAACGATCTACCTGTCCCCTCACCCCGCAGCCCGCATCCCGCGCCCGCCGTGCTCTCGCCCGCCACCCACCTTCCATATTCGTCTAACATTTTATTATCTACCTACATTCAAAGCTAGCGTCCCGCTCACAGTACACTGTTAAAGGTTCCTATCTGCCAATTTCTTTACACATAAAATTCCCGAATAAGAATCGGGCAATATAATCTTATGGAAGTGGAATTTCAATTCCCTCTTCTATTTATGTGTGCGACAGTTTATTTTTAGCAGACACGAGGAACATTAGCTTCTAGTAAATGTTAAACTTGGTCGCGAACTTGTCCCTTTTCGTAAATATTTAGTTTTTCCTCTTTCTCTATTCTCGTTACCTTGAAGACCTTTTGGCGACAATTTTCATGGCAAATCCGCTTATGTACTGGGGATGGGCAAATGAAACGATGTCAGAACCCTCGCCGTTATCAATCATCGTCTTATAATATCCTCAAAATACAGCGAAAGACATTTTTGTAATGCGTAACGTTTCTCAAAGCTTTTGTTATTTTTATATAGTTTATAATAAATTATTCGGAAGAAGATTTGTTAAACACAATTTGCAAACAATTTATTTTAGCAATATCCGAACAATTGGGGATAAAAGTGTATTGTGCGATATGTTATCGTGCGCTAGGGTCGCCTTCCGAATCTCTAATGAACTGTGAGTAACCGATCCCTGAGCCGGAGCCACCAGATGCCTACACAAATAGTGCGTAGTTGCGTACTGCTCCAGCCGCCTAACTAACAATAGCTCTCCGACTTCATTTATAACTTTATAACAAACATTTAGTTCGCTTTTATCACGGCCTCCGTTCCTGTTAATTCAGTTTGTGTTCAGAACTGGGTTTGGCAAATCTTTGACTTTATTAAATTTGTGAGATTTTGTCTGGAATATTTGAAAGTACTTAGCGCGGCATTTATTAAATGTTAAATAAAAGATGCTTTCACATGCGAGGAGCGCCATAGCTTCGCTGATGTCTCCGACCTAAATGATAAGCATTTAAAAAGCATGTCGCCCTTTCAGAAGCAGGGATAAATAATGGCCAGACATTGATAACAAAAATAAACTCATATTTTTTATAACAAAATTTTGGAAAATTTAACTGAAGGATTGACCCAAATTCATCTCCATTTAGCGACTTCATCAGTTGATACTGATAAATCACGTTCTATTCTGAACGCTGAAAAGTGTTAAGTGCTTAATATTTTTTCAAATTCCAAAGATAACAAAGTTTATGTCAAAAGAAAACGATTTTCGTTTGAAGTCATATCACGTAGCGCATACAAAAATCGACCTGATGTCCGTGGACAGCAAACATTAATCTATCTTGTGGAGAGAGCCAGTGTTTGTTCTATATTCAAATTATACGAGCAGGTGCATGCAGTGTGATTCCATTCTGTGGCGTTGTGCCGGGTACTCATACAAGAACGTACCAACAATAAAAAAATACCTTTTGTAATTTATTAAAAGCCGCAAAGCAATTAATTTTTTTGTACTGAACCTGCGCTTTTAAGTGAGAGCCAAAAGGGTAAAAATATGGTGGATATGAAATATAATAATGTTGTGGATTAAAATATAGATGTCCTATAATTTTGCAAATATCTTTACCCACTTTTTAAAACCACTTAACTGCATATTTTGTATTTGAACATATTTTTTGAAATTTCCCTGTAAACTTTCAATAGCAAGAAAAAGACTTGTTCGATAGTGTTCAAATGACATGCAATGAGAATTGAGATATAAATAAATGACTTGGAAGACTAGCTAATGTAAATGTATGCGGTCTTACCGTCAGATTAATTGGTAGATAAAGCTCGTTCCCAGGTATGCCACTAGAAAATTGTGTACCGTGAAATTATTTAGTGAAGATAGAGTGTCACCTGAGTGCCAGCTACTTACCTTCGAGTGATTAATGGTGTAGTGACGTGCCGTTCACCCCGACTCGTGCCGTGCTTTATTACAAACGTGTGGCGGCATTTTCAGACTTCATCATGGTTTTTTTGGATTACA
The DNA here is from genome assembly GCA_958496145.1 of Heliothis peltigera. Classification (NCBI taxonomy): domain Eukaryota; kingdom Metazoa; phylum Arthropoda; class Insecta; order Lepidoptera; family Noctuidae; genus Heliothis; species Heliothis peltigera. Next base: position 5,842,620 of record OY292334.1, on the reverse strand, counting down.
ACAAGCTTATTTTAAGAATAACCGGAAAATATTATGTCTAACGAAATAGCAGGAAAATATATTTTTAGCTTCTACCAATAAATGTCATCAGGGTAAAAGGAGGCCGGTCCACAGTTATTCGACTGGCAAAATCTAGAATTATTATTTAAATGAGATTGTGTTTTCTGTGGAGCGTTGCACACAACTCACTCAGTGACAAGGCGAGCTCCGGCGGCGCGACGTAGGCCTCCGCCACAAATTTCCCAGCTCCATCCCTTAGCCTCCAACTTTGCGGTAAAATTTACGACAATCTTCCTTTTTCTATATTTCATTAAAAGTTCCTAAGTCTGAGGATTATACTTCTCGTTCTTTGAATAATACTTGTCGTAAATTTCAATATTCAAAATGAATAGTATTACTTTGGCTGCAGTAATTGGTCTCTGATGTTTTAGAACAATATTAAAAGTGTCGACCGTCTTTTAATTAAGTCCATCAAGTGGCCCTCGGACTTGCGATCAATGTTTTTTCATTAATTTTTGATTATTTAATTAAATGTCGTTTGCAGAAACGTTTTACTTTTTAATCATGACAGCTATATTAGTACAAGTGACGACACATAAAAAAATAAAAGTTATATCGTTGTATTATATTGTTACTACGTATGACCACAAAAAACGGGTCAATTTAATATCTCCAAATGTGTCCCCCGCGATAGACGCTGACAAATCTGAATTGCAAATGTTATTTTACGACAAGATAATGGCCAGTCGTTCAAAAAATATTCGCTTTTCGAACGCATATTCCTTAACGGATTGTAGATTTCTCGGATATTTTACAAAAACAAGGTAATAATAAGCAAAGGTTTCGATTTGGTGGTGGTAATGTCGCCCTGGGAATACCCGCCCATAAAGTGGGCTGTGGCGCCAAGCCTCCGAACTTACGAGCCTTAACCCTCTGAATGCTGTTAAAATTTAACAAGTCCCTAAAATCCAGTTTATTGCACGCACTTTATCCAATTTATTTACATTTTATTTTGAATTTACCAACGCTTTTAACAAATACTTGGTCCATCCAACATTTCCACATTTATTTCGTAATTAATGGAATACCCATTACAAAGTATTCCACGTACGCTCAATATTAAATTCTCTCAGTAGTCGGTCTGTGTTCTTCTGGGATGCTACTTAACGGTGTTCTTAATATCAGAGGCGTAATTGCATATTAATTCGCTGTTATTTATTTGTTGTTGATAATAAAAGGTGCCAGGAATTCATTGAAATTAATGCGTAAAGAGAAAAAAATATTTATTGATAGCAATTCATGTCATTTGAATATTTATAGCTTAAAATAAGTGAAGGAAACAGTAGGATAGACAACTTTTGTTAAAGAAGCAAGAATACATTGAGGAGTAGTCCTTCACAAGTCTTCAAAGTTTTAAATATTCATTGGACTTGTTGAAGGCAACGAAAGAATTAATTAATCAATAAGAAATTAATAAAATCCTTTATAATTGGGGGAGCCAATCCAATAAATGGAGGAAATATTTTTTAAGTTTTTAATTGCCATTTGGAGAGCCAAGCTTGGCGTAACGGGTAGGTCAAATTTGGATTCAAAATTTCTATCGTTAATTGTTTCTTACTGATGGGGACGAACAGAGAAGCGATGGACGGATTGTGTGAAAGATGTTATGGCTGAAAAGAATTTCACTTGTGAGATGAATCATGTAAAGAAGTATTCGGACAATGAGGATGATGGCTGATTTTACTCTGCTATTTTGTGTACATAAAACACGAGAGATAGCACTACTATAGTAATATCATTTGAAGCTGTTGTCTTTTATTTTTATTTTGAAAGTTGCATAGCTTCTTTATTCCTTTAGTCTGCATACTGAGCGATTCGTCGCGTTCGTGTTGAGTAAACAACAAGCGTTTATTATTCCTTTTTAAAACACTTTTAAACCACATGTAAAAGTAAAACAGACAGTGCGCCACTTCACACTGTTTAGTACGTAAATAATATAATAAAGGTTGATCCGGCGGTCACGTGGGATGTTACCTACATATAATAATTGTAGCGAGACCACGTCGAGGAGGCTGCTTAATTGATGCTCATCCTGTATTCAAGGGTACGGAGCCACAAGTGAATGTATTTAAATAAACTAAATCCTGCTTTCGGACGGATCCGTTAGGAATATTTTTAGCTTCTTAAAATTGTTTCCTTTTTACCATAATGTTATGTACGCTTGAGTTTGCTGACCGGAGGAGTACTGTAAGCTTTAAAATACTTACAGCCAGACTTCTGTCTCTTATCCTGTTTTAATTGCAAGCCAATTAGTGAGCGTTGTCATTAGAGTATTGCTGGTTGAATATTAAAAACTGACATTAAAAAACTGTGATAAATGTTCTAAAAAAAATGCAGAATATATTTTCCATTGTTTGCCCGTGTTACAATCAGAAACCATAGATAATATTGACTGCAATACACAAACCAGTTAAATGGCGAGTCGCCGGCTTTCTACTGTTGACTTATACTCCCGGTATACACATAGTGCCCTCATTCGTGTGTTTTGAATTTGATCAATACATGGACGTCGTCGCCGACCGCATCAATTTAGCTTTAATGCGATTATTCGGACAGAACAGTGACCAGCCTAATGGATATTGATGTAGGTACGTACCGGTCAGGTACCTACTATATTCATATTGTTATATAGTCCTAAAATATTCTAGTGTTCAACTAAAAAAAGTTCCGAAATCAAATCTTATTCAGTTCTACAAACATTTCCATAACTTTGTTTACGGTGTTATAAATTCGAACGAACGACGGTTTAACGCTGTTTGACGAAGTGGGGGTGCACTTTGTAAAAGGAAATTTATTTAACTGCACGACATTTCTTGGAAATCAATTACGTTTTAGAATGTTAGATGTCTTGGTATAGTTCAACCGAGTTTATGCAAACCGTGCCTTAGACAATTAAGGTTGCTTATTTCATTTTAAAACTGTCTTGTGTTTGAAATTAGTTCCACGGTCCGCGAGTACAAACGAAAAGTAATTTCAGTTAATGATTTGACACTTTTACGGTGTTTCCGGCTTGTAATAGGGCTGCGCGTGTGTGTCTGCGCTTTATTGGCGCGATTAGGGGCCGCTTTTATTACGAATAGCCCTTTAAGCAATTAACCTAAAGCCTCCCTTATCTATGTATAAGTGCGCGCGCTCACATTCAGACTACGGACTAAATGAGAAATTCGTAATTAGTGAAATGAGTTAATCGATAGCGTAAACGTGAAAATTGCAAATGTTGAAACGTTTGCGCTGGTTATATGTAAATTGACTGCCTCGTTGGTCTAGTCGCATAGCGCGACCGACCGGACCTCGGGTTCAATTCCCGGGTCGGGCCAAAATCGCTTTATTTTGTTTGAAAGTTTTGAAGTTGGTGATTGACACCCATGAATCGGAAGACACATAAATGTCGATCCTGCATCTGATCCCTCCTCGGTTCCATCGGACTATGAGACTGAGGCAATAGAAAGTGCACCTGTGTGTCCGCAAATGCTTGTGCACTATAATACATTTATGTACTGCGCAGTTGGCTGATCTCCTTAGTGAAAACGGCCGCCGCCTGTGACCGATAATCGGTCTGGACACCATTATATAAATTGTGTGACAGACTTAATGAATATTGTCGTTCTACGAGCCTGCTATAGTAAATACGCTTAAAATAATTATCGCTTCGGGCTATATAAACAAGCCTGCTGACTATAACTAGACAATTTTTTATATGTGACGTCAGAATCCGTATGTAGCGCGTAAGTTATACGGATGGTATAAGTTAACACAGTCAAAGTTTTGAGGGATGTGTTTGAAGCAGCTTACTCAAAGCTGATCTGTTAGAACTGCCAGGAAATCATTGTTTAGGTATTTTGTGTAACTTATACATCAAGCTGGTTAGATTGTTTCAAACTCTTGGATTCAGGGTTCCTGATATATGGGGTATCAGCACGAATACCTTGCTTGGGGACTTAGTTACACGTACGGCATGCAAAAAAGACTTCTTAAGACATCTTTCCTTTCCAGTAATTATTCCAAGGGTCATCAACTCGTACTATAATTGTGTCTCGTCATCCTCGCGGCTCTCAGCTGAGAGCGAACACGGACTTATGTAGTTTAGTTAATGCTCCTGTCCTTGTTAGGATAAATGATTATAGCCAGACTCCAGTAATTTAATCGTGACCTTGACCTCAAGCAAACGCTGGATGAACTCGTGATTGAACCAAAGCATTTGAATAATAAATGTTAGCTGCGTCGGCAGCCCGCTTCGGTACAATTAATAATTTTGCGCGCTTGCATATTTAATTATCATCATTACGGTTTCATTCGCTTTACCGTCTGGTAATTACAACGTTGATTAACAACAGAAATAATCGATATTTGCACGCTTTTGAGGGTATTCGATTCCCAGAGGCAATGCGTATATACTTACACGTGCCGCTCAGTTCCTGAAAATGAGGACTAATGGAATAATGTCAAATGGATGAGCAGCGATACATATTGATTATGTGGCCTTTGAGCACTGCTATGTGACTATTGTATGAGTGGTTAGCGTTTCACGTGCCGGGGTCTATTCATGGATGGTTGACCGAATATAGAATACATTTTGGATTCAACTCCAACCGGTGGCCTTTGCCAAATAGGACGTCCGTCCATTTGGAATATGAGAGCCAGTGAGTATAGAAAGCCTCCTAGCCTAGATCATTTTTGTGCATACCTGCGTAGTTGGCGTATCTCCGTTGACATGACCGAAATTAGTTCAGAAAACGTCATGGAAAATAAAACACCAAATGCAAAGATATTGACGCAAGAAGCTATTTACTTATCATGTTTGTTCAATCGATCGATAATTTAAATAAAGAACTAAACCAAGATAAGTTTGAGCTCAGCAAGCTTACTTAGTTTGTGTACATAGGTTTTAGAAACACTCTTAGGTACATATTATCACGCTTATCGTTCGTAATGGGTCAAGTTTCAATTAGAGCTAAAGGACTAATGAAACTAACTTTAGAATCGAATGGGTTAGCAGTTGTACCTATTTTGTACTTGCTTACATAACATGTTATTCTACCTTTCAATTAAATGAAACATTAGTAAGTTTTAGCGAATATAGGCGTAATTAGCTTCCAGCTAGCGACAGTGTCTGCGATATTTTTTTTTAGACATCAAAGAGAACATTCATTACTTATACGAGTATGTACATTCACCCTTTTAATCTTAGTTGGGTTGGTTATATTCCTATTTACCCTGTAAGTAGTATTGTTGTGATATCGTCTAAAACATTGAACTTAAAAAAAAATGCATAAACTGAGTGTATCAGCAGGCAATCGCTAAATATCAGTAGCAAACCTGTACACCACCTGACGTGACTGCCAACTGACCATAATTAAAATGGCAGTCTTCCAATTTTGTAATGGTTTTCAAATTCATTCTCTTTTATCTACAGTTACGCCCTGGCATTCAAAAATAGTCACGGTGGTGTAGTTGTTAAAGCACCAGCTTAGGTACGAGTGTGCAGGTTCCATTACAAGTTAAACAAGTACTAATGCAACTTTCCTTAGTCATATGTACATACTTTCAAAGTGTATCTTGGACACGAATAATTCTAAAACATCTCGAGGAAACCTGGACTATAAAATCTGAAATAATCAACCCGCCTTGAGGAAGCGTGGTAATTAACGATCAATCCTCCTGTGTGAAAAGAGGCCTGTACTCTGCAGTAGGACGATGAGAAGGCTGATGATGATTCCAAAATATTTTGTTAAATAATGATTAACTCGTATTAACAATATTTCCTATTGAATAAAATCTAAAACAAAGATACAACAAACATCGCGTACAGTCTAACATCAATAAGATTGTTTCTGCTTCAAAGGACGACGATTCATTTCATTTGATTTATCAATTTTCATAGTTTCAATTTGCTAGGCGCCTTTAAAATTGGTTTTGTGCCTTCAATTTGTATTTAAAATATCTCTGGAAAAGGTCACTTAAATGTTATTATTATTTACGATGATTTATTTAATTTGCGCAGATAGTTAATTAGTATGATGTCGACGTTGAAATTTGAGTAGACTCACTTAATACATCTGTATTCTCAATTATCTTGGCACACATTAGGTGCATCATATAATTTTTGACGCTGTTATATATGTCTTATCTATTTCTAATGAGATACATGTAAGTGTGTGAGAAGGTAAATATTCGCTGTGTATAGCAAGTACTAAGTGGAGCAGAAAAGCGTATAATCTGCAGCGGAAACGACGTCTTTGTTACAGTAAAGCCGAGTCTTAAAGATTATGCTGAATTTCTAGCGATAAACCGACGCAAGTATCACTCACTGCGCTCCACCTTAAATATCTTACCTACAAACTTCCATTTCACTGAATAAGGAAAAAGGTTCGTTTATCTAATATTTTAATATAATATTAAGAAAGTGTATAAATTAGTACAGCTTCATCCAGCCTTTGTGTACATGGAACTTAACTTTGTCTGCAGGAAAGAGTACATCATTTATATTAATGGGAACTCAACCGGCGACCACGCATCCATTACTTGTATTTTATGCCTAATGTCTTCCACAAAGAAAAGGTCCCTGTTAAATAATTATCGTCTTATTGACAACTTCTTTTTAATTGCGTTTAAACGAGGTATATTTGGCGGTGCCATATATCATGTCAAAAGCTTTTACCGTTTATTTATAGTCACGTCACGAAACGCGGTCGAGGCCGTAAGCTATGCAGTGTATAAAACAATGCTACGATTCGCTGGGCCACAGACATGGCACAGAGCTGAGAAAATCATTGTTATGTTTATAACTACTTATATTGGGACGTCATCAACTAGTGCAACCAATATCGTCTCTGACTAGGTCAGAACATACAAACAGTGACTTATTGGTCACGTTTTCACTTTGTTCGTATTTTTGTACGAGTAATACGCCTGTGGACTTTTGACGTAAAACGAATGCCAACTACTAATTAGGTCATGTTGAAGCCATTCCGCCGTGCTCTACTCGCATCATGGCTGTGTATCTGTGACGACACGCAACAAATCTGTGTCACTCGCAAGCTTTAATTTTGTCAAGTATGTGTCAGATAACAGTGCGGTCGTTTTGCGGGCTTGCCATCTCTTAATTGCGACGTACTCGTACGTACGAGGCAGTCAGTAGACTCAAGTGTGTCACAGTTTGACTTCATTGAGCGACACAAGAGGTTGCCCTCCCTCTCCGCCCCCTCTTGCCGCCTCGCATGCCACTACATTCGCAAACTAACAATGATTACACACGGCTATACGACGTAACTTATGTTTTAACAAATTACGTCGCCTTTATCCAACTTAACACAAACTAGTGGCTCTCTGAGGAATTCGTTCCCAAGCTAACGCTATGCTGTGTGTTCATTATAACTATCTACATATCCGCGTCCAATATACTATATGCTTTAATGACTTCCATACCTACAGCAGCGTTTCCCCTTTATTTACTGTCATGTTAATGAAGCCGGACACAAACGCAAACTTTCCCCAGTTATTAATTGGATAAGCCTTTTTCTGAGCTTTCTTTGCAAACGCAAACTTTGTCTTCATAATATTACTTTATTTTATGATTACTTGTGATAAGAAATATGATTCCTTTGCGAAGCTCGAGTTTCGTGTTTTAAAGTTTCGCCAAGACTTTGAGGCTACAAATAATGAATGGTGTACAGCCTCTGCAGGCTAAAGCCAAAGAGTTGTTTCTTTGACGTAACTTGAATAAGAACCCGAAAAAAGTAGGCATTTATTCAAATTCCTTTTAATTTTCAGGCTTCCGTGTTTTAGGAGGATAAAGCGCGCAAGAAATATGCCTCGCCATGTCAATGTTTAATTTAAACATTTCCGTCTCTCCATAATCATTAAATATTAATGGGAATCGTATAAATTCATTTGTCATTTAATTTGATTTGAATTTTTGAGTATAAGAATATTAACTCATATACATTTTGTATAATTTTATACGTAAAATTGCTCATTGTTTTTAGGTCACCGTATTCCTGCATGATAAAGACTTCAGGTATTTACACTTAAGCAGAGATAGAGATAATACAATTCATAAGTCGCCTCTGCAAATTGCAACCTAAGATTCTTACATCGATTTTTATCCCACCGTAAAAAATCCGAGCCAGGAAGAACCTTTCATAAAACCAATATGTTTTGTACCTATACTGAAAAAACAACATCCAATATCCGGTAGTTCCATAAACGGTTCCTAACTCTGTATTTTGTCAATTTTGTTTGACGACAGCGAGTTCAGTGCACGTCACAAGTTATGATGTTAATCAATAACCGTCAGGTAGTGCATACACATGTTCGCAGCTCACACTGTCACACCGCCGCGCTGCACAGTACAATACGTGCAGTCGTCGCCGAATTACATCATCACATCTCCACATTTTAATGAAATGGAGTAAAATTCAATCAGAAAAGTTTACGTACACAGTTGGATTAGACACACATGACATTTAAATGATATGTATGTTGTAACATTCATTCGTTAATTAACAAAATTAATTTCACCTGGCTGCACCCGAACAAAATACACAACTTTCACAAATTATTTCCAGCGAGTAATTATCTCTCGGCTATGTTGAGATAATTATTATTGATCATTGAAATTTTGCGAGGCCCGCATTTCGTGTTGATCAGTTTTAAACTCCGGCCTGAATAAATGTGAACATTGATTTTCAAGGATAGACGATACAAAATTTAATTAAAATCACTAATAGATTTTTTCTTCACATTTTCCATCGTTTATCAAATGTCCTCGAGTATTTAGTTAAATTATTTAACTTTGCTTTTTCAAAATCCTGTGTTTTTTGTAAAAAAAAAACTTTAATGCTGATTAAACACGCCAAACAAACACTATTTGCTCCCCAGTAATACAACTGAAATTCCTAAAAAGGTGCTTACTCTTCAAACAAGGCAGACCATCTACATTCGTGTTAAAATTCTGAAAACGTATTAAAAAGTTTATCTGTACCGTTTAGCCGAGTAGCAGGTAGAGATACGCGTTACAATAATGTCAGTTACAATGACGTGACCGGCTCGCTACACGTTTATCCCTGTTTTATTATATTAGTAATAGAAATAAGTCGGGAACTCACTGGCCGCCACCGCCGCCGCCGGCATCGTCGTCACCTACCTGAATTTAATAAAGACACGAACATTGTTTGCGTTGTGTAATCGTCTCGAAACATCTCATTGATTAAGATGAAAATATTATTATGTTTCTGTTGTAACTTTCATTATATTAAGATATTAGTTATTGTTAAGTACATACCCCATATTGAGTTAAATCATACGGGGCTACCGATTACATTTTTAGTCGTTTATCGTTGCAAGCGACATCTGCACAAATTTTCCTCGGTCATATTGTCCAAGTTTCATATCGGCTGAGTGCACAAACCTTAGTGTTGTGGGTCACATTTAAACATAAATTTCAGCTATTAGACGTGCAATGTGTAAGTTTGGTACACCTGTCATATCGGCGAGCTGGCGCGGCCGCGTCATGAAAGTTTCGCCATGTCATTATGCGCTGGAAGTTTATTTACTTGACATCTCCATATTGTGATACTCACGTCACCTCCCACCATGCCCCCTCGCACTAATAAGGACCTTATGTTTATTTGTTTTAATAACAGCAATCCCAGTTTGCAGTTGAATGAACCTCGAGTTATGGCTGAGCAGTTCGCTATCTCCGTTTTAAATAATGCATATTAAAAGTCCAAATTATAACACGGGTTTCATTTGAGTTTTAGCGTTGTTCGTTATTACTATTCGGGTTAGCTGACGAAGGTAGATGGAATAAAAGTTAGCTGTTCGTGTTCGCATTTCAACTTTAAATTTCATGCTGCTTTTATCGTGTGTTTTTTAACGATTTTGAATGCACCGAAAGTTCCAATATGAATGACGGATGTTATAGTGAATTGTATTGTATTTGGCACTTCTATTGCAATAAAATGATTTATTCGGGAGCTCTTTTTGTTTCTTAATTTCTAAAAAGAAAAGCGTTTAGTATACCTATAATTCCTGCTGCAGTTCAGTTGTAAGAACCTAAGTGTAACTACTTCGAAGCAGACAATATTTACTAAATGAAATGAATAAGTAAAAAACCTCATAAGATTTAAGGCCCAGACGATTACATCGTATAATGATAATACAGGAAACTCATAAACAGCCTACTTTATTAATTCGTTTACCGAAAATCTACATCATCATGAGTAATACGAGTTTTTATGAGTGTTATGCATAATATCGCGGAGCCGCAGGGCATACCTTGCTCCCGTATATTTTTGGATAGCTTTAAAATTTAATTTCCTTCGGCGTGGGTCGGATATTAGGCATCCCTCGAGCAGTGGCAAATTACTGTTAAAACAGAGATATTTTGGGTGCGGGCGTGAAATCTGTCAGTAAAGTTAATATGTGCCGTCGAGTCGCGCGTCGTCACGGGTCGCGCCTGTTGCGGTGCGGACGCGCGCATTACTGACGCCCCATCCGGTTTAATTAACTTGTTACACTCGTGACGCTTATGTGCAATGTCAAATATATCAATTCGTTAATGATGTTTGGATTTACCGCAACACATTTTAATACGCCTGATTGTAAAGCTATCTAATTTGTTTCGTTATAGTTAATGTTCTGATTTAGGTATTTCCATTACCTAAACAAAGGTAAACCTATGAGTCTGAAATAGTAAATAATCGACTAGAGTTTCTCGCAGGAATTGCTCCTCATTGATTGCCTCCTTTAATAAACACTTACCCCAGTTCCTCAGTAGAGGGAACTTGAATCCCTTAACATTTTTATTCCGCTACATAAATTCATTAGCAGAGAGGTTTATGTGTAGTAAGTACACTGTTTTACTGTTAAGCACATGTTTATTGCGAAAATATTTCTATCAACTACGGGTAAATTTTAGAGAGCATATATTCATATATTTATCGCTTGAGTGTAGAATGAAATAAAAATATTTAAAGTCGAAAAAGTGTTTCGTGGAAACTGTTATTTCAATCTGCTTTATTATTCCATGAGTAGAAATAGCCAGCAAAATCGTTTATAGCTTGAAAGGTTTTACTGAGTCCAGGCGTGCTCGCCCGGTGCTAGACTGCGCGCAAGTGCCACTAGTATACATTTTTCCAAGTGAACGCAATATGAAAGGGTATACAAATATTTTTAAAGCGGGCTTGTTGTATTTTGATGCGGCCCGGGCGGCGGCGGGCGTGGTATATCGACGTGTTGTCGTCTCGTCGCCTCCACCACACACCTATATAAACGGAAAGGGAAACGGGTAAATTTACCTGTTTTTCCTCCACACGACTATCTGTATAGAAGCGCGAATACGTTCATAAATTACGTCGCCTGCGTATTTTTTAGGAAATTGTTCTACTTTGCATACCGAGTGACATTTTCCAGGTGTTCATACGCGAAAATCGCGTGATGCTCGTTGTGATAATATTATTTTACGTTTATTAACTTCTAACTACGAGTCGATTATATCACGAATGTAAGCGTGTACACTGGTCGTTAAAGTCTATTAGATCAGCGTTACTCTTTGTATGTTTGGTTTTTACGCTTATATGTAGTCAAAGTTATTCAGCGACGCCGACAGACATTAATCTAACTGTGCGTATGAACAAAGGATATCAGTAACATAATAATGGAAGGATGTCACGACGTAAGCGGACCATTACCGCGCTGAGGCATCAGATCATTATGTGCTGTCATGGCCACGATTATTATACCTACCATGAGTGGGAGACTTTCCGTCGTAATTTGCAGCTTTGAGTGGATGTCCCTGATGCCCGGAAATTATTCTCCTTGTACCAAGATTCTTTGTATGCTGCACACCAGAGGACAATCTTATTTTCTAATTTCGTCTTGGAAAAAATAGCAGCACAAGGTAATTTTTGTAAATGTTGAATGTATTACATTCCATCAAGATGAACCTAAAATGTCGAAAACCAATATCGGCCTACATAGAAATCGGATTGAGGAAATATGATTTCGTTTTGCACATATTTCGAGTTAACTTCCGATGTTTCGGTATTAAAAGAGACATTTAAATATGGAACTGATAAAAAAAAAATGAACAGAAAATACAGAACAGAAGAAGCATAGAAGAGAAAGTATGTAAGCGTGCATTTATATGGTAATCTATATATATAAAAATGACTATGACTATGACCTACTTCCCTTGGTCACGGCATCACGCCTGAACGGCTGGACCGATTTCGCTAATAATTTTTTTGTTGTGTTCGTTATTATCAGGAAATAATAAAATTAAGGAAATTGCGTGGAAAACGATATGATCCGCATACGAAGTTGCGGGCAGAAGCTAGTCTATCTATAAATCAGTACATAGTTTATTAAAGGGAAGCAGGTCATGCTGTTTTCAGCAACAGTTATTCATGTGGCTCGGAGTACACATAACCTCTAAGTGGGCCGATATTCGGCGGAAGCCTCTACGATTTACTTTCAAGGCTTTCACTGGATTTGTATTCCTTCACCGTCCCCTCCGGTATTAATGGCTCTCGAAATATATTGTACAACACCAAGTGTCGATGGCCAATGCGTTATTGGAATTGATTCGTTACAATCGTATTGTGTCGTGGTGAGTTCCAACGAGCTATGTAACATTACATATTGTCCTGGAAAAAAATTCTTAACTTTTTATAGTTATTTACGTTACTTGGAGTTAGAATAAGCAAAAATTGAGGGTAAAACACGAGTGTCTTTTTTAAAAACCAGTCTGCCAGGGTCATTGTAATAGGTACGTAAGTCTCTGACGTCATCTCTAATAGCTTCCCCTCGCTGAGAATTATCATGAACAAAGGACGAATGCCAGGGCCGCAATAACTGGGAATACCGATCCTGTCACTATAATATTGTAGTATTCGAAGCACGTTATGGGGATACATATCTACGGATCTATAAGTAAAGCCTTTGTTACATAGAATGCGAGTCGTTAGCGATGCGGTGGCGGGTTCTACGAACGGCGCGGTCGGCGTTGTATTGTATTTGTTTCGATGAATGACGACAAACTGGCGCACGCGTGACTTGGATCTTCTATCGTCCACCAAACTTTCCACATTTGCCCGTATATTGCCGCTGATCTTAGATCTGTATTGCAATATATGTGACACAGGCTTAACTTCAGCAACTTGCTATATCCGAGCCTTAGGCGTATGACGGCAACGAGAAGACATAATTATCCATAGTTAGCAGTACTAAGTGAACACTTATACGCCTCACTGACTCCTCCAACTTTATCTACTAATAGTTTGGAACTATCTCAGAAATAAACAGAGTATTGGTAAAACTTTTAACGGTATTTTAAAAGTGCGGAGTTTGTATTCCTAGTTCACGGCTGCAAGTTTTAATTTAACTGCATATTTATATTTGTTATTTGCATTTAAAGAGCTTTTTGGAATTTTATCTGTTTATGTGTGTGTAAGCGGATCATATTGAAATGATCGTTCAGAGCAGTCTTCAGTAAAAAACAGGATTGTCTAGAAAAACTCCTATAAAGAAATCGATTAGTATAGGCGAATGTGTCAGAATGTCACGTATCTAGTTAAAAAACTGAAGACCACAGAGACAGATGTTATGTCGCTCATTCCGCCAAATTGGACCCGAGCGAGAGGTCGGCACGGACAAACGAGAAGGGCTCGTAAAGAGGTTTAATTACCATCTCTTTGCTCCGTCATTTTAGCGGCCTACTTTGTTTTTATGTAACTTGAACAAAGAAAAGGCAAAATTGTGACATCATTCTGTAAAAATTGAAAATCAAATGTTGTAACCAAACTTAAAAGCATCCATCATAAATTCGAAATACTTTGTCTTTTTTCTCACTATTTTAGTAGACACAAAAGAAATAATAACAAGGTGAACAACGAGACCAAGAAAATGAAGCTATTTCATTTTTACATTTTCATTTTAGTTGTTCATGTTCAAGTATTTATAAAGTACTTCAAAGTTGTTTTTATTAATATTTAACTGCAGTGAGCAGTTTAAGAGCGCTTGTGAAAAGTTACATTGACTCGTACATCGCACTCCTCGCGTCGGGTGGTGCATCGTACATAAATTAATTAAGTTTCAATCATCGTACTAAGTTGCACTCTATTTAATTAGTAGACAAGTTGATGACGTGCTGTGGATCGTTTATATATCAACATAACGCGGCAGATGTTTTATCATCATTGAGCTCAAGTTGTGACGTCTGAGTGTTTGACTACTGAACAGTGAACACCAACTGTGGAACTTGCAGTGCTGCCTGGTGGCTTATAGGACTATAGTGGGTCAGTGGTAGTACATACTTCCTCGGACAAACTTATCTACAAAGAGCTCGGACTTCCTCTATGTATTATTGAAAATTTCAGTCAGTGTTTATTTAAATATTGTTTGATGACGTCAGTTGGAGTAGTGAAAAACTTGCAGCCCTTTCAAAATGCCCCTAAAATCTTACATAATTGCCAATAAAACTAAGTAGCCACGCAATAAAATTCTATTCCACATAAAACCATAACTCTCGTCTCGGGCGAAAATAATAATATTTGATGTGCAAGAATGGCTCAATTTAAATCAGCTTCGCAGTTTTACAAAGCGATGAATAATTTTGTGTTGCGACAAAAGCTTTCTGCAATGTAAAAAGCTCCAAAGTGACAGGCTTTTTATTTAAGGACATCTTTAACTGGAGCCGCTCTACAGTCGCATTGTCGGAGCAATTTTCATACCAAGCGTTGAATTAGATTCAGGGGCTTAGAGCATTTTATTACTATTATCCAACTTAACAGGATCTACCTAAGTATGAGAGGCATAGAGCTATGCGATTGCATCTGCCCTCCCCCGAGTATATTTGCCTAATATGCTCTAGAAATCACCGTTGTCACTTTTAACATTATGCTTGATTTTAAACACAAATATTTTTAGTTCATCTTCCATGGATTGGTACGTGGTTCTATAAATGTAGCTGTTTGATGCATGAATTCGTGCTACGGTTAGCGTAGCCGTCTACGTGCGTAGTATCTTGTAGCGGTTATGCCGCCCCACACCTATTCTCACATAAATATGCATGTTATAGCGGTAAACGAAGAAAGTATCAGAATAATGATATCTCAAGTTAAATTCTACTTTTTCCAACATAGACCAAGTCTCACGATGAATGAATCTATAACTGGCAAGTCCTGAATTAAAAACCAAGAATGTTCTTTATTGAATGAATCTCGATGTAATTGTTCCTCGTTGAAAGTTATTTCGAATAATATTGCTTTAATCTTTGTTTATTTAATCATGTTATCTATGGATAGAAGAATTAGATTGCTTTGATGTGGCGTGTACAAGTAGAGGTGGTTAAATGCTCTCGCGGGCTGGTGTTGCTGTTTGCTCGTGTATTTCCGTCGCTAGATGTGTGTAAAGATAACTGGGGCTGTCGCCGGCGACAGATTAGCAATTACTCGCAGCCGATTGCGCGCAATTAGCTTAGTCGAGCTTTAATTTCCTTCACACATCTTGTAGCCTATTAATAACGTTACCTAACAACTCTATTGTTGACCTAATCGTGCACACTGAACATAGGTTTAAATAATGTTATAGTTAAGCACTATACTCAAATAGGTACGAAATACACTTGAGAACGTGCTTTTATGTGACAATTATCAGTCAGTAAAAGTAAAGCTTTGTTGGCTGTTTTTATGAACACGCCCTTCTCTTAGCGTATTACGGTCTATGTCGAACATAACAGCGATTTTATTTACTTGTTTTGTAGCAGGCTTTGTTTAGTGGGAGTGTTGGGGTACGGTTTAAATTGGCTCGTGAACAAGCGCGCTCCGTGTGACGCTCGCGCCGCGCGATAAACACTCAATTTGTGGGCGAGGCTACGCGCCTCAAGACTTGCTCAATATAAAGGGGCGGGCACTTAATGAAGTCATTTATACCCATCCTCTCGGCGTAGTTAGAAATCACCGCTGTGATGTGATTGAGTAATGTAGGTCTTTTTAGGAATTTAAATGGCCCCGTTGGAAGGGTGCCGGAATTCAAAGCAAATTAAAAGTGAGCAAGTGAAACGTGACGAAGGCGCCACGTTGTTAATGCCCTTTACAGTATTAATTTTACTTAGGCAGGCGAGGGTTTGTTTGTCTGCTATCCGAGGGATACGAAATGTCTTTATCGCGTTAATTGCTAGCCGTCTCTGGGCACCGGCGGACCCTTTATGGTTTAAATTAAAACATTGTTGCGAGCCTATGCTTCAGTCACCTTAACTGTTCTAGAAATCTGTATAAGCCTTGGAGAGAAGTAGAAATTACACGTATAATTATTCTCTGTCGATTTTGTTGTGTAAAGTGTTATCAAATACCTACAGCTACCATCAATTAACGTTCGCAGAGTAAATTTGGCGCAGGTCGCTTCTTATCAACGCTGTACGGCTTAAGTTCGTGTCAGGAGCAATTTCGTTAATAGTTATCTGTCCCGTATAATATAAAGTGTGAGGCGTGATAACAATCAAAGTACCTAGGTCGTTCTAATTACAAAATGTCACAGAAAACTTGAAGCAAACTAGGCTCGTCAGCGCGTGAGAGTGCTTCAGCTTTGTCGTTGAAGTAAGCTTGAATGAAACTTTAAATTAATTAGAACTATTTTGATTTTATTTTGTTACATAAATCCTAATAAAGTGTGATGGTCCGAGTAGCCACGGTGGATGTTTATAAATGTTCCCTGGCCTGCGCCGAACAAGGGATGCTTGCTGTTCACATTAGTTTTCAGTGCGGGCGTGGACGATAAAATTGAAATTTATGTGGAACTCGTAAAGTTCACCGCGTGGCCGTATACACGGTGTTACAAAAATAGTAAAAAAAAACATCGCCAACCTCAGCAAATTCTCATGTCTTAGAAAAGGAGTTAGGATGGATTATTTGTAACAGAATGGTAATAAATATTTTAAAAGTTATGTCCCTACTTAATTTCTGTTTTGATTTCCATTCACACAGCTTTACAATCTTTATACTGAGACCTCATTCTTACTGTAGGTCAATCGAAACACGTTTGAACAGTTTTTGGAAATCGTTAATTTTTAAAGAGCAAGTTAGCTCTTTAAAAATCAAAAGGTCTTTGCCTTGCTTCCGTCAGTTCATATTAAGCAAAAAAATAGCGTATGCGTTGTATACCTGCTCTATGATTATTCCGCGCAAGAACATGCACGTCAATGAAAAATTACTGTTATTTGGATCTTTATAAGGGACCATTTGAACCCTTTCGGCTGTACCTACGGATATATTTGTAACGCCCTGTATACTTGTACTGGCGTTCGGCTTTCCCCACCTGTAGCACGTTACCGCTAGTTAGACGTTACGGTCTCTCACGGTGCCTCGGAGGTATGCCCCAAGCGTCTGTACGTGAAGGGACTTAAATAGCTCCATTAGTAAGTTTATTCAGGACTGATACGACGGTACCTACGCAAAGTTTCCTCAAGTTAGACGGCTATATTCCAGGGAATGTCTTTTTAAATTACTGAGAATTTCCTGATGTTGAAGAGAAAAAAGTGAATCAGTAATATAAGATGAAACTGGTTTATTGTTCCTACGCCTACTACAAGTTATTTTAATCTTTGGATCGATATAATTGATAAGAAATCTCAACTTAGCGTGCTTTGGTATACTGATAATATTTTTTTCATGGGTCACATTAAGAGATGAAAAGGCATCCTACGCCCATTTCCAGGCTTGAATCTACCTTATTGGTTTAGTCGTTTCACTGTGAACGTGTGCAATATCATCGCGTACCTACTATAAGTATTCTTTTACGTGGATTACAAATTCTAATTCAAGGTAAATAATTTAAGAACTAGTAATCATCGTCTTATCGTGTAGTAATAAATACTCAGACAGCGTTAACAATTCTAAGCATAATTGTAACTATTGTTGCGGAAAAATAAATGCTTGAAACCAAATGGCAATTTTCAAGAAATTCTTTTTTATTTAGCTACAGTACATAAAAGCTGCTTGGAAACTGAAATATATTGTAGTTATCAATGCGAATGGGAATAAGGAAAATTCCCAGTAGAAGCGAGTTAGTTTTACACCTGACAGATCACGGGTGCGGTTCCTGCAAACTTGAGAACTCTCCAGACTGAGATAGAGGACTCCAAAGCCGATCTCTCTAAAGGTCGAGGTCGTAATTATTTATCCTCGGATGTAGATACCATTTGTAGGTTAAGAGGGGAAGAGATGACTCGTCCAATAAGATTATTTCTCTGATTTTAATAAGCAATTGGAAGCGTAACTATTATCGTTTGGTTAATGTTTGATTTAACTGCCATTCCGCATTATAGTATCGTCGTTTATCATACTTACTGGTTAGTTAAATCTACTTTATTATTGTATGTTGCATTAATTTTCGTACTACGACGGGTGCTCTGCTGATAGTGTTTGTGTACTCGTCGGTTTCATTTATTTGTTAGGTAAAGCCAAGTCAAAATACACATCGAAAACTCCCCATCGGTTATAATAATTCTATATAAAAAAAGATGAAGTTTCTTTGGATGATAATTGTATGCCGCGCCGTAACATTTTGTTTAAGTATATTAACTTTTTTGACAAAACCAGAACTTAAAGTTTTCGAGAAAAATCAAATGATTTTTTTTACCTTTGGCCTTCAATATATTTTGAGGCACACATGTGATCGATTAAGCTTTTTATAGTTTCATTACAATGAATGATATTCTTAACAATCATACCGAATCGCAGCTCTCTCCGAATTGATGAATGGTTAAACTTACCTTTTGGTCTAATTTGACTAGGCTTTAACTAACTTAGCTCGATTATATTTTTCATAATTATATGTAATTGATTCTCGGCATATTATTTTCGTTACGAGAGGGCAAGACACATTGTATTCCACACTTACCTTTCAATGATATCAAGTAGGAAAATCATAAGTCAAGCCCACACGGGCTGATAGAGAAGTACTTATATTTACAACCGCGAACGCTTGGGTGAGCAGATAGTCCCAAAACTTTTGATGGCGAGAGTATAAACATTAACAACACACGTAAAAACTTCACCCGCATAAATGAAATAACTTCGTTTAGTTTTAAAAGCCGTGACCGCGCACTATCGTGTTGGTACTCAAGAAACTAAAATGTGGGATGACAAAGGATTTTTGAACAAGTACCTACAGAAAATGTTTTCTCTTCTGTCTCCTTTACTATCCCCTCTCGCCAAGCTATCTCTGGGAAAGTTTTGAATTTCTCGTTCCGAGAGGACAACCTTATCGTTCTTCTTCATCTGTTTACCTTCGTGTCCCTCCCCATAGCTTGAGCTGTTGACGGATCATTCATTGTTGTGAGACTGGAATTCCCTTCCGCACTTGATACGCGAAGAATTGAATTAAACTTTCTGTATTTTGTATAAAGAAGAATAATACTAAAAAATAGAAACACTAGACTAATTACTAAACATGACATACATATGTATGTTAAAGTAGTGATTTTTTTTGTTGTTTGGTAAACCGACTAAGAATAAATTTGTCATAGAGTAGGTGGAGTACGAGACGTGGGTTTAGCCTTATGCAGTATAAAGGCCAAGGAAGAGAAGTCACAGCATTCTAAAACTATAACAATGTCATGTCTGTCCGCTACAATTTCTGAAAGTTGCCAAACGGACCAGAAGCCGCGCTCAACTTCGTAGTTTAGCGCTGGATAACTCACTTTCCTCAACAACTAATTTGACATATTAAATATCCTGTTTGTAGTTGTTGTTTTGATGTAAATAGATAACAAACCAGATAGATAAATGCTAAACTTTGGAAGTCGATGGGTAGTACGACGAGATGTGATTTCCAACAATAGATTGAATCTAAAAAGTGATTCTGCTCAGAATATGGAGAAATCAAAACCATAAAAGCTAGTTTGATACAATCTGAAGCGAAGCGCGATATCCGTAAAGCACCTACCTACTTGTTACCATATTATTTGAATAGGTACGGTTACCGAAGCAGATTCCACCCGCGAGCATACAAATTGTATTCCGCGATCGGGAGGCTCACGATAACTGTCAGCTTTGCTTCAACTCAGCAGAAGCATTATGACGCTGCCAGCGAGGGAACGATTCTGTTACTTTGTAAAATTGTATGAATCGCAACGAAGCGAAACGATTTCATGGAATCCGATAGAGCATTTATTACTTTTCTATAAATATTTAACAGCAAAAGCGGAAAGTGAATATATCTTTGGCTGGGAACTGAGTCGTGAACGAGTCCAATTTAAATGGCTTTTTCAGTCATTGTCGAATGGTTATCACGGGCCATTCACTCAAAAATCAGTGTTACATACACAGCGTGAATCGCTTTTATTTACATTTTAACAAAATAACTTATCATCACACATACATACATATGTATGTTTATTACAATAAATTCTTTACAAGTTAGCTACGAATTCACGGTGGGAAAATTCATTTGTTGATAATAAATTCGAATGCATGTAATTTCTCGATAACGAGGCAAGCGTCATCAGTCACGCTGAGCGTAAAATATCGCCTCAACGTGCACTTTTGCAGCGTTCAACGTTCACGCTCTTACGATGTTGTACTTAGCAAAACTCACCCTGGAGAGGCATGTTGCACGGTAACATCGTAACTTTATTATATCGATTCTATCCCAGGAGTGTATTAAAGATGTTCTCTCTTCTTATACTGGGAATTCACGATCATTGATATATTCCTACATACATTTGTCCGTGTATTATCCTTAACTCGCTTGGATCCCTTGGAAACGGCTTTGTAATAGTTCTTCGTCAGTCCAACATAGCATTCGTGAGATAAAAATACGTATCCAAACTGAAATGAAAACTCCTTCGTTTGCAAATTACACGAATCTGGTTAGAATACCAATAAACGGCAATCATCGATACCTATTCCTTTTTCTAGTCGTTTACGTAATAAGATATCTTTATCTCGTAGTTAGCTTCATTTAAATATTTCCCAATGATATTTAAATGCAAGAAAATTGTGTCTGAAGTATTCTTGGGGTAGTAATTGAATATTTATGAAAAGGTCTATTATCGATATGAGCGGGCCGCTCGCGACCTCTCAGCCTCTCTCCATTGCTTATACGATGTGTTGTGTACAATGCCAATGCAGTATTCATAGTGTTTATTTTTCGCGCTGCGCCAAAAAATCAGTCGAAAAAAAGTTAAATAAGCAATGTTTAAATGCAACTGAATTTAAGCAATGCCTGAAAGAGCCTTCGCACACTGCAGAATAAACTGAAACTCGACCAATATAAAGATGGCCCGAACACTACTTAAAGGAAATAAATAAATTACACTTAAAAAAAAAATCTTTTCTCATGGCTCTAGAAGTCGGTGTCTCAGGTTGCCACCGAATCGATTATTACAAGAAATTATAAAATAATGCTTAATACCTAGGATGATTTGCTTTTGTTAACGTTAAAATAGTAGGTTTAGTAAACAGTTTTTGTTTTAAATAAAATAGACGTTCATGATTTCGGTGAAACTTGCGTCTAAGTTTCTAGTGTGCGGCGGCTCTTATGTGAGCAGCCGACGAAAGCTAAATTAATTATATAAGCGTTTCATTTTCACTGTGCTGCATAATGAGGTACCTATGCAGGCTTAACAACTTTGCTATTTCCGTGTTCATTATTATAATTGATTTTTCTCTTGAATAAATAATGAGAGACGAACAAAACGTGTGCAGTCACTTCAAAAGACTGTATGTCGTATGTATAGGACATAATGCGATACCGAGTACATATACAAAGGTCATGCTTTTTTTTATAAGTTTGAAAGTTCGAAGTGAAATCCGGACCAATATAACACAAACCGAACATCTGCTTAAGCGGAAGAATTGGTTTTGAAAAAAATATTCAGTGTTTGATAGCCCATTTATCGAGGAAGGCACAGGTTACTTTTTATCCGGGGCTCGCGGAGTGTTTCCCAAGGGACGCGGGTGAAACCATTGATGGAAGCTAGTTATGTTTATATAACGTATATGAACGACCAAAATCATTGTAAAACTTAAGCTACCAAACTCCCATCTTGTGTATCATATACATACATATTTGTTATTTTTTCATGTATACCACAAATTGGTACGCTATGGCGAACTTCTACATTACGCGAAATATCTAAAGCAATATCCATATGAATTTCCGAAGAAAAATTGCTAGTAGCTACTAAGGTACAGGTGTCGAGTGCAAAAATACTAGGTCAACGAATATCTCCGAAAAGCTACCTCAACTTTTAATAAATAGGTGTGAGTGTCATATGAAGATGAATGATAGGGCTTGCGTCGCTTCTTGGGGGAAGAAATATTGTAAATCGTGTCACATCTTGAATATGTCACGAAAAATGGAGTAACAGGTATCAGTTTTATGCGACGTAAAGTTCGCTCCGCTAAGTTTGAGTTTATTAGGTCCCTCGTAAGACGTGACGTTAAATAAAATATCCAATTTTAAAAAGTTGCTGCAGTATTTTAGTTAAGTGTTTAATTATATTATGATTTATAGATGAACAGTCTCTCTAAAGTTCAGCTATGGAATATATATAAAAATACATATATACGCGGTCGAATTGAGAGCCTCAAAAAATGGTTTATAATACTACTTCTCTTACCTTTAGTAAAAATAACGTCATTAAAATGCACGCAAATATATAGGTACAAAGAATTTATTAATAAATGTAATTATTGTCATTAATATGCAGATATATGCCTCACATTTTAATCATATTGATGCCGAACTGAATTCTATTGAAAATGCGACTGGCATTTATGGAGTTCTCATAAAAGCAGGGAGTTTCAAATTGCGCACATTTCAATGGGACGCGGGCTTATCAATCGTACCGTGCAAACTGGATAAAACAATATGTGGAATGCTTTAACGATGCACTCGATATCGACATGCTACCGCTGGAAAGCCAGTAAAAAGTTAACAGACTAAAGCTACATGAGGACGCAGCCGGTGGAATTTTCAATAGAGTCTAACTATAGTTTAAGAGGAATTCAGATATCGCTTGGTAGATTTGATATCCACTCCAGTTTCAATACCAAGATGAATACAATGGACTGGTATCTGATCGATTACGTACAAAACCTACTGTCTAGCTATCGTTCAGAAATTGATTGCTCGACAAAAAATGCTGAACAATACCGCCAAGAACGATCGTAACTTAACATGACCGAGCCAAAGAAAATGTTGTAAATATCATTTTGCTTACCTAATAAAGCCAAAACCACATGATTAGTAGGACACTAATTATGAGGTTAGCCAACCATTAATAATAAATTCCTAGCACGAGTCACACCCTGGGAATGGTGGTAGGTAACCCCACCTGTTACGCCGAGCATAAATTACCAGCAACATTCAACTACCCACAAAGTACGTAGGCACCCGAGTAGATTGAGTGGCAAGTATGACAATACCATAGTGATGTACCACAGTAAATTGCCCACTTAATTTACTTAGCTGAATTACTGCAGTTTTCGATTCATTTTTTGACACAAACAAGAAAGAGAACTTTACAAATTACAACGAAGTACATGACACAGCGCGCAGGTATATATAAATCTGATCGTATCGTCTGAAAGTATGTGAACCGAGCACGTATGTACATAATGTAGCGCACTAGGAAGCAACAAATTTACTGGCGCAGGTTCTCCAAAGGGGCGCAAAGTGCCTCCGTTACTTGTTACCGTCGCGGGGAAAAGATTTATGAAAAGAATAAGGAATTCACCGCTCCACCCAAAGGCCCGCAAAGGACACAGCGTCATGAAATATGATCGATTATACAAAAAATGTCAACGCATTAAATAAGTCTATGTATAACATCACATAATATGCAGATTACGCAATTGTTTTCCTATATTCGCCGGAGGAAAAGCGTTGTAATATGTTTCTGAACGGTTTGTTGATAAAGCGTTCCCTCTCAACCGTAAATTGTAAAACGATTTATCTACTTTGCTTGAAAGAGCCGACACTGTATGCGACGGTTGCCCGATTTGAAGTGTGGCCGTGAGCTGAGCTCTTGTTCTCCCAGCAAAGCCTCCCCAAGTCTCGGGTTTATCCATGTCTAACATATGTTATGGTTTGTACATGTAATTGTCTGGTGTTCATGTGTTACGTTCACTATGTGCCGCTCCTCTTTTGCTATTAGTCTAGAATTTCGCAACACTTTCATATAGCGATCGATCAACCTTCTGCATCGAACAGCAACGTGTTATTAAGGTTTAATAAAGGTTGAAGAATATTTTAATATAAAACTGTGAGCTTTAGGTAGGTACCAAGAATTTTATGGAGAAAGTAAAGTTGAGATTTTTTAAATAGGTAAGTACTACGCAGCGACTGGCGTAGTTAGATGTTTTCACTATTAATTCAGTCACCCATGTATGTTCGTCTAAGTAAATGCGACGGAGAGTGATCAATCGTAGGACTGTTTACGTACTGTATGTGATTGCTCAGATCCATATTCGTAACCATTCCATGAAAAGGAGCAAATAACGAATGTAGTGCCGCCAGCAGGTCAAACTGAAAAAAAAAATGCCAATCCGATATTAACTTTCCGGTATTGTAATAAGGTTCATAATGCATTCAAGAAGTTTGATAGGTTGATGTGCTACCGTCTGTACCTATTGTAAGTACTCAATATATTTGCAATACATTCTGCGTTCTGGGAATGGTTATTGAACGAAAATATATCACAGCAAATTATCAGAATATAATTATATTGAGCGTTTTCCTTTCATACAATATTCAGCAACTTTAAATATATGTATATACCTACTAGTAATTTTACCCATTCTGAATACAATAAATGAATTGGAAGGACATTTTCTTATCACGGATGGACACAACTCACAGACTTTCATTGGAACAAAAAGTACTCCCTGATAAGGAAAAGATAAATACTCTTGCCATTCTTTTTCAGATCCCTCGCCTTTTGATCTGTCAAATGCTTCCGTATCAATCATTCAGTTATTTATTTCTAAAACTAGTTCACCAACAACAAACATAAATAAACTTAAAACATAATAAACATAAAAATAACACATAAAAGATTTTTACCAAAATTAAGTATTTATAATTAAATTGGTTCATCAAAAGAGTTTGTTTCTTGACTTGAACGCGCTTATCTCAAGAACTACTGCACCGATTTGATAACATACATATTTCACAGTTAGACAGCCCGTTTATCGAGAAAAGCTTTTTTATGCAGGTGCAGCTCCCACCCGCGTGCTTCAAATCGCTCGCAAAAACTAGTTAACCACATAATGAAAAACATTGCTCGTTCAAACTCGATTCCAGAATGGTGCCTACAATTCAAACTGAATGGGGCATGGTGTCAATAAATAAATAGGTACATATTTTTATATACGAGCTCAAATAAATAAGGTATTCAATTTCATATCCATTCAAGTGTGCCCGATACTACTGGCCATAATTTAAAATTGTATGCTAAGATATATTTATCTTTATTTGAAAATCCATTTTCATTTTCAAAAAACCCTTACGCAAAGCTACACGCTTATTTTTAATCTATATAGGACCAATGTTTTTGGGTAAGTACCTGCGTTTATAATATGGCAGTAATGGCGTTTTAGAAATTCGGCAGTAACGGTAACGAGTTGGCTCGTCAGAGGCTCAACTCGGCTCAGGTGAGCGGGTAATGACATTCTGGAGCGTATCGATCGCGTGGATATAGCCGGCCGGCGAACAAACCTGATGTGCTGTCGCGCTCCGTCCGACCGACGCCCGACCGCACAACCTGCATTTGCCGTTCACTTCCTCATTATCCCCTAGCGAAACGAAATTAGGTTGTGAATAAACATACATGTCCTTCATTTCAGACTCTCATTAAAACCAATTGAAAAAAAATGGTCATGAGGCATCAAGTTCGTACCTACGTTGTCCAAAACCTACAGCATGATTGAAAGCCATGGAGCTCATACAGTATTGGACTTTCTACTTTACAAGAGGCATTTAGGGAAATAACAAAATATTTTTTTAGTCGCTTCTTAAAGTGTCTCTTGATAAGATCAATGTTGAAACCTCAGAAGCGAAATACTCGCTAAGTGTGTGAAGACCTTTTGAACTTAGCCAAAGTTGTTACGGCAGCATACCATAGCAAGAATATTCTCTTGTTAGATACGTATGCATTTCAAGTGAATCATATTATTTCTTGGAACTAAGAAGTTATTGATAAGATATTAAAAAGGTGCCACACACAAATATGTCAAAAAAAGTACCATTATCAAGCCCGCTTGTTCACCATCACCATCCTTTGAGGAAATAATTGATGGAACCTAAAGGGACTTACGATCTCATCGATTACCTAGATATTGAACGCATTAGTTACTCCTCTGATAGGCACAAAAAGATCGCATTGTGGTCAAGGTATAATCAAACCAAATCGAAATATGATGAGGGTGGGCATAACGATGCCGAGCCGGCAATTTCCATGAATCTATTAATATAGATCTAACTCACATACGTGGCTATAGCACTTCAAACAATATGCAATTTAGGATCTAGTTTGAAACTCAACGCTGTCGGGAGTAGGTAAGCCCCAAGATTTACGCGGATCAAGTTGCGAAATTCGCAGAAAGCCTCATTTTTGACCAACCTATTTAAGGAAGACGTTTTACTCTTGTTAGTAGTTTCATGTGTAGGGAATATGGGAATAAATCTTTTTTATTTTTAGATCCTTGATCCTGAAAAGTTTTTCCAAAAAATAGACCTACGATTAGCTTGTGTTATGGCTGCCAACACAACTGATAAACTAGGTACATTTTAAAATAAATTATAAATTACTTAAAACATATATATATTTATAAATACATATTACTATAACACCCCGACCACAGCCAACAAGCTTGCTCATCACAAATAGTTCAACCGTGCCAGGAATCGAACCCGGGACCCTCAACTCGGCAGTCTGGCGTGATTACCACTGCGCCAGCGAGATCGTCCCAAATAGTATGAATGAGTCCTAAGTGAGGAAATATAATTATATATTAATATATTGCATATATTTTTTTTTGGAGCTGCATGCAACGACAAGAGTCTCACTCTTGTGCTAAAGAAGAATTTTAAATTTGGCCGCGGCTTTTGTCTCGATTGTCATACAAGTATCTCGATATAGTTCTAATTTAGTCGATATTTTTCATCGACTCTAGTTAACGCAGTATTTTAAAACCAAGCATAAGTGAAAATAAAATATAATCTAAATTCTTTTTATATATCCTACAAATACCTTTCTTCACATAAAATCAATTTAAATACAGTAGCTCATAGCGCAAACTCAACAAAATATAGCATGTGGTGTGGAACGGGGCGTCGCCAATGCTCCGCCATCTCCGCGCATGCGTCAAGTGAATTTCCGACCAATACCATAGACAATTTTTCGTTATCTGGCAAGCAAAATCTGCTTTTTGTTTGTAGGTTATGTTTTAGTGATTAATTGTCAAAATTTATGTTGAATATTTTCGTGGAATTTGTTCAGTTATTATGGAGTGGACATGAACTCGTACCTTGTGTCGCCTAGTGAAATATTCTATAGATCGTTGGTTCTAGTAAAGTATTTAACATCCATCGTCCATTTAATGACTGTGTCGATCTCGGGAGTATTGCTTGACATTGAGTTATTGAATTGAGATGTGAACACGAAAGTGGATACGCACTCACCGTCACCTTACTATCAACAACGTGAAGTTTTCTAACTAAACTTATTACTTTGTAGATCTGTACATTTCAGTTTCGTTATTTGTATAGTTTAGACATTAGCCGTCAAGATGACGATGAGTCAGTTAACAGTTATGAAACTTTATAATACAGTAGTGGACGACGTGATAGCTGGAGTGAGGGATTGCTTTCTGGACGATGGTGTCGACGAGCAAGTATTGCAGGAACTGAAGCAGTTATGGAAAACAAAGCTCCAAGCCAGTGGGGCTATGGACCCACCACAGCCGGAACCGGCTATACCACCGCCACCTCCGGTGCTACAGAGCTTCCAAAAGGCCAATGGTAACAATGTGGTACCTAAGAGAACTGATACACATTTGGGACAACAAGGTTCTAGCCAAAACTCCGGTGTGGAGCACGGTGCTCCAGCCTCCAACCTAGCAGGTGCACATCCACATCATGTACTAGACCCGAACAACAAAGTGCCAGTGCAACTCACCTTGCCCGCTCAGCCAGGAGTACCAGGATCACAACCACGCTCTTTCACTATACAAATCCCTGCATCTGCACTTAACGGTAACAAACTACACCAAGTGCTCACTGGCCCAATTATTAACGCTACCATTAGTTTACCTCAACCCTTAGCTGCAACATTATTGCAACAACACATCAATTCTGCATTAGCCGGGCAACAAAATGAATTTGACGGAGGCGGAGGTGGCCGCAGTGGTGCTGCTCCCTTCTCTTTAGATGGTGCTCTAGATTCTTCTGATGACGAGGGCTCAAATGGTGGTGATGGGTCTGAAGATGGTGCAGGCGATGACGATGAAGATGAGGAGTCTCCTGAGGAAAGAGCAGAGGAGGAAGAAGAGGAACGAGATGAAAGCGGAGGGGCTGAGGAGGAACCCCTCAATTCAGGTGATGACGTTTCTGACGAAGAACCTGGTGACATGTTTGATACTGACAATGTGGTGGTTTGTCAATATGACAAAATTACTCGTAGTCGCAATAAGTGGAAGTTCTATCTTAAAGATGGTATCATGAACTTAGGTGGGAAGGATTACGTCTTCCAGAAAGCGAATGGTGATGCGGAATGGTGAAAATTTACTAATAATGAACAAATAAGCTGTGTGTATTTTTATAGAAGGTGTAACTTGTTGTATCTGGCTGTTGGAATGTAACTACTAGAAAAAAAGACAATGGTGAAATACAGATATTATTATTTAATTAATATGATAATGCACATGGACTTCAACCATAGTATGAATATGGAGAACATCTTACTGCTATGTAACAGACAACCAGCATACAAGTTATTACAGGACCAGAATTAAAAAAATACTGGATTTATATCCGATTACAGTTTGTGCCAAAGAACTTTGTTTCTTGAAAGTCATTTCTACCTCACACATGCATAGTAATGTTTGTTCATAATCTTTTTTACTATCATGATGTCCATAGTAGACAACTTCAGACAAGCAAAGCTTCTCTACAAGATTTTTGCAGGCAGTAAAATGGCTAACTTCAAAATTGCAAAGTTATTTGGTGAGAACTGTACACACATTATGCTTTTCTTGGAAATAGTAATTGTTTTCACTACATTTCAATCTTTATGCAGATTCCATTCAGCTCTTACAAACTGACTGGTCAAGAAACTTGAATGGATTTCTATCCAACTAAGCATGATTGTACACAACGGCCCTTCATAACCCTGATGTGAAAGGGCGATTCTTGTGATTATTTAATTGCTTAGGTTGAAGCCAGTGTTGGTAACGCTCATGGAAAAGTACCAAATGCAGGTGATGGTTCAATCATTGTAATGAGCTTCTTACATTAGTTATTGTCAAAATTATTTAGGTGTATTGTACATTTTGATTGTAATTTGCTATTTAAGCTTCACTAAAGTTGATACATAAAAAAAATCAGTTTAAAAGAAGAAATATCCACACCGATGTTATATAACTTGTGCCATAACCAAGAAATAACTCTGAAATCCATTAAATTGTATTATTATGAGCTTCTTATCCAAACATATTTGCATTGTATATGTGTATGATTGGCAATCCAAAGGTTTAATATCCAAGTAGTAATTTCAATATGTTGTTCCATCTGTTGTAGCTGTTTTATTTTCAGAATTGAAATTTGCTGATATTTTGTTATTGTGCTTGTTATATTTAGTAAACCAGCACCAATAATGTAACAGCAACATATTATTTAAATACCATTCAACAATATAGTGAAGCTGTTAGCATGTATGTTATAATTAATGTGATGATTATGAAATCCAAATTGATAAGTGATGTGACTCAGTTGTATCACATAGCTTTCAAAATACATTTTGGCATAGAATAAGTTGAGTTTTACATCCAAACATTACTTGTAAGTTTCTTCAAGGTAATTCAGTTGATTACTGTTATCTATAAATGTATATATTTTCTTAAATTGTTCATTAATTAATAATCTAGCAATATTTCCATTAATGTATTCATTCCCTCACAATATCTAGAAGGTACTTGTAAATAACACCAGAGTACTGGTAAAACTATCAAGAATAATTAAAATAGTTGCTTTACAAATAATGGAACTCCACATTTTGAATTCATTTAACTTTTAAGATATTTTTGTCTCAGTTCAGGCACTAAGTTATTATATTGTGATATCTATGTTAATAAATAATGTTTTGTAATGAGTGGAACATTTGAAATGTATTCTAAATTTTATTTGTAATTTAATGATTTATTTGAAAATAATGGTACATGCAGCAAGTTCCAACTGTCTAGTTAATTCTCAAATAGATATGTAATATAAGTTTCTTATGGTTTGTTTCATCCCTTAATAAAACGTTTGATGAAAGTGGTAATTACCTATAATAAAATATGTTGCAAGATAAATCGTTTTTTTTACTTTTTATTTACATAGTTATGATTGCGGTTGTAGCATGTGTAGGACTACCCGTCTCATATGAGTATATATGCAATTATCGTGACTAGATGGGTGATGATGACATCTGGAGCAAACTGTTTTCTGTCCTTCAGATGCGGATCCAGGCATGTAAACTTATGAAAGACAACAGCTTTATTTAGCGACGATGTATTTTTTTGCTGATATTATATCTAATTGTTTTTTAATTACGACTGACGACGAAAAATACTTATTTAAGTTCTACGTAGGTAGGTACTAATTACTTAAATTTTTGATAATAATAATATAATAATATTTAAATTTTTGAGTATGTTTCTTACCTCTTCACGCACAAACCGCTGAATAGATTTTGATGAAACTTTGCAGTAATATAGCTTATCAAAATACAATATAACTTTTATCCATGTGCGGGAAGGTCATGGTACCTCATGAAGCTGGCAAAAACTAGTATGCATATTTGTATACATACGTAGGTACGGAATCTAAATATTTATCGTTATATAATAATTCACCTTATTCGAATCCCACAGGAGGAGATAGTGTAAGTATTTTATAGGTAAGTAGCTTCCGCCCACTGTTTTACCCAAGTGCCGAGGGATATTATAAAAGTACCTATCATATGTCCGTCTCCGTTATTTCCAATCTATAAATAGGGGATTTATATTTGGACCTAAGTAGACTGTTGAGCTGTACGAACAGCGCACATAAGGCACTGTGCTTCAGAAGCGCAGAGCCTCTTTCACTCTCAAACTGTTCTCGACTTTTCTTCATTGAAATAGAATTTAATATCGCTTAACTTTAATGTAGTTTCAATACTCTGTAGATAGATAGGTTTTGAGCATTTGAGATTTTGAGTATCTTTTCAGTGCGGAATAATAAAACGAGCGAATAAAAAAATACTAATCGACCCGTGCATCGGAGAGCACGTTAATGTCGGTCTTGCGCCGGAACTCTCTCCGGTCGTGTTAGATTGCCGTCCCATTGGACTATGAGAGCGAATAGATAGTGCACCTGCGTCTGTACAAATACTTGTGCACTGAAATATGTCCTGCACAGCTGGCGCATTTCCTAAGAGAGAACTGCCGGCAATCGGTCTGGACACCATCATCATCGACGACCGCGACGTCCAACAAAGGCTTTCTCGCGGGTATTTAGTAGGTATATCTTACTAATATTGTTTAGTAGGTGTGTTCAACCGGACAACAAGCAACAAACTCCCTTTCGGATTAAATATAGTAAGAATTTCTCACATCTTCCCAAAAGCCGAGAATTTTCTGAATTCCGACAATTGAGGTAGGTTTTATAGCTAAATTAGACTCGATAAGCTAGGCGCTCTTGACTATATATTTGCTAAATAAAATCATAATAAAAATGGCTGTGTAGATTTTTGGCGGCAACCTGATATAGGAATAATCAGGATGGGCCATATAGAGTCCAGCTTCAATTGCATCATTACACCATCATCAGTCAGTTCTCCGGTCAACTTGACGAACTGATTTTCCCTCAACTCATAGCGAGTTAACCACAAATCTTATACAAGCATGCACCAAATTCTATAGGACCTTTATCAAAGTTGTTGACGTGCGTCAACCCACGTCAAAACGTAGCCATGCTTAGTGCGGGCCGTCCCTAAGGCTTTTAAGGTGTACAAGTCACATGACGTTTTTAAAATACTGTTCCCAATTGTAATACGTAATGAGGTACAGTAAAACCATTAGTTGGCCCACAATAGATAGGTAGGTAACATAAAAGACAATATAAGTCGCTCTGCCCGGCTCTCACTGAGCCGGCTCCAATTATCTACGGTAATCCGGCGCAGCGGGCCGAGCTAGATAGCCGCCTGTAATCGACTTACCCGCGCGATTTAATATCGCACTCAATGTCCCAGCAAAATATTTACGTAATTTTCCTCCAACCCGCTTTGTTCGCTGAAACAAGTTAAAATCAGCTATCTACAGTGTCTAAGGTGAATATTCAATAAGTATTAAATTTTATTCAGCGTCGTTATTCCTTGACAGAGTTTGGCACAGCTGCCGATAAGGTAATTAAGTAGTTCGTGTTGTTGAGAAATGGAAAGATCAGGAGATTAAACGTTTCACCTTGCAACATAAATATTTTTGGCTGAAATGCTATGGCGTTTATGCTTAGATTTTTTATTCAGGTTTCTTTGTACCGGTTTTCGGTATCGTGGACTGGTAAAAATAGTGAATGCTTCTTCTTAATTGAAAAATAATATCAGGATAGCTTTCACACACGACCAGTTAAACCCAAAAGAAGCAATTAAATTATATTAGGTATAGGTGTATTAAAAGACCCAGGCCACAGCCAACAACCATGCTCGTCACAAAAATAAGAAATTATCAATCTCATTGTTTCGACTACGTACGGGTCGCGGTCCGCTTCCAGGCTAACCAGATGCGAGTGACCAGTGATAAGTATGTTTCCATAAAATAACTTTGTGAGACAATGATGTGTGTAGGTACGTATAGAAAACCCAAAAACCAGTACAGGATCATGATTGGCACCCCTTTTTCACCCTAAGCTCATGCCCAGGTATTAGTTCTTTGTTATAAAGAAGGTTGTAACATCACTCAGTAAAAATAAATT
The DNA here is from genome assembly GCA_958496145.1 of Heliothis peltigera. Taxonomy (NCBI): domain Eukaryota; kingdom Metazoa; phylum Arthropoda; class Insecta; order Lepidoptera; family Noctuidae; genus Heliothis; species Heliothis peltigera. Next base: position 5,809,341 of record OY292334.1, on the reverse strand, counting down.
CCAACTAAAGTCGCTGTTCGTAATCATTTGAATATGGGATAAGGATCGGTTTATCCCTACAAACCTGTGAAGCTGTAAATAAATCACTATTTTAGGCTACGTTCATCTTGATACGAGACCGCTAAAACGAGATACCTACTGCCGAGCTGTGTGCCTTGCAGGGGACAGAAAATAACGAGTATCGATTTAACTAGCATTCTCCCTCCGAACGTGCAAGTCGATTCGATTCGGGTGACACACTTTACCGGTGATAGGCACTCACAGAAGCGTGCAATTTGTTACTCGCGCTAAGCTAACCCCCTAGTCCCAACTTATCTGACTCTTATTCATACGTAACCTATTTGAGGTTATTTGTTGTTTATGTAAATGTTAGCTTAGAATCCGGCTCTTTGAGTCAACTTGGATTGGATATGTATCTCTCATGATATTTACTCGAACTTCTCCCGACAAATTCCTTCAATCAGGAAGCTGGCCTTAAACCAGACCCATTGCTTAATTATACATATGGAACAAGTTTTCAATACAAATATTTGCAGGAAAACTTGTATTCGCGTTACGGAAGGTGATTTTTACGGTTTTTAATCTAACATTGCTAACATTAATGTGGCTGTCAGAAAAATTACCGCAAGCATACCGTATACTCAGTATCGATAAAAAATGCTGGAAAAGTACCTACCTACCTACCTAAACAAAATTGTTAACAAGTAAAACATATAATACCCATAGGTAGGAAGGTTTAAGTGAAACAAAAGCAAATTAATTCGTACATAATTCACAGATGTATATTGTATGTTCGTCAATTTCTTTGAAAGTCCTTTCGATCTTCGAAAGATATATTGTTGGTTGAGAGTGCTGGTTTAATTGTATACGGAGTCTTGTAGTCTTTTGGCTTCAATTACCTATCTGCTATATTATCTAGTTCTAAAGCATACCACTAATTGTTCATATATTTGGACTGGTGCCTACGTACTCGTTTCATGATCCTGCTCTCAAATAAGCAATTCAAAGCTATAAACAAAGGCTCAGACATATTGATTTTCTGAAAACTATTAACATTTTCATCCCAGCTTAATACATTCCATCTGTGTCAGTATATCAATATAGACGGGTACTTATGGACTTAAGCATCAATCTGAAAAGAAAGACGATAAGATCCCGCGAACAAAGTGCTAACCTGTTGAATGCTTGTGTGGCTGCGAGTATAGCTTCATTCTCTCTCGGCTTCCCCAACGGTGCGGTCGTTATCGAACGAGCCCCAACTCCACAACAATAAGTACCCAGGAACACTCCACATTTAAGTGTCTGCATTTATTTTCACTTTGATCTAACATGTTTTTTTTTCTTTCCAGGTACACGTTCTTAGAAACCAGTGTTGTGTAAATTTTCATCCCGTGAGTCAAGATAGTTGGAAAATGTCGTGTTTCGGTGGCAGCGTGCTCATCCCCGACTGAGGGAACAGTGTTGTGGTGTTCAGTGTAGTGTGATGATGTGTGTGAAGTGAAGTGCTAAGAGTAAACGAAAACCGACACCATGCTGCCGACAAATGTTATGTCCTTTATGAAAAAGGTGAGTGGAAATTTCTATTAAAACGACGCTGTCAATTTAAATGACTTTATAAGATATGCAATGCAGGATTGAGTACTGCCTATAAAAGAGAATTCGATAAAGCTCTTTGCCTCTAATCATCCTCAGGGGATGTATTTATTAATAGTATCCCGACCGCATTTTATTGCATATTTCTCCTTCTGCCTGCATTAACCTTTAAACAGAATGAAAAAAAAAACAGATTCTATACTGTTGTCTATGGAGAGGGAGGATATAAGAAATTCCTCTAGAATTCTGATCCATTAACGTGCTAATTATCTGAGCCTGCTGTCAGTAGGAATTGAGGCTCGGTAAAAATCTTCTGTAAAAAAAAATCTAAGAATAATTATATTAAATTTATACTCAAAAAGCCACTAGCAATAAATTTAGCCAATAAAAGCGGAGAGGTTTTATAGGCGCTAATTTACGAGCAGCCTTTGTCTTTTTGTTACGTTTTAATGTTATGCCGTTTGTATTTGCCTTCTTTTGTTTCATGAAAAACTAAATTCCGTCAGCGGTTTCACCCTGTACCGTGAGAACAAATCCGCGTACTCGGATAAACAGTAGCTTATAGCCTTGCTCGATAAAAGGGCTATCTAATACTGAAATCATTTTTAAAAGGCAAATTAAATCGGTTTCAAAAGCCGTTCCTGAGATTACTGCGTTCAAACAAACAAACTCTTCTGCTTTATGATATTATACATAATAATACCGCTACGTGGGTATTACCAAGTCTTATTTAATCAATTGTCAGTACTGGCGGAAAGGAGGGGGATAGTAAGGCCTAGCTTCGCCCAGGTATGAGGTTTATATTCAACAAATAAACATTCATCAGCAGAAAAATCTGGGCATTTTCAGTGCTGAATAATTCAGTTCGCGCCTGTCTAAATAAACGAATGTACAATTAATATAAAACCACCTGAGTACATTAGGGCCTGCATTAATTACGCGAGCACAAACATAGTTAATATACAAAAAACCACAGTCACGTACGTGTATTATTTTTCATCTCTGCTATCACGAAACTCGCCAAATGTGTTTAACAGAAATCTTTGTTTTGATTTTATTACTGGTCTCCCTTAATTAAAATTCCCCGTGCTAGTCTCCATCTAACATAAATTATTATGTGCTCAGCTACCAGAATTTCTATTCATTCTAAATATTTTCAGCCCGAGTTTTAAATAAGTTTTAACAAAAATACCACAAAAATATGGTTAGATACTTGCGTTCCTGTTCTTTTGTGGAATGAATGGAAGTGGGTCAACCATTGTTATCCAAACTAAGTTTTGTTATTTCAGTTGTAGGGCCTGATACCTAGGTATGTAAGCACAAGAAGGTTGAGCGCACTAATAAAAGCATATTTTCGCCGCTCGCATGACAATAAAACCCTAATAAACAGAATAGGAGAAAATTCTGCGAAATACCAATCTGGAACAAGTGAAAAAGGAAAATTTCGTAGTTTTACTGTAAACTATCTTTTACCAGCCGTTGCGTTCGCGGAATAAGATATTATCCCCTGGGAACTACGTGTATTTCTGTATAAGAAGTGGTTTCTGTCTTTTCCCTTGTATTTTATGTAACGAAATTCCATTACGAGCTGTTGTTTCGTTGAACTACGTGGTTGAAATAAGCAGCTACTTACTTGGAACGATGGCGACAGGCGAGATAACGTTAAAGCATAAGAATTTATTGTATTCAATTATTATGCCAAACAAAGCAACAGGCACTTATACAGTGCTTATACTCGCTTTTTACTTTCTGTTCTCTTTTTCTATAAACCTAATAAAACTGTCAAGAAGTATAAAAACAGTCATTACATACGTGTCTCTCAATCTTCGAAGTGTAGCTCCGTTAATAGAATAAACGAAAATACTAACCGGGTTAAAACTTTTATGCACGTAGACAGCTAGATTTAGATGTCCACCCCTCCAACCCGGTGCGCTGAAATTCAATTTCTGATTTAAAATCACCAACATGCCTCGCCTATTCCGGTATTAAAGTTCGAAGTCTTATAACGAAACTATTTGAGCTCCGGCTCAGTTATCCGTTGCGCAATTTGTGCTATATCTTCAGCGATTTTAGCCAACATTCTGGAAATGCTAGGTACAAAGTATGCAACACATTTTACACTAAATAGCAAACTTTTAGCTATTGAACCGAAGAGAAGACAAAAGCTCTTTGTACGTGTGCATTCATTGTATTTCGTGGTGTGTGAATGCGGTATCGCTCGCTTCAGTATCGGAGGCAGGTGCAGGCGGTGCCAGAGGCGGCTCACTAGCGCTTCCTCTGAGATGAATTAACGCTCCGCCGTGCGGAAACGTCTTTCTTTCGCATCAAAACAATATTGTTGAGTTCCGCGCTCGCCAACAATACCGTTTGTGAAACAAACACACTTATATGCGGCGTGAAAGACAAAACAACCAACTGCACGTAAAATTTTAGCGTTGTTGACATTTTTAAAGGTGGAAAACAATATCTATTAAGTTTTCATTTTCCAAATTTATGGGAAAAATATATTTTCTTAACAAATGTGTATTTTAAGAGAGCGTTTAACTATCCTATATATTCATTCTGAGGTCTATCCCTTTATTTTGTGTAAGTATTAACGCTACTCTCCTATTCACAGCAAAAGTAAATTCCCCTCTAATGTTATTCCAACTAAATAGACGGTAAAATTACAAGGAAATGTGGAATCCTCATATTACACCTCTCGTTAGCGTACAGCTTCAGGGTCCTCAGCAGACAAATACATCACATTAACACCTACGTCACAGTTTCAAGGAAACGCCTACATGAGCATTGTAACATAAGGTGAAAAGTAGCTTATGAACCTATTATACACGTGGCGCGATAAATCCTACTCAAACGTGGTAGTTTGATATTATAAGAAGAACATAATATCACGTTTGATTCGTTAAATTCTGACATACTATAATTCCTGTTTCGCTGAAAGGTCAGGAATATCTGCACCAGTCGGTCCACCCACAACAAAATCACTTGTTACTATTAAATTCAGAAACAGAACACCTCCAACTAAACCTGCACAGCATTCTCGTTAGTCCTTTAATAATTGGCCAGTCACAGCACGTGTAGGAATTTTATCCACTAGAATCTGTGTGAAAACGTTCGATGCTTATTTTTCAACCTGCAATTGCTGAGGGATGTGGTGTGGGGCAGGGAGATCAGGAGGTCCACTGAATGGAGCCGCACTCCGTAATAGCGCCCTCCCTGACGACTCTATTAGCACACAGAGAGCTGCATAAAGGTGCACCTTATCAAAGCGCGCATATTAAAACGAGTCTTTCACTGAACTGCTAGTCCATATTTTTTTGCCCAAATAAATAACATTCCGTCTATGCGCTTTGCTAAAGGTTTAATTAGCGAAGCTGTTCTCGGTAACTGCAAGAGTATGCCGAGTTCATTTTGTTCCTGTTTATTTACTTGCCAACATTTACACAGTTTAGTTGTGGCTTAGTAAGCATTAAGTTCTATCCTAATATTGTCTATTTACGCTCACTAAAAAAGTTTGCCTAAAGATTGAACTTTTAAAACCAATCTCACCCTGTTTCTCAGCATCGAATAAAAACAAGACGAAACGAACGGGACGCTCGCTCACTGAATGTTTTATGGATATTTTTTTGCTTTTTAAATGAATTTGCCGTGGGTGAAACAAACGCTTGAGAAAATTACCATATAAATAAATATCTGTCCTCGCAAGCCTTGTCTTATCATTATTTGTTCGAGTAGAAATAATGTTTGACGTAAAATAACATATCTACATAATAATTAAATATTAGCTTGTATTTCACCTGAGCCCAAAACTAAATTACGATTTAATCACTAGGGGTCGCTGGGTGACCTCCATCTCCTCGAAGGGCGGACGAGCATTGACAGGGCAAACATGTACCCAGATGACGTATAACATTAGGTACAGATATCTGTGGACAAACCTCTCCTACAATATATTCCAATCTATTTTAACTACATATATTGTGTGAGAGGTAATTGTAATTCATATTTCAACCCTTATCAAACTACAAGTTTTCACGAGACTTCATCCAGCTGACAGTTATTATAATTGCGTAGTCAATCGCTTTTATTATAGAGGTCATATGTATTTCATATTAAAATAAATAACAAAACAATAAACTATGTCTATGAAATTTAAGAACTGAAACCTCTTCAGGTCAATACGAAAAGTGAATATTGGAATTCTACATATAATTGAAAAATAGCTTAAGAGGAAATTGTCATTCTTTACAACTCGTTAAAGAATATCGTTCAGTCTGTAATTGAATTATTTAGAGTCTTTAATTAGATCAATCAAATACCATTCAACATTGTGGTGGTAAAACTAAAAGCCTATCTACACAGAAAAATGTGTTCACTTTGTAACGTGTTCGGGTTTCGAAGACAAGCTCAGTTGAACACATGTAAGTGAATACAAAAAATGAAGATTGGATAAGAGAGAATGTGAAAGGATTTTAAATACGATACTTAATTGCTAAGGCTGTTTGCGGAGAAAAATCGTGGCTATTACAATTTGTTTGCAGAAAAAAACAAACAACTCATCACGGGACCATCAATAACGAATAATTGAAGAACTTATTTGTTAATTATCCAGAGAGAACATAAATTATAGGGATTTCAAAAGCTTTTACCATGATTTTTTTATTAGGTATATGGAGTTTATTTTCATAAACGCGATAAACTTTTATGTTAATGTTAATTATAATATAATAATACCATCAAATTGCCCCGTAAACATATACATACGTGCACGTTCACCCGTTGAAACAATATTAATTAATAAACAATAAAAACTTGTTATCTTGTAATCAAGTGTTACTAGACAGCATTTCAAATAACGATACGTATTTTTGGAATATGTATAACTACAGAGTAAGCAAATAACTGAATGACGACGTCTTGTTCCGCGCAGTTTTTATTATTTCCAAGTAAATTAATATTGCTTCAGTCTATTTTTAATTCTTTTTATCGTTGACTTACTCTCGGCCGATATTGAAATTGTATAAAGTCGAGTGACGCAGTCGGCGCGACTCCTGAAGAGGTACTTGCTCTGTATTGGTTATATTTCTATAAGTACGGACGCTTCAACCATACGTATAGCACAATAGCTGCCTTCTGTAGAGGCTCCGGTCACCATCTAACGATGTATTGAACAGAATCGCAGTGACGTATGTAGAGATAGTGCTATTGTTACTGTTTGAACGCGTTTGGGGACTTTGATGTACACGAGCAACGACATACCTAAAGTTAATAAACATAGTTTATGCTGAATAACATGATGCCTCACTGCCAATCAACAGGCAAGCCCATTGGTTTGTGGGTCAGAAAGCTGTCAGAGCCTTCCATAAGTAATTAAACTACTTCGATGATTGCCTAATTTTACCGTGCGCCAGAGTATATTTGAATTATGCATTATGTATTTGAATTTTAAACAGTTCCGTCAACTCGCTGAACGGTAAGCGAGCTACTAGTGTGTAATTAATTCTATTCATTTACAACTTAAGTGAAACTTTTTCAATTTGCATCATTGTGCATTGTGCAATTTTGATTATTTATGCAACCCTCGAGTCAAAACTAAAATTTACGTTTATACTCCAAATTATTTTAAAAGGGTAAAGTTGTGATTCATTATGAAGCGTTTGTATTCTTAATTAAATGCAGGTGTTCAGTGAGCGAGCGCTGCGCTGTCTCGTTACGAACACGAGACGCGGAGACGACGTGCGACGCCTCCACGGTTTGTTTAAGGCGAAAATGAGAATTCATATAAATTATTATACTCGTAATGTCGTGTGTCGCACTTATTTCCCTATGTAAACTGAGTTATGCTTTGCCTACATAAACCTCGGAGTGGATTTTGGTAGCAAATGCGACCCAAGCTAAGCTGTCCAATAAGTACATATATTCAGCTCGCAGTCGAGCCTGCGGACACAGTTCAAGAGATAATGGGCTAGTGCGAGCCCACAACACGTAGCCGTTCAAATTATGCGATGTGGCCCTCCGCTCCTCTCGCCCGCCTAGATGAAAGGCTTACTGAGGTTATACGTCGCCCCGACCCTGCCATAAAGGCTTATAGCGAAATACTTGTGGATTCTTGCTTGATGTAGCAAAAACTTACCGTACATTTTACATGTTAATGACTCGTTCACAAAGCGTTGTACGACGCACTTGTGCCCAAGGACATATTGCACATTTGATTTCACTTCACAGCTTTTGTCTTGCGACTTGCCTAATCATATTCAATGAAAATAATAAAACCATCTATTTTGTTTTGGTTGGCAAGCGATTAATAAAGCCATCATAAACTCGGTTTCAGAAAATAAATAACCTTGCGAGGTAGTTTGTGTACACGTCAAGTCAACTAAAAGTTGTAGCAAGCGCCCGCCGCCCGTGCGCTACGCCGTAGCTCGGTGCTACGACAAGTTACTGGCACCGCCGATTGTTTGCTGCTTTGATACAACGTTTAAATTTTAAACACATTAGTGGTTCGTTGCCAACTTCCTGAAATGAACAGCTGTTCAATATAACAAGCGCTATGTACAAAACATGTGTACTTATAAAACTAGTAAAGTTCCTATTTAGTTGAAAATTTCGGCTACCGTGTTCGTTCTTCTCAATTAATCTTCTACGGCAATAAATGCCACAAAATTTGTAACGCTCCTTGGTTCGCACTGGCGTAAACTTTTCTTGAGTAATGATGACTGTTAAGGTTCGATCGCTCTTAAAATGTTTGCTTCACCGAGTTGTGAGAGTTATTGCTGGCTCGATGAGAACTGTTAAACGTTGCGCGCCGCCGCTACTTCAACACCTATGATGACGATATTCCTCACTATGAAATTGCCTTAATATTTAGTGCAAAACTTGGCTTGAAACTTTGCCTAATGAAGTTAACTAGTTTCAGTATCGCTCGTTCTTGAGGTACGAATATGTAAGAAACTTTCGAAATATTATCTTAGTTATAAGATATGTTAGAGATATTCCGAAATGATACCTCACTTAAATTTACAATTGCTGGCTGGCTTTAAAATGGAATAAATTATTTTGAATATATAGATCATCTGCTTAGCGCTTTTCCAACTATGTTAGGATCGGCTTCTAATCTAATCGGATGCAGCAGTGTACCAAGTTTTACATGGAGCGACTGCCTATCTGATCTCTTGGTTAGGATATGTTGTTAGATTTTCTAACTTCTGACTACCCATAACGAAAGATCTTCAAATAATAACCCAGATCCACCAGTTTAACGTGCCATCCGAAACATTAGGGAAATCGACAAAAGAAGGTCGTCATTCATTCACAGACCGGCCGCGCCAAGTGTTGCTTACCCATATGATCGATCGCTCTCTGCTGCTGTTACATGTCCACGAGCTCCACCAGTAGAATTATGAATTTTTGGATAACTTTATTGATATTTAAAAGTGCTAGTAAATGTAATTTAGGTAATTAAAAGATAAAATGAACTGCAAACTGCTGCACGAACTTATTATTCTAACAAAAGCTGAGATTGTGGATGATATTATTCATGTAGTTAAGTAGTCTATTGTATCACATTTTGTAACCGCAATAAAGAGCGATCGTACACATCTCAGACTTGTGCAAAGATAAAAGAGATTGGTTTACATACTCGTGTAAAGCTGTTTCGCTAGTAGAATGCAAATACAGACCTGAAAACGACAACACGAGGAGATGTTCTAGTTCTAACACAAACAAATGTAAAATTCAGTGGATGCATGAGTCAGTAGTTTCGTGGTTACATGAGCGTAATGTGTGCGGCCGGGTGTGAAGCGCATTAAACTGGGTTTAGGCAAGATTCAGCCGGCGGTGATTTAGATTTATTCGCGCGTAGTTCCGACCGACCGCGCTCAAACTACCTTAATGTGATTTCTGAACGGGATTCACATAAGTCTCGCGAGCAACATGGCGGCGGCAGCGCGGGAAATCTGCTAAATTGCTTTGCTAGTTTTGTGCGCATTGTCCAACTGCTGTATTTGTGTGTTTGGACAATGTTAGCTGTTTATGAAGTACCCATTTAAAACAAAAGCACTTATTCTATTTTTTAATAGAGGCTGAATAAGTTTATATCTCAATAAGTCCGCGCCGTTTGTTACAGTACTACGTCCCATTCATTAAATTAATGAAAACGTATCTTTTATCGTATTCATTTGGTAAAACATCTTAAAAGAATTTTTTTTTCATTCATTATTTTAATGGACCTGTTGTCGTTTTTTTTTTATTAATAATATGTATAAGCGAAATAAGTAGGAACCCAGCTTGATGTGAAAAATATGTGACACCATAGTTCTTATTTTCATACAAATTGCATGGAGAGTAACCGTTTTTGACAGTTAATTAAAATGGGGATATACATACATATGTCTATCGATAACCGTCGTTAACTTATAGAATATTTTTAAGTTTAGCAGTAATCCCTAACCACTGAAAAGATATTATTTTAGCATCGATCGGACCAACCCTGAGGCTTAAAGGCATCTTATAGTTTACATAATCCGTAATGAAAATTCTTCGCATTATATTTTACGATAGAAACTTAAGCCCAAATAACATAACTATCTGAAATAGTTAGCTATCTTAATAACACCACATAAATTTCAGCCAGTTTAAGTGGATATCTTGAAATCCTTTTTATCATCTCCAACACAAACGTCTCCCGAGTATTTTATGAACAAATACCTAAAAGTCGGAAAAGTTTAATAAAACATGACCACTGCTTGGTACGTATAAGCCTTCCTTTATATGTCCCTGCTTGTCTTTGACCTATTTCTACGCATTGTTTATTCAGCCTGAACATATTGCAATACAGTAAAAGATCTAAATACAGATTTTTTTAAATCAAACTAAGTAACAAACACAAAAAATCTTGTATTCAAATTAGGCGGATAAATCAGCCCTTTTCAGCCGTCAAAACGAAAGACAGGCCTGAAGACGCCCGCCTTTCACCACTTCTTATGTGTTTTTGCTGGGAAAAAGAAGTGACGCAACAAACTCAAACAAAATCAAACCCAGCAACACATGTCTGTCTGTTAGGTTTGAAGAACCAGATTTATATACAAAACAAATCCAATCTCAAATTACTTGTGAAAACCATAATATCTCGCATATTATATGTTGTTTTTATACAAAAGGAATAAATGTGCGTATCTGCGGTCTAAAATAATAGTATGGTGTTGTGCGGTAGCGTCGCGTAATTACATTCCTTTGTGGTGCGGGTGGGTGTAGCTGCGCAGTCTCTGCTCCGCTGGTTCCGCCGTGCGCTCGCCGCTCCGCTCCGCTCGGCGCGCCCCTGAGCAGCGTCGCCGCCATTGTTCCCGCCACTATTGTACTCAATGTCGATACCAAATAAACGTATTAAAGGTTAAGAACATCGCACCCATTCAAGCCTAATAAATAGCTCTATACGAAACAATCGCAACCGATGAAAATCACTCTCACTAAGAGAAAGAGCAAGAAAAATTAATAAAATTAATTTTGGGTCAGTAATAGATTACATTTGCACAAGTCGAACAACGAATTAGAAAAGGTTGGTCCCAAGGCGATGATAAAGTAAAGGCTTACACCTGACGTTTGCCGAAAGCAATTAGAGTTGTAATGTAAATAGCGGGTTGAGGCAACAAGTGGGTCAACCAGGGCCGTGTCCGCCCCCTCCCGCGCCGCGCACCCCTTGCACCTCACCACTAGGTCATGAACGCTCTGTTCATGACCCATTTTATCTCAAAAATCTTTGCCGGTAACGCTAATCGAAGCGGACGGTCGCGTACTCAACATGATACTAGTTGCGCTGTTGCGGACGCACATTATTATCCTGCACTGGTTCACTGACTGGAAACAATATACAGCCCTTTTTATGACACGGTTTTATTATTATGATTCTCTTAAAAAGAACAAATTTACAACTCTTTCAACTGGAAATGGTTTATTTTTGAAGCATTAAAACATTTTTAAGGACTCGTAAATCAATTCAATTGATAAGCTCAATTTGGCATCAGCTAACATGAACGTCATAACGCGGCTTAGAACAAAAAAATAGTTAAACCGCCTTGAATGCGGTTTTTTATTACCAGGACATACAAGATTGATTTGAAATACTTAGTCTTAGATAGCGCGTTTATCGAGGAAGGTTATAAGGGTGTGTTTTATCTGGTTGCGCGGAATCATTTCCATGCGCGGATGAAAGTCTACTCGTTTTCACCAAAACAGCTGAATGTTAAGATGATTGAAACGCTAAACGTCCAAAGCCACCATCAGTCAAAATTCTTTCTGAACAAAAGTTAATACCCACACTGGATAATAGATGTACACACAAAGTTCCACCGTTTATAAAGCATACAAGGTGTGACTCTCACTCTAATATTTTATGTTCTTTGGAGATTATACTTTTAAAATAATAAAACAACTTTATTTGTGAACTTAAATTCCCATTTGATGTAATATTCTATGCGGGGGTTAGCATAGGTAAACGGCTACGAAATATCGTTTACCCGTGGAGCCGTCGTCGTTTACAGAGGATAATATTTGATCCCATGAGATTTAATGGAATCGTTTCTTCAATAAAATTCGTATTTCTTTCAATCGAATATTGCGTACATACTTAAGTGTTTATTATCAATCGAAAACACAGCATTCCTTCCCTTGTTAACCATCTCGAATATCAACAAAGCCTTTAACAGCATTCGTAAATTGACAATCAGCACACAAATGGCTCTCATTGAAACGTCTCAACAAAAGCGTGTGTAATTGCTAACAGCGGCTTCATTTATAATGTATTTAACAAAGCGTTCGGTCACGAACAAGCCTCGGTTGGCGAATCTAATAACGTGAGAATAGAAGCTGGTAGGTCAGCCGCGGCCAGGAGCCAGGCCCACACGCTCCCCCAGGAATGCGCTATGCCAGATGCTTCACAGCAGCGCTAATATTCATGAATGTTGTATATCAACGATCATCTACAGAAGCAGGTGTACTTCTTATAAAATAATCTGGAATCTTCAGGTTTGAACTTACAACTGTTCTAGAAATCATCACAATTAGATTATTATGATATTTCCATGACTTATTTGTAACTAGCGATCCGCCCCGGCTTCGCACGGGTGCAATGCTGATACTAAAATTATACATATAAACCTGCCTTTTGAATCACTCTATCTTTTAAAAAATCAAAATCCGTTGCGTAGTTTCAAAGATTTAAGCATACAAAGGGACATAGGGACAGAGAGAGCGACTTTGTTTTATACTATGTAGTGAAGATATCTATATATAGATTATCTAATTATCTACCTATATTATAAAGCGTTTGTTAGTTGCGTACTAGTCATTTTGTTCTCCATGGTTGCGTAGATTTTGTTTGTTTGCTTGCAAACTCTAATATCAGGTGCCCTGGTCTAATTGCAAATAATTCCATTTACCGAGGAAGTAGTAATTATAATATTAGTAAATTGTTTGCATTGATTTATAGGAGTGCGAGTTTCAAAAACTGTATCGTACTGTCGATAAAGCTCAAGCACTTCGATCCAGTGAATTGTGTCACAGGCTTAATTGCATTTTTCGAATGGCAACGGCAGTTTGATTAAGTCACCCCGAATGGACTCTATAAACAACAGTGCACAACAACTTCTAAATTCCATTCAAATTCTACAGAGAATTGATCGAATGCCGGATCGTAACCCTTTCTTGGGGTGAAATTTTACGACTTGTGCGGGCGTGAAACAAAACTTGTAAATTATATATTTTTAACTGATATTTGCGAAATGGTAAGTTTATTGTTTGTTTGTTTATTGTTTTAGCCCCCATAACGGCCACCCTTTACCACTTCCTATGTGTTATTAAGTGTCGCAACAAACTCAAACAAAATCAAACCCAGCAACACATGTCTGCCTGTTAGGTTCGAAGAGCCAGAATTATATAAAACATGTCCAATCTCAAATTATTTGAGAGAAATAAACATAATTATATATTAAAATTATCACATGATTGCTAGAACACAGGTTTACACCTAAAATGATTACATACTCGAGCAATTATTTTTAAATTTAGAGAGAACCCTCCTTTAGAAACACGATCTAGGTTTACCACAAAAATACGAGTACATAGATCTAAGCTGCTGGTGTATACGAGTTGGTACAACATACAACTGCGGCGCGGTACCATCTCCTTCCTCCCCGAGTTCCTGCTCGGTATTCGTGCTCCCACTTTACTACGTCCGCCAGGAGCTCGCTTTGTTGACGGTTTACTCAGTTCCTTCCACCTGCGCGCTATATTTTTACTTTGCCTTCAAAATAATTTCTAGAGCATTAAGAATATATCCTTATTTATAGGCTCCAGTTTATTACGAGCGAGTTCCAATTAGCGGGAAGCCTAATAACGTAGCTTAGGTACTTTATCAAGTTATTTTATGATAGGTGTGCTTAACGTAACATAGGTGACCTCATTCGTTCAGATATCACTTGAAAGTAACTAATACTACTTATATACTCACTAAAGTGAAAGTTTGAGTTGACTTGCGAGCAAAGTAATAAAAATGCTCCGTAGTCTAGTTCGGGAGACGACAATATTGATTTTCCCCTCTCTGATGTATTTCATTCTCCATCTGTTGCTCTCCATAAAATTTACGACGGTATTACTGAGCCGTTATTTTTGTATGAAGAATTTTATCGCTGCGCGGCGTCGCGTCTCTTTCCACGACATGAGTACTTTTTCAACACCAAGTGTTTTTATCGAGTTTACTAATTCACGACATTTTTATTCATGCACTGTTCGTTATCTACTCTGTTAAGATCATGTTTTAGATTTATTTGTGTAGCTCAAGTAAGAAAGGTGTTTTATATTCCAGTGAATACTTGATCTGATTGTACATAAATAAATGTAATTTGTTTTCATCAGATGGTGGCGACAGACGACTCATCGAACACGGTACCCGGGCACATAGAATCGCCGGGAACATTCGGCAAACTGCGACAAACCCTCTCCTCGTCGCTACTCACCGCTCAGGACAAAGGTAAACAGAACTGTAAAAGATTACCACAGAGAAGAGAGCACTTGACACATCTCTTCAGAATTAAGACTACATCTTAGTTAATTGTCTCTAATTACGTCGGCATTTGCTTTTGAAAGTTACACTTTGGGCGATGTATTAACATTGTAAGTACTGAATACAACACTAATAATGCCAGAGGTAAATGAATTGTTAACTTGACGCAAAGTCACATAACTGTGGGGCCAACTTACGTAATAACTGGCATGCTGCAAATATGAAGTAATGTTAGATATTAGTATTTTAGCAGGAACTAAGGTTTTTGATTGAATTTTGGACCCTGTAAATATGGTCAACTTATTAAGTGAAAAAAATAGTTGTCCTGCTTTCACTTTCTCTTCAACCGTCACTACAAACGGCCTAGTCTAAAACACCGATCCTCAGCCCTCTGTAATACCCCTAAATAGGATTGGCTTTAATACCAAAACCAATTACTCTATTTACAGCATTCGAGTCTGACAAAAAGAGAACAAATTCCTAAACTTAGTAATGCGTTAAATTGGACTGACGGAACAGATACGCGTCCGCCTTAGCTTTATTCTGAACCAGACTGTTTTAAATGGCACATTGATAAAACTAAAAAAAGCTTTCTAAACAAATGAAATAAGAAACTTGACCACACTTATTACTAAAATTTTTATGTCATACAATGTATAAGGCCATATTTGGCCATATCTTATTATGAGGAACTATTCCTAATTCATATGTTTTAAATTTTCGTATATATCGAACCTTATTGTATATATCGAAAATTAGAATGTAAATCTTCTACAATTATGACCTCAAATATTTATAACTGTTACCAGTTTTTGATTATATCGATAGTTTTCCTTGTTGCCTTCGATAAACAGATTTTCGTTCGGATGATGAATGGATATTGTTTCGGTATAAGAGATAACGACCGGAGGTACGTTTTTGGCCCCAAAAGAGAACGCGACTGGAATGTTGATATTCTAGCGCTTTCCTACCTGAATCTGTCATGAGTTAACTTTATTTAAAGCTGGTTAAAGTTCATACGTGACATTTGAACTTCATCCAGGAAGGGAGGGATATACTATCTGATTTATGTGAGTCAAAAATAATGCCCACAATGAAAAGTCATGACTAACATGGTACTATTTTAGGACAAAGAATCCATTGCTCTCCCATCTGAATGTGGTCTATAACTGAAATAGCAATTTACATCATCCCACGCAAGTCATAGCAGTAATTTAATCCAGTGTATTGCGTAGGCGGTAGGTCAGCATCCGAGCTATGCACTGCTATTTTTAGATCCTTTAATGAATTGCTTTTGAAAATACAAATTTTCAATACACCTACTCAAAACCGACACTTATCACATCGTCTACAGACACGTAAAGTATTATTTACTGCACTTGTGCAGAAACGTTTATGTAGTCTTTACTTTTATTTTAGATAAGAGAGGAACTGTCAATAAAATATGAATATTTGGAGAAGCTTTTGAATCGAAATAGCTTTCGGAGTTGAACGAAGACATTAAAAATAACTTTGAGGTATAATATATAGGTAACTGTGTAGTGTAAAATTGCTAGCATTTGTTAACAAGGGGTTATAACTCTCGGAACTATCCTTGTATGGCCAAGATTGGAGCGGTGTTATGTGCTTGTTCCCTGTGGCCATTATTACCGTTATTTATGTTTACCTCACACCCCACAAGAACGGTTAACATAAACCCACCATAAATATAACATTTTCCTAAAATTTAACTTACCTCATTTAACATAAAGAAAATTGCTTTCGGAAATATCGTTTGTTGTTATGAAACACAACTTTTATAATGTTGGGACTTCTGTGAATAGAAATGTATTTCATCACGCGAGATTAGTTGCTCGACATATAGTCAGACATCTTTTTTTTAATCAAGTCAGATCAGCAAAAGTATTCCAGAAAAAGTTTCACATTATATATGTATATGTAATAGCTAGATGCATAATAATGCATCGTTCTGATAATCCTGGTGTTTAGTGCATGCTTAATTATGATCTGATTTTAGTGTTAGTTTTCAATTACAGAAAAAATGCTAACTTCCCTTCACTGAGAAAAGTTCTTGACAAGTCATTGCAATAACGACTTGATTAGGCCAGCGATTTCACCCGCCCCCTGGTACTTTCCCAGCCCTGGTGAAAGGTAGTCTACGTGTTATACTGACATATATTACCACCAAGTTTTATCAAATCCATTCGGTGGCTTTCGCGTGAAAAAGTAACAAACACCCATCTATATTTACAAATTTTCCCGTTTGTTACATAGGATAGTGGGATATTATTTATAAAATCCTTATCCTCGAGAGAAGGTAAACAATGGAATAAGAGATTTTATAACGGTATTGCATTTCATCTTAATCTAGTTGCTTGTACAAGCGCCAAACTTGGAAGTATTCAATTTTAATATAAACTTCATAGGTTGTGTTACGTTATAATTGACTTTTCGGACTAGTTAATTGAAACCACACAAAACCTACGGGCACACTGTAAAATTAATTAATTAGTACAAACAAAGTGTACCTAGGTATGAACAAAACACCCTTTCCAATCCAATAACATCGTGTTATTTCCGGACGTACATTACATTATGATAACATTTATTTATTATAACTATGTAGGTACTATAACTGTCAACTACCATATATATGTATATGATTTAATTTCAAGCAAAGCTGTTATGATATTTATGATAATTCTTAATATTCTAAGCGATATATCGTGAGGGTGGTATCTCTCAAGCCAAGATGGGGAGGCTGGCATATATTGTTAGCAGATTCCTGCTCGAAAAGTAGCATAAGCTTCGGACTTATTTGAATTCCCATCGTTTCATTCTAATTCAGTATTTCATAACAATGATCTGAGTGTGATTTGAGATTATATGACTTTTTAGCTCATTTTGGAACACAGTAATTTTAAAGTTTGGCGGTACCTACGATTTATGATTATTGTTTTTTTTTGTATGAGATGGTAGCAAAGTATGTTGTTGCAGTAACAACAAAGTTGGGTCCACGACAAGCTGTGCCAGAGCCGGTGGCGGAGCCTGCGCCGGCGCCGCCGCCTGCACAACCCCCGCCTACTGCTGCACAGATTGCTAAGACTGACCGGTATTGATTCAACCCAATATTCCTCCTTTTGTTATGGTTCCTTTTATAACAGAACTTGAAAACTCATCAAAACGTTTCCTACGTAATTAAAAAGTTCGAAATTTAATTTCATTCTTCTTTCATCGTATCATTGCTTTACATTTTTTCAGACTTCTTAATTTGTTTTGAACAAACCGCTACGTATAGAATACTATTTTTATTTTCTCTTCATCCTTCGAACGTAATCTTTTTACTGAACTGTGTGAACTGCTGATGTTGAAGACCATGTTTGTTGGTAGTGAGGCAGGGAAGGCGCCGTCGCGGGCGGGCGCGTGCCGCGTCTGCCTGAAAGCGCTCAAGCCTGGAGAAGTCTACCACACGTGCAACGGCTGCCAGCACCGCGTCTGCGAGGATTGTTCCTCGTACTCTAAGCCAGCCAGTGACGAAGACGCTGTGAGATATTCGCCTTGTATCCGCCTAATACTTAATGTTTTAAACCTACAATGCCATATTACTTGCATGGTATGCACGAGTAATAGTGATGATATTTATAATTTAACGTTGACTTGCATATGTTTAGAACTCATGGCGGTGCTCAGTGTGCCGTCGCAAGGCACAACCGCGCCTCCCGCCAGCGGCACAAGATAGTACGGACTCCCTGCTGGATGTGCCGGTACTGGAAGCGTTACAGCGCCGCCATTCAGAAGCCCGGCTCGGCAGCGGCGGCAGCAGTGCCGGCTTAGCTCCGCCCCGCTCTCCTGAACTCAGGCGGCATTCAGATGTATCACCAGCGTCACTTAAAGAACTCGAAAAGGTAATGTTTATCGACGGGATTACCTATGAAACACATCTGGTTAGTTTAAAAAACATTTTGAAAGCTCTAAGACATATATTTTACAGCCATAGCCTGTTTTTAAAATTGTTGGTCTTTGATAGGTACCCTAAGCCTGACGCGAAAACAATGTGTGGTGGGGTATAGATGTATCTGTCTCTGTCCTTTGCTTACCATTATAAATCTGTTTGTAGTTTTCTTAAAGTCTTTTACACCCACACCCCTCGCCTACTTTATCTAATGAGATGAGTCAAACAAACATAAAAATAAAATTATATTACCTTGTTGTTTGTACCGTGGGTTACCTTAGACAAGCACATAAAATTGGCGCTCTATAGAGGAGGTCTGCGTTCAACAGTGGAAAAAAATAGACTGATATGCTAACGATGATGTACCTACCATAATATACACTGTGTGGAGTGTGAGTTCGTAACCACGCTGCCCGCGGCGGCAGTTAAAGGGCGGCGGCAGCACTACTCCAACGGTGGAGTCGCGGCGGCCAAGCACAGTGACGCCAGCGCGCCGCCGCTCTGTGCGCGCGCCACGACAGCGCTCATGTGACGAGGACCAGCCGCACTCGCCCGCGCATCAGCCCACGCCGCTCGCACCACCTGCCATCTCCAGAAGGTAGTGTAATCCTAGGTATCTTGAGTAAAGGTTGAGCAATTTAATGTGTATTGAGATTAAAAGACTTGTAACGAGGTATCCCGATCTGCTCCGTAAGAATCAAATACACTAAATTTAATACAAAAAAACTGTTTTATTTCTTAGTAAAGTACTTTAAGTAGGTAGCTGAAAGCAATACTATGTTATTTTCTATATTGTACGGGCTTGGTCAAGAATTGTCCACTAATGTCTTCATTTTCCATAGATCATCAGCAGTGGATGTAGTAGCGGGCGCCACGTCCCGCCGCGGCTCGTACCGCACAGATGAACCCAGCACCACGCCCTCGATAGCTCCCGGACTCAGCGTCGATGAAGACAGGCCGATCCGACGTCGCGGAAGCCAGCTGTGAGTACCCTCTACAATTTTTTATTTGTACAAAGGAAGCCCAAATAACCCCAACCTATACTTTTTCCTTAGACCGGACATAGCAGCGTTGCAGCAAAAAACTGGAGCTTTAAATGCATTAGCGGCACTAGCATCCCGGAGCTCAGAGTCGTCATCAGAACCATCAGTGTCTGTATCAGCGGCCACGACGGCGGCACTAGCCGCGGCCGCGCGGCAGATGTCGGTTGACGCCGAGGCCATCAAAATTGTGATACACGACGTCGATGACCGCACGCCACGTCGCGTCTCCCTGCGCCGCGATCCCAATGATAAAGGACACCGATGTAAGTTTTTTGACTTAAAAATCTGAACTTTTAAAAGCAGTATCAGTTAACAACACAATTATTTGGACAGTCGCCAGCACACAATTCACTGTAAACAATTTTCTGCGTATGTATTTCATAAGCAATGTTTTCCAACCAAAAACATGCAACGCTTTCATGTCATGTATGTCATATTTACCAAAAATGTGGTTAAAGCGTAACGACAAAAATAGAAGCTCAACAAAGGTATGTAGCCAGGTTGTGGAAATGATTAATTACAGCTCGCGGTTTCGGTATGCGCGTTGTGGGCGGCAAGCCGGACGCGAGCGGACGCCGCGAGGCCGTCATTGTGTGGACCGTGCCGGGCGGGCCCGCTGACCTCGCCGGTTTACAGCAGGGAGACAAGGTAACAATCACACTTTTGTGATCAAACCATAGAGTGATGCAAGGTGAGAACTACTTATGAGAAGTGCCGTAAAGTTTAGGGTCAAATACCAAGAATTTAGAAAGTTAAAAATCCATATCGCTAGAGTGTAGATAAAAAAACCATAGCATATTTTAACATATGATCTTAATTAAACCATCGATTGAATTTAAGCACAAAGTAATACTAATTTAATCGCTACAACTTACAAACCTTTTGTGTGGAGGTATTGGAATGGGGTGGAGTACCGCTAACGGAGCGCAGCTTCGAGGAGGTGTGCGCGGTACTAGAGCGTGGTGGCGATAGCGTGGAGCTGCTGGTCGAGCCTGCGCCGCAGATGGATGACCAGCCCTCGCAAACCAACCAGCCCTCCATGCATCATCATGCGCTATACGGTACAGTACAATCTTACGACATTTAGCTTTAACTCCCTTGGAAAGTGAAGGCGATATTAGTTTATGTAGGCAGAATACACTACATATGTATATTTCGTTTAATATAGAACACCAATTTATTTGTCTTTACATAATGTCTAAAAGTAAAGAAACAAACGCAGAAGTAGCGTAAGCTGCATACAAAATTTAAATCGTTTTCCGTAATTCGCCCTAAACACTGTGTAGCGTGAACTATTCAACTGCGCAGTAACAATCTCTCGCGATCGTATATTGGCTTTGTCATAAAATGGCACAACTTTATCCTACAGTCTCGTTATGAACAGAACAATGAATACAATGCTGCCTGCAATATTAGACGAGAAATATCAGCATAGAATAGAAAATTAAATTATAAGGTCCCATATAGTCCTAATTGGAACTGGGCAGTTGGATTTTTGTCCTTGAAAAATGCATTTGATGAGATTTATGCATGAATAACTTATCACACTCTCAGACACCTCCAAACGCAGCATATTCGATTCAAATGAAGTAAGCTCCGCACGTTAACTTGCATACACAATCGCCACTAACACACAATCCTCATGCATTAAAATACTAATATTAAACACTGTAATATACTTTCTTACGTTATTTTGTTTCTGTTGATCTTCCTTAACAATCTGTATCTATGACTGCTATGTTAACAGCATTTTGTTCTCCACCTGTCTTGTTCAGCACCAACACTACTCCAGCCTTCTTGCGCAGTTTCACGGTATATTTTACACTTTTTTTGCATTCTTACTATTTTTCTAGCTTTTCTTACTTTCTACTGGAATTAGTTTCTCACAACTCGGCGATAGTACATGAGTCTGTGTTTTGATTCACAGAACCGGATACCGACAAATCACCATCGTCGCCGACCCGACGGAAATTGCCGAAAACCCCGGTATAATACCCATACATAGGCTTTAATTGTAACAATATGTGTTGTGAACCCATAAGACATTGAGCCCAACCGCTCGCCCTTCATAAACTCTAGTAGAGACTGTCACTCGGTGCCTACTCCTCTGCGCTTGTCGGGTCATTCATTACTATACGTGTGATCTTTAAGCATTGTGTTATTATGTTAATAGATCATCTTCTTCATTCCTCCTAGGAGGATTTTAGGCTATTTCCAAGCATTTTTATAAGAATTTCAATACCTAACGTGATGAGAAGGTGAAGTAGTGTAGACAAAGATGATCCACTAACTAGAATGACGATTGAACTTCATTATTCGTTAGTTGGTATCATATTCGATGATGAGCTTTAAAGAGACGAGCCCTAGAACGACTCAAAACCGAACAGTATGATTAAATAAGCGTTGTACACATTGATTTATAAAATAATTCAGAGTACCAAAGTCATCCATACCATCTCTTTATGTGACGGGGAGTTGATGGTGCTTCTTGGTGTGATGTTTGTTCCATCGCTCGTTTCACATCACCGAGACCACGCGAAGCACGGTCACTGCAGCCCTGTGGCGGTCCTGTTCTGATCCGAACATAATCCAAAGGCATGGGACTTACTTGAAGGGATGCTTTGCCTTTTGATTCTGCGTGGACCCGAGACCGAAGTGCAGGGGCTGGTCTCCACTGATCTGCTGTGATACTGTAGCACTAATCAGTCAGACATCTTCCACGTTAGTCTAGTTGTAAGAGATTAGTATTTCTACATACCATCCTAGATATACTTTAACTTTGTTAACCTTTACTATTTAGAGAAAGGGATGCTCTGTTTGTTTACTTAAAATATTTATACACCTATATATTTTTAACTTTATTTGTTATCTATATTCGTTATACGTTACCGTTTATATAATGATTATCCTAAGTGAAGTGTGTGAAAAAATGCTACCTACTTATTTTCAGATTTTTTATTTTTTCTATCACCCGACCAATTTCATAATGTCGCCATCGGCACCAGGCGGAATTAGGGACCGATCGGCAAATACACAAATATCGATGAAACACATACGATGAAGTAAGTGTAGTCAGAGGCTAACTACAGTTTTAGTGTTCGATGGTAGATTAGGGGACTCGTCCCGGCATCGAATATCATCTATAGGATACCGTGGATGAGTAGCGCTCTTTGTCTACCGACAGTACCAATAAAGATGTAGTGAAGCTAGATTCGCCGCAGCTTTCAGCTTGGCCAATGACAACAAAATTTTACATTCAAAAATGTACCTATTTATAACCACAATGGCAACGGCACAAACAGTTCACTTCATACACCAACTTGAGTGAAGATAACACCAGAGACATAGTAAGGTAGAGGCAAAGGGGAGGTAGAAGCAGCTGGCGACATCGTTTGGGACAGCGGCGGCGGCGGCGCCCAGCGGCGGCGCAGCTCCACTCCCGTTTGTACCGTCTCCTATCTAGCGCATCGAGTGTCTGTTACCGAGTCTTGCTGTTGACTTAGTTTAGTGTGATGCCGCACTGTATCGAAGGCGCTCGCAGCGACTAGAGTCTCGTTAGCTTGGAGTGGTGGCAGCACGGTACACCGCACTGGAACACCTTGTCGACAGGCGCGCACCGACGCTTCTGTCATGTGATGACGACACCTTTCAGCGACACGATGTACATAACCGCTCTTACTCTGTAGTTGATTGTTACGACCCAGTACTTACAAATACAGATATGCATGAAGTTGCACAGTGTCGATATGTGCATATTGATCTAGTAAAAAGCACCGTATAAGACAAGGCCTTTGTGTGTGAAGTTTTAATTCAAATGATGTGTTTACGTTCAAGCTATATGAAATGTCTGTACTACTTATAAACTATTGCGTTTTGTCATTGTTTTGTTGAAAACCTACACATGTGTACCATTAATGCTTAAAGTTTTATAATGTGTTATATCATTATGATACCGTTATTTAAAGTCAATGTGAATGAATGCGCCGATGCAATTTATAAGATCATGCTCTGCAATAAACACATTACGCAACTCCAAGGTACCGATGTTCACTACCTACAATATTTTATTCACTCACAAAAGTAAGTCAGATTTGATTACGTGGCTGGCAACAATTTTGAATAATAATACATAAACAAGACATATTAAATAAACCCTAGAATAGAGTGTAGAGGAGAAGAGAGCTTTCCTAATGCTTATAGTTGATTTTCCGGGCCATGATTGATCTTTTTAAACATATTTTCTACAATTTGAATTATTCAATTTATAGACATTTAACAGTAGAAAACAATTATAACCCTTCGCTACAATCTGCAATATTTTCTAAAGTAGACTTAAAATAGACTTCCCCATTCCTATAGGAAGCTTGTGCAATAAACACTATAGATGAGACCTGGCAAAGGCCACATACAAACGATTATCCTTAGAGAATGTCCGGGTGAACGTTTGGTTTCGGCTACAGACGTAGGTACATGCAGCTTGTGAGACCGGTATCAGCATGATACAGCTTCCTGCATGGCGGATGAGACCATCCGATTTTATTCATTACTTTGTGTTTCATAGAAATGCCTCAGCCCGACGCATGTTACTAACTATAAAGTAATATTTTGAACTGAATATTACAAATTCTGAATATATTGATGGTGATATGAATGCATTGCTATAACTCGCACAGAATGGATAACAGTCAAATGAATTTCTCTCTGGCTGATGAAGGATTGATAAATAGCTGATGGTTGCTGCATGTTACTTGATAAAGTACAATGCATTCCCGAAAGGTTTCTTACTGATTTAGATTTTGCATAACAGATCTTGGGAAATTGTTATATTTTGTTATTATTTTCGTTTATGCCGACTTCACCCTTGTTTGTTTAGTAGTCATCTGTGACCGAGTTGTATATACCATGTGACTTTGTTGTAATCAAAACTTATATCTCAACACACATCAGAGTTATTGGTGCATCTGATAAAATTATTGAGTTCTTCTATTTTGCCGGCAATATAATAATATCCTCATTAAAATGAATAAAAATATCAGAATATGAATGAAAATGAACCAATAACTCTTTCAGTCGCATTGTTGTACAACTTATACTAAAAGGCGTGAGACGTCATATGTTCGCTTTACGTTTAGGAGCAAGACCGCGCAGACCGCGCGCGGGACCGCCCGCCTGCCCGTGCGCAACTGCAAGTGTGGTTTGAGTGCGACCTGCGCAAACTCGTGGTCGTACTTATCGCGGCTGACGACTTGCCGCCGCGAGACCACACGCTCGGGTATGGGGATGAACCAGAAGCTTTTGCCAGAATTCGCCTCCTACCATCGCTGTAAGTGGCATTCTATAATTTCTCTGACTTCTTGCATTAGTTAAAGGTACTTAAAGTATTAAAACGTTTTCTTCAGTGAAAGCTGCCCACCTGTGGAGACAGACCCAGCATCTGCTTCGTGCAGTCCCGTGTGGAACGCTACATTAAGCTTCGGTGGACTAACAGCGGACTTGCTAGCAGGCCGAGCATTGGAGCTTACCCTCTGGGACGCCTGTCCAGGCATTGATCCTGTTCTAATTGGAGAATGCACTGTAAGCTTAAATCAAACTTGATAGCAATATGGTGTCTGCTGTCTAGACTGAATTCTGTAAATCCAAAAGAGATATTGTCAACATAAACATGCACTTGCAGATGGAAATCGAGAAAGCATTCGCGGAGGAGCGTGCGGTGTGGTGGACGCTGGAGGAGCGCGGGCCCCGCTCGGCCAACGCGTCACCGCGCGGCTCGCTCACGGGTGCGCGCGCATTACGCCGCGGAGACTTCGCCTCCCAGCGTTCAGTGTCAGGTAACGAACGCGGATCCAACCCCAACATATCCGGACATGGTCGCTGCTCACTTATCAACTTCAATGCTATTCCTTCTGAAGCCTCCTTCGCATTCATAATTCATAAGGCATTTCAAGCCGGAGGTTCAATTGGCCGCATACATAACGTAATGTTTATTTTTTTTCCTTCCCAGTTATTCCTTCTACCATACTGATCGCATGCCTAAATCTAGAATAAGAGGACTTACCATTCGCGGCCCATTGCACCTCCAAATCGAATGTGAAGTGGGCTTGTAATCCCTGCTTTTCATAAAAAATCTTTGTAGATTTTGTCGTCAATGTTATCTTTCTACTTCCAACTATATTCTGCTGTACTAACCGTGCTTTGTGGAGTTTGATGTTTGTTAGGACTACGTGAAATTTCTCAAGGGATCACAAATTGTTGCCGCATTATCGGTCGATTACAAGATAAGTATCCCAATTCTCATTTAAATAATTATGAATTATAGTAAATGACACTTTGGTGATTAGTGAGTGACAACCATTGTAAATGTTTGATAATAACTCAACCCAGGTTCAATGTCCACGTGCATTGGTACCTGTTAAATGTAACTTATTAATTTCATGTCTTGGATCCGCGCTTGACGTATACCTTGACTTAGGATCCGTAGTTTTCTTGACCAATGACTATTATATAATTGTGATTTATATTGTTTTCAGACGACGTGGACTCCATTGGCGAATGCGCTTCTTTACTTCACCCCGACCACGCGTGGGTGGGAGGCTCTCGTCGTGGCTCCTCTCAATCAGAAACGCTTGAAGTAGAAGTTTATCAGCTTGGCAAAGATTTCTCTCGATCTTTGCCAGGCTCTCGCCGTTCCTCATTCCAACAACAAGAAAAGGGTAATGTTATATTTTGGGAGTTACAGTAAGCATCTACCCCAAACTGATGTAGACTTAGTTCTTATAATATTAGTTTTCTATGGCAGCATTTAACTACTGTTACTGAGCAGTTAGTTGAAACCGCAGCAATGTGACATGTACGAGGTATCTATAAAAGAGTGAGGTAAGTGTGACAGGTGGTACATTGGTGGCGGTTGTGTAGAAGGCGGTGGCGATGTATCGCCGGCGATGAGCGCACGGCGCACGGAGCGGCGGCGCTCGTCGTGCGTGCGGCGCGACCCGGACGACATCCTGCGCTCGCTGCGCGCCGTCAAGGGAGAGCTTGGCCGCACGCTGTCGCTCTCCGGCTCCACCGCCAGGCGTAAGTTTAATACTGTTACTAATTCATTACACTACATTGCTCATGTTTCCCATATGATGTCCTAGGAAAAGCCTATTCTTCTACACTGAAGAATCGCTTTGATTGCAATAATTATCTGGATATTAAATTTATATGAATGTCGACTAGATAATAAAAAAATCTTTAACTTTCAGATATGAAAATTAGTTCGAACATTACATTCATCATTAATTACGTATTGTGTCACTGAGTAACTGAATTGCAATAATGTGTAACTCCTCTGTAGACCCGACCCGATCACGATTAAATTAAGTTGTTTTTATATGTTTCCTTACACAATTATTATATTGTTTAACACATTCCCCTTCGGCTTCTTGCCTTTAAAAATCATATGCGATAATAAGGTAAATCCGAAATATGTAAACTTTTCCACTTCGACTCTCCCCGATTACACCACAGATCTCATTAGACAATGCGAACATTGAGGGTAGTACTGATTTGTACTGTGTTGTGCTTGTTTGGTCAGCAGCAACGGACCGTTAGCACCTCGGTAAGCGACTGCTCGTTCGTGCCCGCGCCCGCGCGTACTCCCCGGCAGGGTTTGTTCGTGTGCGGTGTCGGTGTACGCGATCCCTTGTGACGTCCGACGGCCGCCAGTTCCCGCATTTCGACCGTGCCGCCGCGGGCCAACCACCGCACCCGTCCGTCTCGTCCCGCTTGCATCTGACCAGTCAAGTGGGCGCGGCTGGCGGGCGCGGTGGCGGCGCCGGGTGCCACGGTAGACATTGGGGCACGTAGTAGCATGGGTCATACATCGCTTGCGCGGCGGCCGCGCGCACGCACCGTTGAATGTGGCTGCGCCCGAAGCTTCTCATCACTTCACTGTGTCTGTACTGTACTGTCCTGACGCATGCCCGGCCGCGGGCGATCACGCTCACTTCATCTGTCTCTGTGTTCCGTCTGTTCGGCTGCCCGTCTACGTTCATCTCGATGGCATTGTGTCGCCTAGGATGTTTTGGTTTCATTACCTCTGCGAATGTCACTCATTGTTACAAAGCGCATCTATTAGATTTCTTGTAAATATAATTTATTATCCTATTATAGTTAGGCCGTAGTTAAGTATGACGTTTTCTTTCAATCTAATCGACTAGGGAAGTAGCTTCACATACTGATGCGTAGGTCGCGGTCGCGCATGACGTAGCGGACCCTCGCGGCTGCCGAAGCCAGCGGTGGCATGAGTTATGTTTCGGTACTCCTCCACTAACCGCAAGTTTTCCTAAAAATCAAATAAATGGCTGTTCATGACACGGAATGCTTACCATAATAAGTTGAGGAACGCTTCAGACAACTATTAGAAATTCGACTCCACTCTTGGCTGCACACGATATAACGCTTTCTCTTTCATTTATGTGTTTAGGAAAGGAAACATTCGATTCTATGTAAACGAAAACTGTATACATTTGGCACGAAGCTGTTTGACGTGCTTATTTTATGTAAATGTTTATTTTTCATCATTTTAAGTGTTCGATTGAATGGTTTACTATCATTTTGTACTTTGGTTTATGTTACTTTTAAATGTTTAACCAACTAGAATGAAAGACATATAATGATGCCCGCCATCCGTATAAAACAAATAAACCGGAGTACTATTCGCTGCGAAGCAAATAGTCGTACGGGCGGCACGTGTACGTCGCGGTAGTACGTTGTATGTGAGTGGCGCAGGCACGGCCACGGGGCGCAAGGGCAGCATGTGGGCGGCGGTGCCAGCGGCAGCCGCGTGCGACGCGCTGGCCGACGACGAGGACGCCGTGCCGCTAGGGCCCGGCCAGCTGCCGCCGCGCAACGCACACCTGCCGCCACTGCACGCCGAGATCAATATAAGCATCATTATGATCAAGGGACAACTGGAGCTCGAGGTACACTCGCCCTTTCTGTCCATTATATCATATTTAAGCTCATGTTAAATAAACACTGATATTATGAAATATTTGAAGAAATAACATAATCTCAATTAAAACAGAAGCTTTATTTTGAAAATATCTGGCACTACTAGACAGAAATAAAAGAAGGTCCGAAAAAATGTTCTACGAAATATTTTCGCTAACGATCGCACACTCGATATTGATGAAGTGACCGAAATGAAATGGCTTGCACCCAGGTCTCGCACGCTCGTCGTGTGTATGGAGTGAACGGTGAAGTGCCGGACTCATACGTCAAGTGTTACCTACGCGATGGGGATAAGTGGCTGCATAAGCGCAAAACTCGCGTCATCAGGCGAACCACCGAGCCCCACTTCAAACAGACGCTCAAGTATCAGGTACAAGTAAGAATACGTACGGGTTTTTGCCGCACTCTTTTAACCTTAAGTAGATTGGTCACTTTGCGCTTGGATACATAATTACAAGTGATCGGGTACGTAATAATATTTCCGATATTATGAGACTGTTATTTTAACATGAACGTGCCTCCCTAATAACGAGACCCTCTTCTAAACTAGGTTTTCGATATAGGTAGTATTAGTAGATACTATTCTCGATACTTGGTTATTGTTATCTAGGTATACTAATATTATAGAGCTGAAGCGATTATTTGTTTATTTGCTTAAACGCTCTTATCTCAGTTTGAAAAAAAAAATTCAGTGTTAGATAGCCTATTTATCGAGTAGCCCCGAGGGATTAAAAAAAAGGAAATTACCTACGCTGATCTGTAATAATACATAATCGCCGATTACAATAAATGATTCTAATATACCGGCAGAATTAATTCACCACTTCATTATTAAAAATTAAAATCTTTATAGAACTAACTACTCGTAGTCTACTATAGTACTAACTACGTTTTTGTATATGTAAGTAAGTGCAGACAAGCCGATATTTGGTACGCAAACACCATGTTTGTCCAGGCGAGCGAGGCGCTGGGCCGTACACTGGTGGTAATGCTGTGGCAGCGATGTGGTGGCTTCGAGCACAACCTGGCGCTGGGCGGCGCCGAGATCTGCCTCGACAAGCTCACACTGCCGCAACGCACGTACGGCTGGTACCCGCTGTTCCCAGCCACCTCGTTCGCCAACGACGAGTCGCCCGACTGATCCAGAGAGCCGTCGCCGGAGCGCCGCGACGACAACTAGGCGCTCCCGACGGCTCACATGTCCCACGCGATCCTATTCATCTCCGCCGTGCATATTCCACATATATACGCCCACAATGCCCCAATATTGGACTGATAAATGTGTTGGTTATCAAAATTTTCTATCATTGTAAATAATACAGTGTAGTAGATCACAATGTTACCTAAAAATATTATTCGCCATTTTTGTTCGCAGTCAAAATATATTTAGGGCACAACAGAATATATAACAAGCCCCAAGGTTACAAAAAAAAAATACTTATGCGTTTGCGACAGCAGTACTTCTCAAAGACAAACCCAGAAGAAATAATCAACACTTTTAGACTGTAGTTTAATAAAAAGGAGCTTATTGTAGACAAGTGCTTCAATTTTTTAAGTGTGTATGTTATGTCCACATATGGATGTGCCTAATAACTGATTAGGCCTTTAATATAGACATTATTGTTAGCTCAAGACATATTTATTACGTTTTATTCAAAAAATATTACGCTTCAACTCTATAAAACAAATTAATATTTGTAGCAGTTTTGTGTTATGTACTTACCTATATTAAATCTTATAAATGTGTGTCGCCGTATAATTCAATACATTCAGAATATTTAGAATAGTACAACAACCTGTAGTGAATTTCATGTGGAGTACAATAGTCTACATAATAATTATAAGATACTTACACTGTGTGCATATGCATGTATATCACTTCGTAACTGTCACTTCCAACTCTTTACAAAACTTTCTTAGAGAGTTATTTTGTAACAAAAGATTTTTCTTTCTTGAATATCATCATTCTTATTGAGATGAAGTTATCGTTAGCGTCTGTGTAACATGTACCTATCTCTAAGTACTTAGATATCGAACCAACACTATCTTATAGCATACGTCATCAAAATGAACCCCAACTTCGACACTTTGCCTTATATGATTAATACATTTCTAAAGTTACTCTAGTAAGTAAGCGCGTCTAGGTACTATTCTTCCAAGGTTGTGCTTTAGTGAATTTTCCAAAGTATACCTACTTGATTTATAAATCATCTCTATACCAAAGTGGTAAAAAACATTATTTCTTCGTGTCAAAAATCTTACTCTACGAACTGTAAATAGTTATTGTGAATTTAATTTTCAAAATTTTCTACGCACAACATTTTCGTGATAGAATTTATAGTAAATCTTTTGTATTACCTAGATCGAAAACAAATGTACACATTTGTGACAAATACCTACTTTAATATTTCCAATTCCGCGATATTGCAACTTAAAGTGTTTAGGAATCATGTCATAGATGTAGACAGGACATTTCGCCATTATAATATTCATGTGATCTGTCTTAAAGTGACGAACATATTGCGAGAGCATGCCACGCTGCAATCGCACGTGTAGTTAGACACACAATTCATTAAGTAGATATTTAAATATTCGTGAGATGAATGATATTTTGATCATCGGTGTTAGTAACAAACTACATATCCTGTGAGAGGTATTTAATGTAATATATCTTGTCAAAATCTGTGTTCTTCCAGTGCTATCATAGCTTAGTGGCTCACCTGACAATATAACACTTGCTTACTTGCGATGGCCGTAACGTATCAAGCGAGGACAGTGTCGCAGGACGGTCGCACACCACACAGAGTGGTGCCGTGTCACTGTCTCCAGGAAGCGACTTGCACTTGCGTCTATATAATAATCCTGTCTACCTTGTTACGGTGCGTCGTTTTATTTTATTTTATCGTGGTTGTACATTTTCCCAAGAGAGAGAAATATTTATTAGAGAGATCTAAATATTCACTTATTAGATTAACTAAATATTAAAATACTCGAATAATTCAAATGCCTAAATATATATCAGGTATTAAGTATATTTTTACACTATAATTTTTGTATTTGATTAAGTTGAACAAAATATACATAAATTATATAAATTATTTATAATGTATCAATGAAAATCTAGATATTTAATAATATAACTATCAATTCTGACAGAGTGTTAGGATCGATCTACTTACGCTTATTATCTTGGTATGTTAGAGTTAACAAAGTAATATTCTTACGTAAGTGACGTATGTAAAGACATAATCTAATATGATGTGCCTCGATGAGCCCCGATACCGCGATCACCCGCAGTCGTTCCCGCCGGCCACATAACACTCGCATCGCGTGCGGTACACTCCGCAACTTGTGATATGGTATCGGATATCATACTATGTACCTTCCTTACTCTAGCTAAAGTATATATATATCGATTCTTCCTAGAACACGATTATTTCCACATTCCGTGCCTTGACCAATGCTGAACGTGCTTAAAGCTTACCTACCTGTATCATATTTATTACACCGGGTACAAATATTATCAGCCTAACATATTGGGCCTAAAAGAGCCTTTGATTGAATGTAAACCTGGATTCGGTTATAATTTCAGCTTTGATCACAGGAATGGAATGGTACTCTACAAATCCTAGTACGTAACAAATGTGTGTGTCAAAGTATATTATTAAATAAATGTGATAACAAATGAGTTTATTATAGCGATATAAAAAACAAAACTTGCGTTTTATTATGTCACCACTACATTCGTTTGAGATAA
This sequence comes from Heliothis peltigera, assembly GCA_958496145.1. Taxonomy (NCBI): domain Eukaryota; kingdom Metazoa; phylum Arthropoda; class Insecta; order Lepidoptera; family Noctuidae; genus Heliothis; species Heliothis peltigera. Next base: position 5,776,942 of record OY292334.1, on the reverse strand, counting down.
TGTATGTCTTTGTAAACAATAAATCCGACCGACGATCACCTTGTTTACATCGTAGCGGGACAAGGAGGTCAGGTTGAAAGTGAACTAACAGTTTGGCATTTGGTTTATAATATTTATAAAATAGGACAGTTATAGAGTAATTATAATTGAAATGTGTCTATATTATACTCAACTGTTTAAAAAAAGGAAAGGAGAGTGTAATTAATCAAACGAGTAGGCAACCGATTTTCCTGACAACACTTTAATGACTCTAGGAATATAAAAACCATAACAACTAACATAAAGATATCCAGAACTACTTCCAACATTTTCGTGGACACAAACCGACAAAAAAATCGTTTGTATACAAGGTGTCTAAAACTGAACATAATTATTAACTTACGGCAACAGTAGTAATTATTTCCTAAACGTGGTGGTAATCAGCTGGGCCGCACCAGGACTCCACATGCTGTAGCAATGCGGCCGGGGCCCCACCGCTTCGGGCCGCACTCACCACTCGCGACCACCATTCACGGTTGGCACAACGACCTTATAATTATGAAAGAACACTTTTATTATTAATGCTTTAAATTTAATATAATGACGTCTGTATTTCAAGGAAAACCAGCACATTTATATTTATTTAATACGTGAGGATAGGCCGAAATATTAGGAAGGTGAGACCCTCATTGAAACCACAGATAGCGGTTCCTTTTATACAAAATCCGGGTTCCACAAAAACAAACCAACCAACTTCCAACTCTTCAGTTGATGTTGATTAATAGAGATTAATATAGAATTCCAATTTAAAGCTTTCAAAGACTTAGGGCCAGTTTCACAGGTTACGAATAGCCAGTATCTACCAGATAAATTCAAAAATTGAACAGAATTCGTATGAAATTATGTGCCAAATAAAGTATCTGGCACATAATTTATTTATTTACAAAAATGCATTTTTATAAGTACAATTAGCAAAAAGTAGACACAATATTCACAATAGCAAAAAGTTTCATTTCAATCATCGAACATTATCTGTCGTCATAAATCTGACATTATATTTAAGGATCGACGTGCCGTTATCACAATAGATGTATTACATCATAGGGGCTTGTTTAATTAATGTATCATGACTGGAGAGTCCTGTAGAGCTGGCACTCAATAAGGCTGTATGTCATCACCCCTACCCGTTGCGGCCACACAATAATTAATCATAGCTTGTGTACGATGAAAGGAGTCAATTTATGAAAAATGACTATTTTGTCATGTCTATTTGATTATTAAAGTGCTTTACGTAGTTACGTACTGTTGATTTTTTTTAAGCGTATTTGTCTTAACATCGTTATCTAAAAAGCATCCTAAATAAATAAATAAAAAAAGTTTTTTTTTTGTAATGTAGCAATTCCTCTTCACCAATTTTTTTTGGATAACAAGCTTACCGACAATTTTACGTTTTTTTTTTTTCACCTATTATTTGAAAAAATTCGAAAACTGTTATTATACAAAAGAACTACAATTAATATTATAAAAAAATAATTGCCATTAGATTTTTCACCTATTTCACATACTTCAATGTTTCTTATGTCGATAGAAATACATACCGTTTGTAAAAGTGACGAGCCTAGAGCCCAGTGGATACCCGGTGATAACACAGCACGGTTCGGTCTCACCAACATAGGACGCATACATTTCTCGTCCGTCCACCGGCAATGTCTGCGAACATAATATAACAGAATTGGAATCGGCTTTTTAATGACAAAGGACAGGATTAGCGTATGAAAAATGAAAGACACAAAGTTTGATTGCTTTTAAAATTGTGTAAATTCAAATATGTACAGACGCCATCACATCAAGCTACTACAATCTGTCAACAGTCAACTGTCAACTTTATCGTTGAAGCATATGGTTCAGTTTTTTTTTTAATTTGACAGTTTCAGGTAGCTTCATGTGCTGGCGTCTGTACAAGGAGCATCTGCAAAATTGATCACCTTATTAGAAGTCAAACTGAGGTCCACTATCACATTTGTCAAGTAATCCGATTCAAAATAACGTAAATAAGGAACAAATTGTTATACTCCTGTATAATGGTTCTCATCTCTCATTTTGATGGTCTGTAATGGCACGATTCGGGGTTCGAGATCTCTCGTTTGAACCTTTTTAGATTTCTTTTTCTGAGTTTTCTTGAAGTCACGAGCCATGTCAACAAGTCTCAGACCTCTTGAAGCTCCCAATGCAATTATTACAGGAATCTATAATACGTTGAAAGTTTTGGCAAGAGAAATGCAATATATCGGACCCGTATCAATTTTCGCGGTAGTCATTTGGCTGTTACGATGTTCGCTACCTACTTTATGGAAATAAAATTATACATATTCCAAAAGCAAAACCAAATTATTTACTTTATTGCAAAAAGTAAGCTAAAAAACATAGGTAGACAAATTTTACACGACCTTGTATTTGTAAATCATTTATAGAAAAAATATTCTAGACAGTCTTTAAACTCGCTACGAGTACAAGTTTCTTTAAGTATTTTTTCATTTTGATCCTCAACTTAATGGAGATTAATAACACCTCGGGAATGGCGCAAGTAAGCCGCTGAACAGATTAAAAAAAGGAACATTCAAGATAAAGCAACGTAAAATGTTAAATAAATGGTTTCTAATTTGTAACTCTGTCTACTAAAACGATGCGACGTAATCTGGCCACAATTAACTTAACAAAAGACCAATTAGATTTACATCTTAAATCGATTTAATACTTCTAAGTCAAGAGACATTATAAAACTTTCGTTGTTGGGAAACTCGTTATTAAAAGCTCAAAGTTTTAGTAATCCCGCGATCCTCACGAGATCGCTGATCCGGAAACTCTCATTATGATCTAAATAATTTATGTCAAGTCGCAAGTTTATAAAGTTCCTTCGTAAATCAAGATGACTGTCAACGTAAATTCCGCAGTAATATGAAGAGTTATATTAAGTTTATCAACATGTTATGGAATAGTCACTAAATTGAATATAAAAACTAAAGTAATAAAATTAAACTACTGTTATATAAGAGACCCAGTTGAAATTTAAAATATTCCAGTCCTATTATGTAAGTAACGTCTGTTTACATTTTGGTAAATACGTTACCTGTTCAACGGCTTGGTCCATAGAGACGGCGAGCACCCACTCGCGAGCGTCTTCCAGTGCAGCGCCGCGAACGCACCCGCTATCTAACAGGAGCGGGGTTCGACTCCAGTCCGTGCACTCTGTGTAATTGTAGTAATATTAAAATAAATTAACAAATTATTTACCTACACTATACACTGGAAATCAAGTAAATTGAACCAAGCAAAGAATTTCAAAATTGAATAATTACATTGAGTGTATTATCAGAAAAAAGAAAATAAAATACCTGAAAAGATATGACATACCAAAATCAGTATAATCTAGCAAGTGTGCGGAGTCATCATCAGCTGCTTCAGCCAAGTCGAGACAGCGGTTGAGTAAAACAAACGCCTCGCGAGCACCGCTTGGTCCTTCCGCCCGGACTGCCATACCGCAAGCGTAATATGCTGTACAAGTCAATTATTATAATATGTAGTAAATATAGAAAAAATCTACTTTTAGGGGGAAGAAAAGAAATGTGCTTTGCGTTTTCACTCCAATCGACGCTGTTGCTACGTGACGTAGTCGCTATGCTACGCCGCGTAGTCAGAGGCTACGAGACGTAGTCGTCTGTTCGGCGCGTAGCTAGTGTAGTTTAAAAATAATGTTTAATGATTATGCATGAAATGACTTACCCACATCTGCTACAATGATGTCCGTATACCGAGGCAATGCTCTCGCTGCTTTACCAGCTATTTGGGGCACGTGAAGCGCGATCAATAAAGTAATAGCCTGCAACCAAACTCGATGTCATTTGATTTCCTATCCACAGTGTAAATTATACTGTATAGGTTAATAATAAATTAGTTATACCTGTAGAACTCTATCCTCAGCATTAGCAGCTACCATAATAGTAGCTGCATCCTTCAACACTGACACGGACTTAGGCGCAGTAGACACTCTGACTAAAAGCTCACTGCACACCGCCCTAGCTAAAGGCGCGTCACTACCCGTAAGAGATTCGATCCCCGGTTCGTCACTGCCGAGGTATTGGCGCAACACGTCCAGAACTTGGGTTAAAACTTCTGGAGGCTCCTCACTGTCTATGTCTATGCCTTCCATACGCTGTTGAAGAAAATATTGGCGGTAATAAAGTATTAGTGGTTGTCTATAATTCCTATATAATCAAAAACCAACGGGGCGGTTCAATGAAAGGCAAGGAGACTACATATATTCAAAGGATTTGTTTGGCAAAATTGTCTATATATGGATTGCTGAAGATAATGTAATTCGATAGCACCATACCGGGTGAGCTTTGAACAGATGTGCGGCGTATCTGAGCGCATAGTGCGGTGCGCGTCGGCCGGCGTGCGCGAGGCAGCGCTGCCAGTGTCCGCCTCGGGCGAGGCGCTCTAATGCCTCGGTCTCTGCCTCGGCCTCTGTCTCTGCCTCACGAGGAGCGTCCTGTTCTTCTTCTTCCTCTTCTTCGTAGTCTGTCGATGGTCCTGCTTTTAGGAATTAAGGTTAGGAGATAACATAAGATCAATTTATACATCATAAATCAACATATTACTATGATTACCTGGTGCTTCATTATCCATCTCGGAGCCTTCAGTAAGTGCAGCTCGAAGTTGATCACCGATATCGTTTTGCCCAATCGCAGCAAAGCTGAAGAAAAATGTATGTAAATATTGAAAAGTAGAGTAAGGGCCAGTTTCACAGGTTGCTGATAAGTTACGGATAGTTTTTCTGGGAGATAATTTCATACAAACTCTGTTCCATTTTTTAATTTATCTGGTAGATAGTGGCTATCCGTAACTTGTGAAACTGGCTGTAAATATCGAAAATTATTATTAGTCTATTTACTGTATGTATGTATTATGTAGTCTTGCGCAAACACTTGTCCAGCAGCGGGAGGAGTATAGAGGAAAGTTATAAGTCATTATTTAAGACACTTTGAAAGTGATGACGAGTTGAGAAGAGTTCTGTGCACTCTGCAGCTGGTTTCAGCGCTCTATTGTTGTAGGATGCCACAGGTCTATACCAAAATGATTACATATAAAATGTGTAGTGGTGTTGTACCGTTCGGCCAGCATGTCGGCGGCAGCGCGGCGGTGCGCGCCGTGCAGATGGTCGCGGGCGAGGCGCGCGGCCCGCAGCGCGGCGCGCTCGGCCAGGCGCGGCGCGGCGGGCGCGGCGGCGGCGCTGGCGGCGGCCAGCAGGCGCACGGCGCGCGGCCAGTCGGCGCGCTCGGCGTGCTCGGCGGCGCGTGCCAGCAGCCCCGGCACCTCGCCCGGCACCGCCTCGCCCTCCTCGCCCGCGCTCTCCGGCACGTACTCGCGGGACACCCGGGCCGCCTCATCCCATAGCTCTGCAAGTACCAAACTAACCATGAATAACAATGTTATCAATATGTCATGAAGATAAATTATCATCTAGGTCATTACCTAGGTCTTTGTAGTGCTGCACAACTTCACGCGGTCTGTTAGCTCTGATCATGAGTGTCTCAAACTGCACCAGATCTCCCCGCTCAGCTGCTGCCCTCGCACCTTCAACCAATACCTCTTCAACCTAAGGAAAAGAAAACGTTATTCCTAAATAATTGAGAATCACATGTAGTAATTACCTGAACTTATATAAGATTTGGGTTACATCCGATCCAAACTCCTATTCCTTAACCTTTTATTACCAAAACTACTATGTGTATTTACCAAAGCAAGGGCAAGTTGTTCAGACAAACTCAGTAATCTTGTAAGACACAGACAGACAAAGACACTATGTGGACTGTGTAGTCAGCTGAGCTCGCAGGAATGCGGCCTCTGCTTTTTCAGGCCATTCATCCACTAACCATACAACTTCAGCTCTCGCTACTGAACTATGAGTCATATCACTTCCAAGGTTATATGAGTCCATTACTTAGTCCCTACTACTATTACACTTACCAGAGTAGGAGCATGTTGTTCAGCCAAGGCCAGTGCTCTCTGATGTTTCCCGTGCTGGAGCCACATACGAACAGCGTGGTCGGGCGCACCAGCTCTTAGGAACGCAGCCTCGGCTTCTTCGGGCCGGTCGTCTGCTAATGACGCGGCTTCGGCACGAGCTACTTCACTACGAGTGATTCCGCCTCCTAGGCTGCATAGCTCCATTGCAATATCCCATCTGAGAAAATGAACTGGTTTATTACAATATAATTTTTTAACTTATATATATATACATTATATAAAAATTACGCATGTCAAATGCAAAAGCAATTCGCAATTTAGATAAGTTAAGGGTTCCCCTTCAACCAGCATCTTAACTTTCTTTTTCTCAACGAGTATCGAATGAAATACTGGACAGAGTAAGTAGTGAGTGCGACCTGTGTGCCTGCAGCGCCCAGCGCGCGCCGAGCGCGGCCAGCCCGCGCGCCGCCAGCAGCCGCGCCGCCGCCGCGCCGCCCAGCGCGCCCGCCCACTGCAGCGCCACCTGCGCATACACCACTATGCACCGCACTCCATTCTATTGTGGTGTCCACAGATCGTGAGCTCCTAGTGCATTTCGATTAGAAAATGATATTGATGAAAATACTGTGAGAAAAAATTACCTCATAACAAAATTGCACATGAAGTAAAGGACATGTCCAGAAATGGTTTTTTATTATTGAATAATTTTAACCACGGTAAAGTATATATATTTGAATAGACATGTCAAAACTTAGGGCTTCTGACTATATCAAACATTTTTAAAGCCCTCCAATTTCCGAAAAAATATTTTTTCAATATAGTGTGAATTTACTCCTAAAACTAACAAACCTTAAGATTTATCTAGGCTAGGAAATCGAACGCACCCCAAAAAAAAGTAAAATTGACATAGGAGGACAGTTTTTCTTTGTCAATTTATGACAGTTACTAACTGTCAGCAGAACATAGAAAGAAAATACACAATCTTCCAAATGGAATTGCGCAAGGATATCGAGTTTGTTCACGTGTAAATTACAATATTTTACTTAGACCCCAGTCAAAAAGAAATGCATGTTTCATCATACTACATAAGAGCTTATAATCAGCCGAAGAAAATGAATAATAAAGTTATCTACCGATCAGAACCATTGTTGATATAAACTGAGATTTTATTCGACTGGAAATCAAGATGAGTGGATGAAAAGCCTTTCGAAAATTATATTTAAAACTGTTTAATATTAAGCTTCAGTGTTTTGTTGTTCTCATGCAAGCGATTCGTACTGTAAATAAAATACATAAATAAACATATGTTTTTTTTCTTGTTTGGCGAGCTAGCAAGATGTCTGTTTTATACTGTCTGCTACTCACTAACGAAATATGATTAAGTACAATAATGTTGGTGTTTTTGAGAAATAAATAAATTCAATAATTGGTCTAATACTCGTCACGTGCAATATCAAATATCGGTACGAAAAATCATAATTGTTAGTCACAGGTTTATAAAACAATCATGTGCTAAGTGGAAAAATCAGTTGTGAAAAGCTCAAGTCAGTTAAATCGGAAAAATCAGTAAAGCGCAATGATAATAATAAAGCACTCTTATAGCGGACGAACGATACTGTAACGGCAGGGGAGCCAATAGGGGTGCGATTAAATAATCGAAGAATCGATTTTTCCTGCAAATGAAATCGATTTATCCACTAAGTTTTTTTAATTATTTAGTTTTACCAGCTATTGTTTCAGTGATACATATGTAGGTACACAGATAAAATAAAATCAAAACTTAAAAACTAAATGCACAATCTTTACAGGTAAACACCGCATGCAAGTTTGATTTCTTATGTGAGAAGTTTATTCTACTATTTTATCTATTTTCTAATGAAAAATAGGTTCAGAAAACAAATGGTCTTCTCTTATACCTGATACATAAAATAATAAAATTGTTACTATCAAACTACAGAATCACATGAATTTCAATTCGAGTCAACCTGAAGCGAGTCTAATCGTAAGTTGACCCATCTCTATTATCAGTGACAGATAAATAATCTGTTCTGTCAAATACTTAGATTATAATACCTATAGATGGAGCACCCACGTGGCTGCATATGAGACAGCACTATAAAACTCAAAGTGCACTAAACACTCAACTACAGGAGTCTATTTCTCATAATTATATACACTAAAACTAGAACTTAATTGCCGAAACTTTTCTAAAAACATAAAAAATGATCTGAGTCGACCTCTCGTTGATAGAGATCTAGGACTTTGTTTGGGCCAACTTTTAAATGTTGGCCGAGCAAAACCCGGCACGCCGAATGCGACAGAGAATATTATGTTTTGTCTCAATTTTCTTACTTATTTCGTACTAGCTGCTACCCGCGACGTCGTGAAAATTTTAATAAAACGTCGTAAAAATGATAAACTCGTTTACCTTGTATCCTTTAACATCACGGTATGATAACTAAGCTATAAAATTAAGCCCAAAATGTGTAGAAATACTATGGAAATATAACTGCCTCGCTGGTGACTTAGTCGCATAGCGCAACTGCTCTACACAGGTATATATGTTTCTCATTTCCATATTTGCCTACAGTCTCATGGTTACATCTAGTCATCTATAGGTCTATAATCTAAAGTCAAATATAACATTATCCCAGTGTGGCGATACTTTAAATAAAAACTACGTTTTTCAAGGGTTGCCAGCAATTAAAAGAATAATAATAACTTCAATTATTAAGTTTTGAATTTTCTGTAAAATGGAGGGGTTTAAAAATATTATTTCAGTGGTTTTAAGTTCCTTATTTTTGTCGTCTTTATATGAATAAACATTGATGCTGGTTAAATTTTACTCGGAATAAAAAACCAACGTCCATACAAAAAGCGGACATGTCCTTTTAGTTTGGCTTTTTTTTAAGCTAATGAAATTATGAATTTATAGCTATTTTCTAAGAAACAACTGCCTTCTTGGCCTGTAACCCCCAGTGCAATGTGGTATTAGAGTGCTATGCTTTCTAATAGAAACTAAAAAAAAACAACAAATAAACTTTCACTTAATCGATTATCTGCGAAGGAAAATTTAAAAGGAATCAATCATTCAAAATATCGACGACCAACTTCTTATTCGATATGTGTACATTGTATCAGATAAAACGCTTAGTCCCGAGCGTACCTGTTGCTGCACGGCGCCGGGAGCATGCGCGCGAGCAACTCGCTCGGCCGCCTCCCACTGCCCCGCCGACCGGTACATCTGTATCGCGCTCTTCCAATCCCCTACAATATCAATCTCTAACTGAATTATATCATTAGCCTCTAGTGGCTTTCAGTTACTTCAACACTAGTTTTGGCACTGTTCCAACCTTAAAGCTATTTGGGATAACAGATGTACAGACAGATATTATAATACCACCCTAGAATATTATTAAGAGCAAAATAAGACTTGATAAGTTATGAAAGCTTTTGTTATCATCAATTCAAAATTGCCGTAACATTTTTATATGCCTGAAATTGGTGCCCAACGACAAAATGAAAAGAGATTTATTTGTTAAAAAGATCATGAAATTGTAAGCTAACCGGCCTGTATGTAATAATTCTCAGCGGTGCGTAGATCTCCGGAGGCATGCAGGGCTTGCGCGATGTGCCGGCGCGTGGCTTCCAGCAACGAACTGCGGTGAGCTGCCACGAGACGTAACATTGCTTCGTATTGAGACGCTTCCTGGTTTACAGACCATATAATGTTATTGTAATTTACTATATAACTATGTATACACTATACACGTTTTTGTATGTATTTTCTTATGAGGACGAGTGCTGTTTATGATAGTTAGCAAATTAAGTATGCCTATTGAATTATTACAGATAAAAATAGCCATTCTCAACTGTACCACAGGTCTCTGTTATATTAGCCTGGAAATAATCAAGCATTTTTATTGCCTGCAAATCGTCACTCTATCTTCCTAGACGGCGCTTTTCACTTCGTTTATTCAACCGTAGCCACAAGTAACCGTCTATTTAAATGACCTTGCTAATTAAACAAATAAACAGTATACATAAACACACCTTGTACATAGAAATAGCCTCGTCAGGCTCTCCGAGTCCTATATAAATCTGTTCGGCCTTTCGCAGTTGTCCGTCTTGCCTGAGTTGTTGCGCCAGTGGTATGTAGATGTCCCGCGTTTGTTCTTCAGTGAGATGAGCGGCGGCAAGCTGTAAGCCATCGGCAACTCGCCCAGCGCTGTTGTATGCGCGGACGCAACGCTCCGCCATACCGCATGATGTTAATACGCGCTCTGCTGTCTCCCATTCCTAGGAATTTTAATATTCATAGCTATTTAGTGTCTATCTTTCCCTACTATATTTTTAAAGTACATATTATCTTTCTTTATTTTTTTTTTTCTGTAAAAGCTAAAAGATGAACAAAGCTGTAATACTCACTCGCGTAGAAATAAAATGATCACCAAGTCGTTCGCACTGCTCTCTTATAGATTCCTTGTCGTCTATAGCCTTAAAACATAACAAAATGTTGGTAAGAGAAAGAAGGCATTGTAGAACTAGGTTGGCGTAGGTAACTGCTAGGGTGTAGCACTTTCGGATCATTACCCTCTTTTTTAAATATTTACAGTAAACTGTAACTTTTTTTATTATATGTACTGAAGACTTACAATAGGTCGACTTCTATCAAAGTCCTCTGTGTTACAAACCTGCATGATCTGCAAAGCCTTTCTATAGTGATGAGCAGCTAAGGCAGCATCGAGCGCAGCTCTGGACTCTCCCGCCTCAATGAGATGCGGCACGGCCGCGCCCGCCTGACGCGACGACACTAGCCACGCACCCCACATACCTTCTAAAGCCGTCACTTCGCCTGGACATGCCTGAATAACAAGGAAATTAAATTTCTGTATATGTCGTTGTGGTATCATAAAGACGGCGCGCGAGAGAACGGCCGCCGTAGCTGACAATCGGCCTGGAAGCCATCATCATAATTATAGTCCTAGAGTACCTCTCTAGCTAGCTGGACAGCTCTGGCATAGTTATTTCCTTTAGCGTAGTACTCCACAGCCGCGCGAGTATCACCTCTGCGTTCTGATATTTCGCCAGCCGTCTCCCACCATTCTTCCTGAAAATAAAAAAAGTGGAAGTACATAATTATAAATACCTAAGTTACCCGTTTATCCAAGTTACCTTTTTATCCAAAATACCTTTTTATCGAACTTACCTGTATAAGTTGTGTATGAACAGCATCAACGAGGTCCGTATCTCTGAGCAGCTGCGGATGCTGTAACAGTAATGCCGCGGCACGTCGGGAGCGGCCGCCTCGCAGCCACAGCTTCACTGCGCCTTGTACGTCGCCCGATGCCGCTAGTACTGCACCGGCTTCGCCCAGACGACCTGAATATGTAAAATTAGCTAGGAATCACCGCTCATCGATCGAACAAGAATACATATATACTGAAGTAAAATAAAAATACCATTGGATTACCTGTGCTTTAAATTTGTGTCCAGGAAAATCTATTATACTACAGTACTTAAGAAGACATATCAACGTTGCAAAAAAAAACATCAGCACCTTTATAGAAATATATACAAGGCGTTATACCTACCACATCCACATTTAAAAGGTCTCAACCGCCTTTTTGCCACGAACTGAACACTATCGAAACAAGGAGGTTTTTAACTGTCACGAGGAAGGGGAATCTACCCAACCATGCTTTTGCCTTTAGGAACAAAGGCTGCCGCTTTGTTCATGTCCTATGAATAACCAATTTCACTAACCAGTAGAAGTCAAATAGTCCATATGCTGTTGTTTAAGCGTAGCCACGGAGGTGCGGTCAGTTCTCTCAGCGAGAGCAATAGCATCGGTCCACTTATTGAATTGCTTGTACATGTCCACTGCAAGGTCCGGCCTATTTGCCCGTCTTACGTAGCACTCCTCAGCCGCTGACAAATCACCGTTAAATATTGCCAAGCGAGCTCTTACTGTAGCATTATTCAAGCCTGCAAAAATAGTCACGTAGGAACAAATGCCTCAACAAAAATATTTTTCTATTAGAAATTCAGTTCAAACTCAAAACTCAAACTCAAACTCAAAATCATTTATTCAAACTTGGCTGTAAAACAGCACTTTTTGAACGTCAAATATTACAAAAGACAGCCCCCAAAACGCCCACCCTTCACCACTTCCTATGTGTTTTTGCTGGGAAGAAGAAGTGGCGCAACAAACTCCCCAGCAACACATGTCTGTCTGTTGGTTTGAGGAACCTTTAAACAATATTTTTCATACACAATTTGTATGTAATTAAATAAAGAAATTTAAATACTTATGTAACACACGCCGGCTAACACTCAACCTTACACCTACATACCTTTATGTAACTCAAGCATTAAATATATTTTATAAAAATGTGCAATAAATAAAACCAAAACTAAACAAAATCACAGCCTCCAATTATATGATGCTAATAGGAGATAAGGGAGTGTCCACCTACATGTGCTAGTCTGTTGTAACCATGATATACAACATAAGCCGCCAATCTAGCAAATCAGGACCACAGTATAGAAAATAAATAAATAAAAGAACAATAATACTACTCTGTATATAGTCAGTTCGGTTGCTTACCAACAGTGACGTCACCATCTCCTTCAGCAGCAGCCAATTCAATGGTCTTCTCTAAATAAAATGTGCGCGCTACGTCATCAACTTCACGGTAGCATTTAGCAGCCAACTACCGAACATTAAAAGTGGAATACAATCATCAATTGCGACAAGGATTCTACTTATAACAAGACTTTTACTTATAATTGCTTTTACCTGTACATCATCATCTGCTAATGCGCGTTCAGCGAGCTGCCTCCACAAAGGAGCAACATCAGCGTTATTGCCGACACCATCCAAATATCTCGCACATCCAGCCAGGTCACCACTTCGAAGCGCATTATCTAAAGTTACGTAGTACGTAATAAATATTGAATTCTCGAAATGTTATCTCTATATTCGCTATTGAAAGTTAACATATAGACCAAACTGAAAATGGACTACGAGTTGACTACGGCGTAGCGTGTAACTACGCGCCAGCTACTACAACCGTAGCAGATAATAAATCAGCTACGTGCCGGGACGCTTTGATCGAGAACAGAGTTTAATGTATCTTTCATTGCAAAAAGGTCTATTAACACCGAATTTAGTTAGAGCACCTATAAAATAATTATTGTTGGAAATTGATAGCTATTTTCGTCAACACTTCTTGCGACCAGAAGGAATTACTTGAAGCAGTAAAACCAAAAATTGCCACCTTGGAAGGTTAGAAACATTTATCATGGTTCTGCTTATCTCCGTTACAAAATCCATCTAAATCATAGGTTGAGCCGGTTTGGTGACTAAATGTTACAAAAAAAACTGACTCTGAATTTACAGTACTAGTTATAAGGATGAATAAAGACGATAAAAAAGTCTCGTACTGAAAGCGAGTCGATGTTCGTCCAACTGCAAATATGGTAATAGTCCTCCATCAAGCACGACACGTCGGGAGATCACTTCGACGGCGACGGCGCCGCCGCACTCAGCCATCTCTACGCTGCCGGGGTCCCATGCACTATACCTATGTACAGAAAATATAACCAATGATTTTTCAAAATCATTACAAAATTAAATATGTACTAGGTTTAAAGGCAGAGAATTAGTTAATAAACTCAGTTTTATGAATGGTACTATAATATGGTGTCTGCCTAGCAATTTTCCCAAGCTATATTGTCAGTGTTTCCAGTCCTAACTGGAAGCAGATTCCAATTAATTAATTCCGGTTAAGACCGGATGCAGCTGAATACCAGTGTTTTACGTGGAGCGACTGTCTGTCTGACCTCCTCTTCCCAGTTACCTGGGCACCCCGATACCCCTTGGTAAGACTGGTTGTCAGACTATCTGACTTCTGGTCTTACCTGGACTTATAATATCTTTTTATTTTAATAAGGTTGTAAAACAAATTACAGTTACGAACCATACAAGCAAATGGGTCGGTGTTTGAGCGACAACAGCATCACTATTCTCAATCCATTGCACGAATGAAACTCCGCTTGCTATGATTTCCTGAGGCATTAAAAAGAACCTTAATACACACTCCATATTTATCAAAAAAGTATTATATATTTCCTTCACTTATTGCAGATTACCTTGTCACCAGTATTTAACTTAAGTAAGGCAAGTCTTCGCCTGGTGTCTCTCAGTAGTAGCAGTTGTCCGCTTTCATTCAGTTCGAGCCAGTCTACGCGCGCCTCGTGCCACCACTGGCCTAACTGTATTCCTGTTTAACGGTTTAAGGGCCAGTTACGCAATGTCCGAATAGCTATCTACCAGATAAATTCAAAAATTGATCAGAATTTGTATGAAGTTATCTTCCAGATAAATTATTCGTAGGTGGTGAAACGGGCCCGGTGAAACGGGCCCAAAGTGTTGAAAAAATCATCCAAGCACCCGGATTGTGAGTATTGAGTGACACAGTTTTAGTTCCTGCCCTATAATTGTTGCGTATTAGATAGCGAGTGTGGCCAACATGTAAAACACTTCAAATAGTAACCCAGTTTATTTATTTACTAGTATCGTACACTGTAAAAAGTTTGTGATTTCTATATGTATATCTGTTCAACGTGTTGGTAGGTTGCACTTTGCACACTAAGCATAAAGAAAGTCGTGACAGGTGAACTTGTTGATTAGCCTTGTCAGCAGTATTGTAGTAAGGTCAATGTACGTGGACTGTACATTCATACAGCCACGGTATAAGAATGGTGTTATCGTATTTCTCTTTTATTTATAGTCCTTTTAATGTTCTGAAAATTATTAGTGCCAATCGACTTCAGACTATACAACATCGTAGAATAGAATAGCAAATAAATTACAAGAAAAATACTAAAAGATGTTAGCTAATTAGGACAGCAATTAGGACACTCTATTATCTATATACTAGGTATTATTCTGTGCACAAGATAAATTAAAATTCTGTATTTTACCAGTAGTAAGGTCTACAACAGCAATAGTCTGTCGGTCGAGCAAGTAAGCGAGGTGCTTGCGGTCGCCGGACTCCGCGCTCGTCGCGCCTTCGTTTATACGCACGCTCAGCACGTGAGGGTTAACGCGCTCGGTACGCACCTGTTACGTACGAACATTGGGATAAGGAAACATTATATATTGATAATTATTTAAAATAGTTTGTAGCTGAAACTGAGTATGGTGATAACTGAATTACAAGCAAAGAAATAATGTGGCTGAAACTGATCCTAACCGACCATGGTTTCTACTTGAAACTCAAAAAAATATAAAGGTCGAACTCACAGTATGCAACACTTTGTCCAGACCATACTCAACAACACTGAGTTCGCCGGCCCGATGTAGCAGGCATGCACCCCCCACTGCCGCATACACTCGTTCGCCACCACCCGACCATGCGATCTAATACCAAAAATATTAATTTTATGAAGCAAGTTGCCAAAACTTCTAACAAGATACGCGCCAACAATATAACCCTTCTTTGCATTCGGGTAAAAATAGTAAGAAAACAATTTTGATTACCTCACTGGTCAAGCCCCTCGCGATGTCACATAATATTAATGTGCAACTAGTTCGACACACTGCGTACCAGTCGTTCCCTAAAAATAAAATTTTATGAAATTAATTTTATAATAAGAAATATAACAAAAAACTAAAGTCGAGTACATACTTAAAAATAGTATTAATAACTTCGATGCTCACCAATAAATCGCACATTGAATATATCGGGCGCATGCTTGGTGGTGACGGTGAGCGGCGGCGCGTCGTGCTGCAGCCGCGACAGCACCAGCTGCCGCGCGCTCACGTGCTGCACCGCCACCGTGTCGCGCCACACCCAGCGTCTGACGGCACACCGGACCCCTCACTCTCATATTCCCGTCTATCGAGGCAGGTCATACCTAGCTAACTATTAATACATATACTGTACTTTCATCGAACATAGCATCGCAGTGCTCGCAAGCGCGAATACTGTGCACTCCTGAGTTCAATTCTTGTGTCAGGCCGAAATCGCTACGCGTTTTTATAATTTTCCATAATTTATACATTAGATTTAATTACGAAATGATACATAGGTACAAAAATTAAACTACAATCAAGTATTTCCAAACCTCAACACAGCTTCAAGTTGTATAACGGCACCGGTTTGTGAAGCAATTGCCAGTTTAGTTCCATCTCCACTCCAAGCCAGCGCACGCGCTGCATACAAGTTGGGGATGTTCAACATCGAAAGCTCCAACCCACCGGAATCTTTCAACTCTCCTACTAGACAGCCATCAAAGACCCCGAATGCCACAGTCTAAAAGTAAATTTAATAATCTGACTAGTATTACAATGTTAATTAATCCAACAGAAAGAGACGATCCGAGAGCAGACCAAGATTTCTCCCATTATTACCAAAATAACCAAAAGCGAAATAGTTACTGAAATTTAAAATACCTGTCCGGAAGGACTGGGGGCTGCTGAGATGAGATCGCGGCGATCTAATGGCAGCTGAGGTTCTAAGCTGCGCAATAGAGCACCACGCTGCGCTTCATACACGGAGACGCGGCCATCGCATGATCCAACTATCAGCTACACAACAAATCACGAATTCTCACTTTCAAAACAACAAAGATTCACCTTACAACAAAGATTAAGCACACTTACGTAAGGAGGCAGTAAAACCAGCGCAGTGGGTGGCAGAGCGTACCGCAACAACAGCCGTCCGTTGAGATAGAGCGTTCCGTCGACGTGGCCTGAAGCCAAAGTGCCTTCACCCCCACGCGCTAACGACACGCAGCAAGCGCCCCCAGTCCACATACTACTGCTCTTGTTGCTTTTACAGTCCAGAGATCTAAACATAAAAAAGAGACTCTAAATAGAAAGATCTAGCTATTCATGGGTACTAGAACCAAACAGAAAGCTTTGGATTAGTCTGAAGTTACGAAAAGTCTTCAAATTCGACCCCGAAATATGCATAGGCCGGTTCGTATTTTGTTGAATCATAATTTCGACGCCGCATTTTTTTTTTACTTCAATAGTTCTAATCTAGCTTATTCATACTTTACCTTATCTTCCCATCGCTAGTCCCAGTAAAAAAACCGTTATCCGCCGGCAGCAGGGACATAGGTGTCCCAGTCAATGGAAACTTATTGCAGATGACTTTCTTGCCACTCCAATCAGCACCCACGCGGTAAACAAACACCATGTTATCACTCTGGGCTACACCAAGTAGTTCCGAATTTTCGCTAAATGAAATACCTAGAACAATAAGATTTTATTTTTATAAAAAGTAAAAAGTTTGCATGTGTGTTTGTTACATATGGTTGAAATTTTATATGAATAATTCAATAGGTTCCTCGATTGTTGAAAACAATTGGATCCTGTATTCCTCGACATCTCTGATGTCGGTGTTGTCTCTAAAGTCGGTAATAACTTCGAATGCATGGTCAGCAACCAGATAATACTATGAATAAAGTGAAATAATTCTTACTAGTTATATTGTAGGACTTTTTCCCTGCAGAAGCGTCAGCGGGTTTAGTTGCAAATTTATCGCGCCGAGTGCCCTCCCGATCGAACAACAATATCAATCGGTCACATGTTGCTACAGCTAGCTTTATGTTGTTAGGAGACCAGCAGATATCAGCGATAGGACTCTCGGTGTCCTAAAGAAAAAAGATCATGTTAAGTACAAGTACGATTTTAAAAAATCTTTTTAAGGCAAATTTCCCAAACAGTTCAATTGTCATGAGGTCAAGGATCTGATGATGAAAACGCTTACAAATCGAGGGCAACTCTTGAAATTTTGTAGGCACGCATAGGGTGCTTACTTAATTCGTATTGACGGTTGATATTAATGATCGAATAATTATTGATGAGAACTTGATATTTGAACTTGATATTGAGAATATTAATGAATCGAAGTATTGATGAGAACTTCCCACTAATGTGAGTTATGGCAGTTAAAGCGGGTATGAAGTGTATAATGTGTGATTGTGATTATGTACCTTCACACTGGAAAGCTAAAAATAAAAAAAAATGACAAAATAAACACCTTCTAAGAACACAGAAAAGCAAATAAAAAAGATCTTTGATGAACACCGCTCTGGAAGTTGATCGATGATATGCAACCAATTAATTGTAGATATTTTGCTCTGATAAAGTACGACGGTTAACTTACCTGCGCTTCTAAAATGGTTTTAGAGTATTTAAGCCGCATATTTATTAACAACCTATTTCACAATATCAATTCACTTGTACGCAGTTTCAGAGTTATTGTTGTATTTTCATTGTTGCTAGGCAACCTTTAAAAAACGCGCCATTATTCATAAACTTAGAGACCAAAAATACTGTTTTTTTATTATTATATGTGATACATAAATATAATTATTTGATATATCAAATCATAATATATAATATATAATTATTTTATCAAATAATTATATGATACATATAATATAATGTCAAAATTTTATTGAACAATAAGTAAAAAATAAAAACATATTAAATAGCACTGTATAGTAGCTTAGTAATTATTTCTCCCACTTTATAAACCGTAAGCATGCGCCACTAAAATTCTCATACAAGCACTGCCACAATCATCTTATAAAGATGCTGTGTGTGGCCAATGATGATGATAGACCGTAATGAGACCGTAGTTTATTGAAGGATCTTTCTTTAGACCCAAAAAACATTTGATTACTATTTGATTTTGAAATTATGAAATTTTTGGACTAATGCCAGTACATACATACTTTACCTGCTCTGAGTGGCTTATAAACCACCACACATTTTACCCTTCATGTATTGCATATAATTAAATACGTTTTTTAACACCACCACATATAAATTTATAAATCATTCATCATCATTACATTATCTTTCTTTAATTAGTATTAATACTAATCCCATCGGCTACCTCGGACATAGACAAGAAAAAAGTTTTTTATATATATGGCAACGTTTAATTTTATGTCAACTTGACAGAACAAACAAGACCGGAAACTCTTTTTCGTGAACACAGTGTTTATGTAAAGACGTTGTAAGGTTAGAATTATTTTATCTGCTTTGATCGTCGTTATTTCTAAGTTAAAATCATTTCTGAAAGATGTGCAGTGTTCAGTACTACATGTTTATTCAGTTCAGCAGTATATTTTTGTCTACTTTTGGTTTATTACATACAGTGATAATCGGCAAGTGACAGCATTGTCATGTAGACGAGTGAAATTAACATGCCATCGTCTGTTTCCAGGACGTCATGCCTTTCGCACGGTTTGTAGAACCAGGGCGTGTTGCCCTGGTAGCAGACGGTCCCTTGAAGGGAAAGTTAGTGAGCGTGGTTGACGTTATTGACCAGACCCGCGCTCTCGTCGACGGACCTTGCAGCGGCGTCTCACGTCAACAGCTCCGCCTCAACCAACTGCATCTCACCAAGTTCCGTCTAAACTACCCATTCACAGCACCCACACGCGTCGTGAGGAAAGCATGGACAGACGCTAAGCTGACCGAGAAGTGGGCAGAAAGCCAATGGGCTACCAAGCTCGCCAACAAAGAGAAGCGTGCACAGATGACCGACTATGACCGTTTCAAGCTGACATCCGCTCGCGTTAAGAGGAACCGCGCGAGAACAGCCGTGTTCAAGAGCTTGAAGGTGAAGGCAGCCCGCTCCGGTACCTTCGGCAAGAAGCGTGTACCCAAGGCGGCGGTCAAGAAGGTGCGCACCAAGAAGCCCAGCGGCAAGAAACCGGCGAAGAAGTAATTCTAGTGCCTCTAAAAGGTTAATGTGTGACTATCAAGGGACAGTAAATAAAGAATTACTCTAAGCCAATTTTTTGTGTTATTGTTACTCATATACAGCCCTATGAGTGGCAATAGGTGAGTGTATTTGATATTTAAGAACATGTGGTGTTTTTTCTTTACTCAAAATGTTTTATGTTTCAGAGTTGCGGGGGGTAGGTGTCATTTAATATCAGGTTAGTTGATCATATATTTATTTTGTCCTTAAACTTAGTACTACTTTTTAACATGATGAATTTTGTTTTATAGTCTCGTTCGGATGAATATTAATGATTTCAAACTCACCACATTGCTGATTTTATTGATTGTATAAAATGTACTTAATACATTATGACAAAAATATACTAAACATAGTTATATTGTTTGCAGGTGGATATTCAATTACAAGAATAATTAAGAGAAATTTACCAAGGTAAGTTGAACTGCCTTAACCTCAAATAATTACTCTTCCAATCCTCATAAAATGATGAATTGATATTTTAGTCTCGTTCGTATGAAACTCATGATTTTAAACTTACCACCATACTGATTTTGCTAGTTTTTTATTTTAATTGTACATAGTTTTACAGCAAATTTTTATGTGAACTTTCATATGTTGCAGAACTGAAAATAAAATGGATTACGTGGACAAGTGATATTCCACAAGTTTGAAAGCAAGGTGAGGTGTTAAATAATTTTATCATCTTTAAAAAAAAATGTTGTTTTTGGAACTACAATTACAACTATATAGTACAATTTAGGGCTAAAAAATGCTATAGGGATCTATCTCGTTGCGTAGTAAGAGCCAGTTTCACAGGTTACACACGGATAGCCACTATCTACCAGATAAATTAAAAAATGGAACAATTTGTATGAAATTGTCTACGAGATATCTGGAACTTATCAGCAACTCGTGAAACTGGCCCTAAATCTCATTTTTCTAGATCTACTACATACAATAATTTTCAATTTGTGGAGCTAGTTTACCATGAAAGTGTAAGAAACAGTCTAAAACTTTATAATATTAGTACATAAAAGTTTTTGCAGTTGGTGTTATTAATTTTATTAAACTGTGGTTGTAACTGCTACCCTACCAAAGCCGATGTGTGTACAGCAAAGTCGTACATGCTTGACTCTGGATAGGAACATTAGCACACTCTGTGTAAGACATCCAATTACCATAGTTGTATGTCCAAGGGTTGAGTGTGACAAATATATAAATAACAAGCATTGCAATCACTTTGATAAGATTATGTATTAAACCATTGAGAATCATTAAATCTTGGTGTCTAAATAAATCTAAATAACTAAAAATTAATTGACAAATTACTAACTTACTCTTTTCTGTTCGCAGGTATGAATGACTATTGTGAGGATCGGCTCAGTAGACATCGGTTGTAGCTCAGGTAAATATTGTATATTTTAGATGTAAGCAAAAGATCTGAAAATGATTTACAAACATTTTGTTCATAAAAATGCAAATCCAAGACAAATGACCCGATTAATTAGCTTGTTCGGTTATTGAACCCTACCAAAGCCGATGTGTGCATAGGCAAGTCATGCATGCGTGACTCTGGTTAGGAACATTAGCACACTCTGTGTAAGACATCCAGTTGCTATAGTTGTATGTCCAAGGGTTGAGTGTGACAAATATTTTAAGCAAAACTTCATCTTAACCTAAGTAAGTTTATTGCATAATTTGCTTAATAAGTCTTATATATTCTTGACAGGTACATAATGGGTTTGGTGCCCAGTCTACATGAAAGAGGAGGCCATGTTAGATGAACTAAAAGGTAAATTTATTTTGATTAGTATTTTACTCTATTAAAAAATAATGATAAACAATTAATATGATGACCATAAGTATCGCCCCTGGCAGATTTTTGATGATTGATCTTTACTGAAAAAAATTATCAGCAAGGTAACAAAACAACAATGTTTGTCTTTTCATTAATGCTAATAATTTTTTTGCTTGTTCCAGATTTGACATCTCCACATACATACACAATTGGACCACAAAATACATACCGGCCAAATTGAGAATGTCCTCCTCCTTTTTTTGGAAGTTGATTAAAAAATATGAAAGATTTAGGACATCATGGTAAGCTTTTTTACAGAATATACATGAAAATTATGGTAATAGTCTGAACGTTGAAACAATAAAATGATGACTTGTAGTATCGCCCCTATCTGATTTCTGATGATTGATAGTTGCTGAATTAAAATCACAATCAACTTTTGTTATTGCTAATTTCCAAACACATACTTATTTTTGTCTTAATTTTGTTACAGGTTTTGAAAAATATTTATGCAACAAACACACAGGGTTTAATTCTAGCAAAGCTATTCAGTATAAAATGGTAAGTTCTAAATAAGTTTTCTCTAATTTTATGACATTTTTCTCTCATTTATATGTTTCGAAGCAATATTTGCCATTCCCTGGCAATATTTTCATGATGATTTAAATATCGCCCCAGTCTGAACAAATGTGTTGATCGATTTACTGATATTGTAATATGATTAAACAATTTAACTGTTTTTTGAAAATCAGTTTGACTTATGTACTTCTTATTGTTTCAGTATCAAGAAAAATAGACACCTTATAACAGAATTTTCATTCTATGGTAAGTTTCAGTTCTCATTCCTCACAAAAAAAAATACTTATACTTCTTCCTGCACCAACACAATCATTCATCAAATGAAGTGACGAACATACACATAAATTTTCTCTTATTTATAATTTTATCATAATATGATAGTATGATGATTTATATCGCCCCAGTCTGAACCAATGTGTTGATCGATTTACTGACGAAACATAAAACTTTACTCATATCTTTACATTGTGCAGTAAATACATCTGTTAATTTTTTTTTTGTTGTTTTAGGACAAAAAATCTGGAATAAACACAAATTTGCATAGAATGACTGATGAAGAAGCATATCCTTATAAAATATTACCTATGGTAAGTCTTGTACAAAATAAAACAGTAGATATTCAGTATTCAACTTTTGAAATGATGGTAACAAGCATATATCTTATACTTTTGATGAAAAATATTTTTAACTGATCATACATACATACAACTATTCTATAAAATTTACCAAAATTGTCTTGTTCAGTAAATTAAATTTAACATTTTATTATAGGAGCCTCATCGTCTGCAGAAACATACATCAAGTTCTGAAGAGGACAAGGAAACAAAGGTGAGTTTGATAGTTAATGTCACAAATAAGTCAAGTTAAAATAATACAAATGATGAATATCTTAGTTATCCCTGTCTCACAAAGCCGTGGGGATAAATATGGTATGGTAACAACTGAAATTCATATCAACAACTCTACACACAATACAAGAAAAATATCTTTTTTAAAAGTCAGTATTTATTTCAGATGTACAAATGGCTGACATAGCTGCATTCCAAGTTTGAAGTTACCACAATGGTAAGTGAAAATAAAAGCACTCATAGCTGATTTTAAATATCAAATATAAAATGATGAATATCTTAGTTATCCCTGTCTCACAAAATCGTGGGGAAAAATATGGTATGGTAACATCTGAATCTAAAAATAAATTACAGATAATTTATCATAATTATATAGAGGAACTATGAATTGATTTTGTCAAACTTCATTTCAGATGCAACCTGGCAGTAGTGGAATAAATTCACATGAACCATTCAAGTAAGTTGACTTTCATATTAGATTGAAATATGGCGAAATTTAAAATGATGAATTATCTTAGTTATCCCTGTCTCACTAAATCATGGGGATAAATATGGTATGGTAACATCTGAAGTTGTTCTTAAAATAACTGAAATTAAACACAAAATACTTTGTTTTTTAATTGATGATTTTCTTTACAGGGTTTACATCTTTAAAAGTCCAGGAAAAGGGAAGAATCCTTTACAAATAAGGTAATTAAGATATTAACATATTTGTACTAGCTAAATAAATTTCAAGATGACACCCACATCCCTGCATATTAACTACTAGCTTCTGCCCGCGACTTCGTACGCGGATCCAGTCGCTTATGCCAGCGACTACAGGGCCGTCAAAATCGAAGATTTGAAACGTCTGATACCGAATTCTATGAGTCCGGGGACGGGAAAACAACAGGATGCGCGAGACGATTTCTTTTTGTAATGCCTCAAATTGAACATTTTGTTAACATCAATCCCAATAGTTAACAGTGTAGCTGGGCGCTTGGAATACCATAACAGTTGTTCCAGATCTTCAATTTTATACGTCTCTTCCACTTTCTAACTGCTTATGAATATTTCGTTATGTGCTTCTTCTGAACAGCCTCATTGATGTAGTAGTCGCAAGGCGCGACTGCTGTGCACGGGGTTTCGGGTTCGATTCCCGGGTCGAAATCGCTTTGTGAGTTTTGAGATAACTTTCATAAAGCAGCCTGGAGTCTGGAAGTTGGTGATTGATTCACCCGTGTCCGGTCATGTCGGATTGCCGTCCCATCGGACTATGAGAGTGAGGGAATAGAGAGTGCACCCGTATCTGCGCGAATGCTTGAGCACTATAATAAATGTCCTGCGCAGCTAGTTGATCTCCATAAAAGAGAACGGCCGCCGTAGCCGACAATCGGCCTGGATGCCATCATTCTGGACATATAACGATAATCTCGATCAGAAATTAGTCGTGCATTAGGTTAATTACTGGTTTCAAAAGCGTTAGTAGATGTGCGAATACGCTGAGAAGTCAAGCATGATTCTGCATCGGTAATTGTTCCGGTTTCTCCGAATCAGCGGTCAGTGGCGCAACATACCCTTCTTTGGTCACTATATAGAGAACTGGATGTGGAAGCGTAAATACGCTGGGCAGGCGTAATTCTCGATCCGAAAAGGTTTCAACGGAGCGAGTTGCAGCCTTATGTCCTCGAACAGCATCAAGCCTCTCCACAGTTAGATTAGCTCGTTGGATTCTAGGGATCTTATGATTCGATGAATCTTAGCTTCTTTGGACAATGGAAACAATTTAACTTTTTGTAAGCATAGTTATAGTTTTGTTGTGAAGATACTTGATCCTTAAAAATCTAAACGTCTGCTCTATTGCACAACCTGGCAGGCTACCGTGTCAATTCAAAAAATCAAAAGAAAATTAAAAACTGAAATAGCGTAAATGCGAAGGAATATTAATGCGATTAAATATAAAAAAGAGAGTTTTGGCCGGAATCTTCAATGATGCAGCACATTAAGCTACCAAAGTCAAAATTTCCAATCTGTTAAATTTCCTAAATAGAATTTCAACTTTATCGCTGAAGCATATGGTTCAAAATTGATTGGCAAATATTTACAGTTTCGGTAACGGGAACTTGATGTGCTGGCGTCTATACGAAACGCAGTCCTAAACTGTTACAGCTTTCACCGCGCTGAGGTACTTTCAGCTGATGTTGTTTTTAACCGACTTCAAAAAAGGGAGGTTCTTCACATCAAATGTGTCTGATCTTAGATTTTTATAAGTCAACCGGAAATGCCTATCAGACCGAACAACTTTTTCTAAGACGTCAGTCCTATATGTTTGATGGTGTAGCTGGGCTCTTAGAGTTCCATGGAAGGTGTTCTAGATCTTCAATTTTTATACGTCAACAGCGAGTGCTCATCAGGCTGAACAACTTTTGCTAAGACGCCATTTCTATATGTGTAATGGTGTAGCTGGGCTCTAGGAGGTCCAAAACAGCTGTTCCAGATCTTCAAATTTTATCTCGCAGAAGAAGTTTTTGCTACGGCAGCATCACTCTATCTCTTATAGTTAAGCTGGTCTGCTGCTGTTCTGCATCAGGTGTTCAAGTTTCCAAGATAATTTATAGCCTATATGTTGCCCCGACCTAACACCTATACAACAAAAAAAGAATCATTCAAATCTGTCCAGTGGTTCCGAAGATTAGCGCGTACAAACAAACAGACAAACAGACATACAGACAAACAGACATAATTTTTTTTTCGGATTCGTGTTCTATTGCTTTTTCTAAACCCCCCTCAGTTATTGTTTTTGTCAATATATTATTTGTACAGACACGGATTTTTTACTGTTTTATTATATGTATAGATAATGATGATTTTTTTAAGACAAGCATATATCTAGAAAACTTTGAAGATAACTTCAATCTGATCTAATCAAAAAGCAAATTTTAGTAATGGCAACAACAAACAGCGTCGTAATGTTATTTTCTCTTTCTTCTACAGGTTTGCAGGAGGCGCGTGGGAATAAATATAGTTAACAATCAATTTGTAGCTTATCTGAATAAATTCAAATGCGACCACTTGTGTTTATCATTTCTAAACCACATCCCCAGGAAAACTTGATAGTTACAGATAACTATTCATATAAATTATAGACACCCACAACAACGCACATAGTTTCATACTAGTCGTTCTCGAAACATGTACATACTAGTTACCGAGTTGGAGACTACCAGCTTCACATCCTGTAAGTTACAGGTATGGCCGAAATTACCTTGACTCGTTGATTTACTGAATGCTTTCCGAGAATTCAGCGTCTGGATTGTAGGGTATATAAATCGTGTTTTTTAATTATAAAGATATAAACTTCGCATCCGGATAAAATCCTAGACGATTTGAGCTTGAAGATGGTCACACTGATTAACTTTAAAATAATATAGTACATTTCATAAGTTTTTTTTAATAGTGTTAGTTGTTACTTCCTTATAATCAGAGCTATCATTAAAATTTTCTTGACGCCTCCGTGTAAAAAACTGCCTGGCTTTTTAAATGAGTACTGGGTTGCACATTTACTACCGCACCAGTTTTAATGACCAAGTGCATTTATTTCCATTCGTTCTCTTTATACGGTATTTGAGTTCACAAAACAATTACCTTACCGTACTATATGAATCTCATTAATATGTACGTACTAATTCCATGATCCCATTAACTAAAAATCATACTAATTACAGGGTTTACCTACGGATGAGCTGGAAAGTCTTCAAGAGAAGTTTACTAGTATGAATTTATTAAATAGCAAACAGGAAAGTTTCTTTGAAGTGGATACGCATGGGATCCAAGTATTAAATATTTTGTCTGGTGATGACTACAAGTAAGTCAGCAAAATAATCAGTCAAAACTTGCAATGTTTGATGACATTATTAAAAGTACATATTCGAATATAGTCTAAAAAAAAAATTTCGACAGTTACAGGATTAGAAGTCAATCGATGGCGATGGAGAAAACTAACATAGGTGGTAGAACCATCCAAGTTCAAAAATTGGTGTGGACTTTAAGCAAAACATAAAAATGTTATGAATCAATTTATTTATTGAATAAAGCGTCCAAAATTATATTAGTTGGCATTTTCTATAGTTAATTCACTTTGACAGTCGCTAGGTACTCGATCTGTAAAGAGTTCTGGTATCTGGAATTGAGATAACATTGGATAAGGCCTAGTACGGCTATTAATGTACCAAGAAAATATATATTTTTATTACCTGAGGAGTATACGCTTCCACTCTGTCCAGTAATGAGTCCGAATAACCCGGAGTATAGTATCTAAAACAAGTATCGTCAGTTAGGAAACTAGTGCCTAGATTTCGTTGAGCAAAAGTAACTAAAGCTATTTGTTGCAATACGCATCTTATGTTTAAAATACAAGAGTAATAATTACCTCACTATTTCTTCAGGGAAACAGCTATTTATAATATTAATATATTCTTTCAACGATGATCCTGGAACTGAATCAATTTCTTGTACTCTTTTCAATGCCCCTGTGGTTACGAATAGTCTTCGAGCTCTTGCATCATTCGGTAAAATCTAAAGCAAATAATGTATTGTTAATCGAACATAATCGTTACCTATTAGTTTTAATTTTAATGTGAATAGTACTTAGAACCCTACATTTACAAAGCATTTCGCAAATGAGCTCTCATGTGAAACTAATTCCGGTTACAAAATTACTATAATGAAAGTCGCATCCTTGTCGCATCACTACCGAGACAGGAAATGTCAAAAGCACGTGGATTGCTTTCTTGTTAATTGACATTGACATTGATGTTTACATTATCAAGTCAAATTGCTATCCTTCCTTTCGATACTAAGATGTTATTCAAATCATAATTTAATTTATTTATTGATTTCTAAATTAACTTGTAATGGCGGGAAGAGGAAGAGGCCGCGGGGGCAGTGGTTTATCATTAACCCATGACCAACTGCAAGCTCTTGGGATAGCAAGAGGAGACAATACGCCACAAACTTTAGCACCACCGCCGCTGTTTCCCAAACTTGAAGCGAAGCCACTTCCATTAGCATGCGACGCTGCTACTGATTATATGCTGATTGTTAAGGATCAGTTCATTGAGTATCTACACGATTCTCCGGCGTTTGTTAAACAAAAAACACAAACCGATGGCATAGAGCGATACTCGGACAAATATAAGATGCTTGCTCTCGATGCGAAAAAGGGCAAAGTGTTGGATTGCGTATGGGCGAATATGCCGGTAGAACTGAGGCCGCAAGCAACAAAGGTACGAATTACAGGTCGCAAGCGAAAGCTTGACGACCCCGCAGCCATAGCTAAACGACTGCAAACATTAGAGAAAAAGGAAATTCAAGAAGGCGACGAAACTGTTGAACCCAATGATAATGAGGATCCTGTGAAAGCACAGGAAGCGAATGATGATGAGGAGATTGAAGATGAACATGAGGAAGAATTTGAAATTGATGATGGCACAGATTATGCAAACAACTACTTTGACAATGGTGAAGATTATGATGAAGAAGATGACAATCTTGATGATGGACCTGTATACTGAACAATATTCATTTAAGTTTTAAGATTCCAATATAGATTGTATGAGTCCCAGGACAGAAAAACACCCTTATAATTCGGGTTTGAAGTAAAACATGTTAACTTACAATATTATTTGTATTTGCTAAAATAATGTAATCTGTGATATTACAATAATAATTAAAACTTGAGTTTAATTGATAAACGCTCATTCTTGTAAAATTGAATTTTAGCAATATCCATAAAAGGTCACACTGTTTTTATTTTTTCAATGAAGAGAAAATTATTTGATGAAAATTATATGTTTTAAATGAACCACACCAACCTTGGCATACTGCGCTAAGACATATTTGAGAATTCCAGCAGGAGCCGAGTGCAACAACGGTTCCAAAGCTGGTCGATGTAAGCAGCACTGTAGGGCCTGTTTCAGGGCACAAGATGTTCTTGCACGGACCTCTCCGGAGGACTTGGGGTTGGTATATAGCTGCAGAATATATAAGCATAAGAAACTATAATAAAAATGGCTTGGTGGTTATGGCGCAAAACATAATTTGAATTTGTAGCATCATACCTGTAGCAGTCTAGGCAGAGCATTAGCAACAGCTATAGCCAAGCTGTGCTGAGGAGAATGCTTGGCAATATGACCCAGGGTCCATGCTGCTGCACAAATCTCAGCATCTTCTGCTTCAGTGTTTTGAAGTATTTCAACAAGTGCAGGAATAGCCTGAAATTTTTTATGATAGCGGCCATTAAAAAAAAAACAAGAAATAGTTAAAAGCATCACACCAATATCTTAAACATATTTGTGTGTTAATATTCGTTACACTACAATAATTATAATTTATCCCACCAAAAACATTTCATGTAAAATATTGCCAAGATGACCTAAGGTTTGCCCTGTGAAAAAATCTGATCTCAGGTAGAGTCAAGCTTCTGAATTCCATATTAGTAAAAATGTATAGCTTGGCTATTTCGTTACTTACTTCAGAAATATATGTGTCATATAGTTCCTTAGGTTTACCTTAGATTCAATAACCGCCATAGCTAACTGATCCGATTGGCCGGCGATGAAGCCAAGCGCCATGCACGCAGGTACGCGGGCGCCACCCGCCGGCTCTGCTAAAAGTTCTACCAGAGGACCACATCCTCCCGTGTTCACCACTAATTGCGCCAACTAGAAATATGAAATCAATCGATATCTCTGCTTCCTTAAGTATTATTACTTAAAACAAATTAGTGGTGATTTTTTAGCTACTGTTCAACGTTAAATTTTGTGGATATGATTCTTACGTCAACGGAATGCTTGACGATATCTCTGAGGAGACAGGCAGCGGCCCGACGTACGGGTGCAGCGTCATGTCCAGCATGCAGCAGTGCAGGTGGCAGGGCCCCGCCGGCCACCACCGCCTCAGCCAGCTCCGTACGAGCTCCCGCCACGGCACCCAGTGCGCAAAGTGTGCTACGCTGAACGATAACAACGCTAATAGTACAGAGGGCACAAAACAGTTTAAACTGTTAAATAAACTATTTATGAAAATAACATTCGCTTTCGATTAAAAAAAATACACGCACCACATTCGCCATAATCCCCAAACCCGATTATTTAGACCTACCAATGTTTAGTCTGCAAGAGTACCTACAGGTAGTCAAATAAATCACCTTCAACTTAGGATCTTGGTTCTCCAGTCCATGGACTAAATGACATATAGCGCCAGCATCCACTACCGCTTCAGGCTTATGTTGGGCCAAGTCTACCAGAGCACCAGCAGCAATCTAAAATATAGGATAACACTTAGTTGAACACACAGTCCTTCTTACCTACCTACCGGTTGAAATATTTGTACTCACTTGTTTCAGGCTCATTTCTGGTTCCTGAAAAGCTAACACCAGCAAAGGCAAAGTGCCCGCATCAACCACCAGTCCAGCTAATTGCTCGCTGTGCTTACCTATATATCCCAAAGCCCACGCGGCATTCTCTTTCACCTAAATGTACAGAAAACGTTATAGCATTTATAAACGGTTTAGGCGGGTAAACTATGTTTATAATAATAGATTAATGATTATATATTCACTTGCGTGTCGAAGTCTTCAAGACATGAAACAATATGCTCTAAAGCCCCGAGTCTAACAATGGCAGACGCAAGTTCCTCGTTATGCCTGGAATTAGTAAATCGGGTTAAACCAATTATGCCTTTTTTTAATTGGACTTTATTTCGTAATCAAAAGTAATGTAACCTATACTTACTTAGCTACTGCTCTCATTAGATACAGTGCAGACCTTTTATAATACACCTGTATAAACCAGATATTTATAATTTAATTATGATCCGATCAACAGTCGAATTATCTCCTTTATAATTTCATTATATTATCCTTGATTGTATTGCTTTGCTATGTGTACTACTCACATTATATTTGTTAAGATTCTCAAGTGTGATTGTAACCATTCCCCCGTTGAGTAGTTGTCTGGCTACCCCCTCATCGTGTTCGGCGAGTCTAGCAGCTGCTACCACTGCACACTGGCGGACAGTGCTGCATGCATCAGACAGTAAAGGTCTCAGTAAATCTGTAAAAATACGCCATTGATACTACTTAAACAGAATTTTGTGTCCTGCTTATAGGTCTGAGACATTGGTCATATGAAGGATATTTTTATAGAATAGGTATATTCCCTCCCTACTTAGTTTATTGTTCTGGTACTTATTCGTTTTAATTTTGCAATGACTGTTTCTTCGCCAAAAAATCACATAATATCTCTGTTGGCTGCTCAGAATATGGCAGTCTCACCTGTTGTTGCTACCCTTACATTTTGGCGGGTATGTTTAAATTGTAAGTGTGCCTATAATATGTATAATAAAGGGGTGACTAATCTGTCTTCAGTTTTCTACTGATAATCTCATGGTTTTAGTAACCTTAGAACACTAACCTAGTTGTAAACCTAGGACTGGAGCCTAAGTTCACACTATCAATAATTTATACTGCGTACGTGTAGGTAGTAATAATAGGTCTAGCTTTTTGCGTCAATTGGGTTAATACCAATCTACTTATATTCTAGTTCTAGGTTGCTCATACTCACAAGACCATCTGTTACTTAGTCCCTAGGTTAGGTTTATCTAGGTAGATAGATACATATAAGTTATTAATTACATCATATCATATTTACCAAGTACACCCGCGCTCTCCAAGCATTTAACATTAGTTGCTCTTGTTGCCAGTTCGGCCATAGTTTGAACAAATACCAGGCGAGCTTTCTGGTACGTCTCGAACACTACGGCAGCAACAATTTATTTAGCAAAAAGAATATGAATAATATTACACTGGGACTCTGTAAAAAATCCGTATAGAAACACAATCGACAAGACTACGTTTTTTGTAAGTCTCCGCCAAAATGTATCCAATATGCTAACGGTAATACAGACACTGGGTACCTATCTGTTATCTACTTAGATAAATAATTAAATAAGCAGCAATTGAAACAGAAAAATTTAAGTAACATCAACAGTAACATCTATTCCTTTAAAACTAGATATTCTTTTCTAACATTTATTGTAATGGATTTCCGCAAAGTAACGCCTGATTCAATAAGTTATAGTAAGATTTAAACTGAAAATCAATACTTAGGTGATTTCCCTGACACTAACTGATTGTTTATAATTTTCCTTCCAGGAACTTTACCACCTGTACCTAGCGTTATTATTTGTAAAGCTATCTATTACTATATTTATAGTTCTACTTAATTTACCTAATTGTATGTTCCTCGGACTGCTCATAGAATGACTCATGATTAAATATTTTGTAAATAACTGTCGAATATAATAATACACAAACTTTTGATCGTGAAATTATGTCATTACCGGCATGACAACCAGATTTACATTTGTTTTATGATTTAGACATTTGGTACAATTAATAAATATCACCAGACACATCGGAAATAAAAGGGTGTCTACCACGGTGTCTACATTGTCTAATAATATTCGTATGGAATAATGTTTAAGTGTTTACAAAACTGTCATCCTTATATTTTTCGGATAATCGACTTGCTCGTGTGGTCGCGACAGTAAGCGGTCGAACGCGGCCGAGCGGCCTGCGGGACGACCTGCGTTCTCGCAGAGCAAGCACCCGTGAAGGTCATTTAGCTCGACGTCACGTCTCGAACAGCGCGTCATTAGCAATCCGTACAACAACCTACATACATAGAAATACCATTGTAAACCACACATGCAGGCGGGTAGTGCTTATCTGGCGGAGCTTCAGTCAACTCACACATGTGTGCAAAGGCGGTCGTGGTTATAACAGGCTATTGGGCCGCGTGGTTACCTGCTTTACTTGAGTTCACACGATATTGTAAATTCAGTTTGTTCTGTATCGTGTCAAGTTAAAATGATATACGTAATCTGTCGGTGATTGTATTATAATTACTTAATTTACTTTTATATTTACTTAAGTACTTAATTTACTTAGAATTATCGTAATAATCATAGCGTATTGTGAAGGGTTTTGTAAACAATAAAATGCCGTACGTAATGGTTATGGGCAGTCTTAGTGCACCCCATCTCTCTAAGGATGAGGGTGCAACAGTGTATGGACTCAAGAGTGAGGAGCGGGCTTCATTGGTCAGGGTAATGGACATTTTTATAGATCTTTAATTAAGAGCAGATTTTAATTTAACACCAAAACCTGATTAAACTTCTGGGATATGTATACATATGGTGGCGGCAACATATTCGCCTATCTAGGGGAGAGGTAAATTATTTTAGGTGGTATTCCGCTGTTAGGAAAGGCATGACCTATGTAAGGGGTTACCTGCATACTAAAATGAAGCCGAATCATAACTCGTTGAATAAAATTTACACAACTTATCAGTAAATCTAGCTGTCAGCTGAAGCGAGCAAAACAATAAAATTGTACCTGTAGCAGTTACATGATGACTGACGTACGTGATTTCATGACTCAGAATATTTTTCCTCGTTTGAATAATCTGATAATCGCTACCCTGACGTTCGGATAAATACCAATTTATTTGGATAGGATTTTTTATGAACAGCTGGTCTCATTCACAGGAGCTGAACACGTCTTTCGGCATGCAAGTTGCAGCAGCATCAGAGCCAGAGAGAACCGTCCGCATAACGCAGAAAGGACTCACCTTGGTCGTGGTGAACCGTCTGCACGCACTATTTGGATATGACGTCGTTTCACACGCCATGGCAATGACAAATGCCAACCGCGAACTGATCTCCTTTACTATGTACAAGAAAACTAACACAGGTTCACAAGGTCATGGCCACAGCCATCACAGTCAAGGTCAAGTTCGCGGTCCCTCCCATAAAAGTTCTCAAAAGGCTCACAGCAGCGTGGTCACGCTCTGATTGAACGTGAATGTTGAATTACATTACTATTCAATGAACGTGCATTAAAGATGTGAATGAACGTTTATTGCATGCGTGTTAAATCGAAATTGAATCTCATAAGTATAAAATCCGTCCTTTTACAAATTATAATATTGAATATTAAGTTACTGAGTACCTATACAATTCACACTAAGTGTTAAATTTATGTTGAATATCAGGGTATAAAATAAAGACATGAATGTATATTAATGTTATTTATTATTAAATAAATTTGCATCATCCTTTACAAATACAGTGCAATAGGAAATCATTATAAAACCTATGTTCAGTCTTAAATTCTACACATGAGGGTTCTTGTTCTGTGGAACTGGAATGAATTGAATACAAAAGTAGAAAAATTATCTACTAATAACTTGCGAGACTAGATAAACAATGCATGTGATATACAGTAAAAGCTTTATTAAAATTTAACAGATATAATTATTTGGTCAACTATGTCTCTCGGCGCCTATCCTTTGCCTCTGTTCTCCTAATTTCTTCAACGCGGCAGCATATTGTCTCTGGACGTCAATCAACCTAGAATATTCATTGTAGAGATCATTCTTTCGTTCCTTTTCACTTTTGAATTTCTCTTCGACCTTTTTGACAGTGTGGTTGACCCACTCCACTATGGATTCGAATTGCGTCATAAATTCTTCCCTCTTTCTGACTGAAGACATAGCCCTGGAATAATAACAAATTATTGAATGAGTCAATGTTGATTACATCTGCTTTTTTTTAATTCCAGCCGACTCAATGGCGAATCGTAAAAAAACAAACTTCCGAGAGAACTCTGCCACCCGCTAATTCCCAAAAATGGCAGATAATCGCGCGCTGACTCTTGAGTTTGGAATGAACTATAATATACTTTTTAACTGGTTTCGATCATAAACGTCTGTAAAGTGTATCTCATCCTAAATCATAAAAATTAAATACTTACTCTTCATAGTTATCCAGAATCGAATTCAGCAGACTCAGCTCTTTTGAGGTATATAGTTTTACTTCTAATAACGTGTTGTAGAATATGTAATACTGTTTTGTTTCCTTGTGTTTAGATGCCACTGCATAAAAAATAAATAAAGTAAAAATAAATAATTTATTCAATGGTGCTGAAAAGACAGTTTTCTTATGTTTAAGTGCTAGTAAAGTATGTATAATACATTATAACGTAAAGCTTTTTTTACGCATCATGGTCACGTGCATGTCAATAAGACTGAACTAGACCTGCTATTTTTAGTTAATGCTGAAAAAAATAAACTTCATTGATTTACCTTGATTGTAAAGCTCAATGAACCTCTTCTCATACTGCAACAACTCTGCAGTACCAGGTACTTCATCAATAGCGTTGGAATATCGTAGAACTTCGCGGTTCAACTTAGCCAATTCTAGTCTCATACTAGTAATAAAAGCCTTCAATTTCTCTTCTCTTTCATTAAATTCCTTCAACTCCGCTGGCGACAATGGCTTTTCTTCTATTTTGGTATTCGGATCTTTTGCGGCTCTGTGTTATTATAATTATAAACATTACTTACTAACTAAAATAACCAATTGAATCATAAGAAATAAATAGGTAACCAGTTTTTATCAGATTTAATAGCAAAGTAAAAAACGCGAAACTTGTATTCGCGTGCGGAGTTTATAATGATTATTTATACAGTGTAATTACAATTTTTAAAGACCATATTATTTTTTAAATCATATAAAGGCAATACTTAGCTTAGCTAAGCTAGTCACTATGCACAAACGGATAATCAGTTCATAAGATTATCCATGTTATACATGTTCATTTGTTACACAAATCAACCTTTCAAGTAACAATCAAATTAGAATTTACCTCAACTTATCCTCTAGTTTTGTATGTTCCTTATTCCTGTGCTCAATTATTTGCAACAATTCATTCCTCTCCCTGGCTAACTCCTTGAGTGACTTGTAAAACTGCTTTACGTCTTTATCACTGAAACCATTGACGAAAAACATGTAGGTATTATAAACGGTCATTTATCATCTATACTAATATTATAAAGCTGAAGAGTTTGTTTGTTTGAATGGCTAATCTCAGGAACTACTGGTTCGATTTGAAAAATTCTTTCAGTGTTAGATAGCCCATTTATCGAAGGAAGGCTATAGGCTATATACCATCACGCTAAGACACGCGGGAGCGGAGCAGTAACCAAAGATGCGGGTGAAACTGCTGGGGACAGCTAGTAAATCATATTTCACCAATTCAGGGATAGATGCAGCATTGATCAAATAACTCATTCTAATGTCTGTGAATGTGGTTTTATCGGACATCTATATGTATTTACATGAGTATATATAAGCATAGACTACTCAGTTAATAATGACAACCTGTTCAAACCACATCAACCACATAATAAAACATCCAATAAGCATAAAAAGTGTTGTGTATTTTTTATATTAATGTAGTTATCTGATCATTATTTGTAGGGCTCTGTTATAATTTGGTTTTAGTTTGTTAATTCAGGGATATACCTAGATGAATATTCAAATGTTTCATACCTGAAACCATCACATTTCATCAACTTTTTAGTAATCTTCTGTAGTTTCCCACGAACATCTGCATATTGCAACTTAGCATTTTCCATCCTTCCCTGATGAGTATCTTTGAACTGCTTTATCTCCTTCTCCAGGACATCTATACCCTTGGTAAGTCTTTCTACATCTTCAGAATACTTTTGCTTTTCCCTTTCTTCCAATTCTTTGGAAACTTCTCCAGTAAGTTCTGAATGTAATACTGCATAATGTATTTTGGTATCAGCAACAGTATTCTTTGATTCACCCTTTTCATATCTATTAGCCTGTAACATTATAATGTGTTATTTAATTTTTTGTGTTGTCAATTCAATAGTTCAGGTAGTATTTTACTTACTTCTGTAGTTATTTCAGTAGGGTCAGCCAAAGTCTTCTCATAATCATACTAAAACAACAACAAATCATAAAATGATACTGTTATGAATTCAGTAAATTCATAATCAAATCTTCAACAAAATCTCACCAAGAAATCTAGTCCATCATCATTCTTGATGTCAGTTTTGTTGGCAGACACATGCATTAACATGCGTTGATCATACTCTGAGAGAGTGGCATTCACTTGCTCTAGCTCATTTGCAGGCAGACCACCTTTCCTCTTGCGAACTCTACATGGTTTGTATAAATTCTGGAAACAAAACATTAAATTGTTAAAATGTTTAATGACTGACATTATTATGACAACATCATTTAACATTGTTAATATTTTATCTCTCAATTTTGCCATTCAGCTGATACAGTGTAAATAGTTCTTTTATCAGTAATGCTGTATACTAGATTGTTCTTTCCTATTAAAAGAAATAATCAGAATATTTTAATGAGAATTAAGAAACATGTTATTTGGCTTATCAAATTGAAATGCAGTGTTTCATAAAACATTGTAACATACCTGTACAACAGCTAAATTCCTTATCAGTTTTTCTCTCTGCTTGAAGACAGCCCTATCAGATTCAAATATATGGCCCTTATCATATTGCATGACCGCAAACTTTCGCAGCTCATCCTCTTTAGCTTCTCTAAACTCACTTGAGTATTTAATCAGCCACAGTATCAATGGGTAAATGTTAATAAAGTCTAACCCTTGTATTTGATGTGGCTCTAATGTATAGGGACATTTCATTGATGGCAATACTTTCACTATTTTTTCAGTCAATGCTCTGAGAAGAAGGTAACAATAATATTTATGTCAGTTATAATTATTATAACTTAGATTACTATAATATATATATATATATAAATGAATTGCTGTTCGTTAGTCTTGCTAAAACTCGAGAACTTTATCTTGGTCTTGAAATGTTTGTGGAGGTCTAGGGAAGGTTTAAAAGGTGAGAAGAGTAGAGTAGACTAAGGTAGAGTAGGGTAGGGTAGAGTAGGGTAGAGTAGTGTAGTGTAGATTTGGGTAGAAGAACGGGAGCAAAGCCGCATGGGCAAAAGCTAGTCTTAGATTAAAAATTGACAGGAAATAAAGTTACTTTAAAATAAATGAGATTATTACATTTTCTTGCCAATGGTGAGATTCTCTTCAAACAGGAGACTAACATCAACATCTATGTCACACAGTTCAATGCACCATGTGAGCCCGCCCACAATCTTGTCAAACTCGGAAAGCCCCTGCAACTGTGCACGGTAGTAGCCAGCTGCGACCAGCGCATCTGATATTTCATGCCATTTCACTAGCTGCTCTGCATCCTCACGCACCTCCACCTAAATAGAAAGTGTTTGTTTTCGGCGGTGCAAAATTATTATGAAGAACATTTTTGAAGAAACAAAATTTCATTACAGATACTTCTTACCTCTTTGCCTTCATGGTCTACGCCACTATATATGTTCATTAGAGGTTTACTCCGTGTAAATATATTCTTCTGTTTTGCAGCCATATTTAAAGGTGGAGTTCGAGAAGTTTTAATTCAAATATGAACAAATACTCTTATAACGTTAGACAAACCGGTTGTTATGAATACTATAGTAATCCGTTCAGTATCATCCTCAATAATTTCCTGTACAACTAAAGAAATCGAACCAAATTACATTCAGGTGTAAAGAATTACGAATTGTAAAATTTAAGCAACATTAGGCTAGTATACGATATCTCAAACAAAGCTATTATATTATTATTTGAATTTTATCAGATCAATTTATTCTCCACTGATGTTACAACTTCGCAATTTTGCAAAAAAATATTTCTACATGGTTTTGTCAAATAAAATTTTGACTTGACACCACAGCTTGACACTATTGACAATAAGTTTACACATTGTCATTTATAAATCTCATTTTTTTTTGTGACCTGGCAAATCTGCATCTTCTAGCTGGCCTTTTCTCAAACTATAGTTGGCGGCTTAGCTTCCAATCTATCCAGATGCAGCTGCGTACCAGTGTTTTACATGGAGCGACTGACCTCTACAACCTAGTATACAATTGCTAGCATCCAACAATGCAGATTCTACTACTTTTCCAGATTTACGGAACACAATTTCTATAATCATTCCTTTCAAGCTCAGAACCAAGTTCAAGTTGATAAACATATAGGGTATTTAGCAAGTTAAAAACAACTGCAACCGCTCGACATATAGTCGTAAAAGCGTGGAAGAGTCGTGAACTATCTTGTATGTGCGCGGCGGGGTATGTACATGCAGGGTACATACCTCTAATTAATCTATAGTCGTATTTTTATTTAAACGATACAAAATGACAGTAGCTAATGTCACTTTGTAAAATAATGTGGCCACATTTAAAGTAATAGTGATGGGTTCAGTTCTCGTTCAATCAGATGAATGAACTATGAGTGAACCATAATTATACATTTGAAAATTTTAAAGAATATTATGTGTAAAATAAAATAGTGAAAAAGTGCTCTGATATGTTACTAGTAGTATATATGTAACTACAATCCGTTTGAGGTCGGCTTATTAAAAAGCGCAGCTAACCTAACCTAAGATATCAGTAGGTTGGCACACTAATTATTCACTAATCAATCTAAGTAATTTCATTAATTCAGGAACTTTTCCCATTCATTCACTTTTTCGCAACACTATTTTTATTTCATCAAAAACTGACAACACAGTAAACGTCATTTTGTATCGTTTAATTAAAAATACGACTATAATTAAATACTTGTCATGTTACGTATGTGTAATTGTCATTCTCTGTCAATGTCTTAAGGTATGTCAATGTCAATCATAGGTGTGTGTGTGTGTATCCGCGGCCTGTTCTATCTGCGCATAATGCTCATTTTCTAAATATCTGCTCAAGCCAAAATCGACGTATCTGACTGTTCCTTCGACATTTTGGTCTTCGGTGATTTGTAAAGCAAAAATCACACCTAACGAAGAAGTTATTATCCAGAGAGAGCATATACCATTAAAATATTTATTACAACAACCATATAAACATTTTTATTCAGAATGAGCACATTACAGAAGATATTTCGCTGTAAGTATCACGTAGTTTAGCTATTTAAATAAGGTATATTTTTTCTCAACACATTTCGTCAGACATAGGAACAAATGGAAGAGTTGGTAACCTCGCAATAGTATAACTAATACATTCGAATTTCAGAGTTTGTTGGAATTAACATACATTTCGTAAAGATTTCATAAAGTTTAAACATGAGTCAAAACATAGATGTTGTTGATTTAATTTCTACGTTATTGGATAACGAGAAGTATAAAGAAGCTCTTAATGTTCCAAATGAAGAGAGATTAGCAGTCTCCTTTAAGGATAACTGCTGGGATTTAATACCTGTCATTCTTAATAAAATTCAAGATGATACAATTACTATAAAACCATCATTATATGGTGCCTGTGAACAGTTGCTCACAATGGTTATTGATAAATCTGCACCAGAGGAAGCTTTATTAGAATTTATTGAGCAGATTGAACTTGCAAAAAATGATGCACAGTTTGGTCTGATTCTGCCACCCCTGCAAGATCTTTTAAAGAAGTTATCTCTAAAGAGAGGAAGATCTTTGGAATGGTGTTTGAACTCTATTAGCACATATATTGAAAATATTCCTGTACCTGACCATAACTTAGAAGGCAAGGAAAGATTATTAATGGATTCTGACCCTAACATCAGAAGAATCATAAGAGTATACTCTCTGTTACCATCATTTTATAAGTATTTTATCGAGGAAATTACTGCACCAGATTCTAAGATCAAAACAAAAGAAATAGTTACAGCATTTCTAATAAGCCTTCTTGGAAAGCCATTGATTTACATTGATTTGGATCCTGAAAGAAATGCAAATAGTGAGGCAAGATTAATCTGCTCAAACATTGTCCAGGATATTTGTGTTATGGAGAAAAATGTTCTGAAATTCTTAGTATACTTAGATATTTGTCATAGAGAAAATAAAAAGAAAAATTCTAAAGATGATTGTGATCAGGAAAAATCACCATATGAACACAGAGAAAAGATCAATATGACTACACTATCAGGATTATTTTATGCTGTGTTATCAGGACATTTTGATGTACCTGAAACTGCATTACCACAAGTTTACAGTTTAGAATACATCCTTCATACGGCAATGCTTTCAGTAGTCCACTTGTTAAATTTTGCTGAATACAGTGTTGTGGTCAAGGCATTGGCTCTATGTGAAGTAATCATAAACCGCCTGCCGAACCAACTATCACAAGAGTTTCTAATATCATCAGTTCACTTTGATATGTGTAAAGGTTTAACAAATGTAGCAATATATTCCAGCTATGAATCCCTACGTAAAAAGGCAGTAGGTCTGATTGGATGCCATGTAAATAAATTTGATTATAAGGGAAGGTGTGCACTTGTGAAGTATTTGATTGAAATATCAAATCATTCAGGCATGATTGGTTACGCAATAACATTGTACAAAAGCTCTATAAATGAAGCATTTCAGGATCCCAGATTGGATGATTGCTTCACTGGTCCTTTGCTTTCAAATATGATTAAGAAAATATGCTTCCTTCCACATGGTGCCGAGTCAGATCTAGTTGAACTAGCTGATCAAATTATAACGTCATTAAATTTCTTGAGATATTTAACCATTAAAGA
Source organism: Heliothis peltigera (assembly GCA_958496145.1). NCBI lineage: Eukaryota > Metazoa > Arthropoda > Insecta > Lepidoptera > Noctuidae > Heliothis > Heliothis peltigera. The sequence continues at coordinate 5,735,425 of OY292334.1, read as the reverse complement.
TACGGCTAACCTAACTGGTATTCGAGAATGTTTTTCGTTTATAGAGACCAATTATTTGGAACAACTCAGAGTAGGATTGAATATGTCAAAAGCTCATTATGAAGTTAAACTTAAAGATATTGAAGAAGGAAAAAACATGCCAGAAGAAAAACTTAATATATCACTTAATGTAGGAGGAAATGTGTTAGATAAAATACCTAAGGAAAACATGAAGGAAATCATATGTTCTGCTTTGAATGCTTTTCATCTGATTGAAGGCCTCATTGCACGTTTATCTGAGTGTATAAATATAAGTAAAATGCAAGCACTAAAAATGAATTGTGACTAATATGAAAGCATACTACATTGTTTTTTTTTTTATAAATAAATCAATATTTTTAGGCTTTTATCTAATTTGTTTGTTTTGACCCCTGTACAAAGTCCAAGATCTGTAGATACTAGTTGTTCTTACTTTTGAGTACCTATTTATTTTGTTAACAGCCTTGAGGAATGGCCATAGGACCATTAGGCCATTTGCCTCTGTTAATGTCATTAGATCACATGGATTAAGCTCTCAAACTCAAGTAAATCCTGAAAAGGACCTTAAACTATCTATTCCATCTCCTTATACAAACACAAATCAGCAAGAAAATGATGATCGTCAGTATGAGGAAAATATAAAGAATTGCATTTTGGAACATGCACTACAATTTGTACCAAAGACTGGATGGACTGTAGAGTCATTGAGTGCCGGTGCCAAAGCAGCTGGCTACCCAACTATTACTCATGGTATATTTCCCAATGGGGGTGGTGATTTGGTACATTACTTCAATGTAAGATGCAATGAACAATTGGTGGATGAAATGAAATCAGTAAGTTAATTAAAAAGTGTGAAATGATCTTATTGCTATTTTTTTATGTTTAAATGATTAATGAAAAACCTTTTGTTATGCAGTGGCCCAAAACGGATTCCAAGGACAAAGTACCAGCTCAATTCATTGAGAATGCCATATTTAGAAGATTAATAATGATTGATCCATACAAGTAAGTAATACCTTCATTATCTACCTAAAAAAAACTGAGATAGTATTATGATGATACTAGCTTCCGCCAGCGGTCTCACCCACGTCCCGTAGGAACAACTCCGTGCACCCGGATAAAAAGTAGCCTTTAGCCTTCCCCAATAAATGGGCTACTAACACTGAAAGAATTTTTCAAATCGGACCAGTAGTTCCTAAGATTAGCGCATTTAACCAAACAAACTCTTCTGCTTTATAATATTAGTATGGTATGCCAATAAAGTCTAATACCATCAAAAGAGAGTTAATTAACCTTTTGACCGCCAGTGTCAAGTATAGACGACATGCTAAAAAGTGCTCAGCACGCCAGTGTCAAGTATAGACGACAAACATTTAAACGTGAATAAAGCTTTTTAATACAAACGGTCAAACGATTTACTGGTAAAAAGTAGGTAAATGTTTAAGGTTTAAAGATAATCTTTTTTTTTGTAGGACCACATGGGCCAAAGCTATGGCTGTTCAAACAATGCCCAACAACGTTCCTAATTGCTTAGCCACCTTATTATCACTTGTAGACGACATATGTTACCATTCGGGCGATAGAAGTGTTGATGTAAGTATCAAACTATTTCAGTCCTTATCAATTGTTCTTGAAATATAATGTGGATGAAGAGAGCTGACAGTTTTTTAGGAACTTTCTTACTGAGAATGAATCTTTTCGGGCCATTTGTTTTAATGTGTTGTGGTTTTTGTGCCTTCAATTTTTATTATTTTATCATCAAATTGTAAAAAAATAATACTCCAATTAAGGCGTGATTTGAAATTAAAGCATTATCTATAGGTTTACAGTTTCAGCTACAAAATAGGAATTATAGCTCTATTTTAGGCACAGTAGTCCAAAATTCGACTTACAAAATTTGCTACTGACCATGATCCATGAACAAAAACAAAAACAACAAAAACAAAAGTTGATACAAACTGTAGGATGGATACTGTACACATAAAGGTCAGCTTTCATAAAAAAGTCTGACAGTCATTGGCTGTCACTCTACCAATAAATGTGTAAACTATCCACACTTTTCAAAGTCTGACAATCATTACTTTTCAGTTTAATTGGTATGTTCGCCGAGTTGGTCTCGCAGGCATATACAAAGCAGCAGAATTGTTTTATCTAACTGACAGTAGCCAAGACAGTGCTGCCACAAGAACTTTCATTGCGTCACGTATTCGTGACGCCCAATTAATTCAGTCGGCACTGAATTTAAATCCGGTGGCTGCAGCACCACAAACATTGACTGCTGCATTTACAACAGTAAGTGTCCTGACTGATCAATTTAAACCATTTCATCTTTTTCAGTCATGAACAAAAAATATGAGTAAATAGCTTACCTTTAAAACAATATAATTTTAAAATCAGTCCACTTGCACCACCTCTATAATTTGTCTTGAAATTAGTTAATAGTATTTCAATGGTAAGACATATTGTTTGTGTAAATATTTTTATTAATTTCCATTATTTGTTGGTGTAGTTTGGATATCATATTTTTTTATTTCTCTAGTCTTTAACTTCATAATTTGTCAATTTGATTATAATATTATTCTGCTAACTTGGCTTTTTATATTTCAGGCCAAGAATATGCTCGGAATTAATACACTGAAGTAATATGAAGATTATATTAGGCAAATAAGTGATGGTTATATAAAAACATTTCCACACTGAGAAAACATTATAGACATTTCAAGTATTATTCATATTTAGTTGCTTGTAATAAATAGTTAAATGGCTAATTTGATATTATTATTTTTTAATTTTATCTTCATAATTTTCTAATAAAATATTGACTTTAGTATAAAATTTACATTATTATATTCATCATATAGTTATAATAATGTGGCAGTCTCTTATAAAATGTTGTATGTGTGTAAATATGCTTACAATAAACATAATTCTATGAGTACTGAAGGCACATAAGTATTAGCTATGATGGTACTATGTAATCACTGCCAATTGAAACATAAGATATTAAGTTGGGTGGAAGTGGCAACTTGCTCCATACATGTGCTGAGACAGTTTGTCTTATGACAAATCTGCAAATCATTTGTAAAGAGTCCAGTTTCGCAAATCTGAAATAATAAAAATAAGTAAAATAAATATATATGTCCAAAGATGATTTTCAAATTATAAAAATAAAGACCATATGGCCTGTTTTTACCTGTTCAGTGGTCTTGCTAATTTCACTGGCATCTCAAAAAGGTTTGATTTGACATCCACAGCTGCACAATGCTCTGATATTCTGTTTGCTGGCACAAATGTCTCATTGTTCAGTGAAAAGAGTCCATTGGCATGTCGCAAACGTGCATGCAGAGTGCGGCCCACACAGCGAAATGACACACACAGAATGTGACGAGAGTCACATGAATCCCTCACTAAGAATACATTGTCATGTTGTCCAGCTAGCAATTCTTCAGCTTCACTTGATGTGATACCACCCCAGTACCAGCCATGCCTGAAATAAACAATATCAAGTAACATTTAATTAAGTCTCAGTGATTTTAATTGGCAACACAAAAATTAATGGGATCTTGGAATGCCTTAAGCTATTAAGATAAAGTCTTTAGTATGCAATTTGAATAAATGTATTAAAGTAGAAAGTATCATCATCATTTCCCGAGCCTTTTCCCAACTATGTTTGGGGTCGGCTAACACAGTAAGTATATCTGTACATAATTGGAGTGGCTATAATTAAAAGGCCAGTTATGAAGCACACTAGTTAAGTGATTCATTATACATCGCATGAACTGTGAGTTCATGTTTTAAAATTGATGATGAGCTACACATAAATATGCAGTATACAGTATATAGCAGCAATACAGTACACAAAGAAAACTATAGGGTGTATTTCAAGTTTGATGCAGATGATAGTAAACAATTTCATTTGGCTCTATAAAGAGTGCTTGTTATCTGCAACTTTGAAGTTTAATACTAAATTATAGGTTTGGTAGGTAAATTGCTTTATAGGTAAGTCAGGAAATGAATGTTTACATACAAATATATTTTAGATACTACATGATATTAAAAGTCATTAATCAACTTTGAGTAAGAAAAGGTAAGTAATTTGTAGCATATTTTAGTAAATTACTTGTGGTACTTACTTTGACAACTGACAGTAAATTGCACAAGTTTCAAGTGAGGCATGCTGGTGGTGTCCTCGAAGTACAGAATGACCATCTGAATGTTGGCATTTAATTGCTTGTTTGTTCAATTGATAATCCTTTTTTGTTTCATATCCTGAAGCAACTATTACTCTTTTCTCAGATGATGTCGATGCATCGCCACTACATTTGTTAAGACTGCATAAATGTTCGCCACCATTATTTTTATTCCCAAAGTACCTCTGCAAAGACCTTACATTGCCAGTAATGAACAACTTATTTTTCCAAAATTTCACGAATTTGTTTGTGTTAACGGAGGGCTTGCGTTCTGGTAAAAATACACCGTTAACAATATCTGTGTTGTTAAAATCTCTTTTGTTATCAACAGTTCGTTGCAAATGTTTACATTCCAGTGGTTTTAACCACTTACGTAGGCAACCTGTAGCAAGCCATTTGCGCCGATTACAATGAGTGCATCTCTCATAGTTTTTATTCATTATCTGATGTAAAGATTTACTTTGTCCAAAAGGTTTTAACTGTATTATTGTAATAAATAATTTGTAGTTACAAAAATAGTCTTCGAGTTCGAGCAAACATGACATTGACAGCTGACAATAATTCTCAAATCGATTTTGTCAAAATTGACAATGTCATGCAATGAAAATTGAGGAAATTGGGAGTCGATGTTCACATACTCATTTTCATATTTTCAAAGTTTTGTCACAATCACTGAGCTTACTTAGTACCAAACGTGGTTAAACACAGTCCCTGGATGATCAATTTAATTGCACAATATTACGCAGTGTGTAATTTAATTGACCTTTTAGGGCTGGTATTGACGACATTAGACGTAACATTAGATACCTACAGTTCGCAATATTGTGCAATATAATTGCGGTTTTGGATTCGAAGTTATTGTTATTTAACAATAAAATATATAGGTATAGGTACAACGATATTGTAGGTCAAGGGGTGCCTTAGTGCAGCAATTCCCAAAATATCGTGGGCATTTTTATCTCACAAATATTGGGCAACCCAAAATTTCTACCTACTCTATGTCTATGGCGTGAAAAATTTTGATCTGTCTGTGGTTCGTTACCCTACCTTCCCATTGAAATGGTGTTGTGGTGGTTTTTAGGTCAATAATCCTGATGACTATTTATTATTTAATTGAAATGTACTGTTCATATGTCTTAGTGTTGTATTAATTATATTTTGTTTGTTTTTGTGATGTGTTGTGCCTATTATGGATGTATTGTGCGTTGAAAATATTTACATTTTGTGGGAGTAATGACACTGAAGAAAATCGCGAAAATGTCAACAAAATCTCATATTTCTACGGAATTGAGTGGTTCGTGTCTATTAAATTATTATTTCTTTGTAAAATAGTGTACTAATATTAAAATAAATATTATTTCTCAGCTCGCATGTGTCAACATAAAGATCTGTGTACATATTTAATTCATGAATTTTGTTTTATTTATTTTACAGACAGTATAAGCAATGTATTGGGGAAAAATGTTAAAATTCTTTACAAGTCCCTCATACGCATGGAATCAAGAGGTGATAAAGTGGACAACAAGGTCTTGGTAAGAGAACCAATTAATTAAAAATCTGGTTTGCAAATTCAAGTTAATTAATGAGTTCAATAATTACGGATCGCGTCCAATAGTAGTTTCCTACTTAATTTTTTTTACGTGAACTGATTAGTTTTTAAAATTGCTAATATATCCTTGATAGTATGATACCATGAGTAATTTTCTAATTAAGTTTCATATCTAAAAAAAATATCTTATCTTCTTTCTGTCTCAAAACAACCACCAGTTATTTCTAAACATAACAGTAGCTACTGTGTACAAAAGTTTAAAAAACAATCATTGTTATATGGTCTTACTTGTATCATAATAATAAAATAATTCAGAACTGATAATTAATTATGATCAAAGTAGTGAAAACATTGAGCTCATTATATGTTTATCATCTCTATTTCAGTATAGTTTTTGTTGATGTTGATAAGGCAGTCACAATAGCATGACTCATGTAGGTGTGCCTGTCTCTATGTGACACAGCTGTGTGTGTTCCCTGTGGGTTCATGCACACAATCTCAATATAAACCATGATGGTCAATTTTAGACACAATGACTAAACCAATTTGTTCATTCATTGGCTTTATTATTTTCATTGACACAAATTCTACTACAGTTAAATATAATCCTGGATCTGTCTAGCATTATATTTCTACTGGCTGATTCAATATTATTTAGGTGTAAATTGTATATTTAACATGCCAGATATTTGTATGTTATATCATATTTCAGGTGGTAACAGCTTACAGAATATTTATAACTACAGCAAAAGTTCCAACAAGGGTAAGTTGTACAAGTACTACATTAGTATAATATGATACCATTTACATAATAGAAAAAATCACAAGAAAGGATTCTGTCTTTTGTTATCAGTATTTTTATCTGAAGCTGAGTTGCATGGTTAACATAAAGATTAGTGGTTTTGCGATTTTTCAATAGAAATTATCTTTTAGATAAGATAATAATACTTTTCGGGAAGTGAAGGATTTTACCCAAAACAGTTGCCTAAAAATGTCTAATCCACATCAACTGATATTAAACTGCTCATTAGTGAAAACAATCCCACATTTCGATTATCCATTGTAATCTGTTTTATATTTAGAATGTGATCTAACTATTGTTTTAAGAACAGAAAATGTGGGACATACATTTGAATAGTAGTCTTTGCAAGTAGTTTTTTAGTGCATTCTGTACACACACTAAACACTAAACTGGATTAACATATGATTTCAATATGTGTTCCAAATAAGCATGTACCAACACCTAGTCAAGTTTGCAATAGACTAGACTTAGGGCTAGTTTCACAGGTTACGGATAGCCACTATCTACCAGATAAATTAAAAAATGGAACAGAATTTTTATGTAATTATCTGCCAGATAAACTATGTGGAACTTATCAGCAACCTGTGAAACTGTTGCTGATAACTTGTGGCTATTATCAGCCACGGCCTGAAAAAAATCAATGAAATAAACTGTGTGTCTTATGTCAGGTGGACAATGGATTTCACTTGATGGAAATAGAGGCCCTGGAAAGTAAAAAGGCAAATCACCTGTCAATAACACTCATCCATGAACACAAGCCAGTATCCATACTTATAGGTAAGTTTTAATATTATACATATAATTATATATGTCGTTGACCCCTTTTTGGCAAGTGCAGATGTACTGCTCTCCTTTTGTTCCATATAAATTATGTATATGTTTGTGCTATTATACAACTCGGATATTACTGATAAATGTGTGGCAGAAATGATCAGCCATCTCACTTTCCTGGCTATTGCCATTAACAGAATATAAAAGGACATTTTATAGAGGTAACATGTCTATATCAGTCTTCAAAATAAGGATATTTGTGAAGCAATTTTATCATCATCATTCAATTATTTAATTACTATTTAGTGTTAAACTGTAGACTGGCCTTAGATGGGATATACAAGTCTAAAACAGTCTGTCTTGAATACATATTATATGAAAGCGATTCGAAACCTATACAAATTTTAATGCGATTCGTTATTTCAATACAAATTACGAACCTCTGCTTGTAATGAAACCTAAGCTTAAAATAAAATGTCGAAGTTCTGTTCTAAAGTTTGGATAGGTTCATTTATTTTGTTTAACTGCTCATCAACTCAACAGTTACTTATTCTCGTCTCTGACGTCTTTTAATGTGCCTAGGAGATTTATAGCCACCATTGTATGTTAATGAATAGCTCTCAAGCAACACTCGGCAAAACAACTATCATTAAATTGTAATGATAAAGTCTGATTTTCCGTTAGTTAATGCATAATTAGTTTTATCCTTGAATTATCAAGTATTGTCTTACTTGTCTAGTGGCCCTTTTCGATAACTATAAGATTCAAATGAACGTGTATTACATAAGTGTATTTTTAGTACGTAATTAGAGCTAACTAGCGAGTTCTCGCGGTTTGTCCCGCGTCCCCGGGGAACTTTCCCATACCCGGATAAAACATAGCCTATGTTCACCGGGAATAGTGTAGCTTTCCAACATCGAAAGAGTTTTTCAAATCGGTCTAGTAGTTTCAGAGACAATCAAATCTTTTTTCTCTATATTATCAGTATAGATGAGCTCAAAAAAGAATACAATTATTCACTTCTATGAGGAAAATACATTAATTAAGATAAGGATAAGCGACAGTTTCGCTCGAAAGTAAGTCCAAGTTCAATATTTAATACAAAAAAAAAAATAGATAATGCTATCGACATCATATTCAAATAAAAACTTTAGTTTTCAAGCTTGAACTTGTTTGCTTAAAGGGAAAGTGCTTCTTGGGTATTTAAACATGAACCAGCAAACCTGATTTTGTTTAGTTGACTGAGATTCTATTTGTATTACTATCGAATTGCCTACATATTATTCGAAGTAAGTTCCCGTTTTATGTGATACTGGTCTACTGCAGAGAATTTCTGATCTTTCCGATACAGTTATCGATTGGCGAGTAATCGCGCCTGCCAATACGAACGATCCAGTGTAGTTGAAAAGGATTACCTATATAACTCAGGACGTATACAAAATTGCTATCAATATTCCAATGCGGAAGAGAGATAGATCTTTAAGAGTACAACATCCATTTTTTGTATGGACGACGCAATATTTTGTTTCCCTGAGTTTGTTACATCCTAATATATATTTCCAGGTGAGGAAGGGACCGCAGAAGGAGTTTTGAACGTACTCCATGCATTGGTAGCAGCCTTTGACGATTTATTCCCAAATGTAGCCGTTGTTGACATTATATCCAAGGTTCGTATGCCTATGTATTATTTTATGTACGTAACTAATTGACACGCTGTTGATTCATACGCACTGAATAAGCAGGATAATAAACACTAATTTCTCTAATTGTCACGTCTGTTAATATATTTATTAGGATAAAAGTAATCGTCCGTGTTCATCAGCGTGAATCATCAGTGTTCACTCGTGCTAAATGAAATATTCACTAACCACAACTTGATAAGGAAACATGACGTTGGTTGTTTGAATATTTAGGTCCTTTTTTCCTGCTATTAAAAATATTTGTAGTTATACAACGTGGATGTTAGTTATAAGGCGTTAATTAGTAATTTATGATAGCGTTAAATATAATCATTTAGTGCGATAGCGCTTGTATGAATTTGGATCATGCTCAGGAACCGCTTTTGCCTCGTAACATGAACAATATTATGTAGTAAAATACAACCCCCTAAAACTACATACTTATTTCAGTAACGCGAAGTCTATTCATACTTCTATGGCCTTACTTCAGTATTAAACTTCCATAATATATATATTTTTTATTTTCTTTGTAAAATTAATAATTTATCAAAAAAATCGTAAGGAAAAAAACATTTTCGTAATTAAAACTCTTGCGAGAGATTAGAGCTCGGTTAAAAAAAAACTGCCGGCCGACCTGACCGTTATATAAAGAGGTCTAACCGAGGTCAGGGTTGTGTACTTTTAAACAAGTCCGCTATTGATACATAATTATTCTTTTAAATTTTCTTAAAGGCCTTTTGATTAGTCATTTATTTTCGCAACTGCTAGTTCACAGTCGAAATCATTTCTCCACAGGTAAATCTACCGTATCCGATGCCTCAAGTGAGCGGCACTCGGAAGCACTCGACATGCGGTGATTTCTCCAATCAGTACGCAGCTATGTGTGATCTCTGCCAAACGCCCTTCAGGTAACTCATTGATATGTACAACGACATGGACGTTTGGTTATCACACCATAAACAAGGATTTCCTTGAGGAAGTAGTTAAATTTATTTACCTGCCGTTCGTAGTATTTACCAATTACCTTTATCCTTAAAACAAATGAAAGAGAAAGTTGCTTTGTTTGTGTGTTTGTAACGCTTTCACGAATAAATCTCTGAATAGATTAGTATAAATTTGGTACTACAGGAGTTTAAAAAAACATAAGGAAAAGTGCACATAAAAGAGAATTGTCTTGTGTAAAAAGTATTTATGCTACTGTTTTTGCAGTTATCCAAATTATTATTTGCATCATTAACACTAAATAAGAAATACACGTTATGTACTGTAGTGGGTCACCAATAGAATGAATTGGAACCGGATATAATATAAATGAAGGAGGAAGAATGCATTCTGCATACATATAGAGGTCATTTTAATCTAGTTCAATTGTATTGTAGGTCTATGCTAGGCTGTCTAATCTTTTATTTAGAAGACCTATATTATTGTTAAGGAACGGGACGCTAAGAGCGACCGAAGGATAACGGAAGCGTTTTTTCCCGCTCTATTCATAACTAGAAGAGTAATTTGTCGTTAAGGCCAGGACTTATGAGACCTCGATTTACTAACTAAAATTTCCCATTTAGGAACTCTTATTGTTTATTTTTTCTCGTGGGAGATCATTAAATGACTTCACCCGCTGTGGGTGCCACTGAGACTTTTACTGACTAAAACCCACTTTGTTCCTTCTGGACAATATTTTGTAAATAAGGTCTTTGTGTGCTAGGGCCACGACGCTAACAACCTGTAGACCTTATTTATTAACCGTAGTTTAAAATAAATGAACTTATAGGTGCAATAGTTTAGCCAGAACTCAGTGTAGACTGTGTCGTGTCTGAGTAATTGTTAAGAAGTAGCCTGATATATAATGTCTGCATTTATTGTCGTACTATGCAATGTACCAAATTGTAGTTGCATTTGTTTATCAATGTTTTTGTTTCAGAGCTGAAGTGGCGTGGGATATTGATACGATATATCTGGCACATGATATTCGAATGTTACATCTTAAGGATTTTGATCATTTAGATCAAAGGTATACCAAAATTTTGTTTTAATTATCAAGCGTAAGATAGGAGTGACTGCCTTGTTGGTCTAGTAGTCGCAAAGCGAGACTTTGGACGGGGTCTCGGGTTGACAATCGAACTGGATGCCATCATCAAGATAAGAGTTAAAGTAGTAATTTTCTCAGAGGACAGCTGCTTTAGGTCAGACTTGTATGCGTAACAATATATATCAGTGTGGGGTAGAGATTTGTCCCACGTAATGACTCATTTTAATAGGATATTTGATGATGAACTGCCTCCCAGGTTTATATCCATTGGGACAATTTATCGTTTATTATTACGATGATTTATTTAACTTGTATTAAACCAACTAGCAGCAGTCACAACAAAACACACAAACCATATTTGAAAGGTCGTAAAACCATACTTAACAAAACATTAACATTTGTCCAGGGACCTAATTCCTCTAGTAATGGCGTTACAACACAACACGTGGTTTAACGGCGTCTGCGGCGACGGCGTGCGTGCCAGCGGCGAGGCTTGGGAGAGCGTATGTCGCGTCGTGCGGTCGGCGCGGCCTGCCCCCGCGCGCCTGTCGTGGCGGGCCGCGGCTCTACGTCACGACCACGCAGCTCGTCTGGGACATGCCTTAGCAAGAGCCAGGCACTCGCCTGCAATGCATACCATTGACTTCTCGCAGAACCATATTGAGGATAAAGGTCAGATTTCTATAGTAGAGTAATAATAAATTTAATGGCGGCTTGCAACAAACTTTCGAGAATAGGTACGTGCAAGTTACTTTACACCTTGCGCACTTCTTCAGACCTTCTGGTCCCAATGATGCTTTCCGCGCTTGAGAATCGGGCGATATTTCGCGTCGCCTTTAAGTTTGTTACGTAAAATAATTGATAATAGTGGTTCTATGACTCGAAATTGACGTAAATTGATTTTCTCTATTTTGGTAATATTCTAATGGTATGGTTACTCAATAGTAATAAACTGCCATAGTACATAAAAAGGAAAAAAAAAACTTAATCATGTATTGGTAGTATGCGTTACAACCACAATATTTTCCAAATCATTTTGACCACAATTACATAGTCTGACAATGTATCGCTTTCATCGTCCGTGATTCACATAGTTTTATTTATTGAATATTTATGACATCACACCATTGTTTTTGTTTATAGGTGCTATTAGTATACTGAGCGGGCTCGCGAACAATCCGGACGGGCTCAGACATATTGCGTTGTCGCAATGTGGCCTTACTGGCAAGACTGTGATGCATCTTGCAACCATGCTCAATGACAACCCCTGCCATCTATCTACACTGTCACATCTCGATTTATCGTATAACAACTTAAAGGATGACGTACATGTAAGTTCAAATACCTACATACGAAAATAAAATCCTAAAACATGGACACTTTATTAACACTTTCCAAAAAAATTGTTTCAGAATCTATACAATTTCCTCGCACAGCCGAATGTTTTAACGCATTTAAACTTGACAAATACAGAAACTACGTTAGAAAACGTAAGTAATAAAGTAAGTTGTACCGTAGCCCAAGCACGAATTTTTGTAGGTTTCGTATCGCAAACGTATCGAGTGGTCGATACGATAACAGAGGTTGACGAAAGTGGGTAGCACAAAGCACTTTCGAATTAGTATCGAGAGCTCGATACGAAAACGTTAGTGACGTCATGCTAACGTAAGTAAGGATGAGAAAAATAGAACGAATGATCTTACAATGAACGAACAATTCGTTCAGAAACTGTATTGGCAACTAAATTAATACAAAAAATGACTGATTTAAGGGCATTTAAAACTTTAATACGGTTCAATTTATAACGCAATATAAAGAAATTGTTGAAAAAGTAAATATTCTGTTACAAAAATGGCATAATATTTCAATTGATTAACTAAAATTTCCTGTTTGATTTGATGTTATTCCTAAACGAAACACGGGCGACGAAGGCGCGAACGTCGTTCAAGGGCAACTTTTTGAAGTGAATTTTGTATCGTTACAAATTTATTTGTGAAAAGTTTCTCAGTATTTTTTTATTATTTAACAATGAGAACCAGTCACCCGCAATACATAATGATGATAGAATTTATGGAAAAGTAAGTTTGGGTTTTATTATCTTAATGTATATTAGTGTTTCAATGGGATCTTTGAATATATGTTTTCTAATAATAATATATACCTATTTTTGATAAATTTAATAGAGCTGAAGTTGTTTAAAGTTGTATATTTTGTTGGATACTCGTCAAATATTATGTCAGTTATATGAAAATTGAAAAAAATAAATTGTATGAAATTGAGCTGCTTAAGTTTTAATTTACGTTAAATTTATTTTAGGCATGGAGACTTATCTAAACCCAGTGGGGGTCCTCGTGGTAGGCATTATGTGCAGCTAAAATGGAAGGAGTTAGTACTAATGCTCAATAGTGATGGCACTGGGGATTCGCGGACAGAGGAAAAGTGGCGGAAGGTAAGTCGTTAAATCCTGATTCAAAATGCATGCATGCATTATGTTGATGACCCAATCATATAACATCATTGGTGATGGACTTTCTGTTATGTTTGTAAAGGTCTGGAGTGACTTAAAAAATAATGTTAAGAAGAAGTGGGCCAAAATAAATAGGTCTGCTCAGGGTACCGGTGGTGGGCCAGCAACTCAGCTGGTATTAACAGACCTGGAAAACCGGGTTTTAAATTTAATTGGAGTGCAAGCTGCTACTGGGATGCCTATATTAGAAGCTGGATTTGTACAGGTGTGATTTTTTGCTTGGTTAATAATAGTTAATTTTTTCATTTTTGTTCATGGTGATGGTGTAATCTTCAAAGAATGTAATAAGTGAAAAAATTGTTTTAAAAATTATCAGAATATTTAATTCCATAATGGAACAAAATATGGTCAAAAGTTTCACTTGTCATTAACTTACCTACCTAAGTCTATGAGTAATAAAAAAGGGTGACTACTTGTGTTCTTATTAGTATTTTGACACTTAAAATTCTTGTGTGTATGACATCAGATTGACCAACTGACCAATTTGATGATTTCTGTAGGGATATTCTAGATACTCTACATTAGGTATACTAACAGTAAATGTGTAGCCTTTATTCACAGATTTAAAGTAACTCTCAACTATTGTTTACTATTGTAACTCAATTATTGTTTTTTTATAGAATGTTGGAGAGGATAATTGCTTGTCGGGTGTACAAGTGGCTACTGCAGAAACTGTGGACGAATTGACCATAGTTGATTTACCGTATGAATATACACCAGTTCCTGAAGGTTAGCATATTATATATCTAAATCATTAGTTTAGGTAATTAAAGTATAATTGTATTTTTAATAATATAACTACTAGTAAATAACAGACTATTTTAAAATAAGATCTTTGAGAAGGTATCTATAAAAACACATTTTAAAAAGAAAAAAATCTCAATTTTACAGATGAATGGAATACTCCGGGGACGAGTGGTCAACCTACAGTTTCTCCACCTATTCCTTCTCCAACGGCGCAGCCAACGGCGCGCACACCACCAGCAGCTCCAGTGCAAACCCAGTGGCAACCGCCGAAAAAAAAAAGAAAAACCGAAGACTCGGTATTAAAAATATTTAAGGAGTGTGAGGGGAATGCTAGAGATTATGAAATAGAGCGTGATCGAATGGCAAATGAATTAGAACGAGAGAGGATTCGGCAGCGTGATGTAGAGCTTCGGTTGCAAGCTGAATGGTTGAGTTTTATGAAAGAGGGTTTAGAATTGCTTAAAACTTATTTATTGGGGGAAAAGAAGTGAATTTCTCTCATTAGGTATTCACTTCTATTTTTTAAAAGAAAACATTTTGTGTTTGTTTGGTATATAATTTTTTATTTTACTTATTAAATTTTTTGATATTATACTATATTTTTTATTCTATACCTTAGTTCGAAACCCTACTATGAAGTGAATTCATCCTACATACTAACGCGGCTCTTAAGGCTCTACCGCGTATCAAATCGTCTCTAGAACCACTGTCATGATAAGTTTCTTCTAGAGAAGAGAATGTCGAAACGCCAGATCCTGAAGAATATACTATATCATCTTCAGGATCAGCCACCTTAAAATCTAACGCTATGTTATGTAGCACGCTACAGGCCATTATAATGGCAGCACACCTCTCAGGTGTGTAGTGTAAAGTCCGGTCTTTACAAAGGCACCTCCACCTATTTTTAAGCCGTCCAAACGTATTTTCTATCATTACTCTGGCCTTTCCGTGGATGGTGGTATATTTTGCCTCTGGAGTGCCTTCTGTAGCATCTGTAATTGGTGTCATCAACCAAGGCCTTTGTGGATATCCAGAATCCCCTGAAAATATTATTTTGTTTATCAAATTAAATAATCTTGCAACAAAATGTATCATTAATAATGAGAAGTAATCTTAAAATAGTTAACTTTATTAACTTAGAACAACATACATGTAAATAACATTACCTAATAGCCACACTTGTTCATTATTCTGGTGTAAGTTTTGGATGTACCTATTGGCTTGGCTGTTTTCAAAAATAAAAGCGTCATGGGTGGCACCTCCAAACTTGGCATTAACATTTAAAATTCTGCATTCACTGTCACATATCTGAAAGACATATTTTTAAATTAATAACCATATACTAAATTTTCAATTTAACACATAAATTAAAATTAGTAGAGTATTATCTCACCATTTGCACATTCAGTGAGTAGAAATGCTTTCTACAGTAAAATAAATGTTCTATGTCTCTTTTGGGTGTGAATATATGAAAATGAGATCCATCAATGCATCCTACTACTCCAGGGATGCCAAACTTTGTATAAAATCTGTAAATAAAATGTATTGCAAGTAAATTTTTCTAGTAATAGGTAGCTTTTATAGTAGTGGTTATTCTATTGGCATAGTTATGATAATTATAACTTACTTGTTTTTTACAATATTTCGCTGCTCTCGTGTTGTAGGAAATTTTATAAATTGATTTAATATCAATGGATTATTTAGAGCATCAGTAACTTCCCTTACACATTTACTCACTGTAGTCTGCCCTAAATATTTAGACTCTCCTACTATCCTTTGATAGGAGCCTGTGGCATAAAATGTCAAAGCACATAGCACCTAGAAATTTAAATATTAAAAAGTTAGTTGTGTATCCTATATTACACCCACATAGTATGTATTAGTTAAAGTTTATGTATTTTTAAATTTCGCATCAATTTTTTATACTTACTTTGTGTTCCAGGCTGACCCTTTTACTTGATTGTAAACCGGATTTTTCCTTTAATTCGCGACACAGGAACAAGAATGCTTCCTTGCTTAAACGAAATCGATTTTTGAATTCGATGTCGCTAAGGTCTTCTAAATTAATTAAGGCAAAGTTCTTTCTTAATAGAGCCCTCCTTGAGATTTCTCTGTAAATGTAATGATAATAAATCTATACGGTCACCTCTTTTTTATAAGTATAGGTATACATAATATGTATGTATATTTTATATGAAAAAAAAAAGAAAATATGTTTCAAAATAAAGAAAAGACAAAAATAAATTAAAAAGATAACTTTTTTTAATTTATAAAAAGCATAGTTCAAGTAAATTACTCACCCAGTTTCTCTCCGTACATTACTACTACTTTCAACAATCAATCGCGCTGCAAGATAGTAGTACAACGTACTACGTCGTGGGGTCCTTCTTGTTAATCTTAACATAATTGTAACAAAATATAAGAATTTAATCACTTTAATTATAATTAAATGCTTAAAATAGACTTCGACGAAAGTTTTCTCACTGTACAATTTTAAGTGACAAAACGTTCGTGAAACTCGAAAGCCAGCCTTCGACAATTACGATACTATCTGTCATTTTATGCGTTCGTGCTAAGTATTTTCATACAAATGGCTCAACTTACGATTCGTATTCGATACGATGACGATACGAAACTTACAATATTTGGTTCGTGCTCTCAAATTAGTTCAATTTACGCACACCAGAGGCGCTGTACCAAATTCCCATACAAAATGCTTTCGTTTACGATACGAATCTTTTTTCGATAGTGATTCGTGCTAGGGCTACCGTTCAGTACATGGACACGTATCCTGTACTCAGATTATTTAGCTATCCTGCCTGACTTTATCTAACTGCTGTCTATGGGTTTCTTACTACTAATACCAACAATGTGAAATTTAATTCTCCATTATACGAAATATGTATGGATTGAGGTGTCTATGTGTTAAATACTGAAATTATTATTTTGATTATGTTTCTTCTTAAGTATTTTTTAGATGAATTATGAAATCTAGCTAACTAAAGTGCAGAAAATGTGATTGATACGCGATTTCGCAAAGACAGGAACACTTACACTATATATTAGTCTCATGAATTTCCAGATATGTTTACAAACGTGTGGACAATAACCAGATATACAGATCTACTTCATCAATTTACCAAAACTCCCCAAAATCAATGTAAGATGCTGAAAATTAAGGAGCTGAAAATTTTATGTTGTCATTCATCATGCTATTGTCATTTTCATTTCATACTTGATTTCATTATACAGAATAGCAATTTCTACACTACATTAATGTATTGTGTATATAGATGTGGGGAGCCCTACTTCGTGGTTGCGCGGCTCGCCTGGCAACTCTGTCAGTGGCGCGCAACCCGTGGTCGGCGGCCAGGCGCGCGCGGGACCCGCCGCCTTCATTCCGTCAGTTCTTCACCGCTTGCCTGGCGTTGACTGAGCTCGATTTCTCCTACTGCAAGATGCCACCAGATGCGCTCAAGTGAGTATAATAGTGCTCGCCAAACTTAATGGCGGCTAGCAACTAACTTCCGAGCACATCTAATGATGATGATGAGGGCGTCCAGGCCGGTGGTCGGCTACGGCGGCCGTTCTCTTTTTTTAGGAAATCAGCCAACTGCCCGTTCTCTTTTTTAAGGAAATCAGCCAACTGCGCAGGACATATTATAGTACACAAGCATGCGCACAGATGCAGGTGAACTCTCCATTCCCTCACTCTCATAGTCCTATGGGACGGCATTTGTTTCGCTAAAGCGGCTGTATGGTCAAATTATCATTATTTACCCATAACACACTTCCGAATTCTGTAATAAATAACATAGGTGCCATTTGTTTGTATTATTACCTGTTCGGTTATGTAATCGATTGTAATACTATTGAACAATTCCAACAAACATAACTCGATGTTAAACAAACGTTACGTTACAATATGTCACACATTGAAAATTTGTTTTTAATTGTTGACGAGAAGTATTTGTAAACACGCACGGGAAATGATGAATTGTTTGAGAGAAAATTTATTTAAAAGTGTAGTGTGTGATCTAGCAAGTTGGTTGTTCGTATCGAGAATTCAACCAGAAAGGTGTGACGGTGATGTGATTGGATTAAATAGTAATAATTTGTCAGTAGTATATAATTGTTCTTAAAAAGGTTTTTTTTTTTTGTTGAAGAGTTTGGTACGGGAGTTGGTGATAAATCGAATATTACAAGGAAGTTTAAGTATTGCTAAAGTTATTTAAGAGAGTTTGTGTTTGTATTATTTTCTATCATTGATTTCTATTAATAGTACTATTTTTTTTAATATGTTGTATTTTTCAGGAGCAGTGCATTTACATACATTTAAATTGCATAAGCTGAATAATTAACTCATTTACGTCAGGCATAAATATACCTACATAATATGCGATGTTTTAGACCGAATTCTAAACTATTTTATTCTTATTTGCATATTTCCTATGCAACACCTTCTAATAGTTCTCACTTCCATTATATCCGCTTTATCTGCTAACAATCGATCGAAATCTTCTCATTATTACTTCAATAAGGTCTTTGTACAGTATTGTGATTTGCCAATTTCGCCTTTGTTCCAGGAGTCTACTGCTCGGTTTGGCTTGCAACGAGAGTGCAACAGGCGTACAGTTGAATCTGTCGGGAGTGCTGTCCTCGTCACAGGCGGCGCATGTGCTCGAGTCTTGTATACACGGCGTTAGGTGCTTGCAGTCGCTCGATTTGTCTGATAACAGTGAGTATTCTTCGAGTATTTTTTTTTAACTTGTTGGTAGTACTAGAACAAGCCTCTAAAATGTAAAGAAAATTATATTTGTTGCTTTTTTAAGCGGAAAATCTGTAATTGGAATTAATCCAAATTGTATTCAGTATTTATTTATTGGTTTATGTACACAATTTATGAGATAAGAAGTAAAATAGAATCAGGTACAATATTTGATCCCCCAAAAATTAACTTCGCCATTAATTGCGATTATTCTTTCTCTCTGTTGAGATTTTTATGAATGTTTATTTGACGGTTGTTTAAATAAGGTTTTAATATTATTTTAGGTATGGAATTCGAGTTATCCGGTATTGTTAGAGCGATTGGAAAGAATCACTCCATAACACATTTATCTCTAAGTAAGCTCACGGGAAAGAGGTCGTATGCACCGCCTTTAATACAGGTATGTGAACTTTATTTAAGTATGCATAAGGTTCATTTTAATTTGTAGAATAATGTGTTTAAAATGTTGTTTTGTTTGTAGGCTCTAGTCCACGTCCTTCAAGAACCCGACACTGCATTGACCTCTTTAGATCTCAGCGATTGTAAATTAAAGGTAACCATAACTTCAAAATAATTTAACTAGTGTCGTTGATATTCTTGATAATATCACCAAAGCGTCGTTTACACCCAACTTGTTAAAAATCGTGTGTTGTAAATGTGAGAAGGCTATAGGTATCTAAAAAGGCTAGGCAATTTTATTTTATTTTTATTATTTTTAGACTGTCATCATACCGACAAATAATCCACAGGTTTAAATAAAATAAATTACTTTATTATTCGTCCAAAAAAACATGATTTAATAAAAAGTCCTTTTTTTAATTCGATATAGTAAATTGACATTTTTAATTTTAAATTCAAAATTAATGTGACCAGATTCATGAAACGGACTGTTGGAGTTTTCTCCGTGTAGCTTTGTTTGTTGGATTAACAAAACATTACGCGAAGTAGGCATAAAGTCTTAATAATTGTCTAATAGCCACCAGATAGTTTATCTGGCAGATAGTTTGTCTGGCAGATCTGGTAGATAGTGGCTATCCGTAACCTTTGAAACCGGCCCTAATAATTGTATATTTGCAGGGTGATCTATACGGCCTACTGAACGCGTTAGGTGGTGCGAGGCGGCTGCGCTCGCTGGACGTGGGCGGCAACCTCGCGGGCGACGCGGGCGCGCGACTGCTGGCCAAGGCGCTGCAGTGTAACTGCACGCTGCAGACCTTGTATATAGACAGGAACGCTTTTAGTTTGCAAGGTGGGGGTTATGTTTATCATGTTACCTAGTTTACCTCTAATGTACCCAGATATTGTATTTTGAACCTTATTGACTATGATTTATTTTTATTGTTAGTCGAAAGTTGGATTAAAAATTAATTCATAAATGAAAATAGAATCACGCCTAAACTATCAATTGTATTTAGAAAGTATTGTTATTATAATGAGAAAGGGATAGCAGTATTTTTTCAATTTAGGTTAATTTCACACACTTCAAAATTTTTTAGTAAGTTTTGCAGTCGAATTTATTTGTTTATTTAGGATTAACGGATATAGCGACGGCACTACGTCGGTCGGTTAGTGTCCGGCGCGTGGAGTTTCCCGGATGTGACGCGGCGGCCGGTGGCCGAGGAGCAAGCGAACGAGTTGCCACTTTATGGAGAGATTTGCATGAACGGTTAGTAACAGTGGTAGCTTACTGTAGGGTTAGGTGATGTCACGTATTCCGTATCACCGTCTCAGCTATCATACCGGACTGTTGTGCCGTTGTTGTGTAAAATCGTGTCTCATTTCCATTGTTTGCTAACTTAATATGCTGATGTTGGAGATGATTTTATCAATTTCCACTCTGACATTGTATGGTCTTGATTTCCAATAAAAGCCCGTTTGTGCCCAGCCTGGCCAGCAACTGCAGCCCGGCGCAGACGCACACGCTGCGCGCGCTGGCGCTGGAGCGCGCGTGGGCGGGCGGCGAGGCGGCGGCGGCGCTGGCGGCGCAGGCGGCGGCCGCGCTGCCCCCGCCGCCCCTGCCCGCCGCGCTCGAGCGCGCCGCCGCCGCCGCGCACCATCTGCTGCACCAGTACCTGCAGGTGCCTACTGTCACCATAGCCCACCCAAATTACATACGTGTCCTTTGCTGTTACCCCATTTAATCTCTCTTGATTCTACTTTTCTGAACTGAGGATCTACTCTGACGTAACGAAAAACACCATAACAAATTTTCAAAATTCGAAAGAATCGGTCGTCATCATTAAACGCGCACGCCTGACGTATAAGCCGCGCGCGACAGCCCCAAGACGCTTGTCGTTAACCTCTCCGCAGATTTGCTTAAGAATACTTGCAAAAAATCTATACAGGCTTTATTTTGCATCGTTCAAGTAAACCCCATAATTCCATGTTCATACCATCTACGTTTCAATATTCAATTCAATTAAACAAATTCAATCGGACAGCGATGTGGAGAGGTATTCGCAGCGATGGGCGGCAGCGGGCCGAGCGGCGAGCTGGTGACGTTACAAGCAGTACGCGACGCCATGGCACCATGTACCACCAGTCTCCAGGACTTGCTCAAGTAAGTACCTACACATTTACACAAAGCGTACAAAATAATCTCCCCTCCACTTTATACAACTATTAGGATAAATCGCAAAAACGTAACTAAGAACGAAAAAAATAAATATTGATCAGTAATCATAAAACAATGGCAAAGAAAACTCATTTTATTGTCAGTTCACATTGTTATTTTAGTTATGCAAGAATCATGTCTCCAAATAAATAAACCAGCTGTTTTGATTTATATATTGACAAATCTATGACTTATAAAAAGTAATATGAATAATAGTCGTATAAAGCATTCCGAGAATCACACGTAATATAAACAGCACACATTCACAGAGTTTCAATCATGACATTCTTTTGTTCAAGTCGCAACATAACTTAGGTCTTCAAGAGAGTCATCCGCCTATTCAATGTTAGTTTACTGTTGGACACAGACCTACATATATAACTTGTGCTATATTTATTATTATATTGAAACATCATAGAAGGGAAAATCGAAGGAAAGACGGGAAGGGGTCGGCCGAGATATAGCTACATCAGTCAAATAAAAAAGAAGGTGAAAATTAGGACTATAAGGAAGTTCAAGAGTTGGCACACGATAGTCAGAAATGAAAAGTGCTGCACCGACTAGAGCTAGGCTCTTACGTTAAAGAAGAATTAATTTACCAGTCTTCAACATCATCATCAGCCTTTTTTACCGTCCCACTGTTGGGCACAGACTTCCTCTCACACTCAGAAAGACTAACCGTTAACGTCCGTTAACTGTCACCTAGGTGAGAATGTGTGTATTAAGTTGGTTTTGTTTCGGTATATGTAGTCAAGCGGTGGAGAGCTTAGCGTTGCTGGCTTGCGAGAATGTCGACCATGTAGACAGCGAGCCGATGCCAAGCGCCGACGGAGATATACCTGACCTGCTCACTCCTATATCACATTCTGGGGTAAGTCCATATCAAATTTAAAGATACGATTGAAATGTAGTCGTATCCCTTTTTAATTTGAATATGCCTAACTATCTTGAGACCTTTTAATAATGCCTGATTAAAAAGTTTAAGTCATCCATTAAATGTCCTCTGAACTGTGTTGGTTACATTAAAACTCGAAATTCAGTGTTTTATTTCAATAGGCCTTTGCAGAGTCTCACGAATCATTAAATAAATAGTTGCACCGGTCCCAGAGAGTGACTACCCATCTTTCTATGAGAATAAAGGAAATTTTAAAATTCTGATTAACATAGTTGAGATTTGAGACGTCTTTGACATTCTCAAGTCAACTCATCATGCACGCAAGATATTAGAACACATTCTTCGTCTTAATAAAGACAATTGTTCCTTGTCATCTAGATAGGCAAAGGGTATTCTCAACATTGTATAACTGCACACATTTACATAGAAATGCACTTATACAACTAAAATTTTGTTTGAGTGGCAATTGGCAAAGCATGCTGAATTGCTAATTATATTAATATTTACGTTTTTGTGTCATGTATTTATTTGTTTTTGTGAAATGATTAGCTGTTTATTGTGCTCTACTTAAAATATCATATCTCATTGACTAATCGAAATGCGTTTAATGTTTATTGATTAGTTTGAATCACTCATTATCTTACTAATATTATAAACAAAAAAGTTTGTATGTATGTATAGATGTTTGTTCTTTGTTCACGGTAAAACTTGGCAGTAATATACCCTATATAACCTTCCCTATATTCCTGTGAGACCTATTTCCCCCAGAACATGTGCGAAACTGCGAGCAGACACGAGTGAATCATAATTCGTCAAACATTAACTATAATATAATATTAACAACTGATTTCACGCTACTCAGAAATTGGACTACTTGAATTTGGTAAGAACGACAATTTCTTCATTATTAGAAATTATAGTTATCGTGTGTGATGATGACAATGTACTTTAATGACGAAATAATCTTTATATGCTAATGTAGATAACGGTAGTGACGAAATTGATTGATAGCTATACTATTGGGTACCGCGTTTGGTTTATTGTTTGAGTTTAGTGTGCTATTGTTGTTTACTTGTGAAGTGTTCGTATCGCCCACAATGTTTGACCTGTTAAGTGTTCTGTTCAAATGTTTTCGTGTTAAGAACAAAGTGACACCCGATGTATTGAAGAAAGTAAGGCTTTCAGTTTTTGTTTTTATTTCAAGTCGAATTATGCCTAATTATTAACATGACATTGCAAAAATTACTTAGTTTAAATAGGTATAGGAAATTGATTTGTTATAATTTTTGTGACCTGGATTTGACTTGAAGGAAACGCTCATACTTTTAGCCAGCAAATCGATGAATTATATATAATATAATTTACACTGAGCAGGAAGTACTTTCTTTGTCATCAATTATTATTATTTATTTTTCTGACCAACGGATTTGACCTCTTTACTGGCGGTTCTTTTCACTAATAACTTGTTAATACAGGCGACACCGCTGGGATGTCGTCGTCGCGAGCGTGGTTGTCGGCGCGTGCGTCCCAAGTCAGTGGCCGAGCAACAATGCAGCAGCAATGAGATGCTCTCCCTGCCACCCTTGCACGCGGAGGCTGCCGACGCACTGGCCGAACTACCCGCACACACTCTACGACACCTGGTCAAAGGTAACAACCTTTTTTGCTACAATTCTTTGCTTGAATTTGATGCTGGCAACTTTGTTTTGTAATATTTGACCACGTTCCATTTTTAACACCAAGTGCAAGCTTACTTTGTACTTTCTTTTGTTTTGTTCCGAGGCAAGCAATTCCCTATTCTCATACATACTCTTGTACGGTGTAGTTCCACATTGCAGCGGTATATTGTAGTGTTATAGGAGTATCATCGCATGTTTGATTGTTTCGCAGGTCGACCTAGACGGGCTAAGACAAGGGCGCCGACGCGACCTATAACAGATCAGTCGCAGGATATCGATGAAGGTATAATGAAGGGAATTAGTGAATGTCTATCAGCGGTAGTTGCATAAATACATACCCTAATGCGTAATATGTATAAGTACTCAAATCAAAACAAATTGTTTATGAGTTGGAATTTAGGTGGAAAATAATTGTGATATCATAAAGAATAACAAAAGATAACGAATTATCAATTCGGAAAAGGCCTTTTTACGCATAACTTTACATATATGTACGATAGTACAAAGGTATATCTCCGCAACCAGACTTTTAATTTAAAACTGTAAAATAATTCTAATTTTAAACTAGGTAATTATATCTTCTGTCACCTCATTCTCCGCAACAATAAACTGGGTCTAAGATTAATAGGAATTTACGCTGTATCGAAAATTTACATGCATGCTTTTCTCGTAGGGTTACACAAAGGTGACATAGCGAATTTTTGTAGGTCTGGAGGAGTTCTGGCGTACGTGCCGCACCCCGCCGGGCAGTGAGGAAGCGTCGCTGTCGGCGCGGACGCCGCTGACGTCACGCTCGCTGCACTCGCTGTCCTCGCTCGCCTCGCCCTCGCCGCTGCGCCACTCGCCCACGCTGCAGCGCGACGACACCATGTATGACACCCATGTACTGCATTCACGCACTAGCAGGGACAAAGAGGGCACTTTGTAGTTGTAGATACTTCTATTTGAGAGGTAGACAACTGCATGCGCCAGTTCAGTATGGGTTTTGTGGCGATTGGCGACGACACGTTAGCTCGATTTTGTAGGTCAGACAAAATCAAAACACTATAAAACTCGTGACAATAACATTACTGCTATCGGTCATTCATTACTTTATCTCTAAATTCATTGTGCTCAATTTACACATTTAATTTTGTTGATCCTAAATCTAAAATAAAATCTATATATTAAGAACGGCTGAACCGATTTTCTTTAATTTGATGAGATGAATCCTTCGAGACGCGGATAAAAAACCCCGGGCGAAACTTTTTAACTTTTTTGTGGTTACAGGTACAGTGTGACTTCTGGGGAAAGCACGCCAGTGTTATTAGAATGTGGTATGTGCGCTTTTTCTATGACTTAGTTAAATTACGACTTTTTTGCTTTTTATCCTTTTTTGTTTAAAAACTACTTTATATTATTATACTTATAAAATAAGGGGTCAAATGTGGAACAAAACACCCCACGTTATTTTGATCACTATTTCCTTTTCATTCATATTTTCTATTTACCGATATAAAAACAATAATTTAGGTGGTGAAATCTCATATTCGAAATTGTTATTTTGCAGAAGTATCACGTTGCAAATCTTCAGACAATGTAGGCATCAAGACTTCGGCGTCCACACCGCCGCCATCGCGATCCTCAGATAACGTCAACACTATGGGTATGTCATAATGTATACCAATACTCTATTTGGTTATTGAACTTTTTACTGCGATAAATAATCTTGATAAGACCGTTTTATAAAAAAAAACTCATTTTATAAATAAAATGCAACTAAAAATCAATTTAATGTTTTCTATTACTTTAAGCACAAGTTTATTTATTTAATATAAATAATATAAGATTCCTATCAGGATTGTTAACCTCTAGTTAAGTACGTAACCAAATGGAGTATAATTATTATGGGTAGGAAAATACAAATTAATTTTTGTTATATAAAAATATGGACTAAAAGTCACAGCCTTACAAATACAATTACACTTACAAAAGGTTTCAAATCACTTAAAAGTTAATTACAAATGACTCTGGCTTCTTTATACTACCCTATTGAGTTTTGGAAAATTTTAAATTGAGCTGCAGATTTCATGAATACATTTTTTTTTTTTCATTTTTTTTTAAATTTTGTTTCCAACTGAATTATATATCAACTTGTGATATAGTATTTTTTTTTAAGTTTATGGGGTTCTAAAAAATGATAGTTAAATATGAAAACAATACTATTAAGACCAAATTCAAGGATTTGTAATTGTACTACAGCTCAGTGCCAAAAATCCAATTCAATCTGGTAGTATTTGCGTATCCCCTCACCGCCTTGTATGTGCTAACACAGCTTATGTGCGAATTGTACGCTGGTGTGAGTGTACGCTTCACAGGAAAATTCATATTCAGAAACAAGGAATATGGCCATTTTTATTTTAAGCGTAACCAATAAAGGTGATGTGCAAAATATTAAAATTATTCTAAGTCATATTATTAAAAAGTATGTGAATATAAAAAAAAAATAGCAATACCTTATTAGAGCATCTCCGACTTGCCTTTAAACTTAATATTTTGCACGTCTAAATATGACGACAAGTATGACTTCGCTGTGTGCGTGTGTAACGAGTGCGTGTAAATAGGGAATGGGTGCGCGCGCACGCCTGGCAAGGCCCGCCCCTGGTCCGTGGCCGGCGTCAACCCCGACAATAACGCCGCTTGTACTACCGGTGAGATATCGCATGACGTCATTTATGCTTTTTAATGCATGGTCGTTCCATTTTGAGGCAGTGTCAACCTTTCCCCTTTCCTTGATAGAAATTAATCGTTCGTTTTTAATCATGTTTCGAAGTAGAATTATCATTGATCCTTTGGTCTCAACTGCTAATGTTATGTAGCCCACTAGGATACTTAAAATGTTAGAACATCTGCCATCTGTTGTAGAATTCATAAATGTCAGAATGTCCTTAGTAGAATAGATTTTAAAGACCAAAATATAAATCAGTTAAATTTCCTTCATTTAGAGCCTGTTTCACCACCTACAAATAAGTTCCAGATAGTTTATTTGGTAGATCATTTGATACAAATTCTGTTCCATTTTGGACATTGTGAAACTGGCCCTAATTTGATAAATTCCCCGATAGAACTTCAAGTAGTCTTATGCTGCTAATATTATTTTTCGATTTTACAGATAAAAGAAAAATTTCATTATCGACGTTTTTACATTCACCGCTATTTTAATTACCCTCCAACTTCTGATCCTTGACAATATTTTTATTATATTTGTTTTTAACACCTCGTTGCATGTTTTTATTAATTAGTTTTACTTTGCGAATAAATAACTTGATATTTTAATGAATCTCTCTTTGATTTCATGATACATTTCGAAATGTTTAGTATTTTAAACTACTTGGTCTATTTGATACTTGTAATGAAAAATTCTTTTCTCTCTGTGGATATTAACTTTTCAACAATAATAATTTCCATGGTGGTTGGTGGAAAAGAATTAAATTACAAAGTTGACGAGGAATAAGTTCGTATTTATAATCTATCACTAATTATTTTTTTTAATGTGAATACGACGACTGGACCGGGAAATTCATTTTTTTTACCTTAGTTATAACGTTGTATATATTTTATATTTGTTTATATTTATTCCTCAACAGTATTCTTTATTTCACTAGATTAAGTTTAGTGAAACGACGATATCACTGACGATAAATTGGTGTTTCGTCATATCACTAGATACTTTTAGGAAGAAGATGTAATAAACAAGAGTATTCGACATCTTCCGGATTTTCGTGATATCCCTAGGGATTTCGTGAAATAACTGATATCTTCATTTCCTTGCGACATATATAAATATTATGTAGCTTGATCTTATCGCGGTAATATTTTTCTTAGTTTAACTCCGAATGTTCTTTCAATCAAATGTTTTTCGAAATATGAAACTTATCGCGTATTACCTTAATATAAAGTCTTCGGCTCTTCGATGCATTTAAGATTTACGAATAGCGAAAAATATCAGTGTCGAATTAAAGTCTGTTTTGATTCCTATTCTCACCGTAAAATATCATTCATCATCATGGATTTTTGAACTAATTTGTCCAATGTTGAGGTCGGCGTGTTAGGGAATGTGACGTCACTGCGGTACGTATTTCATGTTCTGGTGGTGGTCTACAGAAGGCGTGGAGGCGTGCGTGGGCGGCAGCATCGTGGGGATCACGCCGGGCGCCGCATTAACCAGTAACCAACTTTCAGACGCTATTCTATACTGAACGTTCAATGTGCCCTGTGCCGTCTCGCTGTATAGGTAAACGCTTGGCGCAGCTTTTTGTGTGCTACTTTTACAATGGCATGCTTTGATTGGATCCACCGGTCACGATCGTCCTCTAAATTAATCAATTCCGTACATATTTCAATTAATTTTCAATCGATTGTCATGAATGTGTCGTATGGTTTTGAATATGTATTTAATTCAGTTTATTTTTTGTGTTGGCAATCGGCACAACTTCTATGCGTTTATAATGTCTATGGTAAATATAATTTTAATCGTTTAGTTCTTGTATAGTCAAGGATTAAGTGAAAACTGCGTATACTTAGGTATGTAGTTGTTCACACGTCCAAAAAGACACAACAGTACTTTTGTTCTTATAATTAGTTGTACCAAATGTAGGCGCCACGTTTTAATAGCGTTATTTAATTAGCATGATGGCACTCTGCACTCGTTAAATAACCAACTATTCCATCACGTTGCATGTCTTTAATGTAATTGGAATGTTAACACTTTTCATTTTCATAAACAAATGGTGTACTGTTCTGCTACTCTAATAAAAAGAAAATATATTTAGGACATGTGAAACCATTTTTACCCAATATTACAGAAGTAGTAAATAGGATGCCTAACTCTGAACGAATTCTTCAAATTGGTTCAATAGTTTCTGATGAGATTAGCACGTTCAGCTTTGCTATATTAGTGAAGCTTGCTCCGAATAATTCTTAATTAATGAAACATTCTACTTTCTTTGTTTTATTTTTACTTGCGTTTCCGTGCTGTTTAGCAGATAAATCGCTTCGATAAAGATATAGTACTAGTTACTTTAGATAGAATATACTAGGTATATTCGATATTAACTTTATCAGTCCTAGAATTAATATAAAAACTTAGTTAAATAGTGCTTATCTATATTCATTATGCCGAAAGTTGATCTTAATTTTGCTTTTCAATAAATAGTAGGTAGTAATACAATATGCTAAAATATTTCAAGGTTTTTTACTAATTTTTGTATTCGTATTTCAGGTTCAATGTTACGAGATCATCCTTTAACTCCAGGTATGATTTAGCATTTTACAGACAACTAGTAAGTAGTAAGCGCTAGTTGAAGTACTAATAAATGTCTCTATTTCACAGAGGGCACTGAAACCTAAGCCAAGCTCGGGTGCAGTCAGCGTGACGGAGACAGTTCGTGATAAGTTGAGCAGGGTTCAATGTCCAGATGTTACACAAAAACGGATTTTATTCTCGGATGCTCACAATTGTGCCAGTTAGAATGTTAACGTTTTAGACAGTAAAATAGTTACTGATTAGGATTCTAATATTGTATTTGAATAAAACTGATCGCCATTTTAATTGCTGTATGGAACGATTACTTTTAAACTTTTAACATTAAGGACATATGAAGATGATGGTCATAATAATTCCAAGTAACTTATGGTAGAATAAAAATATTATAATCATTTTCTATTTACTGTGATTCAGTTAGTATTATGTTACTGATTCGTGTAGTCATTAATATATTTTAATCGCTTATAATTTATAGATATTCGTAACCTATCCCACCAACGGATATATTATTTTGTGTGGGATATATATTATTTGATGTAATGAATTATTATTTCCTTTATACAAAAGTATTTGTAATATCTCATGAGATTCATATTTATTTAGTTTGAAACAGGTTTTTGCTTTGCCAAAGCTTGCCGAGATTTCTTGACGGACAATATTTCTTTCATGTTCAAATTGTAAAGTGCTGCATAGTATATTTGACTATATTTCATAAAGTTTTTGGCGTCGACCGAGTTCATAACGTAGTTTTAAAAGCATCAAGCGTTCTCTTTAGATACGTAAAGCTTCATCACAGGTTCATGGTTACCTACTAACGCACAAATGTTCAGATTTTGGTAGGTACGCGTTTAGCGTGTAGAGTAATTTCACATTTTATTGTAAAGTATTATTATATTTTATGATAATACGGCGACTAAACTGAGATCATTCTCGATTCACAAATGCTTCGATGACTTAAAATGAGGCGCCCGAGGAATCATGCAACAGTTGCCCTTTGACATAATAATGTATCTAATATAATGATTTAAGCATTACTGTGGGTTGACAGAAATGAATTAACTATTATGAATATACTGTTTCCGTTATGGTGGCTCCGTTGTAGTTAATCCGTACTTGACAAGTGTAGGGTATTTTCACACAACTACATTGAAGGCTTGATAGAGCAAATCCCAGAGCCGCCAGATATACATATCTATAAGAAAGTATGATTTCTGGCGGCTTTAGGATCTTTATGAACCTCAAATTCAATAGGTGAACCTACTTGTCAAGATTGCATTTACGCCAATGGTCACCATTTACATGATTTATGATGCAAACCACAAATGATTATTCTTCAATAAAATGTTAACCTTTTCAATTTCTTCAGAATTGGTAAGGTATTCGGATCGGAAAGTTATTGGTCTTAACTAGTCATATTTTAAGAGGCCTACATAATTAATTACGCACAATTGATTTACGTCCGAATTTATTATGAATTGTGAGAATACGTTTGTAATATAATTTACCATGACAGATCTTCCAGTTTATACATTCCTTTGTAAATTTTAAAGTAGACATGTATTTTGAAATATTTAACAAGTGTGATTTTAAAATGAAGTTCAAACGTGAAGTGAGTTTTTAGATTAGTGCACTTGCAGAAATGTGTGTAAGGTTCAATTTTGCGATAATTTGGTGAAAGTAGATGAGTCGCCCCATACAGTTAAGTGTTCATTAGAGTAAATATTTGTAAAACGATTACATTCATTTATCTCTTGAATTCATAAAGGCTGTCTCGTACTGGAGTTTCCTGTATGTAAAATTACTGATTGAGGTAGATGTATATTGCTAAATTATTTCATAGTATTTTTATATTCATTCCAATTTAGTTGGTTTTATCTAGCTCTTTGGTACCAGACTGATTTTAAGGTACTTTTATTTTATGGTGCAATTTATGTCTAGAGCGTTGTGATAATCGTTTAAAATTACATACATTATACAATAACTTTGTTTTATTTCCCTTTCTCTCTTTTCGTGCATTATGTGACCGCCTTGAGAGCCATATGAAGTCATAAATTATATTTTTTATTTTATAATACTGTTTACTTACTAAAAAACTTAAAAAAAATGCAAGAACATTTTTGTACTTAGATACCTGTGTCTAAACAGAGATTACAAAAAAAACTTTTTACAAAAAAAGAAAACCGACTTCTAAAACACTGAAAAGCAAAAAAAAAACCTTTTAAGTACATCGCTCTAGAAGTCGGTGTCAAGAAGTTGCAGCTGTGTTGATTTGGACACCGACTTCTAGAGCGATGTACTTAAAAGGTTTTTTTTTTGCTTTTCAGTGTTTTAGAAGTCGGTTTTCTTTTTTGTAAAAAGTTTTTTTTTTCAGCTTTTTAGTGTCAAGGTCCAAAATCGTGTGTCGTCATCCATTTATACACTCTTTATCTGCCAAAGCTATCATAGCTCAGGTTCGCGGTGAATTCTCATTAACCAGCCATGAACCGTTAAAGAGTTTCCTTAAGTGGAACTTATCGAACTCACAATTGCGATTAAAACCCATCTCTGTGTAAAGTTCTCGTCAATACGGATAATACAAGCCCTATCACAAGGTGGTTTGTAAATACCGTTGAGAAGTGCCCTTAATTCTTTGCTGTCTCCATCATCAGGTCAGCATGGTAATCAAAACTTATCTCGGTGTAAAGCTCTCATCAAGACGAATTCAATAAGCTCAAACACCAGGTAGT
The DNA here is from genome assembly GCA_958496145.1 of Heliothis peltigera. Taxonomy (NCBI): domain Eukaryota; kingdom Metazoa; phylum Arthropoda; class Insecta; order Lepidoptera; family Noctuidae; genus Heliothis; species Heliothis peltigera. The sequence goes on along the minus strand of OY292334.1, from coordinate 5,703,126 downwards.
TGGCACATACTGTTATGGAGTTCCCTCGAATCTCTGTTGACTCCATCATCAGGCCAGCCCTAAAGCTTCACAGTTATGTAGTATTATTGGGTATATACCTGAATGTGAAGTTTTTATCCTATGCATGCCTACAATTTTCAAGAGTTGCCTTCGATTTCTCAGGGTTTCCACCATCAGATCTGGAAGTGGTTGCAATGGGACCACCTCAGAAGTATCTCCTTTCGAACAGAAAAAGAATTTTGAAAATCGGTCCACTACCGACGGAGTAATCGCGTAACAAACACACAAAAAAAAAAAAAAAAAAAACATACCGTCGAATTGATAACCTCCTCCTTTTTTGGAAGTCGGTTAAAAATAGGTTAAAATTTAACCAGCGAGTCAATAAGTTTTGAGTACACTTCAGTAGTAGTGATAGTTATCCCACTGGCTAGTATTATACACGCGAAAGCTATAGTTTGGATGGATGTTTGTTACTCTCTCATGCTAAATCTAGTTTGGATTTTGATGAAAAATGGCAGTAATATGGCTCTTGTGTCAAGAATAATATCTAGATAACTTTTTATCTACGTGCGGGAAGCAGTAGCCCTCAGGTCGTGAGGTGGAACCGCAAGGGCAGAAGCTTAAACTAATAAAACATCAAATTCGACACATTCTGATATATTGAACAATAAAAAATATATTTACAGTCTTATTCTATCTTATGCGAATAATAAAATATTCGTCATCACCCTCGATACATAAACCAGAGTAATAGAGTTAAGAATATTTTCCTACTCAAGTGAACTGAACACAAGGATTTTTATAGTAAAAATTTGCATTACGTAAGAACTGCCAGTTTTATAGCGTGAGTCCAATTAATGCGACCACGATCGAAATACAAGAAATAAATTAGAACCTTCCCTTTCAGGCAGAACCTACATAACGCAATTCCACATCTAGTGACAAGAGGATTGCTATTTACAGAACTGCAATACCTACTTTATGAAACTGATAGACATTATTTGGCATTTCAACAGTGAAGGTAGACTGAAATGCATAAAATTCGTTTACCTACTCACTTAATTTTGGGATTCAGTTTCGTAGAGAATTTAAAAATGCTGACATAATTAAAAAAAAAATACTTATTCATAAATTCCCTACAAAATCTTTACACGCCCGATATTTTTTGAAATTAATCTACTGAATCTTTTATCTGGAAAAAACTTAACCAAATCATTGTTTCTGGTCCAGAATGTCTTAGGGTGAAATAACTCCGATATTGAAAAAAAAAAAAAACACTCAGTGTTTATCAAAACTGCATTAATTTCAAATGTCATTTCAATAAAAATAATTTACAGCTAGCGAGATAATTACTACATACTTTACTAGAACAAATCGCTGTAGATGTTTGACATTTTAATGTAAACAAGAAGATCTTGATATCTTCCGAATCACAGAAGCATGTGCAATCTAATAAAATGTCAAACTCCACTTTCAGCAGATCTAATACAATGAAAAAAAAAATCGAAATGCGAACACCTTCCTTTCCTTCAGTGTGTTAACTACGCCTAGAGAATTTGTAAGAAAATCATAGCTTGTATCTTAATTACTTTGACAATCGCATTAATTTAAAATGGACTATAACTACTTTACCAAATACAAAAATCTTAACTTTAGATGAAGCTACTACTTGTGTAGAAGATAAAATTACACATAACTAGTCTGAAAAATTGTAGTCCATTAACAGTGCCACTGACCTAAAAACTTCAATGGTTTAGTGACGCACACTGTAAAATGATTACTCTCATTCATGAACAGGTTCGAAACCCGTTTGGATAATGGAGAGGAACTAACTGTTACAAAACGTGAGATCCGGATACATCTACTTGCAATCTTCTGCATTTGTCTGGTATCAAATATATATTCTTTTTGGAGCACTACATCAAGAATTATAAACGTTGTCACGATTGCAACGCGCTCGTTAATATTAAACACCCGTGTTTGACTCGTCGCACGTATCTTGACCATTGCATGACAGTGAACTGTACAACTACGGTGTTTAGCGCGTACATCAGGGAATAGGCGGCATGTCTTTCTTTGGTTCTTCTACACTGTTGATATTTTTGACATCATCCTTAGAGTCTTCCGCTATAAAAAAGATCATAAATAAAATATTAGACTAAATACAAACAGCAGGTGATACATGTAACAAAATCTGAAGAGCAATATTTCTTATAGAGCGAAATTTTGCACTTCTCATTAATAAAGTGTGAATTAAATTAATGCTAAGATTACTTACTTTTGATTTCATCTTTGATAGTGGATCCATCCTTGTCTAAGCGCGGGCGCTTGCGCGGCTGCGGGGTCCGGTATGACCTGTTGTCGCGACGACCACCTTCACCCTCGTCTTCAGAATCCGAAAGTTCGCCGTCACCAGTTATGCGCTTGTCCTGTTACGAAATAAATAAATTAAATGAAATTTCCTGCAGGTATATAATATGCCTAACATCGTGGTAGAAACAAATGGTACTTACTTTTTCACTTTGTGGCAACCTCTCGTCTTTGTCAACTTTGTCTTCGTCTTCAGATTCATCGTTAACCGCGTCTTCTGGAATGGCTTGTACCTATAATAAAATAATGATTTGACATTACAATTACCATATAAAAAGTCTTGCACATTTTATTTTTTACACCATTTTGTAAAAAAGAAAACGTTTATTATGAAAATTATAATTTCTTACCTGAACACCTGGCGCATGTGGTAACATTCTCAAGTTCTCAAAGAGCCTGTTCTTAATTTTTTCCAAATACTCCGACGTGTTTTGATTTGACATGTTGCTTGGTGATATGTGCAATTTGAAGTCAGGACCGAAGTATTCAAAGTAGTCATTATACGGAAGCTCATTTGCTATTTCAACACCAAGTGCCACTGAAGTCTCGTAAGTCCAGCAACGTGAAACATTACGAATTGTGTAGCTGGAAGGGGAATAACAAAAAAGGTCAGAAAATGTATACAATAATAACAAAGTAGAGTAATTAGAGATTAATTTTTAAAAACTTACCCTCCTCCTCCAACAAGCAGGAATGGCAAACCGAATCTTTTCACGAGCTCCACACAGCGGCCGTGCCCTCGTACCGTCAGATTGAAACAACCCAATCTGTCCCCTGTTGGCCAAGGAAAATAATTCATTTAGCACGAGAATGCCAGTTCATAACCAATAACTTATTCTGAAAGACAACATAAATGGTCATCTTTTGAAGATCACAATATTTGTTACATAACATTGATCATTTTAAGCATATGCACCTGTTAGAGAATCAGCGCCACACTGCAGCACGACTGCGCTCGGCTGGAATGTTTCCATGACTTTTGAGATGATAGGCACGAAGATGGATTCGTAGGACTCGTCATCCATTCCATCGCGCAGTGGTATATTCACGGCGTAGTATTTGCCTTTGCCGGCGCCGATGTCACGTAGATCACCTGCAACACAATATGATATTAGTGATTGGCATGATAACTCCTAGAAATCCTCCGAGAAATCAGCAGTGAATATATTTAGTTTTGCCTTTGGAATAAAATATTTATGATTTACTGTACTAACCTGTTCCTGGGAAGTATTCTCCATATTTGTGGAATGACACGGTCATGACTCTGTCTGTTGTGTAGAAAGCCTCTTCCACCCCGTCTCCATGGTGGACATCAATGTCAATGTACAGTACTCTCTGGTGATATTTCAGCAACTCAAGAATGCCCAACACTATGTCATTGACATAACAGAAACCAGACGCTTCGGATTTCTTGGCGTGATGGAGACCTCCACCCCAGTTGATGCAGATTTCGGAAGCCTAACGAAATTAAATTATTATAAATAAATGTTTGTACAGGATATAGCAAAATTGTAATGTCTGGAATGGTATAGATTTCGCCAAACTTAATGGCGGATCGCAACTAAGTTCCGGGTACAAGTACATGCATGCAGCAATATTCCGCAGAACTGTAAAGTTTTGCGAGAACATAACAAACCAACAACTGGAACTATGAATGAGTATAATATAATTAAGACCCTTACCTGTTTATTCAGTTTTACTGCAGCAGCAACTGAACCACCAGCAGACAGCTGGCAGAACTCATAGAGTCCATCAAATACAGGACAATCTTCACCCACATTGACTGTCAACAAAACATGAATATAAATTTCACTGGTACTATCTATCAGCATTTGAATACACAATATAAACCTATTCGTCACATGCATTATCTCTAAGCATGTAGGCAAATCCTTACATTTTAATATGGAATTTCTGATGAATATTAAATAAATCAAAAGAAAAGTACTTTTTTTAAAAAGCTTTTATGGTCCGCCATATTGGATTTAGAATGACGTCATATAACATATCGTGCATTGTCATCCAAACTGAATGTGTATACCAAATTTCAGCTCAATCGGTTGAAGACATCTACTTCAAAATTGAGTTCAAAGAATCCACCGTAGCATACATACACGGCAAGTTAAATAAAAGCTTTTAAAAATGTGGGGTAATAATATTGCAGATGGTAATAGACATTTATTCAGCCCACAAGCATAACAAGTGAGATATATTTTTTTGGATTAGAAGCATACAATAATAAATTATTATATAATAATATACTATATAGGTACTTTTTAATGTGCAAAGGTTTGCAAGAATGTGAGTATGTCCATATTTTATGGTTGGATCTTGATAAAATGTTGAGAAGCTAAAGAGTTTCTTTGAATATGCTAATGTCAAGAACCAATGAACCGATTTAAAAATGTATTTCAGTGTTTTGCCTATTTATCAACTTCATCTCTCACTCTTCATCAAAGTAAAAGTAAGTAAGATCAGAGTAGCCTAGATCTTATATATGAGTATAAGATCTAGGCTATTCGGGATCCAGGTGTGACTGAGTATGAAAGCTAGTTAAAAATCTTACATCTTTGCATTTGTTTGTTGTACTCGGACATGTTGTCGGGTCTGATTGATCGCAGGAAGCGAATGTAGTCATCTGAATGGAACTTTGTCATCTCATCAGCTGTAGCTTTGTGTGGTCTCTGAAATATATTCCATACATTTTTATAAAGTTTTTTTTCATAAAGTTTCATGATATAGAATGTTCCACACTATGTGTGTGGCTCAAGCTAGCTAGTAAACCCTGTCATTCTAATATTTTCTCTATTTACATTACACCTTAGGAAAAAAAATGAAGTATGCTAATTTTATCAATTGTTAAATTGTTGTTGTACTAACTAATTGTTGTTGTTGTTAGACATATTAAAGGCCTTGACATTTATTTTTATAAGAACATTTCTCGACAAATAACTAAGCTGTTCCAATGGTGGCAGACTTCATGATAGTCAAATGTACTAATAAAACATTAATGCGCATGCGCGAAGTGTTACTTCGGAGCGGCAATTTTATATGACGGAAACCAAAGGAAAGTATGAATGCGAGTAACGATACTGAATTAAACCATAATTTTGTACTAAAGCTTGGTTTGTTACATGTGCGGCGAGAAGATTTTTACTTACATATATTTCCATTTTTCTGTATAACCCATAGTTAAGTAGCAAGTTGTGAGTCATACGTATACGGTGAGGCTTCATGGGATGCCCCTGTCCATAATAGTAGTTTCCAATATCACCTAAAATAAAATAAATATTTAGGTAAATATCAATTTTAACTTCATAAGAGCATGTTACTCAATTCATTTTACGGCTTGACACATAATAGTCTGTACCGCACATATCAAGATGAGAACGAAAGTTCGCCGACCAATGAGAGCATAGAACGCAGTACAGACGCTACAAAATGACTCGACACATATAAGGATAAATTCATCAAGACGTTTTAGTTGGCTTTAAGTATGTCAATATACTGTTATAACAATAAAATATATGTGAAATATGTTCTATGCATTGGATAATTGTGATTTTGCATCATTATTAGCTTGATATACGAATGGATGCTTTCAACAATCATAGTGGCGGGTAACAAACTTTTTTATACTTACTGTCATAGTAATAGCACACTCTTTTCTTGCTATGTGGTTGCATCGCCATTTCGAAGTATTGAGCTTCAATTCACCACGAAATTAGCACAAAGTATTGGTTATTTCAACTAATAAATAAATTTCAGAAACATGAGCATCACCGCACAAACTTCCCCGTTTGACGAGTGTGAGTGAATGAGTGAATGTATGAATGAAGACAGTGAACTGATAGAGACTGAATGAAATCAGATAGGTGTTGTCATGTCTATAATATTTTGATTTCCTTAATTTAATCCCAATCATTTAACCCTGTAACACGTAATTTTAATTCACATAAGCAATTTATCGCCTATAATGTAAAGCGAAGAGGCATGTATTTTGTGATTAAGATTATATATCGATCAAAAACAGTGCAAAAGAATATTGGTACGGACACAATCAATAAGCATAGTCTATTAACATCCAGCGCCCCACTTAAGTATCGGACATCCACTCGTTCAAGGTTACGTCCATGGCTAGAGTACTCAGTAAATTAAGCCGCTTAGTTTAGGTCTAGAGTTTCGGAATTGCTCGGAGGAGCTACAGCGCCCAAAAACGGGTTTCAGCCAGTAAAAGTCTGACAATGACCCCTCCCATTTCACCCACAGTGGGTATTTCATGATATCGGTCATCTGAAAAAGTGCTCCCTCATATATATTTCATAGTACAGGTATCATAGTATATTTTTTGCTCGCTTTTACTTGATTCTGATAATAGCTTAGAAGTATCCCATAATATTGAGTAGTGTTTCAATATTATTATTTAAATAATACCTCAATTATATTCAAATAAAATTTCTATTTAAGATGAAGTCACACGCTTCCATACAACAGGGATGATTTGACTGGTCCACTTTATACTATGGCTTATTAAATGATACATTCTTATGTAAGTCGGTAACAAGGATTATTGTTCAAGCAAAACTTCCAATTACCTGATTTTCAAAATGTCCAAACTTTCTGTAAAATCCAAGATAAATCATTCTCAAGTCGGCAATGTCACCACACGATCGACTAATTTATATTTTAGTCATACATAGATTAAACTAGTCGATTAAATTGCGCAAAGGAATGATTTGATATGCTCGTTCAGGTTCGATATGTTCGTTCAACCAAACACCAAACCGTTCTTCACTTCACAAATCGCTCCTTTCGGCGATAGCAGTGGTCAAGGTTGGACGTGTTCCATTAATATTTGAATATATTTCTTTTTTAAAAGTAATTTTTAGACAATAATTGAGAAATTGATCTTTACTTCTAGTGTTATTTTTCATTTAGTTATTATGTTGTGAAAGTGACTGGTGATATCAAGTTTAACCATCGCCCATTTTTCTTACAGGTCGACCCTGCTACTTAAAATAATCTTGAATTACTTTTAACATCGTGGAATAAATCACATCCAGCAAAATGTAAGTATTCTTTATGTACATCATAATAGTTATATTTGGTATTATTTCGGTATTTTCTATGAAATATTTTTTATTTCTAAATGTACAATGTTAGTTTTTGTTAGACGATCGATACCTTCAATACTTGCAATATGAAGTTAATCGAGTTCAAAATGAACTTTCACTTCATGGTCAGCGTTTAAAAATAAGCTCAATTTCGACCCATGGCCAGTTTATTGACTTGAATAGGTGCCTGTACGTAAGTTGCGGTCTCAACGCTATTTCGCCATTTTGTGTACTCTTAAATCATTGATCCATGGTGGCTTCATGACGCGCATGCGTGGCAAACCCGCAATGACGCATTTTCGCCTACCTACCGATCAATACATGGGTGTAAATTATAACATTTATAACTAGTGTCTGCGAAAGCGTGATGAATATTAATACTTCATGGTAGGTATAACGGTGATAAGATAAACCTATCAAAACCGGTCTCAAACACGTGCGGAGTTGGTACTATTAAAACCACACGTGTATACTACTATCGTGGTCACGATCAATGGACTTAAATAATTTTAATATGTTTTTTGTAGGTCGAGTAGTTGGAACAATAGCCGTGGTGGAAGCGGTGGTTCCAAATTTGGCGGAGAAAGGAAGTTCGGAAGCAGCAATGGGTCATCACGATTCAGTAACGGCGGGTCGAAGTTCGGCGGTAGTGGAGGCGGCGGTGGCAGCCGATTCGGTGGTTCTGGCGGAGGTTTTGGCGGCGGCGGTGGCAAGAAAGACTTCACTGGCGGTCAAAACATGCGCCGGCCTAATTGGGATTCTATGTCCCTGCAACCATTCAACAAAGATTTCTACAACCCACACCCAACCGTTCTGAACAGATCACCCTATGAAGTAGAGGAATACAGAAGCAAACATGAGATCACTGTTAGTGGAGTAGATGTCCCTAACTCCATACAAAATTTTGATGAAGCCAATTTCCCTGATTATGTCAATCAAAGCATAACCAACATGGGATACAAAGACCCAACACCTATCCAAGCACAAGGTTGGCCTATTGCAATGTCTGGAAAGAATTTGGTAGGCATTGCCCAGACTGGCTCAGGAAAAACTCTGGCTTACATCTTACCTGCTATTGTGCATATCAACAACCAGCCCCCCATTAGACGGGGTGATGGTCCCATTGCTTTGGTTCTTGCACCAACACGAGAATTAGCTCAACAAATCCAACAGGTTGCTTCTGACTTTGGTAACTCTGCCTATGTCCGCAACACTTGTGTATTTGGTGGTGCACCTAAGAGAGAACAAGGCCGTGACTTAGAACGGGGAGTAGAAATTGTAATTGCTACTCCTGGTAGACTGATTGATTTCTTAGAAAAGGGTACCACAAATTTGCAAAGATGCACATATTTGGTCTTAGATGAAGCTGACCGAATGTTGGACATGGGTTTTGAACCCCAAATTAGAAAAATCATCGAACAGATTCGCCCTGATAGACAAACTTTGATGTGGTCAGCAACATGGCCGAAAGAAGTAAGAAAATTAGCTGAAGATTACTTGGGAGATTACCTTCAAATTAACATTGGATCACTACAGTTATCAGCTAACCACAACATCCTACAAATTGTAGATGTTTGCCAGGAACATGAAAAAGAAAACAAGTATGTATTCTTTTTGTCCTCCCATTCCAAAAATATGCTTTCAATTTCATTATGATGAATTTATCAAGAATGATAGTATTTGATTAAACTAAAATATACTCCTCTAAGAAGATCTGACCAAAAAAATACATTAAATTCTAATCCTATAATTTGGAGTCTTTAAAATTTCTAACAATTATTTATCTTTGCAGATTAAATGTACTTTTACAAGAAATAGGACAGAGTCAAGAGCCTGGTGCCAAAACAATTATCTTTGTAGAAACTAAGAGGAAAGTAGAAAATATCACTAGAAATATAAGACGATATGGATGGCCTGCAGTTTGTATGCATGGTGACAAAACACAACAGGAGAGAGATGAAACACTATACCAATTTAAACAAGGCCGTGCCAGTATACTTGTTGCAACTGATGTTGCAGCTAGAGGACTTGGTAAATATTACAGATGAGGTTTTACTACAGAATTTGAAGAAGTATTAAAAAATTCAGAACATGAAATCTTACTTGAAATTCTGATTTTACTTACATAAAGCTTGGGAGCCATATAAATGTAAAATTTTAAGAGATGAATTACTTTACAAGTCAAATGCCCCTACTTTGAGTCTAATCTGGTCAAAAGAACTGCTATAAGATTTATTGCTCTCAAGCTTTTACCTATTCAAATGTAATTATTTAATGTAACTTGCATTTGTTTATACTTTCAGAGGCACTGGCGGAAAGTTATTGTGTTCTATCTGATTACTGCCTGAATTTAACTGGCAAGTCACTACTGCACTGGATTTGTAGATGATGTAGTCTGATGCAGTACATTGTGTAGAGAATGCAATAACTCGTCAATATAACGGTGCCTCATTAGTGCCTTTCACTGTGATTGGACCCGAGGCCGGAAAGCTTGATGGTATGTCCGTCTATCTGTGCGGACGGATACACTTGAGAGTGTGGAAAACCTGGTGATGCACTAGTATATAACAGTAAGAGTACCGAGATGAAAGATTCTCCGATGTGCATTGTTGAAAAACTTGACCACAGTTGAGATGTTATCGGCAGAAGGTCAAGGGTTTTCTATTTCGGCCAAATGGAGTTTTGGATGGGGCAATATCAATATTACAATGATTTTACAAACTAAACATCATGCCCTTAATAAGACTCCAGGGTTCTGAGTGAGAGGCAAATATTGAATTGTGTTTGGTACATATATGTGTAACTCATTCATGTAAGTAATACACGGCTATGAGTTACCATAACATTACACAGATTTTGAAGATTAACTTGTTCTACATGTAGATTTCTCTGTTCTGTTATCAAATTACTGTTCTTAGCTTTTCCTTTCTGGCCATACACAATCAAAACATTTTCTAATTCTTAATTTTTTTACAGATGTCGATGGAATAAAATACGTTATTAACTTTGATTATCCTAACTCATCTGAGGATTACATTCACCGAATTGGCAGAACAGGACGTTCCAAATCAAAAGGCACATCTTATGCCTTTTTTACTCCCTCCAACTCTCGTCAAGCCAAAGACCTTGTGTCAGTACTACAAGAAGCTAATCAGGTTAGTAGAAAAATGTATTTGCTCTGTTGTAGTAACATTTCCTCATACCTTTGGCATGGGTACACTTCTACATAGTGTAACATGAATGCGAGTATGAGGTACATTAATACAGCTACATGCCTTCGGTGTCCACACAATGTTGTCTGGATCCCATCCTCAGATGTTGTAACAAACTTAACTATGCTACGTCCTCAATAGACATTTAATTTTGATCTGTAGTGGCTCTAACGAGATTACTTTTCTTCAGGTGGTGAACCCTCAACTCCAAACCATGGCCGACCGCTGTGGCGGTGGCGGCGGAGGCTGGAACAGAAACAGATACGGAGGTGGCCGCGGGGGTGGCGGCTCCTTCAAACGTGGAAGCAACTTCGGCAGGGGCAATGGTGGCGGTAGCAATGGTGGTGCAGGCCACAAGAGATTTAATGACTATTAATTTAAAGTACAAAGTAATTAATTAGTAGCAATCCTCATACGAGTACTTGTGTGGAATTTAGTGTTAAGGCGTGTAGAAATGCTGATTGGTTGATATTGCAGTTTGTGGTTGCATAACAGGCTAGATTGAATTTAATTGAATATTGTCTACTAGCATCTTGAACATCCCTGAATGTACTAAGTATATTTTGTTTACACTGTGATATTTTTAATCTGTGATTCCGCAGAGGATTAGCTAATTTATAGTGCTACTAAGACAGTACCTTACAGTATTTGTCTTGTGGAGGACTTGCTCTCAACTATTTATTTAATTTAAATATTTTCCATGAATATCTCAATTAGCATGAGATAATATTTCATCACTTGTGCTCGTCATTCCATGCCCCTTCCCGATAACATGTAATAATAATCAATAAATGTAATTTTAATTTTACATGGGTTTTTTATTTAAGTTTTTATTTTCAGACCAAGGTCCATTTAAATTATTGATAAGGCTGATTTCCCTTGAATGGCTGCCGTAGCATGCTCTAGATAAGGAGTGTTCTTATGATTCGCGCTTATTTTACTACACAGATATGCTAGCGATTTGTACAAAAATACCTCCCTTTGTGGCTGAAGCGTGAATCTTTATCTGAAAATCACTACATAGTATAAAACAAAGTCGCTTTCTCTGTCCCTATGTCCCTTTGTATGCTTAAATCTTTGAAACTACGCAACGGAATTTGATGCGGTTTTTTTAATAGATAGAGTGATTCAAGAGGAAGGTTTATATGTATTTTAGTATCAGCATTGCACCCGTGCGAAGCCGGGGCGGGTCGCTAGTATCTAATTGCTGTTGCTTGTAAGCGGCTCTGAAAGTATATTTACCTACCTAACTGCTACATATGATACATTCAAAAGATGGGAAGAATATTCCCATCTTTTGAAATGTATCATACGACCAGCCATTTTAAGTAACCTGTAATGGTAGTATAGAGTCATAAATACACTAGCTGTCCCCAGAGGTTTCACCTGCATCTTTGGTTACTGCTCCGCTCCCGTGTGTCTTAGCGTGATGGTATATAGCCTATAGCCTTCCTCGATAAATGGGCTATCTAACACTGAAAGAATTTTTCAAATCGAACCAGTAGTTTTGGAGATTAGCGCGTTCAAACAAACAAACTTCAGCTTTATAATATTAGTATAGATAGGTAAAAAACCTAAAATAGAAACACGGTTCCAAGTCTTCTTTATTAACCGACTTCCGAAAAAATGAGGTATATTGTATACTCTTTGAAAAGGAGGAGGTTCTCAATTTGGCCGGTATGGTTTTTTTTTAATTTTTGTACACCGATTACTCCGAGGTTTCTTTGTTCGATGCAGTATATACTTGCCATTTGGTCCCATAAAAATTTCATCCAATTTGGTTAAGTACTTTTTATTTTATGAGCATTTGTTTGATTTATATGGATGATGTTCTAATCGAGCGGTTAATGAAAATTTCCCACAAACTTGAGTTATGATAGCTATTATATAAAGGTATGGAGTGAATGGATGACGAAACACGATTTTGGACCTGATACTAAAAAGATAAAAATATATTTTTTTTTACAAAAAAATACGTGTCAATAGTAATTTAGTGTAAATATTCTGAATGTATAAAAAATAAAAAAGCATAAAGTTGAAGAGTTGACCCCATAAATACTAAGTCATATACCTCAGGACTCATTTGGTACAAGCTTAGGTACAAGGGTACAAGGAACACTATAAAAAAAGTTTGTCGAATAAATAATGTCAATGTCAAGCAAGCATATGTCAAGTCAAACTAAATTTCGCATGCTTGCCTGTGCCTCTGTAATTTTTGAAAAGGAAGAGTGAAAAGTGAAAAGTGTTACATCCATAAAAACTCTTCTATAGCAAATATTTTAAATACTGGAATATAATTGCGAAAAGATAAGAACCGAAATAATACAAAACTTTTTGTTTTGTATTCTATTCTAACCTTCAAAATTAAAGAGCGACAAGCTGTCTTCGTAGTTTAAACGAACCTTTTGAAACATACAACTTTATTTCTTGGCGAAGAGGAATTTATTATAGTGTTACAAAAGGTGGCTTAAAATGGCTTTGAATATTTTAACGAAACTTCTAAGGAGGAGATGTTTACGTAAACTGTAAGTCCAAACTACATGTTATACTTGATTGCCAATTTATTTGATATCACATGCTCAACATTGAATGTTTTTTTTAAGAGGAATATTTTAACTATACAGTAATTTAGAACTCTAAGTATTAAGGGCAAGAGCAATGAAACGCGGGATTTGTACGGTCTATGGCTCTGGTGTATTTGCTTCGGGTCGGGAAATGGCGCCCTAGTGTCACCGCCATGTGGACCAGCTAGAGGACACGGCAGACCACACGATTGCCGATCGATCGACGATCACGCCGTGTCTTCGTGGTCAATTGGCGGCTGCGACCTACCACGTCCTGGACTTGGTGCCAGCTATGGCCTGGACCGAGAGAGAATGGGATGCCGTCGTCACCTGCGAAGTAGTTATGCTAGCAAAGCAGGCTTTAGAGCGTCTGATAAATTCCACTCAAAAAAAACAATAGTTTTAGCAAGCTATATATCTTTTATAGAATAAGCAGAAATGTATCTGGATATCTGTTCATTGTTTTCTTTTTGTGTTGTTCCAGGTTATCAGAAGGGTCACAACAATTTTCTGGTGAGCTTACTTCAGTTCACTTACCTAAAACTGCCTGTATACCTTATTCAACTGTAAATCATGAACACATATTAAGGCAATATAAGATAACAAAATTACTCAACCATCAGTATTATGCAACTAAACCAGCACATCAGAATGATATTGATGACTACCGCAATGAACACAATATCACAGTTATTGGAGAAGAAATACCCAATCCTTACATGGATATAGAGAAAAGTGACTTTCCTGACTATATAAAGTCATTTTTGAAAGACCAGGGCTTTTCAAAACCAACAGTGATACAGTCACAAGGATGGCCTATTGCTATGAGTGGGCAAAACTTTGTTGGAATTGCACAAACAGGTACTGGCAAAACCTTGGCATATTTGTTACCAGCAGTAGTTCACATCAAGGAGAAAAAGGCAAAAAGAGGATTGGGTCCCATTGTTCTAGTTCTTGCACCAACAAGAGAACTGGCTCGACAAATTGAAGAGGTTGCAAAGGATTTTGAGAAATCTCTGAACATCCGCAGTGTCTGTGTATATGGAGGGGCAAGCCGTTCAGTACAAGCTGAGAAGCTAAGACAAGGAGTGGACATTCTTATAGCAACTCCTGGCAGGTTGAATGACTTCATTGTAAGCAAAACAATATCACTAAGCCGTTCCACATATGTGGTATTGGATGAAGCAGACAGAATGTTAGACATGGGTTTTGAACCTCAAATTCGACAAGCTTTAGAAGGTGTGCCACTAGAAAGGCAAATTTTAATGTTTTCTGCAACATGGCCTAAAGAAGTTAGACATTTAGCTAAAGACTATCTTGGAGAGTTTGTACAAGTTAATGTGGGATCTACTGAACTATCGGCAAACCATAACATTAAACAACATGTCCATATTTGTGATGCAGAGGACAAAATGAACTTGTAAGCTGTAACTTGAGTGTCATGTTTGAAACTTTTATATAGTGCTTCATAAAATTGAACTAATTGATGGTTTTGTTTCCAGATTTAAGTCTCTAATACATGAAATATCAGGTGATGGATTTGGAAAAATGTTAATATTCTCCAATACAAAAAAGTTTGTGGATACATTGGCCCTGACACTCAGAAGAAATGGCTGGCCAGCAGATGGTATTCATGGAGATAAAACGCAATACCAAAGAGATAAGATTATCAATAAATTTAAAACTGGGGGCACAAATATTTTAGTTGCTACTGATGTTGCTGCTCGAGGTCTTGGTAAGTAATCACATAGTAATTAAGAGCTAGATATAAAACACTTACTTGTTTTAGCCGGAACAAGCCATGATTGCCAAAACAATGTTTGGCAACTAATCAAGGTGCTATTTTTCTTACAAATATCCTGTCTGACTATATATTAATAATTTTTAATCAACTTCCGAAAAGTGATTTTCACTTGACCTATACATAGTCTCGTAGTTTGTTATGCAATCATCCACTCATTACATATAGGCCAGTGTAAGTTATAAAATGTTTTCTTTTAGATGTGGATGGTGTTACTCACGTGGTCAACTATGATTTCCCGAATACTTCTGAAGACTACATCCACCGGATAGGGCGCACCGGTCGTCAGGCCAACAAAGGAGTCTCACATACCATACTCACTGAAGATGATGCAAGACAGGCTGGAAGTCTTATCGATGTTCTCAGAGAAGCTAATCAGGTATAACTTTTTTGCCTTATTTCGATTTAAGCATTTACTTTTGAAGAATCTGTATGGTTTTAACTAGCCAGGTTCTTGCCGTAAATTGCTATAGGGTAGTTGACAACTAGTCAAATCATTTACTTTTATTAGCCTGTTAAAAAATTGTGAGTTTCTATGCAATTTGTATGAAAGTTAGAATTATGACGTCACAATTATTTTACATAAAGCATATTTTACTTAAATTATCAATAAAAAAAATCTTATAGATTTTCCTTCAAAACGATAAATTAAAGCGACATTATTTTAAGATGTTTTACCAAATTAATATCATAAAGGACTTTATTTTTGACCTAGTCAAGTACCCAATTCATGCCTTCAAACCACTCAAATGATATGCATTCCCCCACTTTTACTAAGTACTGAAATTGATGTAAATTATTTTATTTTCCAGCAAATACCACCAGAATTAGAAGACTTGGCTCGTTCCCACGACTTGACAAAAGAAAAAGAAAGGCAGTCGAAATGGAAACCCAGACAAAACAACTACAACAAATACAATCCAAATAAAAGATTTAACAGATTTAAAAGCTTTAAGAGTAGTCGATATGACGATTATTAATTGTGATCATAATATATTATGTACCTAGACTATCTAGTTATTAACATTATCCTAATCTGTGTTATAATGTAGTGCAATAAATGTTTCAATTGCAGTTGTAGAATTTTGTATTGCCTATCCTCAATATACGTCTTATTATAGTCCGAAGCTTTACATTCATCAGATTGCGACTTGATTCACGTGAAATTCAGTTTCGTATTTCCAGATATAAGGATCTATCTCTCCTCATTGGTTTCTGAGGCTTAATACATATCTAGATCTTGATCCTAAGGCAGGGTTTGCTTCTAGGTTGTGCCATTGTGGCGGACTAAGTTGTGCTGAACAGTTAATTCCTAATTTCTATGGTAGTAGAATTTCATGGTCTTTATGGCCATGTATATAATACTAGTACATCGTAAAAACTTAATCTTCTTAATGATGCTTGCTCAATCCGGATTGGCGATTTCAGACTTAAAAGAGCAAGTTCTCGCTAGATGTTTTCCTCCACCTGTATACAGTCAATTGGTTCCAACATATTCATAAAAAATATAGTTAACGTAGATCGAACCCGCACACTCGGAGTCAAGTGCGTTAAGTACTATGCCACCACGACGTTTTTACATTGTCCAATTTTGCAAACTGCTTGACATCGTCTCCATGGAAACAGGTTGACAGTAAAATTGCGTCTCCAGTTGAGTATACAAGTTTTTTTTCGTGTCTTATATTTAAATATTATGTTACATTAGTAGAAGGTAATACGCCACAGCTACCAAGATGATGGCCCTACCTGACCTAGACACAAGGTCTGTGTTAAATGTGGTGGAGGAGAATTTCCAGAAACTGGGCTTGGTAAGGCTTTATTCATTTTTAAGAATTGCTTTCAAAACTTGTACTTGTTTTCAACGAATCTAGCTATCATAAGCTTGAGTCGAAGTTATTTAAGCAGGAAGTTTGAATAGCTTGGTATTTACGATGGTTAAATATATGTGTTGTTACAGAAAGCCTATGCTGTCCGTATGATATACATCGGCGAGCACACTTTGCCCAAAGAAGAAATAATACATCACTTCTCAAAGACCATCACACTTGTAAACTCGACTTATTGCGAGATAAATGTATTTGGCTTACTGCTTGTTTACGACAGTTATTTTGTGCATATACTTGAGGTTAGTAGTTCGAGATATTTTATGTATCTCATGAAAATGTGTCAGATGAAACCCGAAACCCGGGCAGTTACACGTTCGCTTCCCCGAGATAAAAAGCCGTAGGTTTTACGCAAGTAAGTAAGGAGATATTAAGTAGTTAAGATTATGAAATACCGTCGCGTCTTTATTTAAATAGATGAATCTGATAATAATGTATTTTAGGGCTCTGAAGACACTATTCACAGACACTTCAGATTTTTGTTCAGACGCGAAGCTGAGTGGATTGCCGAAATGGAGAAATTAGATCAAGAAGCAAACGGTGATGGAGCAACGGAAGGGCTCACAATTCTTATGTCTGAGGATAACGAACCTAAGCCTGAAAGAAAAATGTTTAGGCGTTTGAAATTAGTGATGACCTATCACTCTGTTCGCACGGTAAAAATTCCTATTCTTTGTTGGTCTAAAACGAATCCAGTTTTGTTATATTTCTCATTCTTTTGCAAGGGCTAAAGGTGTTACTGCTCGTACAGTATGAACTGGGGTAAAAAAAAAAACAGCTTTTCAATTCCAACATCAGCCAAGTATTGAGTGTTTGTGTAATAAAGGATGAGGTTAATTTGTTAACTTTCCTTTTTGATTAGCTGCAATTCAAAAACTGGCGTGCGGTAACAGCCAGGCCTCCGTCGCTGATAGGCAAGTTGGATGTCTTCGGACCACTGCAAGAACACTTGGAGCAACTTCGTATCTTCCTAAATAAAATTAATAAAATCTGCGCATTCGCTAAAGCGGATGAACATGTAAGTAGGCGTCTACCTGTCTATCTGTCAGAGTAAACAATAGAATCCTTAGATCTAACCAACCAGATATTCTATTCATTGTGTACCTACTCGGTTTGGTCAGGTTTTTCACTAAAGGCCAGGCACATAATCTTGATAGGATTTTTTGCACAAATACACATTAATCAAATAAACTACTGGATATCTACTTTTTTTTTCAATACTCAATTCTTTATTAGCTTTCCAAGTGTTATATATATAGTACATTTTAATAAAGAAACAATATGGACCCGGTTGGGCACAGCTTAGAATAATGGTTCAATTGATTTAGTAATTGTTAAAGTTCTGCTTTCTGCAACTCCTACTTTTGAATAAGTACAGGTACTTAAAACAAATATTTGCAGTTGTCATTTGAGGGGTTGAGGGTAATTGATCCCAAGATGGAAGCTCTACCTGAGGTAGCCTTGCTGGACTTCTTGCTACAATCTCCTCATATTTTGCCACTGCGGGAGACAGCGGCCTTGCATAGAAACGTTGACGACTATAGGTTCTATTTTGGTGAGCATCGATCATTACGATAATAAAAACATACCTAAGTAGGTAACTCACCTTCACAAAAAGGCTTTATAGTTATTTTAGGACATAACAGACTAAAAATGGAGGTTTTCCAAATTGCAGTTTATATTTAGGTTCCAAATACCAAGCAGAAGGTATCTACGCAAGCGTATTGCCGTCGATTGGACATAGGATATCTAGTCACAGATATGTCATTAAAAATACTGTTAGAAAATCTAATAATCCTACTACTATTATAAAGGCGAAAGTTTGTATGTATGGATGGATGGATGTATGGATGTATGGATGTTTGTTACTCTTTCACGTAAAAACTACTGAATGGATTTGAATGAAACTTTACCACAATATAGCTTATACATCAGAATAACATATAGGCTACTTTTTATCCGGGTATGGAAAGTACTTCCCTCAGAAAGCGGGTGAAACCGCTGGCGGAAGCTAGTTAATAATAATTTAACTGACCACTTTAAGTACTGGTCCGAATGAGAAAAAAAAAATGTTATTTTATTGTTTATTTTCTTCAGAGGATGTTTGGCCCTTGCCAACACACTTTACTCCAAGATTCTTGTACAAGCTGAAGATTGACGATTCCTTCGTGGAGCCGCTGCCTGTAATGCCCTGGGAAAATGTGAAGAAGGAGGGAGAGGATGAGGAACGGGAAGAACGAGAGGAACCCACTGACGGATCTTCTAGTGATTAAATAATGGAAAATAATAATAGCCTTTACATCTATTGTATCGCATTCTGGTCTGAACGACTTCTAGTCATTTTTATAGTTTTATGTTTATTAATTACATGGCCTTTCGTGTTACTTGTTTTCTTTTATTTATTTTTTTGTAATCAGTGAGCTACTAGGGCCAAATATATTAAATTAAATAAATTCCCAAAATATTACAATTTGTTTGCAAGTATCGACTATTTAACGTATAAAACAAAATACTTCTATGGTTACATTATCTAGTTTTAAAGATAACACTCCTAGGCGATAGCTTATTCTGTTAGTTTCATGTTGCTATAGTAATATTGATTTATTGTTATTTAATGTTAATGTGCTTTAGTCAGTCGTTTCTTTAAACTAAACCACAGTGAAAAATGGAAACGCTAAAAAAGAAAAAGAAGGTCAAAAGGGGAACAAGAAAAACAATTGCCGGAATCAAACTCCCACCTATTGAACCCGTAGAAGGTATTAAAACTATTGTAGATGTAGATCCGGATTATTATTCCTTAGTTGAAGGGCGCCCTTTAAAACAAAGCAAATCTATCAACGAGTACAAAAAATGTATAAAGAGTGTGGCTTTGAACAGGACCCTTCATGGTTTTTTGGTCGACGAAATTCTCAGGATTGACAGAGAAATAGAAATTGAACGAAATATTTATGAAACTGCATTCAAGCATTTTGAGGAATACCAGACTAGTTTCGATAAGTTTCTCGCAGACGATAACAATAAAACTATAGCCATAATGCAAAAGTCCGATGCTTTAGATAAGGAACTAGCAAACCAAACTGAGCAACATAAGAAAGCTAACTACGACATGGCTTCCTTGAAGTCTAAATTGCAATACATTGATGAAACTTTAATGATTTTACTTTCGTTCCAAAATTTCCTTCATAAAGCTTCTCCTATTTTGTGGCAAGATAGTCATAACATACAGCTAGATGTGAAACATACAGACATTTTTACAGCGGAATCAGATATTTTTGTAAAAATTGACGAAGATGCGATAGCGAAGAAGCTCAAGGAACTTCCGCCACCGCAACTATACTTCGAGACGCCAAAGCAGCTGTTGACGATTTTTGATTTACTGGAAAAGCAAAATTTAAATTATTTGTTGCTCACTACGGAGTTTAGTTCAGAGAAAAATAGATTTTTGAAGACACTTGAAGTTTTGAAGGCAATCTTGCGACAGGAACTGGATTATATAAAAGAAAAGGTACCTTTTTCCCTTGTCTAGATGATTTGAAATGGTTTACTTAAGATTTTTCTTAGAAAATAATTTTTATTGCTTTGGTCTATGTAGCTGAAGAGATAGACCAGTCTGTAAAATACCGATTCACTTTTATTACAACGTCCTCAGTGGTTTATGCATTCATTTTTGTGTTTCAGATCAAAGAAGTTCAAGATACAATCCATAGGAATGATATGCGGGAAGCTGAACTGAAAGAAATATTCTTCAGGATATTACAAGTAAAAATAAAAGAAATTGTTTCCTCGGATATGGCCTTACAAATTTTCAATTACGTGGAATTTGCGTATGAGCAACTGATATCTCAGAACGAGACTAAATTTGGCTCTTTAGATATGGCCCTAGCCTTGGAGCGTGAGTATGACAATTTACTTATTGATATATCAGCTTATGATCTGGATATGATAAAACAAATAGAAAAAGAAACTTATGAACATGGACGTATGGAAATAAAGCAAGCTAAACAAGCTGAAAAGCTGTTGAAGGACGTCGACAAACTTTCTAGGCGATTAAAGTCTTCTTATGAACCGTCAAGGCGAAAAGCTAGCGAAACGTAACGTAAGTAGGTGTAGGTACAGTAACTTCTATGCAGGTACTCATATAGTAATTTTATTCTAAGCGAGATTTTCTTATTATTTAATTCAGTTATAAGTAAAATTTTGTCTTTGCTCTATTGAGTATCAAATATAAATTAGATAATACAAGTATCTTTGTATTACTTCTGTTGTTATGTGCATCTTTATAGAATTGGATTTTAGTTAAGCAAGTTAATGGTTTTAGTACCTAATAAACAAATCTTTTAGATTTGATTGTTTTGTTTCATTTTAGAATTGACCAATTCTAATACATTTTTACCTTATCTAATAGATAGACCAAATAAGGGACGTAAAAAACACAGGTAATTGTAATAACGTGGTAATTGTGGTAGAATGTGCGGAAATGTGCTAACGTAGTATATTGTACACTCTTTGATGTGCTAGACTTTTATGAAAAAAAAAAAAACAATCAATGTCACCTCTTTTGTCTATATTATTCTGACATAAGCCATTGCGACAATCGTACATTAATTTTATTTTCGTTTTGTTTTGATATCATAAGATACAAAACTTTATACCTAGTATTTTATTAAAATCCTGTATATTTGTAATAATGAGTTGCTTAGAAAAAGAACGGAAGCCTATGGTTCCCTTAAAAACTTTAGATATAATATTTAGACGTCGTTACGTTCCCAACACACAACATTACTTTGCGAATCGCAAACATGCCGTGGAGAAGGATCCGAAGGACAAAAAGGTGATGAGGCCCTTTCGCATACCAAAGTCTGAAAAGTTGCTTTCATATATAAAGTATAGCGACCGAAAAGAAAAAGTTACTACACGAGAAAGGTTAGCACAACCATTATTCTTAAAAGATAACTTGAGGATTGCAGCAACCAGGGACATATCTAAAAGGCTTTTTGTAGAAGAACCTCCTGATGACGTACGAGCAGTCGTTGAGATTCACCCTGAATTCTACACCGTGATTGAAGGTCGACCTTTGCGATGTTTCGACGATATAAAAGTGTATTTGAACAACATTCGATGCTATGCTATGAATCGTCAACAAATCGGATATCGACGAGATTTAATTCTGAAAATAGAAAAAAGTGACGTCGAAGAATCAGAACAGTATGAACGTATAGTTGATAAATTAAAACAACACATCAAAAATTTCCAAACATTTCTCACAGAAGATTACAAGAAAGCTTGTTTAAAAGTAGCTCGAGCTGAAAAAGTGTATAACGATTTAGTCGCTAAAAACTCAGAGTTTCTGGGTTATGTTTCTAGTTTGACTATTTTAAATAACATTTTGTTTAAACTTGATGCCATAAGAAGTATATTAAAGACGTACAGAAGCTATTTAATGTTTGTAGCTCCTTTGTCGTGGAGACAACAACATGACGAAACTCTAAAAGGTAGAGTAATGTCAATTCAATTTGAAGCGGGTGAATTCGCTACTGATAATGACTTAGTCGAATCTCTAGACATTGAAAAAACAGTAGAAATGGCTAAAGTCGAGTTAAACAACCCATTACCTGCTTGTTTGTATTTTGAAAAACCAGAACAGATGATATATTTATTCCGTTCTATGGAGTTGCAAAGTCGAGAATATCTGATAGAACTTGCTAAAACTGATGGTCCAAATCGATTGTTACGAGATCGTATCAAACAATTAAAACAAGGACAGGTTATAGAGTCAGATTATTTCCAATATTATATCGACAACATCAACTTTGAAATATCAAGAGAAAGTTTTAATGAAACACATTTGAGAGATAAGTTTTTCAGAATCCTGAATGAAACATTTTATGACAGCATCGCAAGTCCTACGACCTTAAAGTTGAAAATATGTATAGAGTACGTGTATGAGCAAGTTTTTGGAAAATGTGAAGAAGGGCACCACAGTCTGCAAGATCCTCTGAAAATTCTTGAAGTAATGTATGAAGATTATAATCTTCGGCTGGATGCTTTGGACTTCCAAATTGTCTGTCAAGCACAAAATGATTTCTTTGCTCAAGACTTGAGAATGATGCACAATGCCTATAATGCGCAGAGAGAACTGAGAGCTTTCAGAGAAATGACGAATGCCATGAACAAAGCATTTTTGCCTCCAGCAAAGTATGTGCGGCCGCCGATTAGAAAATTTATGGATAAGAAAGCCCGATATACACTTATGATGGCTGAAAAAAAGAAAACTGAAATGTTAAGCGGAGAACGAGCGAAGCCTAAGAAGTATAAGTTATCAATGGAGGAACGTGAGGGATTGTTACTGTTTACTGAGTGGTGCGAGGGCATGAATCCGGCACCCTTCTTAAGGGAATATTACGAATTTGCAAAGCCTGTATTTGACTGGATGCCTAGAAAGTCTACCGCTTATCAAATGAATTTATAAATGTTTACACGGGTTTGTATTTGTTGTTATTTAATAATGATTAATATAGTATTGATTTATAAATTGCTATAATTGGATTATATTTTGCATATTACATGAAAATTAAATGTTTTGTGTTATTCCTATTTTGTGTTTTTAATTAAGTACTTTTACAGTGTTTTGAATAAAGTAGGTAGACGTATGCGTTTGAAAAACATATGTTAGATATTAAATAAATACATAGATTCCAGTTGGTTCAGGCTCGATTTGTAACAATTTTTGTAGGTATTTAATAAGACTCAAACAGTTGTTTGGTTACGAAGATGCATGATGAAGAAAGACGTTCAGTCATTATCGATATACCTAAATTCAGAACGTTTCCGGATCTGGAGAAACCAAAACGTATAAAGAAGGCTATTAAGAAACTATTTAAGCCTTCAGATGTTGCGACGCAGAAATTACCTGTCATCAAACCGTTGCCGGTGAGCACTTTAAGCAAGGATGAAGATTTACTACCTTATATTGTTTATTCCAAAAACCAAGAGAAAGAGAGAAAACTTGAGAGTGTAAAAGCAGGTCTATGTGATTATTATAAGGTAATTCAAATGGACTTACGGAGGCGGCTACACACGGATGATCCGCCGAATGATGTTTGTACCGTAATGGACTACGATTCGGAATTCTTCACGTGCGTCAACGGCTCATTCTTATCAAAATATATAGCTCCATATAAGTCACTTAAATATTTGTTTAACAGTCAACTGAGGTTGAGGCAAGAAGTTGGATACAGACATGACTGTATGTTAAATATCGATACAAATTTCAAACAAGAACAGAAACTTTTCAAAACATTTGTCAAAAGATATTTCGAACAAGTTAAGTATTTCGAAGAATTTGTATCAATGGATTATCATAAGTCTATGGTGTCCTTGAATAAATGGGATGTAGTAAAGGCAGAACTTTATAAAAAAACACTTGAATTTCAAGGTTTGGCGGCAAAATCTTTCACAATTACCTCAAGAATTATTGGCTTAGACTACAGGTATGGTTTGCAACAAAAGTATGGACGATTTTTATATTATTTATCTCCGCCACGTTGGCGCTACAAGAACAGAAATTTTGCTCGATCTGTCGAAATAGAAGCGAAAGGTTTTGATTTTGGTATTTCTAACGATGAAGATACCTTCAACGTAATGTTTGACAATTTAAAAAGAGAGTGCTACAGCAGCCTGGTGAAGCCGGTGCTGTATTTCAAACATCCTTCTGACCTGATGGAACTTTTTGACGGGATAGAACAGCAGCACCTTCACCATTTCACTCATGTGGTACAACTAGCACCGCACACAACGTTTTTAAAGAAAGGAATTAAACTTTTTAAAGATATCATTGCGCAGGAAAGCGCTGGAACGCTAAATATTATTCAAAATTTCAGGACATTATTGGCGATTAGTGAACAGCAGGCTTCACAGTTAGAAACAAAGTTTTTTAAAATATTGAACGGATTATTTTATGACAGCGTAGGAGCTCCAGAGGTGTTGAAGCTTCAGACACATTTAGAATTTTGTTTTGAAAGAATACACAATGAAAAGCCTGCAAATATGGATATTGTAACAACAGCTAAGGCTTTGGAAGATTTTTACATGGACTACTCGAAACGTTTGGAGGCGGTGACTAGTGACAAAATTAAGGCAGCCATGGAGCAGTACGTGGATTCAGAACGACGTAAGTACAGGAGAGCTAAAGAAGCGGCCCGAGAGCTGCGCCAGTTCGACCGCTTGGAGCGAGAGTTGCTGCGGGCCTTCACGCTGCCGCACAACACTAAGCAGTCCGGGTTCACGAGCACGCTCCAACGGACCTCTAGGAGAAAATTATTTTCCAAGTCGAAATACGAGAACAATCGAGATAGTCTTAGCGAGGCGGAGCTAGAATATTTGACTTTATTTACTGATTGGACTGAAAAAGAAGACCCTGCTGATTATTTGCAGTGCCTAAATAAATCGAACGATGAACCTGAACACCGTCTTAGCGGTCATTAATATTTTTTTCATGACTTCGAACAATAAAAACCAATTTGTTAATGAAAACAGTTTATTTACGGGGTTCAATATGAAAAAACGTATATGTATCTTCATAAAACACAATACAATTATACGCGATGTATATAGATATAATAAAACAAATATACTTCAATAACAAAATTTACACGCTCTACTCATAAAAATGTTTGGTTTCATGGTATTTGACAAGTAACTACTTGGAATTTACATATTTACAAAGTGGATACCTAACACAAAAATGGTAAAAGCTTCATTCAAATATGTCTTAGTAATAAGTTATAGTTCTATGAGTAAATAAATAAATAGGTACTAATTACAACTATTAATAAACAAAATGATGACGAAACGTTTTCTTCTGTAAGAAGTTTAAAGCTTTTACTCGAAACTTTAATGGACATTAAAGTCTTTTATAATGGCCGGGGCTAGTCTTTCAACGTCACCGCTATCATAGCTCTAATTTTATTATTGTGTCATTAATACAATTTAAAAGTAGAAGTATTCAAATTAAGGGCAAAAGTTACAGATTTGGACTGTGTGACAAACTGAAGTATTCGTTGATTGATTTAAAATTTAGCATTGCATATTTTACGAAGTAACAATCATACAAAACTGAGCACAAAAGTATTTTTTACGACAGTACTGTAGTTATACGCCCAAATAATTATTGTATTCGAAAGACGTACATATTTACGTTGTATATTTCATATGATATATTCCCCTACAGTATTTACAATACGTGTGTATGTCTATGTACAAAAACTAGAAGCTCTCCCAACATAAACTTAGTACAAGCCTCTTCATAATTATTTGTAAATAATGCCTATATGACATCACATTCAAATGTAAATCCTTTTATAGACTAATGTTTAGCTACACATGAAGTACAGGGAAAATAATTTATCATTATGGGCAACACTAATGGCTGGGTGTTTGCATAACAAAGGTTTATTTAAAGATATTTAAAAGCCATACAAAAGGATTTGACTGAAGGAAAGTACACATTCATATTTTACAAAATATGTTAAAAGACAGCAGTAGGTAGGTAGATATTCCGATAGAAGTACGAAGTTTAGCCATTTAAGTATTGTAATAAATTACACCACAAAAGATAATTTAGGTAATACACACATGATATAAAGCATGACATTCAGAAAGATACATATAGTGAGTTCTTACAGACATTACTAATTCATTAACTTGACACGTTCATCTATTTACCACCAAATGCATCTCAACCACGCATTAACGTTACCTAAATACTGTAACACTAATGGTCCCACATTATATTGTGTGTGAGCCACGTTTTGCAAAACTATGATAACCATCTAAAAAGTAGGTACATCTCGTTGGATTTGCATATTTAGGCTGACCGCGGATTTAGTGGCCTTGTACAAGCTATAATTTACCATGTATGTAAGCCAGAAGTGGTCGTACCAAACGGACATATCTAAATGATTTAGTGTAGCACTACCTTTATCTCCCACCTAGCTATTTTCAAAAGAAAATGACTAGTAGTTAATTTAATTTATAATATTCGTTTCCTTCAAAATGTTCAATATAACTTGAGCAACATGATGATGGAATATCTCATAAGACGTCATACATCTATAGTAAAACAATATTTGGTGTTTCTATCTCGGACGTTACGAAAATCATCCAAACAGTGAGCATTTTAAAATACTTAACGTTCACGAACCGTACCATTAGCAGCGCACGGCTGACTTGTCACAAACACTGACGCGGCAGAATATAGTTTATCTGACTCGTTTTTTCTGCAACTTGGCTAATTTTCTTCTCTTGAGTATCATCTCGTAAAGTGCCTCGAGCCCCTCGTGCAGGCCCTCGCCGGTGATGGCGCAGGCGGGCTGCACGTGCCAGGCGTGTGCGTCGCGCGACCCGTGCGGCGACGACACCAGCTCGTGCAGCCCTAGCAACTTCTCCAGCTCGCGCGGCTCCTTGGCGCCGGGCAGGTCCTGCTTGTTCGCCAGCACCAGGATCGGCACGCCCGTGTTGTCCGGAGACTTCGCCGTACGTATTAACTCCATTTTGGCTTCCTCCATCCGCTCTACATCTACAGAGTCTAGCACAAAAATAATGCCATCCGTGCATCTTGTGTATGACTTCCACAGAGGTCGTAACTTTTCTTGCCCACCGACGTCCCAAACTAGGAAGTTGACACCCTTAGATTTTCCTAGTGTGCCTTTGACTTTTTCGCAGTTGAACCCGATGGTGGGGACAGTGTTGAGGTACTGGTCGAACTTGAGCCTGTAGAGCGCAGTGGTCTTGCCGGCGGAGTCGAGCCCCAGCATAACGACGTGCAGCGTGCCCTGCGCAGTGGGCAGCGCGTCGAGCAGGCTCGAGTTCTTGCCCATGTTGGCACCCATACTTCGTGGCCGCGCGGCGGTTATCTCACACTGTCGTCCGAGCGCACCATCACGAAATGTTCTTGTCACTCTGAAAAGTGAGAAAATGAGTATTTATATAAGATCCACGAAACGTGCAGTCTATATACAAACTGTTACCATAATATACATGAGGTAAGTTTTAATAATAACGTGTGTGACGATGAATAATAACGTACATCTTCCATCTATTTATGTTTGCGTGTATTGCGCCATTCGTTTCGCAAAATAATTATGCTTTTCTATAAATATCCTATTGTCACGGCCTACTAGGTACTGGGAAAATACAATTGCAATCTCGCAGCTACGAATTTATAACATATCATATTTATAATGTGTGTCACTTACACAGTATCTATCAAGAGGAACGAAATAAAACAAAGTAATCGACCTCATGGCCTTTGCTTGACTTTTACTTGCAAGAATACTTTATAACTTATCATAATATCATTTCAATAAAATTCTTCTACAATAAGTTGGTCAAAATAAAAGTAATTATTAAAAAAAAAATATACTTTATAGATAAAAAAGAAATCTCTTCCAATTATATTTCAAATATGGGGTTTATTCCACGCGACCTGATTAACATCGTAGTTCACAAATTGTGTCTACCGGTTACAAAATATAGGTACTTGTACGTCCGCCATAGTTATTGGATAAGTAGAAAAGTAGATTCATAGTTTCAGTGTAAAGTAACAGTAAAGCGGGGAGTGGGGCAAGGGGGGAGAGGCTCACATCGAGACGAGACAAGATGTCGCCATCGCTCGCGCCCTTTTAATAATTATTCGCGGCAGACGAGTCGACGACTTTTTGCACGGAGGCACGGGCCGGCCCGGTTATGAAGCAAACTTATAATTCAGCTACAGCATCTCTGCAGTCACTATAACCCGTAACTATGAAGAAACAAAGTCCACTTTTGTTCAGTATCATTGAAGCATAATTTTTGCAGACTTGATACGGTGAGCAGAGTACACCTTGCGTGGATAAATTTTGATCTTTTCACGTGAGAGGGCATCGACCTAACTCGGTTCAAAGTCAATTATTATTCTGTTTCAGAATCTTACTTTTACAATGTTTTTTTTTTGGTTTTTCTGTTTCAGAATCTTACTTTTACAATGTTTTTTTTTGGGTTTTTCAACGTGGAACTTTAAAACCTTCAGTGTAAATGGCAATTTAAGATCAATCATTTTAACGTAGAAACGAAAACAGATTCTAACTAACTTAAGTAAGCTTGATGCCAGATGTTATGGCTGGCTAGACTCTATTTCAAACATAATACGCACCTGTTTACTTACTGTATCGTATTTCGAATAAGAATCAAGATGTTTGTCCGTTATTTTCCATATAATATTCTACTCATCAACAGGTGTTAAGCGGTTGTAGGACATCGAAAGTTAACTTCTCTTAATTTCGAGGCCAAATTTATCGCAAGTGGGACTCCAACATCGGCTGTATCGACCTGTCTATCTTGAAAAACTAGTATTGCAACTTTTGTTTTTATTCGGCAAACCTTTAGAGGCTAAGGCAGGTTAGGTCAGTGTGTCTGCTAGCTACGCGATCTAATTAAAAAGAAACATTAGGCTGTAAATGAACATTGTTATTAAATCTATTCCACGTTTGAAACGATAAGTTAAATCAAACGAGGAATTGTTTAAATCGTTGATTTTAATAAGTTAAATTATATTGTCGCGATCAGAAAATCTTTGGAACCTATATGCTTGGTATAAATTCAAATACGCTGATAAAAACTTATTGAATATACGATATTATTTATTTGTCTCTCTCTCTGTGGATTCGACTTTTGAATATAACGGCAATTTTGCCAGGACAACTGTACTGGTCGTGGTTTTTAAGCTATGTAACTAGTACGGGGAAGAGTTAAACCAGCCAAGTCGTGATTAGCAGGGTCAACATAACTGAGAGAAAGCATGTGATGCGATGATGGCGGCCCTTTACTTTCTCTGTGCATGATCTGAACCACGCCTAGACGGAAACACGCTTCACTACATTCGCTGCACTTACTAATTTAAAAACACTATAAATACCGAAAAGAAACTGAAATAAAATTAGGAAATGTACTTTTCTGTGTCACTTGTGTTGTCAATTTTAGTTTTTTGACATGCAAGGTGACAGCTGTAACCGTATTTTGAGTAAAGAGACTGTATACTAGATATTTAAATTGAAAAACACATCAATACAAACAATACAGGTAATTGTTTACTTTACAGCTGCCAACAACTCTTTTATTTAAACTTTTAAACTCCTTATTGTCAAATGTCTTCGTGAATAATCTACATTACAAAACATCGGTAACAGAACATTTTCTTTGACCTACAAACGGGTAATGATTTGGTCTTGACCGGGTTTTTGAGTATTTTATGTAGAAAATGAATTCTCATTATAGATATGAAACGCTTACTTGAACAGTATTGATGTGATTTGATAAGGAAGGCGCGTGTCGATAAATATGATAAAGCGTTACGCCCCTTTGATTATGCGAAAAACTTTAGGTAAATATAGGAGTTTTTTACGGGATCATATTAATATTCGTATTCGTATATATTGTTTCTATTAAACAAATATACTCTGTTAAAAAGTGTCACCACCCGAGGTGTAGGTTATATTAGGTCATGTTATTCATTTTCATAATAATATACTACAGTACATATCGATGACATCTCGAATTGAAAATACCTACATATCGGTCACATATATTGTAACTGCGCTGCTGTGAATTAAAATTCATAATATGCCGTATTTTTATTGTGAGTACCTACGCTCCAGTTTGTAAAATGAATACCAATTTCATACCAGTCTAATTAATACCAATAAGAGAATCAGTGCTCAATGTATTTTCATTAAGAGC
This sequence comes from Heliothis peltigera, assembly GCA_958496145.1. NCBI lineage: Eukaryota > Metazoa > Arthropoda > Insecta > Lepidoptera > Noctuidae > Heliothis > Heliothis peltigera. The sequence goes on along the minus strand of OY292334.1, from coordinate 5,672,409 downwards.
GTTCAATAAAAGTGTATAATTAGATGCATTTGGTGCACACAGTCTGTTAACTGCTCGTGTAGTCCAGTTACGATGTTCCGCTAGTCAGCCTGGTATGCAACAGGTCCAGGCGATCCGCATTCGGCTCATGTCCCAACTTCGCATGCGGTCACTATGGTCGTAATGAGCTATGGGGCTACACACCCCACTTTTACATTATGTACAAATGCACTTCAAGCTATCCGAACCTGTCAAATTTTCTCAATAAACTTTGAACCAATTAAACAACCAACCATCAAATTAAATGAAAAGCTAACCAACAATTAAATTGAAAATCTATTTGACAGATTGTAGTAGCTTGATGTGCTGGCGTCTATATGTACAAGAATGATGAATTCTTTCATTGATAGAAATTTAGATATTTTTGTAGATTTCTTTTTGCTGTTTCAGCACGAATCGAAAATAAATACTTATGCTGACCCACGACACGTTTAGGGACGATTCCCAAATCGCGACCAAGCTCTTTTTATGCTGATGTCGAAGAAAAATATGAAAGTACATTTGAGTCCTAAGTAAACCAATAACCTTTATATTGGTTTGCTGAAGTCTTTATTCCTTGCTAAATTTAGAAAATCTTTTTGGGTCTTTTTTTATTGTGGACGTCGACTGAATATTGATTAGCCGTTCATAAATCTTTAAGTAGATATTTGATGTCTTGTGCCTGGTATTCTTCCATCTGACAGGTGAAAGGAATATATCATCATACTAATATCATACTATCACACTAATCACATCATCACACTTCACATCACACTAATATATAAAGAATAAAGTTTGTGAGTGTGTGTGTATGTTTGTTACCTCTTCAGACCCAAATGGCTGAACGGATTTTGGTGAAACTTGTTAGTAATATAGCTTAGACGTTAGAACAATAATAGGCTAATTGTTTACCGGGTGTGACAAGTAGTTTTTTCAGGATGCGAGTGAAACCGCTGGCAGATAGTAGCTAGTAATTTATAATCAATCTCATCTACTACATATTGCTGAAGCTGCACAGTTACCGTAGCAATCGATGCAGTGTCTAGTGTGCATAACGAGGTGCCGTAGTGTGCCACTAATGCCTATGAGGTTCCAACTGATTCACCGCAGCAACCAAATGGACCATGCATGTAAGCATTGCATATTTGAACAAGGATATGAGGACTAATAACGTCACATTTACTTAACTATGAAACTTGTACTCGTAAGTAGGTGACTATTGATCAAATTCAATACTTTTATTGAACTGTCAAAAACGGTTACTTTGTATGGAAATTGTATAAAAACACAAACGATGACGTCACAGATTTTTCATTCCAAGCCTACCTATTCTATACCTACTTATTTTAATATATTATCAATATAAAAAATTAAAACGATTTTCGGTTTAAACCAATAAATTAAACGGACATTATTTTAAGAGGCATAATAAAATGAATATGATAAAGTATTTTATTTTTTACCCTGTCATCTTCCTAATTGTTATGGAATTAAGCAAACGTTCTTTGAAAGGAATTAACTTTTAAATCGATTTGAAAATGATATCAACATTAAATTTTTGAAGTACCGCGATTAGAGCGCGGGAAACTTCAATAAAATCATCTAACTTTCTTTAAAGTACTGTTGAATACCGAGTTGTTTTTTGTTGTGAAATCTCAAGCTAAGTTCTCTATTGAGCTAAGTAATAGAAAAGTCTGCGAAGTTGTTTAATGTTATGATCTAAAGAAAGAGAAAATTGTGTACTGTTGAGTGAAACTTTTTAATTTCCCTACTCTCTACAAGTCTTCCCTTGATAGCATTATATTAATAGGACGTGTAAATAGACGATACATTTGCACTGACGTACTTCGGAATGACGTCAATGTACCCACGACGCGCTTTATAGCCAAGTGATCAAATAAAAGCAGTTATTTCTTATAATTGTTTAGAAGCTTTCGTTGAAAACATATGACGATCTAGCTATTTCTTGTGCTTCCACTTGCCTCCTGGAATAGCTTCTTTGTATACCCGAAGAAATTATTCTTTATTTTTATCTAGGATTCACGCAATGCCTGTACCTGATTTCAGTTACATCGCTTAAGCAATTAAGGCATGAAAACGTAGATAAGAAACTCATTAATTGAGTTATAAAAAAATATCTTGAAAAAGTTTTTACTTACGTTTCTAAATAATTTAAAATTAGGTGTCCTCTTAAGCCAAGTCTTCAGTCTTCAACACTCTTAGTACCTGTAACGAAAAGATAACCTTCATTATTATTTTATAACATTTGTACATAACACGGAATTACAAAAATATCTTAAGAACGATTATTTCCTTTACCGGTAATTAATCTAATTTAAAGAATTCTTTTAGAAATATCGCAACAAAACGCAAGGTGATCTCAATCTTTGTTTACGGAACTACGTCTATGAACAATACATATAAAAGTTCTGTTCCGAAGCGTAGCACGCTGACCATTGGTTTCAAACGAAGTCTGTACTAATTGTGGAGGCAATCAGAAACTCCACAACCATATCATCTGTTGTGTGAACGTAATAGTTTCATGAAGGCAACTGGTGCAACGTCGGCGGATGGCGGATGGTAATTTCCTACGTTAATGATGAAGGACGGGAGACCCGCCCAGCGGAACACAAGTGCGGAAGGATGCAATGGAAATCATTGACTATGCCGGTCATTCGCCCTTCATGCCAATAACCTTATACAATGTAGTTTTGTTTTATTATTTGTGGTCACTTATTTATAGCGAACCTCGTCTGTTTTGCTTAGTATCAATTTACATAATAGCTGATTTTAATAGTCATTTGATTCTGTGTTATCATATACGTTTTGCACATGTATAGTATTGGACAAGCATGTTGATATATATTTACGTAATCTGTCAATGTCGTCGTGACCAAGATTAAGAACCCTGCTTTGCACTTCTGCTTTCGTTAAATGCATATTATGTAATAAGTCATCTTGAATTACACTGACATTATTGATTCTAATATCTGAATGATTTACAGGAAGGTAAAGATAAAATATAATACTTATAAATTTTTTTTAATATATAGGGACTTTTATACACTGTTGGTTAGCACCAATTTAAGCTATTGATAAGTTTGTGTTATATAATTTTCATATATATTTATAAATATATATTGTTAGGAGTCAAGACATAGCAACACTCACGAGCCTATAAAAGCAACGTCACACCGGTGACAGGTCCATTTTGTCGGGTGTCGTCGCGGCGGTTACATCGCTCAAGGAACGTGAGACGTTATTTTTCTGAACTTTAAACTTGTACCTCTATTTATTTTTCTTCATGATTGTGTGCTAATTTAATGTGTGGTGATTTGTGGTAAATAAGATTACTTGTCGTGATTGTTATTTTGTTCCTTAATTAAAAGAAATAAAGAGTTCAATTATTTGAGTCGTGTGTTGTGTTGTTTTTTTTTTAAATATCCGAACTTCTGATTCCTAAAATCAGAAGTGGGATAAAGAATAGCTTTTATCGCCCACTAAATTACCAGTATTGTTAAGGAACAAAGTAACAAAATATTTTTCTACCCTAAAAATTTTTCTTTTGGTTTTCGATTACCGTTAATATTTTACGTGTGCGGTATCGAATCTTTGTGCCCAAGATGCCGAGAAGTCATGAACGTCGTCGTTCACGAGGTCGATCACAACGCGATTCGCGAGACGAGTCCCCCAGCAGTAAAACCGAATGTAGGTCACGTCGTAGATCACGACGGAATCGCCATCGGGAACGTAGCGACTCCGAGGGGTACTCGTATCACCGCCACCACGAGGCTCGCGACCACCGCCGTTCTAGATCCCGATCTTCACATACACCCCCGCGTGCAAGGTACCCTTCAGTGACTCCACGTATTAATAACTCGTTACAAGATACCCTCAGTAATATTATGACAAGACTCGATGCTATCGAGCATAACGGTACGAACGCGGCATCCACGCTTAATAATTCGGCTCGTGAACCCGCTTCGCGTTCTCGTAGTCTCGTCGACTTGAGCGATGTTCCGCAACATGTTCGCGTTAATAATCCTGAGGGTTCTTCAACGACAGTTCATGCGGACAATCCAGGCGCTCTCGGATCCGAAGCCGCGTCCACTGTGACCATGCTCGCGGAAGCTTTGAGATCTTTGCAACCTGTTAGGTCACACAACTATTACGTATCCAATTTCGATCCGAACCTACACGATATTGACGCATGGTGCGAGGAAGTGGACCGAGCAGCGATCGCGAATGGTTGGAGGGACCATGAATGTTTGTCACGAGTAGCTTCCTGTCTTAAAGGCGATGCAAAAGTTTGGCTCAACGAATGGGTCACCAATGATAGAACGTGGTCTAATTTCAAACTTGAGTTTAAACCCCTTTGTCCCCGTAAACTAGACTACGCAAATATTTTGTTCGAAACAATGAATACGACATCCGACAAATACGCGACATATGCGGAATATGCCCGCCGTACCTTATTGCGCTTAAGGATAGTTAAGGGTCTTAGCGATGAGTTACGAACTTTAATTGTCATACGCGGTATTGATAATCCACAAGTTAGAGCAGCAGCGGCAAACGCAAACCTGGCAACCGAAGACTTAGTCTCGTTCCTTTCGATTTATGTGAAACCGAGTCGCACCAAACCTGATTCTCGTGGTACTGTGGCAAATAAACACTTGTCTTCGAACTCAACCTCTGAACGCGAACCCAAGTGTTACATATGCAACCGGCGTGGACATCTAAGTCGCCATTGTACCAAAAAGACTCGCAATGAACCCAGTGACAAGTCTAACGTAAAATCCGGACCACAAGGTTCTGTCAACGAAAATGCTGCCCCTAATAAATCTGAATTACTGTGCCCGTTCTGTAAGAAAAAAGGGCACACAGAAGAAAAGTGCTTCGCCAAGAACCGCTCGGAACAAAGGAATCAGCGAAACGTTAACTTGTGCGCAAGTTTAACAAACAACAAGACAGACATTGTAACGGCGGTTGTCCAAGGCATCCCCATGGACGCACTCATAGATAGTGGAGCCCAAAACGTGTCGCTGATTTCTTCCGACGTTCTGAAGCACCTATCTTGCCAAATTAAACCAACACACTGTGTTCTCAAGGGGATAAGCGAGCGAGAAATCGTAGCTTCTTCGTTCATTACGGCAACTATTGAGCTTAGTGACATTTCCATAGAAACTGATCTAGTAGTAGTGCCAAAGTCATGTATGAACACTTCTCTTATTATTGGAACAGACGTCCTTAACCGCGACGGCGTTACGTATGTACGCACTAAACACAGACAGTACATCACTCGAACTGACGATACTCCTGCTTGCGTAAACGAAGTCTTACGTCTCGACCAGACGTTAGTCAATTCCCCTTTGCAAGGCGCTCTGCGCGACTCCCTAATGTCTGTAATCAACAAATTTTCGAAATTTTTTATCACTGGTACCGCGACCAGTACAGTCACAACGGGTTACATGGAGATCAAGCTAGTTAACACTACTCCCATCGTATACCGACCGTACAAGCTCTCTTATAATGAGAAACTTGTAGTACGCGAAATAATTAGAGACTTATTGGATAAAGGCATCATTAGGGAATCACGATCGGAGTACGCCAGCCCCATAATCCTGGTGAAGAAGAAGGACGGGTCCGACCGAATGTGCGTTGACTACAGGGCACTTAATCGTATTACTGAGAAGGAAAGATATCCTCTCCCCCTGATAGACGACCACATTGATCGGTTGGGTCGCTACACCTTCTTCAGTAGTTTGGACATGGCTACTGGTTTTCACCAAATTAGAATCAAAGAGAGCTCCGTTCATGTGACAGGATTCGTCACACCAGAAGGGCACTACGAATTTCTAAAGATGCCATATGGTTTGACGAACTCCCCGATCGTGTACCAACGGATAATAAATCAAACCCTTCGTGAATTTATCAATGCCGGAAACGCCCTTGTTTATATTGATGACGTCCTCCTACTAAGTAACACTGCAGAGGATGGCATCGTCTTGCTTGAGAGAGTCCTAGAAACACTCACTAAATCAGGCTTTTCGATAAATTTAAAGAAATGCTCTTTCTTGACAACCGAAGTCGAATACTTAGGTAGGTCGATAAGTTTTGGTCAGGTACGACCGAGCTCTAGGAAAATAGCAGCACTAAAAAACTCCCCATGTCCCAAAAATGTCAGGCAGGTTCGACAATTATTAGGACTGGCAGGATACTTCCGCAAATATATTAAAAACTACGCAACCAAGACCGCTTGTATAGCTCATTTAACTCGAAAAGGAGTAGATTTTCATTGGGGTGAAGAACAAGAACAAGTTCGGCAAGAGTTAATACAATGCTTGACTAGTGAACCTGTTCTCACCATTTTCAACCCTGAACTTGACACTGAAGTTCACACAGACGCGAGCTCCACCGGTTATGGTGCAGTACTGTTACAAACTGACACTCATGGTGGTAAACGTGTGGTGGCATACTTCAGTAAGGTTACGCAGGGAGCAGAGAGCAAATACCATAGCTACGAATTGGAGACGTTAGCGGTCGTGAAGGCCTTGCAGCACTTTCGCCATTATTTGGTGGGCTTACAATTCAAGGTCGTCACGGACTGCAACGCTCTCAAGTCTACGGAACGCAAAAAGGATCTGCTGCCTCGCGTAGCTCGATGGTGGATTTACCTCCAAGATTTTAATTTCTCCCTGGAGTACAGAAAAGGAGTTATGCTTCCGCATGCTGACTACCTGAGTAGAAACCCAGTCTCCACTATAAATCAAATTACACGACCTCGTAATTGGGCGCAAATAGCGCAAAACGCGGATCATGAAACTAGAGATCTCATACAAAAACTCTCAGAAGGTCAGCTCGACTCTAGTCGATATGTCTTGAAGAATGACTTATTGCATTACAAATACACGCCGGTCGGTGAACAAGCTCGTCTTCTTTGTTTTATACCCAAGGGCCATCGACTCAGCCTTTTACGAATCTTCCACGATGAGCATGAACACATTGGTGCTGATAAAACTCTACACCTCATCCTGAAACATTTCTGGTTCCCCGGGCTCCGCCAATTCGTATCTAAATACGTCTCCCATTGCTTAGTATGTATTTCTAAAAAGCGAGTGCCTCGGGCACCGCTGCAAAACATCTCATCCTGGTCAAAACCCGAAATCCCTTTCGATACCGTTCATGTCGATGCCCTAGGACCACTACCAGAGTCGGAAGGTTACAAATTTGTCCTAGTATTAGTTGATGCTTTTACAAAGTTTTGTATGTTGTACCCTATCTACCGCCAAGACACCAGCGAATTGAAACGCGTCATGTCTCAGGCCATTTCTCTATTTGGAGTTCCCAGACTGCTAGTTACTGACAGGGGTAGGATGTTCGAGTCTATGGACTTTGTGCAGTGGATATCCGAACTTGGTTCAGACTTGCACTACATAACTCCTGAAATGCACGGCGCGAACGGACAAGTGGAACGGTATATGAGAACCGTTCTTAACATGCTTCGCATCGAAGTGGGGCATAAGAACGTCTCCTGGTCAACCACACTTTGGAGGTTACAACTGGTGCTAAATATCAGCAAGCAGAAAACCACTCAATCCTCAGCCATAAGTTTAATGATTGGTACAGACGCCTCTACTCCAGCTATACGCTCGTTGATACGGGATCTAGCTACGAGTACTCCAGATACCAACAGAGAAGCCCTGCGTGAGATGCGTCGAAGTCGCGCTAGCGAACTGCTGAAGAAGAACCAGGAACAGCAAGACGCTTCAGCAAACCAGTCAAGACGTCCACCGCGCGAATACAAGGTTGATGACCTTGCCTTCGTCATAAAGTACTCTCAATCAACGGGCAAATTGGACCCTGGGATGCGAGGACCATATAGAGTGACCAAAGTCCTACCTAATGGTCGCTACGAACTAAAATTACTTAGTGGAAGCTGCGGGAAAACCACTCAAGCAGCCTCTCAATACATGGTGCCTTGGAAAGGAGAATGGTGCCCAGAAAGTTGTGCCGCTTTCTTTGAAAGTGAGTACGATGAAATCATTCTGTTTTTGGTTTCAGAAGCGCGTCCCTATGGCGTTAGTCGCCTATGAAATATGGGATGTCTCCCCACCAACAGCGTAAGTCGCTTAACATACGGGTTAGTCCCAATGGTATTGGTGGCCAAACATACGGGTTAGTCCCATCGGGTTAGTCCCATCGGGTTGGTCCCATCGGGTAAGTCCCAACGGGTTAGTCCCACTGGCGTTAGTCGCCCAACAATGGGATGTGTTCCCTCTTGTAGCCGTTGTGGTAATGTATAAGGCAATGATGTAAGATGGTTGGGACGCCTACCATCTTATTTCGTTAGCCATTTTCTTATTTGATGTAATTAAGTGATCAGTATTCATGTGTTATTTCGTGTGAATAACCATCGCAAACTCTTTCAGATGACGATACTGACGAGACTGAGAATAGATCAGATGACTTGGCAGATGGAAACCCAGCGCCCGTTTCAGTTGGGCTACCCATGCCGGGCCTAGATGAGGAGGTCGGAACAGAACATCATCCCGCTGCAGGTACACCTCAAGAAGTACAAGTCGAGGACGACTTGCCGTCAGGAGAGGCCGTGTTAGGAGTCAAGACATAGCAACACTCACGAGCCTATAAAAGCAACGTCACACCGGTGACAGGTCCATTTTGTCGGGTGTCGTCGCGGCGGTTACATCGCTCAAGGAACGTGAGACGTTATTTTTCTGAACTTTAAACTTGTACCTCTATTTATTTTTCTTCATGATTGTGTGCTAATTTAATGTGTGGTGATTTGTGGTAAATAAGATTACTTGTCGTGATTGTTATTTTGTTCCTTAATTAAAAGAAATAAAGAGTTCAATTATTTGAGTCGTGTGTTGTGTTGTTTTTTTTTTAAATATCCGAACTTCTGATTCCTAAAAATATTATAACAGCCAATAAACACGCTTATCACACAAATATCGACCGTCTCGGGAATCGAACAGCTCGGCAGTCCGGCATGGTGACCAATGCGCCGATCGGATCGTCAAGAAAAATACTCATAAGTGCTCCACTCTCTTATTTCCATTTTCCAGTCTACACCATAACACGTAGCTAATAATTTGACTAGTTTTTCACGAAGGGCAAAACCGTGCGGCTGTGCTGTGGATGGCAATTTCCGTTTCTTTCACCACTGGGCACTTAATGAAAGACGTGTATTCCGGACGGCGCCGGCGGCGGATGGGTGCGAATGATGTTTACGAAGCTAGCTAGCCACTGTTATTGAAAATTACTAGTTTGCTTTGTGTTCGTCAGAAACATTTATGTACAGACGTCAGTACGTCAACCTACCTCAATATGTTAAATTTCTTTGATGGATTTTCTACCTCATCACAATAGTAGAAGGTTATTGTTCGGATGGTAAAATTTTACGGATTTGGGTAGGTTGACCTGCTTGCGTCTGTACATTGATAGAAGAAGGGATGAAATGAGATCGAATCAACTCTATGCCATAACAAATAATATAGATCCATAAATCTCAATCATAATAGTGTTACATGTGTACATACATACATTTCCTTACTATCTAAAAAACTAAATGCTGAACGCTGAAATGATGATGAAGACGAACAGGCTTTTTTTCTAGAACATTCTGTCCTTTGCATTGCAGTTTTGACAAAGCCGATATAATAGTAATATATTATCACACGTATCGTAGCAATAAACAAGCAAATAGCCGCCATTTAATATATAAAGATTTTGCTGTTCGATGTCTCTGAAATATAAAATCATAGGAATAAGTTAATATCGGAAATAGTAAAGTTTATTTATAGCTATTTATAGTTTATTTACTAGTGATGATGGACTTTAAAGTACAGTTATCTATTAGCAGTAATTTATACTTTATAGATAAGTTTATGCACATCATATAAATGCGTGTCTTAACAATATAATATATCCTGTAGTTTTAAGTCTCCGTTGAAAGTTCAAACCGTCTTCAAAGATAAACATGTTTGCGTTTTAAATATGCGTTATATGGAGTGAAATTTGACACTTACGTTTAAAATATTTTACAAGAATAGATTTCTGACAATATTATTTGTTACAAATTGGTTTAATATCTTTCGATTTTACTCAGTCGAGTATTGGTGTCATGGATAACGTAATTGATAAGTAGGTACATGTTATAAGATTCAGTTACACTGGTATACGATACATCGATATCGATATTGATACTATCGACATATGTACGTACTAGAAACTTGATAGTCGTATCGTGTTTATCATTGTCTAATGTGTGCAGTATCGAAATGACCGGATAGCAAACTTCAGTTCCGCTATTTACTCAAAATGCATCGCATATTGTTTCTCCTTGAAATCTATTGAGGAAGCGAAGACCTTGTTCTGTTAGGTCCAATCTCATAAACTGTCTGGGAGGATTAAGCAAAACTTCTTCTTCCCAGCAATAACACATAGGAAGTGGTGAAGGGTGGGCGTTTTGGGTGCTGTCTTTTGTAATTTTTGATGTTCAAAAAGTGCTGTTTTACAGCCAAGTTTGATTAAATGATTTTGAGTTTCAAATATGTGTTGGACTATATGCATATTTTACATCATTTTCCTATGAAAAGGCTTTTTAACATAATCTGTGTTGCTATATAAAAAAATCTTAAATCACGAATTAATGTATAAAAACACTATTTTTAAGCTACTTTGGACTAATAATATTAGCATATCGTTCACATATATTTTTAAAGAATTATCTTATAGAGTAGCCGTGTAATTGATTTTGGGCCCACTCCTTGCTTCGGCCCGCGTATGTAGGTAGCAAGCAATTGGTAACATTTAAGGCAAACTTGCCGGTGCCATGTTTGGCCGCTACAATATTAGGTAATATGAAAGCGCTTATTACGTTACGTAGGTACAGTGAAAACAAAAATTGGTACAGTCATAAAAAAAACACTTATCACTTATTCGTTAGAAGTATGCTAAAAAGTTTCAACGACTGTTTGACGAGTGTGCCGTTTGTTAAATATTGGAAGAAATTTTATAGCCAGGTAAGTTATTTTAGTGTTTCATTTAAACATAGGCACTGTTGAAGCAGAAGATAATCATCATCATCATCACTGCAAAGCATAAAGCAAGCACATAAAGAAAATAAAAAACCCTAATCTGAACAAGGATTATACAAATGCGCTATTCATATCGAAAATAAAATAAAAACACTCATCTTTGAACTAACCCTAACTTCTTATTACGTAATGCTATTGTTACTACCTCTTTTAGGTACTTTAATATTTCAATCGATAGAGCAGTTGAAAGTCCTTCACTGAAAGCACAATAATTTGAAGTACTTTTTATTTGAAACATCAAAAGGCAAGATAAAGTGGCTACATTGTTACAATGTCACCACTGTCGCCCACAATAGCGCCCATTGTCAAGTAAACGTTGCATGAGCGATAATATTCTTCGTGAGATTTTTTGCTGGATTTCACAGATATGTATCAGTACTTAATGAAAGCTGTTATCTTATTAACAAAATTGTTTTCCTTAACTAAGCTTGAGATCTTATGTAGGTTTCCCTTATTATTCAACGCGGATATTATCTATGAATATGGTGCGCGAACTTTAAGCTTGTGGTTATAATAATATTTAAATACTTCTCATGCCAACGCAGGTTTGACAAAATCCTGTGAACATGATTTCCATTATGACTCGCAACTGCTTATACGGAGAGGTAATGTGAATATGAGTTGACTCAGTTTTCAAAGTCGACACTGACCATATACATAATGGCCGGAAATTATCTCTGTTTATTATTTTAATTGGGACAGTATATAAATAATACAAATAAAATACAGTTGTTTCCATTTTACTTAAAATTACGCTCAATTTTAACCCAAACTGATTTTTTGAAATAACTCGTGGTACCATTTTCTCGGAAAATTCAATTCGTTGCGCGGCTTTAACTAATATCCAAACCACAGCAAAGGGCCGAGTCTGCAAACTAATTTAGTTCGTTATTACGTGTACTCGTGTTGCTAATTGGGTATTTGACATCCATTACGTCATTAAGAATCTTTCACAGCTAAACGCTTGGCACGAGAACACAGAGTAGTTAACGGATTCCATTTCATTTTCCTGGCCACCTGGCTCGCGGCGGCCGTGGAGTACGCTAGCAAAAACTAGCCTTGAACGACAGGACGGCCGTACAACTAGCACGCGTGTACGGCACTTTACGACACATTATTCTATTTGCTTGTCATCAAGACTCTGTTCTAGACCTAATCTGTGGGATTGCTGTGATCGTTAACATAGTTTGCGTTTATACACTATTTGTGTTTACTGTCGTAAATAAGATTGAAATAAGTTAATTTGCAATATTCTTTGATGAAGTATGGTATTTTTTTTGAAAATATTTAAAATGCTCTTTCTAACATTGGGCCCGGTTAATGTCAATAGATAATATATGACATCATAAAATTATAGGGTTGGTAAAAATAAATTACATATTTGTAAATACCCATCGAAAAAAGCTAAGATTTTAAAGTGTCAAAATGAATACGTCCATCTTTGTTGATGCGTTTCAGAGTTACGGTGACACACAGGCAGATACATAAACACAAATGCCAGTAAAACTTACTACCTCTCTTTTTGCGTCGGGGGTAAATGTAGGCAGAGAACAGCAATTAGGGAAACCGAACTCTAATTTCGAATTCTGCGTTTCTTTAGCACCTTTTAATAACTGTTATTGTATGTCGCGCTTTTGTTCATTAACATTCCGGAGACAGCGAAATTGTCAGTCTTCATAGCAACCGTTATATATCGCGTAATAATTATTAAATAATGTGAGTAAGTCTCGGGGACGGGAAGCAATCGCTTTGCTTCATTTATCGAAGGCGTATGTTTGAATTGTATGGTAATATGTATGAGTTTATTGGTGTAACAAGCGTGGGAGAGTCTCGACTTGTGTACCTTGTTGTTGATGTACTGGTTTCGCAGTAGCGTGTTGCCTGGCTAATTTGTTAAATGCTATTTGATTGGTTGATTGTATAAATGTCGGGGTTAGGTCGGTAGAGCGATGTGACTTATACTACGGATGGTATTGAGTCAGAACAATTAGTATTATAGAATGTTCGTAATATGCTTCATTGCCAAGGATTTTCATATTGAATCTAAAAGGTATAAAGCCTATTACATAAAGTATGAAATACATGGATTCGATTATACCCAGACTGGGACCTATAAACCCGTAAAGCCGTTCGCGAAATCCTGTTCACCTGCGAAAGCCCTTTTTAGTAACGAAGATACAGTTTCCAGTAATTGTATTTTAGTGTATTTTGTATGCATTGTCACGCGTTTAACCCGTATGTGATGAGCCATCTTAACGCGGTCATAAGCCGCATACCACTTGATTATGCACGTAAATGAAGCGTTAGCACAGTTTCGAGTTTGCTTTTAGTGATTTCACTTTGTGGTCGTAAGAGTGTGCTATGGTGGCCCATATACATATACAAAGAACGGATTGTCAACACACTGGATGTAGATGTAAAATAGGAAAGTTTGCAGTTTACAATATGAACATTCATTTAGCTTTTAACTTAACGAAAACAATTGAATATACAAACTTATTTAAACGCAGCATTTTACGACGAGAGCTGTAGCTGGCCAGATTTCTTGTTTTTGAGTATCACCAATTTCTGAACGGCTTACTTGGTTCGAACAACCCCCTATGAAATGTTTAGTCATGCAATCACAGATCGACGGTGGCTACACTACAACCTTGAACGATCAATTCACGTAGCTTTTACTGGAGCGCGACCCCCTTCAAAATAATTAATTTTATTGAGTGGAAATTGAGTCTGCAGCCACCTTAAAAGCACTTTACAATATGCTTTCAACTGTTCGTGGCCTATCTTTATCTGAAACGATTTGCTTTGTACAAGATGTTATTGAGTTTGCTTCGTAGGTCAAAGGCTGGCGATCTAGGTCAAGATACGGCCACTTGAGTGGCCTTTAGTGTACTGCTTAGATCCTGTAATCAAACACCCCTTGTTTTGTGTTCTCAGAGAGCGGTACGTTAAACATGTGCCGGGTTGATACCCCGTGAGAATAAGATGTATCGACGTTTGTTTGTATTGTGCTTGGTCATTGGGTCAAGTACCTAATTTTGTGTTGTGGATTTGTATAAAATCGGAACATAATTTGAATACTTGGTTTGTTTTATTTTCACATACGTACATTATACATATATCATTCTAGGTACACACCGATTCGATTCGAAATACACATTTGTGTTGTTCTGATTTTTTTTTTTTATTCAAAGGCGTTATTAATAGTATTTTTTAGAACTGGTGACATTAGAAACTAACATTAAGCATTGCCTTTCAACGTGACAATGCTCTACCAGGTGACAGCAATGAGGACCAATTTTTTTTTCGCTAAGATTTTTGTCCTTTTAATTCGAGTTACTATAGGTTTAGTTCTAGTTATATAATAACAATTTGTTACACTGTAGATAAATAAATTCATATCATTATTTATTGAAATATAAATTGCATAGGATTCATAGAATTAGAATTCCTTTTTTTAATGAAGTATTTAGAGCGGGCCCGACTTTTAAAATCTGGCACAAAGCAACACTTGTCAAATCTTATCTACTGACACAATTCCAACAAAATGCTTATTGTGTAAACTAAAAGCTTCGTGTATGCACGATAGCACGGTTAACGCCTCTCATTTAGGTAATGACACAAGTGTGTACCCGCATTACTGTCCAATGAACCCACGGCTTCGTGATAGCAAGCACACGCGGTTTTCTGTTACGACTGTACGATTCGTGACTGACGTACAATCAGTTTTTGTGAACATTACCAACTGTAAGAAACCAGTTGTGTGTTCGTGAAATCCTGTGTCGTAAAAACATGGGATCATTAGGATAGCCGGCGACGTTAACAAACATAATGACGTAATATTGGGTTTTTAAATTGCAGTTTTTTGCGAACAACCTTTTTTGTTCGTCTCCGAACAGGTCTTAAAAGTAATCGAATTTAAAATCATTTAGTAAAACGATCCCTTTATAAGTTCAGAAGTAAAATCTAGCGGACTATTTCAACATTGAAACTAAATTACTAGAAACCCAAACCAATTAGAGTCTGGCAGTAGTTTTATCCATTTCACTGAACATTATTTTCGCCGAGGAAAGTCTGTCGAAAGGGGAAGGTCCGAAGTCAATAACTAACCGCATTAATCAAGATCGAACAGTTCGTTTAAACGGCGACCGCTCATTGGTGGAAACTATAAAATCGCCGCATGAAATTACTGGTACCACATTCACACTAAGTTTTAGTGAAAGCTATCCAGTTTCCCGTATATTAAAAGTTTTGTTTTGGCTTTTTGCGGTTGATTCATATGTAATTATCAGAGTACGCCATGGGTTCATAATATCTAGACTCCTAATCTGAGAACGCTTTAGCAATTTCTTTTTATTTTGAGAATATTTGAGCTATACGTTTCATTATACAATGCTTCTTGGATGAATGCCTCCTGCATTGAATTGGAACATTATTTGCAGCTTCAGATGTATGGTGAGTGCATTAACAATAGTCTATTTACTATTGAATAAGCTGATGGCGATATCAGCACTAGTGGTGCGGACGCACGTCAGCCAACTGCGGGATTGAGGCCGAACCGAACCACAGTACAGGTACGTCAACTTCGTTTCCAATTTGCTTTCCATTTGCGTTCCGGAACGGCTTGAATGTTTGAAGAGCCGGATTAAAAAGTCACTTTTACGTGACTCTGTATCACCGCGTGCCGATTCATGTTTGCACATTTCGAACTCTGTGGAACCGTATTTAACTTATCGGCAGACCGGCAAATTAGCACTGTACTTGCACTGTACGAACATTTCAATAAGTACAGTGTGTGTGCTGCAATACTACACTACGGTAACCAGACTAAATGAACATTACTAGTGCTTTACCTAACAATTGATATCAATAATCAAGATCACATTTACTGTTACAAACTCGACCATTGTTATACCCAGCATAAAGTAACAACCTCTATTATTAACACATAATATTACTTTAACCCAATAACGTGCGTGCAGTCAAGTGCAATCGACACATTTAGTCCAGTAGGTCATTCGGCTACACAATGACTGCGGCTGCGGCCACCGGCCGCTTCTATCACAACTTGTTTGTCGGTCTTCTACGACTAACAAGGCAGAAACTCGTTCTAGGCTGTTTGGTGTATCGTCCATCTCCTGTCAAGTGATTGCGGCGCGTACCGTGATTTATACGACCGGCGTTCGATGTAGGATACGTTTCAACTGGCGCGGGGGTCGCTAGGCGTATCAGATGACAAGCTGTAATCGAATTCGACGTGTATGGTGTTACATTTGCCATGTATTGAATGTTAGACTGATTCGCTCGCGTGATTCCGGTTCGACTTGAGTTTGCACGAGTTGAATGCTGAAAAGGGTTAACGTTGTCATTAGCTTTTATTGAACGGTGTTAGCACAGTTTGCGAGTTTAAACGAGGTTGATACTCATTGCCCGCATAAGGATGTAAACGAATGAAATTCATTTTTTTTTCTCACGCGGAATTATAACAACAAATGCTATTGAGTAGGATTCGGGACGCCGTCTTTATGGGACGTCCCAGGCACGGGGGTCAAATTTCTTACGCCAAATTCCTGACTAGATAGATTTGTGAAAGTTTCTAAAACCCAAAGCTGTTTCAGCTCGACCAAGGAATCGAATCCGCGAACTACTGCGACCAACGGGGCAGTCAGAAGAGAGTTAAAAATGTGAACTGGTTATCAAATAGGATCTCAACGTTTGATTTTGTTGATTAGCATATCTGATACCTTTGTCACCACTTTCTCAGGCACGATACATTAAATTCTGTTGACGTGTGACCTTGTTTGTACTTGGCAAGAAACGCTAGTCTAGTCAGTTAGGCAACTTTGGGATTATTGAATAGTATACTTTAATTGTTTTGAAATGAAGATGGCGGCTGGTCGAATACATTTTTAACGGCTTGTCATTTTTTTACGCTACGAGCACCAAAGAAATGTATGTTTGTAATTCCTGTGTTGGCATTTAACAATTGAGTGACAGCTTAATGTAATAATTGATCAATCGTTTTTTTTGCAATCATATTGAAAAGCAATTACTGCGATTAACACACGATATTTATTGGCGGAATTTTTGTAACAGGGAAACGTGTCTAGTAAAAAAGCGTATAACTGCATTTGTTTGTAATCGAGAGCGCCGCTTCCTATTACCAGTCACAGTGTAGGTAATCTTGTTTGCAAATGACCCGGGGCTATCGCAGGTACGCGATTTGCGGTCAATGGCTCGAGAAATTGCACCGACACATTACATTTCTTCGCGCTTGCATTTCGACTCTAATAACACTACTATTAGGTACTAGTCTGTGGTCAAGTCCACTTAGTAATTTCTTACGATAACATATAAAATATCGATTGTCATTCTATCGATTTATAACCGCCAATCTTATAGACCGAGCAGATTGTTGGTTACTGTCATATCGGTCATTAGACACTTTCTTGTTCCACATAAGATAAGAAAACACAGTTTTCCTTGTTGCAGAATACAAAGTTACAAATAGATAGAGTTGTTATCGTAACGATGTTGATTTAAATAAATAAGCCGTTTATCCGCCTTTGAGGATTACTTCGCAAAACAAAGTTCAACCTTCACCTAACGTAAAGCCTTAAAATAAACACAGCTGTATTTGAAGTCAAGGTTCATTCGATTGTACAGTAATTACAGGGTTTGATTAGACGGTGCGGTGTACCTTGACGATCTAACTCGCTTCGTCGTTGCCAAATTACAGACATTTGGACTGGAATATCGATTCATAAATATTCAACATAACTGTATCGGACAATGAAAGACTAATTTTTTCACAATAATGAAACGAAATTATTTCGAGTATGAACTTCATGTTGTGAAGTTGGCTATTTCAACGATAATCGTCGCATATTTTCGATTTTATTAATGTTTATTATTGTAGGTCGTAAATCAATATCGCGATTTGGGTACACGCCAGCTGTGGAATTCGAATAATTTTGGCACCTAGATTTCTAAAACGAAGATGACTTTCTGCATTCTGTGGAAAGTAATTTTACGATTTGATAAAATTTAGTGGCAGACATCTTAAATCTGATGAATAATGTACTGATTAAGATTAAATTAAAAGCGAAACTAAAGTTACCAGTTCTTCTGGGCAAGAATTTTTAAGTAGGTACTTAGACAATCATGCTTCATTACTCATTATTGCAATCAATATTGCTTGAACAACACGCATTTGTCACATCTGTGCATGATAGTACATCCTTATGCTCAGAATACTACGCAGTTGCCTAATCTTTGTTCTAAATAAGTACCTATCCATGTTCATATCATGTGTTATCAGTAAGGTCAAATAATTGCATCTACTGCGCAAGCACAGGACTGCTTAGACCTTGCTATTTGACTTCAGATAAGAAGGCGACTTCCTATAAACAGGGTTGGAGAGTTATTTACATATGTTTGGAACTTAAAATTATTGGTTTTATGAGAGGATTTAGTGATGGTAATGACTGATTAGGGAACTATGCTGATTGGAGCGTTTGTAATTAGTTCCTTATAGTTCATAGCCGAGATATTACTGGGATTACTGTTATATGCTGCAATAATTGTACAATAATGTTCCAAAATATGACGACCCCGTTGGCGCAATGGTTGTCACGTCGTACTGCGGAGCTGAGGGTCCCGGTTCGATTCCCGGGACGGTCGACATTTGTGTGATGAGCATGCTTGTTGGCTGTGGTCTGGGTGTTTAATATGTATTTAAAAATATATGTATATGGGTAAAGTATATGTAGTTTATCGGTTGTGTTGGCACCCATAACACAATCTAATCAATAGCTTACCATGGGGCTAACCTACCGTGTGTAAAAAATGTCTCCTCCCGATATTATTATAAAATATCATATTTAATTACAAATGCATATAGTACATAGAAATTATTAATTAGACGCGATTACAAATTGATATATTTTTCTATTTACTACAACTAATAGGGCCTTATCACACCACCGCAAAGTTTCGAAACAAATTTTCTTTGCGTCTAACATTATCTTTTCGACGAGTAAGTAATTATGAAGTTGCCTGATAACACGATGACTGATAACAATGCAGTAAAGTAACGGCGTGGTCTATACTTATCTTATTTTAATTTTAGAAGTTACAGAGTTGCTAAGTCGTTAGGTATAGTAAGTTGACGAATTCATCTTTGAATTTTTATTGCGCGAATAAAATATACTTTATATTTAATGGTCTTTACTTTATAAGATGTAATGCATCTATTTATATGTTACAGTATATCAACAAAGCATTGAAGGAATTGAACCCAACAATATATTTTGTACAATTGACTAACACTGTAATCCACGGCTCGCAAGTAAAATAATCAATGAAAAAGTCTAGAAACAGAAAGTATTGATGTTGAACACGTGCATAAAATCTTATCTTTCTGTTTTGATTGTCATATGTCACACTGAGTGAGAATAAAGGAGAAACGATAAGGAAACAATTCAATTTTTCAATCATAATCATTGACGAAAAATGCAAATATTTTAAGAAGGAATTTCATTTCTCAAACTCAAAATCATTTATTCAAACTTGGCTGCAAAACAGAACGTTTTTTTGAACGTCAATAATTACAAAAGACAGCCCCCAAAACGCCCACCCTTCACCACTTCCTATGTGTTTTTGCTGAGAAGAAGAAGTGGCGCAATAAACTCCCCAGCAAACTCATCTGCTTTTTTAGGAATATAAAAGTCAGATATGTACATTGAAATATATTTAGGTCCAGCTTCACAATGTCCTAATAGCTATTACCTACAGAATAAATTCAAAAATGGAACAGAATTTGTATGAAATTATCTACCAAATAAACTAACTGGAACATTAGTAGGTGTTGAAACAGGCCCTTAATGAATAATGTAATTCATATCAGGAATATCTTAATCTTTCTGAAACCATCTAAGCTGCTCACGATTTACGTATTTATATATGATCTGACTACGTATTATTTAGTCCTACATAATTGTGCCGGCTTCAGTAATTGGGTACCTAACAAATTATTTTTTCAATAAAAAAACAGTGGTCAAGCCATAAATTATGGCGACAGCTTAAGTACCATATGAAATTATTCATTAGCCATTTTGATAATATCAAATTACTTATATATTGTCACCTTTTATGGTATTTACTTTTTATCGTAAAAGTATCAATGTTGAAAAGAATTTATTTGTCTGTTTTAACGAATGCAATCAATGTTCAGAATATATCAATTCATTTACATACGGGTACAACAAAGAATTAACAAAATAATTGTTTAGTATAAAGTAAAAAATGCTCGTACAATTTAATTATATCCATACTTGACTAGATTCAATTACTTGGAGTAGATAACGATTATCTACAATCACAGTACGTAATACATTCACCGATATTATTGCTCAAATACCACTGCTATCTATAAACTTGAATATTTCCAAAATTATCAGAATATTGATTAGATAGCAAACTATTTGTACATAACATGAAAGTTTTATAAATCGATTCCTTTGCCTACTCTAGTAAAAATTAAAAATCTATTCATCTGTGGCGACTTTTCCCCACTATGTTGGGGTCGGCTTCCAGTCTTACCTGATGTAGCTGAGAAACAGTGCACAACCCAGTTACCCGGGCAGCCCGATATAGCTTGGTAAAACTGTTTGTCAGAATTTTTAGCTTTTGACTGCCCGTAACGATTGCCGAAGCTTTTACTTTTACTTCAACTTAAAGGAACTTGTCATGACAAGATGGTCACCCATCCACGGAGGGATCGAGCCAAGCATTGCCTGACCCAATGAACGATCGATCCGAGCGGCTGTTACTCAGCTATGAGCTCCTCAAATTAAAGAACTTCTATTACCTACTACAAACTTCGTATAAATATTAACGTTCGTATAAAACTCACTATGTAATATAAAGGGAGTTCTGTATGTGTATCCGAGTATACATTAATCTCCGGAGCCGTTGAGGCATTTTGCACGTTTTCCCCTCTGGAAGTTTCATGAGGGGTGGATGAAGGTTGTTTATGTTTAAGAAGTATGTTTACGTTGGGTTCGGGGAAAACCATGAATGACATACTGAACTAAATTGGAATAAGAGGTCATGTATTTTTAGATAAGAGAATATTCAAACATATCAATTATAATGTTGTTTTATTTATCGCAATGTCTACGAAAAATCGGAATAAATGATTATGACATTAATATCGTTCGAATTAAGGTCGACTCAATTTCCTAAGAAATGGATCTATCGCCGGTGATTACCTAGTCTGTGACGGAGCCATGTCAATATGACAGAGTTTTCCCCGTGACTGGAACACGCGTGCTTCACAGCTTTCGTATCAATAATTCATCTGGACGACGGACGTCGGACCATAAGTCTGGCAGGCTGGCCATTGCAGCTGCGGGTTCGACCTAGTTGGCTACTCTCATTTATGTCCCCTAATATCCGACCCACTTTCATGTGTCACTCCAACAGTTAGATAAGCACCGTGTTACCAAATAAAATTATTCTGGGTGAGATATATATTTTGCGCTCTTCGCTTGGTTTGCTTTGAATGTAAATTACAAATGGTATTGAATCTGGAGTTACGGCAGTAACCCCACCAAGACAAGTATCTACACTTATTTTGTTAGTAAAATAAAATTATAATAAAGTGCTCATTTTTTAAATATGCATCTAAACATTTGCAAATTACCTACGGCCGCAGTGTGGTTAATTAGTAGCTCTGGTCAGCTCTTGTTGATTGATTGTTTAAATTGTGTCATAAATGAAATAAAAACACCAGATTCACCAACTGAGCAAATTGATTCTGAGAATTCATCGCTGGTGGTCGCTCATGACAATAAAGAGACACAAACGAGGTCGCTGTTTGTTGTGGATTTATTTATAGAATGAACAAACCGTTCATAGCTTTCTATATACGTGATCGCTACTATACCTACCTACATATAACAGTTATTATAAAAATCTTCGGTAAGCGTTCAAAATTTAAACAATCGGTCGTTAAAGGTTTCGCCGACACCTTTTTATACAGAGAGTCAGTGCTGATGATGTCATTTGCGTGTAAAAAAATAAACACGGAGCACAAAGTTACCGATCAAAGTTTTGTGACATCACCGTCTTTAATAACCGTGGTTGCCAATGATAGTAAAACCGCAATCTTACTTCACAATTCTATTGTTTTCAAACGTACTCTATTATGTGTTTACGCATTGTCATTTAAGGTATAAATGATTCTTTTTATTCAAACACAATGGATGTTATGCAAGGATCGATTGATAGGTATTTCTACTATGACTTGATATTCGCCCACTTGTCACTTTAATTCCTCTCCTATCGAAATGTGACGCGAAACCTAGCTTTACTTCTGGGTAACATTTTGAATAAATTGCTGTTCAATTTTCCGTTGTCTTATTTCCCTGAAGACGTGACGACGCCTGTCTCACCAAAATAAATTCCGGAATTCTCTTCGAAAATTAGTTTTCGTATTTGAATTTTGGGTTTCGGCAGAAGTTTGTCGACACCCCTAATAAGTGAAGTAAACAAATTGTGTTTTTGTTTGTGAGATTAATAAAATATCTTGTAACTCAAGTCACCATATCCCGCGTCTTCTCCGTACTATATTGGGGTCGGCTCGCAGTCTAAACGGATTCAGCTGAGTACCAGTGTTTTACAAGGAGCGACTGCCTATCTGACCTCCTCATCAACCCAGTTACCTGGGCAACCCAATAGCCCTTTGTTAGACTGCATATCTTGTAAGTCAATTAAAATTACTAAAATGAGTATCTAATTAAATAATAGGAATAAAATATATTAAACAATAAAACGTACAGAACTATAACATAGAGGCAACTTTTCCTCGGCTTATACGCCTTTCTTTTTTAATGTTACGGATAACTTAAAGATTAAGTTTGCTGTTTATTATAGTGAGCCGCCGAGAAAGTTTGAAATATGTTTATGGTCACTGTGAATGAATCGAAATAACTTTATTATTGACGTAGAAAGTTATAGGTAACTTATTCGTATAAATTTTATTAAACATTGTTTTGTCAGTGTCTTGCACAATGAAAAAAATATATCACAATTACAGCTTCGGGTAGCTTGATGTGCTGGCGTCTTTACCAAAGGATATGGAATATTCCCATCCATGACTAACATACATGTTATTTCAAGAATACCACAAGAACCTACGTCTTCGTCACCTTTACCTTTCCTCTTCTATAACTTTAGCTTTCCAGAAATTGTCTGTCATTTGTTTTCATAGTTTAAAATACTGGAATCATTTCCGATTTATAGTAATCCAAATTCCCAATATATTTAAATAAGTTATAGCCGACAAAGATGTGTATTGTGTACATACATTATATTCTACCATGACACAACCCACAGCCATGGGAAAATATTTTGGTAATGCTATTTTATTATACAAGGTCTCCATAACTATATCGGTACGTCATAAATAATTCCATGATATTTTTATGGTGACGCGATGAAACGCAAAGTGATAATTTTGAGTGTTATTACGACATGAAGTATCCAAATACACGAGAAAATATAATATGGATGTTCCAAGGAGCAAATCTCTCCCAACATTTGACGTATAACGAGCAAAATTATAAGATTATCGCTTTATTATATAAGCCTCTTGATCCATACTAAGATATTCCGATTATCCAAATGGCGTAGTAGAATAATATACGTACAAACGCCAGCACATCAAGCTACCGAAACTGACAAATTTTACCAATCAACTTTGAACCGTATGCTTCAGCGATAAAGTTGAAAATCTATTAAGGAAATTTGACTGATTGTACTTGGTGAACGTCCCGAGTAAGCCGTCGTCTTTATTCAGTAGATAATTGGAGGCATTAACTTGTTGTTTTCATTTCACTAACAAATCAGCTCAAATATTGACTATAATTTTGTTAGTCTATAATCTAATAAATTATCCTATTCCATCTATTCATAAGGGTCTTTGAACTCCTTAGTAATATTTCATTTTAGATTGAGGCATTCTCGTTGTTAGCGAATTTTGTATATAGAATCTTCGCAGATGACAGGAAACACCCTATTTTGCACATGTCGGAGTTTCTATTTTTTAATCTTCCGTCATATATGTGACGGAGGCAGGTGGTGTACAATAAACACAGCTGATTATTGTTGTAGCACCTTACTGTGTTTCCGACCTTATTGGACCGTATGCTTGGCTGTAAATATAGAGGAAATTGTAATAGAACCCAGTCTTTGTTTGGCTTTTTACGCGATATTCCAGTATCAACCTGCACGTTAAATAAAGTCATTATCGAAGTAAATGAACACTCCGTTAATTAATTCGAACATAAGATACTTGTGTAGAATTATACTTGAACAAAAAGTGCAAATGAAATCGTAATTTAACTTGCGATGAAAATACTGCGGATTCCCGCATTAAGTACCCAATTAGCAGTTCTCCATTCTATGTTATTAAATAGGTTTATGGTTATATTTATTTTTATAGCGTTCGTGTATAAGGGGTGGTTGCACCTTGCATTGAGATGAATTCCCACACCCCACATGTCCTGCTAATCTGTGCTTTTAGAGGACGCCCATTGTAAGTTGACCTGCCTCACCCTACCGATAGCTTAGGGGAAGTTAGAAGGAAACACAGCTGTTTTAAGTGGGAGGGGTCTTTCATATTGGTTGGTGTTCATGTGAATTTGCCTCCTACATGTTCACACGCACCCCCTTTACTTATTGCATATGTATACGGGACATACGAACACGTGGTGAGGCTATCAACTTGATATGTTTCATGCTTAATAAGAAATTACATTTCCTCTATTAAGTTTCATGCGAATCTAGTGTAAGTTTGTTGCTTATTTATGGGTGGCTGCAGAGAAACAAAGTTGGATTTATGTTTATTAATTAATCACTTCAACTGATGAACGGATTTATGCTTACTGTTTTAGCAAACGTGAGTTATTTTAGACGTATTCATAATACAAGACAAAAGGCAAGGCGTGACCTTTTTTATTTGCTACTGGCTTCAAAGGCAACATACTCGCACGTCTTTTGTTTCGAACGAATTACATCAAGTTACAGTCGCAGTTCAAAGCTATTAAACTCAGAATGGACATTGCGTAAAGCACAGGGCCCTTGGACTTGCATAATCCGAAACGACACTCAAGTATTCGTGCCGCCTGAAACCTGTACTATGAATGGTTCTAAGTCACTTGCTTAAAGTATGGCCGACGGCTGTTGTTATTCAATCATTTTACGATTGTTTCAGTGACAAATGGATAGATTTAGAGGCAAGATTGTTGCGACTTTGATTGATTCGATATTTGGCGATAAGAGGTGGAAACTCTAAGGTAAATTGATCTTTAAAGCTTCGAATTTCTGAAGACGGCATACTCGATATTACATTAGAGATATTTTGAGAGTCTGTTATAAGGGCGGATTTCATCGATACCGTCTATTATTTTTCGATTCTAGTGGTGGAACAGGTATTGGTTCCTTAATATTTTATTTCACCTTTACGAGAAATGACGGAGTCGATACCTTTAATGCGTACCCTGTGATGTGAGGATTTTTTTAAGAGCGATCCATTAGCACTTTTTTTTGTAGCGTGTCAATTGTTTTTGTCGGTTCTTTATTTAATTTTAAAATAGCTCAGTCAGAATAAAGGTGCGTTAGCATTTGTTTGACACAAAATATTTTCTGGCTGAGCTATTTCTTTAATATACTCGGTTAGGAAATGTATCTTAATGAATAAACGACATCGATAATAAAGTCTTGTTAGAGCCACGTGTAGAGATAGGTATATCTTACACTGAAAGGCTAAACATTTTTCCATCGGTTCTTGAGATTAGCGTGTACAAGCAAATAAACTAACTCTTCAGCTGTACAGTATTAGTATAGATATTGTGCTCAGCAAACCATGTGCTTACTTCCCCTTGTTCATTCGTCAAACGCTGCATCAATGTGTAATATGGCGCACAATAATAGCCAGTTCCATGGCTCCCCTCTCCAAGTACTCTGTTTATGGAGCTACGGCTCACTGACGCGGTATATGGGTCAGTTTCCAAGTGTTTTTGTTCCATACTATCCTTCTCTCGTTATTAATTAATTAGCAATTACTATGAAGATTCGAATATCCGCTGTTATTTGCCTCATTTTTTTTTGTTTCAGTTCAATGATTATAATGTTATAATGGGAAAATTATTTGATGGATTGTGTATTTTTCTTTAATATGCTACTTAAATTTCAACTTACATCAAAAAGAGCCCTTATCAATTTGATCAACAGAACTCAAAATTGTACGTACCAATGAACTCCCAACTAGATTGATCTGAAAACAGAGAACACGGTTATAAATAAACTTCAATCGATAGCTGAACTAGAAAGGGTTCGTCAGAAACCAAGCACATACGTATGTAGCAACAAACAGAGTTTCTAAATAGCAATAAAATTACAACTTCATTTACTAGCATTTAAATGTAAAATGTAGTTTTCCGGCAACCGTGCCTGGCACAGACTAATTACATTGTTAGGACAAAAACGTACACTTTCAAATGTATTAATTTATGTGGTCATGAACGTAGTTATAATTGTCGGTCTGTGATTTTTACTCTATGGTTTAACCGGTGTAATTATATTTAGCTGGTACTGTTAACGCAATCAATGAAGCGTGCTTTGGATTTTTTCTACATTGTTTTGTAATTTTTTTTTATAAGTTATATTGCATAAACAGATTCTCATTATACACGAAAATGTAAACGTGGTTTAAAGTCATTAAAATAACGAAAGTTATCCTTCAATTTCTTTCAACAATGTAGAACATGTTGAAAGCACATTTAGGTACTGTATGTATTTGTTATTACTATAAGCTAACGTAGAAATAAAATTCAAAGCTTGCAATATAAATCTTATCCAACATATGGACCCCAAATCGAAATAAGACGCTATGCTCTAAAGGAATCGATGCGCCACTGCTGTCTTCAAATTTCGTTCGTTGATCCAATTCCTATAGACAGCGCAACATTATATTCGTTTCGCTACTAGGCAGCTGATCCCGACATTCCACCTGTCGAGACTCGAGCAAATCACGACGTTGTCTTAGCGTTTACAATTACTGCCTGAGGAGCGTGACAGGTCACAGCCACCACAGATTACAAATCCTTTGTGTTATGTCAACGACCTTTTGTTCAAAAGCGTCTATAATTGATTCCATTAAAGTTCACACCGAATAATCCATGACTTTAGCATTTCCTCTTTCTAATATTTGCAATATATTTTTACGGTCGAAATTAATAACATATTTATTCTGTTGTTTTGCTTACTAGAGACTGAATTTTGACATTAGCCCTATATAATTTGTGTTAAATTCCTATCTCTAGTAAGCAAAACAACGGATAGATAGGTTATTAATTTCGGCCGTTAGTTTAATCTTGTTTTGATAATATGAGTCTACACGAGTTTTATAGCCGCAGCTCGTTAAAACGCATAATAATTGTGATTACGAAGTTTATTTAATAAAGTTACGCTCGAAATTTTTTCCAGTCTTGCAGTTTCATAATTGCAAGTCTGCAGCGCCTTTGAAGTTACTTGTTCAATATTAATTTTTATTACAAAAGTTCTCGGGAAACTGATTTAAATTCCTTCAGGAAAAACAGTTTGTTTACTTTAAACTTGTTGTATTTTATTTGGTGCAAACGTACCTCAATAATGGCGTTTTTTCACTCTCATCGAATTAACTAGAACTTTCATCTGGTTGCGTGCAAGTTGAACTAGTACGGAATTTTATTTGCAAATTGCAACACTGTACGTATTGACGATGAAAACTTCTGCAGGTAAAGTTGAATAATTAACTTGTCGTATACAGGGACGCAGAATTAAAAAGTCCATAACTTTTTTCTCTCATCCGATAGTGTTCAAACCGATATCACGTACCTATTTGAAAATATACGGTTGCTAACATCAGCTGTTGTTACATTTCGGTTCACAAAAAAAAAAATGGACGGGCGGATTGATGGTATTGCCTGTTTTTTTTGGTATCAACAAAAACAATCCAGCCGAATCCTACAAAAAATGTAGCAAAACATCATTTTGTTAACAAAAAGTGTTTGTTCATTAGAAAGATCGTAGGATTTACTTGTATATTTTTTACTAACATAAATTTTATAACCTTTTATTTTCTGCAAAACAAACAATATGTTTTATTAAAATAAAGTTGGAAGATATGAAGATGGGATCGCGGAGATAAAAACCATCAGAACTTATACCAGAGAAATCGCGATCCTTATCACATTTAATTGATTACATTTTATCAGTAGTTACTGTAACCATATTGCAATGCTAAATGTATTTACGTATATTTCATAAAAGGTTACGGTTATAAAGCCAATAACCAATTAAAAACAAGAAAGTATATTCAAAAGATTGTTATTGCATGTCTGTTCGTGTAAACCGTAACGGAATCGTGTCATTACGGTTTTACGTAATCTTAACGTATCTTTGCAAGATTCCGCTTACCATAGTTATGTGGAAATAATTGAATGCGTTTTGTGATAAACCTTAGAATGTTCACTATTGTTAGATAGCACACATCGTATTTGAACTATTTGTTTATATGGAATATCTTTAGTATATCAGATATTATAATCATTAATAAATTCAGCACGCTTTTATGAAATTATTAGTTTCTAGCCAGCTTTCACCGGCGTCCCGTGGGAACTGCTCTGCGCACTAGGTTAAAAAGTAGCCTAAAGTCTATGGCCTACAGATCGATTGTCGGCCACGGGGGCTATTCTCTCTAAGGAGCTCAGCTAGGTGCGCATTACATATTATAGTTTACAAGCATTTGCGGGTATACAGCTATACTTTCTTAGCCCGATGATGTCCGATACGACCGGGGTGATATCGACAAATTACAAATGTATCAATCACCAACTTTCAGACTCCGGATTGTTTTGCGAAAGTTTCTTGAAACCTACAAGGCGATTTCGCCCCAAACCCAATCAAACCCGAAACCTCATGCACAGCCGTCGCGCTATACGACTATTAGATACTAGATAGAACGAGGCAATTTTATTATAAAAATACAGTTTTATTGTATTTAGTGAATATCCATTTCAAGTATAAATAAACTAAGAAAATAAAGAACAAAACTCGATCTAGCTCCGTAATAAGCCGGCTATTTGTCGGGATGTATACGGCTCTTCGTCGCGTCACATCTAAATGTGGAGGCAAATTGCAGACTCCAGTATTAACTATAGCTAAATATACTGTACTATAGTCGGTATAAAGTTCCTTGCATCTGTCTCTTAAATTAGATAAGTGCTAGTTACTATGCGCTTGAGTTGAATTGCTTCCTACAATATTAATAAGCTATGTTCCTTTAGTAGTTATTAGTGTAGTTACATGGAGGATGTTGGGAATTAAAAATACTACGTTCTTTTGAAATGCAAGGCTAGAGAAGGATATATTTTAATGATAGTTTGTTTTCATGGATGCTTGTAAATTTGCCATTGTCATTTGTAAATTTGCTAAGGGAAGTGAAACCATGTTAATGAAAGTACATGGTAACATTATCTTTGCATTTCTCAACACCTTGTTGATAGTGTGACTAAATCTATACCAATATTAAAAAGATTATAAAGAGGAAGGTTTTATTATTTGTTTGAATAGGGTTTTTAATTATTCATATCAAAAGTAACATTTTACAAAACGAAAACAGAAATAATTTTTGAAATCCGTTAAGAAATAAGTAATTTATAAACTTGTCAAAAGTCAAACAGTTAAATAACAGAAAAAGGATGCACATACAAACTTGTGACGTCAACTCTATTTGATCACGCATGTACAGAAGAAATAGCAAGATGTCCCCACTATGATCCCACTCTTCATCATTCGAATATAAAAAATGTTGATTGCTGCTCCATTTATCAACCAATTTTGACGTTGTTTTCAGAAAAATGTTTCTTGTGCGTGTGTTTATTTGTTTTGTTAAAAAAATTGTACAAAATCAAACACAAAATACTTATGGAGTTATGGAGCTACACTATACCCGGTGAATACTCATTGGCTCTGTTTTATCCGGTTACGAGAAGTTCCCCGGGGACGCAGGAGAAAGTGGGTGAATCTGCTAGTATGATATATTTCTTAAACAATAAGTGCACATTAAAATATTTCTAAATAGTTATATGCTTATTTAATTTATATTAATGTTAATCTTCCATAAAGTTTTTTGGAGAAAATATAATAAGATGTGGAATGGGATGCTAAGAAAGACTCACCTTATCTTACTTATTTGATACTTATTTCGTTTTCTTGAATTAAATTATTCTTAATAATCAGAGAAATGTCGCTTTCCGCTCCAAGTTTTCAGAGCTTTCATCCTGATAAGAATATTAGATTTTCTCAAATTCTTGTTTGAAGCAATATTTTTAAATCGCAACCTGTATTCTATTGGTATACACTGATTGCTTTATATCTCAAAATACTAACTCTGCGTGTTTACGTGTGCAGCTACATTTAAGGGGAACCTTTTACGCCGCGATAATTTTTGTGCCTAAAGCCACATAACCCTTTGAGGGATTGAATCTGACAGCCATCCGTGCATGTAAAGAGATCAATCAAAGACCACGACGATGTTTAGACAGGAAGACGGCGGAATTTTTAACGTCGCGTCTGTTTTTAAAGTTTAAAGTTTTCTAAGGTTTAATGTATCGGATCTAACAGTACTAGGATTTTTAACGCTCGTGCTATTTCTGAACGGTCATAAATAAAGCTATGACTTTTTCTGAATGTTGGTAACACTCTCGACAGAAATACCATGTGTTGACCAAAGATATATCGAGATAGTACAGTCAAAAAGTTCGGCGATAGGTATAATTGCGAGAACTTGCGAAAAGTGTAGAGTTTCTAAAACAATTTGTAACAAATTATAACTTTCGCAATATCATATTGTTCACTGCAATATTTTGTAATTATTCGAATGTTATACACGCGAGAGACACGAACTTAAATTGTTATTCTTGTTACAAATATCACAATGGCCGTTGTCCGTAAAATCTCACACTACACTTTTATTAGCTGTGAATTTATTACATTGTAATAAAACATTGATATTTACAGGCCTAATTTATAGCTCGTTACCGCATATACTTATTAGTTATCCCAAAACAGTAGAAAACCGAATTAGAGTGTTTTTTTATTATTTATTGTAAACAAAAAAAATATGATATACAAGGAGACTGAAAGGAAATTTGCGGGGTTTGCAAATATGTTTCCGTACAACGTTTTTAATATCATACTGGCTAACCCTCGGACAAAAATTGGATATCTGAAATTTATGTTTTCACAAAAAAACTTCGTGAAAACACATTAGGAGCATTTCCAATATATGGTGTGTGTGATCACAATATTCAGCGATGTTTTTCCTTCTTGAATGTGACAAGAAAAACTACTACTTACATAATAAAACTTATCTGCCGTAGGTATATTTGTTTAGATGTCCACCAAATAAAACATTCCCTTTGTTTTCGAGAACACAAAGGAGTGACGCAATAAATAAAAGACGACCGTTCTGAAACTGTTTCAACTCGATAACTTCATAACCCGTTCAGAAGCTCACAAACTCAACTCAATTATTGTTTACGAGTAGTCGCGTCGCTTTTATTACTGCTCTTAATATATTCTATATTAGAATGGGGACTGTGTAGGCAGGATGGGTTGCGTAACCGCGAACTTGTGGGACAATGCCTCGAGTAGGACACGCTAAAGAAATCAATACCTGGCTTTTTGGACACTTTTTTCTCGTGAACCATGCAGACAGTCGTCTTTAGGTACCTATTGTAGGTATATATTTATTTCAATTTGATTGCTGTGCTATAAACGTTACGTTAACTTTTTTCTAGTTTTTTAATAGTTTTTTAACATTAACTTTTTTCCGATAGTTACTTTTGTGTTGAATTCGAAACACGCAATTTCAATGTCTATCAATCGGACTTTCTGTTCAAATTTTAAGCCTTGTAATTTTGTTAAATGTCATAACTTTTTCTTCTACCACGTTGTGATATTCGAAAGTGGCGTGCGCTACTGCGCACACGCATAGCACACAACCCATTTGACTGTATCCTTCAATGGTACGTCCAACAATGAAGCATTCACAGCGCCTAGTCACTGGAACGATCACGTGTCCCAACTTACACGACCTCATAAGTGAGTAGAACGCATTATGGATCACACTACATATTGTTCACACATTGTCCCAGAAAAAAGAGGTTCTCAATTTGACAGTATGTTTTTTTAAGCTTTGACTGTAGGTCCTCACCCAATCCGAATTAGTATTTAAAGATCAAACTGTATGACCATAATTGTATTATGATGATAATGAATAGGATAATTTTATGACCGATAGTCTACCTACACGGATTAAATAAATCAAAAAAAAAATACGTAGGCGACCTATTTTAATCTGATTCATTTGTATCGCTCTAATTCCATAAACGGCACAAAAAATAAATAGTTCGCACATTATAAATTACGTTCTTAGTAGATGTAGATTAATCCTGTTTCTGCTTAATTACTAAACGCTTAAGGTGAATGCGATGACTGGTAGCGGGAAACTAAGATAAAACGATTTGTTTTCTATTTTGTATTTGCTTTATGTCAGCTTCTGTGATCCGTTTACGTAGGTGAGACATATGTATATGTATAACAGAATGTATTAAAATTTCCCGTTCCAGTCAGAATTTCAACCTAAACGTACGGTATCATTGAATTAAGGTAGAATAAGTCACCTAGCTGTAAGAAACGGTGAAGTCCTGTTACTAAAGTGTCTACTCTATTTTTATAGCACGAATCCGCTATAAAAAATCATGGGCTATTATAGTGTTGGAGTGTCGGTAGATTGCACGCGGGCGCACGCGCCGGAGCTTCCGCTCAAGCCCTCATTGTGGCCTGACGGACCGGATACCATTGATACCATCTAAAACTAGCCGTGCTGTACTTATGCTACTTACCATACACAGCGAAGATGTGCTGCCGCATACAAACGGGTGATTCGCATTATTTAGGACTAATTTGCATTGCATTTATCGTGTACGGTAGGTAATTGTGTCTACTTAGAAAGTCAGAACTACAATTTTGGATAGGCATAGATTTATTATGTAATTTGATGTCAGAACTTAATGCAAATATAGTCATAGGTAAACGTGTTTAGAAAACATTACTTCTTTCCTTATCTTGAAAAGTGCATAATTTATCAGTCATTTCCTGCATAAAATTCTATGAAGTCTATAAATTTGCTTCTATAAACTGTGTGTACAAACTTAGCTCATTACTAAGTCTGAGACGCTACTTTCATATTAGTTGAGCATGACTATCGATTCTCTTTTGAATGGAGAAAACCGATTTTCTATTGAAACCACGATGGAACACCCACAATCATTCGAGCCATCGCGGTTAGAGAAATATAAAAGAAAATGTAAACAATGAGTGAATACGGTAAATAAATGTATTCAGATAGGTTTATTTGGAGCCTCAAAAAGCTAGTATAATCAAGCTGTCTATACACGTTAACCATTCAGTACTATTTCGGTACAAATTATTTATTTAGCATTGGTTAGTTTTACGGTATGGTTAATGTTAGCGTGCATGCTGGCTGCCTCCACACGGGGCGGGCCGCGGCCACTGTGCGCGATAATTGGAGCGTCGTTCCGGGCACATTGTTCACTCCATACTGTTTGTTATGGTAATGCAGTTCGTTATATTTCCTCTCCAAAATAAACCTTACAGTTCCAAACCAAATCGTGGCTTTTGCGAAACGTGCAAGACCGAGAAAACATACTTTCTTTGACGAGTAAACAATAACAGCATGATTCTTGAAAATGCAAACTTGTTTAAACTGAGTACGGTTGTTTTAGAAGTGTTGGAATGACTCGCTTGATCGTCTCCATACGTTTTTCTCGAAAGAGTCAGATAAAAACGTCATACGGTTAGCGGATGCGATGCACGAAACATGCAGCAGTAAAATATCCGTTCTAAGTACCGCAATAGAACACAAATGTAGTGTGACAATAACGGAACACTTTGCTAGATTCAAAGGCTACTTACTATATTTATAGTATACTATAAGTTTGTTTGCCTACTTCTAATTTAGCAGGACTTAGGACGGCATTATTCAGAACATTATGAAATTAGTTCCAGTAGCTGTGTATTCTGTCACTTGACGATGTCTGGTATGATTATGATACATTAAAATGCAGATGTTCCCTGTAGAATCCAATAGTTTAATTTGAAATGTTTCAATAAAGTAATGTATATTATTAATACCAATCTACTGACAACTACAGAGTATATTATGTCAAAAAATCTTCACCAAAAGCGACAGCAGGATGATGTAATTTACTTCTCCATGCAACTTGCTCCAGAAACTCAGTGCCATTGGATTCTGTCCAAATTTATTCCGAATCTTAGCTAACTCCCTCCGCGACCATCAGCAATTGATTAGGTTCGGTATTAATGAATTTCGTCCCTAACATACTCGCTGTGGTGTAACTCAAGGGTCAATACTCGGGCCTCTTCTTTTCTTACTAATGGTAAACATCTGTTGTAAATTTTGCGTTATGTTTCCATAACCCCGATAATCTAAGCTACTGTGTAAATTATAAAATAAATTCTTGATGCGGAAAAATCATCAAACAAATAGGAAAAGTAAGGAATCTATGTCAGTAAATGGAATGATAAAGAGGCACGACACTAAGAAATACAAAATAATTTATGGCCGATTCCACCTGATTAGATTCGGGAGATATAACATTATTACTTCACGGACACAAATTAAACGCCTACGTTATGGAGGGAATTAACTTTCTCTCAGAAAATATACAAAGTCTTCTATTCTTCACTCAGGTTTATTTGATAGAATACGAAGGTTTGCTGAACAAGATTTTTTTTAAATCGAAATATAATTTCTTAACTTTGACTAAATTATAAAACCTGTTAGGAATCTATTATGAAAAGTGAACGTTCTTGAACCTAGCAGTTTGACAGATGAAGGTCATACAGATATTTCTTATACATGCGCAAACCTCCTAACAGGTGAACATGAAAAGCATCTTCTAAATCCCAAAGGCGCGCTGATGTTAGACAGGGCAAAGATATGTATTTTTAATGTTATTGGCACTTTTTATTCACTCGTCGGTTTCTGAGATGATCACTGGTTTGTTATGCAAGTTTTCGTAATGTTTCCAAAACTTTTGCAACGTGTATAAGGTTTGTTATTAAACGAGTTTATTGACATTCATCAGCTGTCTATTGTGAACGAAATCTCCACTACGCAATCTGACTGGAGATTACCGTTCAAAACAATAGCACATTTTAACATCGTGAGATTGAAGAGTCAAATGACCTGACCCATTATCATCAGCGTAGAAAGCATTTGTAACACGTTCAAGTCATATATTGTTTAACTACATCATATCTCCTTTATTTATAAGAAGCGTTAAATAAGGAAGCTTGCGAATAAAAGCATCGTCAATAAGAGTAAGCGTAAACAGTGTCGTTATTGACGCATCCCAACGTTACCTGACTCATTAAATTGCAATTTCACACCATCACTTGGATAATAAGGAAGCATTACTACATAACATTGTATTTTAGCGTGGCATCGCGTAATACTGAAGATTGCGTCTCATCTCCGTGGAAACATTCCATCAAACAG
This sequence comes from Heliothis peltigera, assembly GCA_958496145.1. Lineage (NCBI taxonomy): Eukaryota > Metazoa > Arthropoda > Insecta > Lepidoptera > Noctuidae > Heliothis > Heliothis peltigera. The sequence continues at coordinate 5,636,550 of OY292334.1, read as the reverse complement.
AAGAGATTACGCTGTGATGGAATAAGAGGTAAGCACGCGCAAACATCTGGAATGTGAGCGTTGATTTACAATAACTTCGTAATGATCCGCAGATAAAGCGTTTATTTGTTCAGTAGTCAAGTTTTTATTTGCGACAAACTGTGCTACTGTTTGCTACAGTTCTTTGTTAATATCCGCTCATAGATCTTCTTTATGTTTCCCGTATGTGAAATGAAACGGGAATCGTATTTATCATCACAGTTACATAGCAAAAACATGCACTTCTTATGAAGAAAGAAGGTCCTCAAAATGAGGCACATTTTAAACCCTGTTTTTGGCTAGAATGTCGTTTCTAACAGAACTAGGTAGATTTCCCACAAGTAATAATATATTTATTGTCATAGTAACAATGTTAACTAATTCAGACACGAACTCTGAGGGGCTACCGTTGACCACTGCGGATCCCCGGCCTAATTTTATGTTTCGTACATTGTCGGGAATTCACACGACGATGAACGAATTTTGCGGCAAACCCGCGTAATACTGGGATTTCGGTTAAATTTCGCAATTCAGTAGCAAAATCTCGTAGATTACTTAAATTGTTTGCTTGAATAGCGTAGTTTATTTGATCTCCGTGCTCTACGATATTCGAAGATAATACGAATAGTTTTTCGTAGATAAAGTACCTATTTATCTTTACTTATTCACTCCGTCCACAAGGATTTTTAATGTAAGTCTTTTACCTTCGTTCAAAAATATTCACAGGTGCGAAGCCATTAAAAGAATTAGCATCTAGATTAAAATTCAATTAAGTATTAAAATAGTCAAAGAAAAACCATAGGTCAGTTGATATCACACGCACGAAGCTAAGTCTATTTTTAAGTGCCCAAGCCTGTTCTGCGCAACTCGTAAAATGGCTATTTCCACTCCAGAAGCAATAAAATGTGTCCCTGGAACAATTTTATCCTCAAGCTTATCTCAGCTTAGGGTTACTTCTTTTTATGGCATACAGCAGTAGCCTTTCTTCAATAAGAAACACACAAAAGGACCCTAGGGAACGCTATGATAATGGTATGGTCGAGTCAGCGTTTAAGTGTTATTTGAATACCATCGAATTGCTTTGCTTAAAGCCAATCTTGATAGGAATTTGTTTCGATAGATTATTTGATAATTACTATCGTAGAATTGCAAGAAGTACTTTGATCGTTTGGAATATTCTTCAGAATATCTGGCACAAGATGATTGATTTGAGCAATGTTAGAAATAGTTGTAACATTCTTGTTTCTTTCATAAAGATCTTAAACTTCGTCTTGAACTTTGAACGCTATTGTTTTTCTTCACACGTTTTCTGTTTTCTTATAATGAATTATTTCTATATATCTACGTTTGTAGGCATAAAAAATAAATAAGCTAAGGGCATCGATGCTATATTTCAGTTATCTGCCCACGCAGTAAAATCGTCGGGATAAACGATTTTATCCCTCGTCGACCTATTTTCACGATAACACAATGCTCCGACTTGTATCGTTATTGTATATCGATTGGAGATCGAATATGGAACATTGACGATATCTCTGTCATCAGTTTTGGTAGGTGGGAAAACATTATGTCTACCTTTTCTTCAATCTATCGTTTGTTAGTGAATAATAAATATGTCGAAAACAAAGAGTTATTGTTTATGTACATTTCTTTGGTTGGTGTAGTTTCTAAAAAATATGTATGTTACTAAAAAACTACATTTTGTACCTGAATAATATTTGTATCATAAATTTAAAAAAAAATCAGTCTTTCATCATAACACATCCAGCACGGGCTTTTGTTGCGAAAAGCTAAAATTAATTGCTTTTTTAACACGTCAGTAAAGTTTGCCAGAGTCGCAAAAAAAAACATGCTACTCTTTTGTAACAATGAATAGATAATATACTCTGCCAAAACATTACATAATAACTAACACAATAGCTATAAAACTGGTATACCTAATTACATCATGTAAGTTGTCTAAATAAAAACTCCTTCACCAAATTATTATCAGTCTTTAAAGGTCACATGCAAGCGCATCATGTATGATGAACTACTATTAAGAAATAGTAATATCATTGTGGTTACATACGTGATTACTAAATATGATGGAAGATTCGACACCGTGGGAAATGACCCTGGACGTTCGGCAGCGACTTGAATATCTATAAATTTGTCTTAACTGGCGATAGAAGGTATTATTTCACTGCAGTACTTCATTACCATAATATTTTTAGTACATGTATTATGCAGTTGGCTGTGCGACAAAATTTCGAAATTCCTGAATTACTTGCCACTCATAAAGTTCCCGAATAGAAAATTCTTGTTTCATGACGCCGCATGGCATAGCGGTGTGAAGTGGGCGTGAAATTATAAATAACTACCCTCGGCCATCCGATTTAGAAAAGCTCAATGTCACAGTTTCATTCTTTAGGATATTTTTAAAACGTGCTTTTGGACAGTCCCCGAAATACATAGCTTCGCAAATAAACAAAGATTTCATGAAGAGGGTTTTTTCGGATCTGTTGCCGAGAAAAAGTAATGCGAGGATATTAACAGAGCTTGTTTTGTTTCGACTTATTTATGGGGATGTTTATTATTCTTTCCTCAGGTCTACACTGATTTCATTAGTTTATTTAGCTTAGGTAATGCAGGCTACCTCGAAACAGTAATACTTATCGGTCAAGCCAAATACAGCTGCCAACGATAAATTAAAATCAAAGATGCTCTTGTAGCAGACCACGCATTGGCTAACACAGATACATCTATATCAAAAGCGAACCGCAAATATAATGTCGATTGTGAAACGAAAGCAATATCGGTTCAAAAATACATCTGAGAGGAACGGCCGAGTGCAGCTATTAACTCTATATAGCAACGAATCGGCCACTTGGGCACGTTTAGCCTGTTTCATCCTAGAAACGTCGTCGTTTAAGACAATGGCCAGAGAGAACCTTTTATATTTTCAGATCAATAACCCCCTTGTTCGGGTGCGAGCCGTTGACACATGAATGGAGAATGAAGCATCAGTTTCCCTCATGGAAACCATTGTCGGCGTTTCTGTAACAATATGCTATTATGTGCTACGGGACGCGGTTCGCAAGAGGTCATGCTGTATCTCTGATTGTAGTTTATTTAGGTACAGACGTCAGCACATCGAGCTACCGCAATCTGTCAAATTTCCTTAATAGATTTTCAACTTTATAGCTGAAGTATATATGGTCCAAAGTTGATTGGGAAAATTTGTCAATTTTCGTATATACATTGTTGTGTTAACTTTTACGAATGCAATAGAAAATCCGGAACAATGGCGGTTTTATTATATCCCGGAATACACGAAATTCGTGTCTCCTAATGTAATGTTGTATCCCACCCACTCGAGAAAGTTACGTTAGCGGTACAGGCCGGAATGTTAATGGCTGGAGCAATTATTTTGGACGAACCTCGACCAACTTGAGACGGGCAAGGGACAAATTCAATTAGAAAACATTATGGTACTTCGAAACTTAGAAACGAAAGCAAGAACAAGACAAGGACAGCCCAGATTGCTTTAGGCACTTCTTACAGCATCCTGTTATTAAGAACTTGGATAGAAGAGCCTAACACGAAAATAACGAACATATTGCGTGTGGATTCGAATTCATTCTGTTTATTACGAATAAGGTCGGTCGCCATTTATTTTATTAGGCTCTTATGAATGAGTTAGCCTGATTATAGTCAAGTCTCGTTGGCCACATAGAAGTGAACGTGACTGCCGGCATAAGATACAGTCTGAATGTCAATTTACTTTTACGATTGCTAGCGAACATTACACCTTGACCATTCAGGACGATCGGTGTTAACGGAGTCCATATAACCTATATTTGATTAACCTTTTTATAGCAACAGCACTCACCTTAATCTTTAACCCTATTTAGTTCGCCCACGCCAGTCTAGGTTAGAACGTTAACCCTTATGCCTCGAGAATTTTGATGGACAGTAAAAGCTACGAGAGAACGCGTAGTTTTCTGATCATATCAGTTTTATGATGTACTCTGTGAATGTATTCTAATTTAAACATTCTTTATTTCATTTGTCGGTGTTAATAACCTTTTATTTTCATCAATGTTTATGGCCGATGAATGTTATATACCTATCAAAAATTATTGTAATTAAGAGTTCAGGTTCTTAAATCAAATTTGAATTCGAATGCGCCTACGCAGGTGAACCACCGAAACCCACACTGTTTTTAGTTTTTGTAACAATGAGACTCCGACCAAGTAAGGACAACAGTCACTCAACCATCAATTTACAAAATGAAGTCTGCATACTCCATCTTAATAAACTCATCAAACGAGTAAGGGAAGCAAGAGGCCCTTCTACCAATTGAACATTTAGAAACCGAGCGCAATATGTAGAGGTTTAAATGGCCAATAAGAGGGATCACTACGATAAAGGGATTATGAAAATTCAACCAAAGAAAGGTAAGAAAGAAAAATTGCATAATTTGTTTTACAAGAACATTGATTTTGCGTCGAAGTACAATCACGTAAATATTTTCTAGGATTATGCTGGTCCCATTCAGTGAAACTAACCAGACACGACTGCTATGAATAGGAGGTGACTGTGCAAACACTGGTTGAACCGAACAAAGGTGAACGAAAGAGAGGCGATTCATTCTTACGTCGCAATAAAACGATTTCTAGTTACGTCAATACTTTCCGCAATGAACTGTTAGTGAGTGAGACAGCTTGTGGCTCTGATATAGTTGTATCTAATCAAAGTATGCGGATAAAAGTAAGTCAGGTGATATATCGAAAGACAAAATGTGATCACGATAAGGTATTTTGTGAATACACACTTAATGTGTATGCAATCAAAACGAAGACGGTTAAAGTTTACGCAATGAGGCGAATGAACTCGCTTCGGTCAATATCAAAGCTGAATTTAAACAGCCGCCTACTAATGACCAAATTTTTAAATGATCACTTCACATATATTACAGCCATACCCATATTTGCTGCTACTTACTCTTCTAGTCCAAATTAAGTTCTGACTCATCAACATTTGAAATCTAATAAATTATTAAATTGGGAGAAAGTAATTTTGCGTAACAAGATGACACATATGAATATCAGATAGACATTCTATATCTTCAGAAAATATACTTCTTTCTGATTACATAAGGGATGTTAAACTTAAAGATGTTGTAGCAGATTATGTACATTGTTAGATTGTTATACTTAGAACATTAATGGTTGCTGGAAGGGCCCTCACAGAAATAAAACTCAATTGTGATGATTGAGGCACTTAAAATTCAACAACGCTTATCTTTATGAACCCTCATGGCCATAATGATAGGTAGGTTTTGTTCAAAACTAACAATAGATTTGCATATTCGATTGTTGATTGATAAGTGCATCGGCCCAGGCGGTCGATTCAAGGCATTCTTGGTATTAATGTCCAGTTGTAAACCTGTTCGACCTGCGGATTATGAATCATGATAAGATTAATTACAATATGAGAACCACTGATAGAACATTTTGTCTGGTATATTAGTTCCTTGTTCGTGCATTAATTATCGAGGCCACGCATCTTAATTATGATTTTAACATGAGTTCCATTGTAGGTATTGTAAACCCTATCAAAGGCTAAGCACGAATCAACAAAATTTTGTTCATCCTTATATGAAAGCGTGTCCCATGCTTTTGTAATACCGACACTATTTATATCTTTTTAGGGTCTCGACTCTCGATCCCCGACGTAGCAGTGTGTCAGTCAAATATTTGTAAGGCAAACGTCAAGGACCTCTGAAGGGACCCTTTTACGCCTCCGTTCTAGTTCGCACGGACTTGTAAACTAAACAACTGATCTTGTTACTCTTATTATTACATAAAACTGATTCTTGTTTGTTTTATTTACAAACCGAATAAATGTTTTATCGAGTGTCGTCGAGTAACAAATAAAATATTCAGGTATTTTTCGGCCTAGTATTTGTTCTTTTTGAAGCTGTTCCGGTAACTGGTTTCGGTGTTGGTGAGCTAGCATCACACGGGGCCATTCAATTGCTCAATGCCCCACCATTGTGTTACGTGACCAATTGAATCAATATGGTTCCTCTATTGCGTTATCTACTTGTGAATGAGTTACATTTTCCTATCTGTGTCAAATTAAATTAACGCCATACAATAAATATCAATTTAGTCCGTAATTTAATTTGTGTTCGTGTATATTTTTTCTGCCTTTCTTCTTGATGTGGATTACTTTTCTATTGAAGTAACAAATTCTGATTCACGACTATTTTCTGTCAGGTACCATACCGTTTTTATCTTGAAGAATTAATCTCTTTTTAGTACGTTTACTAGATTACTTTCTAAATGATGATGAATCTGCGCTGATTCTGTTTACCTGGTCATTGTCCACTACAAACTACTCACACATTTGTAGATTCTCTGTGTAACAGTTCATTGTCAGCGAATTCGACGCTGCAGATAACGTGTCATTTAGCATTGATGTTCTAATGCAAGCGGTACGAGCGTGGGTCGACACTATTGTTGCGTGGGAAAACAGCCCAATTGCGGCCATGCATCCGGATAACGTGTTAATAAATATTTGTAATCTGTAAGCTGGAACTAGTCAAGGTATTTCAAGAGCCTACTACTACTGATTGACTATTAAAGTATTTGAGGTTGATTTAAAAGTGAGTTCCTAGCAAACAAGGGTTGTAAAACTAATCTTGTCTAACTTTGTAGGGTAGGAAGTTGTGATTGCTTCGATGCTACGTTTAATAAATCTGTGCTGTTCTCTTGTACTAAACTAGCTTGAAATGTTCATGTTATCGCCATTTTAACTCAAGTCAACGAATAACATGTGACTTGAGTTACTGATAAATTAATGAAAGGAAAGGGAACTAAAGAGAAACATTAAGTTATAGGTACCAACAGATCGATAGAAACTAGAATAATGTTTAATAATACGTCATTGCTTCTTATAAAAAATGTTTTATTTTACATTAAAGTATGACTCCTTCAATATAAAAACATCTAGAAGAGAGAGAAAGAAATATAACACAGGAAACAATTAGAGACAATAATTAACTCTGTATGTAGTAGATAGGCAAGATCTGAACAACAGATGGTAGATGTCATTGAAAGTATAATCTGTCTTCATTACCAGTTACAGCTAATGACAAAAATTAATTGAAGAAGCCTAAAAGATGAATGCATGGATAGCTGGGTATGTGACGAGGGCACCCGTTAGTTCAAACAGACATATGTCAAGAATTTTAAAATAAAACGTGCTAGTTTAAGTATGATTGCAAATGCACTGTTTATAACTAACGGTGATTTATTATACAAAGATTTATAAATTGCCGTTACTCAATTATCGCTGTCAGTATCGAATCATGTATTAGCTTGTAGTGTTTATTGAATAGTTTTTTTAATTACATATTTTCGACTATATGTAGTAAATTTTTGCTATCTCAGTACGTGAAGCAGAAATTCAAAAGGAATTTCACTTTCTAAGATGAATGATTTCTAAACAAACGGCAAGCAATCTGCTTTATCATCTAATAGCTCTTCGTTATCGCTGTACACAATAATATTTGCCAGAGGTAATTACTTTTCACGGCTTACAAAATTTATTTCTAAACTAAAGTTAATTACTTTAAATTCTGCCCGTTCAGAGTAAGCAACCCTTTTCGTGATAAGTGAATAGACCGATATGGAAAATGTTTTTTTTTGTGTCGTTCTATTTTCACCAGATAATGATCTGAGAATGGACACTCGGAGAAACAAAACGAACAACAAGAAACTCGCTGTATTGTAGGACATTTATGTGTACGTCTGGTTCCAAGCCTTGTATTGCAGATACTGCAATACAAGGCTTGGAACCGATATGATGATGGAGACGACAGAGAATCAAGGGAACTCCTTAACGGTTTAGGGCAGCTGCCTCGTGCTTGAGCTTATTATGTCCGTATTGATGAGAACTTTACACCAATGTGGTGTCGAATTAGACATAATCAAAAGCATAAAATAACAAAACATTTTATAATACAAATTAAAAAAATATTTTGATATGGCTCTAGAGGTCAAGGTGTCTAAAGGTTTGGCGATTGCGATTAACGATGCATGTTCCTTACAACTTGCGCCCTACCAAAACTGACTTTTTAGGAGCTACATCAAAGTTTTTCTACGAAGATAAAATTTGTTACGAAGAAGGACGGTAGTGAGTCACGAAACAATTAAAAAAACGAACTCCGCTCATCCCTTTGAAATTCCAGTGGGGCGAATCACGAAAAATACCACATACCAATGTGTACATTTGAATAAAATAATATCAGAAAACATAATTGTTCATTTATTTATTCGCATTGAGTAAAAAGGTACAGTAATGTGTTTACATTAACTTTTGTTTACAATTATACCACTACTAAGGTCGTATCCACTAAAAGATTTGATGACTCATACGAAACTTTCGTATTAAGAGAATTGGATCACTGCACAGTTCGTTTGTATTTTTTGTTTAGTCATAGAAAGTGCATGTCGAGAATTGAGTAATAAAAAGACAATAGCGCATCATTGGAGAGTTGGTAAAGTAATTGTTAGTGCGAAGAACTTAATTTGCTGACAAGAAAAGCGAGCAGATAATATCTGCTCTGCAGTGTCGATTGCTAAACGAAATACGCTTTCGTTTCACACAACCAGATGGCAAGTAGGTAATATTGTTTTCAGGAACATCTGCGTCCTTCGAAAAACGTGTTCCTTTGAAATTAAACGCATAAGAAATAAGTGTACGGTCGTACAATTATGAAACGGCCAGCTCCACACCGGCGGACTGCGATTTGGTAATGTGTGCGCGCTGGCCAGGTGGCGAAACTGGTTGTCTTCCCTTCGCCTTGCCATCAGGTGTGTGCCGCGAATGCACCCAGATGTATTTCGCATACAGTCGATGATTACTTTTATAATAATAGTCGTTAAGGTTTGAATTTATCATTGTAGTTTTTTCCATGATGAAATAAGGTAGTCGTAAGAATTGTTTCTCAGATGTTATTAAAACTAAATTACCATTAGAACAGTGTCATTTGATCCGGTCCTAAAAATAAATGTAGCTATAAAATACCTGCAAAGGCGTGCAATATTGCGCTACCTGCGCTTTATGCAGCTTCTCGTTCCCACTCCTATTGTTAGAGATGTAACTGACCCTAAGGCTGGGGACCGAACAGGTAGTCTTGGCTTTAATCAAAAGGATTAAAAATAAAACAGAGAAACAGATCATGCACGGTTTCTCAATACCATCGCCAAATCAATAGGCCATTCATTTACGTACAATATGGACATTAAAGTGGAGCGAGAATCTAATACAATGAACAATAGAGATTAAACATTTGGATTGAATGCAGGCGCCAATACAGTGTAGGTGTCGAAATTCATTCATCACCTCGTAGGTACTTCCAAATATGTAGGTCTACGTATGTGTACATTTAGAACGAGCAATAAGTCTTCATGTCGATAGCTATGCAGAGGATTATCCTGATCTGTAGCGGCTGATTGCTTTCCATTATTCCTCATTGCGTTCATTAGTTCATGACCCAATTAGATTTTAAATTGCTAGAAATTGGTTAGATTCAAGTGGCTCGCAGCGTGCACAAACAACTCATGTGTCATTTGTGTTTTCTTATGAGCCTTCTAAGAATCCTCTCAAACAGGCAATATATTTAGAGAACATGACGTGTGTCAGCACCTAATCCTGATCATAAACAAAGGTTTTCGTTTGGTTTGTTTTTACCGGTTCTTAGAAACATCTTGGACATTATTTTAATATGACCTTAGAACAAAATAAACCTAAGTTATCGTATGAGTTGTACCTATATTGTATGTAGTATAGTCGTCTTAGCATTGGTGTTCGTGATTTACTTTTAATTTGATATTTATACTTGTATTGTGATGACTTTGTATACTGCTATGCTATTCATCATTATTGCTTTCTGAAAGTGTATTTGTTTCGATGTTCTCTCGTTTGGTAAACAAATCATTAGTAAATGCCAATGATAATGACCAAACAATCCAGATTTGTTCAGGAATGTTTGGCAATATCTTCTCACCTTCATAAAACATCTCGTTAGAGTATCTGTAAAGTAATTGATAGTTCTGTGATAATAACATCTGATATAACGTTACCCACCGTTAATTGAATGACAAGTTCCAGTGATCCCGGTACAGAACCAATCAATATGCAACCGTATAATACACCGCACCGTAAGAGCTCTCGGGTACTCAGAGCTGGGCATCCACTCGATTATTGATTTGCATGCTTTCCTATAAACAGAGATCACTAACACCTTTAGTCAAATAACAATGTCACAAACAAAACCCTCCTTCTGACAAAATTGTACGATAGAGTTTCACTTGTCAATACTGTCTTGCATTTAATCTTCGTACAGACAAAATTTTACTGTCACTGATTTCGCACTAGATTCTAGTGAATGCAGCAAATAGGCCGTGTTTTCACTCCGATGTCTTATTGATTGTAGACGGATTTAATTAAAACAATGGCGTACATAAACACAATGTAATGTCGCGAGGCGTGCACAGCACGTGCCGCCCCGCCCGCGGTCACCTCCGGACTGACGGCGGGATCGTGTTGAATAAAGATCGCGTTCGGGTGCGTTCGTCGCACAGCACTCACTGCGTTCGGATGCCCTGCTCAGCGCAACACTGCGAGGCCAGGTAATTCAATGGATGTTTTTATTTTGAAACCATTGCATGTCAGTACCATGCGTGCGTTATGTTTATGTTGATATGCATGCGAGTCTAGACTTCCCAACTTGGCTTAATGATCCAATAGTTACTAGGTAGCTCTATGTTCGGTCATGCTGGTTTTTTTTTCTGTACTGCACTTTTAAACTGTTTATTCGAAAATATTCTTTGCTCTTTTAACTAAACGTAAATATTTGAACTCGCAAAGTTCACAATTCGTTTTATGATACTCTGTTTTGCATGCTACCAGGGCCATTAAACATGTTAAGTCCATTATTAGAAAACAAAGGGCTGGACAGTGATGACCAGAATAATGACGAGGAGGTTTTATGGGGCCGTTTGCAATTTCAACCGAAAATGTTTATATTAAAACATTGCGTTATATGTTTTGTTTGTAATTTTCCTTCAAACTCGATAGCAAAAGTAGCTCAAAATATCAATTAATTCCTTGACGCATTTTGTACTATTGCTGTAAGTAGTTTCCTTAATTAAGTAATATGTTATTTAATTGTTCTTAGAAGTTTCAATAAATTATAAAATTATGCGATTGCGTTTATATTCATCATCGTAATAGAAACGAATCAATAACAACACATACCAGACCGCTTGTAGGACGATGTATGTACAGACGCCAGCATATGAAGCTACTACAATCGGTAAAATTTTCTTAATTGAGTTTCAACTTTATCGCTGAAGCATATGGCTCAAAGTTGATTAGGAAGATTTTACAGTTTCGGGTAGCTTGGTGTGTTGACGTCTATACTAGGATAATTCAGAGGAGAATACAAATAATGGAAATATTATTGAAAATTTGTATACCTATTGCTAAAGATGACCAATTTGAAGAAACGTACGAGGTACAACTATACCTACCTAACTACATATGTATATAAAATTATCTTCAGGTATCCAACTGAGGTATCGAATTTGAATTTGGGATTCGTAAATTGGAGTCGTCGGGCGCCAGACGTGCGGCGGTCATTCACACACATACAAGTTGTGTCAAAGCCCTTTTTCATTGGTACCTGAGAGCAAATTGTCAATTTCAACATGATCGTATTAAGTTTAAATGGAATAAACGTGGAGTTAAATTAGAATATTTTGTTTAAAAAATGACCATCCTTACCATATTTTCAGGATACACGATTTATTTTTAGTCAATTATTTGTACAGACGCCAGCACATCAAGCTACTACAATCTGTCAAGTTTCCGTAATAGATTTTCAACTTTACCGCTGAAGCATATGGTTGAAAATTGATTGAGAAAATTTGACAGTTTCTGGGTTCCGAGTGTCTGTATGTACATATTGTTGCATCGATAAGAAGACACCTAATACGGCGTAGTTACTTAAAGATAATGAGGAAATAGCCGACGTAATTTGCCTTAAGGCAATGCAGTGGAACAATGGATGAGCATACCTGCACTATACATACATATATCCCCAAGGAAGATGTTCTAAGTTTTAATGAAGTCTTGCAGAAAATCTCCCAGGTTCAATTACAAACCTTTCATACAGGATGTAGATGCTGCATGAACTTACTACAGCTAGTCCAATTAATCAAGTTTGAGTCTATGCAGCTAATCTTCTTGAGAAAGGTCAGTGAACATGCTAATTTATGTTGTTACATTAGTCTTGTAAGTCACGTAACTAAATGTGATTTTATCTGTAGCTGACTAATGACGTCATCCAGCGCTCGTATTGTTGCAATAGGGAATATGCATGAAAAAAATATTTGCAATCTAACTAGTTTATCAATAAATATACAAAAATAGACTACTAACTGCGAAAAAAATATCGAAATCAGTAGAAAAACAAACGAGATATAACAATTTTAAACAAGTATACCTGTCCCTCTCACCAAAATGCTATATTCAACGGGCGTGTGTAGCTGTGACGTAAATTTTACATTCGGACTTCTCTTTCTTATTAGCAGTTTTGAAGGTTTATAACTTCTTGTCGATAAATGATATTTTAAAAATTCTTTCATATTTATTTATCACAGATAAAAGTGTATTAATTTAGTGAATAAAAAAATTACATGCATATTCCCCATTGGGTATTTTTAACGAACACACTGTAAGACACTTCTTCCAAGATCACGTCAAGAGTTTCAGTAGACCATCATATACCCTCAAACAGTATAATATTTCTGTTTTACAATCCCGCCATTCTCCATATGTCAAGTCAAAATCAAAAGAGCAACTTATTTTAATTTTTGAATACCATGAAATTAAATAAAATATGAGGAAACCTTACAATATATTGCAAGAATCAAGGTTGATAATCTAGTGCATACTACTTATGTTCGTTTTAGAATCATCCTCATCAGCCTTTTTTATCGTTCCACTACTGGGCACAGGCCTCGTCTCACACAGAAAAGCATTCAGCGTTAATTCGTTTCAGAATACTCAGATAAAAATGTAGTAGACCAATTTATATTTTCATTTTGAGTATTCTCTTTGTTATCATTTAATGTCTGCCAGGTAAATTTTACATTAAATATTTATCGTCTCAACTAGATAAATACGTTTATCGAAGTGAAGTAAACTTGACTTGGCGAATAATTTTGAATTTAATAGATATTCTTGATGTATAAAAATTATTAGTTTTTTTTGCAGGGTATTTAAAATAATGAATTTTCAGCATTGCTTTCTCGTTGAGTTTTTTTTCTTAAATGTCTTAGCGTTTACATACGAGTAAGGTATGAGGTATCAACTTGTTTAATTATTAACTCATCCAGAACGAGTATTTTTTAACGTATCATTATTTTTTTTTAAATGGGAACAGGGTCCAAGCTACCGGTGGTAAGTGTCCTAGTGACAGAAACCTCCTCACATACGTGCCGTTTAACGGGTACTGCCACCTGAATCAGTCCCTTGATGATTAATTTACACTTTCAATAAAGTAATTTTTCGGTATTAATAAGTACCTACACGAATTTACAAAATGGGTTTCAAAATGCAGTTTTGTTTTAAATGCAATTAAATAATGAACTGTAAATTCCTCTGTGTTTGTACGTATTGTCTCCTTTACATACGTCCTCGACCTCTGTTAACGGGACTGCCGCCGACGAAGGAACGGCCGCATACCACCTCAATATTGTTTGCTTGGTGTTTTTGTTTCCATGAATTTAGATACGCCAATGAAAATAAGGAAGTTTCTAGAAGCGTCACCTCTTTAATGCAAGGACAAAGATTTTTATTAAAAACTATAAATTGTATTTCAAAATAATATTGCAAAATATTGTGTATGTTATTTTCTTCAAATCACGTATATCTTCGTGTAATTTTTGTGTTTCTGTTGTAAAGTCGCCAGCACATTAAGCTACGAACTGTCAAATTTCCTTATTAGATTTTCAACTTTATCACTGAAGCATATGGTTCAAAGTGGATTGGGAAAATTTGACAGTTTCGGGTATCTGACGTCTGTACCTGATTGTGAAAATTAACTGAAAACAAATATTTATGTTAGTACTATATTAGAAATAGACCATCAAAATATCCTGCTGCATTGCTTTTGACTGGAAAGATAAGGAATCCGTTTAAGGAATTTAAAACATTTCAATTATTTAATGACATATTTTTCTTGCAGCTATTTATTTATTGGTGTTTCATCGTTCACTTCAAATTATATTTGCATCAGATTAAACCTTCGGGCGTCGACGCGGCGGCGGCAGGCGGGCAGACGGGTGGCGTATGATGCTGTTAGCCTGAGATAGTTTTAACTATGTTTAATTCTAGACCTTTATAAGTTTGAGTCGGATTTAGAGCCTAGAAATCCAAATTAAATTTAGAATAAGAAATGTGCCGAGATTTCGCTTCTTATTTGAATGTGTTTGAAGGCATGGAAGTATATAAAAAGCTGCTTATTTCAATTTGTGAGGCGTTTTTACATATGACGTTACAAACTTGATACGTACCTATACACCTTTTTAAGATGACAGATAAGGTGATTTATCATCATTCTGGTTTAGAACCGAAAGCCGAACCTTCCATATAATCCTTAAAAAATATTATTTCACAAACACTTTAATGAACTCTACAATTACGATCCGAGATGGGTCGTTAAAGCAATACCAAATAAACATCAGTGAATGCAGATAAATCCATCTAGTCCATCGGTTTCCTAACAAACGCATGCAGGACATGACTTATATCCGTAATTTATATAATATTTATCAGTATCTACCACACAATCGAGATGTCGTTCAATCGTGCGGCGATTCAAGCCCAAAATAGGCGTAGCTTAAGGGGGCTATTCATTTTGTACCATGGGAAAAGAGCGACGAGCCGCTTTGACAGTGATGTATTATAGTCTTTAGGGATTACGATATGTTTAAACGGGACACTTGGAGTGATCTACCCACATTTTGGACATATTTTCTACGGTAACCGATGCTATTTTTGGAAACACGACAATAATACGAGTATTTATATCTAACACGTAAGAAGTAAAATAGAAACCATTATTTCCTATAACTCGCTATTTTTAGACAACGCTACACGGCAGTCTGTAGACAGGATTGATTTGTTCCTGTATTGTTGTTAACGAGAACAGTCGACACAATCGGATAGATTAATTGCTTCGAAGAATTAATTATTTTGGGTCATTTACAATTAAGCTTAGAGGAAACGGTACATACTATACGTGCTTAGAAATTGAGTAATTCAAACATGATGTGTAGTGTACAGATGTGTGATGTGTAGATTGTCAATATCCTTTGAGATATATATGTATGTTACTGTAAAAGCTCGATCTACGGATTTTCCAGTTAAACCTAAGATGACCAAGTGAATAATAGGTAAAGGTTCGAATTCCAATCTTTTATGGACATTTACCATTCATAATCGGTAAGTTTAAATGGAGAATGTTAAGATTTACCGTAGTTCGAACTTTTGCAGTATTAATATGTACACAAACTAATAGAAGGCAATTTCTTCTGCCTATATTTTATGAAAACTTAAAGGGCATTCCATATACTCCTTGATTATGCACGCCCCTAAATATTTTATGCATTAGGATACAGGAAGTGACCTAACAAATCTCTCCCCTCTTCATTAACAATGAAGAGCATATTTTGCTGTGTGTATAATTTTCGTTTTAAGCTAATACCCTTAAGGGGACGAGGAATATCCCTCCATTAGCGTTATGTGCATAGCAATAGGGAAAGATCACCCCCTACTTAGTTGTTCGTAACTCTTAAACTATTCCCGAAAAGTATCCGAAAACTTATTGACAAACATTACATAAAGAAATCGAAAGAACTTCAAAGATATGAAGTAGTTCTTTCTGCCTTTCTCTGTTTTCATTGAGTCGTCAAAAACTTTGATGTAGTGCCTTTTTATGATTTACTATATTCGGGGTCTCATGATTCATTGCTATTTCAGAATTTAGATGGTACTAAATTGTTTTTCTGGTATAATTTTTCTTTTACTTGTAGATGATGATCAGCCCTTAAATATTAATATATTTTCTGAAACGTTTTATAAATAGTTATGAAGGTTTTTATTGGTTCTGTTATATTTTTATGAGACTTAAAAACGTACTTTAGATTATACATATATATTATTAAGTCGTTTTTAATAATTTATAGCACCGGAACATAACTTACTCCATATAACATAAACAATACCCTAATAATGTTTACTTTACACTATAATAGTCCATAAACCCTTTATTACAAGTCATTACGATGAAATTTTACAAACGCAACGCCTCCCGCGCCGCCGCGCCGTACACTTTTCTAATGGGTATAATATTCTTAATTGAGCATCAGGAGGTAACGGCCGTCTTAGGAGAGCTTGGGTGGTCTGGCCAGTTACCCGTAATTAAACCCTACAAATCCTTGCAGCTCAAGGATATTAGAACCTGCGTATATTAATTTCTGTCATTGTACATAATGAGATTTTTGCCATTTGCGATACAGGTTTTTCTATTTATAAAGCTGGAATCTTAGTACCTTCACTTTATGAGTTTGGTATATGTTTGTAACCTGATGCTCATTAAACGAGACTTGACTTTCGATTTTTTTCTTTTTTCACTTCTATATACTCTTGAGTCTATGTTTAACCTTTAAAGAGTCAACGGGCAAAGTTCCTATCATATAACCTTCTACTATAACCTTGCCCAATCCATAACCTATTTATCTGGAAGATATCCAAGTTTTTATGCCAGAATTTTCAAGGCTCTCCTTGCCGCCAAATGTCCCATGACCGTGATAACTCATGTTTACTACTATGAGAAAACTTATCTTAAATCTGTTGAAGGTAAAATTAAATTTGCCATATAAGCATTGTCTTGCTTTCATTTGTTTATAAAGAATTACAAAATAAAATTTCGAACCGAATGTATTTTTGCTATTATTTTTTTATTCAGTGATACCATTGCTTAACTTAACATACTGCTGATAGGCAGTATATTATGGAGTTTATCATCCTAGTTACGCATCAATATAATATTATGGGCCTATTAGCTCATCCCTCTTGTGGAAAAGTCAAGGGTAAAGTTAATGTGTAATGAAAGAGTTTCACTTGATGATTCCTAAATTATCCTCATACGTGATAATGTCCTGTAATACCATGTCACTCCACATCATCATTATCTTCATACGCCGTCTTTATAACTCCAATTATACGAAATTAGTTTTTATTATGCGATATTCTAGCATTATTGTTTTCATAATCGCGGTTTTAATGTTTCTGGGTTAACGTTTATTACTGGGAATACTAGGCGGCGAAGATATTTTTAATCGGTAAAACGGGAATATTGCTTTGCGAAGAGAAGCGAGGAAAAGGTCATGCATATATTTTTTTCTAATAAAGGTGATTCTGAAAGTGATGCAATGGTGAATTTTGTTAAATCCCTATCACTTCAAAATATTGCAAAAAAAAATATTTAAATAGGGTTTATTTTAGAATTTATCCGTGTCGCCCTTTGAAGCTGGTCTGTTGTATAGGGCTTCTATTACACTATGTTTCCGCAAATTATCAACTTTTGTGGCTTCATTCGATTGATGTGTTGCGTGATCTACTAATTGAAACCCCCTCCCTTGAACTACACGCGACTATTTTTACGCCTCCTGCGAAGTAAAAGATTTATATTGAACCCTCTCAAATACGTTCAATCTTTGTCATATTTTATGATAAGAGCAAATAAGATATAAATTAAATTTAAGCAATTTAATTGGATGTATTTATTAAATACTAATAAGTTTCTATACTTAATATCTATTTTATAAATCGTAGATCGATTGTATCATCCTCAAATTCTTAAGAAATATTTCCATCGACGCCAATAGTTCCCGGATGACTATGTGGCACATTGCAGGCATTCATTGAGACTCAAGATTATCAATATTTAGCAGGTAAAAAACTCTGATCTAAGAAATCCTTCTCAGAAAAACCCAAGAGCTAAGCTCAATATATGAATCCTAATCCTAATCCTAATCCTATCCTAATACTATTATAAAGGCGAAAGTTTGTAAGTATGGATGTATGGATGTATGGATGTATGGATGTTTGTTACTCTTTCACGTAAAAACTACTGAATGGATTTGAATGAAACTTTACCACAATATAGCTTATACATCAGAATAACATATAGGCTACTTTTTATCCGGGTATGGAAAGTACTTCCCTCAGAAAGCGGGTGAAACCGCTGGCGGAAGCTAGTACTACTATAAAGGCGAAAGTTTGTAAGTATGGATGTATGGACGTATGGATGTTTGTTACTCTTTCACGTAAAAACTACTGAATGGATTTGAATGAAACTTTACCACAATATAGCTTATACATCAGAATAACATATAGGCTACTTTTTATCCGGGTATGGAAAGTACTTCCCTCAGAAAGCGGGTGAAACCGCTGGCGGAAGCTAGTCATCAATATAATTTTACCTCTACGTCCCGTTTTTGCAAACTGCTCCATATTAGCATATCTCAGGAATAAGCATTTCTGAAGAGTTTTCATTATGTACATTCAAGCTAGACATTTCGTGAGCTAGCTTTATAAAATTCTAGATCCTTTGATAACACGAAGATTTAGTTTCATATTCTTTAAAATGCTCATGTCAATCCTATTTTATAATTTATGGAGTAACATGAAAATTACTTGGAATTCATTTAGACACCTGTTCTTAACTGCATTCGAGGGGAGGCGAGGTAATTTGTCAATAATAATTTAACAGGTAGGCAATTTGTATTAGGGGAAGTCTGCAATCAATACTTGAGTATACAAAAACGCGAATACAGCAAATACAATTACTCGTGACGGAAATGCTTCGCTTGCTTTTAGTGTTGCGAAGCCAGTTGTTCCATCGTTTAATCGAAAAGTATTTATGATAAGCAGGTAATTTATAAGTTATTAATAGGCATACGGCTCGGGTTTCCCTAGTAAGGTACATACGCGAGCACATGAAGCTACCCGAAACCGACAAATTTTCCCAATCAACTCTGAACCATAACGCTTCAGCGATAGAGTTGAAAATAGGAAATTTGACAGATTGTAGTAGCTTGATGTGCTGGCGTCGGTACAGAGTCACATACATAGGAGAGATAACAGTCGCAATATTCCTCAGCAAAGATCCTTATTTTAGATTGACGGCTACTCGTCGGTCTAGGTAAGCCGCTTGCAAACGAAGTTCAGTAGTAAAAATACTTTTATTTGACGATAAGGGCCATATTCACAGGTTGCTGTAAGTTCCAGATAGTTTATCTGGCAGATAATTTTATGCAAATTCTGTTCCATTTTTGAATTTATCTGGTAGTGGCTATCCATAACCTGTGAAACTGGCCCTAAGTATTGTTCAACTACATGTCGGGAAACAAATGAAGAGCATAGACAACGAAACTGTTCGTGCTCACAGGCTATTATTGGACACACTTTAATGTCCACGATTGAATAATAGGCAGGGACTTGATTGATGTCTTGTTAACTTTGAAGCACTAGATATCAAAGTGTTTATTACATTAGCGAGAGTGAACGGTCCATTTACGCATCTACTTGCAGAAATTTTACGTAGTACAGACGCCAACACATCAAGCTACTACAATCTGTCAAATTTCCTTAATAGATTTCCAACTTTATGACCAAAGCATTATGGTTCAAAGTTGAAAGGGAAAATTTGACAGTTTCGGGTAACCTGATGTGCTGGCGTCTGTACAAACCGTAGAAGATTATTACGTAATTATCATTCTGTCAAAATCAAAAACACAGTTAACCAGATCCCTGTTATTGTAAAACGTGGTCTAAAAAGTACCGGTTTTAGTACTAGATATAGGCCATTAACTTTGTTCAAGAAGACGGTTTAAAGCTAGCACTAAAGGCGGTACTTTTTTAAAACCACTTTTTATTATAAGGGGGATAATATTTTAATGTTTTTCTTGTATTTTTATCTAAGAACTTACCAATAAAAAAAAAATTAAATTATGTATGGTATCTTATCAAATACTGTTCACCGGCTAGATCAGAGAAGCATTTTATTCACGTCTAGCAATGCAATAATTGCATTTCTTCACGCCTATATCAGCCGGTTACGCGATGTTACAACAAAAATATATAAAAGTAAAAGGAAATCGATACCGAGAAGCATGCGATTACTCCGGAAATCCGCGACTATGTATTACAAACTCGTTCTTTCGTAAGGGTATTTGATTCGAATCAATGACAATTTCGATTCGAAAAAATCCATTCAAAACGATGCAATTATTTTCGGCTTAAACGTGTTGTGGAGGTTTTTTTTGTACTTGTTTGGGTATTACAATATTTGTACGTCAAACTATCCGAAATTGTCAAATATTCCCAATCAACTTCGAACCATATGCTTCAAAGATAAAATTGAAAATCTATTAAGGAAATTTTATAGACTGTAGTAGCTTGATGTGATGGCGTCTGTACTTACCATGTCATATTTGAAGACGCTGGACAGGTCTAGATGATGATTATCAGTGCATAAAGTGTTACGCACTGATTGGAAGTGTCCTTCTAACAGACCTTGGCATGCAAAGTCGTCAAGATAGAGAAAACGACTCATATAAAATGTATTGTTTGATAGAAACATTTTCTGTAACCTAAAAGGTTAGTTATTGGTGAAATTGTAAGGATTAATCAGAAAAAAATATTATAAATATGTAATTCAATCGATAATATTTAGCGCCGTATAAACGCGTGTTGTGTGCCTACAGCAAATGACGTCATCACTTGGTGAATTATTGATACGACTGGCTAGCCTAGTACACAAATGCTGACACAGGCAATTATTATCATGTGATCGTTCGACCGGTCATAGTTTCCAAGTTCAATCAATACGCGAGTAATTGCAAGTAGATATAGCGTTCAGCAGAAATAGTCTAGCTCTATTTGCAATATGGCGCACTTTATGCAAATTCGTAATTTCGTTGGGCCACATTCTAGACGAGAAGGGGGTGTTAGGGGGTGACTTGAATATTGTGTTACTGGGGTAAAACCCTTTGTTTTCAAACTGGTCGTCACGGCAACAAGACACCCCCTTTAAAATTAAGATTATAGTGTTTGATATTTCACTTTAAATTAGATTTATTCTAGTGTTATGCTTACTTTTATTTTTCAGGTTTTGTAAATGTGATTCTTAAAATTTATGTTAAGGTTTGTTTTTATGATTGCGTGATTAGTATTCATGAATTTTTTCTTTTCATTTTTCCGTGACACGCTACATGCCAATACCAATATGACTATATTGAGAGTAAAGTAAATTCACCGACTTATTACCTTTAGGTTTGTAACCCCTGTTTCTAGATACCTACATCAGCATTTCTTTTCCAATTTCCGTGTTTTTTTTTTCACTTACGCTTGTAGATCGAATTCAAGCGATACTTTTGCACTGTCACGTACGTCAGCATCGGAAGTGTTGGAAACGAATCCGATCTTGATCACGAAGCGTGGCATCTACTTACCGCAAACTTTTCATTTCCACGACATTGGTACCTGGTAAACGCAATCTGTCGCGGGTTATTATGCCAGAGGATTATTGACTTTGCACCCGTTATTATAAGATCAAAACTTGTTTAACAGAAATTAGATTTTAATAGCATCTCTATCAATGTACAGGTGTTATTCACCGGTTTCTACGTGTTTTTATTTATGAATATTTATTGTGCTTAATAATATCTCGCTTTTTACTTCATATAACGGTTTCAATAAGGCATTCGCATACCTACCTTGCCCAGCAGACGTTGCGGTTGACGGTGACAAAGTTGCCTTTATAAAATCATGTTTCATATACATCCTCGTACATATCTAGAGTGGATTAAATCAGCAATTACGTGGAAAACATATAGTTAAACAAGAAATAAGTCACTAGCCCACGTTCGATATAAGCTGTTACTGGGTAATGGGATTTTTCGTAAGAGTCACCGCGGTTCTGGCACACAAAAACCTCCAACAGAAACAAAAGAGGGTTTTAGTCAGTAAATGTCAAAGAGGAATGCATTAATTTGATGATTTCTCACTGAAAAAACGGTCAACTAGTCTGGTTACAAATAAGCTAGTATACCAGCTGCCAAATCACCTTAAGTACAATAATTGAAGTTAAACCGCATGTGTATAAAATCTCATAGAAATTACATAAAAATGGCTGTCTAAATCTGGGTTACGTATCATATTCTAAAATGTCCAAAAGTATAGGTAAATGTTGTCTTCATGTATGTAATCTCAAAATGATGAGTAGATCATTTCGTATCCTGTATTAGCGTGAGCAGAGTAATCAGTAGTCATTCGGTAAATCAAAATAACGGTACGGAGACTAAAAATTTTGATGAAATATTTGGACAAATATGTTCTATGCTGGCTTCCGCTCGCAGTTTCATCCGTTTCCCGAGGGAACTCCTTTTCACATGAATAAAATAGTCTATATGTTATTCTGATACATAAGCTACATTACTGCAAAGTTTCATCAAATTCCATCAAGCAGTTTTTGCGTAAAAGAGTAACAAACATTCATTCATCCGTATTTGCAAACTTTTTTACAATATCAGTAAAATTAAATTTTATAACTGAGAGTCTGTATCTAAAACAAAAAAGGAATAATCTATCTAATTATTTACTTTTAATATTATTTAAACTAAATGTTCTTTGACAGGCTTATAAATAGCCAAAAATTACATGTAGCTAAGCCAGTCTTATACTAAGCCATTGAAATGACTACCATATAAAATCTTTTAAAGCTCTCTACAGAAACTATAGCTGTATTAGAACTTTATTTTATTTTGCAAAAATACCTAACATGGTAAACTGTAAAACAACGATCCAAAGCACACACATATCTAGCAAAAAAATGTGCATAAAACTTCTAGATTGCACCGCTTAAATGTACGTTTCAATAGTCTGTGCAATATTTACGACAGAAAAATGGGTCGCAGCCAGCGAAATGCCTGGAGCAACATGGCCACCCTACGATCATTCATAGTGGGTGGTCTACACTCACGTGAGATGTCTGTGTTTGTGCGCTAGAAATTGTACAGTACACTGATAATACGTGTCTCGTAAGTACCTGAACAAATTGTGTGAGGTATATTTAGAACACCGCTTAGTATGTCATGCCTTAATCACTTATTTTTGTTTTATTTGGAGAGCAGTACTGAGGAAAATCACTTTATTTTAAATGTAGGCTGTACAAACCATATTGAGAAGAAAATAGAGTGTATATTATATTTTACATCACCTAATATCCTCATCATCATCCTATCAGTCTATTGGCCCCCAATGAGCGCCAATCATCCCGGTATAAGCCTAAAGCTTTGATGAAAATTACTTGACACCAACCCGCTCCTTTCCTTCAACTACGTTAAAACCATCCACATTCTTCAAGAACAACGAGATCCGAAGGTCAGGATAAACAAATAAACAAGACGGCACGTTTATATGACACTGGCAACCTTGGCCTATCCCATTAGCCCGCCCCAGATCCCAGGCACATTACTGGCAACCATTTCGTTAACGATAAATGAAAACTGCCGTACCGCCGGCCAACAAATCGCTCTTTAGTTTTGTTCAGAAACATAAAACTGTTGTAAGACCTCACAACTATAGGTTCTTTGATACTTATTCATGCTTGAAGCTACTCTTCGAACTCGGACAACTATCGCGAGATTATGCGACTCTAGTTACGGTATGGGATATGTATATATGAAAACGTTTCGCGAAAGACTAATAAATATGCCGTTTCCATACTGTAACAAATGACGCTAGTGTCTATTGGCTGCCCGCGTCTGTAGCATGCCTCGCAAATGTTCTCATACATCCTCCATACTGTGACTATTGTCGCATTGGCAGCGCGCGTGTATCGCGACTCGCTTGTGTCCAAAGTGTACCTTAAAAAGCAGATCGGGATGAAAAGCGGTCGAATTTGTAATCTAGTACTTTGCAGACCTTTTTTTCGTTATGATATGCATATTGGATACTTCCCCCAGCAAATCACTACATAGTATAAAACAAAGTCGCTTTCTCTATCCCTATGTCCCTTTGTATGCTTAAATCTTTGAAACTACGCAACGGATTTTGATGCGGTTTTTTTTAATAGATAGAGTGATTCAAGAGGAAGGTTTATATGTATAATAACATCCATTAAATAGTGGAGAAGTACTGTTATTTTTGAGGTTTCTAATGTGATGTCGTAAATAATTACTACTATGTTTTTATATACAACGTTCACAGTTTTTCTGTAGTGTATTTAGTATCAGCATTGCACCCGTGCGAAGCCGGGGCGGGACGCTAGTATATTAAAATTGAAATTGGAGATGGTACGTTTAATACAAACGATAAGAGAAATTGAAGATCTCATCAATGGGAAGGGAGCAAACAATTAAGAATTTCACTCACACATGTTTCAAATTGCAGTATTAAAGTTCTTGATCAGACTTCAGCTTTCAATAGACTTTCAAAGTGATTAAAACGTATTCCAGATGTAAGGTTCTCACGCGAATCTGAAAGTGAAAGCCGTGGAATGAATTCAGCAAATCACTTTAATGTAGCGACGTAATGGCAAATAAGAATTACTGAAATGTGCACTCTACGTCATACACACGAAAGTGCCTACATTTTACGCTTAGGGTTGGGGTAAATCTGTCAATATTAATGTGCTTTTAAATTTTTAACCTCGTCGGGCCGGGCACGTTTCCGTTACGTATGTGTATAATATAGATAACATAAAAACTCCATGTATGGTTTTCCAGAAGGGTTGTGAAGTACCTATTTGTAACAACATTAATATGATATTGCAGGTTGTTGTTTTTCGGTCACAATTGTTGGCTTCCTGGTTTCTACTACAAACTATTTTTTTTGATGAGTTTTATCATCTAGCTGAAATGGAAAAATAAAAACAAAATAGCTACAACCTACAAATAACTATCAAAGAACTTAGCAATTACGTAATAAATACATACCATATGAGTAAGTCAAACTTAGTAAAACAGGCACAAAAACCAGTGAAAAAATGCTAAAAATCATAAATAGAATGAAATGATAAGCTCCTTGATTTACGGTCCGATGAATTTGAAGCCGATGCGATGTCTGAAAAATAAATCGACAATATAAAATTTTGAAAGGGACCGACCGCGTTCCTCCCAGTTTTGACCTTTTGAAAAGTAAAATGTAAATACTTCTGTTAATCACTGAGGTCAACATCTGTTAACCTGGTTTGCTGCTCTCAATATTAAAGAAATAGGTCACGTCTTAAACTCAATATCTCAACGTTAAGGTAGAAAAGAGTCGTTAGAACAAAATATGTCTGTAATAAGCTGAAGCTCTAGCACTATTTTTCACAAAGCACTCAGTAATTGGAAGATGAGTATAAAAGCCTTTTATTGTTTTACTTTAAGAGATAATGTAATACATTACTCAATCAAAGACGAAAGTGAACAGTAGCGTATGATAAAAGCTGTAGACGTTACACTCGACTTTTTTAACCTACATTTGGACATATTCGGCGTTAAAGTTATTGCATTATAGGTTGGCTTTGCACATATTTGTATGTATATTATACTTCAAAACCTTGATTATGAATTAGTATATTTGTTGTGGAAGTGTGTGAGCGACTAAACAGATAGACTTGAGTTCGTTGGTTGTATACTAGTAATACAGTAATTGTGGCACATTGTATCCCTGGGCACATTTTAGGATAGACCATTAAACGTTTTTGATAAAAAAATCAATACCTAACGATAATAAATTCTATCTTTAACACGCACCGATTTAAAATAAAGAGCTCCGATTTCTTCTTAGCAAAAATAAACTGTATGCCGATTGCCGAGTATGCAAAGCAACGCTGAAAATGATAAACCCAACGCATTGCTCAGAAAATTCTTAGCAGAGACAAGACATAATGAGGAATTCCGACGTTACTTTATTAAGGGGTTCGTCCTTAGAAAGGCTAAATTCAATCATCATTTTGTAAGACTCGTAGCTACGAATGCATCTTTCTTGCGTTTTGTTAATGGTAGCCATAAAAGGAGGCCTTACCTTCTTAAAGCCAGCATTTTATGTCCGACTTCGTTAACGTGCTTTAAGGCTGTTTGTACTAAAAAGGACGCAAAGGAAAAACAAAACGTTGATGTTAATGGGCTTGGCTTGGATCATACATATTATAATCTTGTGAGCTTTGCAGTTTGTGATTAAGATTTGTAATTATTTGCTAACAATAGTATAAAAGTGACTTACAAAATAACACATTGTTTTTTTTTTCAGCCGACTTTCAATATAGGAGGAGGTTTTCAATTCAGCTGTTGGTACTTTTATGTGTGATAAAAACCTTTTTTATTTTCGTAAGAAATCATCAAATGACCCTTCCCGCTGAGAGTGCAGCTGGAGGGAGTGTCAGACTTTTACTGACTAAAACCCACTATGTTCCTTCTGGAGGTCCCTGTGTGCCAGGGCCACGGTAACTCTTGTGAAAACCCGCAGCCCAGGCAGACCCTGGCCCCAAGGGGTCCTGTGTTTAAAAGACCTTAAAACAATTATTCACCTCTGATACAGATTTGATTAATAAACAAAACGTGTATTGTGACAGTAATACTTCATGTTAAACATCATGTTTAGCATGGATCGTCTCTCAAGCCAATTCCTCTTGTCAGACTTGTTCTAAATTGATTTCAGTTTAAAACTTGGGCTGTCATACAATTAGTAAGACATTGATCGCAAAACTTTCGTCTCACCTCGAAACACTCAGAAAAGTGCCGAGTGAAACTTTTAACTGACTTATGGACTCTTTTTTAGAGGACAGGTATTAGGATGATTTATTACGAAACTTTGAATTCATAATGAGATTTGAAAAAATATCTTGTAGTGCTTATTTAATGTGATGCAGAATAATTAATCACAGTGTCATAAAAAAATATTAGAATTTTATTATGGACATCTGCTTAGCCTTTTCCCAAATATTTTGGGGTCGGCTTCCAGCGGAACATCGCCTGTCTGATAAACCTGTACATTTACTTTTCTTTTTACAGAAAAGCCCGTCAAAGAAGCTACTTGGACGGGCTTCTAACTCGATCCCTCTATTAAGAACTATAGTTTTCTATCAAAGAGATTATGTGTTAGTAAAATGAAGCTTTAAGTCCAAAATCCGATGTACCAAACTTCTTAAACCTGGGATGCTGTAGGGCACATTGTCATAGAAACAGTACGTTGCACTCTATGTTCTAAAGGGCATGAGGGTAAAAGGTTAAGGGCGTAGACGGACGTCATTCGTAGAAGACAAGTTATTGAATTTATTCCAATGGTGAACAGCTAACAAGATAGATATAATATCTAGATTAATCGGGTCTTAATCCGTGATATAACTAACGCGTAACTTATGAGTTATTGGAGTAATAACTCTATAATAAATGTTTAAAAACTTATGCAAGTTTGTAAATTACGACTGGTTGTCTCAAGAATTTAATTAAAAATATCAGATGTTATGTGGAAAATCTGTTGGTTGCATGATGTGAAAAGGTCTCCTGCTGACAAGAATTTTTAAACTTTCGCGACTTGTACACGCTTCGGGACTTAATCCGCGATATATAAATATAACATGGACACCGCTTAATAGTAGAATCTTTTCATCAGGTACTATCACTTATATCACTTAAATTACTGTATGTATATAATAAACCTACTCCAATGATGTTATCTGTTATGTTGCTCCAGTTATGTGATACCATTACTTTTATTAAAATTGTCTCAAGAGGGCTTCCGCGTGTTGGATCCGGCTTCACGTTCGCCTTCTAAAAATTCACGACTCTATAGTCCCGTGGTCTTAAAGAAACTGATAAAACAAAAGAATAATAGTAATAAATGAAAGCAATATTAAACAATCTTAGAACTTCATAAACTGTTTGAAATCTAATTTCAGTAAGCCCTTCTAAATTGGAAATGACTTTACACAATCATCTTGGAGTTAAAGAGCTTACGAACTTATAAGTTCGAACCATCGGAAAGTAGATTAATGAGAAAGAAATACATCAAATTAAAACGCAATTTTCAACGTGTACGGGCGCTTGTCACCCGGAGCGTGCAAAAAGTAACAAATTAAAAAAGTTTAGCTCACCGCATCATACGTCTTCCAGCTTACATGCTATGCATCTTCAAGCAGGAGCATAACAATACGTTGCTTTTATAACGCAGGCATAAATAGGTACTGAATTAGATGCAAAACTTTAAGATGTTTTGTAAGCTTGATATCCTTATGATAATGGGAGTATGTTAGGCTATTCAGATGCCATTGAACATTATGACAGACTGGTATATGATAGTTAAGAGGCAAAATTTAATTTAAAAGATGGTTACAATAAGTTAAACTAATTAGTAGAGTACATAGTACCAGAGTTTTTTTGCGTTGGCGTGATTATACGTATATTTTGTTTCTTTATCTATATTATAATATTTGAAAGCTGAAGAGTTTGTTTGTTTGTATGCATGTTTATTTGCTTGAACGCGCTTATCTCAGAAACTTGTGTTCGAATTTAAATTGAAATTAAAAAAAATGTTTTAGTGTTAGATAGAATCGAGGATGGGTATTATAATTACTTTTTACAATGCGCGAAGTAGTAGGTTCCCTTGGACCCGGGGCTTAGTTTATTTATATATTTAAAAGTATGAATTCCGATACTAAGGGATTCTGGGGTAGTTTGAAATCATTTTATTTGACAAAGAAAAATTGGATGGTACCCAAACTGTGTTATTAAGATTTCATAACATTGTTCCGTGATTTAGTATTTAGTTTTTTAGATTTACGTTTACCGTCATGTTTTATGATACCCATATAAAAGTCTCAGAAATATTTGATGATATCATAGCACTATGTTCCTGCCTCCGAAACTTGTAGATCTGCTGAATAGATGGAATATTCTCGAAGTATCCTGCCCTGCATTTCGCGTGGTGCTCCATCTTCGTTAAACAATTTAAATTGACATCTTTGACATTTATTTTTACAAAGTTTAGTCTTGTCAAATGTTTTAATGCCTTAGGGGCTGTATTTAAGTTAAATTTTTGAACAAGTTGAGGGTATAAAAACCCTCAACTTGTTTAGTTTATTGACCCTAAAGTGGCTTACTTTAGGGTCAATAAACTCAATTTATTATCGTAGAGGAGCCTGATCTTTGTCTGGGTGTAATACCAATGTTTTACAATCTTATTAAGTCCCGCTTTGTAGAACCCAAATCAGTTAATTACTGACACCAACCGTAGTTTAAAAATAAATTCTGTTTTTGTTCATTTTGCTTTCAATTGTTTTTTTGTGTACACTCGTCGTCTGTTAATTTAAAAACGTTATGCTATATTTTTGACCAGTTTCAGTGATTATTTAGATGTTCATTTTATAATAGTAAGTAGTTTGATATCTATAGTAGGTTGGTAGTTGCTAAGTTTTGATTTGTTTGCTACTGAAAATCCACAAATCCTAGTAATATTAAAACGCGAAAGTTTGTACGACTAAGTATGGTTAGATGGATGGATGTTTGTTACTCTTTCACGCTAAAACTACTAGATCGATTTTAATGACACTTAGAAGTAATAGAGCTTATACATATATTAGAATAAGATATAGGCTACATTTTCTCCACGTGCGGTAAGTTGCTAACTCAAGACGCGGGCAAAACTGTGGGTGGAAGCTAGCCGTACATAAATATCTATTCGAAAAAGACATAATTAAACGAAAAAGTATTCTATCTTATGACATCGTTCCTGCACGACGTAAAAGTCCGTAAATAAGCCTTCTCTTGATGTTTCGAATTAAACTGTCTTGGACAATTTCGTCGACAGCAACCGGTTGCCTTGCGTCAAAGCTGTTTGGTATCGAATTGCTGACAGTTGGGGCTTATTTTTAAACGACACCTGCTGTATACTGTAGTCTATATTGCTGAGCCCTACTTGGATCGATAATAGTGATGTCCAGTTTAGTGGAGTATTGTTTTTAAGAACATAGTTGGGATGTTTTGGTTGTACAATAAGTACCTTGTGTTCTCTTGAGACTCTTTTTAGATGGAATGAAAAACTACAGGTGAATTGAGAGGATACAGGGAGAGAAAATGTTACGTATTTTCATGTGTAGTCAAATTATAGAGAAGTACCTATATCAGTAGTTGTTTGCCTTTTAATAAAAATAATCACTATGAAATTGCCGACCCCAACATAGTTGGGAAAAGGCTCGGGAGATGATGAATCACTATGAAATTGCGTATAGCAAAAACTATTTAAATTTTATACAGTAAAACTATGTAATTTCACTTGTTTATTTTCGTTTAATATTTTTAGACCATAAGGTTCAACCTTACACAAAGCATTTCCTACACTACGGTCGCCTATTTGTTGCGATGGTATCAAATGGCAGACGCGACGCTGTATACCAGCGCCCGCTTATTTTCAGCGCTACAAATTATCTTTGTGATACCAGCTCAGTTTCCCTTTAAAAAACTTAACTTTTGTTCGGGAAATTATTAACAGTTTGCAAAATGAATATTACTTTATTTAACATCTTGTTTATTACATATATATTATTAGATATTATTTTAAATAATTGTATGCATACATATACTGTGGCTTCCAAATAATATTATCTTTGAATATAGTTTTTTTTTAAGTTTGTAAATATATGTAAATGTCACTGTGTACATAAACTATGTATTATCTTATCATCATCATCACAGCCTTTTTATCGTCCCACTGTTGGGCACAGGCCTCCTCTGCCTCAGAAGGATTGAGCGTTTAAACTATTATCTTAATGTAAATAAAAGTAATTTAAATATATTAAAAATATGAAAGTTTGTTTGTGTCAACTACTCATGTCATATTATGTATATGTCACGACTTCTCTTTAGGTAAAATAAGAGCTATATTTGTATACGCTAGAATTGTTCGTCAAACAACTCTGTGGAGTTCTGTTGTTAACATGATTTTCATTATTTTCTGTACACATCACACTTGAACATATAGGATTTAAACGATTTAAACGATTTCTGTTTGCATTATTTGGTTTTATGATTCACTGTGACGTGTGAGATCGTAGAAATGTTATATCCACGTCAAAACTAAAAGGAGAGTTTCAAAAATTTCTTTCAACGTTCGAAATTTAAGAATTTATTAACAGTTTTTGTCAAAAAGTTCCTATGTGCTTAAAAAAAACATGCATTACATCTATCTGGCTTACATAATTGCTTACATCTGTCTTACAGCAACTGTTGCCCATAACACGCACAATTAAGATTCTCTAAGATGTAATACTGGTGTAATTTGATAATTAACAGCGTACAAGCTAGCATGGTCATGTATAAATGAAAGACGTAAAAGGTTCGCTTTGCATTTTTCATGTAACATCCGTAGTAAATCGAGACAATGGTTTATAAAGAATTTACTGGATATTGAATATAGCGCAGTTCTCAATGTAGTGTATTATTATGAACAGTCGTGGAGGAAAAATATCGGGCAGTTTTTTATGTGAGATATATCTACATTTATTCGAGATGCGAAATATACATCAACACAATTTCCAGAACAAAAGTGAAAGAGGGAGTCAGACTCTTACCAACTGAAACCCATTATGTTCCCTGTGTAGATCCCTGTGTGTTAAGGCCGCGGTACTTAACTCGTGCGGACATCCAGCAGAACTCGCCCCTCCGGTTGAAATCTGCTGAAATCTCTTCGAGGAGCGCGTAGAACAGAACGCGCCGCCAACAAAAGTGGGTTTTAGTCAATATAAATGCAGTCACAGAAAATTAATGGACTTTCTGACTTTCTTGTGCCGTGGTGTCCGGTTACTTGGAAAGGCGCGTGCGCAAGTCGCTTTCGTATTGTGGTCACCGGTGCCTCCTGAGCTGTATAAGGACTTGTGACAGATGTTTGTAACAAAAACAATATGAATTATAATCACTTTATCGTAATTATTAGCATTGAGAGCAGAAGTATGCAGCTATGGTGTTCTTGGAATAGAGTTACCATGGTTTTACGAGAAAACTTTTTTGAGTAGGTAAGTACTCGTTTTCGTTTTTAGACTTTTGAAAACTTAAAAAATTTCTTCACAGGTGCAGACGCTAGCATCTGTATAATCTGTCACATTTTAATATAAGATTTTCACAACTTTATCGCTAAAGCTGATTGGTAAAATTTGAGAGTTTCGGGTAACTTGATGTGTTGGCTGTACTATATAACACCAAATAAAGTAGGTAGTCGAAATTGCTTAAATACTATGACCTGGTTTTGATCTTTGCCGCTAATAAATAAAAAGAAACGTATAAAGAAAAAATGTGTTGTGATTGACTCGGTTCCAAAAAAGGCTCCAATTAAATATAACTAAAAAGGTCAGATTATTAATGATATTGATTCAAGATATTGAGATTAAGAACTGTCTATGGGCCGCGTACTTTCCGTGGCACATTTTAGAACGAACTTGGGTTAAGGATATTCAATTGTTTTTGGCCTTCAAACACAATACTTTGAAATAATCAAAGATTCGCCCGTTACTCGATTTAGCGCTGCTGTTAAACCGTTAAGTAATTAACAGTTCGACCCAGATTCGAGTCGCGCCGATTCTTAATACTTAAGCTATTAATAAATACAAAGGTTCTCATTTTCTCCAAAAATAGAATAGATGGTAACTTGAAAATTTAAACTAAACAAGGCTTAAAAGTGAGGAGCTCGTGGGTAAGTAAAACCCATCGATCATAAGGTTAAGCAATGCTTGGCGCGGTCGGTCCGTGGATGGGTGACTATCTTGTCATGTCATTCCTCCGTGTTTCCCGTTGGTAGGTCCTCGCTGTCATTTGTATACCTTCGGCAGTCGTTTCGGGTAGTCAGAGACAGAATGTCTGACAACCAAAGGGTAATAAGGTTGCCCAGGTAACTGGGTTGTGGAGGTCAGATAGACAGTCGCTCCACGTAAAACACTGGTACTCAGCTGCATCCAGTTAAGACTGGAAGCCGACCCCAACATGGGAAAAGGCTAGGCAGATGATGAAGGCTTAAGAAAGTCCTTGAATTTATTAAGCCTTGTTAAAGTTTAATACTCGTGACTTATGTACATATATATGTATATTTTATGATTTTGTTGCAATAAACAGATGCATTTTGAGATGTAACATTTATAAATATTTAATAATGGTAATTTATTCGTGTACATTATGGTTTTAACATAATTTGTTCATTGAACTTATACAGATTTCACAAAAAGCTTGGCAGGTAATAGGAATATCAATTCAACAATATGTCAAGGTCGTACTCATTTGTTAATAAGGGTATCAAAATGGCATTAATTATCTAAAATTACGAACGATGGGTGACGAATGTGTGATGGGTGACGGATCTTGTCTTGACGAGTTCCTCAGTGTTTTGGAAAGCACGTTTAATTGTCGGGTCCCACCCGTCTTTGCACGTCATTGGCAGACGTTTCGGGTAGCCTAGCTAGAAAGTCTGACAACCAGTCTTGGCAACGGGTATCGGGTTGCCCAGGTAAGTGGAGGTCAGATAGGCAGTTGCTCCGTGTAAATGACTGATATTCAGCTGGATTACATCGGAAGCCAACCCCAATATACGTATGTAGATTGGTAAAGGTTAAATTTTTAGGTAGTTCTTTTTTGTAACACAATGGTAGTATGTGTTTTCTACTTTAAATGCTGATTCTTAGTATAACGAATTAATAATTATGTTAAGACTAACTCGGTAGATCCATCTTAGCTTCTCTTCGTATTAAAACAACAAACATTCAAGTCCTCTTTTCTCCCTACTTTATGAGTTCCAAAGGAAATTCAACATGTGTTTGCAATTATGAAGAGACGTAGGAAAAGTGTAATACACGTTCGTGAAAGTGAGGCATCAAGTTTTTATTCGTGCATGGCGGTAGAGTACTTAGAAATGACGTCATTGGAAAAGCTTTATAAAGGTCACGTCGAGCATATTTTTAGAAGTTCTTCCATGAACTCTAAATACTCGTATGTATTCTGTCTGTGAATTTCTTGAATGCTACGTGTGATATACCTGCACATGATAGGTTAGTCGCTAGCACATCAAGCTATTACAATTTGTCAAACATCCATAATAGGTTTTCAACTTTATCGCTGAAGCATATGGTTCAAAATTGATTGAGAAAATGTTTTTGAAAATGAGTTTCGGGGATTTGATGTACTGGCGTCTATACTAACTTAAGTCACTCCGCTATCAAAGTATATAGAAAAAGAACGCGTTTTTGTATAAAATAGGAGTTGGGTGTGAGCAACTTATATTTAAGTGAGCCTTTTGTCTAGGCTATTTTCGATAACTTGGTCTGCCCCAAACTAGCCTTGAATATTTATCGTCTCATGACTCAGCAACAGATGAACAAAATAATCGATAAATATTGAGCAATATGGCTAGTAGATGTTAGACACTCGCTTTATATGAAATAGGTTCAACATGTATGCCGCTTATCAAGACAAAAGGTTGAAGAAATCACCAGATATACAGAAAGTGGTGAGAAAGTAGGATGTGTTTATAGTATAATGGGTGTACAAGAAACCTATATTCTGAGTACAATATGTTGGTGCAGCTGTAATAATTCATGCATTAGATAATATACATATTCCCGGCAGTGCTTGCATATTGTGTAATAGTTGCATTATGCACTTACGTTGCTTACACAAACCATTATATAATGTATATCCCCTTTAGAGGATTGTATCTCTAGGTTTAGTTTAACCTCTACTTCGACTAAATATCATATATTTTATTGGTATGTAGAACACTGCTATTTACGATCGCATTGTCCTTACGAATGTCATAAATGCAAAACTGAGTTGTTTCGTTACACTTTCGAGGCGTTTTTTCGTTTGGCGTTCGTGTGAAAACATCACTACGACTAGAATCAATAATTATTGTACTCGGTTGTTAAGTAGGTGTAGGCTTACTTTAACATCAGTAAAATCCTTCCAAGAAAACAAGTGTGATAGTCTTCTAGTAAACCATTTTCGGCCCGACCCGGCAATTGAAACGGAGACCCCGTGCGCAGCAGTCGCGCTACGCGTCTACTAGACCAACGACGCGTCTACTAGACTAACGCGGCAATATTACTTCGTCGTCAATTTATTATTCGAGATATTAACGAGACACAAAGATTTTATTTTGTTATAAAGTAAACATGACATCCTCGTTGTGAATAATATATTATGATTATTAGCTCGAGACAGAAGCCACGTCTGGGAATACCGAGCACCGTCTAAAGTCCTTTTTCCTCAGTTAATTGGTACAATGAGGAGCAATGAACTCTAAGTACTCTCAATGATATGAGTTCGTAAGTACGTATACGTAGTTTGTGTTATGATATGGATCATATAAAACGACGTTCTTACATTAAATAAATTGTACTCAGTTTTTCGCACTTATGTCTTATACAACGCCTACATGCCTAGTTTTTTTTTACTTGTAACTTTCCTTTAATTATGGGAGATTAAATTAATTTACAGACCAAGATAAAGTCAAGTAAAATTTACGAAATTCAACGTAATTTTGCAAATAAAACGAACCAAGTGGATGTTAAAAGGAGAAAGTATAACATGAAATCGAATTCCGATAAATTACTTGAAATTGATAAACAAGATCATTTTTATAAATTTAAGTTTTAAGTGAATATTCTCTTCGGTTTCAATGTCAATGTCTTTTACTTTCACTTCTGAGATATTTTAATATGAAACAACTGTAATGGTTTCCTCACTTAAAAGTTAAAATGTATTAATTTGCAGTTTAACCCGGTGAGCCTTTGAAGCGACTGATGGCGCCATTATGGCGCAAATTAATCAGCCTTAAAACAGTTTATTACAAGAGATAGGGCTGGGACAATTTGTCGCTTATGGTTCCTTGTTACATTATACATATATTGGAATCACTACATAGTATAAAACAAAGTCGCTTTCTCTGTCCCTTTGTATGCTTAAATCTTTGAAACTACGCAACGGATTTTAATGCGTTTTTTTTTAATAGATAGACTGATTGAAGAGGAAGGTTTATATGTATAATTTTAGTATCAGCATGCACCCGTGCGAAGCCGGGGCGGGTCGCTAGTTCTGTATAAGATTGTGATCTTAGTTCCATAGAAATAGCACTTTCCGTTTCAATTAATTAACGGAACAAATCATTCTATTTTTAAAAAGTTCTTCTGTTATTTACGTAGCTTAAGAATAGCTTTATTGGTTCAGGCATCCTTTATTAAAACTCCAACTAGCGCTGTTATCTATAAGAAAAACAAATGACGTCTTGAAAAATAGTAAGTACTACAGGAAAAGGGGAAAATTTATAGCGGTTGTCTAGAGTTATCTTTTACAACCGATTACACGAAGAACTTGAGTTCCTAAGTTATCTATGTGGGCGAGACTGTGTGGGTGTTTAGTTCATAACGTTGAAACTTTGTGGCATGTTCTGAACGAGGTCAATTGAGATATTAATTTCTACTGAAACTAAGCGAGTGCCTAAAGTATGACCTAATTGAGGGTTAGTACTTTGATGTTAATTATCTTTAGTAGCTTAGTCGACCGAACTGGCATGCAAATATTGCCAATACCTATATTAGAAAGCTCAATTTTCTGTTGTCATTGCTTACTATGAAAAATTGAACAATAGGTATTGACTTACATTTTTATTATTTACAAAACGAAGTATAGAAATAACTTTTCGAAATCCGTTATAAAAAGGTAATATTATAAGATTTTCAGAACATTTTATGTATAAAATATTGTTAAATAAAAATCAAACACATTAAGCTACTGTATTCAGACCAGACGAAACCTTACCTGTATATTTTGTTACATGAATATATGTATGCAAAATGATTTCATTAATGTTGTGTAAAATCATGTAATTTGTACAGTGGCACATCAAGCTACTACAATCTGTCAAATTTCCTAAATAGATTTTCAACTTTATCGCAGAATCATATAGTTCAAAGTTGATTGGGAAAATGTGTCTTTTTCGGATCGCTTGATGTCCTGTACCATATCATAGAGATAGTATTAATTTTAATTTGTGAAGTTATCCATTAGAGGGATCAAGGCGGAGAGGATTTCAGTTATATTTTCCATCAGTAACTTACTTCGCCTACTCACAAACTCTGATTTCTCAGTAAAAAGCGCCTATCGTAAAACGTGGTACAAATAGTACTCATAAGTACGCCCGGTCTTATAAAATTCATGTATCCAACCATTCATTTACTCAAAAGCCAATTTATTAAAGCGAACCTGCTTTCTGACCCAATTCGGATGTTCGGGAAAAATCTTTTCTCTTTTTATCAGATCTTCGAACAAGTATGCTTTTGTCCGAAATTTTCCTGGAGTTGCTCGAACCAGAGCCAGTACGTGTCCTGCATACGGGAACAGGGGAGGCAGGCACTAACAAGAACATTCAACATAATATTTCACAGATCGCCAAGTCTATGAACCTTAAGTTCAAAGCAGTAGAGTTCAATTTAAGGTTATTGAATTACACAATAGTATTTTGGTGAAGCAATAAAGGTGGGTTTCAACGAATGGATGAAGGAATAAGTTAGTGAATAGAGGCGTAATCCCGTACCAACCAATTGAACTAATATGTATTACGTACATTTGAGACCACATTATTATTATTGCCCGTTGAGAACTAAACTTTTTGTATGTGTTAACATTATTATTTGTGAATGGACATGCGAATGTCATCTGTACCTGCATTAAAATATTTTGAACATTTAAGGAGTGGATTTAAAAGAGTTACCTCTAAAAGAGTTAAGCTCATTATAATGTACTTACACTAATACTGTTTTCTCTGGTCAGTGTGTAGAATGACGCAATTTATGGTCAACCACAAAATGTCTTATAGTTATCATTTGCGCCAGTTATGGAGCTGTGTGTAAGACCTACTTTGTTCATGGCTCTGTGTTTACAAATAGTTGTCCTGTTCGCTGGCAGATGTCTTTTGTTTTATTTTGATGATATTGTATCTAGCTACTTAAGTTCTTCATTTCTTTTTATTTGGATTAAAGCGGTTTTGCTCTCTTATTTAATTAGGTTACTACGTACAGACGCCAACCCATGAAGCTATTACAATCTGTAAAAAATCTCCTTTTCATTTTCAACTTTATCGCTGAAATATACGGTTCAAAGTTGATTGGGAAAATTTTACAATTTTGTCAGTTTCGGTAGCTTGACGTGCTAGGTCAACTTACCCGAATCTGCTACCAATTACTAATCGAATATAAACCTTCCAGTATTGGGATAAGGTTGTCAATGTATTAAAGAAAGAGAGGTTGAGGTAGGTTGATGTGCTGGCGTCTGTACTTGAGCGTAAAGAGAGTTTCCACGTGCGGAAACGTTGAGGATAATTAAAATTTTAATCAGCTCAATTTGCTGCTAAAATTAACTACCTACTTATCTGCTTCTTACAAATTCATAATGACCCTTTTTACGAGAAAGTTCTTCGATAAAAAGTAGGTGAGTACCTACATATTTCGTCTCCTTCTCACATTGTGTAATACAAAAGTAATTAGTCGTTATGGGGTCCATTGTACGTTAGCTAATGTTTTCCATTTCAACATGACCTCGCGTTTCTGTGTGTTGTGGGAATGAGCACGGCTATCGGTACGTTTTGTACTCAAATGTTCTGCAAGACGTCCACGCTGGGTACTATGTATAGCAGGGTCAAGGACGGACTCGTAATCTGATGGCTATGGAGTGAAAACGTTACTTTGAAGTGTAATTTCTTCTTAGTTTGCTTGCTTTAGACAATTAAAAACTAGTAATCATCTTCATCAGCCTTTTTATCGTCCCACTGCAGGGCACAGGCCTCCTCACATACGGAGAAGGATTGAGCGTTAATCACCACGCTTGCTCAATGCGGGTTGGTAACTAGTAATCAATAACTTAGTTAATAAATCTATGATAATCAACTATGATGTAAATGATAAGTATACTTACCATTATGATAAATTTTAGGGAGCTCTAGGTTTTTGCTTAAGGTTCGTGGATTAGATTTGAGATGGTAGGAATAATCTGCTGGGGTTCGCAACAGTGGCCCTGGCACACAGGGATCTCCAGAAGGAATATAGTGGGTTTTATTTAGTAAGAGTCTAACACTCCCTCCAGCTGCACCTTTAGCGGGAGGGGTCTAACAATACAATGACATGATTAAAGTCTGCCAGGCAGCGTACAGGGAACATGGTTTACAGTTTCTATGAAATACCTTCTCTATGATAGTCTGATCAAACTGGTTTAATCAAAAATCATTGGATTTGTAAGTACTTAGGTATGTACATACTTAAAAGTCTAATCAATCTTTATCGCACACCGATAAAGCGTGCTTACCTATTAAGAAAGCTACTATTGCTATTACCGTAGGTTATAATTTCTCCGTAAATTACTCCGAATATGTTCCCAGTTTCAAAATTGATTGCAAAGAAAGAACGGACTATCCAAGGCCACAATATTAAAATTTTGTTCGGACAAGGCTCACAGGAATTGGATTGGAATTCTGGCTGTTATTGCTTTACCATTTCGTGTTTTGATATATTGTGAGTGACGTGCCATGTCTG
Source organism: Heliothis peltigera (assembly GCA_958496145.1). Taxonomy (NCBI): domain Eukaryota; kingdom Metazoa; phylum Arthropoda; class Insecta; order Lepidoptera; family Noctuidae; genus Heliothis; species Heliothis peltigera. The sequence continues at coordinate 5,596,793 of OY292334.1, read as the reverse complement.
CGAACCAATTAATCCTGTCACCGACTGAATTGGAAATGAAAGCTTCTATCAGATATTCAGGCAGGTCATAAGCTACCAACAGGCCGTTTTCTTTTGTCATTTGCTAAATTAAATACTTAGGGTCAGTTTCACAATGTCCGAATAGCCATTATCTAGCAGATAAATTAAAAAATGGAAAAAAAACTATCTGGAACTTATTCGTAGGTGGTGAAACAGACTCTTAGTCTAATCCAATGGACAGTTTTGTAATATCAGTCTGTGCTTCATAGTCTTATATTATCAGTTTTTTAGTCACTAATTGTATAGTAGAATGTCCATTTAGTACTTTGTTATAATAGGTACCTACTATTAACCAAAAGTCAGCCTCTCCTGATTTAGCACACTTTAATATTTTCCTAACGTTAGATCGTTGAGAATAAAACTATTTTCTTCTTTTTAAAAGAATTTGGTGCAAACAAAGGGAGCCACACCCTTGATAGACCTGCACTTGTAACATTCTCAAAGGCTTAGTAATATTTTTACAGTCTTTACATTCATTGAAATATATTGGTGCCGCCATCTAGTGCAATGCCAGATTAACTTTGTATTTTATATAAGCGCCATCTAGTAGCAATGCTTAGAAATACTCCTTAGCTGAGTTCGAAGAAAATGGTCCGCCTACTTAGCGCTAGTGAGTGATTAGTAGTAATAACTACTGAAGAAAGATGGCGCTATTTATAAATGTCGAATTTTATACTAATCCACTAATAAAATAAAATTTATTACTATAAATAATTAAGTTTGATATTTAAAATGTGTTTTTTGGATTTGGTATATTATATTGTAGATCAGATATCATGTGTATCAAATACACTATAGGTAGTAGGTAAATTAAGTATCTACGGAAATGAAAACTTGAAAAAATGAGCAAGAAATATTCATGATTCATGCTAAGGATTATATTTTTGTTTTTAGGGGTACCTTAGGTACCTCTTTCTAGGACTTCATCAATGCTGTCGTCGGTACCTTTTTTCGATAATCCCAGTTTTACATTCTCCTTAGCGGGTGGAAGTTGGCAATATCGTTGAGTATAGTCTGAGATAAAAGCTTTCTTGTGTCATAACTCTGTGAGGAGCAGTAACAGCGGAAATTCGAAGTTGGAATAAGTTCCGCTTCGATACCGATCGATACTGATATTCGGTAATCTTGCTGATATGATTTTGGTGGTTAGTTTAAAATATTTGGGACCGAATGGTTGGTATATTTATTTGGTATCCAAAAGCAAAAAAGTATGTTTGTCTATCAAAATATCATACGATACATGACATGACAACCATGGAGAACAAAATAACGAGGTCAAAACTTATCTTGGTGTTGGGAGAGTTGTGACCGAAGGTGTTCTTTCTGATTACGTCAAATTTCTTAGAAACCTTGTAACTTGTATTGACTTAGACGAATATTTTTAAAATTATGAAAATAAAACTACAGTGTGGTAGGTATAGAGTTAATTGCTGTTGCGTGATTCCATATTGGGTTATGACCTTTTAAGATAAATTTGTCACAACTCTCCTAGGTCTTCCCTACATAATTTTACTACCTCTCTGAAGCTTATGGAACATGGTTTATTTTCCGTAGAAGTTTACCGTCTCGAAGCAGGTCAAATTACACAAGCTAAATGGAGCCCTTATGACTTCTAAGTCCTATTGCCTTCACTACATTAGATCGCCTATCGCTATAACATAAACAAATATGTACCGTATCAAAGTACTTACAGTCTTTAATGCTCTCGTTATTACCACTTAAGCAAACAGTTTACATTCATTGAAGACAAAGACCTTCACGCGAATCCATCGTTACTGAACCCTTTGTCTACAGTTCACCATCGTTTTAATTCGTTCATTACAATCGGAAAATGTTTGCATTGCGTGCCCATGAGCTCGAAACGTGTTGTGGTTTTACCTTATAATCCGATTATGATCGAGTTGCGAAAACATCGAATGAATGGTTTGCCAAGTACTCGATTCTTCCAATGGTAATAACACTGTACCTGCCGCGTTGGTCTAGTGGTTGTAAAAGCGTGAATACTGTACATGGGGTTTCCGGTTCAATTCCGTGTAGGGCCGAAAGAGAGGTGTGGGTTTTAAACGACCTTCACAAAGCAGCCTGAAGTCTTGAAGTTGGTGATTGATACATCCGTCTATTCAAAAGTTAATACCGGTCGTGCGCCTGACCTCTCCGACGAGTTGGTGATTTTTTGTATTATTGTCAGCCCATGCACAATTGTCACATTAAAAATATTGCGTAGTTTTGGGTAATTTGCAAAAGCTTCGAGGCAAAAAAATATATTGAGCCTTTTTTGGACATGTGATTAGCCAATCGATATAATCTTTTTGATTTGGACTGGGTAATCTTTACATGTAGTATAATATCTAGATCAAGATTCATAGAAATTTGCAACAATCATGAATATCTACTAATAAACAGAAAGCTATTACTCAATCATAAAATTTACTGACCCTAGAGTCAAATAAAGTAACACGAACCTCCAAACTCAAACATACTAAGAACTCTTAACAAACCTGAACAACTAAAACAAAAATTAACCATCGTTATACTAACATTAGTTTTCACAATCTAATCATCACGTAATATGCGAATGAGCAAACAATATGATAACTAGAGCAGATAACGCCAACAATGAACCGGATCCCATCATAATCCTTTTTAAAACAGATCGCGTAGCCTCGTGAAAATAAGCCTGGATCCGTTCGAATTAATCCGACGATCGTGCGAAACGCAAACATGAGGCTGTGGCTGGTGACGTCACTGATATGTGGGCCTGTGGCGGTTGTGTCGGACTGATGATAACTACGCTGGGATGTTGATTTTACGTAGCTCCATTATGAATTTGCGGTGTTATATTTGGTCCTGGATCAGATCTGATAAGCTGTGATTTTGTCAAGCGTTTACCTACATTCATTGGTAAAGTACCAATTCCAAGGCTTTATTGCTTGGAAGTCATTGGCCATAGAAAGTAACGTCATATTTTGGTGTTTGAATAGCTGAAAAACTTGTAGTACTGCAGTTTTTTGAAAAACCATAATCCGCCTTACGAGCCACTAAGCCCCGCTAAACGTACTGCTCGCGAAGCTAACTCTAAATAAATTCACATCATTATGCAAACAACAGTGATAAAAACAAACGACTACCACACAGATAGAGAGATCTGAACACCAGTTCACTATATACAAGCAGTTAGCACAATACAGAGCTTCAATTATGCAACAGCATTCGTAGTGTTGTTCCTGCATTTTACGACTGCACTCCTATGGGAGGCGAGGGAAAAGTATATGTAAATGTATCGAGTAAAATGTAAATGATCCCCCGGTCTATCCAAGGAATGGACGACCTAACATGACCTGCGGCTTTGCAGTTTTTAAGGTCCAATAAAAATGTAAAACATTTTTGCGGTTTCTATCGACATTTCGTAGTGACACAAACAACAAGATTTTTATTCACTTTCGATAGATTACGTGAGCCAGAATAAACTGTGGGGATTGAATAAAAAAACTGCGAATGCGAAAAATGCATTTTGTGTCACATTTTTAACAATGCGGTGGGAAATGTGGTTAGTGCTATGTTTGGCTTCGGTTTTATGGTGGTTTACTTACTTTGTAGGGTGAGGTTTGTTTATTACTGAATCGGTTTCACCGAAAATTTGAGTAGTGTGGGTCGCAGTTATGTTACGAATGCAGTTGGAAACAGACGTCGTGGTGATGGTCGAGAATATATTTGGACCCTGTCAAACATATTTTGGCTATATGTCTAATTTGTGCGTCTTGCAACATGCGACCTCAACCCTATAAACACATACATAGATAGTCCACGTTCAGTTCATGTCTAGTTGTGATAATTTTCCAACTTGTCCTACCTCATCCGTTCCTCACTTTAATCATTGAACGACAAATATAATTAAGATAACTTAATTTACGACACACAATGTCTTCGAACTACTCAGCTTTCTATAAGCAAGTAATCTCCTTCAACATGAATCCCTAATATATCTACAATGAATGAAGTAATTGGACGGCATTGTCAGTCCGCAAGCCGGATCGCATTCATGACATTATGAGAGCCCTAATAAGATTTCCCGTAATTGATTTTCAAAGGAAATCCCTTTTAAATTGGACTTAAATGTTAAATAAATCGGACGGGTATTAATTCAATGGAGATGCTCAGGGGTAGGTGGTGCGGAAGTGAAACAGACAGGTATAAATGCTGAGGCTTGCCAGCGATGAATTTACACCGGACGCTGTGTGCCATGCTTCGTGAGCACCAAAGGTACCAAGTTTTTACATAAATTCTTTGCATAAATTTTCATGACAGATGCCAGCAGGTCAAGCTACCCAAATCTGTTAAATTTTACCAATCAAATATGAAACTTCCGGTATTAAGTTAAGAAAATTATCAAATTGTGGTAGGTTGATGTGCTGGCGTCTGTACTTCTGATACCTAAACTTTGAAGAATGATAAATAAATAAAAAACTATTAAATTACCTATTGTATTATGCGTTGCATTATACCTGAAGGTACACTAGGATGTGTTAATTCGTATCCAAGGGTTTTGTAATTATATCCCAAGTAAGAATAAAAGAATTTTCAATGCACTAAATACACTTTTCACTTCATATTTTACTGTTTTTTTTATAAAGAATTCAGACTTTTTTGTGGCCCAGTACTAAGCAATCTCAGATCTTTTACTATTTAAAATTAACTACTAGATTCAGACGCCCTGCTGAAGGAGCGAGAGAAGAGATATAAAATGCAGTTGCAATAAAAATACTATTCTATTTTACTGCAGTTTCAGTCTAGACATAGTTTCAGTTACCGTCTTTATACATATCAGTATTCGTTAAAATTTTAACATTTGTGTACTTATTGAGCGAGAGCTGTATAGTATTCTTTTGAACTTAATGTTAGTATTTTTTTATTAAGTTGGGGCTTCTGTAAAATTGTCTGTATATTGCTTGAGAAGTACTGAGTATAGAAATAAACTTGAGATTACCTTTAGATTATGTTAAAGAGGCTTTGGTCAACTCATCCTGCTCAAAACTTATCCCGCGGGATAAAACTTTTCTAATGATGAAATATGGTCTAAGTACAATTCAAGTCTACACAGCATGAGGATGACAACACGTGTTAGCGGCGCCTTTTGTTCCACGCGCTCCTCGAAGAGAAGTCAGCAACATTGGAGGGGCCCCTCAGGGCCAAGGTCTGCCGGGGCTGCGGATTGTTCGCAAGAGTTACCGTGGCCCTGGTACTCAGGGACCTCCAGAAGGAACATAGTGGGTTTTAGTCAGTAAGGGACTGACTGCCTCCCAGCAGCGGGTAATTTGATGATTCATCACCAAAAATAAAATAAGTCTTCACAGCATTACATGAAAGGGTATTCAAACAGTATACTGTAGTAGTAGAGTCTGAAAGTGTAGTAGTAGAGAATGAAAGTTAAAGTCCTTCCTATATTTGTCATACTCCTTCCTTTCTTCTACCGGTTCATGTTGGAAATCATGGAAAAGTTAACTCCAAAATTCCATTGTTTATCGAGCACACCCTCTGGAGACTTCACCTGAAAACAAAATATTACGTTTTCTTTAATAAGACTCAAAGAAGTTGCAATCATCCCATCAAAAGGCAGATAAAACCTAAAATTCAATTCCACCATACTACACTTGACTCCACGACATCACAGAACAAAATCCACAGATACAAAACATTAGATAGCAACTACCAAGTCCTGTCGCATTATGCGGGTCGCACTGTTCTTGATAGCTCTGAATTGCCTTATATTAATGTCCTCCCGAGGGTTAAGCGAGAAATTCCTTAAAGCAAATAACGCGGCAAGGAACACCAGTAATAAGGTTTCTTGCGAGAATCTCGGAAATTCGATCAAATAAATTAAAATGGACGCTTTATTATGTAAATAAGATGTTTCGTGAATCATGTCTAAGAAGTAATTAATTGGGTGTTGTTTTGGTTTCTGAAACCAATTATTGGATATTTGTTTTCATAGAATGTTTCATGAAAATATTTTATTCATTTTGTGTACCTACTAAAATATGTATTTTGTTTGTTGGAAATAGTAAAAGTTCAGTATTTTTAATATTTAAGCTTGAAAATAAAATTGTTGTTTGCGAGCGTCTGATAAATAATAAGTCTATGTTATTTCAGGTACAGAAAGAGTTGAAACTGATGCACTTATATACTTTTAATATTGCATTTTATACACGAATTTTAATGTTACTAGCGTTTGTATTATCAATGGGTGAATGAAATATGCTTACTTCTCGCTACATGATATTAAAAAAACATTACAGAACAAAGAAAATAATATCCAAGAACGAATTATTTCTAGAAAAACAGCAGTTAAATCCGCCATGTTTTGTCGCGACGCTCCCGAGCGACGACGTTTTGACAAATATTAATGTTCCCGCTACACTAGAGGAACGAAACATATTATCTTGACCATTACACTCACTTCCCACGAAACGAATACGGTAAGAAAAACTACGTATGTGCACGATTGATAACACCAAAATAAATTATACGAATTAGTATGACTCGTTTCTTTGATACAAATGTTGGGCAGTAATGAACGAAAAAGTTCTAAGAAATTACTAGGAATTGATGATAATCGACGTATTGCTACATTCGTAAGGTTACGAGGTCACGTAAAGGAAATTAACGAATTTCCTCCACACTGCGGTTTCAGGAACTCATTTGTTCGCTATATAAAACTACAACATTGCAATCACTGGGTATTGGGTAATATTAATTATGTGGAACTTTTAAATAAATGCACTCATACCAACTCATAATTGAAACATCAACAACACTAAACGCATTACAGTGTTACTATAACATAAAACAGTTCATCAAGCGACAGTTATGATTCGAAATGTACAAAATAATACTTTTATGAAAATGTGTCGGAGGACAAATGAACGAAAATTAACGCCCCGGGAGAGGGCCTGTGAAAATTAAATTGTCGGTCAATGAAACATGCAAATTAGACTTGCAATCACGCCCGCTTTTGTGCCACTCACTCGTATTGTTTTGAGCCGAGCTCAACAGAAAATGAACGCTAAATATTCAGTTAAAAACTTTCATTCATTTAAGTACCTCATTTCTGAAGTCGAAAATGAAGTGGTAATTGACCATAATAATTGTTAAGGCGCACTTTCGTTGACAGCCTTTAAATTCACTGAAAAGTTTTTGTTCGCATTCTTCAATTTTGAGTCCTTTGAAGAAATCTCCAAAAGAGAATCAAACAAGATCATTTAATAATGTTTATGAGAATCTTGGCACAATAAAACAAAACAGAAAATATAATAATTTCGAGTTTCTTGGAACAGAAAAAGAAACTGCTACAGTGCTCGTGTACTGCTTTTAAGGATTAAAGTCCTTTTGCTAATGTTTATTTATAAGAACATTTCTTTGAATAAAAATGCAGCATCGACACGTGCGTTTAAAAAGAAAGTTAATCATATAATTTAATTGTAAAATTAAACGATACCTTCACGTCAGTCGTCGGTACCGGTAATTATGTGAAGCTTCTTTAAGATATTTCTTCCTTTCTCTATTAGCACTACATCCGAGAATTATTTGGAGTTACGAGTATAAGGATACTTGGCTATTACGCAACAAGGAAATTACAGGACATAAATGGCGGCTATTATTTTGGATATCATGAGGGTTCGCTAACGCACACACTTGGAAAATTAATTCTACAGGACGAATAAATTTATTTTCTTGCTTTATCATTCGTGCAAGTTAACTTATTTTATGATTCGCTTAATTCCATACATCTAGTCATGCAACACACAGAATATAAAAAATGGCTTGTTCATCAAATAAAAAATACAATGATTTTTTGAAGACGAATATAATCAATGTAGGTACTGATTTTGGCCACGATAGAATCACTTCGTTATTTATCACTTCGCATACAGCACTTTTTACTTCACACATCTCTATTCTTCTAACAACCACTATCAAAGCGCAATAGCGAATAAACTTTAAGTTACTTTCAATGCTACAATATGTTTCAATAGAGTTCTTTAGAAACACTAGAGATGGCAGCACGTTGGTGACATTAATCTTCTCTGCCCTACTGGCCGACATCGTAGCCATATGAGACGTAGTCTTAAGCTCGGAGAACAATTCTTCTGTATAAAATTCGAATCGAATGCAATCACTGAACCGCGAACAGTATGCCGCATTTCTATTGAAATGCGATAAGGATATTGCGTAGATTTTAGAATTTGTTTGAAAAAAGTATGAATGCATAAGGTATTTGAACATTTTGCTACCCGGGTATGATTCCTTAGAAATTACTTTTTTTTCTTCTACAACTCTGCTATGCTATTCAAATTGCATTTTATCATCGAATGAAAACAGCTTAAGCCTACGCTATAAAATATGAAACAGGTTTCAGAAATCTTGACGTAGACATAGAAGACTTTTCTGAGAGGACTAGCTTCTAACCACTGTTTCACCCTCCTCCCGTGGAAGTTACTGTATGCACCCGACCGTTACTGCGCAACACTGAAACGATTTTTTTTTATCCGACCAGCAGTTCTTGATGTAAGCGCGTTCAAACAAACAAGTTTTTACCTTTAGTATAGAAAATGTGCTCTTTACATAATATTTACCTATATAAAATCGTACTTTTTCAGGGTAAATTCTAGAAGCGCAATAACAATACTAAAGTATGCATTGCTAACAGCAGGTAATGGTCTCGCTGGGGGATGTACTGGAATTCCGTGGAAATTGATTTGGGACCTAAGACGCCTCAACCGCTTCCTATGTTTGGATATGTGCATAGGAGATTTTGTACTAGATACACTCTTGGAGTTTGAATACCTGTGCTGTAATAAAAATCTGAAATGAAGTTTAAATTATTCACACAATTATTATTTAAGTAAATATAATATACACACTTAAAATATTTAAAACTAATAATTCGAATTTGGTCAGCAATCTTTTTGACATCTTGTTCAGCCGTTAAAACGTGGTTGAGGAGTAAACATTTAAAGCCAAACACATTTATAATATTAGTATTTTTTTCGGCACTGCAAAGATGGCAAATTGACAATCCTTTTTACTCCATAGAAGAATTTTTACAATGTTAAGTTTCCAAACTAAACTACATATGTATAAATAGGTATATTTTATTATTTGCATGTTTAAAGTATGTTTATATTAAAATTTGCATGTCATTATCTTATTACTCAATGCCGAAACGACTGACATTTTATAACACCTTTATGTACAGACGCCAGCACATCAGGCTATCCGAAACTGTCAAATTTTCATATTCTTCAGCAATAAGGTTGAAAATCCATTAAAGCAATTTGACAGATTTGGTTGTAGCCAAGCTGCCGAAATTGTCTAATTTTCCAAATCAACTTTGAAACATATGCTTCAGAGATTAGTTGAAAATATGCAAATAATATATCATATGCAAATAAATCCATTGACATTGACTTCAATAAAAACCATTCAGCAATTATATTGCTTAATATTGCAGCCTGTCACCATCTTTTCCTTAGCAGCTTGGCCTCCAGTAACACGCACAAGCTTCTCGGGTAATATAATATAAGACAAGGACAACAAACGGCCCCACAGATGCAATGTGAGATTGGAAAAGTTTTGTTATACACTCTCATATTTCGTATCACGTGGTGCAGCGATGTCTCAAAACGATTTATAAAATCAAATAATAGTGATCGAAAAAGTTTTTCTTATTTTCGTTCTATTTGATGGCATCCGATTGTCGGCTACGGCGGCCGTTCTCTTTTATGCAGATCAGCCAGCTGCCAGGACATATTATAGTGCACAAGCATTCGCGCAGATACAGGTGCACTCTCTTTTCCCTCACTCTCATAGTCCGATTCGACGGCAATCCGAGAGATCAGGCGCAGGACCGACATTTATGTGCACTCCGATGAACAGGTGAATCAATCACCAACTTCCAGACTCCAGACCCGGGAATCGAACCGGAGACCACGTGCACAGTAGCGCCTTGCGACTACTAAACCAATGAGGCAGTCTTTTTATTGTTTTAAGTTAAAATCTTTTGAGATACGAGATATGGATCGTAGAGGAATGTTGTATTTTTCTTCAGCCTTTTGTTTAGATTAGGTAGATTCGTTTAAAAAGTTGTAGCATACAAACAAATACACTGAAACATTTGTGGTTCATCGAATGCAATAAACTAATGTTATTTTGTCGAAATATTTAGTATGGTTACAACAGATATTTATATGCATGATTTCACTATGGACTGCCAATGTAAAAGTTAAAATATTTCACTATGTTATTTGATTATTTGGTGCAATTGAATTAACACCCTATTAGCATGCTGATAATGAAAGACCATATATTTTATTTGACTGTTTATGACATGAATACATTAAACGTACCTACCAACTCAAATTGGATAATCGAACATTGATTAAAAATAATAAGCTGTTTCGTAACAATCGCGCGGATCTATCCTAAGGTTAAGCAATGCTTGTTTCGGTCGGTTTCTGGATGGTCGACCACCTTGTTATGACGTATTCTTCCGTGTTTCGGAAGGCACGTAAAACTTGTGGTTCGCGGTTGTCATTTGAACAACTTTACCAGTCGTTACGAGTAGTCAGAAACTGGGAAGTCTGACAACCAGTCTTACCAAGAATTGTCGGATCGAGGAGGTCAGTTAGGCAGTCGTTGCATGTGACACACTTGTACACAGCTAAATCCAGTTAAGACTAGAATCTGACCCAAACATAGTTTGGGAAATAGCGAGGCCGATGTACAAAAAAAAACCGTACTAAATTACTGTTACAATATTACTATCACTACATTACTTTTACTATAATAATACAAAAGCCAAAGTAACTCTGTCTGTCAGGCTTTGATACTAAAACTATTGAACCAATTCAAATACAATTTAGCAGACACTAGACAGTCTAGTGTTTAAAAAAGGACATAGGCTACTTTCATCCAGTTTGGGAAAGTATTTCCCTCGGGCGACGGGTGGAACCGCAGAGTACAGCTAGTATTCCATAAACCTCTGAAATAAATGGGTTAGTAATAACATAACTATATTATTATAGTGTAACTATGAGAAGATGAATGGCTGACGAAGGATATGGTTCCATGACGAGCGTTATAAAGACAAATCGATGAAGAACCCATTTGTCAAAATCGGTCAGTGGAGGGAATCATGATTACTTAGATTGTACGGTGTGAAGGTACAATATTATGTGGCTAATAAATAAAAAATATTTGCTGCCTACCTTTGTAAGGGATACTGCGATTTTTTTCTTGCAATCAGGTCAATTGTATATTTAAAATCGTACTATATTGAAATTTTAATAGACTACTAAATAAATATATAAATATTTATACTATACCTGATAAATGGAGATAAATACTAGAGAACTTAAAAAAATATACATGCAATTTCGTTTTTTAATTCACACTTTTAAACCACAGACCAAAACGAAGCAAAACACGTCAAATTAACTTCTAAAATCCCTGCCAAGGTTGACAAAACCAGTTTATACCTTTAAAATGTCTGAGCCGATTTTTATGTAACATGTAAACCACCGCCTAAAATCCAGCTCTTAACTAAATCGCATCCAAATTGATTCATCCGTTTACGAGCTGCGGCGCCACAGACAGAAAAACGCATAGGAGACGAAATTATACCACCCTACTTTTTGCGCTGGGGGTTAAAAAGGTAAAAAGGAATGTTTTTGCCGCATCTACCAGTGCGGGTGGACGCGATAAGTCGATTTGATTGATGATAGTGATGTGTGCCGAAGTCGCGTCACTACTGATAGACGTCCGAACGTCCGAACACCTATTCCATTTCAAACCTACAGCTGAGGCATAAACCGAACCTTTTTTTTCGGTTTACCAGTGAGGAAAAATGTTTTTATGTTGACGTAAAAATACTTTACTTAAATATTATCGTATTAATTAATATATGTTGATTTAAATCGACATCGTTTGAAATTAAATACATAAAGCGCCTGTTTCACCACCTACAAATAAGTTCCAGTTATTTTATTTGATAGATAATTTCATACAAATCCTGTTCCATTTTTTAATTTATTCAGTAGATAGTGACTATTCGGATATTGTGAAACTGGTCCTTAATATGTAAGGTATTATGTCTTTGTATAAAAGTATATTCTGTGTAGGCTAGTATCTGTAATACATTTTTTATAATTACATTAGATCATGCTCGCTTCATCACTCACTCTACGTAAGTAATTACATAAAAATAATACGTACCTACGTTATCTATCATAGAAGCACATTTTTTTTTCATATCTATTTGTATTTAAAAATTACGAAAATACTATCAAAATTTGTTTTTTCCTTCGGTAGATAAAAAAGTTTTGTTATGCCTTTGATAATTCGCCGCTGTTCCAAAATTTTTATTACCTCCACCGTTCCGAGGAAGAAATAGTTTATGAGGTGGCAAAGCGTCGCTGCTAATTAGAACTTCACTCACTTATCATTGAAACGCCTCTCTGGGGAGCAGGGGGGCACACTATCAACGCTCCAGCCCTCTCATACTGCCTTTATTCTGTTTAAACTGCTTCACTTTTAAACAAAGCACGATTCACTTTTACTACCTGCTATGATTAAAAATATACATTTAACGTTTTGCTTATTTACTAGAGGAGAGGAGCTCGTGGCTAAGTAAGCGCCGCACAGGTCAATCGATCATAAGGTCAAGCAATGCTTGCCGCGGTTTGTCCGTGGATGTATGACCATACTGTCATGAAGAGTTCCTCCGTGTTTCGGAAGGCACACTAAATTGCTGGGTCTCGGCTGTCATTTATAGGTACATCTTTGGCAGTCGTTACGAGTAGTTAGAAGCCAGTAAGTCTGACAATCAGTCTTACAAAGGGGTATCGGGTTGCCCAGGTAACTGGGTTGAGGAGGTCTGACAGGCAGCCGCTTGACGTAAAACACTGGTACCTACTAGCTGCACTCGGTTAAGACTGGAACCCGACCCCAACATAGCTTGGGAAAAAGGCTAGGCAGATGATGTTTTACTTATTTACTCGAGAGACTTATTGAACTTGTAGAAAACTAGAGCAATCTATTGTTGTTGATATACCAACTTGCATTGAGCAAGCGTGAACATCGTACACAGATGAATACATGATACAAATCAACCGGTTTCATAATCTTTTAATTTTTAAATGCTAAATTACTACTAGAGTCACAAAAAACTGCAGGACGGCGATTCGTGATAGAACGAATAAGTTCTCCTCGAACAGAAAACTGGAGGGGTGTTCATTTTTACATCTGCACTAATTTATTCAGTGCATGGGTACAATTATACAGTGGGAACGGAATAAACTTCGTTAGCATGTAATTAATGGGCTTGACAATTTGGTGCGGAGGTTTAATTTAGCACATTGTCGTTGGCTCCGTGTCTACATAGAATTGAGTGGCGTAAAAAGGGAGGAAGGTTGCCTGATCTTTTTACTAAAGGAACTCGCGACACGTACGCTTTTGGCAAGCTTGATTATATGTTTAATTAACAAATTGGGTGTTGTTACGTACAGTTTAATATTTCTGTAGTATTCCGCGGGAGCGTGTCTGGCTAAGTCATACATTAAGCCTCAAGGCTTAAGAATACTCTAAAAACGTAATTTTAAGTAATCTGCAAAACGCGTGCTATTGTGTATAAGAATAATACACTGATGTAATTAATGATGTTTTTACATGTTGTTTTGGTGAATTCGCAAAGGTTTCACTATTTTTATTGTGTTACAAACAGATATAAATTTAAACTTTATTTTAGTAGTTACCTACATTGAATTTAATATGTAAATTCAATGGATTTTAATGTTTTTGTGTTGTAAATAATTATTATTGTGTAGTTTAAGTTCTTAGCTGTCGCATTAGGTTTACCCTGTAAGGATAGCTTAAGGTTTTAAATAAATAAATAAATAAAATACGAAAAAGATTTGTGTCACTATTACATAATATATTAAAGTTGTCTCAAAAGGGCTTCAGCGTGTTGGCTTTGCCCCTAAGTTCGCCTTCTAAAAATCAGGGACCCTATAGTCCCGTGGTCTAATAGAGACATACGAGATACCTACTTACACATTTTTGTTAAACGAAACAAAAAAAAAACAACCTTAATAAAATTGTTTAACTTGTTCGGTTCATTAAAACAAACTATTTGTCTAATATCCACAAGACAAGATAAACATGTTGGTCGGGCCCGTCCCCCGGCGATGCGCGAACTTCTACCAATTCTCCTAAATTACAATTAAATATAATCCCCCAGAAGCATGGAATTATCACATTGCCTTGACATTGGAAAGGAAAAAATGTTTTTTAATATTAACGTTTTGTTTTTGTCCCAAAAGAGGGCAAAGATCACAGTGTTGTTGGAAAAATATTTGTTTTTCAATCGTTAAGATATTAGGAAGATTTATTAACTTCTGATTAGTTTTTGTCTGACTAGTTATAAATACTTGTAGCTTTTTTTTTTCGTTTGAAATCATCAAATGACCCTTCCCTGCAGCTGGAGGGAGCGTCAGACTCTTACTGACTAAACTCTAACTGACTAAAACCCACTATGTTCCTTCGGGAGGTCCCTGTGTGCCAGGCCCATGGTAACTCTTGCGAACAACCCGCAACCTAGGCGAATATTTGTAGCTTGAGTTTGATTTCATCACAATAAAAAAAAAAATTCTCTATGCTAAAACTATTCATCCTCTTAGCAAAGCAAACACCCTTACTATTGAATCATAGTTTTCTCTACTGGTTAATTTATAGAACTAAAGTTTAAGCTTAATATTAAAACAAACAATCATATGGAAATACCAAGTTACTTAATATTCAGAAGTCGTTAACAAAGTTATTTCGTTTTCAATTTGCGCCTCTAGTTTCACATTTTACGCGTTGAACCCTTTTAATGACTGGTCAAACAGTTACTAATTTAATCAATTTCATCGGGATAGGTGTTTAATGGTATCCTCATTTGGAATTAATTACGAATACTTATTTCTGGGTCATAAAGGAACATTTTATTTATCTAAAAGTCTATAATGTTATCGTTAATTTGTTTTTTTTTTTTTAATGGGGAGCTTTGTATATCACACAAAATCACAATTTTAATCGCCCAGCAGTGGGACGATAAAAAGGCCGTGATGATAATTAAACATTTTTAGTAATGTTAAGGATAATATGTTTTCTGGCATCCGAAGTTCAATTATTACCGGCGTAAGCCGAATGTTTAAGCTTTATATAACTAAGGTAGGTATAATGTCGTAAAACAAGAGTTATCATATGTCGATATATATATGTTCATAATTTGGGTATTATGAACTGCTCTAAGGAGGCAAATAAAAAGATTTCTTGCCCTAATTATCACATTCGCGTCAATAGTTAACTCCACCAATATCAGACAGAGCTTCGCTAACACAAACACGAGCCATACGGATTTTCAAAGATTTGGCTGGGATTGTGATCATTATCCTCAGATTCAATGGAAGTACCCTACATTTGTAAATCCCTATAAGAGCCTTCCTAGGCGCAAATACTTGTTCAACATGCTTCAAGATCTTGTTTCGATATCGGCTTTCTATTTGCATGTTTAGTTCTATCATTTGGATCTTGTTTTTCGTAATGTTTTGTGGAAATAGTGAAGCGATATGCTAGATAGAAAGGTCTGGACTATCTTGAATCTGTTGATTTGAAGTAGAACCGGGAATTTTCTTTAAAAAGGAGATGACGTCAAAATTGTGTAATCAGGCAATATGTTACGAAATCTAGCAGTTAGATAGTAGACTAGTAGCAGCTTATTCGTTTAGTTAATTATAGTTATTTCGTCAACTTTTAAGTAGTAGTAATTAAGTGCGCTTTTTTCGCTAGGTATGTCTGCTGAATCCGTTTACATATTTCGTTGTGAATCTTAATTATAAGCGTATGGTTTTAATCTACCCATGAAATAAAGAATTTGTCAAAACGTCAAACGCAAATGAGCATTCAACATTAGTGGCAATAACTTACAGCGAGTGCGTAGCATTACTACTATCACACAGACACAAATCCAACATTTTTTATTCTTACGGACCCGACCTTAACTCATCGGCTTCGGCGAGCGCCCATTACTTATTGTCGGAATGTTCTAGATATATATTCTTTTGTCTCTATAGATTTTTCTTCTGCGAATACAATATAGACGGGAAGTTTATTGTAGGAGCCAGTCAGCTGAATAATGATTTCGTGTTACTAGCTTGAAGCGTTTTAGCCCTTTTCAATGTAATGGAGGTTGTCGGAAAATGTGTTAACGATTACCGACGATCTTTTTGTTAGAATGTAGAGCGGAATGATTATGGCGTCAATTTGTAAAGTAAAAATTTCATTTACGCAGAAAAAGATATATATAGGTGTTTTATATAAATCCTGTGAGGAGCTCGTGTCTAAATGCATAGTTTGACGGATCACATTCACAGGTTAATACATATCGCGATAGGTGGATAGCTTACCAACTGCGTCATAATGAGCTTTTTCGTTTTTTTCGAAATACTGAAGAATGTACACAGTTGGAAAAAGGCTCCGCAGGTGAGTAAAAATAATTTAATCGTTACGGTTAAACTACACATGGGAATGAAAATAAACAGCAATTTTCCTAACACCAAACAAGGGAAGTTACTAAAACAATATTTTCAGTAATATTAATTCTCCGTGCACATTAAGAGATCCAAATATAAGATAGGGCTAAAAGTCCTAATCAATTACGTGATAACATCAGCCCCTATTGCCCCCTATAATTTGGGATAAATGTGTCAAAGGAACCACAATCTGATAAAAATACGTACCTTATATTGCTAGTAAAGGAATATTCTGTCTGAAATAGTTTAATTCTACATAGAATGTTGATTTTAGACTCGTTTATTTAGTCGTCTGAGCCTAGACCAAAGGTTTTATTTGAAGTTTCTTTAGTTTATTTATAGACGCGACGTATTTTAAACATAATGCTTTTACTCTGTAGGGATTGGTTTTTATGTGTTTGATGACTATAATAATAATCATGTGTGATATACCCACAACCACATGTAGGTATGTATAGGTACACATTTAATATTCATTCTAGACAAAGGCATACAATTTCATGAAAAATTTGGTATTTTTTTATCAACAGCATTGATTTAGGTATACATTTCACTTTTGGGTGAGTACATACCTATAACGGGCATACATACTAGGAATATTGTTATACTTTTTAATTTATGTATCCTATGTATGTTATGCTGTTGGGGTACCAAAATAAACAAATGCATACTAAATTCTAATTAATAGTGTACATTCAACTTTAAAAATAATACAAAATATGTGGCTCTCTTAACTTTCAGGTAGCAATATCAATTTTCATCACTTACACTGAAAATGCCTACCATTATATACGTACAAATTAATGCTATCGGTGCTAGCCAGCTAATGTTTTAACCTTGGTCTATATTACACACATACATACCTACATACATAATATGTCTTCTACCAGCCATTAACGAACCTACCCACTAAAACAAATATCTTTCTGCATTTCAATTTCAAAATAAAACAAACGCACATCGCTTGAAATTCCACGCGAAAGCTAAAAAAAGTGGGCACATCAAACACAGTAGATTATCCTAATTCAATAAAATCTTGCGTTGGGACGTCACAGGGACCCCAAAAGGCTGTGGACCGGACTAACTTAATATTAAAGGGTCCCTAATGTTTGGTCATTAGCTGCTGGGAAAAATGACGCTTGATATTTGTGTACCTGTAAAAATAACTGAATTTTGTGACGTATTTTTTTTGTACTTTTGATACGAATTTTGCAAGGATATCATGACAGGAAGGAAAAGAAAATTGGGGTATTGTTAAATATTAAATGGTGTGAGAGTAATGTCGAGTTCAACTACAAATGTACTTTTTCCTCAATACAAAAGCTTTTATGGATAAATTTTACGCGTAACGTAGCTAAAATAAACAATAAAGGAGTAATAAGATATATTGTTTAGTTTATTTTGATAGCAAATAATAATATAGAGATCTTTTACTTAAAAACTAGGTTTTTACAAACTCGGCTAATTGGATATAAATAAATAATTATTTTTATAGCCTTTCTACATTAAATAAAGTGAATCACAATGAAGTCTGGGAAGGTTCATATCTGACGTAAAATACACCGATCACCAGTCGCACTAACGTATCATCGGTTGAGTATGAACGGTCAAGTGTTTTTCTATACATTTGTCTATTCTGGCGTTACGCGACCGATAATACGTAACGCATGTTCCGTCAGATATGAACCTGCCTGTTATGTCAGTGTCATGTAGAAAAATTTTGTTTGTCAAAACGAGTTGCAATTTTTTCACATATTTTTAAAGAAGCAAATAAACAGTCCAAAAGATCACACGCATTTACTTTTACCAAAATCCCTGCTCGGCAAAAGCTAGCTATTCTACCAAAACATAGTGGTCCTTCGAGCCGGATAAATTAGCGGAAAAAACCAGTTATCGAAGACATAGGGCGGCCGACGAGAACAATAGAAATCGCATTCATAAGTTGATCAGCGATTGAATAAAAGCAAAATAGGTGCGATGAGTACTAAAGAACTAATTAATGTGTTGGAGGATACAGCTGCCTTATTGCAAAAAACGCAAGTAAACATTAAGAAATGTCCTAAAACCAGGCTGACAAAAGGTTACATTGAGGCAAGAATTAAATGTATTGAAGAGTATTGGTCAACGTTCAAAGAAACTCATCAACAACTAGTCAGGATAACAACAAAAGAACAAAAACAAACAATAAATTACTTCGTGAACGAGGATTATTACACTTGTGAAGATTTGTACGTTGCGTTATCAGCCGATTTGCAAGACCTTTTGTCGACGATAAATACACCATCTCTACCTACAACATCGAATAATAACTCGTGTCCAAGTGCGAATAATGATCAACTCGTTAGGCTGCCGAGGATACAATTACCGAACTTTAGTGGGAATTATGAAGACTGGCCTACTTTTCAAGATCTATTTATTTCATTAGTACATGAAAACACGGCGATTAGTGATGTTCAGAAGTTACATTACTTGAAGAGCAGTGTCACTGGAGAGGCCGAGGCACTATTGAGACCTATTCAAATAACGCAAAGTAATTACCAACAAGCATGGAGTGTTCTCAAATCAAGGTACGGAAATAAAAGATTGATTATCAATTCAGTGTTAAAGAAATTATTTGCACAAAGGAAACTGTATACTCAATCTTCCAGTCAAGTAAAGAGTTTGTTAGATGTTACAACGGATTGCTTAAGTAACTTAGAGAACTTAAACATAAATACGAGCTCTTGGGATCCGATAATAATTTACATTTTGATCCAAAAAATGGACCCAGAAACTCATAAAGAGTGGGAAAAAACCCTTTGCACAAATGAAGACGAAAAATTACCTACCTGGGATGATTTAAAGCAGTTCCTGCAATCAAGATACCGTACCTTAGAAATTGTAATGTCAGCATCTGGCACCCGTGACAAATCAATTAAAGAGCGTTCACACCTAGTCACTGCTGCAGCCACCACATCACCATCGTCGGGAGATAGAAAATGCGTGCTATGTAAGGAGAATCATACTTTATGTCATTGTAAGGACTTCACCAAACTGCAACCTGCTGAGAGATCTGAATATGTCAAGTCAAACAACCTTTGCTTTAATTGTTTGGTACCAGGCCATTCCGCACATCAATGTAAGTTGCGAATGACCTGTCGCATATGCAGTCGACGTCATCACACTCTGCTACACCGAAATAAGGATTCGGCTTCTTCGGTACATTGTGAGGATTCTAACCAACCGAAAGCATCACAACACGGCGTAGAAGAGAAAGAGGAAATAGTCAACACTACGATCGCGTCGCATCACAGTGCCAAACCAAGCACAAGTCTAGCACTGCTGGCCACAGCAACAGTTTCAGCTAGGAACGACTACAACCAAACTGTTGTTTTACGTGCGCTAGTAGATCAAGGTTCACAGGCGTCATTCATCAGTGAGAAGGCAACTCAACTACTCAAACTAACCAGGCATACAGCAAAGGGAAGTATCATTGGGGTGGGATCAACAAGGACAAACGTCGATCACGTGGTACAACTAAGGATTAGTTCTCGATGCAATCCAAGTTTCGAGATCAACATACAAGCATACGTCATGAGTAAACAATTGACCACGAAAATCCCCTCCAAAGCTGTCACTGTCACACATTGGCCACACCTAGAAGGACTCAATCTGGCTGATCCAGACTATCACAAACCAGGCCCTATAGATCTGCTTCTAGGTGTTAAAGAGTATGCACAAATCGTGCAACAACAATTAATCAAGGGTCCTCCCGGTTCCCCGTGTGCTCAAGAAACAAACCTGGGATGGATTCTATTTGGAGAGGTCAACACCAACGTACAAGAAGAAAGCTTTCTGGTCCTTCATCAACAAATAGATGTGGAGAATATGTTAAAGTCATTTTGGGAAATTGACACTGAAAAGACAAGAAAGTTAACAAAAGAAGAAAAGCTATGTGAAACAATATATGAAAACACTCATGCAAGAACAAAGGAAGGAAGATACATAGTTAAGTTACCTTTTAAAACTGATAATCCCTTATCACCTAGTGGAAACACTAAAGAAATAGCAAGATATAGACTACTACAACTAGAAAAAAGATTTAGAAAGGAACCTAAACTAAAAGAAGACTACCAAAAGGCCATGCAAGACTATTTAAATTTAAACTACATGGAAGAGATACCTGAAAATGAACGTAATATAAACCAAGCGGTGTACTTACCACATCACGCCGTTGTCCGTGCTGAAAAGGAAACCTCGAAGACACGCGTCGTGTTTGATGCTTCAGCTAAGGGCTTGAACCACGTGTCTCTTAATGATGAGCTGCTTGTAGGTCCTCAATTGCAAGATGACCTTAGAGATATTGTTATGCGATCAAGATTATATCGCGTCTGCTATGCCAGTGATATTCAAAAGATGTACCTGCAAATATTATTACAAGAAAAAGACGCCGATACATACCATCGCCTTTTGTGGCGAGAAGAAGAGTCCGATCCAATCAAATACTATCGTATGCTTCGCTTATCACCTATCTTGCTGTAAGAACCCTGCATCAAGTAGCTGATGATGAAGGTGAAAACTATCCAAAAGCTGTACGCATTATCAAATCGGATTTCTATATGGACGATCTAATATCTGGTGATGACACGGCAGAGAGAGCCATACAGACAGCTCAAGAAATCTCGTCTATACTACAAAAAGGTGGTTTCATTTTATCAAAATGGTCTTCAAATTCTACAGAGTTCATGCAATCTATAGATCCTGATAAGAGAACAACACGAGTACACTTAGATTTAAAACTAGATGGAACTGTGCAAGCCCTAGGACTTAACTGGGATTTAGGAAAAGATCAGTTCCAATATAAAATAAACTTACCTCCAGTTTCAGATAAGGTTACAAAAAGAACAATTTTATCAGACATGCAAAAACTGTTCGATCCGCTGGGATGGATTGCGCCGAGTTTAATCCTAGCTAAAATCTTGATACAAAAATTATGGCTAGAAAAGGCTGGCTGGGATGACAAGGTAAACCAAGACCTGGTGGACGAGTGGTTGAAAATTCGTGAAGACTTTGAAGAAGTAAAAGGAGTATATGTTGATCGATGGCTTGGTACATTGAGCAGTGAGGTAGACAAAATAGAAATCCATGGCTTCAGTGACGCCTCCACGCGAGCATATGCAGCAGTGGCTTATGTCCGAATAAAGATGCGGGATGGCTCGGTGTCAACAAAACTGCAAGCTGCAAAGACTAGAGTGGCACCGCTACGAATAGTTTCCCTGCCACGGTTAGAGCTGTGTGGAGCGCTGCTATTGTCGAGGTTGCTTAAGCAAATACAACAAGCCATGCGAATACCTACCTTAAACATCTACGCATGGACAGATTCAACCATTGTCCTTGCATGGTTATCTGGCGATCCCCACAGATGGAAGACATTTGTAGCAAACCGGGTTGTAGAGATAGCTGAAACTGTGAACAACAACCGATGGTTTCATGTTTCATCTGAAGATAATCCTGCAGACATAGGCTCGCGGGGCATGTTACTAGTTGACCTGAAGAAGTCTGATTTGTGGTGGAAAGGTCCAGCTTGGCTCTCTGAAACAGAAATAAGATTAACACGAGAAAACCAATCTACTGACTTAGAAATGAAAAAGGATAAAATACAAGCTAATTTAAGTATAAATCATGAAGAAGGCATAAGGATTCAATTTAAGGAATTTGTTAATCTACAAGAATTGCTTAAGGTAATAACATACTGTCGGCGATTTTTAAATTTTAAAAGAAGCTCTGAAGACCCAGAAAGGGCTTTTACTACAAAGGAATTAGAAAAGTCTCTAATGAAATGCATAGAAATAGTACAACAAGAAGAATTTAAGGATGATATAGAAAGATTAAAACTAAATAAAGCATTAAAAGGAGAAAGTAAAATCAAAACCTTGAATCCTTACCTTGACGGAGGCGGTATCCTCAGGGTGGGCGGTAGACTTCGTAACGCGAACTTGGACGAACAAGTTAAACATCCTATCATATTGGGAAACAAGAACGATTTGGTGCCCTTGATTATCGCTGATGCACATGCTCGCACATTGCATGGCGGTGTTCAACTCATGTTAACTTACATAACTTCAAAGTATTGGATTGTACGAAGCAAAGCACTTATAAAATCCTGCATTCATAAGTGTCTAATATGTGCTAAACTGAGAGCAAAGTCAAGAACACAGATAATGGGTGACCTGCCTAAAGCGAGAGTTACTCCAGCACGAGCTTTCCTACATACCGGAGTTGATTTTGCAGGCCCATTTCATATAAGCATGTCCAAAGGAAGAGGCATCAGAACTCAGAAAGCATACATCTGTGTATTTATATGTATGTCAACTAAGGCTATGCACCTTGAGTTGGTGAGCGATTTGACATCTGAAGCATTTATTGCTGCATTCAAGAGATTTGTTGCCAGAAGAGGAAAATGTAGCGATATATGGAGTGACCAGGGTCGAAATTTTGTCGGGGCCAACAAAGAACTGATGGCTGCGTGGAAAGAAGCAAATCTGATCTTTGAAGGTAAAATATCAAACACGTTGGCACTAGAAGGAACACAATGGCATTATATACCAGCATACTCCCCGAACTTTGGAGGTTTATGGGAGGCAGGGGTAAAATCGGTAAAACACCATTTGAAACGCGTGCTCACGACCAACCTTACCTACGAAGAAATGAGTACCGTACTGTGCCAGATTGAGGCTTGTCTCAACTCGAGGCCATTGTGTCCTATCGATGACAAAGATCCTGATTGCATAGAAGTGCTTACACCTGGACACTTTCTTATTGGTGAAGCTCCTATCGTGGTACCGTCGCCTGATTTTAAAGACGCAAAGATGCATTCCCTATCCCGGTGGCAGTATACACAAAAATTGGTGGGTGATTTCTGGCGACGTTGGCAGCAAGAATACCTAGCACGATTACAACAACGTCCAATTTGGTTAAAGAAAGCAGAAGAGTTCAAGGTTGGCGATATTGTTTTAGTAAAGACTGATGGATTGCCTCCTGGAAAGTTTTCCCTGGGTCGTGTTGTAGAAAAGCATCCCGGAGAAGATGGCAATACCAGAGTTTACAGCATAAAATATGGCAACAGTGTAGTAAAGAGAGGTTGTTCAAAGTTATGCCCATTGCCTATATCAACTGAATAAAATGCTAATAGTTAGATGTAGTATATAAATATGCTAAATGTTAGGATAAGATGGTATTATGTTTTGTAAAAGACCCACGTCTTTTGGTGGGCGGCATGTTATGTCAGTGTCATGTAGAAAAATTTTGTTTGTCAAAACGAGTTGCAATTTTTTCACATATTTTTAAAGAAGCAAATAAACAGTCCAAAAGATCACACGCATTTACTTTTACCAAAATCCCTGCTCGGCAAAAGCTAGCTATTCTACCAAAACACTGCCCTAATATCACGCGAAAAACAGCAATTCCCTCATTCAACTTTTATTAAAATTTATTCGAGGTGCGCTGCCTTCTGATATTTGTTTATGGCGTGTAGGATGGCTGAATAAATGTATATTATGAAACAATAAATCAAAGCTATGGAAGTTGTGCTGTAATGCAATGTGTTTCCGAGACATTAGTATTCTATTTTCCTGTTTTACGTCACACACATTTGCATTTCGCGTTTAGGACAGCCCTGCGTAGTTTTTGTTGTTTATTGCGCTTTTGTTTTGTAATATAAATGGTAGAATTTGTTCTGCACTCACTCATAGGGTTGAGTTATGATTATGAAGTCGTCGAGAGATTTACTTGGGTTGGAAATCTTATTTTGGAAGAATGTATTATAACGTATGCACAATGTGTGTTATAATGTAATTTTGACTTTCACGTCTGAATTTGTGAACGATGATGACGTGATTTAAAAGTTTTGTTTTTATTTTCAACTTCAGAACTCTAGCTATGTAACTTGGTAAGAAGACAAAGTTGCCAAAGACTCTTAATTAAGTAACAAAATTAACATTGTATTAATACTTTTGAATAAATGCACACAAGATGGAGTATCGATCGTTCATAAAGGTATAAGTATAAGCCTTCGTAACTAAAAATCTGCAGAAATTCAACCATTAGAAACGACTCCTTTTATCGCTACAAAGACCATAAAAGGTCGCAAACGAAAGAATCGCTCACCCATTTACATATTTCACACTTAGTTAATTGACTTTGCTGCGACGCATCCAGACTGGCACGGCGGACATCCGCGTTAACAACCGTCCAAATTGCCTTAAACCTGCTTACAGCGCAAACTCAACCTTAACGTCTACAAAATACGGTTGGTTTTAGGTCGTTAGATCATTGCACATCAGTACTTTTGTTTCAATTACAGAACGGGAAGCCAGCCTGTTTTTTCTGTCTCCAGTTACGGGCGGATTTGCATACTATTTGTTCAGTTGCATGCAGAATCCTTTGATTCATTTCTAAGACTTTTTTCAATGACTTCATTGTCAGCGTATGGAGTGTAATATCTATTGAAATTGTGTCCTCGACGCTGCTTTTACGGAAATTGGATGTCAATACGATTGTTTCCCGCAAGAGACCGAATATGAAAATGTTCCGGAATTGTTTCAATGACGTTTGTGTGTAAATCGCAATTCGCAAAGCTTTAACTAGAGATTATAATTTTCCTACATAATGGTATAAAATTACGATTATATGATTTTATATTTTTTGAGTCACGATCATTAATATGTATGTACAGACTCCAGTACATCAGGCTATCCGAAACTGTCAAAATTTCCCATTCAACTTTAAACCACAACGCTTCAGCGATAAAGTTGAAAATCTATTAAGAACATTTGACAGATTGTAGTAGCCTAAGTACTACACTTCGCAAAATACAATAGCGATTTTCTGTTGCTGTATTGCTTTAAGCTACACTTTTACGAATTAATAGTTCTATCTCAAAGTTCCCCTTTTCCCATACCAACGTACTTCTAATATAAACTAGTGTAAGCAAAAGGCTTAAAATCCTTACTTCACACGGAACTTTCAAACCTGCCTAGGGCGTTAGCAAAATTAGTTCAAACTAAACTTGAGTATTCGAGCAGTTTATAGTTTTAATAGGTTATACAAAGTGATACTTTGTGGTACCTATTTGTATACATAATGTAGTTATATAATCTGTCGGTCTGTCCGAGGCCTGCCAAACTGTGTGATTGTTGGCAAGAGTTGATGATGATGATGATGGCATCCAGGCCGATTGTCGGCTACACTCTCATAATCCGATGGAACGGAAATCCGACACGACCGGAGAGAGATCAGGCGCAGGACCGACATTTACGTACTCTCCGATGCACGGGAAAAAGTTACTGGCAAAAGTTACTGCGGCACACCATTTTATGAAATCTACGTGACGTTTGTCATATTTTTATTTCTTCTGGTAAACAATACCTACATATATGTTAGTTATAATTGCTTGGTGACGTCATTTCAAAGCTTCTCTTTCGAAATGATACGTGAGTAAAAGAAAAATCAATTTTCCTCTTTTTGTTATTCCGTGCACGTCTGTGATCTACACAGGGAGGGTTATTGTCCCTCTCTGCAGTCCCTTCTATTAGGTAATAGGTCAAAAACCTTTTAACAATGAGATATTAAATATCTTCCTATTTGGTCGAGTAGTCGTATAACGCAACTGCTTTTCACGGGGCTTCGGGTTTGTGGGTCGCAAATCTTAAAAAACTTCTACAAAGTTATCCGGAGCCTGGAAGTTGGTGATTGATAAAATATCTGTAGACAGTATGTCAATATCGATCCTGTACCCGATCTCTCTCCGATCGTGTTGGA
This sequence comes from Heliothis peltigera, assembly GCA_958496145.1. Classification (NCBI taxonomy): domain Eukaryota; kingdom Metazoa; phylum Arthropoda; class Insecta; order Lepidoptera; family Noctuidae; genus Heliothis; species Heliothis peltigera. Next base: position 5,570,307 of record OY292334.1, on the reverse strand, counting down.
TTGTCTCTCATCGTGCACTTGTGTCTGCGCACTATAATATGTCCTGCGCAGCCGGCTGATCTTCTCTGTCTACTCGTCTACTCTCGGTACAACTGTACTGGCGTCTAGACCTATTGTCGGCCATGGCGGCTATTTCTTCTGAGAGAACTCACAAAAACTATTTTGCAAAAAAAATGGCGCCGGTTCTAATTTTAAATAAACACATCTACATAGATCAACATGACGTCGTTAATCCACTTTTTATAGTAATAAAAGCAGGCAAAGGTATCGATCGGCGGCCATCAGGACTTACTTTTCATTACCCTCGCTTCTAATTCATGCCAAAGCTTTCGAATAAACTCTTCAAATTCGAGTTGCAGCACTTTTTCGAACGATTCCTTAATTTGCAAAGTTTTACGGCCACACTTAAGTATTCGCCATGCGAAATGTAAACTGAGCTAACTCGAAGTTTGAACTAACTTTGACAATAATCAACCATGAGGAAAATCACCGACAAGTCTGCGCAAACTATGTAGTCAAGATGAATCGTCTTAATTCTACGTTAACATGTGAGCTTTGAGAGCACCTATTGTATTTGAGAGGCATACACAGTAATTATTTACTAAGAGGAAACATTTATTTGTTTGTTTGCTTTGAATAGCCTCCAAAATATAGGAAACGATTTGAAAAATTATTTCACAAAAAAAAATATTTTTACACGAAATTTATTTTAAAAAAATAATATTTTTACACGAAAAACGCTTCGTTCATACATTAAGTGAACTTAATTAAAGAGCTCCTAGATAAATGTGGTAACATAGACCAATTTTAGATACTGAAACGACGTCGGTCTCTTACCATTTTGTTAAACCTCTTAAGAACAGTAAGAAATAAAACATATGGCACTTACAAGAATATTCAAATCCTTTCGTATCCCGTTAGTAAGTATTACTACTATACTAGATAGTTGAACTTAGTTAAGTTGGTATTAAAAATGTTATCAACGCTTATCTGCTTATAAATAGAACTGAATGGAATTATATATAGAACTGTTCGTTTGTTTCATTAAAACTCGAGAATTAATGCACCTATTTGACTTATTCCGTTTTTTAAATGTTCGTTGAGGTCCAAGATTAATTTAAACCATACGAGATTACGAGAGACGAATTTTATAGTTCTCTTTTTATTATGTTCGTTGGTGTATAATAAATAAAAAGTAAGAAAACTTCACGCCTAAACCCACTTTACTCAATAAATGCGCGGGTCAGCCAGTAAATCGTAATTGTAATAAATTTGCATTTATCTAGTTATATATAAGTAACTAATTTTAATTGATTGTACATACATTTAAGTGGAGCGGTGTTCGTTAAGTATATAAATATTAAAATGTAATATTTTCATAAATAGTAGTTACAAGACAACTTTTTAAAACTACTAACTGAATTAATAATAAATAACGAATATTTTATTAACGAAAAAATCTTTTAAAACTTTTATTTTTCGTAGCCCTTCTGTATAAATTAGAACTAGATAAAGTTATTCACAATTTCTGACTATTATGACAGCCTTTACCAAAGCCACCAAAAAGTTTTGACATAAATTATTGTATGGTAGACTGGGTGTACTAATTAGAATGCAAGTCACCGCGCTGAATGCTAGCACATCGCTATAATTCTCGCTTAATGACGGGTGGCACTACCAATCGCCGTTTTAGAGCATTAAACACCAAAGATTTATTGATACTGCGCACATTTCCTCACAGTAAATTGTATTGGAATGTCGGAGTTCAACGGTCCTTTGTGCTTAATGAAGTATTGTAATGGAAGGTATTTCTAGAACTTTTTAATTTTTGTTAAAGTTGAATATAGAGGAAAACACACGGTTCATGAATAAGGAGTGATATAATCGTACATTCCTTTTTGGTACTATTTATTGGCAAAAAAACAATTTGTGACGGCAAAGTATTGATTTACCTAATATTTTTAAAGTCAATTCAGCCAATTTTAATTTACATAGACATTCTGATAACAAACGTTATTTAAACTGCATATTTTGAGGTTTTAACGTTTTCATAATCGAGGTTTTGACGCTAGCACATCAAGCTACCCGAAACTGTCAAATTAACCCAATTAACTTTGAACCATATGTATGCTACAGTGATAAAGTTGAAAGTCTATTAAGGAAATTTGACAGATTGTAGTAGCTTGATGTACAAAAACAGATTAAAGGTCCAACTAAAAAAGTCCAAAAAGGCAGTTACACCCATTTACTTCGGTGTGTAATTAAAAATTGACGCGTGAGTGCGGACTGCAAAGAGGTACAACTATAGAGGTGTACGTGAATGTATTTAGATGGAGTTGTTTGGAACTACTCCGTCGGTAATTAGGCTGTTTCAGTACCGTCGTATGTATTGCCGTAGCGAAACGGTTTCACGGCTACCAAACCCGAATGATTCTGAACTATTTGCACTTACACTGGTTTACGATTCCAATTATAGTGCGTGTCTCTTGTTTGTAGATGGAATTAGGTCTTCTCGTTCTTGTTTATTCGTTTTTTTGGGCTTAATTAGCTGCTTTAGAGGTTAAGTGAAAAATAAACTTTATTTTTTTTGGAAAAGTTTGTAATCATGAGTACAATCACGTGCTTAAATATCGGTCACTAATTACCAGTCACCTTATATAAGTTTGACCGCTATGTGTCTGTCTGTGGCACCGCAGCTTTTAAACAGATAAATCTATTTGGACGAAGTTTTTTTAGATGAAAACTCAGCTGTAATAGTTAGAAAAAAAAACATCGAAATCGAAAAAAGGATTATATTCATAATAAAAATTCTAACATTTTAGTGAAAACAAGAGATAGACCATACGATAATTCCATACACATCCATAATCATAACCATTATTAACAGTAACAGACTATGTAAACTGTCACAAATGCAGTGAGGTGTTACAAATATTCCAAGACTGCAATAACAATTAAGCAAGTTGCAGCAGTTCGTGGTGATTTGGGCCCAGCGCAGTGGAAAATGTGCGCCACAATTATTACCACCATTGTTCTGAGGTTGTTACATTTGTCATGTCACAGCTGAACTAGTATTCCAACTGCATTCATGATACTTAAGTGAGTTCATCCTTGCCAATTGTATGGAGGAGAAGACTGAATTCTATATGTCTTTCGACCATTTTTGGAAGTTATATGAGAACCCGTGAAAGTGTCAATATCGTGGAGCAATGAAGAACAGCTTTTTCAGGAGGGAGTGCCAAAAAAAGCCGAGGTTCGAACCCCACAGGGGGTGCCCTTAGCGCAGTCGCTTAGTTTACAAGCATTTTTTGCACCTCTCTGGAGGCCTCTACTTCTAGGCAACCCAGGGAGTGTCTTGAGCAAATGTGCTTATTAATGCATTTAATAATGTTTATGAAAAGAGTTTAATGCCAGGCATTGATATAATGAAAAGGCTGATAATGGTTCTAACTCTTTCCAACTATGTTGGGAACGGCTTCCAGTCTAATGGGATGTAGTCGTGGGTAATCCTATATATGGATAACCCTTTGGTAAGACTGGTTATCAAACTTTCTGGATTCTGACGACCCGTAACGCCTACCTGACAAGCGTTGCTTAATACTATAACCGATTGACGCGTGCGACTGTTACGACACAAAGACTTATTTTGTTGTCGTTAAAAAAAAAAAACTGAATTTATTATGACTTGTTTCCCATTATTTGTAGTCTTTCACAATTTTTCCGTATAATAAGCTTGGTCATTGAATCGAGTCCTACATTATTTTGATAATATAACAATCAGCCGGGTCACGTTGCCATTATAATATTTGTAATTTACACGATGGAAACAAAATTTGTAACATCAGTCATATTGAAGTCATTATTTTTGGTATTATGTATTTTTGTTTTCCATATAATTTGAACAATATTCTCTGGCCTTGAGTTTATTTTGTAGCTTCATTATGAAAATGTAAGGGATGATTTACAACATAATTATGTATCCATAATTTTTGTACGTAATGAAAGGAATGATTGAGAAATCTGATAACTTACCTGTCAACTGAAATATTGATGGTGGTTTCTGTACAAACAATAGCTAAAGAAGTTGAATGCTTCAGGTTGAAGAACGGCTGATATGGCACGCACTATAGAAGGTTCTATTTATGAGTGAATATACGATAGATTGATGAAAATTTAAAGTTCTTACTATTTAAAAGACCTGTAGTATAAATGTATTCTAATACAATGTTTCACTGCCATCTCAACCAAGTCTTTATAAAGTACTCACCGCAGTTACGAGGACTTAAAATTAATTAAAAATGTCGGAATACCGTTTCTATTCAATTACTTACAACTGAAACACAAATTCCATTACAGAATGTTCAATCCTTAATGTTCGTGCCTCCTATTAAATATTGAACACGGCGTAAATAATTTACTACAAATTAAATATGCACTGACATTGACTTCTGTCGTGCCTGCATAATGGCGGCGTATGAAATGAGCGAGACGGCGTGTTATACACATGGGTGCGTCTCTTTCATTTACGGTACATTCGGTAGGTCTGTGCGACATAAGACGAGCAGACAATGAACAATTGGAGGCGGAAGTATTTACCGAACCGCGACTGAGGGTGTCTTTTCCGTCAAATTCTGTGCAGACATTATGAAACGTATGACGGTAATAAAAGAGGTATGAACTTGAAAAGCAGGGCGTGTTTCTCTGTTAAATACTCATACGTTGTAGATACATATTTAAAGAGTTACTGTTTGATTTTTTTTTCTCAAATGACTTAATGATATATATGTACATATTATGAGCTGAACGGACTCATGTGGCACGATACTTAAGAACGTTTGGAGTTTGAAGAAGGCATATTTACTTGGGTCTGTGGTCGGTTAGTTTTGGGTGGCACACCGTCCGTACGTCTAAGGACCAGGGTCTACCAGGGCAGTTGTTTCGTAAGAGTAACTGTGGCTCTTGTACATAGGGACTTCCGGAAGGAACATACATATGTAATGGGTTTTTGTCAGTAAGAGTCTGACACTGCCTCCAGCTGCTCTCTCAGCGGGCCTCGTTTTGTCAGAGGGCCTAAGCACACAAAGGTCTCCAAAAAATTAGGATTACCCACTAAAAAAAGTTAAAACCATTTGGTTATGATAATAACGAATGTTCGTTAGAAATATCATAATATGGAACGGTCAACATTTCACGGCGAATTGAACTCGAGTTGGAATCGCATAACCCTAAAACACGGACCGTCTCGGCAACACTCATAACCGTATAATACTTCGAACTTACATAAGTTGTAAAAACTGTTCCACTCCCAACTCATATATAGTTGAAGTTTCAATTCTAAAATACCGACCATTACTTCGCTAGTTTTTTTCTGAAACTTGAAACACGTAGCTTGAACACACTCGTTGCAACAAATGTTTGTATTCAGAAGATAAAAGAAACCCGTAATTTTTTGCTTAAAACGAAACGTTTCGCTTGGATTTAAGATAATAGAAATTCATATGGATATTGACAAAGTTCACCCTCTGAAAGGCAGTCAGATTAAAAGTAAGACCGCTCTCATGAAATTATAATTTAATTTTTTCTGCACGATATTCGTTCTCGTTGGAATACCATTGTGATTGCGTTGTTCAGGTTCATTGCCAGAATTATTATTTATAGTTTCAATAATATCTTATCGTTTCTCATTTAACGGCGTATTTAAAATTAGTTATACATAATTGTTATTAACTGAAAGTGAGAATATAAACATATGTAAGTGAAAGTTAATTTAACTGAAATTCCATATGAGGCAATTACACACACACACACGTGGCACACACACATGAGGCAATTACACAGTAACTGTATTGTTTATGTAACCATATTTTATTTAGGTATTTTTACTGACTTATGGTTTGTCCAATAAGAAAATGTTGCGTACCTACACCTTATATTCAGTATACATATCAATGTCTAGTACATACAAAGGTTTATATTATAATTTTGTTCGCCAATAAATTTGAATTTGCTTCGCTTATTAAATTTTTAATATTGAAGCTTGGAACGTTGTATTTTGTTAAATATAACTATTGCTCAGTATAATAAATTCTGCTACATTTATATTTGAAATTGTATGTACCTTTGTATATACTAAATGCAAAATTCTTTTGCTACTATGACTAAGGGCCAGTTTCACGATGTCCGAATAGCCACTATTTACTGAATGAATTAAAAAATGAAAGATAATTTGTATGAAATTATCTACCAAATAAACCAACTGGAACTATTCGCAGATGGTGAAACGGGCACTAAAAGTAGTTTTGACAATAAATCAGTTGCTAATTAAATATTAGTTTCTTATTAAAGTATGTAGTTAATGTCCCTTATTTTCAGTACATGTATCCAAAATTGTACAAAGAACGAAGAAAAAATATCACTTAAAATTTGGAAGACTATAATTATATTATATTATTCTGACGTATAAGTTATATAACTGATAAGTTTAACAAAATCAATTCAGTAGATTTTGCGTGACATATTAAAAAATATCCATCCATATTTACAAAATTCCGCGGATAGGAATATATGTCTGAAAAGGCGACAAAAATATTAACATAAGCACGAACAAAGTAATTTCGGTCATAAAAATTAGTTTCCTTAGCCCCGATGTGGAATTTTACAAATGAGCCAGCTTTTAAGCTTTATCAGCAGCCTGCTCTCAACTTTACCTATTCAGTGTCGAAAATTATCATTTTGTTTTACGTTTCCTTTCTTTAGATTAAGTAAAAATTTAGACCAGAGGTGATAGTAATTTCAATAAACTACGATTTTTTGAAGAAAAGCGTTTGTTTTGAGCTTAATTAATTGTTATTTGTGTTGGTATATTCTTCGCTACGACTGTCATATTTCTTTTAGGTATAAATGTTCATCATCATTTTAAAGCCTTTTCTAAAATGTGAATTTGGATTGGTGTATTAAAATGTGGATCCTCCAGACAGTGTACTATAATTCTGTTAATTTGGTGATTACCCTCAAAATTTGCGTGCACAAAAGCTTTGTTATTACATAATCAAAAAAGCTTGTAAAGTTTGATGTACGTTTTCAGTTAAAATGTAAATGATGGAACTACAGAAATGTTTTGCCGAAACAACATACCGGTTGTACGAGTGCGGTCGCGACGGCTTCGAAAATAAATTATTTTATGTGTTTGCTAATTTATTCAACTCATTTGTTGCACACTGGAAATTAATGAAACGAAAATTAATAAAATAATTTGGCAACATACGCTGTGAATATTGTATCATTTAAATGAGTATGTTACACGGAATTTAAGCTTTAATTACGTAATGGAATGTCATAAAATATGGAATTGTTGAAACTACTATGATTGTGATAATAATTAGGGTTTACTCCTTCTCTTCACTTACAAAGAAGAAGGAAGTGAGGAACAAAATTGCGAACAAAAAAAGAGTGAAGTCTGAGAGGTTTCTCATATCGGGCAGGTAATGGAATTACATATACGACAACAGGCTCCTCCACCAAATTCCTCGAACGAAATATTATCGTAAACATATTATGTAATTTAATACATCGTATGAACATAGTTTTATTCCAATCATTAGGGTATATTGATCCTTTATGTAAATGTGTAATTATAACTAACACATTCTTGAATTTACGTAACGATTATACTCATCAATGACACCGGTTATAATGGCTCAGGGCCATATCTTTGTAAGTTATTTGAGAATTTAATATGAAAACTTTAATTTTTACTATCATACAAATTCATGTTACATCGTATAATCATTTTATTATGAGAAAGAAAATATTATAAGCTGAATAAAAAAGACGACCTTCGTGAACACTAAAAATACTGCTTATCGCTGACACCCTTGTATCGTAACTTTTTGCTCAAATTTCTAAATGTCTTGCTGATTTTAATAAACGAACGATTTGCATGCAGCCAGGACGATTTACATTCAGATAAGGGTGAACATACTCTGAGAAAAAAATAAACTTCTGTTGTAAGCAATACTCGCTAAGTTATGGTGTAAGGTGCGCGGAACAAATTATGGGGGAATACCCCGCAATAATAAGGTGGTATGGCTTTTTAAATATTTTTCTGCGAGAGTAATTTTCTCTCTGTATTGTGATAATTTTGGTAGAATGTATTTTATGACTGCTACTACAGAGGTATTGCTGTTTTGAGTTTTATGTATAGGGTAAAAGTTATTTTTCTTTGTTACACGTTTTCTGTGTTACAATGAGTAAGAAACTTTAATATCACTAACTTATGATTGTGTGAGGCTTTTTAACTTATAATGTCCTGCATCCCATTTGTGATTGGTCTGCGGTATTGCTTGCAAAAGTTACCGCGCCCCTGACACACTTCAGGCTTCAGAATTAACAAAAGTGTGTTTTAGTAAAATACTGACACTCCCTCCCACTGCATCCACAACGGGATTTTTTACGACGATTTCCCACTCAAAGACCCACATACACAACCAACGCATATATTCGAGTTTCACAAAATTCGACAACAGCTCATCTCGTGAGTTTGTTTTTCAGCTGAATAATGTGATAACTTTTATGATTTCCTATCATTTATATTCTAAACATTTTAGTAAAAAATTTAATTGAATCGAATCCAAAGTGCGTCTGCGTTAGAAGTTTGTGAAGTCGATCAAAATTTAAGCGATTCTAAAGTTTTGATGAAAATTGGTTCGTTGAAACTCACGAGTATTCACCGTGGACGCTCACGTTGGGTATGTTTCTAATTATGGTATAAGTTCTAAGTCCTCCTAAGAACTATTCTTCAAGTTTAGGTACTACTACTTCAAAAATGTGCTCTAAGTGTTATTGAAATGATAAAAAACCACGATGCAGTTGTTGTACCCTTTTTCTACCTAGTTAAATGTGTTTAGATATATTTTTTTTGTTTTTTTTTTTAGCTCAGTAACTACTAGTATTTTTATAGTTTTGTGCTATTTTAATATTTTTAATAGACCTTTCGCGATAAGGATGATCGACAGTTAAATGGACTAAGCACACAAAAAACTAAAAAATAAATAAAGTAAATAAAATCACTACATAGTATAAAACAAAGTCGCTTTCTCTGTCCCTATGTCCCTTTGTATGCTTAAATCTTTGAAACTACGCAACGGATTTTGATGCGGTTTTTTTTAATAGATAGAGTGATTCAAGAGGAAGGTTTATATGTATAACAACATCCATTAAATAGTGGAGAAGTACTGTTATTTTTGAGTTTGAGTTTCTCTGTAGTGTATTTAGTATCAGCATTGCACCCGTGCGAAGCCGGGGCGGGTCGCTAGTTAAAAATAAATATGCAGTATATTATCCTCCCGCGAAAAATCTATAGAGATAGTCAGTAGCGTCATTTTAAACGTAAAATATATATTCTGGTTTCTATTTAAGACTTAATTAAATTCATTGGATAGGTTTTATAGATTGCGAAATTTTAAGTTGTGTTGCTTTCTGGATGCGGTGAAATTTTACCGTAATCTGTTAGATATGCAGTGCTGAGCGGCTTGTCGAGTTCACAGGTGAGGTAAGCAGATTTACTGCTTACTCGCATAATACGCCGTGTCGAATGTAACGTCTGAGTTCTTTGTGGTCTGGGAGTAGGTGCTTACGCCTGTCTATTGTGGCCACCGAGTCTGTTCGTTTTATGAATTTAAAATATTGTTATTCCATTTTGTGATTGTTGTAACTGTATTGTATGTATTTAGGGCCAGTTTCACAGGTTACGGATAACCGCTATCTACCAGATAAATTAAAATATGAAACAGAATTTGTATGAAATTGTCTACCAGATAAACTATCTGAAACTTATCAGCAACTGGTGAAACTGGCTTTAGTCTTATAAAAACTTTTTATAAATTTCCTACACTAAGTGTTGTAGACGCGGATTGAGGTAAAGTCCAAAAAAGTGACTTTCTTGGCTCTTTACCTACTAGGCACAACTTAAATATAAGCATATTATGTCGGTTTTATGAAACTAGTAATATCGGGAAACTGGGTTCCCGTTCTCTTGGCTTCACGTGCCAGTAGTTTTATTGTAATAACTAGGAGCGATGTGGCCGAGCGAAGCCACGACCATATCGTACAGGACGCCCGCCTCTCTCTATGAAGTGTGTCAAACGTTTCAAAGGAGAACGGAACATACAGCTCGTTTGATTGGTCAGCGGAGCTTTAGATCGCTATCGTTTTTATTTTTTATAGTAGTTTATTCTTAGGTAATAATAATAACATTTTTTTTTGTATTGGAGTAATTAAGAATTTGGACTATGTGTGTTTTGTTTTTAGAATTCATGTTAAATGAACTTATGATGTTTTTAATGCAGGAGTCCTTAACAGCGGCCTCATCCAAAGTAGAAGGCTTCTGTCAGTGAATTCCACATAGCGAAATTAAAGGGGGCAGAAAAATAGGACCTCGTATTAAAAATAAATATAATTATAATTGTAGCCAAAACTTATGCACAATTAGTTCCTAATGGTTATACGGTTGAGTTGATCTCCGGCTTTTTATTGCGAACCAACTTTTAACTCAAGCATACAATCTTATTCGATTCTGTTAATAAAAATACAAATAGAGTATACCCAATACATCATGCATCTGCCTAGCCATTTCCCAAAATACATATGTTGGAGTCGGCTTCCAGTCTTAGCCGGATGCAGCTGAGTATCAGTGCTTTACATGAAGCGACTGCCTATCTGACCTCCACAACCCAGTGACATGGGCAATCTTATACTCCTTGGTAAGACTGATTGTTAGACTTTCTGGCTTCTGACTACTCGTAGCGACTGCCAAAAATGTACAAATGACAGCCGGGACCCACCAATTCATGTGGACAAGATAGTCACCCATCTACCGACCTACCGCGCCAAGCATTGCTTAACCTTATGATCGATCGACCCTTGCGGCTTTTACTTAGCCATGAGCTCCTTACATGGAGAGTGTAGGTTCCCAATACATGGAATAGATTTTTAATAACGTATTTTTATAGGTCTTGGTTAGGTTTTTGGTCTGCCAACAACAATTACCCAAAAAACCGTTTCGTATGGCTGTGAAAAGTATTTTTCATTATTTATTTTCATAAAATTTCGTTGTGTTACTTGGCCTTTTTTGTGGTCTGTATATTTTGTGTAGTGTATGCACCGCATTTCCATTATAAATAATTATGTTTTCTTTCTTTTAAAAAACAGTAATGTAATTATTAAAAAGACTTGCATTTTGTTATGAAGTGAGTAGTAGGTAAAACAGGTTTCTTTTTATTTCCCTTATATTACTTTTGGAATATTTTGCGGAAGCAGAAATGAACATAAATAAATGTACATATTTTCTTTTATTATGATACTTTAGTACAGTGACTAGGCGATTGAATGTTGTTATTTCCGTCTTGAAAATCGTGTTCAAACACAAGAATGTTTATAATTTATAATAGTTGTTCTGGACGCCACTCCAAAACAACTATCGGCCAAGGCCTTTATTCTCGAAGAAGATCAGTCAGCCAATCAGGAGCAGGACCGAAATTAACGTGCTCTTCGAGTCACAAGTATATCACTACCGTTTTCCAGATTATTTTGGCCATTCACGGGAATCAAACCCGAGATTCCGTGTACATCTTTCTCGCTTTGCGTCTATTGGACGTACGGTGAAGAAATACGAGTACTCGGAAAATATTTTCTAAATATTAGAAGTACATTAATATTAAGTTACTTTATTCCTTAAAAGACCTAGTAAATTCTGTACGTTCCAAGTAAAATACATTAAAAAGTTACACCCGTACCAATAGTTTCGTTTGCAGTCGGAACACACCGCAAGAGCAGAAGTCGGAATTCTGACCTTAATTTTATTCAATTTGTAACTCTCGAACCCAAAACTTTTGTGATGCATGACTCGAACTGTAATTCGAGTTTTATTGCTTTTACTCCGCCGGATATATCGTAAAAGGTTCGCTCCTTCGGGATATGAAAAAATAGGCAAGAATAATAATTCTCCATCGCTAAGTCGATGTAGAAATGGATTTTCATGAGACGTAGTTTATTTAAAATTAATTCGCGTTTCCACGTCTCATTGCTTGTGCGTGAATAAATTGCATTGTTTATATTATAATATATTTTTATACATAACAATATAATTGTCAAATTAGGTACCTACTCACGCTAAACCATGACCAATATAAATATTAGTTTTAAACTTATTGTATTGTGTTTGTTTGTAACGATTTTCATGTAAAACAATTGAACTAAGATTAAATTTCAATTCAGAGATCACTAATGCTAAAAGAAGGCCCCCAGTAAAACTTTTATAAAATACATATTCTACTTTCTGTATCGAGTTAACGAACTAGCACATTGTAGGAAAGCCAATTTCCTTTCATATAAATTAGAAGCTGGTAGCTGATATTTCAAACTGCGGGGTAGCCTTTATCGGGCCGCTGTCACAGGGCAGAGCTGGAACGTGGTTCTTGGCTCCGAACCAAGCTTGGCCTGTCGCGCATTGCTTCCTCCTCGCCTCTCTAATTTTTCAAAACAACATGGCAGTGCTCCAAGATGAATAACACGTTATTCTGATAGTGCATACATTTATGGATTTATAGCCGGCAGCTTGTTAGTTGTGGGGTAAAATTTGTGTTTTTGAAGTGATGCGCGGTGGGAGCGGGGCCGGGAATCGATAAGGTCTCTAAATAGGAACAATTTGTAGTATAACAGTTAAGATGAAGATGAAAAAGTTACTATTACAATTGATTGTTAAAATGCATTATTGTAGCAAATTCTCTGTATTTTTTTTTACTGAGACTGTTTATTACTAAGACTAATTTTACAACAATTTTTTTTCTAAGATATACCTATAATATATTTTTTTTTTGTCATACAATTATACATGTTGAATTAACGGCTGTCCTTAAAAATGCCTTAAATAAACGTTAAGCAATTGAACAAGATAAATATTTATTAAGTAAGAGTTCAGTTGCAATAACAGGAGCGGTATCTAAGCCGTTCACCGTCAGGGCTGCGTTTAAAATGGCTTCCTGTCTGCAGCTGGCACTTCGGTTCCAGCTCAATAGTTATAAACTGAATCTTTTTACTAAGAACTACTCCAATGGTGCTTTCGTTGGCGCGTTTTATGGAATGCTTAATATTTCTGTCGAATAATAAAGCGAGTTTCGCGAAGCGATTTGTAGTTGCAGTATTCGAAATCAATTTAAGATTTTTTTGGTAGAATTAGTTACAACTCATTACACAATGTTTTAAGTTGTTCATCGATTTCATGATTACTGTAGTAATTTGCATTAACACTGTGATACAAGGTGTGACACAGTGATTATGTGTGTTTTGTTGTTTGTATGCATTTTTATGTTGTTTGGTTACAAATTAGTTTATAGTAGTTTATTTTTCGTACACGTTGTAAAACTACTAACTTAATTTTATTATAATTTTTAAAGCAAAGCAAAACACAATTTACAGTTTCCTTACAACATTTACTTGTTACAGTAAACGTATAAAACACGCTTAAATTAAGGAATTCAGTACAGTTGTAGGGTAGCTAGACCCTCATTAAACAGTTTTAGTTGCTTACTTTGCGGTACCGTACCAGTTAGCACACTTTGTACTACATTTGAGACAATCTTTATGAGCATAAACTATATTTTGAGTAAGTGAACTTGGCATCACTCCGCACAATGTCTGCGTTCGCAGATAAATCTACCTTGAAACACTTTATTTCACTTATAAAGTTCATAGCTGCGGGTTTTAACTGTTTTAAGTAAACACGAAGTTGGCAACTCGTCTCAGTTACAAGTTCACGTGTGCTAAACAAGTCTGGTCGTGTGTTAGAATACTATGGAAGTTTGTACGCGTGCGCTGTCACTATTAGCGCCGTGAAGCGCTGCCACCATACAACTTTCTACAAAGGGGGAAGTTCTTCAATATAAGATTGTTGTTATTGAGCGGTATAACACGTGTTAACCAAAGGTAATTTTGCTCGAGTTTTTGTAAGTTTAGCAAAGTATTTGGTGGTGCGACCTGTTTGGTGGTATGGCGTATAATGGTTACGGAGTGCTACGGGCTTTTGCATGGGTTTTGTTCAAGCTTAGAATGAGAGCAAAAATAATACGGGAAACTTTTTATTTTTTACTTCTTTATTGCACAGCACTTTGAATTATAACAGACACATTTATAAAAACAGCTATTCGTTCAGTCCATGTCTAAAAATGTGTGATTTTTTCGCTGTGGGTGTCGGACTTTTATTTTTTAATACCCATCCATGTGTCTTCTGGAGTCCTTTGTCTTTCAGGCTCGAGGTTTTTCGCAGCTCTAGCAGGCTTTAATTTTAAGAGGCATTTGGCCCTGGTAACATATCTTTAAGGTGTGCGTGAAAGACAAACGTGCGTGTATACAGGTCTATGGTCGTTAGATACACTGACGGTGAGTCAACCTCAAGCCCGTAAATTCGTGAACACGTCTCACGGCATCCAACAACCGTGGTGTCTCTGGCTGCGACAAGAAATCTTTTCATGTCAGTCATGACTGCTCTCACTTCTCTTAAATTTAATCACTTGTAATGGAGACTTCTCTTTACCAAGCAGTTCTCAGATAATAGAGCAATTGTGTTGAAGGATGGATACTCCTTGTGGGCTGGCCACATAATACTAGACAATAATAATCTGACACATGTAGTGGTTAATTGTTAATTTGTATGATTGTCAATACCAAATGAAAAGTCTGTGACGTTAATACTATATCCAATATATATTTACATTATAACACTTTAAACCAACTGCGACTCTCTTATTTCCAATTGGTCATGGACCCAGAAGTCTAGGTGTCCAGGAGATACCCAGGGGAAGCTTTGTAAAGTGTATGTACTGTAAATTGTGAAATTTTCGATGATGATGACAGGTGAAGAAAACTGTTCATCAGGTTCCATTTGTGGAATTAAAAAGCTAGAAGGAGCAGCAGGATTCCAGGTTTGGAAATTTCATGTAAAAAACTATTTGGAATGCAAAAACTGGTGGGTGGCTGTAGAAGCCGACGAGATAACTCCTGCGCTCAAGGAAGCTGATCGAAAAGCACGAACAACTATATGTCTGCTATTAGAGCCTTCATGTTTTGCCCACGTGTACGACGTAAAGACCGCGCGTGAGGCATGGCGCAATCTGTGTGGCGCATATGAGGATAAAGGCTGGGGAAGACGTATAGTACTGCAGCGTCAATTATGGACGTGCAGATTGGAAAATTTTTCATCTATGGAGAATTACGTGTCAAAAGTAATATCACTTGCACAGCAGTTGGATGCCATAGATGCAAAAGTCGCAGACGATTGGATCATTTCCATTTTGCTTGCTGGATTAACACCGGAATATAACCCGTTGATAATGGCAGTTGATAACAGTGGCAAGGAAATTAGCTTAGAGCAAATCAAAACGAAATTGCTGCAAGAAGCGAATAGACAAGCTGATGATAAAGCAGGAGCTGGTGAGCAAGCACTTCTTTCTCAGCAGAAAAAGGCACCAAAAACTAATGCTCGGAAACCAGTGCGCAAATGTTTTAAATGTCATAAACCAGGACACAAGGCATCAGAGTGCAAGCAGATACATGCCGGAGTTTGCATGAGTACGGCGGATGCGAATGCCACAAAAAGAACTGGCTGGTATGTAGATAGTGGCTGCTCAAACCATATGACTTGGAATGCTAAAAAGTTATGCAGTTTTGAGAAAATGAAGAGTAACTTTAAAATCAAGGTGGCCAATGGCGAAGAAATACCAGTTGAAGGAAGAGGAATTGCTATACCAAGTGTTAGCGAAAGTTCAAAATTCACATTGAATAATGTCCTACATGTTCCTCAACTTTCTATGAATTTAATATCAGTGAGTGATCTTGTAAAGAAAGATTTCACGGTTAATTTCAACAAAAGAGGTTGCATTATTAGGAATAAAACCGACCAAATAGTTGCGACTTGCAATGAGGTTGATGGAATTTTCAAATTGAATGAAAAAGAAAAATACGTCAACGCGACATTGTCAGACAAACCTCTGTCAAACCTATGGCATAGAAGATTAGCACATTTAGGTAAACAATATATGTTGATATTAAAAGATATGGTGACTGGTATGAGTTTCGACAATAAACAACAGATTGAGCCATGTATTCCCTGCATTCAAGGTAAGACATGTAAAAGCCCATTCAAAAATAAAGGCACACGAGCAGAACAGATTCTAGAATTAGTACACACGGATATTTGCGGTCCAATAGAAGAACCCTCATTTGCTGGTTCTATATATATGCTACTATTTATTGATGACTACACCCGCAAGACGCATGTTTATTTTTTAAGAAATAAGAGTCAAACTTTCGATAAATTTCGTGAATATAAAGCGGAAGTAGAGAATGAAACAGGAAAGTCAATAAAATGCATTAGATCCGACAATGGTACTGAATTTTGCAACCATGCTTTCAACAGATTCCTCAAGTCTGCTGGAATAAAACACCAAACGACGGTGCCGTATACGCCTGAACAGAATGGCGTAGCGGAGAGGGCGAATAGATCAATTATAGAGAAAGCAAGAACGTTGCTTTATGAGGCGAATCTCAGTAAGAAATTTTGGGCTGAAGCAGTACGAACTGTGGTATATTTAAAGAATCGGAGCCCCACAAAGGCTGTCACGAATAAAGTACCTGAAGAACTTTGGTCTGGTAAGCAAGTAAACTTGAGTCATTTAAAAATCTTTGGATGTTTGGCGTTTGCATTAAAACCGAAGCAGAAAAGACAAAAGCTGGATATGAAGACAGAAGCATTGATTTTTATTGGTTATAGTGAGTTTACAAAGGGTTACAGACTTATGCACCCACAGACTGGCAAGATAACAGTTGCGAGGGATGTGAAGTTCTTGGAAAACGTATTTCCTGGTGATGGTACGAACGTGACGAAGAACGCAGTTGTTCCTTTGTCCCTTGAGGAGGAACAAACTGAACCTGCGGTTTTGGATGAATCTCCTGATGACAATTCAAACGTTGAAGAGGATTTTCAGGATGCTGATGGAGGATGTACCGAATCCGCTACGAATGAAGAAGTACTTACAGAGACATGTATAGAACCGAGATATAACCTGCGTGCGCGGAAACCGGTCGACTATACAAACGCATGCATCAACGCTCTCGCGGCAATTGACGGCGATCCGACGACTGTAGAGGAGGCACTAAGTAGACCTGATCGTGCACTGTGGCAGAAGGCCATCGACGATGAGCTACAATCGTTGAAGGAGAATCAGACGTGGACACTCGTTGATTTACCACGTGACAAGAAGCCGATTCAATGTAAATGGGTCTTTAAGATTAAGCGAGACAGTGATGGTAAGGTGTCAAAGTACAAAGCTAGGCTGGTAGCGAAAGGATTTACACAGGTACGTGGCGTAGACTATAACGAAACGTATTCACCCGTAGTAAGGAGCTCGACTTTACGACTTTTATTCTCATTGGCTGTAGAATACGATTGGGACATAGATCAATGGGACGTGACGACTGCTTTCCTTTATGGAAAATTAAAGGAAGAAATTTATATGATGCAACCTGTAGGTGCTGTCACCAAGGGTCAAGAGACTAAGGTGTGCAAGTTAAGTAGGTCGTTGTATGGTCTCAAACAAGCATCGCATGCTTGGTTCAATGAACTTGACCGGGAGATGCTTAGTCTAGGTTTCACACAGTCCAAGATAGAGCCATGTTTATATCAAAAGTTACTAGGAGACAGGAATAGTGATAGGATAGTTATAGTTATATACGTAGATGATATTTTTATTTTTTGTAGTGATATACACAAAAAAGAGAAAGAAAATTTGAAAACCAAACTATTAAAGAAATTTAAAGTCAAAGATCTAGGTCGTGCTAGACATGTCTTAGGTATGCGACTTAGGAGAGACGAAAATACCATTTATCTTGATCAAGAACAATATGTTATGAATGTTTTAAAGGATTTTGAAATGACGGACTGTAAACCAGTCATTACCCCCATGGAAACTGGTATTAGACTTGAAAAAACTACGGAGTCTGATAGTAGGTTACCCTATCAAAATCTTATAGGATGTCTTAACTATTTAGCTCAAAATAGTAGGCCAGATATCGCGCACGCTGTTAGTGTTTTGTCACAATTTAATAATTGTTACAATGAAGTTCATTTTAAGTGTGCAAAACGGGTGCTGAGATATCTGAAAGGGACATCGGATTTTGCATTAACCTTCCGAAAGTCAGGTAAACTAGAACTTCTTGGCTACGTGGACGCGGATTGGGGTGGGTCATATGATAGGAAATCTTTTACTGGTCTTATGTTTATGTTAGGCGAAAATTTAATAACTTGGGAGAGCCGTAAACAACGATGTGTCGCTCTGTCTTCAACTGAGGCGGAGTATATAGGTCTTAGCCAAGCTTCAAAGGAAGCGATTTATTTGCGTAGTTTATTAAAAAGTTTGACAAATAATACTTGTGCTAAACCTGTTGTTATTTACAACGATAACCAGTCTGCACATCACATAGCGAGAAACAAGATGAACCATAATAGGACAAAGCATATCGATATTAGGTTTCACTTTATTCGCGAAGCAATATTGAATGAGGCGGTACAGGTGATGTATGTGTCTACACAAGACATGCTGGCAGATATGCTAACAAAGTCTCTGCCAGGCCCTAAATTCAAAAACGCTTTAACGAGATTACCCATGAAGAGGGCGGGTAGCGAAAGTGTTACTTAAGTTTGTATAGATATGTACTTTGTTAAAATTTATATTTTTGTTTATCTAGTGTAATGGTTAATCTCTTGTTTATGTATTATTTATTTTTAATTAAATATTTAGTTATGCTATGACAATGTGAACACATGTGGCAGATTAAGGGGGCATGTTGAAGGATGGATACTCCTTGTGGGCTGGCCACATAATACTAGACAATAATAATCTGACACATGTAGTGGTTAATTGTTAATTTGTATGATTGTCAATACCAAATGAAAAGTCTGTGACGTTAATACTATATCCAATATATATTTACATTATAACACTTTAAACCAACTGCGACTCTCTTATTTCCAATTAATTGTTTACCTACCAAGCTTTTGTTTCGCATTTACGCACTACGCAATCACGTCTGTATTCCATAGGGGGTAACGAGTGCCCGAACTAATTGCCCGAGGTATTGTTTGCATACATACGCCTGCCTCAGCACGCATTCATACCAATTGATCCCATCCGACTTTTATATTAAACCCCTTTCTATTTTACGCATATAGCTACACTGCTGTATAAACTCGTTTCGGGTAAAGGCTTTTAGGGAGAGTAAACATCATTGACGCATCGCGGCCGTAGGTTAAAAATGCCCGGGCTTTTTTGTCCCAAGCCTTTCATAACCCGCCCGTTTTATGTGCACCAGATAAGGCTTTATGTAGTGTGCTGCAGTTAAAGTGTGAGTCAGCCTCTGTGGGAAAATAATGTAGATTTATTGTTGTGGAAAGTGGTTCTATGAGGAAATTGATACATTGTTTGTTATACGGTTTTTGGGTGAGATGATCTATACAATTTGTAAGACTTGAGTTTCAGCAAAAAATATCGTTGTTTTTATTGAAAAGTGATTTATCTTCGGTAGCATTGTCACCTAACATCAGATGAGGTTCTTAGTTCTATATTTTTTTATTCTTCTGGTTTTAAGGAAGAGAAATAAATGCTCTGACATTCTTGCTAATCGTTCTTAATAATAAAAAAATATATATTTAATGAAAAATGTACATATTTTGGCGGAGTTCATAGGTAGGTGATATTTCGTATTCAAGAGATTTAACGAGTACTAACGATCTAAAAAATTATAAAAATACTAGAACCTTACAGCTGGTTAGTAAATAAGTGTGAAGTTTAGCTAGGAATTAACAAAACCGCTGACACGACCCGAGACAGTGGAGCTAGTAGTGCTCTGACCAGCAGCTCTAATGTACTGCACAGATGCCTAACTTAGTGTACTCAATAACTTCAGCTGAATTATGAAATCCTGGTGCTTTGTGCGCTTTTATAAAAATTATAAAATATTATGTCAATATTCATGTTAAGTTAATTTCTCAAGAGTTCTAACGAATTTATATTGTAATAACTGAATAACACATCATATACATAAATATAAAACTTAAAATGTGACGTGGCCCACTGGAAGCGTACCCAAGTGTCTCGTAACATTTTTCTGGAACTGCGGCTTATTTGCAAGAGTTACCGTAGCACACACGGACACGGACCTCTAGAAGGAACATAGCGGGTTTCAATCAGGAAGAGTCTGACACTCCTTCCTACCGCACGCTAAAAAGGTTTTGTTGCATTTGATGATTTCCCACGACAAAAGGGCCTGCAACATTGCCACGTTGGAATTTAATGCAACTTTTGAATAAAATAAAAACCATACTTCGGGTCACTGAAGGGTTAGCGAGCAGCTTTGCTAATCATTTAAAGACAAATTTAAAAAGTACTCGTGTAGTCGCCAACGAGGCTACTAGCACCTGCAGCAGCCGCACCAGCAGAGCCAGCACATCATGCCTGGTTAAGGAAGGTCGGATGGTCCAAGAGCAGTTACTGGCTACATAAATTTTACGTTCCAAGGCTTAACTTAACATGCTTAATAAGAACAGGCAGCGATGAGGAAGAATTTTTTGACGCAATTTATTAATAATGTTTTTTTTTACTTATTAATTTATATTTTATTTGTGAATACATTGTAAATATTTGCCAATAAAAATTAAAGACTTAATAAGAATACTGTTAAAAAAATAAACAATGTCAAACACAACTGACCTTGCAATTTTGGGAATTGAATTTACGAAGCACGCTTGATACTACTCGTATAAACAGGTTAATAAAGGAAAATATCATCAGACAAGTCCTCCTTTTTGATATAGGTTTGGTTACATTCTATTAATTTTGTATCGGATCGTGAATTCCATCATTAAGACTGTCAAGTTTATTAATTATTGGTGTATGTACTCGTAGCGCGATAGATATTTATAAAGGCTGAAAATTTGTGTGTGAAGCCATACGATTACAGTAGGTGCCACGTTTTGACGACAAACTCGGTATCATACGGTGGGTGGGTTTTGTAACATAACCTAACACAACACATTTTTTTTTATCCTGCCTTACATTTAAGACTACATTAATAATACGGACTACTTTTATACACGTCTTTATACAGTTACTTTTCTTGTTTGTTTGTTTGTCGTTCCTGTTATATTTTTTCAACTCAAGTTTGAGGCACTTCTTGATTAGCTGGCAGGCTTAAATTTTCAGGGAAGCTTCAAAACCGATGAAAATGCAATTTACGACTATAAATTTGTATGGAGTGACTTTTGAGGCAGTTCCCGATAAGTAAGCAGGCTGAATTTACCGTGTGAATAGAAAACAACAAAGATAAAAATAATTAATAGATTTAAAAAAATCTTACGTTCTTTACGTTTTGAGTGGCGCCTCTAACAGCCCCGTAGGGTTATTTTCTTATTTTAAGGACATTTAAAAAGTGGGTTTTTAGATTTTTTTAATCTATTAATAATTATTATGTGACAATTGTTTAGTTATATTAAAGTTCAAACGATTGCATCACTATACCGGCTTGAGGCACTATCAGTTGTTTCTGTTGCTCTTTCAATCCTATATTGACATAAAAAAGCAAATTATGTAGTTTTGTGTTTTTATTTGTTTTTTAAATCAATTTTGACGTCATTTTAAACTTTCGTACCTCATCTATGGTATTTTCTGTATATTTTTTGGAAGTTATTTTTGGAATTTGGAAAGAAAACCACGTGTAAAACTATAGAATATTGAAAAAAGTACACTAATTGAATGTGATTCCATTATTTCAGGCAACATCTGTGTAATCGGTAAATATAAGGCTTGTAAGTTAAGTAATAGAATTATGCTAGTCAGGCCGTGACAAAAGGCGATTTAGTTCTAGTTGGTAGCCACTGAAGTTGAAATCCGACAGTCGTGATCACTCATATTACAGTAACGAGCACCCAAGCTCGACAAGATGGCGATACTAGCGAGAAACAAAGTTTCTCTGGTGAGTGTCATATCAAATTTTTAATTCAAAATACCTATGTATAATAATGTTCACATACAATAACAGAATTTATGTGCTTCATATTAATTTCGTTTATTGTATTCATTTTTTTTTAAAAAGCTTTGAAATTGAACACTTAATATAGAAAGGCTACATGTTGGGCAATTCTACATAATGCTTTCTATGCCAGCGTTTGGCACAGATGCCAGTACGTCAACCTACCTGAATCTTTCTAATTTTTTTAGTAGATTTTCAACTTTATCACCATATCGGAAGGTTAATATTCGATTGGTAAAATTTGACAGCTTTGGGTAAGTTGACCTGTTGCCGCCTGTACTGTTAGCTTTGCTGATGATCGAAACTCGGGAGTATTACTGTTGTCAAGGGACGACTTTCGGTCAAATTAGGCGCGAGTCTGTGGGCACTGAGTTTGGATCACTGTCCGTGATCCGTCCGTCTAACGAAGATAGGCCCGTGTCGGCGGCACGTTCTCTTACACGCAAAGAAAGTCAGAAAATTGAAATACTGAAGTCTGCCAGGGCTGCGGTATTGTTCGAAAGAGTTACTACTACCCGGTACACAAAGGGTTCCAAAATGAAATAAATGGGTTTAAATCACTACAACTTTTAAAGTCTAACACATAAAAATATTAAGCATAATGAGATTGATAAAGTTGTTTGCATTATAAAACTGAAGAGTTTGTTTGTATGTTCGTTTGTATCTAAAGTTGAACCAAGCGTTCATAAATAGTTTAGTAATTACTTAATTTTATAATTATTTCAGTGTTTCTTCTTTGCTATCGTCATTGTATGTCGAGCTCACGATGTGCTCTGGAGAAGAAGGCTGCCCTACGATTTTTATGACTACCTAGGCTCAGAAGATAATATTGGCAGATCTTATGGAAGAGCTATTGATGAAAATGTGCTTCGATACGGATATGCTCGATCTGACGCTGATATTAATGAAGGTAACATTGAAACAGGCATTGGAAGAAGCATTGAAGCTGATGGGGTCAGTGGTATTGTTGGTGGGCATGCGGTACCAAGTACAAGTGATCGTGGTAGTTTTGGTGAAATTATATCTAATCTCTTTAGTGGCGGTGTTGAAGGTTCAATTAGTGGTGACGTAAAAGCTGATCTAGAAGCAAGTGTAGATACTGGTCTGGAAGCTGGAATTAAATTTGGTGGTACTGCGAATGCTCATTTTAAAGGAGGCATCGGTGGCTACGGTGGTGGTGGATTTTATGGAAGCGGTAGCACAGGAATTTTAAATGGTAATAGTGCTATTGGGAAGGGATTTATTTGGCAGGAAAGCAATGGGGGGACTTCTAATGGTAATAGTGGTAACACTATTTTTGAACTAGGAGGCAATGGAGGTGCAAATACAAACGCTTTCAAAGGCGGCACCGTTGTATGGCAGACAGGGAATGGAGGTGCTTCTGGAAACGCTTATAGTAGTGGCTCAGCTGTTGATCAGGGAAGTTTTATGTTAGATAACTCAAAAAACGCTGGAAGTGGCACCACTTTTGTTTGGCAGGGACTGAATGGGATTACTGCTCCAAACTCTTTAAATAGCGGTACTATTTTCTGGCAAAAAAGTAATGGTGGTACTACTAATGATTATGGTGGTAAGACTGTTGTCGAGCAGGGAGCAAGACTCATTGTTGATACTTCAAAAATTACTCAATTCGGCACGGCTTTGTTTTGGCGAGTAGCTAATGGAGTTCTTTTACCAATTTATTTAAGTGATAGTACCGGTGCTGGTCAAGGAATTAATATGGAAATAATTTCAAAAATTTTTGGTGGGAAAATTGTTGTGAACCCGGAAAATCTCATTGTAGGTAATTCTAAAAGTACTCAAAGTGGAAAGACTTTCTTTTGGAAGGGAGTTGATGGGGGCACATCTTCACCAGCTTATGATATCAGCACTATTCTTGGTCAGTTAAGTAAGGGGCTTATTACTAACAATGGAGGTGAAACTATTATTACACAGGGTGGTAATAGCGGTACTTCTAATGGTGGTATTATTTTTGTACAAGGCGGCAATGCGGATATTTCTAAGACTAATGGTGGTGGTATTATTTTTGGCAAAGGGGGTAATACGGTTACTTCTGATGTTAACAGTGGCAGTATTATATTTGGTCAGGAAGGTAATGCGGTTACTCCTAAGGATAACGGTGGTGGTATTATATTTGGTCACGAAGATGGTGGGGATACTTCAAATGCTAATGATGGCATTATTAATTTTGGGCAAGGAGGTAGTGGTAGTTCTAATGGCAAAGGAGGCGTAATTATTGTTCAACAGGGTGGTAGTGAGGGTACTTCCTCAAATGATTACGGTGGAGGCACCATTCTTGGGCCGGGTGTAAATGGAGAGAATTTCAACACTGATGGTGATGGTATAATTTTTAGGCCAGGTGGTACTTCTGACTCTAATAGTGGCAGTGTTATTTTTGGTCAAGAAGGTAGTGGAGGGAATTCTAAAGGCAATGGAGGCTCTATTATTATTGGGCAGGGAGGTAGTGGGGGCACTTCTTCAAATGATTACGGTGGGGGCACCATTCTTGGGCCGGGTGTTAATGGGGAGAATTACAACGCTGATGGTGATGGTATTATTTTCAGGCCCGGAGGTAATTCTGACTCTAATAGTGGCAGTATTATTTTTGGTCAAGGAGGGAGTGGGGAGAATTCTGAAGGTAATGGAGGCACTATTATTATTGGACAGGACGGTAGTGGGGGCACTTCTTCAAATGATTACGGTGGAGGCACCATCCTTGGGCCGGGCGTAAATGGGGAGAATTATAACGCTGATGGTGATGGTATTATTATTAGGCCGGGAGGTAATTCTGAAGCTAATAGTGGCGGCATTATTTTTGGTCCAGGAGGTAGTGGGGGGAGTTCTAAAGGCAATGGAGGCACTATTATTATTGGACAGGACGGTAGTGGGGGCACTTCTTCAAATGATTACGGTGGAGGCACCATCCTTGGGCCGGGCGTAAATGGGGAGAATTATAACGCTGATGGTGATGGTATTATTTTCAGGCCGGGAGGTAATTCTGACTCTAATAGTGGCAGTGTTATTTTTGGTCAAGGAGGTAGTGGGGGGAATTCTAAAGGCAATGGCGGCACTATTATTATTGGACAGGGAGGTAGTTGGGGTACTTCATCAAATGATTATGGTGGAGACACCATTCCGAAGCCGGGTGTTAATGGGGAGAGTTATAACTCTAACGGTGGTAGTATTATTTTTAGGCCAGGCGGTAATTCTAACGCTAATAGTGGCGCTATTATTTTTGGTCAAGGAGGGAGTGGGGAGAATTCTGAAGGCAATGGAGGCAGTATTATTATTGGGCAGGGAGGTAGTTGGAGTACTTCTTCAAATGATTATGGTGGGGGCACCACTCCGAAGCCGGGTGTTAATGGGGAGAGTTATAACTCTAACGGTGGTAGTATTATTTTTAGGCCAGGCGGTAATTCTAACGCTAATAGTGGCGCTATTATTTTTGGTCAAGGAGGGGGTGGGGAGAATTTTGAAGGCAATGGAGGCAGTATTATTTTTGGGCAGGGAGGTAGTTGGGGTACTTCTTCAAATGATTATGGTGGAGGTACCATTCTTGGGCCGGATGATAATGGGGAAAATTATAACTCTAAGGGTGGTAGTATTATTTTTAGGCCAGGCGGTAATTCTGACGCTAATAGTGGCAGTATTATTTTTGGTCAAGCAGGTAGTGGGGGGAATTCTAAAGGCAATGGAGGCAGTATTATTATTGGGCAGGGAGGTAGTTGGGGGACTTCTTCAAATGATTATGGTGGAGGCACCATTCTAGGGCCGGGTGTTAATGGGGACAATTATAACTCTAACGGTGGTAGTATTATTTTTAGGCCGGGTGATAATTCTGAAGCTAATACTGGCGGTATTATTTTTGGCCAAGGAGGTACCGGGGGGAATCCTAAAGGCAATGGAGGCAGTATTATTATTGAGCAGGGAGGTAGTGGGGGTACTTCTTCAATTGATTACGGTGGAAGCACTATTCTTGGGCCGGATGCTAATGGGGAGAATTATGACACTAACGGTGGTAGTATTATTTTTAAGCCGGGAGGTAATTCTGACTCTAATAGTGGCGGTATTATTTTTGGTCAAGGAGGTAGTGGGGGGAATTCTAAAGGAAATGGAGGCACTATTATTGTTGAAAATGGTAGTGGGGACACTTCTTCAGGAGGCATCATTATTGGGCCGGGTGTAAATGGGGAGAATTACCATGCTGATGGTGATGGTATTATTTTTAGGCCGGGAGGTACTTCTGACTCTAATAGTGGCAGTATTATTTTTGGTCAAGGAGGGAGTGGGGAGAATTCTGAAGGCAATGGAGGTAGTATTATTATTGGGCAGGGAGGTAGTGGGAGTACTTCTTCAAATGATTACGATGGAGGCACCATCCTTGGGCCGGGTGTTAATGGGGATAATTATAACACTAAAGGTGGTAGTATTATTTTTAGGCCGGGAGATAATTCAGACGCTAATAGTGGCGGTATTATTTTTGGCCAAGGAGGTAGTGGCGGGAATTCTAAAGACAATGGAGGCAGTATAATTATTGAACAGGGAGGTAGTGGGGGTAATTCTAAAGGCTATGGAGGCAGTATTATTTTTGGGCAGGGAGGTAGTGGGGGTAATTCTAAAGACAATGGAGGCAGTATTATTATTGGACAGGGAGGTAGTGGGGGTAATTCTAAAGGCTATGGAGGCAGTATTATTTTTGGGCAGGGAGGTAATTCTAAAGACAATGGAGGCAGTATAATTATTGAGCAGGGAGGTAGTGGAGGGGATACTAATGCGCAAGGCGGTGGAATTATTTTTACACAAGGAGGAAATGGGGGTACCTCTAATACTTATGAAGGTGGTATAATTAATGTACAGGGTGGCAAAGGAGGTAATTCTAACACTTATGGTGGTGAAACTATTTTTACCACGGGAATCAATGGGGGTACTTCTTCAATTGAAAAAGATGGCGGCAGTGTTGTTGTACAGATAGATAATGGTGGTATTTCAAACCCGTATGGTCCTGATGCGTCAATAATTATTGACGCGACACAGGATGTTAATGGTGGTAAATCTTCAACTGCTTATAATAGCGGCACTGTCATTGAACATGGTTCTGGCATGGGTGCTTATCCTTATGGTTACAATAGTGGAAAATTTGTTTGGCATGGAGTACATGGAGCCAATTATCAAAACTCTTATAATAACGGTGCTATGTTTGGGCAGAGTAATCTTGTTGCACATCCCTTCCTTTACCCAGTTATTGCAAATAGCGGGTCTGTAATGGGTGGTGGCGGAAGTGCTGCCATAGTGGCAGGTGGATTACCTGGTAGATATGAAATTCCTAATGTGGCTGGAGTGAAAGGGTTCATTGGTGGTGAAATAGGTGCTTCAGCTGGACTTCAGTCGTTGGGTACTGAGGCGGGGGGATATGTTGGTGGTTCAGCTGGTCTTAAAGGTGGTATAACAGCTGGTGCTAGCACAGGATTTGGTGGCGCAATAGGAGGTGCATCTAGTTTTAATGGGGGATTTGCAACTGATGGTACAGTTGCTGGTGGGAGCAGCATGTACGGTGGTGCTTCCGGTGCAGCTGGGGGAAAATTCGGTGGCTCCATGGGCAGTTATGTAACTGGAGGGCTTGGAATGGCGTTAGGTGGGGGTGTTGGCCTTGGCGTTACCCCAGTGCCACCTATACATTCTGGCGGCTATAGCTACATGTATGGCAAAAAATAAAATAGAACTGTATTTTTAGTTAGTTAAGTACTTTACGAAAAAAATATTATGTATTATTTATAATTGAAATAATGGTGTAAAATCTCAATCATGGTGTAAAGACGCGATAAATATGTATTTTAGCAGATTTGGAAATTGTATTTTAATATTCTTTATACGACTATTAAATGAATGTATATATTTATTGAACTTAATAGCATTATAATCTGTAGTTTTAATTCAAATTATATTTCAATAAAAAATCTATTTGATAATTTGATAAATTTGTAATAAATTATGTAGCTTTTTGATATTGGTATTTTTGTGCAGTTCCTAAAGTACTTTACTACTAAAATGATTGATAATCAAGAATTTGTAAAGACGAGGATCTCAAATAATGTATTAAATAAATTTATAATTTTTTTTTTATTAAATGTTTTTTATTTTTCAATCTTTGAGGGCCATATTACAATATTTTTGTTGGTGTTGTTAGTACCAACTAATAACGATCAATATTCGATGAATGCAAAAACTTGAGATAAAGACACGCACTGGATGCAATTCACGTTTGTTTTTAATTGAAATGGAAAGTAAAAGTAAGTAAGTTACATGCGTTATGTTAAAAATAAATGGCTAAATTGTTTCTCATTATGTTTTAACTAATTTCAGTCAATGTGAAACAATACATTTGTTTTACGGTTTGTAAAAAAAAATCATTATTTGTTAACTAGGTAATTTCAGTGACCGTGGAAAAAATACCGTTGTTTTAAGGTTTCGTCAGTCAGATTTTCCTGCTGTAAGAATAGTCCTAGTTTTAACTATTACAGCTTTATCCGAGAAACAAATAAGAGTTTTCGTTCTAATCAAAAGACACCGACAATAACTTGAAATTGTGAATTACCTGAAAAACGACTTGCTCATGTGAATGTAGGTAAAATGACCCTAATATACGGATCGATAATAAGTGAAAAGATAGAAAATGGTGAACTGTGAACGCAGGTACTTTACCCATATCGAAATTAATTAAAAAATGATATTTTTTTTCCATCAAACGATATAGCTAAAAAGTAATTGTGTCATTACATTTTCAAAGTTTTTCACACGTATGAGATTTTATTACTAGTTGAAACTGATTAGTTTTTCTTATCACTTGTAAATTAAGTAATAATTTTCTGTGAGGACCATAACAAGAGCCAATTAATTTCTGCCCTTTATATTTGGTATTGTCGTCCTGAAGTTAGGCAGTCTCATATTCACCTCACCATAGGCTTGTAACACACCAACTTAACATGAAAATTTACCCCGAGGTAAGTCCTCAGTATTTTTAAACGTAACAACAAATAATTATATGAAGGAAAATCATACATGTGAACCATTTCATTTCTCGTAGGTATGGACATAAATAACAATTTTCCTACACGTAAGAGTAAGGGTTTTCAATATTTGCATTACAGTTCTACTTTGATTGCATCTCACATCAATTTCATATACAGAATTCGACTTCCTGATTATTTTTTGAACCTTGGAAAAAATATTTTTACTATAGTTATTCATTTCTTTACTCGGTCATTAAGTTTCTTTACAAATACTTTTCTTCTCTCAATACTGTAATATTGTTCATTAAGAGTGTAAGAGTTCATGTAAGAGTAAATAAATTAAAACCACTTTTGACAGTATGTCGAGAATCGTTGATTGAAATTTCTGGAACTTTTGTGTGTTTGTTGTGTGGAAGTCGTTATGTGTGTTCGCCAATATTTATGTCATTCATAAAATGGTGGATGTGGTGGTGTAAAACTTTAGGATCTGATGGTGGAAACCCTGAGAAGTCGAAGGTAACGAAGGAAAATTTAAGGCCTGCATGAGGTAAAAACAACTGAAAATACAAATCAGTAAAGGTCGACAGACTCGAGGGAAAGTTTAGCGATTTCGGCAAGTAATTGTGTCCAAGATGTATTAAAAAGTGTACATAGCTCTTTGAAAACTCACATTGCCAGTTGCTAAGATTTTAACAATCACAGAATGTTTGAGATTAGTTGCATCTGATCTCTCATTAGATGAAATGATCACAAAGATGGCTTAAAACAATATAACATATTGTGTGTGCAGTAATAGGCGCTGCCATAAATTGAAAAATTGAAATAACTAATTGGAATTGGAATTTTTTAATCGCAGCGCTAAATAGTCACAGGATTTGAAATTCGAGGCAACTTATCATTTCTATATTTCTTTTCAGGTTTGGTTCTTGGTCCTTGCCGCCACCTGTCATATTGGTGCATCCTTACCAAGACATTGGCATGGGACTGGAAACATCGATAATAGTTATTCATCAAGTGCATCAAGATTCTCTGCTGGAGGTGGTGCAGCAGTTGGTGGTTACGTAAGCGGAGGTGCCGGGTTTGGGGCTGCTGCAGGTGGTTCCATTGGTGGAGGAGCTAAATTTGGCACCGGTAGTTACATTGGTGGTGGCGCTGGAATTGGAGCCGGTGGTTATATTGGTGCTGGAGCTGAAATTGGCGCCGGTGGTTATGGTGGAGGTGGTGCTGCAATTGGTGCCGGTGGTTATGTTGGTGGTGGAGCTAGCATTGGAGCAAGTGGTTCTATCAGTGGAGGTGCCGGAATTGGCGCCGGTGGTTATGTTGGTGGAGGTTCTGGTGGTTATGTTGGTGGTGGTGCTGAAATTGGCGCCGGTGGTCACATAGGTGGTGGTGCTGAAATAGGCGCCGGTGGTTATATTGGTGGTGGAGCTGGCATTGGAGCAGGTGGTTCTAATGGCGTCGGCGCTGGAATCGAGGCCGGGGGATCCATTGGTGGGAATGCAGCAATAGGTGCTGGTGGTCACATTAATGGAGGGGCTGAAATTGGTGCCGGTGGTCATATTGGTGTTGGAGCTGGAATTCAAGCAGGTGCCGAAGCTGGAGTTAGTGCCGGTGGTTATATTGGCGGAGGTGCTGGAATTGGCGCTGGTGGTTACATAGGTGGAGGTTTTGGCACTGGTGGATATATCGGTGGCGAAGCTGGCATTGAAGCAGGTGGTTCTATCGGAGGAGAAGCTGGCATTGACGCTGGTGGTGAAGTTGGAATCAGTGCCGGTGGTAATGCTGGTGGAGGTGCTGGAACTAGCGCCGGTGGATCCATTGATGGGAATACAGAAATAAATGGTGGTGGTCACATTGGTGGTGGAGCTGGAATTGGAGCAAGTGGCTCTATTAATGGAGGAGTAGAAATTGGAGCCGGTGGTCATATTGGTGGTGGAGCTGGCATTGAAGCAGGTGGGCACATCGGTGGTAATGCCGGAATTGAAGCTGGCGGTCACTTTGGTGGAGGGGCCGGAATTGAAGCAGGTGGTAAAGCTGAAATCAGTGCCGATGGTCATATTGGCGGAAGTGCTGGAAGTAGTGCCGGTGGATCCATTGATGGGAACGCAGGAATAAGTGGTGGTGGTCACTTCGGCAGTGGAGCTGGAATTGAAGCAGGCGGTTCTGTCAGTGGAGGAGCTGGAATTGGCGCCGGTGGATCGATTGGTGGCAATGCAGGATTAAGTGGTGGTGGGCACATTAGTGGTGGAAGTGGAATTGAAGCAGGTGCCGAAGCTGGCATTAGTGCCGGTGGTTATACTGGCGGAGGTGCCGGTGGATATATCGGTGGTGGAGCTGCAATTGGAGCAGGTGGTTATATTGGTGGTAATGCCGGAATTGGCGCTGGCGGTCACGTTGGTGGTGGAGCTGGAATTGAAGCCGGTGCCGGTGGTTATATTGGTGGAAGTACCGGAATTGGCGCCGGAGGTTACATAGGTGGAGGTGCTGGTGTTGAAGCCGGTGGATATATCGGTGATGGAGCTGAAATGGAAGCAGGTGGTTACATGGGTGGTAATGCTGGAATTGGAGCTGGCGGTCACGTTGGTGGTGGAACTGGATTTGAAGCCGGTGCCGAAGCTGGAATTAGTGCCGGAGGTTATATTGGCGGAGGAGCTGGTTTTGGCACTGGAGGTTACATAGGTGGAGGTGCCGGTATCGGCGCCGGAGGATATATCGGTGGTGGAAGTGGAATTGGAGCTGGTGCCGAAGCTGGAATTAATACCGGTGGTTATATTGGCGGAGGTGCTGGAATTGGTACTGGTGGTTACATAGGTGGAGGTGCCGGTGGTTACATAGGTGGAGCTGCCAGTGTTGGCGCCGGTGGATACATGGGTGGTGGAGCTGCAATTGGCGGCGGTGGATATATGGGTGGTGGAGCTGCAATTGGCGGCGGTGGTGGAGCTGCAATTGGTGCCGGTGGATACATGGGTGGTGGAGCTGCAATTGGCGGCGGTGGATATATGGGTGGTGGAGCTGCAATTGGCGGCGGTGGTGGAGCTGCAATTGGTGCCGGTGGATACATGGGTGGTGGAGCTGCAATTGGCGGCGGTGGTGGAGCTGGAATTGGCGCCGGTGGTTACATTGGTGGTGGAGCTGGAATTGGTACTGGTGGTTTCTTCGGTGGAGGTGCTGGTTCTTCTGCTAGTGGATATATTGGAGGCTCTGCTGGAGCTAACATGCGCGGTAAAGCTTCTAGCTATTATAGTGGAGGTTCTAGTCACCATGTACAATCCAGTGGATATAAAACTCCTGAACCTTTCACTATTACAAGTCGCTTTGGCGACAGGTCCCTTGACTATGACACAGCTCCAGAAAGCAATTACTACGACGGATACTATGTTTATGTCTAGGGATTAACCTTATGATTG
Organism: Heliothis peltigera; assembly: GCA_958496145.1. Taxonomy (NCBI): domain Eukaryota; kingdom Metazoa; phylum Arthropoda; class Insecta; order Lepidoptera; family Noctuidae; genus Heliothis; species Heliothis peltigera. The sequence goes on along the minus strand of OY292334.1, from coordinate 5,537,759 downwards.
CTTAATTCTACAACTTGAACATGAACGACTTGTATTTTCAATAGTTAGGTTGCATTGATTTGTACCTTTTAAACGAAAGATTGCAGATGTACATAAACGGGTTGGTCTATAATTTAGGATTTACCCTAAGCCTGTATGAATTTATCTCGAGGAAAGCGCCCCGCCATTGTCTTTTGCCCTGCAATTGTCATTATTAAATAATTAAATATCTATAATAATAAAAAAATATTATTCGCTATCTTCTTTTTAGAATTTTCTTTCTTAGTGAGTTCTGATTTTAGTCTAACTAACTCTGATACCTAGGAATATGGGGTGAATACTTGTCTGAACTCCATAATATTTTATTAGATTTCAATATGGCCCCTGATGGGTCTGCTTGACAACTTTATTGGCTTGTGATTGTCCATACATATTAACTTTTGTATATATATTAAAAATAAGAGCATCAATTTCGCAGCATAGATAATCACTATACTCTTCCAAGTATGAATCCGTCGACTCTTCTGACATACTTAAAATTACCAAGAAAGGATATTGAGATTATGTATTCGCACTCTAAATACCTACTTTAAGTATAGAACTAGAGGACGTAAAGAGGTCGTGTACAATAAATTGTAATGTATTCTTTAAGTTTTTATTTTATTTTATGAAATAGTATAAATTTTTTTTATGAATATCATAAAGTACTAGCTTTTGCCCATGACTAAATACGTGTGGATTCAGGATAATGTGGAGTTTTGGGATAATAATTGTACCGATGTGTGAATCCAGACTAACAATTATCTCATTAGCTCTTAAGAAAAGATCAATCAGGTCCTAGCCAAACAGGTCAGAAACTGATTGTCAGTTTCTTATTGATATATATTTCATATAATATCGGGATACAACACCGGCGTACATAAGAATGTACCCAAGTTATGCTTATGATAAGTACCACAGCAAAAACAAAATCTATGATATAAATAAAGAACTAATATTCAATACTAATACTCAATTCTTTATTAGCATTCTATATGATGTAAAGAAGATACATTATAGGTATCCTAAGAAATGTAAATAAGAACCCGTCCACAATAAGCAATAGCCCATCAGACATAAGACCCGTCTTGTCGCAGGATTCTCTTATATGAAGATCCACCCAGTTCTTCTCGCTAATTACTATCATGCATTATCTAATCTACAAGGCAATGAATAGAAGTATCTTTTTAGATATTTACTTTTTTGAAATAAATTATCGCTACTTGAGAATACGCCTAAACCTTAATCAATAATTATTCAACCCCGACAACAAAACGGCCTAGACTTTTCCGAACTATGTGGAGGTTGGCTTCCAGTGCAACCGGATGAACAAGAGTGTACCAGTGTTTCATAAAGAGCGACTGCTTATCTGCCCTCTTCAACTAAGTTACCAAGACAATCCCAAGCCCCAATGGTAAGACTGGTTCCTGGCTTTCTAACTTTCGGGCTGCTGACTACTGCTAAAAATGTATATAGCATTGGGATCCACAATAAATAGCCAGTAGTAGTCCGGCTAGGCACCAGAGCAGTACTGTTACTAGACTTGTATGCTGCTAGTGTTTTATCCGTTGATTGCGTTCCCTTCACTAGCTCTGTGCCTTGTGCTGGTTACCTGTTTTTGGCGCACAGCTGACTTCCAGTGTACTACGAAGAGGAACAACAAATCCGACCTGCTTTACTCCATCGTTTAAGTAATTGTTGGCTGCTTATTTCTCACTACCGATTTCTTGGTCTAGTAGCGCGACTGCTATGTGCTAGGTCTCGGGTTCCATTCCCGGGATGGGCCGAAACCGCTTTGTGGGTTTAAAAAGAATTTTATAAAGTAGTCTGAAGTCTTGAATTTGGTGAATGATAATACTCGCACGTCGGAGAGCACGTAAATCGGTCCTGTGTCCACAGAGCCACCGTGTAAGCTGTACAGTTTTATTAACTAAGAATTGACAGGCCAGTACTTTGATATATAGAAAATTCAATCACCCTTTATACAACGTGTCCCTCGAGTTTATAGAGAATAGAGCCCTTTTTTGACATTTTGAGCCTTAGTTTTCAATACATTGGTAGCACTTGAAGAACAAAAAAACCCGCACGTAACATCTATGAAAACGAGTTGGTTAGATTTTATTGAACAGACGCCAGCACACCAACCTACCCCTTGAAACTGGCCCTTAATGTCGTAAATTAGTATAATGTGAACGAAACTCCGAGGTTGTAACATTAGTTTTAAGTTCCGAATGGTTTGCCTGTTTTTTCCATTCAAGTAGTAAGCGCTTATTAAATATTTATGGGTTTTAATTTTTCTTCAACATTAAGTTGACAAGACCAAACAAATATTTATCCAAGCTAACATAAAATAAATGTAGAATCAGCATGTGATGCAAGTTTTTAGAAAAAGAGAACCGACTTCTAAAAAAACACTGATAAGCAAAAAAATAAACTTTTAGTACATCGCTCTAGAAGTCGGTGGCGACGGTGGCGACATAAACACAGCTGCCACCTCAAGACACCGACATCTAAAGTGGGTGATAGACGGGCGAGCAAGTACGCGTACTTATGGCTCGACGACCTTTTTCGCTCGTGTGTCACCGTAAGTACGCGTACTTTAAAACCGCCGAGTAAGTTCGTCGGCGATCCAACCGGTTTGAAATCTTAGGGCCGAGACGAGCTACGAGTAAGATTTCAAAGAGGTTGGATCGCCGGCGAACTTGCGCGGCAATTTTAAAGTACGCGTTTTTAAGGTGACACACAGGCGAAAAAGGTCGCCGAGGCTCAAGTCCGCGTACTTACTCGCACGTCTATCACCCACTTATAGCGATGTAATAAAAATTTTTTATTCGACTTTTTACCGACCTATAAAATGTATTTTTCGAAGTCGAGTAATCGCGACGCGAGTAAATTGTGGTTAAACATACATATATACATACATATTATTATACACACATACAGGTCAAACTGAGAAGCTCTTTTACTTAAAAGTCGCTTAAAAATACTGAAGTGTATTATGTAAAATCAATTGGACAAAGTATGGCGTAGCAATCGATTACACGGTTTGACCATAACATTTCAATGCAAAATGCAACTCTTTTTATGTGATCTTAAAGTTTATTTCACATTGTATTTAAGCAAATCGGGTGCTTGAACTATTTATAATAGCATATATTTTATACTAAAACATTTAGTGTAATGTATTAACTTAAAGTTTAAATTAAAACATTTGGATAATCTGCGCTTATCGTCTTATAATTTTAGTAATACGTTGTTTGGGGGAGCGTGGCTAATGGCAATTTTATTCTAGCATTTATATGAGGTATAAGTCTACCTTGACAGAGCTAGTTAGTTTTGGTTGTTGTTAAATAGTAATGTTGGCGCCTATAATAAAACTAACGGGACTTTTAAATATGAAAATATGTTCACTGGTAAGTACGGTGTGCAATATGTTTAGCAGAAATTCAGTTTAGTCAAATATCAGTGTCGATACTGAAAAGGGTTCTTGCCGAATGATATCAAAATTTACCTTGGAAAGTTGCCCCTTAGAAATTGTATAGACGAGTGACGTGGTTTTATTAGGACTGCTAAAACCACAGAAGATAGATTAATTAAATATTAATTTTGTCGAATGCTACTTAAAAGGCTACCAAAGAGGATCCGTCTTAGTTCATGCAATTGTCAATTTTAGTATCTAACGTAATACTCGAGTCTCACTTTCTCTGATATGGATGAAATGGGTATCAGGAGTAACCATTTTCGTGTCATTGACAACTGATGTGAAAGCTTAAATGTTTTATGCCTCAAACAACGTGATATGTTATATATCAAATTTAATTGTCGTTATTGTGCTCAGTCTCACAGAGAAGAGGAATCAATAGCAAACATATCATAAATATAATATAATAAAGCTAGATAAACGAATTGTGTTTTGTATTATAATAATGTTGATATTGAATCATTTTCAACAGGTGATCCTTTTTGGCATTATAACCATATGCCAAGCAAGTGCGCTACCAAAAACACGACTCTTCAACAAGTGCTATGATGATTATCGCGGAATTAAGGGAGATACATTATTAAGAAACAGCCTACCTAGTGATCTTAACATTGAAAACTTAAAGGATGAACAAAAAAAATTTAAAAGTGACGACGCACTAGGATACGCTCAAGATACTAGTACCGTCGGCATTGACGCAGAGAGTAGAGGTGCTCTCAGTTTCGTTCACGGTGGTAGTGATAGTGTGGCATTCGGCCAAAGTAGCAGTACCGCTGGAAATGGTCAAGAAAGTAGTAGTGCGGTTAGTTTTGAACATGGTCGAGGTCAAGCTTTGAGCAACGCGCAAGGGGGCAGTGTTACTGAAAATGGATTGGATAATAGCAACAGTGTCAGTTTTGTTCATGGAAGTGGCAATGCTTTGGGATATGCTCAAAGCAGCAGTGTCCATGCGTTGCCTTTGGGCCAGGACAGTAGCAACGCAGCCAGTTTTGTTCACGGTGGTAGTGACGCCTTAGCATACTCTCAAAGTAGTAGTGTCCATGGATTACCATTGAGTGAGGACAGGAGCAACGCAGCTAGTTTTGCCCACGGCAGTGGTGACGCCTTAGCATACTCTCAAAGTAGCAGTGTCCATGGATTACCACTGAGTGAGGACAGGAGCAACGCAGCCAGTTTTGTCAGCGGTGGAAGTGACGCCTTAGCATACTCACAAAGTAGCAATGTCCATGGATCACCACTAGGTCAGGACAGTAGCAACGCAGCCAGTTTTGTTCAGGGCAGTGGTGACGCCTTAGCATACTCTCAAAGTAGCAGTGTCCATGGATTGCCACTGAGTGAGGACAGAAGCAACGCAGCCAGTTTTGTCCACGGTGGTGGTGACGCCTTAGCATACTCTCAAAGTAGCAGTGTCCATGGATTACCATTGAGTGAGGACAGGAGCAACGCAGCTAGTTTTGTCCATGGTGGTAGTGACGCCTTAGCATACTCGCAAAGTAGCAGTGTCCATGGATTGCCACTGAGTGAGGACAGGAGCAACGCAGCTAGTTTTGTCCATGGTGGTAGTGACGCCTTAGCATACTCGCAAAGTAGCAGTGTCCATGGATTGCCACTGAGTGAGGACAGAAGCAACGCAGCCAGTTTTGTCCACGGCAGTGGTGACGCCTTAGCATACTCGCAAAGTAGCAGTGTCCATGGATTACCATTGAGTGAGGACAGGAGCAACGCAGCTAGTTTTGTCCATGGTGGTAGTGACGCCTTAGCATACTCGCAAAGTAGCAGTGTCCATGGATTGCCACTGAGTGAGGACAGGAGCAACGCAGCTAGTTTTGTCCATGGTGGTAGTGACGCCTTAGCATACTCGCAAAGTAGCAGTGTCCATGGATTGCCACTGAGTGAGGACAGAAGCAACGCAGCCAGTTTTGTCCACGGCAGTGGTGACGCCTTAGCATACTCGCAAAGTGGCAGTGTCCATGGATTGCCACTGAGTGAGGACAGGAGCAACGCAGCTAGTTTTGTCCATGGTGGTAGTGACGCCTTAGCATACTCGCAAAGTAGCAGTGTCCATGGATTACCACTGAGTGAGGATAGAAGCAACGCAGCCAGTTTTGTCCACGGTGGTAGTGACGCCTTAGCATACTCTCAAAGTAGCAGTGTCCATGGATTACCATTGAGTGAGGACAGGAGCAACGCAGCTAGTTTTGTTCACGGTGGTAGTGACGCCTTGGCATACTCTCAAAGTAGCAGTGTCCATGGATTGCCACTGAGTGAGGACAGGAGCAATGCAGCTAGTTTTGTTCACGGTGGTAGTGACGCCTTAGCATACTCACAAAGTAGCAGTATCAATGAAGTACCATTCAGTGAGGACAGAAGCAACGCAGTCAGTTTTGTCAGCGGCGGAAGTGACGCCTTAGCATACTCACAAAGTAGCAGTGTCCATGGATTACCATTGAGTGAGGACAGAAGCAACGCAGCCAGTTTTGTCCACGGCAGTGGTGACGCCTTAGCATACTCTCAAAGTAGCAGTGTCCATTTATTACCATTGAGTGAGGATAGAAGCAACGCAGCCAGTTTTGCCCACGGCAGTGGTGACGCCTTAGCATATTCGCAAAGTAGCAGTGTCCATGGATTACCACTGAGTGAGGACAGGAGCAACGCAGCCAGTTTTGTCAGCGGCAGTGGTGACGCTTTAGCATACTCTCAAAGTAGTAGTGTCCATGAATTACCACTGAGTGAGGACAGAAGCAACGCAGCCAGTTTTGTCAGCGGCGGAAGTGACGCCTTAGCATACTCTCAAAGTAGTAGTGTCCATGGATTACCGTTAGGGCAGGAAAGCAGCAGTGCAGCCAGTTTTGTCCACGGCAGTGGAGACGCTTTAGCATACTCTCAAAGTAGTAGTGTCCATGGATTACCTTTAGGTCAGGAAAGCAGCAATGCAGCCAGTTTTGTTCACGGTGGTAGTGACGCCTTAGCATACTCACAAAGTAGCAGTGTCCATGGATTGCCACTGAGTGAGGACAGGAGCAATGCAGCTAGTTTTGTTCACGGTGGTAGTGACGCCTTAGCATACTCACAAAGTAGCAGTATCAATGAAGTACCATTCAGTGAGGACAGAAGCAACGCAGTCAGTTTTGTCAGCGGCGGAAGTGACGCCTTAGCATACTCACAAAGTAGCAGTGTCCATGGATTACCATCGGGTCAGGACAGTAGCAACGCAGCCAGTTTTGTCCATGGTGGTGGTGACGCTTTAGCATACTCACAAAGTAGCAGTGTCCATGGATTGCCACTGAGTGAGGACAGGAGCAATGCAGCTAGTTTTGTTCACGGTGGTAGTGACGCCTTAGCATACTCACAAAGTAGCAGTATTAATGAAGTACCATTCAGTGAGGACAGAAGCAACGCAGTCAGTTTTGTCAGCGGCGGAAGTGACGCCTTAGCATACTCTCAAAGTAGCAGTGTCCATGGATTACCACTGAGTGAGGATAGAAGCAACGCAGCCAGTTTTATCCACGGTGGTAGTGACGCCTTAGCATACTCTCAAAGTAGCAGTGTCCATGGATTACCATTGAGTGAGGACAGGAGCAACGCAGCTAGTTTTGTTCACGGTGGTAGTGACGCCTTAGCATACTCTCAAAGTAGCAGTGTCCATGGATTACCATTGAGTGAGGACAGGAGCAACGCAGCTAGTTTTGTTCACGGTGGTAGTGACGCCTTAGCATACTCTCAGAGTAGTAGTATCAATGAAGTACCATTCAGTGAGGACAGAAGCAACGCAGCCAGTTTTGTTCACGGTGGTAGTGACGCCTTAGCATACTCACAAAGTAGCAGTGTCCATGGATTACCATTGAGTGAGGATAGAAGCAACGCAGCCAGTTTTGCCCACGGCAGTGGTGACGCCTTAGCATATTCGCAAAGTAGCAGTGTCCATGGATTACCACTGAGTGAGGACAGGAGCAACGCAGCCAGTTTTGTCAGCGGCAGTGGTGACGCTTTAGCATACTCTCAAAGTAGTAGTGTCCATGAATTACCACTGAGTGAGGACAGAAGCAACGCAGCCAGTTTTGTCAGCGGCGGAAGTGACGCCTTAGCATACTCTCAAAGTAGTAGTGTCCATGGATTACCGTTAGGGCAGGAAAGCAGCAGTGCAGCCAGTTTTGTCCACGGCAGTGGAGACGCTTTAGCATACTCTCAAAGTAGTAGTGTCCATGGATTACCATTGAGTGAGGACAAAAGCAACGCAGGCAGTTTTGTCAGCGGCGGAAGTGACGCCTTAACATACTCACAAAGTAGCAGTAGCCATGGATTATCATCGGGTCAGGACAGTAGCAACGCAGACAGTTTTGTCCATGGTGGTGGTGACGCTTTAGCATACGCTCAAAGTAGCAGTGTCCATGAATTACCACTGAGTGAGGACAGAAGCAACGCAGCCAGTTTTGTCAGCGGCGGAAGTGACGCCTTAGCATACTCACAAAGTAGCAGTAGCCATGGATTATCATCGGGTCAGGACTGTAGCAACGCAGACAGTTTTGTCCATGATGGCGGTGACGCTTTAGCATACGCTCAAAGTAGTAGTGTCTATGGAACGTCGCTAGACCAGGAAAATAGCAATGCAGCCAGTTTTGTCCACGGCAGTGGAGACGCCTTAGCATACTCTCAAAGTAGTAGTGTCCATGGATTACCGTCAGGGCAGGAAAGCAGCAGTGCAGCCAGTTTTGTCCACGGCGGTGGCGATGCTTTAGCATACTCTCAAAGTAGCAGTGTCCATGGATTACCACTAGGTCAGGACAGTAGCAATGCAGCCAGTTTTGTCCACGGTAGTGGTGACGCCTTAGCATACTCACAAAGTAGTAGTGTCCATGGATTGCCACTGAGTGAGGACAGAAGCAACGCAGCCAGTTTTGTCCACGGCAGTGGTGACGCTTTAGCATATTCTCAAAGTAGCAGTGTCCATGGATTACCACTGAGTGAGGACAGGAGCAACGCAGCCAGTTTTGTCAGCGGCGGAAGTGACGCCTTAGCATACTCACAAAGTAGCAGTGTCCATGGATCACCACTAGGTCAGGATAGTAGCAACGCAGCCAGTTTTGTTCAGGGCGGTGGTGACGCCTTAGCATACTCGCAAAGTAGCAGTGTCCATGGATCACCACTAGGTCAGGATAGTAGCAACGCAGCCAGTTTTGTTCAGGGCGGTGGTGACGCCTTAGCATACTCGCAAAGTAGCAGTGTCCATGGATTACCATTGAGTGAGGACAGTAGCAACGCAGCCAGTTTTGTTCAGGGCGGTGGTGACGCCTTAGCATACTCGCAAAGTAGCAGTGTCCATGGATTACCACTGAGTGAGGACAGGAGCAACGCAGCCAGTTTCGTCCACGGCAGTGGTGACGCCTTAGCATACTCACAAAGTAGCAGTGTCCATGGATTACCAATAGGTCAGGACAGTAGCAACGCAGCCAGTTTTGTTCAGGGCGGTGGTGACGCTTTAGCATACTCACAAAGTAGCAATGTCCATGGATCACCACTAGGTCAGGACAGTAGCAACGCAGCCAGTTTTGTTCAGGGCGGTGGTGACACTTTAGCATACTCACAAAGTAGCAATGTCCATGGATCACCACTAGGTCAGGACAGTAGCAACGCAGCCAGTTTTGTTCAGGGCAGTGGTGACGCCTTAGCATACTCTCAAAGTAGCAGTGTCCATGGATTACCATTGAGTGAGGACAGGAGCAACGCAGCCAGTTTTGTCCACGGCAGTGGTGACGCCTTAGCATACTCTCAAAGTAGTAGTATCAATGAAGTACCATTCAGTGAGGACAGAAGCAACGCAGCCAGTTCTGTCCACGGCAGTGGTGACGCTTTAGCATACTCACAAAGTAGCAGTGTCCATGGATCACCAATAGGTCAGGACAGTAGCAACGCAGCCAGTTTTGTTCAGGGCGGTGGTGACGCTTTAGCATACTCACAAAGTAGCAATGTCCATGGATCACCACTAGGTCAGGACAGTAGCAACGCAGCCAGTTTTGTTCAGGGCGGTGGTGACGCCTTAGCATACTCGCAAAGTAGCAGTGTCCATGGATTACCACTGAGTGAGGACAGGAGCAACGCAGCCAGTTTCGTCCACGGCAGTGGTGACGCCTTAGCATACTCACAAAGTAGCAGTGTCCATGGATTACCAATAGGTCAGGACAGTAGCAACGCAGCCAGTTTTGTTCAGGGCGGTACTGACGCCTTAGCATATTCGCAAAGTAGCAGTGTCCATGGATTACCACTGAGTGAGGACAGAAGCAACGCAGCCAGTTTTGTCAGCGGCGGAAGTGACGCCTTAGCATACTCACAAAGTAGCAGTGTCCATGGATCACCACTAGGTCAGGACAGTAGCAACGCAGCCAGTTTTGTTCAGGGCGGTGGTGACGCCTTAGCATACTCACAAAGTAGTAGTGTCCATGGATTGCCAGTGACTCACGACAGAAGCAATGCAGCCAGTTTTGTTCAGGGCGGTGGCGACGCTGTAGCATACTCTCAAAGTAGCAGTAGCCATGGATTATCATCGGGTCAGGACAGCAGCAAAGCAACCAGTTTTGTCCACGGCGGTGGCGACGCTGTAGCATACTCTCAAAGTAGCAGTAGCCATGGATTATCATCGGGTCAGGACAGTAGCAACGCAGCTAGTTTTGTCCACGGTGGTGGTGACGCTTTAGCATACGCTCAAAGTAGTAGTGCCCATGGAACGTCGCTAGACCAGGAAAATAGCAATGCAGCCAGTTTTGTCCACGGCAGTGGAGACGCCTTAGCATACTCTCAAAGTAGTAGTGTCCATGGATTACCGTCAGGGCAGGAAAGCAGCAGTGCAGCCAGTTTTGTCCACGGCAGTGGAGACGCTTTAGCATACTCTCAAAGTAGTAGTGTCCATGGATTACCGTTAGGTCAGGAAAGCAGCAATGCAGCCAGTTTTGTCCACGGCAGTGGAGACGCTTTAGCATACTCTCAAAGTAGTAGTGTCCATGGATTACCGTTAGGGCAGGAAAGCAGCAGTGCAGCCAGTTTTGTCCACGGCAATGGAGACGCTTTAGCATACTCTCAAAGTAGTAGTGTCCATGGATTACCGTTAGGGCAGGAAAGCAGCAGTGCAGCCAGTTTTGTCCACGGCAGTGGAGACGCTTTAGCATACTCTCAAAGTAGTAGTGTCCATGGATTACCGTTAGGTCAGGAAAGCAGCAATGCAGCCAGTTTTGTCCACGGCGGCAGCGACGCTTTAGCATACTCTCAAAGTAGTAGTGTCCATGGATTACCGTTAGGTCAGGAAAGCAGCAATGCAGCCAGTTTTGTCCACGGCAGTGGAGACGCCTTAGCATACTCTCAAAGTAGTAGTGTCCATGGATTACCTTTAGGTCAGGAAAGCAGCAATGCAGCCAGTTTTGTCCACGGCGGTGGAGATGCTTTAGCATACTCTCAAAGTAGCAGTGTCCATGGATTACCTTTAGGTCAGGACAGTAGCAATGCAGCCAGTTTTGTCCACGGTAGTGGTGACGCCTTAGCATACTCACAAAGTAACAGTGTCCATGGATTACCATTCGGTCAGGAGAGTAGCAATACACTCAGTTTTGTTAATGGTGGAGGCGAGGCTTTAAGTTTCGCTCAAGGTAGCAATGGTCTTGGGAATAGCAATTCTCTTAGTTATGTTCATGGTGGCGGCAATGCTATGGGCTATGCTCAAGGTAGCAGTTCTAATGGATTACCAAGGGGCCAGGGGAGCAGCAATTCAGTCAGTTTTGTTAATGGTGGAGGTGACTCTTTGAGTTACGCTCAAGGTAGTAATAATGGTTTTGGGAATAGCAATTCTCTCAGTTTTGTTCATGGTGGCGGCAACGCTTTGGGCTATGCCCAAGGCAGCAGTTCTAATGGATTGCCATGGGGTCAGGAGAGCAGCAATTCAGTCAGTTTTGTTAATGGTGGAGGTGACTCCTTGAGTTACGCTCAAGGTAGCAATGGTCTTGGGAACAGCAATTCTCTCAGTTTTGTTCATGGTGGCGGCAATGCTTTAGGTTATGCCCAAGGCAGCAGTTCTAACGGATTGCCATGGGGCCAGGAGAGTAGCAATTCAGTAAGTTTTGCTAATGGTGGAGGTGACTCTTTGAGTTACGCTCAAGGTAGCAATGGTCTTGGGAATAGCAATTCTCTCAGTTTTGTTCATGGTGGCGGCAATGCTTTGGGCTATGCCCAAGGCAGCAGTTCTAATGGATTGCCACGGGGCCAGGAGAGCAGCAATTCATTAAGTTTTGTTAATGGTGGAGGAGACGCATTAAGCTACGCTAAAGGTAGTAATGGTCTCGGGAATAGCAATTCTCTCAGTTTTGTTCATGGTGGAGGTAACGCTTTGGGCTATGCCCAAGGTAGCAGTTCTAATAGATTGCCATGGGGCCAGAAAAGCAGTAATCCTCTTAGTTTTGTTCATGGCAGTGGCAATGCTTTGGGCTATGGCCAAAGTAGCAGTTCTAATAGGTTGCCATGGGGTCAGGAGAGCAGCAATTCGGTCAGTTTTGGTAATGGTGGTGGAAACGCTTTGAGTTACGCTCAAGGAAGTAGTAATGTGCATGGTAATGGTCTCGGGAATAGTAATTCTCACAGTTTTGTTCATGGTGGGGGCAATTCTTTGGGCTATGCCCAAGGTAGCATTTCTAATGGTTTCCCAGGGGGACAGGGGAGCAGCAATTCAGGCAGTTTTGTTAAAGGTGGAGGAGATGCTTTTAGTTACGCCAAAGGTAGTAATGGTTACGGGAATAGCAATTCTCTCAGTTATGTTCATGGTGGGGGTAATGCTTTGGGCTATGCACAAGGTAGCAGTTTTAGTGGATTGCCACGGGGCCAGGGGAGCAGCAATTCGGTCAGTTTTGTTAATGGTGGAGGAGATGCTTTGAGTTACGCTAAAGCTAGTAATGTTTATGGAAATGGTCTCGGTAAAAGCAATTCTCTCAGTTTTGTGCATGGTGGAGGCAATGCTTTGGGCTACGCCCAAGGTAGCAGTTCCAGTGGGCAAAAAGGTAGCAATGCTTTTAATTTTGCGAATGTGCCAGGTTTGCCAAAAGTTCATAATAGAGGTAAAACGGGTAGAAAAGAAAAGCTACATGGGTGGAGGCATGATGAAAATCATGCAAATGCTATCTCAAACCTTAATGGTTGGGGACACAGCAGCACTCATGGTGCCGCTGAGAGCATCGTGGACCGCTGGGGTCATGGCAGCAATCATGCGGACGCTAAAAGTACTTTGAATGGTTGGGGACATGGCAGCACTCATGCTGCCGCTGAGAGCATCGTGGACCGCTGGGGTCATGGCAGCAATCATGCGGACGCTAAAAGTACTTTGAATGGTTGGGGACATGGCAGCACTCATGCTGCCGCTGAGAGCATCGTGGACCGCTGGGGTCATGGCAGCAATCATGCGGACGCTAAAAGTACTTTGAATGGTTGGGGACATGGCAGCACTCATGCTGCCGCTGAGAGCATCGTGGACCGCTGGGGTCATGGCAGCAATCATGCGGACGCTAAAAGTACTTTGAATGGTTGGGGACATGGCAGCTCTCAAGCAGCCGCTGAGGGTGTCGTGGACCGCTGGGGTCATGGCAGCAGTCATGCGGGCGCTAAAAGTACTCTGAATGGTTGGGGACACGGCAGCACTCATGCAGGCGCTCATACAATCGGAATCGGTAATAGATACGGTAAAGGCTCTGCGGTTGCTGACTCTAGCGTCAACGGTTGGGGACATGGCAGGGCTCATGCAACCACTGACAGCATGTTGGATGGCTGGGGTCATGGCAGTAGACATGCAGACGCTAATAGCAATGTAGGTGGTAGTGGATACGGCAGCAGGCATGCAGTTGCTGATAGCTTACATGGTTGGCGTTGGGGGGATATAAGTAGTCGTACATATTCTGATGATGATGTTTATGGAAGTGGTTCTGCTTATAGTGAAGCAGATGCTGAAGTGGATATTTATAATGAGGTAGATTCAAAAGCTTATGCAAATGCGTATGCAAAGACGTATGCAGATGCAGTAGCTCATGCAAATGCTCACGCAAGCTCTCACGCATATGCTCACTCAAATGCTCATGCAAGTGCTCACTCAAATGCTCACTCAAATGCTCACGCCAAAGCTCACGCAAAAGCTCACGCAAACGCTCACGCAAATGCCGCTGGCTATGCCAGTACTGGAGGATACGACAATGAATATGATATTGTCACACCTTGCAAAACTCATAGATGTCGTCATAAAAGGCCTTTGGGTGTACATGCGGATGCACACGCAAACGCAAACTCATTTGCAAACCGTTATGGAGATGCTTCCACCTATGGGGAAGATGTCACATCACGTCTTTGGGGTCCCATTGGTGGACGTTCGTATGTTCCATATTATTGAAAATACTTGAAGCGCTACTCACCGTAGGCAAAGGTAGTACAGTGCCTAAGGTTTCACATGTACGAAAAGTAAAATTTCGGTAAAATGAGTCGATATAGTCACTTATTTTTCAAACAAAAATCATTTTGTGAACAATTTTCTGTTACATTATTCAGTTATTACAACTGCTGTGTAACATCATTGAGAGAAAAAAATATTTTTAAATAATGTTTAGTTTTATGTGTAGCTTCGAAGATCACCATCGATGAACTTAACTACATATAAATATTACAAAATGATTTTATTAAAGAAATAATTCTCATTGTACATGCACAATTAAGGCATGATGAACTAATTAGAAATTTTTTAATTATAGTTTATGATATTTATTAGATCAAAATGTTTTTTTATGATAAGTGATTACAATTTTTGAGATCTCATCTAAGACATCTCTAGAGTGACCAATGTCTCTATAAAATATAATATATGCGTATATAAGTATTTTTCATTGTAAATCGTATATTTTTTTATTATGTTTGGTAATAAATAAAACATGTACCTATTATAAAAAATATATGTATATATATATATAAGGTCAGTATCTGTCAAGAATATATTGAGTCATACCTACCTTTATGTGTATAATAGACTTCTTAAGAAAAAAATATTGTAATTACCTAATGTAAATAAAAAATATTTTTTTTTAGAAATTTATTTCACAATTTATCCCTTAACATAAACCAGCTCCTAACTGCTAGACCTAACAACTTTACTGTTGGATTTACGGACTCGTAGTTGATCTTCTAAAATAATAATTTTTTTTTTTTAATTAATAGTAGTCGCATTGTGCGACTGGGTCTGGTCACGGGGTCTCGGGTTCGATTCCCGGGTCGGATTTAAGAGATTTTTCATAAAGTAGCCGGGAATCTGGAAGTTGTTGAGTCATACACCCGTGCGCCTGATCTCTCTCCGGTCGTGTTAGGTTGCCGTCCCATAAGACTATGAGAGTGAGGGAATAGAGAGTGCACCTGTATCAGCGCGAATCTCCTTAGAGAGAACAGCTGACTGATCTCCTTAGAGAGAACGGCTGCCATGGCCTGCAATCAGTCTGGACGCCATTAAACATGAAAACAAATCAAATCCTCACAATACACATAACTTTAAATTACTGCTAGGGTAAAACCAAGAAAGACGAACCAGTGGCAGAGATTGAGTTGTGAGAATCTTCATTTCTACCAAATGATTTAATTTATATTATGACGAGCCGTTTACACTGAAACATGTTCTGCCACTTCAGGCGAAGCAAAACAGTCAAGGGGATTCATTAACGTTTAATACTAGCTACCTCCCGTAGGCTTAGCATGGCGATTCTATATCTATTCTGTCAAGAAAAGACAAAGCTCTTTCTGTCAATGTCAACATGTCTTCTGCCCGAGCATGGCGCGACCTGTCAACTCGCATATAATCACTTGTAAACTTATGTCGATCGAAGAAAATAAAAATTTCTTCAAAAAATTTCATAAGAAATCTTACGTCAATCTGTCATCATGTCCGTTCTCCAGCAGGCTTAGCATGGCAACCGTAGAAACAAGTTTTGTTTACCGGAGATTGGATATAATGACAGATTTCTTTTGACATTTTTTGAAGTAATTTTTCTTTTCTTCTATTGACATAAGGTTACAATTGATTATATGCGAGTTGACAGGTCGCGCCTTAACAGAATAGATATAAAATCGCCATGCTAAGCCTGCTGTAATCAAAACTTATTTCTACGGTTGCCATGCTAAGCCTGCTGTTTGAGCTTATTTTATCCTTTGCTAGTTAGGAATACATCATTATGGGTCCCACTACCACTGGGGGTATGATGTATCTATAAAAACAATTTGGTTTTATACCGTGATTTTGATGTAATTTTTTTAATTATAATTTATAATACTTTATTTTTGTTTAATTGAAAGTGCTATCAATGTCTACCACAATAATATTATGAACCAGGTTTAGAATGGAATTATTATTTTCATTTGTGTATAATATGCCTTTAAAATTTATTAAATCGTTTATTAAACGAACGGGCAAAAAATTGTCACTTATGAAAATCTTGGTTTTATAGTCTTTATTTCTTAATTAGTAGAATTATGTTGCAAATACCTAATCGGAATAAAAATAGTCCTAGTTAGAAAGTTTGTAGTCGTTATTTTAAGTTAATGGCATTCTTATATATTTGGCATTATATAAGTTGTCTCAAAACCTACATACATGTAGGGTGTTGTCATATTATATCGTCCGCAATAAATCAGCTTAAATTATAAAACTCAACAAAGTAGTTTAGTAGCTTTGTTTTGGCAAAAGTAATTTATCTTCAATTTTGAGGTTACATGAAAAAAATGACAAAAGTCACTCATCAACTAATTTTTTTTTAATTTTAGAAATTCTTAGTTACATAATGTATAAAATAACAATATTATTAACAGTTTAAAATTTTAAATTCCAATTTGCCCGTGTAATATTACAATTTGGTTTTGCTGTAGTTTTAACGGATTATGTGTAGTTTAAAAGCCAAGAACAATAATTGATTATTGCATCTCATTTCAAACTAATTGGTTTTTGATAATCTGATTATTATTACAAAGCATTACAGTTCTTTCATAAATTCCATTGATGTTAAAGAAGAAGATTTGTTTATTTTTGAACTTTCCATAATCTTTGAAGGCATGACTAGATATGATGAATTTGGAGATAAGAAACAGTCGCACGGCTCTATGGAGATGCACATAGCGAGTTTACTATGCGAATAGGAGGAAGGAATACATGTCATTATGAGTTCCTGGTTGTCATTTGCCCATCTTCGGACTTCATTACTAGCTAGTCTTAGGGCCAAACCCATTAAAAATGGACACCGCTATATACGGTTAGAGGTAAAATAAAGACAGCACCAAAACGGGTAAAAATGGAGAAAATACTAGCACTCCAGGTAGTGATGGTTTACAATTTTCCTATCTTATTACAGCCTATCGAAATGTAACGATTCTCTGAATTTAATATTAAAAAAAAAAAACAGATAACAGCCAAAAGACATAAAAAGTAATTTAGAAGTGTTATTTGTTATGGACGTAGCATATCTTTACCCATTACTTTAAGAATTTATTATCTAATAGCCTAGACTTCAACAAAGTAAACCACGAATGAAAATAATGCCGTAAAATACTCATGTTTGTAGTTTCTAATCTGCAACTAGTCACAAGCTAATAAAGCTTAAATGAAAACATTTAACTAATCTGTATTTAACATACTAATCACTTGTTAAAGAAGTTGTTAATTTGTTTAAGGTTTCGAAACAAATGGCTATTGCGTTGTTACCTTAAAATTACGTCAAACCGACTTATTAAAGGTGATCAGACGTTTTTGCTCATACTACTCGTAAGTGGAAGTGTTGTATCCCATCAGAATTTCAAACCATGATGCAAGTATATATTCTGGTAAGTTATATCAAACAAAAAAAATATATACAAAATGTCATTTAAGAAAAAATGCTGCTCTTATAAAGCACATTATTAACGGACGGGAAAGTTTTCAAAATTTCATTGAAGTCTTCTGTGTTCTGTCCCCAGCTTTTGATTGCATGGATCATGCCACTTTTACCTAAATTAATTTATTACGGATTACAAAATGTACCTCTTAGCGTCGTAATAGACTCGTATTTAAATAATATTGTGCAATATGGAGAAGTCCATGCCACCAAAACTTTAGGTCTTTCAGGTTTAATTAGGCATGCCACAAGGCTCAATACTAGGTACATCCTTATTGCATACTAGGATTACACCTGTGTCCATGCAAATGCTTTTACGCTAAACTATGACACGCACAGCTGGCTGAATTCTTTATGCTCCTTATTCTTAGGCTGCTGGTCTGGACACCATTATAATTATTCTAAAAATAATAACGTCATACAGTAATTATCTTATGAATTGATTGTGCTGTTTTTTTCAGTTGGCTCTCCTTGCCTTATCCGGATTTAGTCAAGCTAATACGTTAAGCAGGCTTTCTGAAGCAAGGCGCTACGACGGCGATGAAGACATTGATTACGATCTAGATCCCGAAAGTCGATTTGGCGCTTATATTGGTGGTCACATAGGAGCTCAATTTGGGGGTCAGCTCGGTGCTCAAACCAGCGGGCATATTGGTGTAAAGGCTGAGGGTTATTTGGGCGCTTATGGTGGTCGTTAATTTTTTTTTCATCAAAATAATGAATAAATATTATATTACTAACGTAAAAATTGCCTTTCCTTGGGTTACAAAAAATATTTATATTTCAGCGAACACAAAAACGACATAGAGAATTAAACTCATTAAATATAGGAAAATAATATAAGATTTACATTTTAATATAATATACCTAATATTAATACCTGACATTACACATTTTAACTACATTATATTCTGATTGAATACCTACCGCAACAATTTACCCACTCAAACATATTCTCCATAAAAGGGGCGATAAGTTCGATATGAATAACTACAGACCCATAAGCCTGATCTACCATCTCTAAGTATAAACTATTTATCAAAGTGATACACAACAGCATAAGAGGCCAAGTAGATCAACACCAGCCAGTAGAAATGGCCGGATTTCACCCATCCTTCACACTGAACCGAATAATAGAAAAGTACAACGAATACTATAAACCCTTGTACCCGGCTTTCGTGGACTACTCTAAGGCTTTTCGTCGTCTCAAATACATAGCGATCTTTACACTCGAAAAATTAAAATGGGACTGGGCTGGACACGTCAGACGAATGCATCCAGAGAGGTGAGCTAATATCGTCGCCCAGTGGATACCCCAAGACGGACACCGCAAACGTGGTAGACCCCGAGACGACCTCAACGTCTACCACCGTGATTGGGGTCACACGCCAAAGATCGAGAGGTGTGCAAACAAAGTGGGGAGGCCTTTGCTCAGTAGTGGAATAGCACAGACTAAAGAAAAAAAACTAAGATTTTTTCCTAGCTCTGAAAAAAAAAACATTTGAAATATAACCTGAAGAAAAATCTGCATTATAGTAGGTAGTGCCAGGTATTTTAGAGATGTCAGTTTAATAATATTTAAAAACAAAAAACCTTCCTGCATGAATAGTCTCATCTAACGAACTAACGAAATGTAGATATACAAATTAAAGAATAGCTGTTTCTTGTAATGGGGTTTCAAATAATATTAGTTTTATAAGAAAAAGAACTTAAGTATCTTGAATTAGCTCACGAGGTTGTCGATATTGGGCATGCGAAGTCCGCAGTCAGTGTGCCGGTCGGTTCAGCAAATTGCGTAATAGCCGTTCACATCTTAAGTGACTTTTATCTATTATCCGACTAGCTGTTCCGAGCACTCGAGTCCCAAGGGAGCTACTTTCAAGTACCGGTTACATCAGCAAGTGAAAGTTCAGTCAAAATCGATATAGCCGTTTTAGAGACAAGCCGGAACAAACAGACGGACAGGCAAAAATAAATCAAAATGTTTTCCTATATGCAAGAAAGTGAAAAGCGGTTATTTTAATATTACAAACCGACATTCCAAATCTATTTTTATTTATTTGTTTAGTTGTATAGGGAACAACTACATAAAAATATTTCTTTTTTAATGGTGTAAATTTTAAAGTTTTTGCCAAATACATACATTTGTATATAACTTAAATATTCGGACGTTCAAGTAAGAATGATTTATATCAATAAGGGATTTCATGGTAGAACAGACACCAGTGTCTACCATGAAACATCAACGAATTTGAAATTTCTAGAGCTACCGCTCTGATCTGTCAAATTTCTTTAATAGATTTTCAACCTTATCACAATACCGGAAGGTTAATGTTCGATTGATAAAATTTGACAGATACGGGTAGAATGAACTGTCTGTACGTGAAATTATCTTTATGAGACGTAACATGACTAACAGCTTATGTTTTCACTGTAGTTTTAGAACACAACGACAAATGCAAGAAAATGCGTCATACAATTGGACGGCTTGTATTCCCAAATTCGTTTTCACGGAAATATTATTACAATGAGCGGTTATCGATTTTGTTAACTGCATGCTTGCTTGTTCAGGTGCCGTTACAAATGGGTGTATTATAATACTGTAAATTGGAACCAGTATAATAGCACCTTCGTAATATTGCACCTAAACTAACTGCCTCCGTTATGCGTGGAAGGTGAAAGAACCAAAATGAATTTTAGTATTGAGGTAAGAGAGCAACATTATAATTTCAAAAAATAATACAGTAGCTATATTTTAGGATAAAGTATAATCATCTGCTTCTAGGCGATGATGGTACTTTTATTCAACGAATTACTTAAACAATTTTTTATCTGTTTTCAGTTGTTTCTCGCGATCATCATCCTGTCGTGTGAAGCGAATCGATATGATAGAACTTTATTTAATAATTTATATTTATCAAGGCAAGGATCATACAGGGATCCAGGTTATGACATCATAGAGCGATCTGGAAACAGGAACGAGGTAAATTATGAAAATGTAATTCATCAAAATATACTGGTACCATATGTTGAGAAACCTCAAGATCTTCGAACTGAAAGAAACACTTTCTCATTGCCTGCTAGCAATCTGATCCAGACTAACCATGGAGAACCGATTGTTGAACCATTTCACATTGGCCCTAAAGTAAATTTTGCTGCAGTTGATAAAAAAGTACTAAGTAGACTAAGACAAGCGGACCGGGAGTTCATAGAAGCAAATCTGACACCAGCTGAACGAGAGGCTCTTCTTGCTAAGGTGGAAAATGAAGGTGATCATTATTCTCTTACAGAAGATCGATTTGGAGGTTTCTCCTTATCTGCTATTGCCGCTGAGCTCGGTACTGGTGCGGGCCAGTTTATTGGTTCTAAGTTAGCTGGTCCATTAGGTGCTCAGCTAGGAGCTGCTATCGGAACTTATCTTGCGATTGCAGCAGCCGAAGCCGTGGGTAGTACACCTGTCAAAGCAGAAGCCAGTGTTGTCTCTAACAATGGAACCGATACGAATGTTGAAACTGTTGCCATAAGTAATCGAAGAAAAATAAATAGATACATTTAAATTGTTATTATATGTACTTTTAATAAAAAAAAACTTGGGTTGTAGTGACTTTTGAGTCCGACTCAAGGTCCGTAATTATGCATACTAATATCTATTAAAATATCTGAGGGCACGGGAGTGCCCCAGCCAATATAGTTTACTAGCTATTACTATTACTCGCGGTTTTGGCCGTGTCACAGAACTGCTTTTTGCTCATAGATAAAAAGTTTCCCATATGTTACTCTGATATGTAAGCTATATTACTGCAACGTTTCATTAGAAAACATCCAGTAGTTTCAGCATCAAAGAGTTGCAAATATACAGCCATGTGTACCACACATATCTTAAAACCATACAAATTCATTTATGATATTAGTAGGATTGCAGGATTAGCATTTTGTATATCCTAATCTAAATCCTTATTTATAAATAAATTCAAAAGCGTTACAAGAATATTTAAGAAGGTTAATTATGGATAAGCCTTCAGATAGAAAATTAACACAGTTGGCAAATGTGGTCTGACAGTACCCTTCGACTTTCCCCCAGGGCTTAGGGTCTCCATGAGAATTTTCCAACACGGTAAATAAAAAATAAAAGAAAGTTGACAAATGTGGTATAAATGGAAAACCATTCAAAACTACAATGGCGATGGACAGAGATACTGATAAATGCTAGGTAGACAAAAATGTACGAGATCAGCCAAGTCTAGCCATAGAATTAAAAGAAAATACGTCTGAAATAAGAAGATTACCTCGATGGTAACTGTACTTTTTGCCATATGGGGTCGAAACACTCAGACTATGCAGTCCAAGTTCACGGCACGTAGTGCAAGGAAATTTAAAAAAGGTCTGATCCCATGACCTGGCTAGCTTGTTCTTTGAATAAAAAATACACATTTCTATTCAACGTGGTTATGCAGTCAGTCTTCTGGGCACTTTATAATGTCAATGATGCTGAGGAATACGTAATGTACATATTTTACAATACATAAATGAATATTTTGGACAAAAAAAAAAAACAAAAAAGTAGCCTATGTATATTCTCTGACTCTAGACTATCTACTAAATTATATTAAATCGGTCCAGCCGTTCACGCGTGGTGGCGTGACTTAGGCAAATAGGTAAGGTATTTTATATATGTATATAAAATTAGAGCGTGTTTGTTGGGTTGTTCGTTCAATATATATATAGACAAATATAGATAATTATCTCATTACGACGCACTAAAGTGATCAACATTTTTCAAGTGCAGCTTTAGTTCTGTTTTAAGAAATATGTAGAAATTATATTTCAATACGTTTCTACATTGAAACGTAGGAATGTTCTATATCTATTAAGATCTTTAGATAATTGGTGCATGCTGGGATTGGATGACGAAGGCTGATCTTCGACCACAAGTGAAAAATAAATAGAAGTTATGACTGGTAGTAGACTCGGACTGAAAACGATGAGACAAAAAAGAACATTCTTTTCTATATTATTGATTTTATTTAAATCGGTTCAGTAGTTTTGGTTATAAGCGTGACAGACAGACAGGCAGGAAGAGGTACTTTCGCATTTATAATATTAGTAAGGAGTAAGAAAGTTGTAATTAAATAAAAAAAAAAACGGTGTATAAAATTGCAAGCTTTATAAGAAGTAATGAAATTAAAAAAATATAAATATAAGGAAATTAAAATTGTTGTCCTTAATGTTAGACGAAATGTTTTTTTATTCTATCATCTATGTATATTAGAAAATCTTGGAATCCTAATTTCCTTCCCTGTCTTTGATTGGAATTTTGCACACGTTCTGACTTCTGATGCGCTGCATGACTAGCTAAGAAAGGTCATTCCAAATCCTGTGCACCTGGTCTCGAGTACGATTCCCGGGTACGGCCGAAATTTCTTTGTGGGTTTTAAAAAACTTTCATAAAACAGCCCGGAGTCTGGAAGTTGGTGATTGATTCACCCGTGCATCGGAGAGCACGTAAATGTCGGTCCTGCGCCTGATCTCTCTCCGGTCGTGTCGGATTACCGTCCCATCGGACTATGAGAGTAAGGGAATAGAGAGTGCACCTGTATCTGCGCGAATGCTTGTGCACTATAATAATATGTCCTGCGCAGCTGGCAGATTTCTATAAAAGAGAATGGCCACCGTAGCCGACAATCGGCCTGGATGCCATAAATATAGTTTTTTTAGTTTAGTATACAAATTATTAAAATATCGTTTAATTTCCCTTTTGTAATAAAAATAAGTATTTTGGCTGTCTTCACTTAATACTACATCCCCTTTGCATGTTATATGCTAACAGCCTTAATATGTTATTTAAAAGCGTGATATTTTATACAGATTTTGTGTTGAGTTACTGAATAATAATTCTATGTTAATATTTAATGGTTTTCTGTACGACATTGTTTAGCTTGTTATGTATTTTAATTCAATTTTTAAGTACGTGTACCTATTCAATTTCGGTAGATTTTAATAATGAATTATTGAGAACTTTTCTTCTGTATGTTTATTTATTTAACATATTTATGTTTGTTCATGAAATTGTATAAATTAAAATTATTATATAAACATCCCGCAAAGTTTGTTTTTCTTTTTCTATAAATTACTTTTTATGGGTAACTTGAATGTGCCAACATGTAAAATATATTACAATAACGACTTTGAATTATTATTTATTTGTATCCAAGTTTTCCGAGGTGTGTAAATGTAAGGTTTACCACGTACGTCAAGTAGCAATGAACGAAAAAATAAGACTTTTGTACACTATAGGAAAAAGGGATGAAGTCGGCGTCAGCTGACATAGTATATTCTTGATGTATATTCATGCAAACCTATTCATTACATAGGTAATACATGTAAAGTACATAAAATAATGTTTAAGTACGCGTGACAAATTAAACTTTAGCATTTCAATACTTATATAATACCACCCTGGTATACTTGATGCATCTTAGTTTGGTACTCACATTTGAGTAGACTAAGTTGACGGCAACATTGGCACAAAACAATAATGAAAGCGTATAACATCTTGGTAAGTTGACTAAACATTTACTTACTATTTTATTATTAAGTTTTTAACTAATTCTTCGAAGAAATACGTTCAGCATAAAAAAAGACCAACAAACGAACGAACTTAATAAATGATGTGCAGACACAACTCTGCTACTATACTATATAGTATAAGTAACATTAGCTGAATGTGAACATTTTTTTTAATAAACTTTTGTTTCAGGTTCTTTTGTTGGGAATAGTCACCGTATGCCATGCTCGTCGAACTTTATGCACCTATGTATATCCGTGTGGATCGACCTCACCATACTACGTTAGGTACCTGCCAGTATCCTACCGGAGACCTCTACTCCTCTCACGACACGGGAGTATAAGCGGTAGTGCGAATGGCGTCATTAATGGTGGCGGCGGGACCATCTCTGGTAGTGCTAATGGCGTTATTAATGGAAACCATGGTGGTTCCATCTCTGCTTCTGCTAACGGAATTATCAATAGTCGCTTAGCCGAGGCATTTGATGGAAACTCCCTTGCTCTTGTTGATACTCGCAATGGAGGAACAATCTCAGGTACCGCTAACGGGGTTATAAACGGTGGCGGCGGTTCTATCTCTGGTAATGCCAACGGTTACATAGGTGGTGGTGGTGGCCAAATTGTCGGCAGTGCTAACGGAATTATCAATAGTCGCTTAGCCGAGGCTCTTGATGGAAACACCCTTGCACTTATTGATGCTCGAAATGGAGGAATAATCTCAGGTACCGCTAACGGGGTTATAAACGGTGGCGGCGGTTCCATCTCTGGTAATGCCAACGGTTACATAGGTGGTGGTGGTGGCCAAATTGTCGGCAGTGCTAACGGAATTATCAATAGTCGCTTAGCCGAGGCTCTTGATGGAAACACCCTTGCACTTATTGATGCTCGAAATGGAGGAATAATCTCAGGTACCGCTAACGGGGTTATAAACGGTGGCGGCGGTTCCATCTCTGGTAATGCCAACGGTTACATAGGTGGTGGTGGTGGTGGCCAAATTGTCGGTAGTGCTAACGGAATTATCAATAGTCGCTTAGCCGAGGCTTTTGATGGAGGCTCACTTGCCCTTATTGATACTCGCAATGGAGGAATAATCTCCGGTACTGCTAACGGTGTTATTAACGGTGGTGGTGGCCAAATTGTCGGCAGTGCTAACGGAATTATCAATAGTCGCTTAGCCGAGGCTTTCGATGGAAGTTCCCTTGCCCTTATTGATGCTCGAAATGGAGGAACAATCTCAGGTTCTGCTAACGGGGTCATAAACGGTGGTGGCCAAATTGTCGGCAGTGCGAACGGAATTATCAATAGTCGCTTAGCCGAGGCTTTTGATGGAGGCTCCCTTGCCCTTATTGATGCTCGCAGTGGAGGAGTGATCTCAGGTACTGCTAACGGGGTTATAAACGGTGGTGGTGGCCAAATTGTCGGCAGTGCGAACGGAATTATCAATAGTCGCTTAGCCGAGGCTTTGGATGAAAGCGCCTTTGCCCTTGTTGATGCTCGAAATGGTGGAATAATCTCAGGTACTGCTAACGGGGTTATAAACGGTGGTGGTGGCCAAATTGTCGGCAGTGCTAACGGAGTTATCAATAGTCGCTTAGCCGAGGCTCTTGACGGAAATGCTCTTACTTTTATTGATGCTCGCAGTGGAGGAACCATCTCAGGTACTGCTAACGGCGTTATAAATGGTGGTGGCGGTGGTGGTGGCGCTGGTGGGGGTGTTGGTGGAGGACTTGGTGGGGGAATTGGTGGAGCCATTGGTGGAGGACTTGGTGGGGTAATTGGTGCAGGTATTGGTGGGGGAATTGAAGCAGGAATTGGAGGGGGTATCGGTGGAGGTATTGGAGGAGGAATAGGTGGGGAAATTTCTGCAGGTGCTAATGGGTATATTGGAACGCGTTTTAGTGATGCCCTTGAAGCTATAGATGCTAGAACCTTTGGAGTTGAAGGTGGCGTCTCTGCTGGTATCGGCGGTCATATAGGTGGCCATCTTGGAAATGTAGGTGCTCATCTAGGGGGCCAAGTTGGGGCTTCAGCATACGGCGGCATACATGGATAGTATGAAGCTTAAGAAAAGGAATAAATGTTTTTTTTTGGTTTTGATGTAACACAAATTGTCAGAAAATTATCTTTATCTGTTGTAATAATGCATAATATCAGTTTGTATATAAAATTTATTATGATAAAGGAATAAATGAAAATTCGGATTTTTTTAGTGTTTTCTGTTAAATACAATTAGATAACGACAGGAACTTAATTATCTGCCTAGCTTTTTCTCAAATACACTGGGATCGGCTTGCAATGTAGCTTATTTGATGATATAGCTTATTTGGATGCTTAATGTGAGTTTTTTAAGGAAAAGTGCATAAAGATACGAATTCATCATAATAAAAAAAAAACTATGGCTAAATGGAGATTGTTTTTCTTAGGATTCTTAAGCTGTAAATAGTACTAAAAGAAATAATATTGCAAAAATCAAAACACTTTCGTGTATTATTATATGTACAAAAAGGGGTGAAGTCAGGTTCACTAAACAATATTATATTATTGATGTATAATTTATACAATTCTATTCATTACATCGGCCATATATGTAAAGTACATATAATAATGTTTAAGTGAGCGTGACAAATCATATTTTTGTATTTCAACATTTATATAATATCACCCAATTATACTAGCTGTATCTTAGTTTAATACTCGCATTCGAGTAGACCAACATTGGCACAGAAACTACAATGAAACCGCATAACATTTTGGTGAGTTACATTTTTCCCTTTTTGTGTTTTAATTTTTTAAACACAGCTTTCTGTTCAGCAGTTTATGCGTATATGTATCTGTACTTATATGTGTATGTATCAGCACTTTTTGCGTATATGTATATGTATCTCTCTATTAAAGTACAAAACCTTTACTCTTAAGTCAGAAGAATGAATAAATTAGCAATAAAAAAATAACACTAAATTAAATTATTACAATATTTCAACGTTTGTTTCAGATTCTTCTGTTGGGAATTCTATCTGTTTGCGATGCTCGACGAACCTGGTGCTACTATATATATCCATGTGGATCTTCTGTGCCATACTACATTAGGTACCTGCCGTTATCTTACCGGAGCCCTATAATCCTCACGCGACTAGGGAGTATAGGCGGTACTGCGAACGGGGTAATAAATGGCGGCGGCGGTACCATCTCTGGAAGTGCTAATGGCGTTATTACTGCAAACCGTGTTGGTTCTGTGTCAGGTCCTGCTAACGGTTGCGTAGGTGGTTCTGCCAACGGAATTATTGCGAATCGTATTTCCGATGTTTACGATGGAAACGCCCTTCGCTTTATTGATGCTCGCAATGGAGGAACAATCTCAGCTTCTGCTAACGGGATACTTAATGGTGTCGGCGGTTCTATCTCTGCTAATGCCAACGGTTACATAGGTAATGGTGGCCAACTTATGGGTAATGCTAACGGAATGATCAGCAATCGCTTAGCCGACGCTTTTGATGGAAACGCCCTTGGCTTTATTGATGCTCGCAATGGAGGAATAATCTCAGGTAATGCTAATGGGATTATAAACCGTGGCGGCGGTTCAATCTCTGGTAATGCCAACGGTTACATAGGTGGTGGTGGCCAAATTGTCGGCAATGCTAATGGAATCATCAGTAATCGCATTGCCGATTTTGAAAGATTGGATGGGGGTCCTGGCGGGTATATTGGAGCCCGTTTTGCTGATGTCATTGATGCCATAGATGCTAGAACCTTTGGAGTTGAAGGTGGCGTTGCTGCTGGTATCGGTGGGCATATCGGTGGCCATCTTGGAAATGTAGGTGGTCATCTAGGGGGCCATGTTGGGGCCGGAGCATATGGCAGCTTATATGGATAGTATGAAGCTAAAGAAAAGGAGTAAATGTTTTTTTTGGATTTGATGTAACAAAAATTGTCAGGAAATTATCTCTATTTCTGTCGTTATAACGCATAATATCAGTTTGTATATAAAATTTATTATGAAAAAGGAATAAATGAAAATTCGGAATTTTTTAAGTGTTTTCTATTAATTACAGTTAAAGACAGGAACTTTTCTCAAATAGTATTGGGGCTGGCTTACAGTCTAACTGGATGCCACTGAGTACCAGTGTTTAACATGGATACTGCTTATCTGACGTAGTTACCCGGGCGTGGTGGCCATTAAGGTGACCATGTTGGGGCTGGCGTTAGTGCGTCCAGATATAGTAGCAGCATGATAGCATACACGTATAATGAGGTGGCAGAACAAAGGGAGTAAATGGGATACATTTTTGTATAAAAAAGTATTTGATATAATACTATTTTTTTTTTAACTATTCACATCTGTAACAATAACTGATTAAATCAGTTTGTAATTACCAAGAAATAAAATTTGAATTCAGAAATTGCAAGTTCTCTTATTTCTATTTGATAGCAAATAAATTATACTTCTTATTTCTAATACTGAGGCACTGACATGAGAAATGTATTATATTTTAGACGAGCTCTATACTTTCCTTTTAAAGAGACTGTTTGATGAAGCAGCGGATTCACTTAGGCTACCCAAAAATATTGGCTTCTAACAATTAAAGAGGTTTTGTTTAAATGTTAGAAGTACAGAAACGTATAAATTAACTAGAATTAACCTGTAATTATTGTGAAGATTAATTGATCTATACTTCTAATTAGCCAAGATACTCGCACGTACATAAAAACGTCATGTGAAGAGAAGTATGGAAGTATTTACCTTCTACTGTGACCATTGATGGATTAGCTGCGCTCAACCGCAAGCGACCGATTGCAGCCGCTTAACTCATACACAGCACGACTTTGCATATCACGGAAATCATAATTTATATCAATGCGGAGACGTAGTTTTAGTTTTCTTCGTAAATTCATCACTTTTTCATGAACTTAAACAGAAAAATATCATAGACTGGCAGTTTTCGCGGCTTTTCCTTCATACTAGGGGATTTTTTGCCCGCACCCATACTTAAATATGTTCATAGGGAATAATGTAGCTTTCCAACAGTGAAGGTTTTAGTTTCAAGGCTGTAAAGTGGTTTTGGAGCCGATTCAATGTAAACTAACAATTAAATCTTTCCTCTCAATGATATTAGTATAGATAATAAGGCGCAGCCATTTAATAATGCCACCCAAGGAATTCGATAGAATAATTTAATTCATGTATAAAATATGATTACTGAAAGATTGTCTACTGATATATTACGACTATTTATAATACCAAGAACTATGGTTATATTATGAATATTATATATTATATTATGAGCTATATTATAAATATTGTATAAATGCTATTTACAAACATGCCATCTACTGAAACTGCCCATCGGGGTCCATAATTGTGATAATAATTTTATAATTCTCCACCTTATGCACATTATGGAATGCAATAAAGAATATGAATACATATATACCGACATTTCGTGCTCGATGTACGGCTGTGTCAATCATCAAATTACAGACTCTCGAAAATTTCTTAAACAAATACCCACTGATAATATTACTGATATCGTGACCGAACTACTTGTGCACATACTCCTTGTGGTCCCACTGTTAATCTATCACATTTTTTTGAGTTATAAATGGAGTTCATCATCATCTCCCGAGCCTTTTCCTAACCACGTTGGGTTGGCTTCCAGTCTAACCGGATTTAGCTAAGTACCAGTGTTTTCTTTCAGAGTGACTGCCTATCTGACCCTCTCAACGTAGTTACCCGGGCAACCCAATGCCCCTTGGTTAGACTGGCGTCAGAGTTACTGGATTCTGACTACCCGTAACGACTGCCAAGGATGTTCAATTACAGCCGGGACCCACAGTTTAACTTGCCATCCGAAACACAGCCATTGGTGTCCAAGATATACTTAGAAAGTACATACAATTTAGAAAAGTTGCATTAGTACTTGCCTGACCTGGAATCGAACCAACGCATTCGTACTTGAGAGTTTGGCTCTTTGACTACTAGGCCACCACGACTTTTTAAAATTATAAATGGTGTTATTATTTTAAATTTAGATTTTTTTATTTGCTTAAACATATTGTGAAATGATGCGTGAAGAATTTAAGTGTTCTTTCTCGGGGTCACCAATGTATGTTTTGTAAAATAATGTCTAACCTAAATAATAGCAGCAAGCTTAGCATGGCAACCGTAGAAACAAGTTTAGTCTACCGCAGAATGGACATAATGATAGATAAGTGACAGATTGACGTAAGATTCCTTTCGACACAAAAAAAAAGATTTTTTTTCTTTTCTTCGATCGACATAAGTCTTCAAGTGCCAATTATATGCCAGTTGACGGGTCGCGGCATGCTCGGACAGAAGACATGTTAACATTGTCAGAAAGAACTTTGTGTTTCCTTGATAGAATAGACATAGAATCGCCATGCTAAGCCTGAAGGAATAAAAAATTTAATTCTCAGCTTTTTTTTAGTTGCGTCAGTGCCATATCAGGTAGTTAAAAGACTTTCTTAATTATTATCAAAAATTAAGACGTTCAAAAATATAAATTCTTTAGCTTTGTGTAAAGATTAACACTTTACGATTTAGAAATTCCCAAATGAATCAGCGTAAGCACGTAATAATACATATGTCATTGAAGTATTGAATACGTACTCGTATGCAAATACACACGTCATCTCAAAATTGCATTATGTTCAAATGATTGATTTATTCAAGCGAACGGTTTTCATCAGAATAATAAGTATTATTGTGTAAAAGAAGCGTGACTAAATGCATTTTAGTTGTAACAGTAGTTGGTTACGTTAAAACCTTTAATAAATTGGCGCATATCAGCGGTTTTGGCAGAAGTCTTCGTAGCGCGGCACTGTAAGTGTCAAAATGAAAGTCTACATTTTGGTGAGTAAAAATAAATCTACTATAAATATTCATATTTTAAGTGATAATGTTCTAATTTTTAAGACTTTTGCTTAAATTGCACTCAGTGTCGCAAGACACGTGCTATACTGCGTCTTTGACAATATTAATATGAGAGATGTAACAGCACATTAAACTTAATAATAATTAAATAATTTAAATAACAAAATTTACACAAAAAACTGTATTTTTTTTAATATTTTCTTTTTTCACAGTTCAGTTTCTGCGCTATAGTCTTCTCGGGTGAAGCAGAGTCCCACAATTTGAATAATCACCACTGGCACGATCAACTAAACAACTGGCGAGGCGATTTAGTCCACATTGGCAGAGAAGGTCTCCCAAGCAACAATCCTTACCATGCAGACAACTCCCATCTTTGGTCAAACAATTTACATAACGTTGGCAGACAAGGACACAATCATAACCTGAATCTTCTAAGATCAAATAATAACCATCGGTTCATAAACGATTTGGACCACTTAAACCATGAAAATTATAAACTTTTGCTCAATGGTTTAAACGTTGGCAGACAAGGAAGGTCCGATAATGTACATTTTAAGTCTGCTGATAATCATAATCTTTTGAACAATGATTTAGCACGTGCTGGCAGGCAAGGGAACAATGCCCCTTACCTGGATCATCTCGATGACACATCGGAGGAGCTTGCTGAGGCTGAAAGCAGATTTGGTATTGGGATCCATGCCGGCATCAATGCTGGTCCCAATCCTTACCCACCATATCCACCATCTTATCCAGTGCAGCCTGTCCCTGTATACGCTCCTGTGCCTGTCTATGGTTAAGACAGAAATTTATTCAAAATTCTCATAAAAGCAATTCTGCAATAAACTGGTAATGTGACTGCAGGATTCGGTGATTGAAATTCATGGTTTTAAGTGTATTTACTGGTTAAAACAATTTATTTAAATATTAAAATTATTTTGAAATATTTGATGGATATTTATTATTTTATTTGTTTTTTTTAGATACTTATATTATAAACGCGAAAGTTTTTACGTATTTGTTGCTCTTTCACGTAAAGCTACTGAGTTGATTTTGATGAAACTTGGCAGTAATATAGCTTGTCCAGATGCCAGCACATCAGGCTAACCGAAACTGTAAAATTTTCCGAATCAACTGTGAACTTTATGCTTTAGCTATAAAGTAGAAAATCTATTAAGGAAATTTGACAGGTTGTAGTAGCCTGATGTGCTGGCTTCTGTATGTTAGAGTGACATATTACTTACTTATCATCCCGGTGAAGGGTGTAGTTACCTTATATTTTTAAAACATAAACAATGCTTAATTTGTGGCTAGTTCAAAAGCTAGGGCAAAAGGGAACTTGTTTAAAAAAAACGATGTTTCATAAGCAACTATGCATTATGATTATCTGCTGTAAATCATAATATCTTGGAAACCAATGATTGATTAAAGGTGCAGAAAAACATCTCAAAGAAACCTGGACTTTAACGTTTTCATTGACCAAGCGTGGTTTACGCTCAATCCTTCTCTGTTTGAGAGAAAGCCTGTTTCCAGTAGTGTGTACATTATATCAATATAAATTATTTATAATTTTATTTCATTCGTATGTATTTTTTTATAGTTGCTTGCATCCCATGGGAACTATTCAATACTCAATTCTTTATTAGTTTTCCATATGTTATACAGATGGTACATTTTTTTACAATATGGACCCGGTAGGGCACAACTTAAAAAAGTAGGAGAGCTATGCAGTAGCTTTTTTTTAATCAGTTCATTAAGATCCTAAGATCTGTGCGTTCAAGCAAACAAATAAAAATAAACTCTCTTCAACTTTTTAATATTAGTAAGTATAGCGACCCAGACCACAATCAACAAGCCAGCAATCAAAACCGGGACCCTCAGATCGGCAGTCCTATTATGGTAACTATTGCGCCATCGGGGTCATCAAATCATGTATCTAAGTTTTAGTAGTTTTATTTGAATCATCAACACTTGTTTTGATCATAAACACTTGTTTCAATGCTATTATTTACAACCTCTTATACGTTTCAGAATATTTGTTCTTGTATCTGTCTAAACAAACCCTAATCGTTGTCTAAGTGGAAACTATCAAAGGCGGGTATCATTTTGGCCAGCAACAGAAGTAGGTGGGTCGATTTAAAACGACAGCCGCTATCGTAACGGGTCGGATATCCGCCGGGAGGAGTTTCTTCGAAAATTTTCAACAGCCGCAGATAAGTGGCTCAATGAGAAACTTTCATTCTAAAATGAAAATTTTAGTTAAAGTGAGATTACGGGAAAATATTAAAATAAATCTTTTTTTATATAATTAGTTATATAGTTAATCTTGTCTTGCAATGTCATTGTTTTATTCATTATTATGTGTAGACGTAAGCATGGACATCATTATCACATCATGCATAAAAAACTTTTTACAAAAAAAAAGTGAAACGTCTTAAACGCAAAAAAAAGTTTTAAGTACATCGCTCTAGAAGTCGGTGTCTAGAGGTTGCAGCTATGTTTATTTCGCCAGTTCATCATAATATTTATCATTTAAATAAAAAATAAGAATAAAAAGAGAAATAAAAAAGCCAATTTGAACTATGAATTATTTTTTTGATTTAATTTAGTATCACTTGATATGGAGTTCTTTAACCAATAACGTAAGGGTAGGGAGCAGGGTATGGATAAGCCGGGGCATATACGACTGGAGCAGGTGGATAACTAGGGCCAATATTTATATCGGCATGTATACCAGCACTCACTCCTGGAGGACCATATCCTGGTGCGTAGCCAAATCTTCGGTTGTTGTTATTGTTTATGCTGTCAAGGTCTCCCTGATGTTGTTCTTCTAACAAAAGAGTATTGTCGGCATTTCTAACCAAATTGTTTAATTGCCCTTGGCATGTGACGATCGTGGCAGCAAAACATACCTGTAAAGAAATAGATTTGTTAGACCTTAAAATGCTCATTTAAGTGTAGCTTTAATAATTACGGCCCCTCAAAAATGACCAGCTTAACACTTAAACGATAAACGTGAAGGTTTCGCGGAATGATTTCATTACAGATTATAAGGTGTTATAAAAATATCTGCCACGGCTTTAATGGGAGGTAGTGTTGTGTTTACAGATTGCAATTTTGAAGGTAAGTTAAAGATAGAGCCGGTGTTAAATTGAATTAACTGTTTCGGAGTACGAAAGTTCTTCACTATTGTAATCTTTGAATACAAAACTACCTCCCATTAAAGCCGTGGAAGATATTTTTATAACACCTTATATAGTAATGGATGCGACTGGATGTTTTCAAGACGAGTGTAGATGTTTCTTGATGATTTGTTAGTTAAATATGTGTGTTGAAATATGTGTTCCTCTTACCAAAATATATGTGTTCATTCTTGTTTATGTGACGAGCTGCCGGAATATTTTACGAATGATGAAGGAATCCCATTGGGACCGTCTATTTGTAGGAAAACAACATATTATAAATCCAATTAAATATATATTATATGTCAAACGAAATCGCCATTCGACATACACTTCATTGTAATATTTAAAACAAAAACTTAAAGGAATAACAATACAGACAATTATTTTGATTTGATTTATTCCTAAATACTTCCTTATAATATTATATGAAAATATTCAGTTAACTGAAAAGGTTGCCTGGCACTGATCGTTATTTAGGGTAGTTTTATTTGTTACCTGAACTAATATAATTTAATCGTTATTATATAAAGTGCAGATGCCTTCGATCAATTCATAGATTTTTCTAAACCTGGGAATAGTCACAAGCCATTTATCATTTGTCATTAAAATTATGTATATTATTTTAGTGTATGGCTTAATCATCAAATAAGTGAAGTTAATATAAGTGAAATAAGAGTAAGATCATGGGTGTGTTTTTACGAAACTGCGCGCATAATAATATGATGGCGTCCAGACCGCTTGCTGGCCATGGCAGCCGTTCTCTCTACGGAGATCAGAAGGCTACGCAGGACATATTATAGTACACAAGCATTTACGGAGGTACAGGTGCACTCTCTATTCCCTAACTCTCATAGTCCGATGGGACGGCAATCCGACCCGACCGGAGAGAGATCAGGCGCAGGACCGATATTAACATATTCTCCGATGCACAGGTATTTGGTTTTCTAGAACATATTTTTGGAATTTTGTACGTTTCGTCAGTAGTTAGCGTAGGTTAACACGATGACGTTTCGTAACGCAAGAATGAAAAAAACAAAATTGATTTGGAAACAAATATAGTAAGTCTATGATTAACATAAAACGATTTGTTCAGTTATCAAAAATAACACTTTATTTTGGTTACGCATATAAAGCGATATTACCTTTTTCGTGTTTGACACATAAGTTATTTCACGGTTTGTAGATGTTTCATTTTACATTTACATTTTGGTAATATACATTATTAGGATACTAATATCTAATAATACACACAATTACGATATTTTTAGCGATAAATTTTTCCACGTTGACATTTATGTTATTGAGGGAATTCATAAAATTCCCAGATTTGAATACCGGGACGTGAAACAGTACGCAGACCCGGTGAAACGTATCTTCTGAACACAAAAGGATAACGAATCGTAATAATGTGACCCGAAAATATTCAAAATGCTCAATTAAAGGTGTATGTTTCCATTTTTTTCAGACGACGTCCAAGTTACCAGTCGAGCATGTTACCTGTTCAAAGCCAGGCTAGATTTTTTCAGCTACCAGTACATAAAAAACATGGGATTACCCACGTAATACATATTTATCTATACTAATATTATACAGGTAAAAAGTTTGCTAGACTATAAAGTCTGAAATAACCTACTCGCTCTGCTTGCGCTTTCTTGTAGTGTGAAGTTATATTGAAGGGATTGTAGAAGGTGCGACTTATTGACACTGTAATACAATTTAATGTACCTAACTATAATTTTTGCGGCACTCTAACCTGTCCTCTCTCTGGTCTGTCCAGACTAGACATGCTTGCGAGCCAATACAAACGATGTAGTCTGGACAGACCCTTGTCTAAATAATCAAGCTATGCCGCCATATTAATCTTAACGATTAAAAACCCACAGCTTGGCATCAGAATTTCTTCTAAAGACAAAGACTGTTTTGCACAAAAACTTGTTTATTAGACTTTGTCCCCCTTCTACAGCTGGCAAGTTCAGTCAAATGAAAAATACAATTTAACAAACTCCCGGCAAAAATTTATGTAACTTTTCGACTGTTTTCTGGCGCTCATTTTGCGTTGATTAAAGTCATCCGCATTGTGCGGTTGGATGCGTTCGTGGCTACGAATCAAAATATGGAAGAGTTGTTCGGGTAATAAGTTCCATTTATTTTTATTGGCATGTTTTATTTTGGGGGACTTACTAGAGGAATATTTAGGGATCTCACGTATATTCTTTGCTAATAAAGACTCGGAGCCAATTGGATGTGTTATGGCGATATATGTACGTTACATTTAGTTTCCAAAACGAACAAGGTCTTTGACACGAAGAGTATGAATTAACCGAAATAATTAAGAACGTGACAAATGAAATTGTTGTAATAATATAAATAAAGTCAGAAAATTAATTTATCCCGTATTATATATATTTTAAGTAACTTACTCTCAGTTTTCACTAGGATGCAGTGGGGTTAAATTAATTTGGTGAACTCTCTGGTATCTCATTATTAGGCGGAGTTCGCATCGAAGTAAGTTTAGTGAAAACCTTCTCTTAATAAAGTACGGGTAGATAGTCTTTCGCGAAAATTAAAAGCATTTGCGCGAGATGGATTGCTAATTTAATTTTAATGGCTACAACGTTTTCGACTGTTTGTAAAACAATGAGAAAACATGTGCCAACTCGACAGCGTGTTGGAATGATATGTGTTTAATAACATCCAGGATCACTTTTAGTTGTTCTTACATAGGAAAAATGAATAAATATTCATATGTGTTGTTGTAATATTCATTTTCTGTTGCTTTTTGTTCAAAATTTAGTATATATGCTGAGAATAAACTAAGACTAAGGGCCAGTTTCACAGGTTACGGTTAGCCACTATCTGCCAGATAAACTATCTGGAACTTATCAGCAACCGGTGAAACTGGACCTACATAATGTTTTATTTTTAGGTGCGCACAAACGTGTGATATATATATATTTTTTCATTGTAATATTATTTAAGTATTCAAAATTTTAAAGAAGCGAGTCTACGCAATCTATAAAATACGACAAATTCTGTTACATAATGCAACATTTCGCTAACACGTTAGCACATTTAATAGACAAATCCTATTGCACTAACTATAATTAGCATTCTGTTAACTATGCAACATCTCGTTGAAACAATTGTTGTGTACACTAGATAGTTGTTCGTAAAACTAAGTTTAGATTCGAGACATAAAGCGGTAACAGCTTCCGACTGTCTACGAGTGAACTAATTTAGCTAATCGTACTTAACGAACAGGTAAGGGAACTATATATAATGAGTTAGTATATTGTTGATGGAAGAGAAGCGAGATAGTGCATTTTAGGCAGTAATAATTACATTGGAAACTTTAATTTTACCGTGAATATTCGAGTGTGTTAAAAGAGGTATACACGTATATTTTGTCAAAAGATGGTTGGATAGAGTATTTTTTATTTATAAATTAAAGTAGATGAATCAGCGAACTTCACACCTCCTTACAGTTGATTCTTATTTTCATTTGTAAAGTTGTTCACCGTCAAACATCAAACAATATTTTTTTTGTGGGAAATCATCAAAATAATGACTCGCTTTGGGTGTAGCTGAAGGGAATGTCAGACTGTTACCACCTTATTTCAAAAAGTGGTCTTAAAGTATCAGTTTTAGTACTAAATTAAGACCCTTAACTTTTTCAAGAGCGTGGTTTAAAGCTAGCATTAAAGGCGGTCCTTTTTTAAGACCACATTTTATAATAAGGGGTTACTGACTAATGATGACATGACGTGCCAACCCGTAGTCTTAGAAGACCACGGCGCTACGGGAACATCAACCAACTAACGTAACGTTAAACTATTGAAGTATGTATAAATATACACAAACTTAGGTGTTTACGTACAGTAAGAAACACAAGTGCATTCTCGAACAGTGTTATGCTACCATATAGCAAACTTTGTAGTAACCATTCAGGCATATTATCGATAAGGGGTTTAGGTATTAGACTGGGTATTTCAAAATCGTGTAGTGGTAGTTATTTTACTGATGTAGCATTTACTAAGAATGACTATTAATCCTTCTCTTATGTAGCTTGATATTAGAAGCTAACAAACATTTACTAAGAAAGAATAACACTACATTAATTCTGCAATTTTAAACATATTTTTGAGTAAGTTGGAACATTCTGCACTATCAAAATGTTTGCTTAACTAAAACTCCTCCATAATAAGCATAATGAAGAGGCTTTTGTACGATTTTAAATTCCCAAAACAGTATTAAATTATCATTCTGATTGGCTATAAACATGCGAACTAAAAGGCCACCTTTATCTAATCTTTAAATCCTGCTAATTCTCTAATAGCCCGCGACTCTTGATTCGGGATCCCATAAATCCTGGATTTAATAACCATCGAGGGAGCAATTTCCATCGAACAAGGACCACCTCTGTTGTGCCCTGCGCTATTTTTTTCTAATTTCCACTTGCTTTATATAGAACTCTTGGCTGTTATTGTACTTTTGTGATTCTGGGCACGATCAGACCTCTTTATTAACTCTGTTGGGTAACTCAATTTGGCGTTGAAGGGATGACGAGAACCCGTACGTGTTACAGCTACTGTTATATTACAGCGATATATCCGTGAACAAAATCGAACAATCGTTGCGGTGACTTCGTTATTGGAATGAGATTCGCGATGGGAGCAAGTTCGCTAGCTTATTGAATTCGCCCGACCATACGGGGTAAATGATCTGATATTTATTTTGCACCACTTGGGTATCATAACTTTTTGCCATAGTGTTCTAGCTACCGGTTACTGTATGAAATTGTTTCATATTATTTTCTTTTGTTGTACAATTTATAACTATAGACAGTGTTTTGTTTTCGAACTCCGTTTGAATTTAAATTTTATGATGCTTTAATTTTGAATTATAACACAACCTTTTTGTTTTATGTCAGCTACATTTTGCTATAATATTTTAGCTGATGATGTGGCTAAGTCAGACGCTCGTGGCTAAGTTACATAAGGTTTAAGGTTTTAGACCACTTGCAGCGGTAAGATAGGCCGACCATGATTTCTGAACTTATTAAAAGTATAACTTTGTTCTTTGAATTTATTCCCAACACTTCCCCGTGTCCACAGAGCGATATGGGTAGATAATTTTGTTGGCACTAGGCACTAATGTTTTCAGTGGCGGAGTCAACATGCCGGATGACGTGTAAGTAATGTTTGCTTCCACTAAAAGCTGGATCGTGCTCTCACTACTCCTGTGTATAGATGTATGTTTAGGTAAGTCGTAGGTATATGAATATCGTACACAGAGATATTTTTAGATTTGAAAAAATCTTGTTCGGCTTACTAGTTTAGTGGCTAGTCAATCCCTATGAATTTTACTGGCACTAAAGTGCAAATTGAGACTCTGAGTCTATGCTTGAATATATTTTATCGTATCTATAGAATCTTAAACAAGATAAAAATAACCTTTTTCAACCTTGCAGTACAATACACCGTATTCTGAATGTTTACATCTGTTCGTTGTCCATTGTAAGAAGATACAGCAAATCCGCATTTATCTAATGGAAGGAAAAACGAAGCATGTTTTGGTTTAATAAATATACATTTTTGTAAGTACGGGGAAGCTGTAAATCGATTAGGCAGGCTGGCTTTCCTCGGTAGTCGTACTCTGAAATATTACACTACGGTACCAAACGTGGACGATAGCGGTTTTTTTTTAAACTTGAGTTTGAGGATATGTATACAAAACAGCTGGGAAGCTAAAAGTTGCTGATTGTTGCCAACTGTTACCTAGTAGCAGTTGATGTTGCAATGGTAGTGTATTTTTATGTTCAGCTTGCTATGTATTCAATGTGCAGACGACAGCATATCAAGTAAACATCAAACACATCAACCGAACTGTAAAATTTTCCCAAACAACTCTGAACCATATGCTTGACCGATAAAGTTGAAAATCTATTAATTTGATAGGTTCGAGTAGCTTGATGTGCTGGCGTCTGTACCAGTAGTCTATTCAAAATTGAATTAAAACGTTTATTGCTTTAATGCTTTTAAATTGTTATACGTCTCTAAATGACTGGATGGTTAATATGGCTGGACGATATAAATTTAATTAACAACCTGCTTGCTAATTGTGTCACAATTGTACACACTTGTTTATGGAAATAAATGACTATTATTATGAACAGCAAGCTAAAGCCCGGCAGGCTGATATGTGAAATATTTGACCCAAAGCCTAGCTTAGCCACTGAAATCAGCAACCCACAAGAAAACTCCCCAAAAGCCCACATGAAATTAAAAGCGTCAATTCGCTAATTTCTCATCACTTAATCAAACAGACATTTTGATTTCTCGCGTTTCGATTCCTATGAAGCAAATTGAGCTTAAAGGGTTGAAAGAAATACGTAAAGTGGGAAAGGCCTTCGCCCTGCTACCCAGAATTCTTTTCACCTCTAGTCTGGCGTGTCCAATTTCTTGATTGAAAGTGGATTTATTTTTTAAATGGAATTTTTGATTCGTAATAAGTCAGGGGGTTTCGAAAATTGAAAGAGGGGAAATAAAGGGTAGCAATTTGTGCGGTGGCTGCAAATGAAAATACGTCTTGGGTTAAATGCTGACTTGAAAATAATGGAGAAATTATTTTTTTATGATTATTTTATCAGAATCGTCATCTGTTGAATAAATATATTTTATTGTTACATGTGTTTAATTCAATTTAGACTTAA
Source organism: Heliothis peltigera (assembly GCA_958496145.1). Classification (NCBI taxonomy): domain Eukaryota; kingdom Metazoa; phylum Arthropoda; class Insecta; order Lepidoptera; family Noctuidae; genus Heliothis; species Heliothis peltigera. The sequence continues at coordinate 5,497,006 of OY292334.1, read as the reverse complement.
GTAACTTTAGGCTTTTTTCTTCTCTCGAAATATGTACTTAAATAAATGTTTACTTAAATGTATTTTAAACTAGCTGTGTTTTCCTTAAAATCACTTCTTGTATCCAAATAAGATAAAGCTAGACTATTCTTGGATGGCAAACATCCAGGAAGAGTGTAGCTTCCCCACAGTAAATTAATCAAGGTCAATAGTTTCGGAGCCCTAGGGTACAAAAACAACCAAAAAATATTCCTCTTTATTATAATATTAGTATAATTAGTGTAATAGATAGCTACAAAAAATTTGTTACATACGGAAGCGGTCTCCACCCACTGCAAACAGTACCTGTTAACTAAACACATTTTTTGCACAAAAGAAATTAATACAGTCAGCAAACAACGTACAAAAGGCAGCGAAGAAAACGTTATGAAGCTTTCATAACAATCTCTATACTACGAGCTACTTAACATAATGCCGGCTACATTCAACGAGAAGAAATTAAACTGTACCCCTGGGATTATCCTCGGTACACTCCGGACCTAAGAACATTCATTAGTATTAATTAATTTTGTAGAGCTTATAAACTGGGACCCACACGAATATACCTTCCTACTTTCGCGGATTATTTATAAAGTGTGAGTGAAACTTGGTATTATCGTTAAAAACGTCACGTTTAAAACAAGGGTTGGACTGTTTTGTATGAATAAATTAGGAAGCAATTTTGGGAAACCTATCAAGGTGAATAGGAAAGTTGTGCTAATGTTTAGCGGGGGCATAGTATTAACCTTGGTGATGCGGATTTGACATAGAAAAGAGAGAAAAAAAAACAAAGAATTAGGTCGTATAATTGAAGAAGTGGAAAATATGAGGTTGTCTCTATTATCAGGTCAGCTCTAAAACTTTATTGTTTTGTAGCGTCACTAGACATACACTTGAATATCGAGCTTTTACCTACCCAATGCATGCCCACAATTTTCGAAATTTGTCCTGGATTTTAACGGTTTCCATCATCAGATTCTAGTATGGATGACAATAGGATCATTTGGGATTATTATGCTTTAGCACTAAAAACATTTTTTTCAGTATACGAGAGAGCTATTCCCGAACAAACGTAAAAACTACAAACCTAACCAAAGAACCTTTTTAAGAAGTCGATAAAAAAACGTTTATAGTGTTGGTCATACTTACTATCGTAAATACATATGTAAATTATTAACTCCACGTGTTCGCATTATCCATACTTTATTTCAGCCTAACAAAGTATTAAAAACAGACATGTAAACTGAATTAGGAAACAGACAATGTCAAAACAAAATCCTTAATGTAATTTAAAGTTTTGTGCGCAACGCTTCAACGGCTAAGCATTGTCCTCGTTTCAATTGTCAACTTTGTTGAAAAAACATTATTGCGTACCTCAGGGGATACCTTTTAGACGAGCCTAAACTTCGCTATTGTGACATCTGCCAAGAAACAAACTGCGGTTAGATCTCAAAAGTGAACAATTCCCATCGCATTTGGATATTAGCCACGACACCGGTTCACAGAATTGTGTATTTATATTTACTGGATAAGAAGTATATTTAATGACTAAACATATTTTACAATTTATTTACAAGTTGAATAAAACTTAACTAAAAACTACTATCTATAATTACAAATATATATATATATATATATATATATATATATATATATATATATATATATGTATGTATGTATTTACTGGATTGAATAAGAGACATTTTCTCTTTTCAAATTATTAAGTGCTACCAGTTTTTCGTGGTTTCTAACGCATCCGTGCGGAACTAACCCGTACTCATTAAACATAGTCTATGTTCATCTAGGATAGTACAGCTTTCCAACAGTGAAAGATTTTTTAATTCGATCAAGTAGTTTTGGAGACTAGTCAATTAAAACAAAAAATCAGGTGTTTCCTCTTTATAATATTAGTGTTGATTTTTATTTAATGATAATCGTTATGGTTGTAGAATTTCTGATTAATTAAAATTTTGTATTATAATGGTCTACATATGTATTTATAGGATGAGTTAAATAAATAACAGATTAATAGAATAGATTTTTATTATTCTTTAAAATTATACGGGTGTTTTTATCAACAAGGATACGCCAACCACAAAATAATAGAATAGTCGTCAAATTGATTTTATATTTAGGCACCTACTAGGATTAACTAGAAAACAGTGTTTGAGGTAGCCACCAAGTTTTGTTAAATATATTTTTAGACTTGAGCACCTGTCTGCTCCAGGTACTGGTTTCCCAACATTTTCCTTAAGCCAAAACGAAGTTTATTTCGAAATAAACAAAAATATTGAAGGCTATTTACTGGCTACAGCGAAATTAGTTTTCATGTTTACTGACCCATTAAAATTAATAAGCGGGCCTTATCAAAACATAACTTAATTAATTTTTGATTGAATATTTTGAATTCTTCGCTTTGGAATTTATTATTCGATGTAGCTTAGGAAAATGTTAATTATTAATTAGTATCAGAAAACGATTGTTTTGTAAGTATTTTAACCAAATAGTTTCAAATATGTTAGCTATTTATTCAATCATTAAAAAAATAAATTATCATACTAGTTGTTGTTTTTATATTGAGATTAATAAGTACTTGATTTTGATCAGAGCTTTATGCAAAATCTAAATTAAATTATGTGAGATCTGAAAGTAGTAGTAGTTTAAATTTGACTTAGTTTGTTTAGATTTGACCAGTTTTCATTACCTTAATAATTTTAGAAAGTTTTTTAACATTTAAGTTCTGATAAAAACTGGCCAAGTTAAATATAGCCTTCTTTACTATGTCACATAATATTTCGATTTTGCATAGAACTTCGCACTCATTAAGATCACCATCCTTTTTGCGGTGTACCCTACAGCTAAGCATAACTTTTGTATCGAACTTGGTTCACCGTTTTTACATTTTTAGTAGGCTAGCAATAACACTATTACGAGCATTAGTGTATGTTCACCAGTATTAAAGTAGGTACAGGCGCCAGCACAACAAGCTACCCGAAACTGTCAAATTTTCGTAATGAACTTTAAACCATATACTTCAGCGATATAGTTGAAATTTGATAGATTGTAGTAGCTTTACGTGCTGGCGTCTGTACGTCGGTGTTAGTGCCTACGTTACATTTATGCATGGGAGCCAAGCCTTTACCCGCGTTCCGTAGAAAATATTGGTATTTCGTGCACCTGAATAGAAAGTTACCTATATCCCTTTTTTTTTGTTTTCTTTTTGCGATGGGATATCAGCAGATGACCCCTGCCACTGTGGGTGCAGTGGATTCGCAAAAATCTATTTAGGCCAGTTTTTTCTGAGATTAGGGCGTTCACTAAATCAAACTGCTGTTTTAGTTAAGAATATTTCATAATTATGAATTCAGTGATTATGGACTTCATTATATTACAGTGTTTTCAGCCACGACTTCACCTATTTCCCTGCTTCACAGTTGATTCTAACTTTCTAGACAAAGTTCCAGCTTTTGGAGTTATAACTTAGTTATACTTAGACGTTGAGACCTTGATTGAAAGTCGGATTGATAGAGATGTCTCTTGGTTCAAGCTTTTAATCGTCTCTTGTGATATGATGATAGGCTATGAATAAATTTCGAGTTTAAAATGTATTTATTATTTCTCGGCCACATCCTGAGAAAAGTTTTTGTGACTATGGGTATATATACATAATCAGCCTTTTATCTGCTGCTTTTTTTTCACTGCTAGGCACAGGCCTTCATGCTTCTCAATTCGGGTTGATGACTTCAGACTTGATAGTCTATGTTTCTTCGAGATGTTTTCCTTCACCTTTAATTAGTCATATAGATAGTTAGGGTTAACTTAGAAAAGGTTGTATTGGTACTTTCATGACCTGGAATCGAACCCGTGCACTCTTTTCTTGTACTTCAGGGGCTGGTGCTTCAGCTGTTGGACACCACAACTTTCTGTTCATATTTTTTGGACAGTTGCTTTGTTATTTAAAAAAAATGTTTTCCTGGAAAACTTTAGATATAACAGGCCGACAAACATTAACTAATAATATTATTAAGGGAACCGTGTTGTTCCTGGAAATTATTTTAGCATAAAATTATAAAGGTCATCTAGTGACAACTTCACACATATTAATTTCTTTAGAATAGTTTATCATTATAATTTTATTACAAAATATTTCACCTAGTTTGAAATTTAGATAGACATATTCTATTTTGCGTTCTATAGAACTTGTAAATTACAGAGCCCTTTGTTAAGACAGCTAGTACCCAGAAGGCGTTTCCTACTAACTAGAATTTGTTGATTTGAAATTCAAATTCAGACTTGTAACTGAAACGATTTAACAGTACAATCTGTCAAAAGCCCTTGTTAGTTATTTGCTGTCGCGACCACTCACAATTCTAAGAATATCTTACATTAAACTATCTGTTGCCTGCGGTTTCTACCACGTTACGAGTGATCTACTATTCGTAAATGATATTCTGAACTGTAAGCAGTATCAATATAAAGCTTCATTAAAATCAGTATAACACTTTTTGCTTGAAACAGCCACGAACATCAACAAATTCAAACTTTCCCGTTGAAATAGTATAAATCTGATGTTATAGTACATAATATTTCAAAATATTTAACCATTTCTTTGGTCACACCTATGACACCTCAATCAATGCAGTTGCAGACAATAACAACGAATGAAAATAGTTCAAAAGTATGTACAAAGATTAAAAGTGTAAGTGATTTTCTTCTGACCAGGCAGATCAATTCTATAATAAAAAATATAGAATTATTTATATACTAGCTCTGCCAGTGGCTTCACCTGCTTCGGGATAAAAAGTAGCCAATATGTTATTCTGACATATAAGCTGTATTTTTACCAAGTTTTTTTTTATGATTTTTTATATGAAAGAATAACAAACATCCATCTTTCCATACTTTAAAACTTTCACGATTATAATATTAGAAGGATTACCTCCTTTACGAGCAAGAACCTGTTGATCCATCAATCACTCATCTCATTCCCGTTTTACCGACTATTTTCAGAGCTGCGGACTAATAAGGAAACGTCACGTAAGACATCTAGACTATTTCATAAAACGGTACAAGAAACCTTTTGTTTTGGCCAAGTTCAAAAATAAATTTAATACTTACGCCGTCGACATCGCAAAACGTTCCAAATAAATAACTGAAAACTTTTTCAATTTCATCCCACGATCCGCAAATTGTGTTTTGCGTCTGAGTAAATCGAAAAATGAATAACAAATTTTGCCTTCCATAATAATCAAGGTACCAAAATTAATTGCGTTTAGAACACGTTTTGTACTGCGTTAGAAGTTCTAGTTTGTTATTTGAGTTAACCGCATGTTTTAACTTTCCTGCAACCAAAATATAAAACAGAACAATAATAATTGCCGTTTTATAAATTCTGTTTCCTGAAACAAAAGACAATCTAGAGAAGGTACAGTCAATGTCAAAAATAATTCGATTCGATTGGAAATAACAATTGGTACGAATTCGAAACCAATTTGCGTCAAGCTTGATCAGATAAGGAAGATCTCTTGTGGCGGCTACAATAGGTCGTCGGAGGTACAATTTGTTGCACAATAATCAGAGATGGAAAACAATGTGGGCTTAATCGAACAAACAGTAGAGCAGGGAACAATGTCCAGTTTTACATATTCAACGGCTATTAATTCAATTTTCATTGGCGGTTTTCACTCAGCGAGTTGATTTTGGTTCATTTGTCACTTTTCACATGAATAATTTTTGGATCTTGTTTAAACAGTGTTGGCATTTGTGTGTCATCATTTGTGTTTATGTACTCCTCCCTCATTCATATCGAAACATTGTTTTTAATGATCCAATATCATTATTTATGTGTAGTGTTAATGTTGTTGATTTTTGTATTTATGGAAATTATTTGATCATAAAATTTTGCCCGTCTAACTAAACTATACATACATGTCATGGTTTTAGACTGAAAATAATGGGAATAAACTTTACTCAATACTCAATAACTTTATTGCATACCATGTGTACAAGGCTGGTGGGTATAATGAATGGAAAAAATTAAACTTTAAAGAAAAGTGGGTAATTTCAATTAGTGTGATTTTCTTTTAACTAACATTCAGACCAACTTTTCCTATGAGTGCTATAAAAAGTGACAGCTTGTATTTTCACATAGTATACAATGCATATTATTGAAGGTCCAAAAAATATATCTCAGAATATATATCCTACTAAGTTGATGGGTAGTAAAGTCATGAAAAACAAAATAGTAAAATACTTTAAAACCCGTTGAAAAAATGACACCTTCTGTCAAATGATTACGTTCCATAAATTATAAAATTAATCATTAAGTAGCTTTTGTAATATTACAAAAGTGTTATTTTTTAACCTTTCTGAAGACAGCTTATCAAATAGGTACTCAAAAATATTATGTATGTAAGACGTAAATTAAGTTGTCAAATGTGACCTCGCATACGCACGTAATATTTTCACTAACATCATGTACGAGTATATTTACATATATCTCTATAGCAATGATAGAGAAAAGTTAAATGAATTTCTATCACGCGACACTATCGATCATGGTAGATTACAATAATTAAACGTTCATTACTGGCTTTTAAGGATACATGGACTGCAATTAAAAGGGAACGGAATATCGGAGTAATGGAGTGCCTAATGACACTTGACAATGACGACCACCGATCTGTGATTGAATGTTTGAACAAGGTGGCCTGTCTATTAGTACTGAGTAATTTGGGGCAATAAACAATTTTAGTTGTTGTTTATTTATTCAGTTTGAAAGACATTTAATTGAAAAAGCCTTTCAGGTTTGGGTACTTATAGGCTTCGAGCTAGCAGTTTTTACCCGAACCTTTTACTGACATATTTCAGAATAAATCTTTAATCTCTGCCACAACCTTAAAATGGCCTTGTAGCAAAAAAAATCACTTGAGTAGACCCCAGATTATTAATAAAATAGAAGTCGCTTGATGATCGCAGTTTTGGAGGTTTGAGAATTGGGCTTGTGATTTTTTATGCCGGTTTAAGCCGACTATGAAATCATAATTTGTATTATTGTATGCTGCAAGATACTGCACCGCAATTAAACACAACACAAACAAAAGCTGTGCTAAATTTACTGGTTCTTAGTGAACATTCACTGAAATGCCCTTTCAAATAAATGCTCTTCCCCCCAGAAATATTCAGAACCACCTTAAAAAAAAAAACTTTTAAATTCACAAGTTTCGATCATCACATACTTACATGATAATAATTCCAAGCTCAAGCAAAGTTTTTGGATTATTTTTGGCTTTCATCTACGAAGAATGACGAAAATTTAGCATCATTTTACTTTATTTAACAGTCAAGATATGGCATTGCCATTTCTGTACCTAATCTAATTTAGATATCTGTGGTAAAGACGCACCTTTGTTATATTATGACAAATGGTTAGCATAAGTTAGAGATGTGATGCGGGTCTTTTCTTTATTTGCGTTTGCAAAAAGTGGGTCGACGCATGAAGCTGACGTAAATTGTTACAAAATGCCTTTTAAATTTCATATTAATTTTCCTGCTTACATTTTCTTGGAACGTATTTCTTAGCCTTGTATAGCGTTGCTTAAGCATATTTTGTATATTGCCTCGTTTTTAAGATGTAGGTAGGTAATGTTAGAAGATATGTCAAACTTCAGGATTACATGAGCCATATGCTCAAAGACGATTGGGAAAATTTTACAGTTCCGTATAGCTTGATGTGCTGGCGTCTGTACATTTCTTTTGGATTAGCTTTTCGGAAGAAAATTAGTTTGGCTACATGTTATTCTAATGAATAAGGTAGGTTATTCTCATGTAAAATAATAACATACATCGACACATTTCACTTTTATGATAATAGTGTGATTTATTAATTCAAATAAAACTGTATTACTGTTATTTTAAATTTTTATATTACGGTCGCAATTTGCAAAAACGTAACAAAAAATGCAGGTTTTAAATAAGTTTCTGTGTTGATGGTGGTAAAGGGAACTACTTAAAAAGTTATGCCCCAGTAAAGCATGCCTTCATACGTTTGAGCGACCAGTCAGAAAGCTATTCCCTGTCGCAACGCGGGCAAAACTTTTTCGGCCAGTCTAAAACTATTTGTCTGTGCAAAGCGTTTATTTTTTATTTTAAACTTCTGTTGCAGGAAATACTGATTTAAAGCGTACCTCGTTTTTTTATTCGGATTTTAAAATTTATTTTTCTTTTGTGTGTTTATGTGGACATACACATAAACTTCTATGAGGAATCACTCTAACTGTTAGTGAAAGTTGCATGAAAATCCGACAAAGACACAATGCATACAAATTCTGAATAGAAATGAATATTTAAAAATGTGGAGACATTTTTTAAAAGCTTCTCTAGATATACAAAATAATGTTCAGCGTTTTTTCCTACTACATATTCTACTTCCTCGTTTTAAAACCTGTCAGTTGTTCCGTCCTACTTTTTTTCTGCACGTACTTATACATTGGTCGCGTAGAGCCATCAAATGAATAAAATAAAATTCGTTGGATAGTTGGGTCAGGCGAATAGGCTCAGTCCACTAGTGTTTCAATATTTAATGCAACCGGCATTCGGCCCCGCATTTACTATGAGACACATTGACAGCAGTTATCTCGGCTAATACACATTTGAACGGCATTTGCAAGTTAAATTTAGATACGTCCGACAGACGATTCCATTTAATGTTACGATATATGCCTATTCATTACGTTGAAGGCTTGTGCGAGATTTGCTGAATTAAATTGGAAATGTGGGGTGGGTCATGCGGAGTTCTAGTCGTGCATGATTTTAGGTTAGTATTTGCTTTTTAGCGTTTTAAAGTGAGACGGCGAGTCCAATCAGAACAAACTAGTTTCTATTTCGTCCAGCTAAAGAAATTACCTAATTATAAATCAGCTCAATCGTTCTCAGTGTGAGAAGAGGCCTGTGCCCAGTAGTAGGACAATAAAAAATATGATGATAATAATGACCATTGATCGAAGCACGGGGCACAGAAATATGAAATCGGCATTCCTACACATTTTTTTTAAGCTTATGAGTCTTAGCAACGTAAGTATTTTCTTTCCTTGACGTCATGGATTCCAAAATAATAGACGAGTTGTTTTTTCCGTTGTATTTCTATAAACTTAGGTTGTTTAAACAAAACACGTTTATTGAAAGCATAAGTTCAGCAACTGTTACACTGCCTGTCTGTAAAACATACGTATTTCCGAGTTCGTGGTATATTTTTTGCTGCGGAACAAGTTTGCACCTGTCGGGAACAACTGGACCGGTAAATTTTTATTTATTTTATTTTCTAGCAGTGTTGCGCCTGCTGGTTGTTACGGTACAAGTACTAAGTGCTGTAGTATTTTAAATAACTAGAAGCATTTTTATGAGAAATATTATTTTCACTATACATACATTCTTATCCTGTTAAGATAAAATATTTAAGTGAAAAGTGATATAACTTTTCCATTTTTAAACCAGTCAAGACTCAAACTAAATTTGGTTTCTTTTTTTATCGTAAATAGTTTTACGGCGATGCTGTTGTATCCCTATTTAGATAAGAGAGAAACTGTGGTTGAATAGAAACAGGTATTTTTTTAGTATACGATACGATCATGTTGTGAAAAGAAATTAACGGAACGAAGACCCTATGGTTAAACAACTAATAAAAGTTGGATTCACGGTACGGTTGACATTTGCGTGATGCATCATCGACATGCTTGTTGACTATGGTCGGCGTGTTATGAAATGTGTACATAAATACCTATGTAGATTATTAGTTGTGTTAGTACCCATAAAACAAGCTATCAATAGCTTATCTGGGGATGACCGATTGTGTGTGAAAGTTGTCACGATTTATTCTTACAACTCAGAGCGTATTGAAAATCTGATCGAAATCGTTAAGTGTCAAAATATTGAAGCATCAGCGATATCGGGTGACAATATAAGTACTATTCCACGATCATAATACTATTTAGCTGTTATCTACCCCGTTAAGTAGTTCTCTCCCTATTATCCCATTTTTACCCTCGCAGATTACCTCCCAGACTGTAAGATTATAAAGAAGGCGAGATATAAAGAGGTAGTTTGGTCTGTTGATAGTTTAAGCGGTACTGGGTTTTTCATGATAAGAGAACTGCCTTTATCTCAAAAGGTTTTCTTTAAATATGGTATCTACTTTTGTGAATATTTTTCAAAAGATTAGTACGTATTACTGGAATATTTATATTTATAAGGTTTCTAAGAAGGAGTATAAAATATTTAATTATAGAATTTATGGTACATCCATACATCCAGTTGATATGGCTAGAAAGAATGTAACTTGTGAGATGATGGTAGATAGAAGAGCGTGGAAGGCAAAAACATGCTGCGCCTACCCCAAATAAAACTTGCGATAGGGCAAGAGGATGATGATGATGGTACATCCATCCTAAGTAACCTAAGCAACAAAGATCCTGCTAATATTAAAACCTTTAAATTGTTTGTGAGTTTGATGATTTTTAATTTGTTTTGTGAGGTTGGACAAAAGTTACTGAAAGCCGCCAATATATCTACATTACGGTTCAACTTAAAACATAGGACAGTTTTTATCCAGATGCGGCAAGTGGTTCCCCAAGGAAAAGTAAGAAACCGCTGGCGGGCGCTAGCATTTTAATTATGGCAAAACTTTTTAGCGACTTTACTTGAAATAAATTGAGTATTTTTTTATAATTTTGTTGTGAATAATTAAAACGGCCCACATCTTGAAGTACCAAATTTTACCATCACGACATTCCTATTAACAGACATTTTCAATCATTTTTAGTGACGTCATACTTATAACAAAACATTTTAAAAGCAGTAAATGCAAAACCTTTTATCTATACCAATATCCTTCGTCGGGTGTCACCAGCTAAATTTCGGTTCCAGAATACAAGGGCGAGTTTATATCAGGCATCCGATCGACAGCATACTGTCGTATTTGGATGTTCGGTTAGTACATAATCTTGTTGCTTGAGCTTCCAAATATAAGCAACTTCAGAGCTCACTAGAGGGCGCTAGAGGGACAAAGTATTTAGAACAAAATTCGTTGAATGACCAATGGTACATAAGTTAGGTTCAAGGATTTGCCAGTTATATTGTTGATAACAGATCAACTAAAATACTTTTTTTGATCTGTGAAAAACAGTTCTTTCTATGCAATTTGTATGAAAATGCAAATTATGACGTCACAGATTTTCACACATCAAGCTGTATACCGAATATGGTAGATACTAAATGCTGACGTCACGTCCCTGGATCACGAATCTGCGCACGTGGGTACAAAACCGTTACTGATAAATGTGTAAGATTTTTTAATCTTTCAGACAAATTCTTTAGTCTTGTACCTAATTTTAAAAATAAACAAACAAACTCTTCTGCTTTATATTATTAGTATTGATTATTAATAAAAAAAACATACATAAATATTATAGAATGTTAGAAATTAACTACAAAACCTGTGTCATGTTTATAAACTAATCACATTATTGTTAATATTCAATTTAACGATACGAGTACAACTAGTCGAAAATGTAGTTATTCATGTGTCAATATTAATTGAATGAGTGATAGCCAGCTATGCCTAATTCAATTACCTGCATAATTATGTTCATGCGTTATTTCTAAACGTGTGGCCTGAAATTGATTTTAATTTAATTTATAATCCACAGTCCTAATATTGTTACATGTGAATATTGTCAATAAAACTATACAGTATTGTATGAACTACATCATCATCTCCTGAGCCTTTTCTCAAAAATGTTGGGGTCGGCTTTCAGTCTAACCGGGTTCAGCTGAGTACCAGTTTTTGACAAGCGACTGCCTATCTGATCTTTAGACTGGCGTCGGACTTACTGGCTTCTGACAACCCGTTACGACTGCCAAGGATGTTCAATGACAGCCGGGATCTACAGTTTAACGTGCCATCCGAAACACAGTCATTGGTGTCCAAGATATACTTAGAAAGTACATACAAACTTGAAAAGTTGCATTGGTACTTACCTGACCTGGAATTGAAACCACGCACTTATACTTGAGAGGTCGGCTCTTTAACCACCACGCCGGCCGTCACTGTATGAACTACATGTTATATTTTAAATATGGTCATCTACTTCGATAACAGGGTGGAACACCAGACTGGTGTTCTGTAATTACATTTTCAACCTAAATCAGCCACGAGTTTCTATGTAGAATACAGAAATAATAGAACGTATAATTATGTGATGAGCTAACGAGAATAATAACATTTGAAAAATAAACAATACATGCTCGTAACAGTACCATATACTTTTTCATCATTGTGTCCGACAGCCGACTTATATTTTGCAAATCATGGTATGGTCATGTGATGGTAATGAATGAGGATCATTTTGTAAGAAAGGTTTTTAAGCATGTACGTGATACAGGCAGAGAACGACCAAAGAAATGATGGAAAGATTGCGTAAAAGTTGATATGGCTAGAAAGAATATTACTTGTGAGACAACGGCAGATAGAAGAGTGTGGAAGAAGAAAATATGCTACGCTATACTACAGGCTCATCTAGCCTGTCCTACAAATTATGATCAAAATACTCTTATTACTCTTACGCCACATGCATCGTGCTTAGGCAACAATATGAACAATACGAGTATATACGACTGATTAAACTCTAAACTCACTCTCAACAGCAGATTATTATATTCAAATATTAGTGTCGCATTCATTTGTTTTTGTGATGTGTGTGTGCTGATTATTTTGCAGTCCTGCAGGCTCAGCATGGCGATTCTATGTCTATTCTATCAAGAAAAGACAAAGCACTTTCTGTTAATGTCAACATGACTGCCGCCCGAATATGGCGCGACCTGTCAACTCACATATTATAATCACTCGTCGAAGAAAATAAAAATTTCTTAAAAAAAAAACAAAAATAATCTTACGTCAATCTGTCACTTTTCTGTCATTATGTCCATTCTCTGATAGACAAAACTTATTTCTACGCCTGCTGTAATACACAAGCGAATCTTCTATACACAAAATAAGCCATTAAATGACGTCATAATTCTTTCACTAATTAAAAAAGGAACAAACAAAACGTAGTCCTAACTCGCAAAGATAAACATTAAAGCCCATTGAATAAATAAAGGCTGAACACAGGTCAAGTTGCAGCCTTCATTATACGGAGGAAATTCAAAAATATATTTTTAAATGGAAGTTCACTGCGGTGCTAAATGTACCTACGGATGGTATGAAATTACGCGGTCGCCAGCGCAAAAGAGTTATGTTGTATTTATTCTCTGACATTGTAATTTTCGAGTTCGCTTTCTTAATGGTTTATTCGTACGTGTTTATTTAAAGGTTTGTACAGACATGTGCATTTTGTTATATTATTATCAGTTATTTCATAAATGTTTCTCTATATCTGTTTCTCACAGTTCGATCCACGTTGCGACGATACTAATTTATACACGCGGATAGAAAAACGTCTTTAACTGACTTCTACGCAATCTCTATGTACAAACGCCAGCACGTCACGCTACCCAAAAATGTCTAATTTTCCCAATGAACTTTGAACCATATACTTCAGCGATAAAGTTGAAAATCTATTAAGGAAATATGACAACAGAATAAATTCAGTCGTTTATCTGTGTATGCATAACAAAAAAACAAATACAAATTTTCATCGAAAATAAGAGCGCTTTCATACAAGTGCATTTTGTCGCGCGTTAACACTCGGCTTTGCTACGCGCGACATATTCTGAGTCACGAAAAATCTGTCGCGCGGTTCTAGGCTCGCTCGTCTTAAGAGCCGGTAGTTGTCAATTGTTTGGTGTCGCTCGGCAACGCCCCTATGATCCGCGAGTTAACCGAGCGGATAATCGAGTGGAAAATCTGCTAGTTTGAAAGTACTCTAAGGTAAAGATAAACTCTTGACCTATAAATATATAACCTTTTACGAGTCTATTTTCAGCTAAGTTGTGGCTTAGGCTGGGTAGCTGAATATTCATATAACCTCGTTTTATTACCGACTATCTAAATGTTACGTAATAATAATAATATTATAATCATTTATTCAGTCAAGTAATATAAACTCAAATGTGTATATAAAATAGAAATATAAAAACAGGTATTTTTTAATTATAGTTGTACTGTAAGCACCTCAGAAATTTGGCAGCAACGATTTATAATCAGGGAGTGCAATCAACTGGATATAATTTTTAGGATACTGTTAGTGCTGGCACGTATGTACACTGCGTAATAGCAGTGTTCAAATCAACTCACAAAATTACGATGTCATATAATATAGACTGTGATAATTGCTGTTAGATATAATCTATTAATACATGCTACCTTAGATATTCAACTCGAAAATACTGTTATTGTCTTCGTATCTGTAAACTGCTATCAATGTAGCCATAATACCGATTACACTTTCATATAAGCTTCTAGTTTCTATCGAATATTGCAGGCAAAAATGAGGAATTGCAAAAAGCCTTGATAAGATACATATAAGCTGAGGAAGGCAATATAAAAACCCTCAAAAAAAGATAGGTTCTATCAACACCAAATGCAGCTTTGTACAAAAACTATACTAATGATAATAATTAACTAATAAGTAAAACTGTGCATAGTGATGCTTATAATTTTGCAGCAATGTTGTCTATGGCAGCAGTTTCTACACAAAGACCTCTCCCATAGACAACAAACGATCTATCTTCAGAGAATCGTGTGAGCCCTCGCTCATGACGTTCTGATAAATGATTGGCTGTTATATTTATACAGTTACACGTCTGCAGAGTGTGTTATGATATCTTAGGATGAGTGTATAAATGACTGTGTATTGACTGGCTGAAGGCTTTAACTTGTAAGCATCTACAGGTATTGTTCGGTTAAGCAGTGAACAGCCTCTCTAAGCTGAACGACGAGATGCCATTAAAAAAAGTTGGACTAAATTAGTATTGTGTAATTATTGTAGCATTTAGCCTTTCCAGTTTTTGCCTGGGCTGCGGGTTGTTGGCAAGAGTTACCGTGGCCCTGGTGCACAGGGACCGCCAGAATGAACATAGTGGGTTTTAGTCAGTATGAGTCTGACACTCCCTCCAGCTGCACCCTCAGCGGGAGGGGTCATTTGATAATTTCCCACGAAATAAAAAGCCTTTCCAGTTTGTAAATCTCAATCAAGCTTTTTCTTCGCACGAGTCACTAAAATATGGAACCCTAAAACGACGCACGAAAATCTTTATAATGTAACAATTTACTCGCCAGGGAATTGAACTCTGAACCATGTTCATGTCAAAATCACTAAATAAAATATCGAGGAAAATTCAAAGTATTTAAGGCACATTTTCTAGTATTTTTATGAGGTAATTAACAGTTCTATACCTCCATTACTCGACAAAGGCCAAAAGGTTAATGTTCGTCAAACCGTCCGTGTGCCGTATTTCATTTGACAATAATTGAGCCACAAAATTATTGTACCCAAGTATGCTATTAACTCCAAATTCGTATTTACACAGTCATTTTCGTAAGTATAGAATTTGACACAAAACCCACCAATAATTGCAGTGCCAATGAGATTATTATCGCTCACGCCTTTTCACCCAAATTACTGAATAAAGCTCCGAAATTACAACCCACTTCTCCCTCTCCTATCATTACTAAAAACGCTAACATTTGAAATTAAAATTAAATACAATATTTACTCATGTTTACAAAGGCTTTCCAAAGGATACAGTTTTAATAAAATACAGCGAGCAATTATGACTACGTCGTAGCTACGAATTTAAAAATTCCAGTACAATGACTGCACAAAAGTGCAAAGAAAGCTCGCACAAAGAGATTTGAAAGCATCTGCAGCTTGGATACAGCTTTGGACTGCAAATTACAACTGAGATAAACAGTGGCTATGCGCCGAGTCGCGACGCCGCTACGTCTACGCCAGTTCGTAGCGGCAGCACGTAGCGAGCGGACGCCCGTAGCCCGTCGTAGCGAGCGACTACGCCGGCGCGGCATGTACGAACCAGCACAGTGCGTCCGCAAACATAAACAAATAGTGATATGAGTTGTGCGTCCCCGAGCCTAGTATTCCGACTAACTCTCCTCATATTAACTTTCGTAGTGTCGTGTACATTCGTCGCCAGTGTGGTGTGGTTATTGCGAACGAGTGGCTCCGCTAGCCAATATGAGAATTATTACTTGTCGAGAATTAATATAAGCGCCGTTAAAAGCGACGGTAACAATATTTCGACAACGCCGCCTATATCGGACCATTACAAAGACTTGATTAAAATAGAAATAGCGATGAGGCGGGTCGAAGAAAATAGTAGACGATTAAAAGAGTATACGAAATCTATATTGTGGGATAACAAGGATAAGTCGTTGTGGTGTGTTTTGTTCAAAGATAATGAGAGGGTGGAGAAGGCCGTGCGAGCCGGAAAAAATAGACATTCGATTGACGAGGAATATATCCGAACATTGCGGGAACAAAAAATGAGAGAGGCTTTGATACATTTGCGACATCACGGCGCGCACCACCGGCGGAGGCCCGATGGGCTCCCCAACCTGCCCTACATCAAATAAATAACTATTTACTGGAACGTTTCGCGGAAATTGCTTCGGATACTTGTTTTCGACCAAACATGATGTTTTTAATGAACTCGCTGAACTGGAAAATGTATCAAATATAACATCAATAATAATTCGAATAAAGTCCGATGCTATTTCAGCTCTGTTAAGTGGAAACGATCCGAATCATAGTTATTTGTAAATATTTTGTACTTTGTTTTAATGTAAATGACTGTATCCAATGTGTAAATATATATAACGTTAGTTTACATAAGTGTAAATACTATGATTATGGCACAATTAAATGAATGTTTGAAGACTTCAGACAATATTTTAATGTAATGTCGTAACTTATTTGGAAAATTTAGTTTTCGTATAAAAAACTAAAGTTTGCTGCATTAAGTAGTTTCTGTTACATCTTGAGAAATGACAAATTTAAAAAAAAATTGTTTTAATTGATTCGCTAAATATCCGGGAGTTAATAATGTAATATTTAACATAGTCAATATTTTGGTAAGATAAAAAACTGTTTTAAAATTAACACGGTGTAATCTATAGTATCATACGTATTTTTTTTAGTATCAAAATGTTACCTAAATATGTATGTATGGTCATACAAGATCTTAACAACCATACCATATAACACTGTTTTACATTAAATAAAGGCCTAATTTCATTTATTATGAATGTTGACCTTTTGTATAAATTTCATCATTGTCAACGAAAACGATGTTAATTAGTATAATCTATTTTTGTATTCATTTGGAATTTAATATATAACTTTCAATTATTTATACTTGTACTTATTAATTACATTTAAAAACTAACAAATATTTGTTTTGATAAAACTAAACTGTGTTCACATAGCTCACTCAGTGGCTAGGTAAAATCAGTGTAAAATTCATTGATAGTCTTGCTCAAGGTCAGTTTAATAGTCACTCAGAAAAATGACAATCACTTAATACACAAGACGACACACTAAAGCTATCCGCGTATTACAAAACAACAAACAGATATTGTGTACTAAAACTGTATATTACATATATACAGACGCCATCAATGTGTAAAATTTCTGTATTTTAAACCTTATCACAATCTCCGAAGGATAATATTCGATTGGTAAAATTTGACAAATTGAGGTAGGTTGATGTGCTGGCGTCTGTACATATGAAACGTATATTGATTTATTATGGCCTTGTATTGTAATTAATAAGTTTAGACTTCATTTTGAAAGTGTAGTATGTTGAAGCCAATTTAATTTGTTAACGAAATGATTCGATTTATAATAATTTGATGAGTACTTTAACATTTCATCGTGTTAAAAGTATGAATAAAATGGTTTTTTATATGGAACTTTTGTTTTATTATAGGCTGATCTTTAGAAGACACGTTCTTTTTTTAAATTCAAATACGGAATTTACGTTTTCGTAACTGACTGATTTTATACTGAGTCACAAGTCACCTTCACTTTCAATAAAAATGAGTTCAATGCCCTTACGCTGCACGAAAGTCTTATGTGAAAATTAGTTTCCTCAGTTCATATATTCCGAAAAATTTCATTTGCCTAGCCTTTTTACAACTACTTTGGGATTGGCGTCTAGTCTAACCGTATGCTACTTATGCCAGTGTTTAACATGGAGCAACTGGCTAACTGATTTCCTCAACCCTGTTGCCTGGGTAACCCGATAACCTTTGGTAAGACTAGTTGTCAGAATTTATAATCCATCAATTTAAGGTGTCTTTCGAAAAACGAAGGCACACGTCAAAACCAGTTCACCCATCCAGGTCATCCATCCATGGACCCACCGCGCCAGGCGTTGCTTAACCTCAACGTATCCTTACGAAGCCACGAGCTGTACACATTGTTCACTGTCCAACTAGTCTGCTAGATTTAAAATGTTATGAAGTGTAAGAATCAGCTGTTTACTCCCACAATTATTAAACGAGTGTTGTAGATATTATGCTATTCGAGGAAAAATTACTAGACTAAGGAAATTCCTTAAATGAATAGGCACTGTTCAACTTCACCGCAATTTCAACTTGAACTTTTCTTTGTAGCATGTAACGTATCATTTTTAAATTAGTTACGCATCATGAAGAAAAATGAGTTTTTCTACAATTTATTTTCCTTGACTATTTGCAATGTATATTTCTCCTATAGCCCACAAAGGCATGTTGCGCCAATAAAAGCTATCAAAACTATTTGATAAAATACTATATTGTCCTATCTTGTAACATAGTACTAAACACAGGTTAAAATGCCCCATACAAACATTCAAGCAGTGTACCCATACACGATTATGCACTCATATATTTTTATAGCACTATACAGGGTGACTACACCGACATTCTTCTCCGTTGCTATATCGGTAGAGCATTAACCCCTAAAATAGATTATACTAAGGAAATGGTGATATTCACGCAGGCTGCGACCGAATTTCCCGGAAGATTGTTATGGCTATAAGCTCTCTGAAGGAAATATAAGATTCATATCACCCTGTATATACTGATACGGAAGTATATAGTGCTGTTACGTAAGAGGCCAAATATTTTTGTTCATAAGTAGACGTAATATTGCCATACATGACATGCAGCGGGAAATTCAAATATATTATGATATTTTACTTAAGTGAACATATACATATGAAAAAATGAATGAAGTTATATGTTCCTTAAGTGAAGTTATATGTACTTTCTAAGTATATCTTGGACACAAATTTAATGACTGATAAAAGGTGAAGGAAAACATCTCGAAGATACCTGGACTGTAAAGTCTGAAATCACCAACCCGCATTGGGCAAGCGTGGTGTGTGAGACGAGGCCTGTGCCCAGCAGTGGGACGATAAATAGGCTGATGATGATAATGTTGACTTAAGTGAACATAAGATTTAAGGTGTGATTTTAACATTTGCGCTAATAATAGCTCTGAAAGTATTTTTTGATATCATTGTTTAAAGTTGCTAGATAAACGTTTTAAAGCAAAATATTAAAATATTTTGAGATTAATTAAAACTAAAAGCACATACTTACTATTGGTACAACCTAACCACATATTCGCAAATTGCCCCATTTGTTCGTAGGGCTAACTAGAGCTATTCGATTCATAACTAAGCTTCAGTGGCGTTTCGATAATCCTATGCAAATATTGAATTAAAGTGGCCTTAATACTCAAACTCTGGAAGTGTACGCACCGTCGGGTTGTGCTTAATAGTAGCTCATCGATAGCCTATATTGATGCTAGCCGATAAGGTGTATTTTGTGAAGCAATCAAGGCCTGGTCTAATATGAGTTGGGGCAATATAACAACTCTTAAAATATATATACATAGATTTAAAAATATAGTATGTATGTAGTTATATCTGAGTCTTGATAATGTTTCCGTATTCCCGACGAACACCAAAGATTTTTTACGCAAATTTTAAATTTTTCGCTATAATATAATCAAAATAAGTAAACAGTTTGATGTGAAAAATCTGTGACGTCATAATTCTTGTTTTCATACAAATTGCATAGAGAAAAATCGTTAATGACGGTCCGAAGGCTAAATTGATTGGGTTTACCAGATACCATTAGAAAATGCATAAATCCTTGAGACGCGATTCCCAGAGCACAGTAGTTGTATTATAGTAAAGACAAACACTTCTAACAACTGTTTACATAATTTTAAATATTATGTATTATTAAAAAAATACAAAGTAACGAAAACCAGCAAATCGAAATGAAAGAAAATTTTATTATACAGTTCTTACAATAATGATTGTCACTTTTTTTAAATTAGAAAACAAAAAAATAATCTAATAAAAAGGTTGTAAACAATATTAAAAAGTATTTATGCAAATGTGCAATAGCAACAACAAATGATTTTCGCATTCCAAAAGTCATTCTTTGTCGGTCTCCCTAACTGGATCGCAACTCTTTTATATTAAGAACGTATTGAGCCTATTTCATGCAGTCACAGTGTAGTCGTAACAGTAACATATTGGATTTATACTCAATAGTTGGGCATGAATAGTGGCAGGCTGCCAGCTAACGGCGATCACAATATCCATTTCGCGCAGTTGACTACTATGACTGGCGTCACTGGCATGGCAAGTGCTGCGTGAAAGCCTAGTAGAGTATATAAGCCAGCTGCTTATACATTCAAGCGAAGCATGAGTTCGATGAACAGTACACTCACGTACAATTGTTGATGGTGGCTGCATTTTGCTGAAGAGTTTTGACGACTGTTTAAAAAAAATATTGCATAAAGCCATTACGGTAGTTGATAACTATTCAAATTCTGTCCAAGTATCGAACTGTCAATAACTTCGAATCGAACTCTAGGTTTAGGCAATTTGTATGAAAGCAAGAAGTATGACGTCACAGATCTTTCACATCAAGCTATATAACTATTTTGCTTATACTATCACAGTTTTCCGTCAAAACAATAAATGAAATTGATTTTTTTTAAGATGCTTTACCAAAATGAATATCATAAAAGATTTTATTTTTTAACTACCTAATTACGCCTTGTGTTCGTTTAATATCCGATTAGGGCATGTAATTACATCAAAACATCATTGAAATGCAGTAATAAAATTCTTTGCGAAAACATTTCTGTGTTTAAATAGGTATTATTAAAAAATAAATGCTTCATCAATTCCGATACGACTAGAAAAATTGTTTGACGGTAGCTTATACTTTTTCAATGATGCACTTTTTCTGCAAACATACCAATGAAAATATTTCGTTTGAACAATATTATTGCAACTGCGAGTTACGTTAGGCACGATCCGTTTGCGCTGTAAAGTTTTTTAACGAGCTGTTTCATCTCAGCTTTCTTGTTGTTGATAAATATTTCTGTAAAGACTTTTTAACATAACATTCAATTTACATTTTCATATTTCTTTGGCATGCGTATAAATATCAAAAGGTTTTTATAAAGACTTCAAATAATGCCTCAAATACTGTGATTGTATGAAACCCTCTTTCAAAAGGTGAAAAGAAAGTACAGAGGCCAGCATATCAAGCTACTACAAATTTCCTGAGAGAGTTTCAACTTTATTGCTGAAGCATATGGTTCAAAGTTGATTGGGAAAATTTGACATTTTCGTGCTGCTTGATGTACTGGCGTCTGTACACATAAGGCGTACACTTTTTATGACGTAATCCTTTTTAAAGGAGAAAAATAGAGATTTCGCGACCTCATAGAGATGGAAAGGGTTTAAATATATTTTCATGGTCAATGCTGCGGGCTGAACGACGCTAATAATAAGATACCGAGGTCGTATAGTGCGGGCCTATTTTTATGTGTTTAATATTCATAAAAGTAAGGAACAGATACACTTACGTACTTTAGTAGACGTGACCTAGTTTGCTTTATAAGACGGTATTTTTTTATTCAAATAAACTCGGCTATTGCATGAATGTTTTGAGAATAAACTAAATGATACGTTTGAGGACGAAACTAAGCTCGAATCGAATGTTTGGACATGTTTCTCGTTAATTGGTTCCTATGTTGTGTAAGCAATCTCCTACACCAGGGTTACAGTATTCTTCGCAAGAGTTACCGCGGCCCCGGCACGCAAAGAGCTTCAGAATGTACAAAGTTGATTTCAGTCAGTAAAAGTCTGACACTCCCACCAGCTGCACACACAATAGAAAGGGTCATTTGATGATTACCCAACCTTTTTTCACACTTCTTGAGAGTGTTCATTGCAAGTAAACAGTTATGTGTTCTGATTATTTATAGACATCTCTGACTTCGCTTGAATATTTCGATGGCATTTAGAATCTCCTATTGCGTAGGCGAGGTATGCAAACCACATAATATGTATTTACGTAGACAGTCTATTTGCAATACTATGTATATCGAAGCGAACTTATTGTCTCAATTTGTAATCATTATTCAATGCTATATATTACATGTTAAGGTATGTACCGAGACAGTTGCGTGCGGCTGGCGTCGGGACAGAGTAACAAAAATAATTGAATACATAATTGATTAATAGCCATTACGACATGACAGATATTGATTGCTATCGGTGCGCTGGTAAATGTAGTGTGCTGTTGACTCTTTGTTAATGCTGTGGTCCTGGTACTTTGAATGTATGTAATACCATTATTTAAGTAATCATTTAGTGAGCTCATGCTAGACATAAAGTATTATTGAAGAATAATATTAACCAGAAGGGTAAAAGGCTCCTTTTTTTTACTTGGGAAATCGTCATTTCAGTGCAGCTGGAGGGGCTGTCAGACTCTTACTGACTAAAACCCACTTTGTTCCTACTGAAGGTCCCTGTGTGCCAGGGCCAAGGTAACTCTTACGAAAAACCCAAAGCCCAGGCAGACCCTAACCCTACGTTGCTAACGTCTTTTCGAGGAGCGCGTGAAACAACGCGCAGCCAAAATGGACCTGCCGTCCTTAGACGTTCGGACCATGAGGCACCCAAAACTCACCGCCCACCGACCCGCACCTAGGGTAAAAGGATCTTCATTTGTTTTAACTTTTTTATCTTTTAAGAACAATAATAATATTTAAACGACTTCTCTTTCACATTCCGACTTCTGTTTAGTCCCGATATTATGTTTCGTGTTACTAAATAAGTGAAATATGTTTTATACAAAAGTTACAATATACCCCCTACCCTATAATACAACTAAATTCGAGCAATATATCAACGCGCGGGTTATAGATTACAAAAACCTTTCATAAGCCATAGACAACAATAGACCATTAATAAAGAAAACCTTTTCAACCTCCCCTTTGTTCAGTTTTGTTACGTGTACTTACCATATGTCAAAGAAATACACACCTAAATATTCTACTAATATGAAGAAAAAAAAACTGAAATTTTTAACGCGACAAAGGTATAAAAAACATTGCACACTATACATAAATTATTGAATCAGGCATTACTTTGCGGAAATCCATGACATTTAATATTTGGAAAACAACTAGAAGGAAAAATATTTAGTTTTAGTTTCGCAAAATAAAAATCCAGGATTGGATGCAGGATGCAATACCATACATATTTACGTGAACGAAATATTTTTACTCGCATTTAATTTCACACTTTTTTATTCGGGTCGTAACAGTTCCAGTGGTATCCGTGCAAAAATGCTGAACAAAAAAAAAATACTATTGTAATAAAATGTCTTTTTATTGCCTCGTAGTGAGTAGAAAATACAACAATGGTACTTCCATAACAATCAATCGTGCACTTTTAAGTCACTGCACGTATGAAACTGACAAAAATTCTAAACATAGAACTACATCACTTGTCATTTTGATTGCGGCTATTCTAAAAACAGTTTTTTTTTGTGGGATATTCTGAATACTTTTTATGAATTTATCTTTTAATCACTTGGATAACAATCAATTTCAATACTAACGTGTGTTTTTACATTACTAGGGTCATGTCATGTTGAGATGTTGAGTCTTCATTTTAGATGACTCTTATGCAGTGTAATTTATATCCAATTTGTTTATTTTAAAGCGTTAAATTGAATATTATACCTAATGAGTGTAAAATATTTTAATAAATGGTACAAAGAAAATTGTTAAATTTTACTTCTACATATCTTATTGATCGTGCCTCGTGCGTTGACCGGTAACCGCGATTATGTCACACTATGCGATCTAGTACAGTCAATGAGTTACAAAACAAAAACTTAACTAGCCAAAGACCGTTAATACTAATATTTCATTTGAACGCAAAAGTTTTAAGTTTTCTTTGAAACTTTTTAAAGTTACCACAAGTAATTTAAACCAGACATCGTGTCATTTATGTATAGGTCTGGATCGCTGTATTGTGTCAGCGTAAGCTTGAAAGTAATATTTCGAACCTACCGTATGTTTTGAAGTGGTCAGTCTGCAGCTGGATTGAGTGTCAGACTTTTACTGACTAAAAGCCACTTTGTTCCTTCTGGATCCTCTTTGTGTGCAAGGGCCGCGGTAACTCTTGCTAACAATCCTGCAGCTCCGCAAGATTACCATCTTTTCACAAACCTAATGTATAAGATATCACCTAATGTATAAGTTATATCATATAAAGGAAGTCGGTCAAAAAGGAATAAGGAAAGTAGTTGTTTCGAATACAAACATAAGACAGGGACTAAAAATTATGATTAACACCAAAACGTCAACCTTACAAATGGTACCAAAAAGATTCAGCAATTATTCGTCAATAACCATTTTCTTTATCTTAAAAAAATCTAAAACCGTATAAAAATAGCGCGTTGAGTCGCGATATCGACGTTCCATTCAGTTGGGCACCTGTCATGGCGGTGATTGATTGCTCGCTATATTAAAAAGTAAATGAAGTGCCTTTTAAACGCGCTACCTATTCGACAAGGATAAAGTGGAGTTACAGCGTGACTTGATGGAAATGTCAAAAATTATGTCGTTACTTCTTTACTTCAGTTTTTCTTACTTTACTTTTAGATTGCTGACGAATTGCTAAGTATTAAGTCGTTTGGTGAAACAGTAATATGAACACCACGCCTAATGTTTTTGTTAAGCAGAATTTTCAGTTTTTTTTTTGTGTTTCGTTAATAAGTTTGTAATAATGATAAGAAACGACGGGTTATCTTTTTAAAGAAATACATTCATTTGAAAAATGTAGAAAATATAATTAATCGTGCTTTATTTTTAATGGAAAACTTGGGGAATGCTTGATTATTGTTTGGTCTTGAGACTATTTCTACGAATAAATATTAAAAACAAAGAAAAAGAAACAACGCGACGACATCCTAATGTCTTTATTTATTGTGTCTCCGAAACAAAACGCACAGCCCTTTACAGATATTTCGTTATAATGAAAGCACATTAAAAAGATTGCTCCAGAGATTGCAGCAAATGTTTGAAACATTTACAGTTTGGCAATAAGCCCATAATACCCACAACAGCAAACGATTTAATTCTGGTATTGCACTTTATAATATAATATCTTTGTATTTCATATTATGTCCCTTTTATACGGGAGATATTTTAAAAGTATGGTAAAACCATCACCTAAGGCCCCTTTTCCACGGCAACTTTTTGTAGTTATATGCAGTCGCGATGCTGTTGCGCGTAGCATCGACACAGACGCGAAGCGGTAACTAGCTGTGTGTCGTTGCCCACAGGACCAGATTCCGTCGCGATGTAAATGCGATTTGGTCGCGATGCAGTTGCCTTGATGTTCGGTTCCCATTCACACGCTACACCACACTCTCTCACCCCACTGTTCCTTCTCCGACATTGCAAATATTAACTCGACTACCACGCGATGCTGTTGCGCATTTGCTAAACGAGCGACTGTATGGCTACAAAAAGTCTCCGTGGACGAGAGGCTTTACTTCAGTTTCTAAGCTCCATTTTAATTCTGTGTTATCATCATGTTTGATAAGCTGCCACTTCAACTCCCACGCCGCTATAAAGTTTCATGCCTCCTTATTGTTTAAATTATTAAGTTGAGGTTCATTTTCATTACTATTTACTTTCATACGAACCGCATAAGTACGTTCAACACGCAAACTTAATAGCTTAGGTGTTTTAAGTTGAAAACCAAAATATTTCATGTAGAAGTATCTTGAATTTCAAAAGCGTAATACGTGTTCTTAACTTTTACGTGTTTAATGAATCTCATATTCAAAACAGAATAAAATTAAATTTGGTTAATGAGTATTAAGTAAACCGTTTGAGAGATAAAGTCAAATTACCCTTTAATATATTTAAAAGTTTCTCATGAAAACTCTTCGAGATAATAAACACATTGTTGAAAATAATACGATAACATTTAAACTTTTTGTTTTCAAAGGGGTTTGAATTTATTAAGCAGTGAAACGTTTTCTTTTTGTGAATTGACGCATGGATAAACCAAGGCCCTTTAAAACGTTTTGCTTAGAAGTTAGAAACTAGATTTTATTTATCGTCTCATTCAAAATAAGTGACAATCGCTGTACGAATGAAGAATGCATTCCAATTTAAATAAAGAGCCCGGTTTCGAAAGGGTGTTTCTTTTTTTAAACTAATAAATAACTTAAATCGATACTGAACAGACGGGCGTAGATCCTGTTACGTCCGACACACAAGGTATTCTATTTTCCTTAGCAAAATCGAACGAATCCTACGGGGATTCTATCCACACGGAGTGGCAGGTATAAGCCAGAGGAATTTAAAAGGAGAGTACAAAACAACACTTTAGAAACAGCCGTAGCACCAACTCATTATCAACGAAGATTCTTATCAGAGTTAACAAAGATTTCGGCTAATCTAAAAGTTTGAATTGTGAAGTTTGTTCCACTTTCATAAAATCTTTTCTGCTCAAAAATTCAGTAGACACGATAGAGTTTTAAAAAATAAAGGCGTGTGCCTTGCTTATCAAAAATTTATATTTACACAAGAATAAACTTGTGGCATATTGTATCACAATATTTATGAGTCTTACAATCAGTCATACTTAGGTAAACATGTTTAGTACTCAATAATCCACAATATTATATTGTATTCCAAATGTTTTTGTAGGTAACACTTATAACTACTAGTGAGTCAGTTTATCTACTTGACTATTTTTTATTAATGCATAAGTAAGTATAAGCACGTACAGACACCAGCACATCAAGCCAATACAATTAGTACATATTTTAACATATTTTTAACTTAAATAAAAAAAATTACAGTTTCGGGTAGCTTGATGTCCTGGCATCTGTACATACACAGAATATTTTCTAATGAAGCAACAGCCATGTATAATTATATTTCCGTAAATACCTTCAACTGTATCCCAAAATAACGCATCTTAAATATTAACTAGACGCGACAAAGGATCAGGTGAGAATTAGTTATAATTAATCTTAAGCTCCTGTCAGTCAACGCGTAAGTTAATTAATTAAGAACCTAGTTATACAATTCCCCAGGCGAGTGTATTCGTAAACTCGTTTGCCGCTAAACTATTGCTGGGCTAAGTTGATTGCAATATTGTTGTTGATTCTTAGAAGGTGTTAGGAATAGCTTGAACTAGGTTCGCCTACTACGTTCGGTAAATCAATATCTACCTACAAATGTTGTTGTGCCATTCTTGTCTTATTTATTTTCTTTAGCATTGAAGCAATAATCAATTTAAAATTAATAATACCAACTTCAGATAGCTTAACAATCTGAGTATTCAATCCTTTTATTGTAAGGAGAGTTGTATAAAATTAAGATTTTATCATTTAAATTTTTAGGAGATAGAATTTTGCAATATGTTTCAGATATAGTTACTGCTATATATAATAAATAAATAGAGATATTATGTTGTTTAATTAAATAAAGATTCACAGTAAACCAATCAATTAAAACCAGAACTAAGATGCGTTAAAGGCCCTATTCATAGTCTATTTGCACTACGTAGTTTGATCACACTGATAAAGCGCAAGGTTTTTCTTTATTTAATGAAAGTATAAACATGTATAATTATGTACATACAATGACTGTAAACACATTGAACATTAACAAGTTGTGAAAAGTCCTCATATAAAATTAACGAACGCGAACCAAATACCACCTGACTAATTACAAACGCCAGTGTTCGTTCGTTTGTTTACTTATTGTTAGAAGCTGATGAGATATTAACTCGCGGATTATAAGCCTTATTATTGTGTTTGACTTTGAAAAGTAAGGAGATTACATTTTGTTGTTGAACTTCTGTCTAATGAAGATTTTGTTTTGAAATAAATGAATACAAATATTGGTGTTACTCCATAAATTAGTGTTTCTAGAATATTATGATTTGTGATAAATGAGATGATTCACTATAAAAGTTTTGAAATCAATAAAACTATAAATCAATTTTATACAAATCAATTTACAATTTCACCACACGACTGTATTAATTACTCGTCAAATGTTTTGGTCATATGCCTAGCCTTTTTCCAATATGTTGGGATCGGCTTCTATTCTTAACCGGATGCAGCTCAGTACCAGTGTTTTACGTGGAGTGACTGCCTACCTGATATCTTCAACCCATTAACCAGGGCAACCCGATACCCCGTAAGACTGGTTGTCAGACGTTCTGGCTGCTGACTACCCGTAACGACTGCCAAAGAAGTACAAATGTCAGCCGAGACCCACCAATTTAGCGTGCCTTCCGAAACACGGAGGGACTCGTCATGACAAGATGG
Organism: Heliothis peltigera; assembly: GCA_958496145.1. NCBI lineage: Eukaryota > Metazoa > Arthropoda > Insecta > Lepidoptera > Noctuidae > Heliothis > Heliothis peltigera. The sequence continues at coordinate 5,468,289 of OY292334.1, read as the reverse complement.
TCACCCATCTGAGGCCCGACTGCACCAAGCGTTGCTTAAACTTATGATTGTTCAACCCATGCGGTGTTTACTTAGCCATGTGCTCCTCTAACTTTTACTGCATTGATAACCTAACCTTTTTTTTTTCGTGGGAAATCATCAAAGGACCCCTCCCGCTGAGGGTGCAGCTGGAGGGAGTGTCAGACTGTTACTGACTAAAACTCACTTTGTTTCTTCGGGAGGTTCCTGTGTGCCAGGGCCACGGTAACCCTTGATAACCTAACCTTAATTCTCAAATTAGCTATATTAGCGTTAGCTTAAATGAGTTTGTTTTTGATCGCACACTACAGGTCATTAATTGCAAGGTTATAATCACTTCTATGAACGTATTTGTTGATACACTTGAATATCATCTTCGCACTTTTCGCAGAAGCAAAGTACCAACATTTTTTGCACTCACTTAATCGAGGAAAAATAAAGGTTTCACACCATTTTACTTTTAAGGAAAAAAAATCTTCTCACGTCCCCTTCATTACGTTTCGTTGGACACAAAGGTGAAGGGAGAATATAAAATCCTGAGGATTTATTTATTGACTTTAATAATGCCCAACATTTACACGAAGGTTTTACGGATCAGGGTTAGCAAAATATACAGGTTCGAGGCGTTTATTAGAGAGAGTGACGTAATGAGAATTAGGGATGCACGTTATCCTATAGCAGTATTAAGAGATTAGTTGGTCTATCAGTTTGGCAGTTATTAACAGTAGAAGGGGACCTTTATGATGTCGAGAGGAATTTTCAGGTCATCATCGCTTTACATCGCTTTACATTTTTGTATCGACTTGATTACCATTGGTATCGTTTAAAAACTTTGTTCATGTCATTGGTAGTTAAGTCTATAAAATCCACGACGCCAGCACATCAAGCTTCTCCACAAACTTTATCGCTGAAGCATATGTATGGTTCAAAGTAGATTGCGAAAAGGTTACAGTTTTGGGTAGCTTCATGTGCTGGCGCCTGTACATTCTAAAAAGTAAATGTATTTATTAATATAAATTGCTTTAATAACTTAAGAATATTAAAAAATTTAAAGCTTTCCTATAAATATTCGAAACAAAATATTCGAAAAGCAAAGATAATCAATTTCAGTTACCCCACCTTATTTACATTACAATCTATTACTTCCCTTACCAAACACATATTCCCATCTATATTTCAAAACAACATTCCAAACAAATGACTGTCTATTATTTTAGTGGGTACTATATTTATGTTATCTGTACGTCAGGTGCACCTTTCCAAATTGCTAGCGAGCTCCTGCCTTCCTGTCCCAAATACGACTGTCAGACCCTTATCAAGCCCTAATTATACATTACCGTCGTTTTCATTTGGAATTTTGGACACTCCGATATTGTGGTGGATTTCTTTGGTGACAATTTACTGTGTGACGTCATTTGTCAGGTAGCCTTTTACATGTAAGGTTTGAAAAACGAATGCTTGAGTTCGAGTGTGTTTTTTGTAGGACATGTTTTTTTTTTGTTGGGTCGTTGAGTGATTGATTTTTTGTACTGTGTGGTTCACGAAGTACACGTACGTACCTACGTATGATTTCATTTGATTTCAAAGTAGTATTAAGCTGTGCCATACACATGTTTGAAATCTTTCTAAAATCAAGTTGTCGCAACGTGAGCTGAAATGTCATTTCCAGACATTTATGTTTACGTTATAGTTGTAGAAGATATCTTAGTTAATCCCGAAGCTGTTCTCTCAAAACAATTTCATTAACGGTAGAACTGATGAGTTTGCAATTCTTAAAACAGATTTCTAAATAGTACGAGGCCATCTTTATTTTACAAGTAGGCAGTAAAATAAGTAGACATCCATAAAAATTTGGGCAAACAGTAAAAATGATGACTAAGCACTAATTACAGTAAAACTCAGCTTTAATGTTCACGAATTCATGAAATATGATACTCGTTACATCATAAAAAGTTATTAGATGTCGCTGTTTTATGGATAACAGACTTCTTCGTTGGAAAGTAGCACAACAAAAGCTGTTGCTTTTTACGATGACTATAGTCTTAAAACAGGAGTTACGGCGTCATTAGCGTTTTAATATATCGCCGAAAATAAATTGATGTGCCGCAAATATTTTTTCGGGGAAAATCAATTTAAAAATATAATAATTAATGCTATAAAATTAACTAAAGGGTATTGGGTTGCCCGGGTTGTTGGTTGAAGAGGTCAGATAGGCAGTCGCTCCTTGTAAAACACTGGTACTCAGCTAAATCCGGTTAGACTGGAAGCCGACCCCACCACAGTTGGGAAAAGGCTCGGGAGATGAAGATGATGAACGCTACAAAATTTACAATTTCGTTATATGTAACACTAACATTTTCTTTAATTATTTTAAAATAACGCTAATTTAAAATTCTTACTAATATTAACAGTGTCACAAAAAGCATTTCGTACATAACATATAAAGCAAAATACATATATTGAGACAACCGCAACTGCACTTTCAAAATAAATAGATTTTCTCCACATCGCGTCTGAAATGAATTTATAATTCCCAAATGGTAAAATTAAACCCCCTATTTCTATCTTGACTACCTCTTGTTCTTAAAATAGTCACTAGTTTATCACGTTTGCTGTGCAAAAGTCGAATGAGTCGAGATTATATTATCTTGTAATAAGTTCGGGAAGAAGTTTAAAGCATTGAAAATTATTGTAACCATTATTATCAACACGTAGTAAAAAAAAAATATCAAATGAAATCTTAATAGTGTTTTTTTAAATGAGATGAATTTTATTCAAATGATTACAAACAAATTGTGGTTTTACGCACCCAATTAAAATAAAAATTCCGTATATGTATTTACATACACATATTTTTCATTTTTCATATTACATCTTTTAATTAATTGACTTGAAATTTTGGGTATCTTATATCCTAAAAAATACTCTAATGAGTGTTTCGTAATTTCAAAAAAAATTGAATGTTTTCTTAGCACAGACATTAAAAAGCTAATTTTCAGTATAACTAAAATAACAAAAAAGTACGCTTTTCGCCTAAACATGTTTTTTTTAATCCATCAAAGTTTTTCTACTTCTTACTTTTATGCGACAAATAATCGAGTTCCAATAGTACAAAATTCAACATTCTCCTGGGAAATTCGTGAGACGCGCAGTCGTCGGTGCGTCGCCCGAGATTGCAGCTATTACTTCTAACACCCCTCTGTTTGCCACCAAATAGTTATACCCTCCCCTAAATTATTAGCTTCAGGTACACACCTGAATGTATGTGGGATACACTTTGGGAATCGAAAAAATAGGGGACGGAAATTGGAGTTTACTAGGCTGATATGTCTTCTAGTCACTTATTACGTTCACTTTATATTGATACTAGCTTCCGCCCGCGGTTTCACCCGCTTTCTGAGGGAAGTACTTTCCATACCCGGATAAAAAGTAGCCTATATGTTATTCTGATGTATAAGCTATATTGTGGTAAAGTTTCATTCAAATCCATTCAGTAGTTTTTACGTGAAAGAGTAACAAACATCCATACATCCATACATCCATCCATCCATACATACAAACTTTCGCCTTTATAATAGTAGTAGGATAGTGGTTTAAATAATGACTGTTCTTAGCGTGGCGATAAGTGCTTCAATCGGTATTCTGTGTGTTTTCAAATTGAGCGAAGTATTTCTTTTTATCATGGAAGTCTTTGTTATTGGCGTATTAAATGCTTAAAATTGTGGTAGACAAATTAGTTCTACGCTGTTGGTACAGATGCCAGCACATGAAGCTACTACAATGTGTAAAATTTCCTAATTAGTTTTTCAACTTTATTGCTGACTAGCGACCCGCCCCGGCTTCGCAAGGGTGCAATGCTGATACTAAAATTATACACATAAACCTTCCTCTTGAATCACTCTATCTATTAAAAAAAACCGCATCAAAATCCGTTGCGTAGTTTCAAAGATGTAAGCATACAAAGGGACATAGGGACAGAGAAAGCGACTTTGTTTTATACTATGTAGTGAAGAACATGGTTCAAAGTTGATCGGGAAAATTTGACACTTAGGGGAAGCTTCAGGTGCTGGCGCCTGTACTATTGATAAAAAGTTTTTTAGAAGTTAAACACAAACAAAAACCTAATTATATTATAGTTAACAATGGTTTACCATATCCTACAGGCAAGAGAAAAGTTTAATATAGAATTTTGCCTGACAAAATTTATACATATTTATTATTTTATATTATATCAGTAAAATACAGTTCTTCATAAAAATGGACACCTATTTCTATGCAAAATAGCTAGATACTCTAAGGCCTTTAAGAGTAGCCTCCCCCAACAAACAGCTTACGTAAGTCTAAAACGAAAAAAACTTGACCCAACTACCAGTCTGCCACAGCTTCTGTCATTGATAAGAGAAACGGGAAATGAGAGACGCCTTTCCTTTGATATTTATATTTGAATAAACAGTTGAGTACTTAAACTTGTATTAAAAAGTAGCTAGCTGGTTTTAAATAAAGAATTAATGCTTAGTAAACGTCAAGTAAGAATAATTGTACCTGAATAAACAAAATAGTAGTACCTACAAACGACAGCACATGAATCTACCCGAAACTATAAAATTTTGCCAGTCAATTTTGAACCATATGCTTCGGCGATAATGTTCAAAATCTGTTAAGGAAATTTGATAGATTCAGAGCAATACTTTTAATCAAGATTGGTCAATAAAGTAGGCAGTGATTACTAATAACGAAAAATTATATTTTATCGAAATGAAAATGAGTATTTAGTTTTCAATATGGGACTTAAAGTTTAAATTATTAAAATAGGTCTTACTGTCATTACGTGTTTAAGATAATAATATGTTGCTGTGGACCTACGAATAATTCTAAACCTAGTGGTAGCAATTATTGTGGTGTATAATTTTAGGTTCAAAATAATTAATGAGTTCTAGACTTGGTATAAAATGTACTATAATAAAATAAATAATGATTACTCTCGTATTCAAACTTGATTATTGTTATTATTTTGTTTTTATTGAGATTGTTGTTTGTATAGTTGGGAGGACAGAAAATTAGATAATATACAATTAATTCTACGAACATTTTACAAAATTCCAAAACGCATAATATATCTACATAGTTCTTTTTTATTGCCTCACTATGCGTAACAGTTATTCACGAATTCCGCATAGATGCATCGAAACCGTCGTGCATCCAGAAAATATACGCAATATTGCGTTTTATGCCCGCATCTATGAAACAGCTTTTATTTGTTGTTCACTAAAGATTCAATGGATTGTAAAGAATGCTATAGCGGTAAAGCTCTACGATAGTCTCAATGCAGTACAATATTTACAGTGGCCATTTTGAAATGAAATTCGACGGTAGTGGACGTAAAACCTCTTTATAACTGTGTTGCCTTTTTTGTTTCTACTAAAACCTCTAATAAAACGGATTTTTCAGCCGTCTGTCTGTGCAAATACGTATTGTTTCTGCAAACGAGTGATGGATTTTTCGAGCTCTGTTCATTGCGGATTTGTTAATTTTATTGTAACTGCGCTTATATAAGGCAAAACATTTATATGAATTAAACTTGTTTTTTTTTGTTGAGTAAAAGCATCGGCCAGTTGTTTATTAAGCTATTTCCGTACTTCTTATGTTTTAGTCAATCAATCTGATTATTTTCCGATTCCGTGACATGTTAATGGTTCTGAACTAACTAATAGCTGCACTATACAATATGTAAAAATAAAACGTCATGCGGAGCAACTTCATTTGTTTGACAAACTACATAACGAAAGCCTTGACGTTCTTTCGTGTACAGCCAACAATTTATGACGTCATTATAGTGATGTACGAGCAATGATAATCCATTAGTTTTAGTTTCGTATTTGAGTACTAATTACTGTATCGTGAGGCTCAATTGTATTCCCTCTGGATAGATAGCCGTCACGAAGTATCGTGCTACGTAACAAAAGAGTATCGGTCGAAAATTAGAACTTCTATTACGTAATAACTAGCGCCCGCTAGTAGATTCACCAGCGTCCCGTAGCAAATTAAATATTAAAAAATAATAAAAAATTAAAAAAGTATCCTATAGCCTAACTCCATAAATTATGGTCTATTTAATATTGAACAAAAAAATTATCATTTCTGTCCAGGAGTTTTTGAAATTAGCGCGTTGAAGCAAACTATCAAACTCCTCAGCTTTATAATATTAATACAGATTGGGCAGCTTAGGTGCTTTTTTAAATCGAAAATGGCATCACGTAATTGGAAATTATGGGGGAAATGTGATCATAATTTAAATTTAAATGGATAAATAGTAGGTACCTACCTAAAAATGTTATACGTTGCAATGGAATGATAAATATCGGTTATCGGTTGGCAAATATTTTTTCATTTAGATAATAACAATACTTAAATCAATATACATCATATTGATATTTAAACATTGCATTGTTACCATGAACTATCAGAGTACATACAGTTATTTTTTTTTACTATCAAAAGAGGTTGTAATATTTTGTTTGTGTTTAACCATTTGTTTCCACTTACCTCTTTTATTGAGCTTTGCTCCAAGCCAAGAGGGCTATCAAAGAAATTCTAGTGTAACATGCCAAAGTGAGAAATAATATCGGTTCTCTTACTAGCATTTGCGGTGGATTTTCTATTTTGTTGTCTTATACAGGGTTACGGAATAGCTTTGTAAGCATATGTAGACCTAAAGACCCTAATGCTGTTCTGAACATTTTGAAATGTAAGTTAGAAAGTTGTTTGTGTCGTCAATACTTTCTGTTTTGTGGTTTCTATTGAGACAGTAGAATAGGGATAATCTGTATTTGCATCAGGTTTATTTCAATAGCTTAATGACTTCATCTTGATCACTAATCGAACTTGCCTAGTCCTAACTTTATTATGATGGTTCACCATCAGCCTTTTCATCGTCCCACAGCTGAGTACGAGCTTCTTGTCACATATGTAGATACGATTTCGTTAATCACCACGCTTGCTCAATACGGGTTCTGTCATTTCAGACTTTATAGTCTAGGTTTCCTTCATCTTTAATCGTCTTGTCAGTTTGGTGCTTTAATTATAAGGCCGACACATCATCATCATTATCTCAGCCATAGGACGTCCACTGCTGAACATAGGCCTCCCCTTTAGATCTCCACATACATACGCCGGTTGGAAGCGACCGACACAACCTTATATTATAAAATATAACTTGGATCTAAACCTAAAATAACCACTAGATTAATCTAGTAAACATAATTATCACGGGTCAATCTTCAACGCCTCTTCCTAACTACAAATTCCTTCTGAATAAGCCCACAATTAATATATTACAATGTAACCAAATCTTTTGACAGAATGAAAATGAATGTGGACACACAAAGCAATTTCCATTGAAATAAAATAATATTGTAACAAATTAGGAATGCGTCATAGCATTAAAACCGCCATGAATGGCAATATGAATGAGCACATCCCATAATGCATTGGTATGCTCATATCTTTATCGAATATATGCAGTTGATCACCCACAAATCGGATTTACGCTATTGGCGTGTTAAGCCGCGCTAATTTCGCCAATCGTTGGGAAATTTCGTTGGAGCTCGATTTTACATTCAGTCGGGAATAAATTCATTTAGCTTTGCATATTCAGAATAATATTTGGGAATATCTGGTGTTTTAATAGTTTTGTGGGGATTTTTATAAACAGCGCTATGGTATATGTGTGGTATGAATATTTCATGGCGTTGCGCTGCCGTCAATAGCATAGTTGCAGTAAGTACGCTCTAGACACTTTTGAGAAAAACGCGGTTAAAGTTTTGGCTCGAAAATCTTCCATAAATCCTTTGTTTGTAATCAGATCATGATGCTTGATACCTTAAATGAAAGAGGAGCTCAGCCTCTATCTATTACTTATTTAGACACGATTACTGAGTTATTGAAAGACCAAATAAATTAATCATTGTTGTTATACTAAGTATTTCTTAGAGGCTCTCTGATAGGGAACACTTAGCATAAACACAGTAAGTGTGTTATTTACTGTATTTATGCTAAGTAACCATACGAATTTATGCTTAAATATAATATGGTTCAAAAGTTTTATTACATCAGGCTGGTGATAATAAAACAATTAGTTCTTGGTTTAAAAACGTATTAAAAAAAAAAACAAATCTTGTTTCGTTAAGCTAAAGTAGCTTTACATTACAAATTAAATAAAAATCCTTTCTTCGCTATCAAATCAACACTTAATATTTATTATTAATTTAATACAATTGTTCAATTAATTTAATTTAATTACATATTAATTGAACAATTGTATTAAAAGGCCATTTAAGTAGGTTAAATCAACTACTTTTTTAATTAAGTAGCCCATGTTTATAATAATATAACGAATAACAAAATTACGTTTCTTAATTTTACTTAATTCTATCAGCCTTTCCAGTTACAAAATTGCACATACATATTCTAATAATTTAGTTTTCTTACATTAATCTCTCAACTCAAGTTATCTTAAAATATGTAAGTATTATTCAGTCTTATTTTAAACAACTATTTTAGAATCACGTTATTATGTTTATATAGGTAAGGGACTAATTTTTAAGAGTAATTTCTTCGGTATGAAATCAACACTTATAGATTAATAGAACAACATTTATGAATCTTATAGATACGTAACGATCATATAGAAACAAAAATTATAACAATTTAGGAAAAACATAACCCTTTCTTCTTTTACAATTTAATAAAATAAAATATTCAATAAATTAGGAATCGACTTATACGAAAACAAGCAGGTGAGAACTAATCATCAAATTCTTTGGAAAGATTCAAGGATTCATCGTTAACTGGCAAGTCTAACCAGAATTGCCTTCGACTAGGTAGCATCAAGGGAACGAGATCTTTAACAATTTTTTCTTTGCGGGAAGAGGCGACACCCCTTGGTGAACATCTTTGTTCAGCACAAGGGAATTGTTTGTTTTTTCTTTTTAATTTTGACTTGTATAAAGTTTATAATGGATGTCCACGATTTTTACAAATTTTCTGACTTTCATTCTGAACAGAAAATGCGTGCATTGAAAAACCGGGAATACATTAAAAATTTCACTGTGGTGAAAGTTGTCCGTGGAGAGTATAATATTTTTTACAAAAAATCTCACACTGATGAAGAATTCAAGATACTAAACTTTTTACAAGTCAAAATAAAAAAAAAAAACAAACAATTCCCTTGTGCTGAACAAAGATGTTCACCAAGGGGTGTCGCCTCTTCCCGCAAAGAAAAAATTGTTAAAGATCTCGTTCCCTTGATGCTACCTAGTCGAAGGCAATTCTGGTTAGACTTGCCAGTTAACGATGAATCCTTGAATCTTTCCAAAGAATTTGATGATTAGTTCTCACCTGCTTGTTTTCGTATAAGTCGATTCCTAATTTATTGAATATTTTATTTTATTAAATTGTAAAAGAAGAAAGGGTTATGTTTTTCCTAAATTGTTATAATTTTTGTTTCTATATGATCGTTACGTATCTATAAGATTCATAAATGTTGTTCTATTAATCTATAAGTGTTGATTTCATACCGAAGAAATTACTCTTAAAAATTAGTCCCTTACCTATATAAACATAATAACGTGATTCTAAAATAGTTGTTTAAAATAAGACTGAATAATACTTACATATTTTAAGATAACTTGAGTTGAGAGATTAATGTAAGAAAACTAAATTATTAGAATATGTATGTGCAATTTTGTAACTGGAAAGGCTGATAGAATTAAGTAAAATTAAGAAACGTAATTTTGTTATTCGTTATATTATTATAAACATGGGCTACTTAATTAAAAAAGTAGTTGATTTAACCTACTTAAATGGCCTTTTAATACAATTGTTCAATTAATATGTAATTAAATTAAATTAATTGAACAATTGTATTAAATTAATAATAATTATTAAGTGTTGATTTGATAGCGAAGAAAGGATTTTTATTTAATTTGTAATGTAAAGCTACTTTAGCTTAACGAAACAAGATTTGTTTTTTTTTTTAATCCATTTTTAAACCAAGAACTAATTGTTTTATTATCACCAGCCTGATGTAATAAAACTTTTGAACCATATTATATTTAAGCATAAATTCGTATGGTTACTTAGCATAAATACAGTAAATAACACACTTACTGTGTTTATGCTAAGTGTTCCCTATCAGAGAGCCTCTAAGAAATACTTAGTATAACAACAATGATTAATTTATTTGGTCTTTCAATAACTCAGTAATCGTGTCTAAATAAGTAATAGATAGAGGCTGAGCTCCTCTTTCATTTAAGGTATCAAGCATCATGATCTGATTACAAACAAAGGATTTATGGAAGATTTTCGAACTAAAACTTTAACCGAGAATGGTGCGGGGTATGCCAACGCCCCCCGCACACTCCCCAGGATGGCTATATGCTCTGTAAATAATGATTAACCTCATGTTAGATCCGATTACGTTACTAAACATAAATTCAATATCGCATCGAACTGTCTTTGTAGTAAGTAATCTGAAACCTACGCTTAGGATCAATACTAAGCATACATGCAGTATCGCGGCATATTTTTTTTAAGACTAGACCACTCATTTAGTAAATATTGGGAAACTGCTTGGGATCAAAACAGTATATCTTCTTAATGTTTATTTGCTAGGCCCAAATTCAATTTTAATAAAGTAAATGACTTAACATATTAGTAGTATAGTAGTCATACTGTACTTATGCTGAGAGACTCAGAACAAGATTTTTTACCGTAAGTGTGCCCACTGTAATAATGCCTTGTGATGTAAAAAAAATGCTCAACTTACTGCAAATTTTAAATTGCTAAATATTAATTAAAAAACGATAGAAATAAATGAGTAAGATGTATACGTAGATCTCGTTCTCGTGATCACGTCTGTATATCTAACTCAATTTTGACAAAAACCCCACTTACTGCAACTATGCTATTGACGGCAGTGCGTTGCTATTAATTTAATTGGAAAATTTTTTGCATTGTGCAGGATCATGCATTTGTTTAATTTCGTAGTTTGTAATTGCTCGAGCCTATTATGAATATTCACACATAAGGTAAAAATCAGGACATTCTGAATAACTACGTATGAGTATTACTGACGCAAAAATTCGATTCATTAAGGGAGTTCTTAACTTTTAGCCCCGGTAAATATATTTTCATCGAAGTACTCAAAGGCGCCATTAAATCATTTCAAGAATCTGAATAAAATATTTATTTACACTCGCATCCATTCCTCTGTATTCCTGCCCCGGACCAATCATTTACATAATATTTTCATCTCTCCATTGGTTATTGAGCTGATATTATTTAACGTCTCTGTGAAGTCGACGGCTTTTCATATGGGATATTGAAAAATGAAGTCTCTCGGTAAGTATAAATTATCCGCTTGGTGTTCCGAAGATTAATGACTTCGGAATTTCTCTGAGGATGTAAAGTCGATGAAGCCATTTTTCTAAAGTCCACTGCCAAAAATGACACAAAGATTGATGCTTGCTGGCACTTTAGAAAACTAGGCGTGAACACGAAAAAAAAAAAACAAATCGACGCTGAATTTTGTTTTAATTTATTACGAAGACAGTTTTAAGTTTGTTATTGATGAATTTACCAAAAGACGTTTATATTTCTTTACTAATAAAAATGTGCTATTCACAGACCTCTAGTGAGGTGAATTTTAAACACTTACTTACATTTTAACATCACCTTTTGTTCTAACAGTTCATTAATTTCTAACTGAACAAAGTGCTCGGTCATGTTTCCAAAACGGCTACATTTTTCATTATTATTATTCGCCCTTGAATCTTGAAACCTGATAAATTATTCAAACAATTGAGGTTTTAAGTGTAATCTCGTGTTCGCTAATTGTGAATTTATGGTATTACCGACACTAGATTGGCGTTTGGCATTTGTCTAATTATTCAATGTGGTTGAATTCATGTACTATTCGTATTCTGGATTGGTATTTGTAACATCACGTCAATTCATTTGTATACTACAATATCAAAGTGTACCTACACTGTATGTACATCTTGCTAGACATATTTTTTTTAATAAAAATACATTAAATACGTAGTTTAACCAACAGCAAAGTCTTTTTCTGCAAATCTTTTCAAACGGATATATTTTTAAATATTGATGTGGTAAAAATCTTTATAACAATGTTTCATCTATTTTTATGTAAACATGACGAGTGAGTACGGTCTATTCGAACGCATTAAATAGTAAAAACTAGAAATGATTTTCTTTTAAAATACTAAGTCACTTGTTAGTAATTTGTCCGTGTAAAAATATTTTAATAAATATATAAAACGTACAAGACCGCAACTTTTATAAATGGCAGTGTTTCACAAATTGCTTCGATATTTTCACTTCGTAAATAAATAAGTGCCTATAATGACTTTTCTTTATAGCCTTGCTCCGAGTATACTCGGTTCATTATATAAAAATATTGAAAGCAATCTCTTGGCAAAGAATTTAGTGATTGAATCGACGTCGTCAAATCAATTTACCTTTCATCAAGGGTTTCACGAAATCTTTTGACAAGATTGCCTTTATAATGTTATCTTATGACGCAATGATATTAGGTTTATTGAATGTTTTTGAGAAATATGATTTTATTTTAATGAAAATATTTACTATATTTTTATAAACTAGCTGTTGCCGGCGACGTCGTCCGCGTGGGCATTAGGTGATTAAACATTCACCCCCCCCGTACGTGATAGCGTGATAATATGTAGCCTATACATATGTTGAACCGACCCCTTAGTTATATTCATGCTAAATTTGAAGCAAATCCATGCAGTACTTTTTGAGATTATCTCGGACATATGTACATACAGACAAAAATTCTAAAAACTATATTTTTGGCTTCGATATCGATCTTAGATCATTTGCTGTGTCATTTGTCCCAATTATTATTCATTAAAAAAATAAAAATAAAATAATCAATGTACAGTTTTGACTTTTCTACGATTTTATTATATGTATAGATACTATCTTAAATGTGAATATTTTCTAATTCATCATTAGTTGAAATTGAAGCTTCGAAAAAGAATTTGAACAACAAAAACATTCACACCAGCGATTTGTCGGTCAATTTTTTTTTGCACGCGAAATATTTTTACACCGAGCTAAAAAAACTCATCGTGCGGTTTTGCGTGTCATCTTTTGAACCAGTTTGCCTTCTGCAATCAATTTCAGCTGTCAATATTGTTTGTTTCCGATCGTATACGCGCGACACCGCTTGGAAAACCCAATAGTATTAGTACACCGTTAAAAAACATAAAATCATACATATCAAAATGAGAACCTCCTTTTTTGAGTCGGATAAAGCACTAAATCCTTCTCCTGGATGTAACAAAATAATACTTTTCCGAACAGTTTTTCAGGTTCAGCCAATTCTACCCGCTCCTTTTTTTAGAAAAAATCACAAAAATATTTGCGACACCGACGTTTACGTCTACGCGACCATCACGAGGATTCAGTCCATATTCAATCAACCCTTTCGATGCTGATAAATGGAAAACGTCAGCTAACTGATGGATGCGTCCTTTCATATACTGATGCGGACTTAATCCTTCGGTAATATCGTCCGCATAAACTCCTCATTACTATTGCGTGGGACGAAGGTTATTGATGTTATATTATGGTTCAATGTGTATGAAACGTGCCATTATAATAACATTAATGAAACTGTGGAATAATTGAATACTAATTATGGTATTGCCCGAAGGAAACCATTTCCGAACCTCATGTCAATCTCAAGGTTCTTAGGTACCTCACTAATTTGACTTTTGATTTAACCTTTTTTTTTTTTAATTATCCTGTACTGTCCCACTGCTGGGCAAAGGCCTCCCCCATATCTTTCCACTTATCTCTTGATTTAACCTAGTATTTGCAAAATAAATATAATTTATTTAGGCAGGCAAATCGGGTCAGATATTGTTGAGGTATTAATAGTTTAACTAGCATGACTTTCTTTTTTATCTAGACTAGCTTCCTTCAGCGGTTTCACCTACATACATCTCTTAGGAATTACAAATAATGGTTGAAACATTTTTTTTAATCGGTAGTTCCTGAGATCAGTTTTCTGAGATCAGACTTTTTTGCTAGGAGGTACTAGCAAAAAAGTCTTCAGCTTTATATGGTAAACTATCCGAGGATATTTAAAAGCGTATGATGAGGTTTTTTTCGAATTTGTTATTTCATACTTAACTGTAAAAAATGCGGTACGATTAGGATTTTATAGAGATATATTGGAATATAATAATATTATGTACTGGTAAATTTAAAGTCGCTTGAAGAATTAAGAGGAAACAGGTTGCGAATATAACCCACACAAAGTACCTACTTTCGGAAACAATAACCACATGAAAATTAATGAAAGTGCTATAAAAACACAATTAAATTTTAACACAGCTGTTAGCAGATGTTTATCTTCACACAAGGCGAAATTATTTAAATACGTTATCATTATATCCGTAACGGAAGCGTCATATGAGAGTAATTACGTCGTTCTTAATCGCTCGAGTTTAATAAAGACTCCTACGCCTTTAATTAAGCCAAATATTTAAATTAACAAAGTAACAAAACACCCATCAAAAATTCACCTCCAGTTTTCTCCGACAATTGTGCAATAAATATCCTTTAGGCGTCTTCAACCCGTTAATTGTACTCTTTCCTAGAAACAAGAGAATGCAATTTTCACGGTAATGCATATAATTACATTTTTGTAGCAGTATATTTTTCGTGGGAAAAGAATTGTACTTAGTGAGTAGATTTAATAAGGCTGGCGCTGACATTAAAAATATTTCAACATTAGTTCCGACCTTCTACGCTCGGGTTAAATGCTGCCGTGCAGGCCCTAAAACGCAGTAACAGGTTTTTTGTCATTTTTTTGTTGAATATTGAACCTTAATGAACACGTTGTAAGGAACATGACTATCTGACCAGGTTTTTGATAGGATGCTTTAAACGGTAAAAAAATCAAATTTATGAAAGCAGTAACTAACTTTATAATGTCTAAATATACTACAATACCAACTAAAATACAGTTATAGCAGTTACGTCTACCACGATCCGTCACTTTGCCAAGTTAAACGCAGTAAATATCTATATTACCACAAAAAAACTGTATTCTACACCCAAAGAAAATATTGAGGGATATAAATTAAAACGCAGTAAGTAGTTTTTGTACCAACAGTGTGAATACTGCATGGCTGATCACTAGTTTATTTCACATACTACACTACTTAAATTGCAGTATGTTCATTATTTACTGCAGTATAGTCGGTATTTTTCAAAAGATGAAAATAAGTTATATGCTAATTAAAACGCAGTATGACACTCTGTTACTGCATTATAATTGGTAACTTGAACAATTTTACTAATTTCACTGCAGTACAGGTCATATTTTACTGTGTTCTAGTCAGAATTTGTCGCTATCTCTCTATCTCAATCAGTCGTGTTCGTGTGTCAATCGCTGCCAAGGAATCGCCGTGTCAGTGTTTATGCTCAACAAACATTTTTGACAAATAATTATCAAACATTTATATGACTTTGAGTCTTATTTAAGTTATTTTACAGTATTTTTTCTAACTCTTTCTCATGTACTGGTGCATTATGTGTCCGAATAGTCATATATATTTTTTGTCATATAGACTTTATTTCGATTTCCTTTTTCTATCGTCATATAATAGTGCCCATGACGAAATCTATAAAACATATTTTAAACAACTGCTACACGGATAATAATTGTTTAAACGTAGTATTTGTAACCATTAGGTATATAAAATTCGAATATAAGTATTACGAGTGACCTCTATACAACCTAAAGTATCACAAATATGCTAATACGACTGCTATATATAGGAAGAGATATGAGGACAATGGGAAGGGTTCCGTATCATATTTAAATGTTACGTACGAGTATACCCTGCAGGTCATTTGCCGAAGTTCAGCAGGCTTAGCATGGCGATTCTATGTCTATTCTATCAAGTAAAGACAAAGCTCTTTCTGTTTCAATGTCAGGTCCAGGATCTGATGATGGAAACTTTGAAACCAAGAGCAACTTTCGAAAATTGTGGGCACGTATTAAGTAAAAAGTTGACCCTTAGATGTATGTCTGATGACATTACAAAACAGTGAAGGTTTAGGACTGACCTGATAATGGAGGTCACAAAGAATTGAGGCAACTATTATTCGTTTTCTGAAATATTATTAAAGATAACAAAATATTTACAATGGGGGCACTAAAATAAACGGTAAGTTAATAAACATTGTATATTGTTGTCTGTTAAAACAAAACGTAACGGCCGTCTATTTCCACGGACTATCTGGAAACCAAATCCATAACAACGAGAACTAACGATGAAATGAGTTAATGGCCACAGCTAATTTAATCTGCGTTTATCATTTCGATGAAAAAAACATATCAACATCCGCATAAGTATAGATCACTGTGGGGTTTACTTAAAACAAAAGTTTTATTTATTACTGATCCCTAAATTAACTTTCACGGCGTCCACATTTACAAAATACTCGCAGTTTATAGGTCGAGAAGTTAAAAGTCGTGAGAAGAAAAATGCAGTAAAGAAAGTCTTATGCTGCAAGTTAGTCTGCAAAGTAGTAAAAAAATCAAAGTTTTTGTAGTATCAAGTATTTTTACTGCATTTTAATCTGCATATGTGTAACTTTTTGCGTGCAGTAACAGCTAAGATTTAAAAAAATCCGATTTTAATTAAAATCTAATAAACAAAATTAACATTTGTTTTTGTAAATACAATCTTTGTTGTCACTTAGTCCTCGTAGAAATAAAAATATGCACCAAATACTTAAATAATATAAAAAAAAACAGTGTCAAAAAGTTTTTTGCGTTTTTCTCGAAACCGCTTTTTTCCTCATACTGCACTTTAGGGCCTGCACGGCAGAATGATAATTGTTTAAAAATGTGACAAGATTTTTTGCTTCAATTGCGAAGAGACGGAAGCTAATTAGCCAGTAGTCGTTTTGTAAGACTCGGTAGAGACAAGTCAGTTTTATCACTATGAATTTTAGAGTTAAAATTTTCACCTATAATATTTTTTTTAATAAGTTCCTTTCATTATATATTCTTAGAGTAATTATAGATAGATAACATTTATATTCTATATTTTCAACAACTTTTTTTTTAATATAGTTTACCAACCAGATAATTATTGTGACGGATAACGTAATCTGATCGAAATCGGTACATCTTTAAAATAAAACTAATCTTGTAAAATATCCACCGGTACTTAATCCATTACATTAATATAAGTTTGAACAGACTTGATATCGAACAAGAATGTCTTCATGTTAATAGCAAAACAAAAAAAAACAATGAAATAAGTACATTAATAGAACAAAAAAAGAACATTCAACTACCAAACTCAATTGAAGAAAAACTTCCATCACTTGGGCTTATCAAACACACGTACCTATTTAGCTCGACCACCAACTCCAAAGAATATAAAAACAATCAGTAAGGAACAAGTTAAGCTCGACTCATCTACCGCATTCCAGCGTTCATAGCTGACGTTGATTTGTTTCTTTGTTGTCCAATCGAGGTGGTAAATAGTAATTACAGCTTGACGCAGGTCTGACGTGCCAGCTGACTGACGTACAGAATTACGTAGAACTTTGTGTTGCTCATAGTCTGTGGTGTTTGTGTAGAGGGGAGCTAAACGAAGTACAAGGAAAAAGTTTGCACGCGGGTTTATAAGTGGTCTGCAGAAGCTCCATGTTCAAGATAGTAGTGAATTGCTTATGCAGGTACTTTGAGAGTCAAATTAATGTACCGACGCCAGCACATCAAGCTACTACAATCTATCAAATATCCTTAATAGATTTTCAACTTTATTGCCGAAGCACATGTTACAAAGTTGATTGGGAAAATTTGTCATTTTCAGGTAGCTTCATGTGCTGGCGTCTGTACACTGAATGAGTATTGACCAGATAAGAAAATACAAATGGGAAATTATAAAGCGGCTGACATTCCAAAAATATGTTAATCTCAAAATATTACAATTTAAAATTAAAATTTAATTATAATGTTATGACATTTAAGGAATAGGATTACCGTTTACCATGTTCAAAAAAAATGAGACAGAAAAAAAGCATTCCATGATTAAAGCCATTAGCCCCAACATGAATGGGGGGTGTTAAGTTCGTAGCCAACTACACAGATTGTCTTGATGCCTCCCATTTGTCTAATTAACAAGGCTGAAGTTTTGACCGCAATACCAGCTTTCAAATCAAGATCTATCGTAGTGGGGAAAGGGTTCCTTGTATTTGTCTATTCACAAGTAACACTTGACAAAGTTTTGCTTAAACAAGATGTTGTTGGAAGTTTCTAGGTCAATTTGCATCTAGGTTTTGCTGGCTGGTTCAGACGTGATCTGGGGGCGTTATATTAAAATTATTATTTAGGTCGCAACAACATGTGGTAATTCTTTTTTTAAATTGCCCTTTTATTCATTCAGATTTTCTTTTGTCGTCGCATTTTATGAACATAAGTATGTTATATCTGAAGATCAGAAAGTATTTTGTAGCACATAAAATTTTGATAAATTTTTGATATTATTATTGTGTCCATGTGAAAATGGTGGAGAGGTATGGTG
Organism: Heliothis peltigera; assembly: GCA_958496145.1. Lineage (NCBI taxonomy): Eukaryota > Metazoa > Arthropoda > Insecta > Lepidoptera > Noctuidae > Heliothis > Heliothis peltigera. Next base: position 5,449,603 of record OY292334.1, on the reverse strand, counting down.
GTAGGTAGAGGAATAGTGGTCATATACCGGGCCCAATATTATTATTAATGTGGAGTAAAGTTATAATAAATAAAGTCACCATTGTTTCAATTTTGGCTTCAATTTGAAGCTTGTTTTATTTAGCGTATTAAAATTGTATACGAGCAATTTCCGAATTCCGAGTGTATTTCACTATACGTCCCCGTTTACGGAATGACCTAACGGACTGCTGAACAGAGAATCCTGGGTTCGATTCCCGGTTCGATCAACATTTTGTGTTGTTGTCATGTGTGTTGGCTGTGTAAATGTTATATATTGGCTAACCGACCGTATGTGAAAGGTGTCCCGATATTACAATATTAATAATACTTATTATTCCTATGTTCTCATAATTTAAATAAGTTGACATTATACGTCCAAAGTTATAAAGGTGCTTAGAGTTTGTCAAAAGTTCTATCAAACTGAAGCGTTCAGCTTAAAGGGAAGGCTAAATTATTCAACAAACAGCAATCTGCTCGGTTTAAATGCTTCTTGAAAATTACTGTTGACATGGGCTATATTGACAGTTTCGGAGAATCGCCTCAACGCGTCTGTTCGACGCAAACCTTTTGTTAAAATGTTCGTTGATATAAAAGATATTGTTATCTGTTGTTCCCTTAATGCCTACCTTTGTAGTGCTTGTTCAGTTTTCATTCCAGTAAAGTGTGTGCGCAATGGATTGTATCTATATAGGTCAATGGAAAATTTCAGGCTGGTTCGAATTGGAATGAACGTTGTATCTATTTCTTATTTGTTATTAATTGAATGTTTGAAATTCTTTAGTGAAATTTTCCGTACGATTTGTTTTAATAACCCTTTTATCAAAAAATCTATTCTTGCAGCCAGATAAAGTGCTAGATATAAAGAACACGTTTAAGAGTCTGCCGGGGCTGCGGGCTTTAAGGGCTCCAAAAGGAACGAAAGTGAGTTTTATGCAGTAAAAGTCTGACACTCTCTCCAGTTGCATCCTCGGTAGGAGGAGTCATTTTATGATTTCCTACACTTACAGAAGTTTGACCGTTTCGCTAGTTAAACGACGTAAGGTAATATTTTTAAACATAAATAAATGTAACAAAAAAACTCTTTGGTATTATTAACTCGTACCTAATTTGTTAGTTATTAACTCGTACCTATAAGTTACTATTATCTGAATAATTACCACAGTAAGGTAAAATCAAGTATAATTAAATACAAGATCGTAATTATAAAACCGACATTCAATAAACGAATGAATTGTTCAGAAATTCCTTTAGAACTTTATTCTATTCTACATAATACATTTTAATTAAGGAATTCAATTATCGTGGCCTGAACAAGCCTTTACATAATTGAGGGCCTGTACTGTAATGTTCAATCATTTCCATCGTTTGAGTCTCTCGGGAGCTCTCGTAACCTCAGAACAGGTATTGAGTCGCTTTAATTACAAGTTTTGGTAATAAATGTGGCGTGCATGATTTAGTAGTGTACTCTCTTTTCAGTGGTAGATGTAGGTATAGACGCCAGCACAACGACCTACAACAATCTGTCAAATTGATTTAATTCTTAACTTTATGGCTGAAGCATATGGTTCAAAGTTGATTGGGAATATTTGATAGTTTCGGGTAGCTTGATGTGCTGGCAACTGTAGTTGGAAGGACCTATTATATATTTAGTTCATTTTACTCTTCTCATACCGAATATCATACCAGTGCTATATTTTCGAAGTAAACTAAATAAATACTGTTTTTATTAAACTGAAAACAATACAAAGTAGAACCACTAAAAGATAAAACAAGATTCTTCAGCCTCAATAATGTCTGTGTTCGTTTATAATAGGATACTTCAAAAATATAATCCCATCTTCCAGATTTTCGATAATGGTACAACAGCCATTACGGCTAAATAGCAATACGAATAAATAGTCATTTAGAGCACCAACGAGAGGGATATACTGTGTGCGTTACCCCAGCCAGAAGTTGTCGAAAATGATAATTTGAATCTTATAGATAATTAGTATTGTGGCTTCTGTAATTGTTGCGCACATTTTTAAATTTGTTGCGCTTATAGTTTTTTAATTATTTCGAAAAAACATTTCCTGCTGGGGTAACGTTACCCCAGCCAGACTTTTTTCTTTCTAATGAGAATATTTAAATAAAAACTAGCTATAAAATTAGTTGTCTAGATGAAGTAAATGTTGTGCCTTATTTTGAATTTTTTTTTTCTTCCGTTGCGAAGTTATTCGAGATTTTGCTGGGGTAACGTTTCTGGGTTGGCTATATCTCTGAAATGGTTAAGCGGATTCTTATCATATTTTGTAGAAGACTTCTTAGGAATTAGTTTAAATTTGTTGGGCAATAAAAAAAACCAAAATAATGCATAGCTTAAGAGTTATTTCATTAAATAGAAAAACACTTCAATTGGCCCCAGCACTCTCAATAAGAGGTCTAAAGGCTTACTTTAAACATTATTTTGAAGCTTGTAACTGCCTTCAAATGTATGTGAAATTTCATTAGTATCCTGTAAGTATTTAACAAGTTATGATGATATTCAGTTCTTCACGAGCACGGTATTGATGCGCGTGGTGTTATTTGGCCACTGGATTGGAAATATGAACTGAATGTTATATCAATAATTAGTTGTTTAGTTCAGTTTTATATCAGTAAAATTTCAGCTCAGTACATTGGATAATTAATGAGATAATACGATTAAAGTCATTAGGAAGTGAATGACCGTGGCAACCCGACCAAGTTTAGGTGGTTACGAAAAAGCGAAAACGCAGAACATTATGCTACCTTTTGAAATGTTTAGTATAATACACCTTACAATTTCGGTACAGACGCATACACTGTTAAATACACAATAATATAATAATACATTCTGTGCTATGAAAACATTTTGAAGTTAATTTTTTTTAATATTAATAAAAAATAACATTTAAAACTATTAAAAAGAAACATTATCATTATCTTCCAGTTGCACAGACAACAAAAATCACCGATATAACATGTCGTTCGGTGGCACGCGGGAGGGGTGGGGTGAACTGTAACTGTGTACTGTGTATACTAAAATCTATAATTTAAATAAAAAAATATAGAAAATTTTAAAAAAGCAAATTACTGTGTGTAATTTTAATCTGTGATTGTTTTAAGTATAAGTTAATTAATACTTTAAAAGTTCAATTGAAATGATTATTTTACCTGTAAATAAACATTATTTAATAATCATGTAGTTTTTTTTTAAACTTGTGTACACGTCTGTACTAAATTTGTAATACTATCCTACATATTTTAGAAGGTACCATAATGTTCTGCGTTTTCGCTTTTTCGTAACCACCCAAACTTGGTCGGGTTGCCTCGGTAATTCACTTCCTAATGACTTTAATCGTATATCTCATTAATTATCCAATGTACTGAGCTGAAATTTTACTGATATAAAACTGAATTAAACAACTAATTATTGATATAACATTCAGTTCATATTTCCAATCCAGTGGCCAAATAACACCGCGCGCATCAAAACCGTGCTCGTGAAGAACTGAATATCATCATAACTTGTTAAATACTTACAGGATACTAATGAAATTTCACATACATTTGAAGGCAGTTACAAGCTTCTCAATAATGTTTAAAGTAAGCCTTTAGACCTCTTATTGAGAGTGCTGGGGCCAATTGAAGTGTTTTTCTATTTAATGAAATAACTCTTAAGCTATGCATTATTTAGGTTTTTTTTATTGCCCAACAAATTTAAACTAATTCCTAAGAAGTCTTCTACAAAATATGATAAGAATCCGCTTAACCATTTCAGAGATATAGCCAACCCAGAAACGTTACCCCAGCAAAATCTCGAATAACTTCGCAACGGAAGAAAAAAAAAATTCAAAATAAGGCACAACATTTACTTCATCTAGACAACTAATTTTATAGCTAGTTTTTATTTAAATATTCTCATTAGAAAGAAAAAAGTCTGGCTGGGGTAACGTTACCCCAGCAGGAAATGTTTTTTCGAAATAATTAAAAAACTATAAGCGCAACAAATTTAAAAATGTGCGCAACAATTACAGAAGCCACAATACTAATTATCTATAAGATTCAAATTATCATTTTCGACAACTTCTGGCTGGGGTAACGCACACGGATATACTTCTATTGGGACTTGGCTGTGGCCAGAATAGGCTCTTTTATTGGGCCTTCGGGGCTCTTCGGCATACGTCGGAGCTCTTCGGGGGTATAAACAATGTGCCTTTGTTGCGTTACTGTTAAACAAGTTATTTATGTGATGAACACGACACGGGAGAAATGTGGAGTGCTGGTCGGGCAGATTTGTGATGTATGGCCTTGCAGGAGATTGGTTTCCGATTTTATGGGAATTTTGGTCGGTTATGATGCAAGTATGATATTATGTGAACGTCTTTTATTACTTTGTGTTTAAGTTCGGTTCAAATTATTCTTGGTTTTAGGAACAAATTTTATTTAAAGAAGAATAAAGTACGTTTTTGATTTGTATTTTATGAAAACCAAAATGAATTTTATCTAAGAGGGTTACATACGAACTTTGTATTTTATATAACAAAAAATAATAATTTGAAGAACAGTGTTATAACGCAGTACGTCTGTTTCTTTTCAAGCGAAAAACACAGCGAACTTCATATAAAATTCCATACGTTATTTACTCTTCAGTTGGTAAGTCAAATTTCGATTTATCCGCGCCATGACGTAGTAATAATTTAAAACCTACATACATAATGGGCTTGCATAAGCAATATAGGCATGTGTGTGATACGTGATATTATGAGATATTTTCATCTGATAATGATTATTGTGCGAGAAATATTTTAAAGAACGCGCGTTTTTGAAGTATGTGCACTACACTCTTGTTTTCGCTATCACGTATAGATGAAGTCAAACTAATCTTAAATTAAGATTTCTATTAATTTATATTATACTTGTGTTAATTAAATGTTTATTATGTAGAAACGTTATTAATAATTCAATATTAATTATTCTTTATTCCCGTGCATCAAGATCTAATCATATTTGCATCAAGTTTATCATGTCCGCAAACGATGGACAACTGGTTTCCTTTGTCCGCATTTTTGTGAATCTGGCGCCCGGTTTCTAGAAACAAAAGAGAAACTAATGTCTGATCTCTCTCCGGTCGTGTCGGATTGCCGTTCTAGTGGACGTCGAGAGTGTGGGAATAGAGAGTGCACATGTGTCTGCGCAAATGGTTGTTCACTATACTCGTAATATGTCCTGCACAGCTAGCTGATCTCCTTAGGGAGAACGGTCACTATGGCCGGCAATCGGCCAGGAAGCTATACTATATTACATCAATGCGATGTAATATCATCAATAAAATGTGTTAAATAAAGATTCAATCACTATGCAGTAGATGACTGTACTAATTCTAGGTACCAAAAAATCTATCTATTTATCTATCTATCATTCTTCTATTTTCCAAAAGGGAGCGGTTCGGTAACAGGTGAAGAGCTACTCGTAGACCACATTAAAACAACTGGAGTCGCAGTAACTGAGACAATTTAATAAACTCGCGTGTGTGCTTACCTATCTGCGTAATGGAACGGAGATGGAACTAGCTGCAATTTGTTACAAACATTGAGACTTAAATAAATTGAAAAACTAAACATAAAGTTTTAATATTAGCCATTTATTTTATTATTTTTAGGTAACCAATGCGTTTTCAATTTGATATATAATTTAATTTACAAGTTTAACTTTTTAAAGATACATAAGCACGTAAATGTCAGTCTTGCGCCTGATCTCTCTCCGCTTGTGTCGGTTTGCCGTACCATCGGACTATGAGAGTGAGAGTGCACCTGGGTTTGCGCAAATGCTTGTGCCCTAGCTGGCTGTTATTTTAGAGAATACGGCCAAAGTGGCCGATATTAATCGGTCTGGACGCTATTATTATCATTTGCTATCAAAAATAACACAGTAATTCTTACAAGAAGTCCACGAAATCGTTTTGTATATATACAAGTTTCTTGAGACACAAATACAAATACTATACAAAGCAATAACATTCGATCCAACAAAATCCTTCTTTGTAAATAACACAAAGATGGCATTTATAAATGATCAAGTGTAGTCTTTTTTCTCGAGATATCTTTGCCGAAGAAATCCGAGCATCAACTTTTATTATTATTTTTGTTTATGAAGTTAGTGAGACACACGTACATATAACTTATTTTGAGTAGTACACTGATGTTTCTAGTCTGCTGGGAGTCATAAACCACGGAGATACGTTTCGCGTCGACACACAGTGTTATCGAAATTTTACATTCGTAATAAAATACCAAGGGAGCTTAAGTTTTCGCTCGCACGACAGTATATGTAGTGAGATAATGTTGCATGTGATTCAGGTGTTATATTATTGGACAGAAAATTATAACGCTTTTGTACTGAATTGTTGTCCTTTACTGTCATGATATATGATTTTGTATCAGCATTTATTATTAAAGAGATAATAAACTCGATGGGAAAGTCCAGCAATCCGTGGGTAAGAGTTAGTAAATTCGCCGCTTACTTTAAGAATATTGAAATCAAAATATATCCCATCTTTGTACTGTATGAACCAGAACGAGGAAAGTAGTGTTGATGTACGAGAAAAAAATGACAGAAATGTAATTATAAGATTTGAAAGAACTCATTTTCGGTAGCTATTAGGTGTATACAATATAGTTCTGATGATTAAGAGGGAGAACAGGTAAAAACATCTCTCACGCGATGTTAAACCAAAAATAAACTAAATTGATTTAAATGAAATTTGGTGCATACCAATCTAGTTTACAGCCTAAGAAAGGACATGGAACTACTTTTTACCCAGTTGCGCGAAGTTGTTCTCTAAGGACTTGGGTGAAACCGTGAAGAACAGCCATTGGGTAATATTTTGTAGGCTGAAAAACAAAAGATATTATGCGTAAACTTCAAATATATACCTAGCGATAATAAATGTTTTACTATCGTAGCAGGAGAAAGACGAGCCACAAATAGTGGTGTATTTATTGTTCAAGAACAAATACAAAGTGAACACATTGAACGATATTTTGTCTCGCTGGAAGCAGATGGATGTATGAGGACATTAGCAAAGCCTCGGGGAAGCAGGTCCAATTTATAGTCGCATAAATATATTGGACAGAAAGCGATGGATGTGTTTGCAACAAAGCTCTAGTTGAAGTCTATTGCAATGTACGAGTTGTGATATGTGGAACGGTAATGAGTTGTTCCAATTGAAATATTATCATGTTTAACCGTGTGATATTTTGATTCTTTTTAAATGCGATTTTTTACTACTTTATTTGAAACTCTATCTGGACTATAAAGTCTGAAATCACCGGCCCGCATTAAGCAAGCGTGATGACTAACGCTCAATCCCTCTATGTGTGAGAGGTGCCCAGCAGTGGGACGATAATAAGGCTGAAGATGATGAGTACTTTATCAATGTGAATGAATTTAAAATGATTTTCAATAAATGTTGATCTGTTGAAATACCAATCTGTTCTTTTAGTAGAGAACTTTCCTTCACAAAAATAAATAACTTGGAAAATCAATGATAATAACACAGTTGATTTTTGAAATGACGTAACACCTAAATTAAAAGAAATTTGGCTTATCTTGACAGCAATAGGAAGGTTAATTAAATAACCCACCCTAAAATCCCACTTCCAAACATTTTCAATCAATAATGACAGCTAAAATCTCGCGTAGGTACATGTTCTTGACTCGTATCGCTTCAAGCCTTTCAAGGGTACATCTAATTTCTTTTCAATATAGGTGAATGTCAGATGTCTTGACGTCATATACCTATACCTTACTTTGATACCCCGCAAAAGTGTCTGGGATTTATATTTCGCTTTGTTCTGACACTAACAAATGTAGGCACATTTTATATTAGTACTTTTATGAATTTGGTCTCGCAATGAGACGCGAAGATACTTTCTTTGTCATCATCATCATCATCTCAGCCATAGGATGTCCACTGCTGAACATAGGCCTCTCGTTTAGTCTCCACATTTATACCGGTTGGAAGCGACCTGCATCCAGCGTCTTCCGGCGACCTTTATAAGGTCATCTGTCCATCTTGTTGGTGGACGTCTTACGCTGCGCTTGCTGGTCCGTGTATACTTATACTTACTCATACTTTTTTTGTGAAGATATATTATTACCACTGTTTGTGTAAATAGAAACCTCTGGTACTAAGCTGTGTGACAAAACACATCAAGCTACCCAAAACTGTCAAAATTTTCCCAATCAACTTTGAACCATAAGCTTGAGCAATAAAGTTGAAAATCTTGTTGAAAAATTCTTAGATTGTAGTAGCTTGATGCGCTGGCGTCCGTACATACCGAACAACCTTTATCATTATAAAATAAAGACTTCAGGATCAAAACTATTATTCATATCATGAACTTGATGAAATGCAAGAATTAAGTTTCATATAGCAGCGTGAATAAATACATCATTATACGCTGCAACAAGTCTAACAAAATTTATACCCATTTGTTTTTCTTGTATGATCTCTACGAGTGCACTGGACTGTAGTCCCAAGAGTTTAGTTTTGCGAATCTAAATATCTGAGTTAAGAGTGAAGTATAGATTTATTGTTCACGGATCGTTTTATTAATGATCGCTTTGGGATATTGTTTTGAGTCTGACCTTAAGGCCCGTCCCAAGTTTAGTAGTTTTTTGACCAGACTTTTGGATGTATGAATGGATTGGATGGATAAGGTGTTTGAAATATTATGGGATTCTTTGAGAGCAGGAGTTGTTTGTGGTTATATAAATATCGTGGCTGCATGTACAAGAGCAAGCATATCAAGCTATCACAATCAGTCAAATTAAACTTTATCGCTGAAACATTATGGTTCAAAGTTGATAAGGGAATATTTGGTAGTTTCGGGTAGCTTGATGTGCTGACGTCGAAAAAGTATTTAAGACGTAAGTACTTACGTCTACGAGTGTATCTGCATCAAAACCCGACCAGCCTATTACCTAAACATTAACTCCTCATTTTTGAGTGACTATTTTCTAAATTCACAGTAAAAAATTAGCTAAATCCTTAAAATTTCATTCGAAAATAGGAAAATATCACACAAACTATACGGTCTACCGAAATATTTGAAATTTCTGCCACGGTGGCAACAGCGAGCGTTGCTTTGACATGCTCATCACAAACAAGACGCGACAAAGGAATAGTTAACGAATATTTACCCTACCCGTGTACTGGAGAACTCCCTACAAGTTGCCTTGCGAATGATGAGGTGAGCGAAATTGTGAAGGAAGGTTATTAGAAATACTATTCGCTAATATGCATTAAATATTACTACATGCAGTAAAATAAAAAAAAAATGTGTAATATTGCTATTACCGTATATTTCTGACCTTTATTGTGACACCATGACGCGACTGGCTTCGCAGAAAGCATTTAAAGGCAAATCGGGTAGTTGACTATGTCAAAAATACAAATCAAACTCAAACTCAAGGTCTTTTATTTGTGGTCATAGGTTAATAAAGATGGTGCTTAATATTAAGAAATGTATCACTATGTCCTGCTAGTAAAGCGTACAAATATTAGGTTTAAGTATAATCAACAAAAAGCATTAATCTAAAATTACAATTATTTATGTCTACTCTATAATCTAAATTATCTAATGTTATCATCTAAATATTCTGACATCGTATAGTAAGCCTTATCTAATAATAATACTTGCAATTTTTTCTTAAAATCTTGTAAATCTACTGTCTTAACAATTTTTATAAGTAATTTATTATATTTTCTTGTCGACATACTAAATCTATCTGAAATCCGTTCTGATATTAATTTGGTAAAGCATCTTAAAATAATTTCACTTTCTAATACCTATTGTTTTGAAGGAAAATAAATATTAGATTTTTATTGATAATTTAAGTTATATAAGTATATGGGCTGACGTGAAAAAAATGTGACGTCATAATTTTTGCTTTCAGACAAATTGCATTTGCAGTAACCGTTTTGACAGGTTTTGACAGTTCAATAAAAGCGATGAATTTGACTAGTTGTCAACTACCCTATTAGTTCACAGTGCACACGAAATGGTGCAATAAATTACCACACAATTTTTGATACCTTTACGTTTGTCGCATCTACTTATCTGTTTATCTTAGATCATAATATATATCTGAACCTAATTTCATTTTTGAATTTATAGTCATAAACTGTATCACCTAAGCATTTTTATCACGATCTATGGTCGTCACTTAAATCAGAAAATAACTCAAGCTTGTACAATTGCAAAACGACGCCTCACTGCTTCAATCTCAACAGCGTGTTAATATTCTATTGCTAGCTGCTGGCTGAATAAATTTAATAATATTGAAAACATCTCCACCTTGAATTCCATTTTTAAATTCTCCAAGCATCCTCACACGCCTTCTAACATGCGCTCTGACTTCCCAGAGTTACGGTTCGCAGATTTGTTTCCCTCTATCGTCACGTACAACACTCTTTTGAGGATTATCTTGTTTGCACTAGATCTGTTAACGGTGTATGGCAAGCCTTATTTGGGGAAAAGGAGTACTTATTGTGAGTAATCCCACACATCTGAGTGATTGTGTTTTTTATTGTTATGTGACTTATTTATGTTTGGTTTGTATGAGATTCGATATGGGTTCTCTTTAATGTATCTTTAGAATTTTCTGGCAAGAAATAGATTGTATTTAATTATTGCTGAGTTATCTGTAATCTCTAAAAGTATTTAACCTATATAATATTAAGGGGCACAAACCTACAGTAACTTTTGGTATGTTCTAAATTGATTTGAAACCTTCTGAAATATATAATTTTTCAATCTCAATTATTTCCAAAGCACGACCTACGATGCTAACGTAGACACATATAAATATATCATATTATGTGTATCATATACACCATCTAGCCCACGGCGATAACATTGATAAAACGCCCAGCGCTCAGTCAAAGGAATACTGTGTGTCACAAACACAACTTTGACAAAAATCTTCCACGCTCCAGATCCTAAAGTTGTACTAAGCTTCCCAACAATCCAGGCTCAACAAACGCCATTCAACAAAAGGTACAAAGCGAACACTGTAAATTGTGTGTCGGAAACAGAATCAGATATCAATCGACGCGTTGTGCTCTTCCAAGTCCAGTATTTCCAACGTTTGGGAGCTGTTCAAAGTGATAGTTTAGGACTGAGACATATGCACTATGTACTATATACCTTATTTCAGGAATCTAGTGTCATGTAAGAGGAGACGAAGCCGTCCTTTATCTGTGCTAACACACATGAGCTGTGAATTTAGGTCAATCCCAAAGTCTTTATGTGTAAAATGAATTTGTGTTATGGAAATCGTGGTGGCGTAGTGGTTAAAGGATAAGCCTCTCAAATATGAGTGTGCGGGTTCGATTCTAGATTAGGCAAGTACCAATGCAACTTTTTGTGCTTTCTGAATATATCTTGGACACAAATGAAATTGATTGAAGGTGACGGAAAACATTTCAAAAAAACCTAATGTCTGAAATCACTAAGTCACATTAGCAAGCGTGATATTAACACTCAACCCAACTCAAGTTTGCCCATCAGTGGGACGATAAAAATGCTGATAATGACGGCGATGAACTTATGTTCAAATTATTATTTTAATTTTAAGGAGCATCAAATCATTTTATACATACTACTGGTCAAACTGTTTTTTTGCATAGGTAAATTCCAGAAAAAATTAAAAATAAATAACTGAAATATTTTTTTGTTTGCAAGAAAGACATTTTTATATTGTAAAGAGAATTTTATATTGTGACAATTCTGGCGATGTACGTTCAGCACGCGTTCGATTTGACACGCTCTGTTAAATAGGTCAATGCTATCTTCAGAGAGAGTTTTACGTCTTCATATTCACGGTTGATAATAATCAAAAGGTGTATGTTCAATAGCTGAACGCATTTGGCATTTGCTCTGGTTTAGATATAAGATCGCGCGCCATTTTGCTCCTGTATTGTTTAGATATTACGTTAGAAATATCCTTACTTTGGGTTCTTTGCGGTTATACAGATTCAAAACGGGACCTGCATTGTAAATATATAGATATAATTTATTCTTCTACATAATAGCCAAGGGTTCAGTAAAGATACAATTACAACATTTACAAATATGGCTTATTCAGACGTGTTCACATGAGTCAAATTGGTGAGTAGGGAATACCTTATAAGCGCATCAACGCTCACCGTTATTGCTCGTTCAGCAAAAGGCGCGCTAACACGCGCTTTCGAAAATTAATTTATATGCGTGTTATATACGCGAGTCTGAAACTGCTCTTATTGCAGGAGCTTAGGCTTTCTGCCTATGTCATCATGCATCTACCTAATTGGTTAAGGCGCTGTCGTGGAAACAGTACCCGACCCGAGACGATCTATTATTACCCTTGTCTTTGCTGATGTGTCTTGGTGTCTGTGATTGTGGAGAGGACTAAGTCTGTGAGGAGTTAAGATATTCGAGCTTTTCTTAAGGAATACCAAATGGTAGGTTGCTAAATGTTATATGTATTTTGTTGGTAAGGTTCGTTAAGGTCACCTAGCCGTGTACATTTTAAAAGCTTTTATTTAACTTGCCGTGTATGTATGTTACGGTGGATTCTTTGAACTCAATTTTGAAGTAGATATCTTCAACCGATTGAGCTGAAATTTTGTATACAGTCTGGATGACAATGCAAGATATGTTATATGACGTTATTCTAAATCCAATATGGCGCACCGTCCAAAATGGCGGAGTAGTTATTTTTAATGAATTTCAACAATATGGGTATCAAATGAAAGGATTTATTGAGAGTGACTTAAAAAATAATTTGATGTTATTCTAAATCTAATATGGTGGATCATAAAAGCTTTTTAAAAAAAGTATTTTCTTTTAATTTATTTTATCGAAAGTTTTGTTTAGTTTAATTATTGAGTTTCATCATCGAATTTCTTTTTCCATATAAAAAAACTACAAGACTATATTCGGAATATGATTGGAAATTCTGGTTCTTAATTTGAAACTATCATTGTGTTGGTATTCTTTGTTATGTAAGAAAATTAAAATTCGTGGAAATTTGTCTCAACAATATGTATGAAGCCGATTGATTCTTTACATTCGTTTGTCATTACAAAATGAACAATCTTTTGAAAGGAAATTCTATATCATACTCTTTAGGGACTTTTGACTTTCTTCAAGGTCAAGTCAGTGACACATTTTATTATTTTCAGACATTCGTCATTGTTGCTTGGCAGTTTTGAAATTGTCAACGAGCCGAGGCGAGGAACGTGGAAGCATAGGTACCTATTGGTACTGTTTTTAATTACATTTCAATGTGTTATGCTATCATTTATGTAACACAATATTGACAACATACATTTAATTTGTTATTGGACAAAATTTGTGGGCAAATCTTACTACCAAGTAGGTATTACCACTAACTCAACTCTGTTGATACAAATTTTCACATGAAATACACCTTTGAGCACAAAATTCTTTGAGAGTGTTGGGATAAAAAAAAAAAAAATCATTAGTTATTATAGTTTCAAGTTGGGCTCCCGGTGGGCAGCGATGAGGAGGTATGTTTTGACGCTATTTATTAACATGTTTTTTGTTAATTTTATTGAAATTTATGAATAAAATGTAAATATGTATAAATAATGTATACTAACTACTACTACTAATAATGTATAGATAAAATTAATTTTAAAAACTAATTAACAAAAAATTGTACTTGTAAACTTTTTAATATAAATTCGAGTTACCACAGTAGGGTTCTCTGAAGTTCCACTGAAACTGTGATACGTCGGGACAAAGGAATAGCTAACGAATGTTTGCCATTCTGCACTGTCAACGGAAGCTATCGACCTATATTCCTAAGAATGGCAACTAACGAGAAAAGAAAAAGCGTTTCTGTTGTTCCAATAAATAAAGGAACTCGTTAACTGTAAGTTTTGTTTCATTAAGAAGTTTATGGTAATTTTTTAACTGCCTATTTGTGTTTCTTCTTGATATTATTATATGAATTAGAAATTAAGAGTATTAATGCAGATAAATTGATATGTTACTGTACTATTCATTCTATTGCTTATTTACGTTTACAGACGCCAGCACATCAAGCTACTACAATCTGTCAAATTTCCTTAATAGATCAACTTCATCTGTGTAGGGCATGGTTAAAGGTTGATTGGAAAAAAAAATATAGTTTCGGGTAGCTTGATTTGCTGGCGTCTGTACAATAAGTCAAAAGCTGAAAAGGTAATGCATCAGGAATTAAGGTGACGATCATACTTGGCAATCTCAATTAATTAAGAGCAAAGAAAAAAAGAAAATGCGTTTGATTGTGTAATTGAAGACGCTTACATAATATAAATAGTAAGTACATAACAAGAAAAAAAATAACCAAACATGAGGGGGTGGTATGCGTCACAACCACGCAATACGACCTCACTTAGAATGATGCCGTGACCTTATATTTCTTATGTAAGAGGTTCAAGATCCCACTAATCAAGCACAGAATTGGAGGCGATCTAATATATTTAGCAATCATCATCATCATCTCCCGAGCCTTTTCCCAACTATGTTGGGGTCGGCTTCCAGTCTTACCGGATTCAGCTGAGTACCAGTGTTTTACAAGTAGCGACTGCCTATCTGACCTCCTCAACCCAGTTACGCGGGCAACCTTACACCCTTTAACCTACCTACCTACCCGTAACAACTGCCAAGGAGGTTCAATGACAGCCGGGACCTACGGTTTAACGTGCCATCCGAAACACAGTCATTGGTGTCCAAGACACATACAAACTTAGAGAAGTTGCATTGGTACTTGCCTGACCTTTAATCGAAACCACGCAGTCGTACTTAAGAGGTCGACTCTTTAACCACTAGGCCACCACGACTTTAGCAATCATATCAATAGTTAAATAGTGTGTAGGAACTGACGCTGTCTTTT